>CM065471.1:9015787-10286676 GCA_032872505.1 Leptopilina syphax | reverse complement strand
TTAAAAATTTTTGAACCAATTAAAATTTCATAAAATCTTTTCAAAATGATTGGATTTTTGAAAAGCATAAGAAATGAGAATCAATTCCTTGAAAAATTTTAATTAAAAATTTTGAGCATGATTGTTTTTTGTACAAAATGTTAAGAACGATTCTAAATAAAAATAATTGCAGAAATTCAATTATTTTCAAGAGTGATAAAATTCTTCTCATAAAATTCAATTATTTTTCAAATTTAAAAAAAATTCTCGTCAAAATCCCAATGTGTAGTGTCAGTTGGGGTAAATCCGGACAAAATACCTATTTTTCACAAATGACGTAAGTGTTTTATTATAATAATAATAAAGGGCAATACTTCCGGTTCTGACATGTGTGTCACAGTTTAAACACGTAAATAAATAAATAATCGCTTAAATATTTTCTTTTTCTGACAATTTTACCCTATATTCTTAATTTTGACTATGATAATGATTAGTTAATAAACTGAATATTAAGTATCTTTAAGAAGAGACTTCCATCAAGTAATTTATGAAGTGATTGCTTGTCAAAAAAAATTAATTTTATTAATTATTTATCTATGGGGTCATGTAAATATGACAGTTATTTGAAAATCACACAAATATATTAAGAAGATTTAATAAGGTAATGATTTTAGCAAAAAAATCAACTTTTTTGACCGTCTACAAAGTAGTACCTATTCTCTCCATTAATCGTTGTTCATAAATTTATAGAACGTTAACGTAAGTAAGAAACTAATTAAAAATCCCCCTATTATTTTTTATGTAGTATAAATATTATTTAATTTTATGATTAAAATAACAGTAATAAAACCGATATGCCTAGTTATTAAATGAAGTTTCCTAATATTAATAAATATTAGAGACTTTAATGAGGGGGTGAAAAATTTTAATGAGTGTGGCTTTCGCACAGGAGAACAGTAATTGAGTATAGTGGATGATATAGACAGTGTGCACTATATATATTATATTCTAGTGCGAGAGAGAGAGGGGGGATGGTAGCGAACGAGGAGATAAAACGCTGCCTCCGGCTGAATAATTAATGTTGGACAAGTTCGGTTGGTTACGCATAATGGCAGACTTCCAGGAGTCACTGACATTGTTGGCATCAGCCGACCCGCATCATATACACGTAACACATAACTTTATCCAAAAGAAAATCACTCTTTTCTATTTTCACTGAACAGTTTATTCCATTTCATATTGAAAAAAAGAAAAAAAATTCATACCTGTCAAAAAATAAATCGATATCGATATACGAATATTAAAAAGAAAATATTGCATATATATATTGAAAATTGTTTTAAATGTCAAAAACTTTGAGGTGTTAAATTCTCAATGTTATGCTTGCATATACATTTCCATTTAGAGAGTATGGTAATGATAATACAACAAACAGGAAATGCGACTGCAGAGTGGTGATATCGTTGATTGAAATGACAGTTGTCATCGAAATCAACAGACTGGAAATCTGTTTGTCGCTAGAATATTGCCTAGAAACGAGAAATAATATCGGAAATATAACACTCCTCCAATAGTGTCATTTTTTTTCTTTAACTTCAAAACATTCAATATTTTAATTTCCACAATATATTTACATTATTAAAATTTATTCACATTTATACCATTATTTAGTTTCCGAAAAAAAGATTCACCAAAAGGAACAAGACAATGATAAATTACTTGTTTCTATTATTCGTCCTGAGAATTTTAAATTAGAGCAATTTTTCAGAGTCATGAGTCTAAAAAAAGTTTTGTCCTTCTTTTTAAAACTAAATTGCGAATTTTTTTTCCCTTCTAAGGGAGGATTATTTGTTTGAGACGTTTAAATATCGGAGAATAAAATTCCAACACTTTTTTAAAAAAAAGTAAATAAAAATCGAAACTGATTTCCCTTGAGGGATTGTTATTGATTCCAAGTTCTCGACAAAGGGACATCGTGAAATAAATAAAAGCAGACGTTGGAAAGTGGGTAAATTAAAAAGAAGTGAAATTAATGAATTTCTTTCAAATGAATTGAGAGAAAAGGAAATTGTGAATATAGTGCTATATATTTATATTATATTTGTGTAAATTTAATCCATTAGTTTCGTTTCAATTTGCAAATGAGGAACAATATGGAAATGGATGTTGATAACGCTCGACAATGAAAAGGAGTTACAAGAAAATAAAAGAGATCGCTAGCAGTAATCTTAACATTTATTTTAGTCTTTCTCATTGTTTACTTTATCTTATGCGCGCACTCTATTCAAAGGCTGTATAAGTATAAATGCGGTCACTGAAAGCCATATCATCAAACATTCACTTTGGATTATTTATTCCTTAAGTATAATGTTTCCTGAATATTTTAGAAATATTTCAATGAATTATAAAAAAAAATTTAATGTCAAGTCTTTGAAATATTGCTGAATTCAGCAACTAACTTCTTACTCACTTACTTTTTAAAATAAAATTAACAATTTAAAAAAAATAGAATTTAAAAATTTTTGTCATAAAAACAAAATACGAATATATTTAATTAATTATAAGAATAATCAATTTTTAGAATTTTAGTTAAGGTCATGTTATTCAGTGATCACGTGCCCCATATACTTTACTATGGAAAAACTTCACACTGAATAACATGACCTTAAGGTATTTCTCCGGCCGCTACTCTTGTAAAAATTGATTTTCGACAGATTTTTTTCAAATTTTGAGAAAATGATTCTTCGGGTGACTTTTAAATGTGGTGAAAATTTCAAACCCCTTTGCGATGCTAAATTTTGAGTTATTCAAGTTCAAACTTTCACTTTTACATGCGATTATGTTAAAAATAAAAAATGTCAACCACAATATCTCATTCTTTGACATGGCAAAGGGTTTTTAAATTTTTACCACATTTAAAGGGCACCCAAAGAAACATTTTCTCAAAATTAGAAGAAAATCTATCGAAAATCAATTTTTACAAGAGTAGCAGCCGGAGAACTACCTTAAGAACACTAAAAAAATTGAATTTTGGAGAAGTTACAAATGATTGCAAAAATTTAATTATTTTCAAAAGTAGGTAATAAAATTCTTCGCAAAAATTCAATTATGTTCAAAAATTTTCCTGAAGATTCCAATTATTTTTAAAAGTAATAAAATTCCTCTTTGAAATTCAATTATTTCCAAAAAGTTTAATAAAATTCTTGGCATTTCAATTATTTTTAAAAATTTTCCTCAGTTTAATGATTTTTAATATCTATAGGTATTTTAATAAAATTTTCCAGATAATTGAATTATTTAAAAAAAATTTCGATAAAATTTTGCGCAAACATTTAATTATTTTCAAAAATAATAATATTCGTTTTTTGAATTCAATTATTTTCATAAATAATAAAACTCATCTCAGAATTTTAATTATTTTTAATGCAATTTTAATCGAATTCCTAGAAAAATCTAATTATTCTAAAAAATTTTACTAAATTTCGTCGAAAGAATTCAATTATTTAAAAAAGTAATAAAATTCTTCACAGAAATTCAATTATGTTCAAAAATTTTCTTAAAAATTTCAATTATTTTTTAAATTATTGAATAAATTTCAATTGTTTTCAAATATTTTCCTGAATTCAATAATTTTCAATTTATATTATTTTAATAAAGTTCACTAAAGAAATTCAATTATTTAAATAAAATTTTATTCACATTCTAGCAAAAATTTAATTACTTTCATAGATGATAAAAGTCGTCGGAGAATTTCAAATATTTTTTATACAATTGAGGCTTGGATCCAATAACTCGCCCGACGCTCGAAGGCACGCGCTAATACCAGTCGGGTAGCAGTGAGTGGCCCAGAGGCGCTCACTGCTCACTGACTGGCAGTTGCGCGTTCCTCCGAGCGTCGGGCGAGTTATTGGATCCAAAGCCTCAATTTTAATCAAATTCCTCGAAAAATGTAATTATTCTTAAAAGTTTTATTAAATTTCGTCGAAAGAATTCAATTATTTTAAAAAATAATAAAATTCTTCGCCAAAAGTGAATGTTTAAATTATTATAAAACATGAAGAATACTATCATTTGGAGTGATCGATATCTCCATGTTTTATAATAATATTGTTATAAGTTGAATTTCAAAGAGGTTTGAATTTGAAATTTTTAAAAATCTTAATTCCTATGTAAAAATAATAATAACACTGGTAGACAAAATTAAGGTTTTTTTCGACATGAATAAATGAAAGTGATTCTTACAGGACTTTAGCCGTAGATTACGAATCTGTATGTGAAATTGTCCCATCACGTCTCAATTTTCAGAAAAACGGGGTCAAAGTGTCAAAAAATGGCATTTTTGGCACTTTTTGAAGCACTATAAAAAGAGAACGCGATGTGATAAGAAGCTCAAATATGGCTTAAATGAGAGCTCGAACCCTCAACTGTAACATCCAAAAGCAAAAAACCATGTAGTAATAACTCAAAATTGTGAGGAACAACTTTTTACCAATTTCCCCTATATGATCGCTAAAATAATATCTGTTTGGCACGCAAGCGGTAAAAGGTTGTTCCCCACAATATTGTGTTATTTCTACATGGTTTTTTGCTTTTGAATGTTAAAGTTGATGGTTCGAGCTCTCATTTAAGCCATATTTGAGCTTCTTATCACATCGCGTTCTTTTTTATAGTGCTTCAGTAAGTGCCAAAAATGCCATTTTTTGACACTTTGACACCGTTTTTCTTAAAATTGATACGTGATGTGGAAAATTTCAGTTACCGATTCGCAATCTACGGCAAAAATCCTCTAAGAATCACTTTCGTTTATTCTTGTACCAAAATTTTGTCGAACATTGTAATTGAATATTTTTTAGAAAAAGAAGTCAAATGAAATTTGTTATAGAAAAAAATATATAATAAAAAATGGGTATATTTTTAATTTGTCAATTATAATTATTCTTAATCTGAATTATCAGATCATTATAGTTAATTATTTGATTTGAAAGAAAAAGTAAATAAAATTTATTTGTTTGTGATAGTGAAAAGTTACTTTTGGTTCGAACGTGACACTTAATTTCATAAAGATGATCTTCGACTGAGATTTAGTTCAAAGGCGGAAACGAAGTAGAAGGCGACCCGACTGGGTGAAGTTAACCGATTAGACGACCTGAAATTCGATCACGTGCCAGTAGAATTACGGAAATTACTATTCGAATTCACCTCTGGGGATATATCCCACCCTACCTTCTCCTTTAAACCTCCTCTACTCCTAACACGATTTTCCTCTCGTTTCTCCTGCCCCATTCCAAACAAGTAGAATTTCCTCCAAAAATTATATGTTATTTCCAAACACCCTTCTTGTTTGTACACGAACACACAATTTGTTTATTGCTTTCAATTTTCTTCTCTTCATCACAAAAAAGAAAGTTTCAAAAAAATTAATTAAAAACAAATAAATAATAATTAAACATAAATTGTAACAATAGTACGCTGAAAAAAAATCTTATTCATGGTAAATAAACAAATAAATATATATAACAAAAAAGTATTATTTACACATTGGTACATAAAATGAGCATAAAATTATGTTTGAAATAATCTGTGATATATTCTGAAATTTTCATATATATTTTCTCAAAATTGTCCGCCATTTTGAATTTTTGAAAACTGACCTCAGATTTGTAATCAGCAACCAAAAAAAGCCTCGAGTAACAAGTTTTAAGCCAATCTGATTAATTTTTACATTTGTCATTTTGAAAACTAACATCGGATTCGTAACACAGCCCCACAAAAAAAGTTTTTGTCCGGCGAACAAGAAGAGTCATATTAAACCCATATAATTTATTTTTACAAATTGTAGAGAAAATAAATTAATTTGGTATGTTAGGAAAAATTTTATGACGTGTGTAAAACTAAATTAGAGATTTTTCTTTTATAGTCGAGAAGTATCAGATTTTTTCTTTCTTTGTTCTATATTATGGGAAGAAAGTAATTCTATGTGCAAATAAGTTTTCAGAGAAGCATATGAGCCAGACCTCTTATCTGGGTTTTATACTAAAGTACAGTCTTGCCTTGCTCCAGTAATATCCGTTCCGTCGAGGGAAATCTGAGCGAATTATATTGTCATCTCCTAAAGAATCTAGTTTCCATCTTCTGTCAGCAATGTTAACTTTGTTAAACTTCTTTATTGAAATACCAGCTTGATAAAGCTCTTAAAAAGCCAAATTTAATTCGGCCTTTAAGAAAATAACAAAAAAAAATGAGAAACTTTGTTCAATTAGACAATAATCGACACGACAAAAGTTACAATTGTTAAAAAAAATTCTATGTACTGTTTGATTCTACAATGATCGAATTTAAAAAAATTAATTTAAAAATAAATATACTATTTCCTGACGTGAAAAGTTAGATTTTACAATAATTGTGAACGAAATTATTTAATACAAATAATAATAACAAATAATAAAAAAATGATACAAATATTTTAAAAAGATAGAGCAGATGGTTAATTTTATTTTATTAATAAATGCAATACCTCACAGAGGGAAATGGAAAAATTAGACTTTATAATATTTTGTTGCAATATTAATTCATTAAGGTTGAGGTATCCCTTTGGTAAACAATATTTATTTAGATTTTGTTGATTTTTAACAAAAATGTTTACGTAACGTTATATGAGTGAAACCATCACGTGAGCTTATAACGTTATGAACAGTTTTGAAATGCCATGTCTCGGAAAACTATGTGCGGAATTTCCTCATTTTTCATGTCTACCTCACAGACTCTGGCTTGTTACAGTTTTTTTTTATTTGCAAAAAGTAAAAATAAATAATTCCACGGCCTCAGAGTTACGTTCCTGTTAAACAAGATTACGAAATATTAAAAAAATCGGAAAGTGCGAGTGCAACTCGTACTAAATACGTTTGAAATACGTTTGAAATACAAACATAAATGCAAAAAATATAAATATTCTGTGTTTAATATTTTAACAGATTTTGAAAAAACTTGTTCCGTTACTTATTGCTTACTATATAGGGTAACTGCTCCAGTCGTTGGCACTGCGTTCCAGTGGTTAGCACCCTTTTAATAAGAAATAACTAAAAACTAGTCTTTTTTGCATAGAATTATTAAAATTTGGAACATTTTTTACTAAAATCGAGTATATAATTTGTTATTTTTTGTTATTTAAAGAAAAAAAACAGAGGTGCAAACTTTTTGCGACACTGTCAACGACTGGAGCAGTTACCCTATTGGACAATATTAGCTCTCGAGGTCAAATAGTTTAACCGTTGTGGGGAACAATATTTTTAAAGAAACATTTTATTCAACATTCGAGTGTCCGAATTATTAATTTGACGTTGATGTCGAGGTAATGCAGTCCTTAGAAAAACAGAAATGTGCCTCACAGTAAAAATTATCTCCTTAAATGAATTTGACTAGGACGAGACTCGAAGAAGGCACTCTGTACTTGAAAAGATTTTCTGCACTGGAGTCGAAGAACAAACTCGATGACAGAACACAACTAGTTAAGTTGGTGGCGATTGCTGGACTGACACGAAGAAGACGCGAAATTGATTCGGTGGTGACTTCTGGACTAACTAACTTCAATACGTTTCCTGGACTGCCTAATTCGGCAAAAGTGGCACCTTTTATAGGTTCCTTTTGCAAAGGGAACCACATCATACCAGCCACTTTTATCACCTTTGGGCCAATTTAATAAAAATTTTATTACATGTAAGAGGGGACCCAATAGAAGAATGACAAAATACAGATGACTACACCTCTACTACAAATCAAAGTATAATCCGTTTCCTAAGATAAATACTGATTTTTATAACAAGATGGCGAGTGATGATGAGTAAATCTTTATCAACCAAAAACTCAGATCAATTTTTATTTCATTTAATCTTTTAATTTTACTTCATTTAATTTAATAACTTCATTTAATCAGAAAAATTGATTAAAAATTATTTCCATTCTATAATAATGCTTGTGTTTATAGTCTCTGAATTACCAGAAACAAATTGAGTTGGATTAATTTCATGTGAATGAGACCAACCGCGAGCTTTGATTTCTCTTTGAATATCATCGTCGGTGCCGCTCACATTGGTAACGAGGAAATAAACGTTTAGTGTTGGCCATGTTAAATATGTACATTCTGACATCGACATCGAGCTGTATGGTTTGCTTGCGTTTAATGCCATATTGGAATTCAACGGGATCGATATATGTCGTAATGTTTGCCACCGCCGCTACTGCTGTCGCGACTCATATCGATAATGCGTTAATATCGCTTAGCGTCAGTGTATATACGATGACTTATAATTGGGAGCAACGATTCCTATTATAATCCTACCATACAATGACCTTTAACAACTTCTGTTACGAATTTCTTTTTATGTAGAAATGTAATGAAAATACAGAGAGTTTCTTTTGACGAATTCTAAAGTCTTGACCGAGGTCTTGATAGATTTATTAACTATTCCATTTATATGATCATTAATTAATTTCATGATAACTATTTATCACTACACTGCTTGGAGTATTAGGATATTTATTTATTTTTAAAAAATTACAATAAGTGTTAATAAACTTTTCTTCAATAACCCCAACTGAATAAAAATAGGAATTATTTGTAAATTCTTTAATATTTTCATAAACCTATTTCGCTTGTTAACAAAACTTAAAGTGATTGTCGAAATCAATTTATGTATTACAATTGTCACCAATTTATTAAACTGTTACGTCTCAATAAAGAGAGTAAACATACTAATAATTATATTGAAAAATGTTAGAATAGTGTTTTTGTTTTCACTGGTCTTAATTTAAATAATCTTTATATTAAAGGATGAAAGAAGTTAACAATCACTACGAATCAATTTTTCTAAGCTTCATAAGTTAAAGTATCGACAGCACTGCTGCCTGAATACAGAAACCTGCTTTTTCCGAAAAATATTTTTCGAAGTCAATTAACAATTTCAAAATTATCAAGAAACTCAGAAAAGTTTCTACTACTAAAACGTACTACTGTACTACTGCAACGTGAAATTTTAATTCTGGACGTAGACCACGACGAAAACGTGAAACGAACATCTTGTTCTAAACTTTCTGTTAATGTTTTATTTAATGAACTGTTATTTTTTAATCTTTCCCACATAAATATATATTTCCTAGTTCAATATATATAGTTCCTAGTTCAAAAGTATTTGGGCAAATCAACGGAACCGTGCGATTTATACATAAAAATATAAATATTTTTAAATTACAAGCACACTTTTTATTTTTTGATATATTATATTTTCGAAATTTATTCAAGAACAAAACTTTCTGTGCGTGAATCATTTTTATTTACTGCTGAAAGCATTGTATTTAAAAAAGTATATTGAAATTTTGATTGGAAAGATGTCATTTTTGAACTGAAAAAACAAATGAAGACAACTGAAATATGTATAATAATCAATTATATTCTAGTCGATTTTTCTAAGTAGAAAGTTTTTACAAATGTTTTTACCTATTTTTATTTATTTCTTATAATTTACTTCAATAGGAATGATTGTTTATTTGTATATTTATTTTATATTTTTTTTACGAGTTTTAAAGTGCAAACAATAAAATTATAACGTATTATCAATTCAAAATCATTATTTTCATAAAATATTCTTAACATTTTACTTCTTAAAACTTTTTTAAATTGAAAATCAAAAAGATTATTTGTGTACCATTGTGAAAAATATTTTTTGTCCTACTTGCAAGGAAAGTATGTCATTTCGGGCACTTAAGGCGGGCGCAAAGTAACACATTACGCCCGGGAGTGGGGGAAGCGGGCGGAAAAGTATTTTGCGCCCGCTTGTTAATTATTCAATTTTCTTCATTAAAATGCGACATTTTTGACTTTCTTTTTATGTTGACTATAGAACTGCAAACATTTTCAACTTGTCTGATTTTGTCTATAAAAATTTGCAATTTTTTTTTATTTTCTCTAAAAAAAATAATGAGACATTTGGTTTTGTTCCCATTTCGTTTATCAAAATTGTCAATTTTAAAAGTTCTTGTTTCAGTTTTGTTCAATTATTAATTACTACGTTCTAAATAAATACTATGTTTCCAGAATACATTGTTTTTTATTTCTATTTTAAAACTTCTATCATTATAGACTTCATTCGATATAATGTTTATATAGAGCTTAATTTTTAACTAATATGAGCGTTTAATCGTGCGTGCCTTCAATGCCATACTTTCCATGCAGTTAGGACAAAAAATTTTGTTCGCATCATGGGCGCAAAGGTGATTGCGCCCTTGTTACGAAAATAACTATGCTAACCCGTATTTCTAGAAATTGATATTTCTGAATAAAAACAAACATATCGACCTTCCAATAAATGAAAACTGATATATTCACACTTATGAGATCGAGTCTTTTAAAGATGAAAATTTCACAACATTTTTATACTTAATATTTTTTAAATGTTTTAATTGGAATACATATTTAGCATTTAGAATTATGAATATTTATAATAATATCTACCGTTCACACAAAGTTTCAACCGATTATTTTTTAGGCTATAAGTGTGCCTTTAAAAAAAGTATAAATTTATAATCATTCACGTTTGAAGGTGTAGACATAATTATTGTTTCATTATCTTTATGTTTAAAGGCACACGGTTAAGTAAGGTCCCAATTTATTCATTTTTTCATAGGGAATAAGCTCATTCAAAAAAAAATAGAATTGCATTACCGCTGAAAGCACAAAATGAAGAAAACTTTGGACTTTCTGTTATTGAAAAATGGGAGTAACATTGCTTGAATTGCTGCCATCTAGTTTTAATAAAGGAGCACATATTTCTTTCGATATGCAATAGATTTTAGAATATTAGAAGAATTATTTACAACTTTTCTTGGACGATTTTAATTTATGTACGCTGAAAAAGTTATACACGTTTAAGTCGAAGAGAAGCTCAAAGTAACAAATCAAATTTAATTTTTAAGTACACATATGACTTTTTATTTTACATGAAGATTATAAAAATTATGGTTTTATTTGATTATTCTGTTATATATGCTATCCAAGAGACATTGACATTAAAGAAAATTATATAATGTTAAAAAAAATTGTTTAAATGAAGAGTAACATAAAATCACACGGTTCCGTGGATTCGCCCATTTATCAAAAGATAAATACTTTTGTTTGGTGAATAGATTTTAATTGATTCACGAGTTCTAAAATTGTAGCATAACTACTACCTGACAATGATCTCTTTGCTTCGCCAATTAATTTTGAACAAATTTTCTTATACTTTAAGTCATGCGGATAACATTTGTCTCGCTTTCTTACAACCATCAATAAAAACTGTTGATGCAATATATAGTTGATTTTTTCTTCCGTTGTTGAATTTTGTTGATATTCTTTTAATCGATTATCGAAAGAGTAATAAATGAAACACTATTTCATTAGATGTACAACGTTTTGGTGTCTTGGTTTGACACCATCATCAGGCCACTTTATTAAACAATGAAAATTTTGTATAAACAATTATTAATTTACAAATAAAATAAAATTAAGATTATCACACAAAAAAACAAATAAAACAAAATTAACATCTACCTGCTCATTTTAAAAAATATCAATTATTTAAATAAATAATTTGTTATTTTGCAATTCATATAAACAGCATGTTTGGAGTCGATAAACTCAAATCAAAACAATCGTAATAAAATCATTCTTTCAGTTTTCTTAATAGAGAAAAATAAGTATTACTTAGAAATTGTATATCTTCTTTCTTATTGATAGTATGATCGTTAATAAATAACATTTCAGAAATTAATCGTTTTTTATAATTGGATTCCAAATCTACAATTTGGACTTCATCAAAATTGAAAGAATGATTAAGCGCAGTTTGATGTTCATTAACCACAGATTAAATTTTTTTGTTTTTATGTTCCTTAATTCTTTCTTCCAAACTACATTTTGATTCACTGATGTAAATGTCAGAACAATTATTACAATTAAATTTGTAAACAATACCAGTTTGCTTCCATTTGTTAGTTGCATCCTTTCCTATTTTTACAACAGAAGTCAAAGACATATTAACCATTGGAATTGACAATAACTTATAATCTTTAAAGATCTTTGACAATTGTGAGTAATTGTCATTAAAAGAAATGCAAATTCTTGGAATACGACTGTAAATAGCCGGCTTTTCATTATTTTCATTTTTGTTAAGTGTAGATTTTTGTTTAAACAGTCTAATTTTTATATGTTTATTGACAAAATCCAATGGATAATCATTCTTAAGTAGAATTTGAACCACTTTTTCAGTATTACATTTATGAAAAGTCATGTGACAATAAAATAGCTCTATCTAATAAATTATAAACAATATTTCTTTTTTGTTGAATTGGATGTTTCGAAAGGTAATTCATTACTCTATTAGAAGATGTCGATTTTTGGAACCAATTAGTAATAAGTTTGTTATTATTTTTATTTAACGTCATGTCGTTAAATAATGCAATATTTGATCCATCATAAATTGTCACTAGCTGGTTGTTTGGTAAAGACATGTCTTGTTATGATTCTTGAAAATTTGTGATCGATGCTAATCGTGATTTATTTGGAGTAGAAGAGAAAAGGTTACTTTGTGATACTTCTAATTGAGTAGAAGTATCTCAAGTAGTAATTTCTGATTTAGAAGAATTTTCTATTTCTACAAATTGTAAAGCTGTTTTTGTTGTAGTATTTTCCTTACAATCTAAAGAATGACTACTTACATCTGATTCACTTATTTTAAGAGTTGATGAATTTGTTGATTTAATTGAATGTCTTCGAGGAATTGGATTGTGTTTAATTTTTGGATTGTTACTAAAAAATTGTTTTTTACTGAGATTTTCGTCTACATGTATAATGAGAGCAAACACATCCAGATGCCTATTTGGAAAACTGGAACAAATTAAAATTCGTAAGGATAAAAAGAGTTTTAACAAAGGAGTAGAAAATAGTACTTTATGATACGAGTTCGAGAAAGCATGTGCGGAAATATTTATATGATCGTTCGCTATAAAACGCCCTTTCTCGCACATTTTCCTTGCACCAGAAGTGGGACTTTTTATGCATGTATTATATAAATTATTTTAAAAACCGAGGTATGCCATGTCATTAAATTATTAATACAATGTGTGTAATTAAACCTTCCAGTTTGGACAAAAAACTCATAAATCCGGACAAAACTAAAAAAAACCGATTTCTGAGGAATTTATCATCTCCACTAGATTACCCTCTATCCTAAGAAACTTCACCCAAGAAACCTAAACCCCGGGAAACACTATCTTGAGCAAAAAGCGGGTCGTCGTGAGAAGTAAGCTGATTCCCGGCTCGTCGAGTTGGACACACTCGAATGCAAATTCCGTGGTGCTGGTGGTAGACAGAGAGAGAGGGGGAAAGAACTTGATACTGGAAAATAAAGCGACAAAAGAAATAAAGTCGAGAATAGAATGAACAAAGAGAGAGGGGGTTTGCTTTTCGAAAAAGTGGAATGAGAAACTAGGGGAAGGGGTGAAAAGCGACAAAGAGGAGTTGAAGAGGGCATTAGGAAAAAAAACAAAGAAAGAGAGAGAGAGAAAGTTCGCTAATTACAAAGGCGTCGGACACAACGGAAGTAGAAACAGAGACGACGGAGGGGATGTACAGGAATAAAATTCCGTATTCCGCCTCTTTTCCTCTATTCTCAACGTACATTGGGAGCCACCCTCGAAACCAAGAGTGGAAGGTCGTCGACAGGCAGTTACTTTTCCTACACATCGTTTGCATACTATTTGTGTAAGCAGCAATGCATATGCATATTGCGCATCCATGAAGAGTTTCTCCTTCTTTTTCTGCTAGAGAAACTGCTGCACTGAAGTAATATTTCCTAATTATGGAATTCTTCTTCTTTCTCTCATTATTATTATTATTATTATTATTATTATTATTTTTGCTTAGGGACTTTTGGGAAATCTGCTTACAGATACCTTGGACTCCGCACTCCAAGGTTATGTGGGGTTGGTATGACAAAAACAAAAGGGAATATAAAAAAAGAAAAATAAATGTATAAAGTAGTAAATTTAATAAACTGGCGACCTACTGCCAGCCCGACCCACTAAAACCCGTAACCCTTCTTCTGGAACCCTTTACCCTCCCTCGGAACTGTCGTAAGACTTTAGCCTTCGAGGGTGGCGCTCCAACTCTGTCGCTATTGCGACTTTCTGCTTCTCTCTGCGGTTATCCTGCGTCAATAGTTAAAAATTTTGAAACTATTTCAATATAAAAGCGGAATTAACAGCACAACAATAATTAAAAATAACAAATGTGTAATTAAGTGTAAAAAGTCAAAAGACAAAATTACAAACGGATATATAAAAAAAAGAAAAAATAAACGCGTATAAAATATTGAAAATATAAAACTGTACAAAGATGAACAAAAAACACAAACAATTAAACAATGTATAAGGACAAATAAATCACAAAATAAATTAATAAAAAACAAACAAAACAAATTAAAAGCTGTTTAAATTACGCTTTTTTGGCGGCCGTCGAGATCTTTCCTCGACATAACCGAGATTATGAAGTTCTCGACTTGCCGCCAATTCTCTTCTGACTGGGTCATCAGCGATACCATGTTCTCCGGTGTAACTTGACTGTTTACACCTTCGAACATGGCCCGCCTCTCCAAGTCTTATTTCTTGCATGAGAAGAGGGTGTGCTCCGCGTTGTCTTCAGGGAACTGGCAATATGCACACACCTCCTTCTCGCGTAATTTAAAGCGACACAGGTACGAGTTAAAACACCCGTGACCTGTGAACGCCTGACCGTGTTTCCTATTTATCCAGGTGGCGAGTGCCGGGATAAGGCGATAAGTCCATCGACCTTTTTCCTCACCATCCCATCTTTCCTGCCATCTTTCTATGAGCCTGTGCCTCGCTTTTTTGCGGATCAGGCCCTTGCTTGGTCTTATTTCCTCATCTAAGGAACTGCTTTCTTTAGAAAAGAGAAACATTTCTTCCCTTTCCCTCGCCAAAAGATCTGCTGGCGGGACACTTGCAAGGACCTGCACAGCACTCGTAGATACCGTCTTATATGCAGAGATGATACGCGTTGTTATCGATCTCTGCGCCGACAGTATCTTCTCACAGATGGTCACACATTTTTTACTCCTCAGGGATGGGGCCCACGCTGGTGCTGCGTAGAGCATTTTAGCATGGGCGACACTCGCCACCAGTCTTCTTTTTTGTTTACGGGGTCCGCCTACGTTTGGCATTAACCGTGAAAGATTAGCCGCACACTCGATCGCCTTATTTGACGCCGTAGCCATGTGGTGGTGGAAGTTTAACCTTCCATCCAACTCCACACCAAGGTATTTGATTTGTTTACTCCACTTGACCTCGAATCCGTCTATCACGATTCGTGGGAGCTCATAACCACGTCTGTCTGTGACCAGCAGTGCCTCGGTCTTTTCCAGGGCCATTTCAAGACCTCTGGTATCCAGCCAGCTTTTTGCTAGTCGCAGACATTCTTTCACCAATGTCCCAAGAGCCTCCTCACTTTCGGCAGTGCACACGAACAACGCGTCGTCCGCAAAGCCGATGATCACCGCACCTTCGGGCAGATCCATTCGCAGAAAATCATCATACGATACATTCCATACAAATGGACCCACCCTCGAGCCTTGAGGAGCCCCACGCTGCATCTCTTCCCTCAGAGTGCAGGTGTCTCCCTCATATATAACCCACCTTCGCTAAGATAATTATCCATTATCCGCAACAAGTAGGGCGGCATGTTTTTCTTTTTCATCGACTCGATGAGATCTTTCCATCTTGCGGAATTAAACGCGTTGCGTATGTCAATTGCTACCAACGCGCAGAAGCTCTTCTTTTTTCCAGGTCTTAACTTGTTTTTTCCTGCTTTGGCTATGTCCACAACTGCCTGGATGGCATCAACTGTGGACTTGCCTTTACGGAAACCAAATTGGTGATCCGATAGACTATTCTCTCCGGTCAAGTGGCTTTGCATTCTCTGCAGAACCATATCCTCTAGCAATTTACCAGTAAATTGCTGTTGTAGTATCCAACAGGCATATAGGCCTGTACGATGCAAGGATTTTCTTACGGGAATGGTGCCTTTGCGTGGCATTGACGCATTGCAAGCGGTGACTATCATGTTTCTCACTGCTCGCACCTTCCCATCCAGATTGCTTGGCCTCTTCACCCAGCCCAAGTCCTCAATCAAAAGGGCTTCTCTTAGGGACCGGCCGAACTTTTCCTTGTCGAGTCTCTTCATATTCCACGAGGAGGTTTTGCGACTAGGAACATCCTGTCTTTTTTCTCCTCGTGTGCCTCCCATCGAGACTGAGAACTCAATGAACTGGTGGTCACTTGCGGTATATTCCTCTGAGACCCGCCAGTCGCTTATCCGGCTAAATAGTTTAGACGATGCGATCGTTAGATCTATAATTGATCCGATCGCACCTCGTCTAAAAGTCCATGTATTGCCTCGGTTCACAGCTAATAAGTCGTTTCTGGATATCATTTCTCCAATACGAATTCCTCTCTTGTCGAGTCTCGTCTCACCCCACTCTGGCGACTTTGCGTTAAAATCGCCAGTGATGATGACATCCAGCCTGGATTCTGTGAGGCTCGCTTCTAGGTCTTCGATATTGGCTTGGAAGTTTGTCAGTGGGTCGTTGGGTGAGAAGTAGCAGCTATACATACATATATTAGCTACCTCTATCCACACGAACCCACTGCTCGTCTCCAGAAACTTGTCAACCCGCAATTCTGGGTTGCACAGCTTTATGGCGGCTCTCTTCGCCTTATCCTGATACCAAGGGGCGAGGTCGCTTCCTTGGTACTGCTCACTGCAGAACAGGATATCGACCTCATTTTCCCTTGCCGTTTGCATTAGGAGCAACTGTGCATCCTTACTTGTATGCAGGTTGACCTGCAAAAATTTTAAGGATTTGCCCTTTTAATCTTTTGCAGTTCTTCCCAGTAAACCGGGCAGGCTCTCTTTCCGGCCTCATGATTTGTTTCTGGCTTTCCCAGGTCCAAGCATGTAAGGCACTTTGGCTTAACGTTACAGCTCTTCGCGAGGTGTCCCTCTCCGCCGCATCTCCGACAGTTTTTACTTCTGTCGGGGCCTTTGCAGAATAGGGTTCTGTGTCCGTAACCTAGGCACTTTTGGCACCTAATTACTTCAACATGCTCACGAATTGGAGCGTTTATCCAGCCGCCAAGTTTAAGCAGAATGTCACTTTCTGCTTCTGCTCAGAGGATTAGAGCCACCTTAGTACTTCTAAAGCGCGTCAAAAGGTGGCACTCTACCTTCAGATCAGGTTTGCCCAGCTTATCTCTCAGAACTGAAATCACCTCATCCTCCGTCGTGGTTTCATCCAGCTCCTTGATCTTAAGAGACCTTTTATTTACGAGAGCAGTGACCTCGCATGGCAAGGCGCCATGCAGAGCCGAGGACAGTGCTTCCGCAAACTTCAAGGTATCTCCACCCTTTTTCACTATCCCAAGAACCTCCTGTTTAAAGGTTCTCCTGATTTTATGAATCACGGTACCAGTGTCTTCTGGTTTAACCTTTGCTTTTATCAGCGGCAAGATACCCTCATAAGATTTTGGGTCTCTTGCCGTGATCTTTACCGCTTCCGTGGTTCTAAGCTTCAAAGGGTGTTTTGGGAGCTCTTTTTTCTCGCCTGGGGGCTTTTTTCTTGGAGCCCCTTCCCTTCTCTTTCCAACAACCTTAAAGCCGTCCTCATTGTCCGCTCCGTCTTTTAAGACGGTCTCAGCATACGTCTTGCTGGGACTACTTGAGGGCGCCTCTTTTGCTCCAACTAGTGACCCAGAATTAAGCTGTGGAGCATCCTTTCGCTTAATCCTCTTTCCGCTCCGAGTCACTTGTTGAGGACTCTTATCCGGGCTTACACCTTCTCTGGGGCGCTTACTCACGTTCTTTCCCTTATTAGAATCTGTAGCTGCTGCACTATCAAGAGTTGCAGCAGCACTCCTCTTTTGCCTTGGAGTTCCCACAGTTGAAGTCCGTGGCTCCTGATCTTTGAACGGTTCAGGGATAAAACGCAGATTCCTACAAATTGTTAAGAACGCACTCTCCAAAACCGCCACGCCATCCTGGATGTCGCGACTGACGTTCTTTTGGCGCTTGAATGCCTGGTGCACGCTCTTAAAAATCCCGGGAATAGCCAGGAACTGATTTGCGACATTTGATTCGTAGCATGTCAGCTGGCTATCTATTTGGCTCCCTCCAAAATCCTTGGAGCCATCTGCACCGACTATCGGGGCTTGCACCCGATCAGAATCGGTGGTGGGATTATAATTATTATTATTATTATTATTATTAGCTTAATAACTACAGTACAAAATATTTTTACTTTCGATACAGTTTCGAAGTGTCTGCATTACATTATAGTGGAGATTAATTATGTGTGATTTGATATTTGATTTTATTTGAGACTGATCACTAAGGACATTTATATTTTAATTTGAATATTTTCATATTTCGCACTCTCTCTCTCCTCGACCTTCTCAAAAATTTTTGAGAAGATCGAGGAGAGAGAGAGTGCGAAAATGAGTGATTAGGAGAAAAAATTTTCTTTTGGGAAGAGTCAGTTTACCATTAACGACAAAATACTCTTTACTTGTAATCTTCTTAATGTATTATAAATTAATCAAAGTAACTTTTTATTAAAATTATAATGTCTGAATAGTAATTTGTGTTCTTACGTTTATTTTTTTATTTCACTCACGCGTCTGAATTTCTTTATCAAGAATTATTTTTATTAACAAAATTTAGAAGATTTAGAAGATTATATTTAATAATTTATGTAGTCATTTTTTTATTCATTCACAAAAATATACACTACCGCTCAAAATTTTGTGTATTTTTAATATTCGTAGACTATCAGTTGTCAAGTAAATCAATTATATTTCAAGTTATCTATAAACTCTTACAGTAGGATCTTGAAGTTTTTTCTAAACTTCGTTTACGTGCAATATTTTTAAGAATACAAAGCGATATCTAAAAAAAACTTTGCACATTTATTTTCACAACAAAATATTTTACAAAAAAATTTTTTTTTGAAATTTCTGGCGTGTTTTTTGGCCCTTGTAGATTTAAAAAAATTTGTTTCTTTATTTTGAAAGCAAACTTTGTGTATTGTTAAAAAAGTATCAAAGAAAATGAGAAATTATGCAAAAAAAATTTCATTCTTTTTGCTAAAAACAATTAGAATTTTGTGACAAAAATTGTAACTGACAAATCAAAATCATTCAAATTTTTTTCACTTTTATTCTATAAAAACCTGTTTTACAGAACGAAATTGTGCACATTTTTTTCTTTATTTATAAAAAATAATAGAAAATTGTTTAAAAAATTATTATTAAGAACAACATTATTCACAAAATTATAAGTTTCTTTTGTATTTTTTTTTCATAAATTAATAAAAAGTTTGCATAATTTCCATTTATTAAAACTTTTTTATTTTTGTAGAAAATTCTTTTTTTTGTAAAGAAATAATTTACATTTCTATTTCCATATTTGCTAGTTTTAAACTAAATTCCGTTTTTTTAGAAATAAAAAACAAACAAATTTTATATATTCGATTTGACAATCACAATTTTTAATTGAAAATAAAACAGAATTTTAAAAGATATTTTATAAAATTTGCATCTTTAATATTTCTTAATTAAAAATTTTTAGAAGAATTTCAAGTTTCTTTAGAAATAAAGAGAAAAAAAAAGTTTTAAATTCAATTTTTCAATCAGAGTTTTTAATTGAAAATAAAACTGTTAATTTTTAAAAGATTTTTATAAAATAAAGGAAAACAATTATATTCACCAATCACAGTTTTTTACAAAATTTTTATTTTCTTCTGTAAAAAAATTTTCATAATTTAAATTTTTTAATCACAAATTTTAAGGAAATTATTATTTTTCTTAGAAATTAATGAAACAAATTTGTATAATTTCTATTTCATAATTAGAATTATTATACAAAATCTGGTTTTTTTTTCTTAAGAACGGAATAAATTTTGAGCAGTTATATTTTTTAATCACAATTTTTGAACAAAACTTCCAGTTTTCTTTAGAAATTAATAAAAACAATTTACAATTTTTTAAGAAAATTTCAAGTATTTAAAAATAAAGTTAAAAACTTTGCATAATTTATATTTTTTAATCACTGTTTTATAATAAAACTTCCAGTTTTTTGAGAAACAAATGAAAAAATTAACATAAAAAAATATTTAAAAAATTTGTTTTTATTTTTGGGAAAAATTGAATAATAGAATAAAAAATTCTCTTTTTTAAAAGTGCTTTCTTTCTGGAGAATTTATTTCTAAACATTTTCTATTGGATAAAATTTTGTTTAACAATTTATTTTTTGAAAAAAGTTTTGATTTTAAGTTTAATCATTTATTGACCTTAAAGAGAGACATCATTCGCATTATTTTAGCTAGTTTTATTATTATTTATTATTATTTTTTATTATTATTTTAATTATAACATACTTTATTTATTAATTATTAATTATTGACTATTTGTCAATAAATAGAAATTAGAAAAATTAAAAAGAGCCCTTTTTCTGCATAATTACCCGCAGTTTCGTAATAATAACTAATAGACTACCCAAGAATATTGAATTTTTAAATCCCGAAATTAAGTTAATTAAATGAATAATAATAATTAATAGAATTAAGAAAAAACCTCTGCAAAGTTAAAACATATTGAAAAAAATTTAATGCAGGCAGATATTTGTACTTATATTTTTGTATAAAAAACTGAAGTAACAATTTTATTACAAATTTTAGAAAGACGAAAAAAATATTTTTGAAAATTCAAAAAATACACTTGAAAAATTACACAGGACAGGATGGGAAAAAAGAGACGAAGATAAATGGTCCAGCGTCCTCTTTTTTTTATAGGAATTAACTTACTGAAAGCAATTTTTCAGGTCCTCTGCCAAGTTTTTAAGTAATTAGATTGGACAACATTTCAAAAGTAAAATCTTGAAATGTAAAAAAAATTCTTTTTGAAAGTATGTCTATTAGAAAGTGTTTAATTAAATTTCTCTTACTATTTTTTTTTCTTTTATTGTTTTTTTGTTTCTATTTCTTTATTTTCTATTAAATTTTTATTTAATTTTCTATCATGTTTTATTGTTTTTTATTATATTTTTCTATTGCTTCCTCGTGAGGAAGCTTTGTAGTCGTTTAAATTACAAAATTTTTAAAAATCCTTTTGACAAATTTTCTTCTATATGGGACTATGTTATATAAGACCCTGAACAATTTTCCGGATGTATGTATGTATGTGTGTGTGTGTGTGTGTGTGTGTGTGTGGATCCCGATTTTTGTGAACACGATAACTCGAAGAGGTTTTAACGAATTTGGCTAAAATTTACCAGCTACATTTATCATAAAAATATCTCGAACTGGATTGATAGACTTTAAAAAATTCTCAGAAATAGTACATTACATTATAAGGGCAGAAAGTTCGAATTCCGGCACTGCGCGAAATGATGCCCGAGGCGAAGCCGAGGGCATCATCGCACAGTGAAGGGCTTCGAAATTTCTGCCCGTGTAATGTATACTATTTTTCTTTATATCCGGTCGAAAGTACGCTCGTTAATTTATGTTTTAAGAAAATTGCAACTGTGTTTCACTTGACAGCCGGCCATCTTTATTTACTTTCGGCCCCGCTTCAACGCCTCTAGCGGACACTCGTGAAGCTCTGGTTTTTTCTCTGTCTCTCTCTTGCAAACAATATTCGCCTGCCCCGACATTTGATGCACGAGCGAAGCGAGTGCTTCTGGTCGGGGGCAGGCACGAAAAAAAATGTAAAAGATAAATTAATATTATATTTTTAAAAGAATTTTTCTGTTGGTACAAAATTAATTTTATGCTTCTAAAATTCTAAACGTTCTAATGAACACAATTTCATTATTTCTTCAAATTATTAAAATTTTATTATAACATTTTGGCACGTATTCAAAAAGAAATTAAAAATTTTTTAATTATTTTATTTTTGTTTTTAATGTTTATTAAAATAAGTTTTGAAAATAATTATCTCATTTTATATTGCGATAACAATTACTCGTTAAATTGTCACTGACTCGAAATTTTCTTATTTACCGACAGTGGTGTTTTTACCGACAGAGAATTCTTTTACTCCCGCTGTAATAGAGGTTGGGTATGAAAATCAACCAAAGCACAAATGTTTGACTTTCTGCTGCGAAATCGCAGAGGGAAGTACGTACTTTCGACCGAAATATGAAGAAAAAAATTTTTTTTTGACTTTTTTCTAAAAAAAAATTTTTTTTAAGTTGGTTATTGAAGTTAATATATAATAAAATCTTATTCTTTGCATCAAGACGAATCGATTGGTATATAAAAAGAATAAATTGTATGAGAATTTATAGAGTTAATCACAATTAAAGCTGAAAAATTCGCATTTTTCTTAAAAAATGAGTTCTTTCTGCAAAATTATGTTGCTGTATAAGAAAATCTTACTCACTTATTTCTAAAAAATTATTCTTTGCATCAAGACGGATCGATTGGTATATATAAAGTATATATTTTATTGAAAATTATAGAATTAAAACCAATTATAGACAAAAAATTTGCACTTTTAATAAAAATTCATTTTTCTTACAAATCATGTTGCTGTACAATAAAATGTTATTATTTATTAAAAAATAAATCAAAAATCTTATTCTTTGCATCAAGACGAATCGATTGATGTATGTAAAGTATATATTCTATTAAAAATTATAGAATTAATTACAATCAAATTTGAAAAATTCACTTTTTTACTAAAAATTTTTTGTTTATTTACATTCATATTACTGTATAAGAAAATTTTCTTCTTTCTGTTAAGACGAATGAACTTTGTTTTATAAATGTTAAATTGTATTAAAAATTATTTAAAAATGAAATATATTTATCGTTAATGCTTATTCACGAGGAAGCAAATTTTTTTGCTGATCGTAAAGAGGAAGCAAAATGTTCATGTAATGAACATCTGGATTTACAACTTGTTTTTTATTATTTTTTTATTCTTTTCATATTTCTTTCTATCTGCATTTCTATATTTTTTGTTTTTTTGTATTTTTGCTTCCTCGTGAAGAAGCTTTGTAGTCGTTTAATTTACAAAATTTTTAAAAATCCTTTTAACAAATTTTCTTCTATATAGGACTATGTTAAATAAGACCCTAAACAATTGTCCGGATGAATGTATGGATGTGTGTGTGTGTGTGTGTGGATCCCGATTTTTGTGAACACGATAACTCGAAGAGGTTTTAACGAATTTGTCTAAAATTCACCAGGTATATTTATCATAAAAATATCTCGAAATTGATTGATAGACTTTAAAAAATTCTCAAAAAAAAATTTCTTTTTGAATTTTATCTAAAAAAATTTTTTTTAAGTTGGTTATTGAAGTGAATATATAATAAAATCTTTTTCTTTGCGTCAAGACGAATCGATTGGTATATAAAAAGTATAAATTGTATGAGAATTTACAGAGTTAATCACAATTAAAGCTGAAAAATTCGCATTTTTATCAAAAAATGAGTTCTTTCCGCAAAATTATGTTGCCGTATAAGAAAATCTTACTCATTTATTTTTAAAATCTTATTCTTTGCACCAAGACTACATTTCTATTTTTTTTGTCTTTCTGCATTTTTTCACTATTTTATATTTTTTAACATTATATTTTTTTATATTTGTTCATTTCATTAAATACCGATTTTGTAATTTTTAATTCATTATATTTTCCAATTAATTTAAGCTAATTATAAAATAATTAATTATTTATTATTAGGTAATTAACTTAAGTTAACCTAAGTTAATTGTAAAATATAATTAATTGAAAATTACAAAATCGTTATTCCCTTTTTTTTCAAACACTTTATAGGAATTAATTTGCCTATTAATTAAAATAAAATCCAAGTTTAATTAAAGATTAGCGCAATTCAAGATTTGTAGAATAGGAAATTAGGTGGATTGAGAAGAAAGGGGGGCAAGGGAGAGGATTTAGTTTTTTTCGTTGAAAGTATTTATTTAGCTTTAAGCCACGAGTCATTTCGTTACTCTGAACCATGTGCTGTAATTGCTTTCCGATCGGCGCCGGCTGCAGTATATATTGCAATTTATATTCTTCGTAATCGGTTGGTTTAAGAAGACGTATAAATTAAATAAGTACTTTTGCGCTACAGACCTTCTGTTCTTTTTTTGAACCTGTCATCGTCAGAATTTCTGCAACAAAAGGAAAGAACACGGTATTGAGAATATTAATCTAAATCAGAGAAGAAGGTAATTTTTTTTTATATTTTAAAGAAAATAAATTAATTTTTTCGTTTCTTTCAGCTAATACATTCTTATAAAAAATAAGATGGTTTTGTTTTTAGTACAAATAAAGAATAAAATTTTATTCAAAAATGTTTTTTTATAGTATAAAAAAATTTATTTTTTCCTTTCTTTCAGTTTTTTTAGGGCAAAAAAAGATATTTAAAATTACATTCAAAGATGTTTTGACCAAAAGTTATATTTGAAACAACCAAATTTTTATTGAATTAAAGAAATATTTATTTGTAGGTTGAAATGTAAAATGAAAAATTTATTTATTCCTTCACTCTGAATTTAGAATAAACTTGCTATATGGCTGTTAGACCGAATGATAAAAATTTGAATCACGGCAAATTGAAATTGACGAAATAAACGTTCCCTGGAATATTTACTATAAAATAAAAATGAAATCAACAATAAAGTTACTCGCAATTCACGAATTCAAGAGAGCTATTTGATTTAAAAAAAATAACACTCGCTTTTTGCAAATAACTTTCCACAAATAGAAATCATTTCAACGAGAATGGGAAAATTCATTTTTCTTTTTACTCCCGTTTTTTCTCACTCGATTATAAATATGTGATGAATTTTGCAATAATTTTAAAAAATTCCTCACAAAAGAAAGATGCTTAACACTTTTTAGAGATTTCGAGGAAAAAATGGTTGCTCTCACTGCAGTTGCGGAAAATAAATGACAAAATAAAAGTGTTAAAAACAGGAAAACAAATGTTTCCGCTAGTTTTGCATAATCTTCCGGTTCGACGAATTCAATTTATATTTATGAGCCTGCTATTATATTAGGAACTCTTTTGTTTTATTAATCTCATGAAAATTCTTTCGCTCTGACACGTGATTGGCAACGCGGAAGCTGCAATTTAAAAAAATTAAGCACTGAAAAAAGTACAACTTCTTTCTTAACGTTCAAATTTCAGCCATTTTTTAAATAGTATAAATAAATATTAAAATTTATACACTAATAAAAGTATAATAAAAATAATTTTGCATGTAAATAAAAAATATTGTATTTCAAATAGGGAAACACAGGGTTGGACCACCTTATGAACTTTGTTTATAACTTTTCAAGAAATTAATTTAGACAATTGTATTGGCACAAAAAGTTAGGTGCCACTAAGAGAAACTTCGTCAGTAGGTGGCGCTTGTGTTCTTATCAAAATAAAACTGGCGTCCTACCTCTAATAAGGTCCAACCCTGACAATTACATTAATTTACGAATTTCTTTAATTATAAAATTATTCGAAAATATCAATAATTTTATTTAAAATAAATATTTTGTCATTTTCATTTCTCCACAGAAATTAAGATTTTCAAAAATTTTCAATTCAAACCTTTTTGAAATTCAACAACTTATAAGAATATTAAAATAGAATATGAAGATTTTTATAATAATTACAGATGACCGAGTGATAAACTTATTATTTTATATTATAAGAATATTATTACTGTATTTTTCAAAGATTCTATTTTAAACCTTTTCAAAATTCAATTATTTCTAAAAATTCAGGCTATCTTGCTTTTCCAATTGGCGTCGCGTGAGTAGGTGACAGAAGCGGCAAAAAATGCGAAAATGGCGTTCCTATTTAAACTTGATTTCTAAACTCTGTAAACAAATTAAGTTTACCAAACCAAATGTTTTTTATAATTTGATATTATGAATCTTAAATTGATTTTCAAAAATTCAAATAGGCGGATCTAATATTGTGAACTATTTTGGGTGAATATTGGAACGCCATTCGTAAAAAGTGTTAAAAATTGGCTACATTAAAACCTTTATAAAACCATTTAACACCTTAAAAAAATAATTTTTTCTTGGCCTATTCATCTTCATTTATCTCAAATAATAAGAATATTCAATTTTGGCAAGTTTAACTTGACTACAGACTTTTGATATCGAGTTCAAGTAGGAACGCCATTTTCGCATTTTGTGCCGCTTCTGCCACTTACTCATGGAACGCCAATTGGAACGCCATGCCGCCGAAGTGGTTGTTTAATTATTATCTAAAATTGTTAATGAAATTCAGTTTTAAACCAATTTTTATTAGAAAATTCTACACGATGATTAAATTATTTTAAAACAAAAAATTAATAATTTATTGAATAAGTAATTAAATGTTTCTTACAATTGAACTTTCATAAAGAATTTTATCAACAAATTTTTAAATAATTAAATTCTTTCGACGAATTTTAATAAAAATTTTAAGAATAATCAGGCACATTTTTCAAGAAATTCGATTAAAATTGTATTAAAAATAATTAAAATTCTGCGATAAGTTTTATTATTTATGAAAATAATTTGATTAAAATAATAGAGCAATATGTAAAAAAGTCATTGAACTGAGAGAACTTTTTGAAAATAATTGAATTTTAGTGAAGAATTTCATTACTTTTGGAAATATTTGAAATTTTAGAAGCATTTTTAAAATATTTTGAACATAATTGAATTTCTGCGAAGAATTTTATTACTTTATGAAATAATTGAATTCTTTCGACGAATTTTAACAAAAATTTTAAGAATAATAACATTTTTCGAGTTATTCGATTAAAATTGTATTGAAAATAACACAAGTCAACATGAAATTTGCGCCTGACATTTAAGATATTTTTTATGATAGATTTATCGACAGATATGAGGAAAAAAATTATATTTTATCAAAAAGTTTGTTTTCGTAGATAGGAGAACGTTTTTATCATATTTTTGAAAATTTATGATTTTCTGAATGAAATGGTCAATCAAAAATTTGTAAAGTACGTAATAAAAGGAAATAAATTGACAATAAATTGGTTTGAAACTATGTTTTATGTTCTTTATTAATTTTTTTGTGATATTGATGTGATATGTGCCAAAATTATTAAAAGTGGTTTCACTTGTAAACATTGCGACACAATCATGGCCTGAAGCTGCATAAGCATAAATTTTGTTTTAATATATCAGAAATATTAAATAAATTAAAGAAAATAGAATAACTTTTACAATTTTTTAGGAGTGGTCCACTCAAGGTTACACTTTTTTAATTCCTTAAAAATTAGCTATTTTTTTAAAGTCAATTGTTTTTTCCAAATAAAAATAAAACAAAGCTATTATGGTGTAAACACTTACCTAGGGATCTAAACTAAAGCATGGAATAGAAACCTCCGATTAATTTGCTTTCATAAAGAATTTTTTCGAAAAAAAGCTTAGGCGGTCCACTCAAGGTGACATTACCCTACTATTGCTTTTATTTTTATCAACAATTTTGTAAATTTTTTTTTTAAATTGTCACTTTTTTGTTCAATCACGCACCATTTTGCAAAATATCGAAAAAAAATCCTGCGTGTGTCGATAGCTGTTGATGTATAGAAAATGACAACATTTTGGTTTTTTTCCAAATCAAAAATTGAGGACGTTAGTTATTCGGCCATGGAACCCTAAAAAAACAGACGCCTTCCAATAAAATTCTGCACAGCAGCCATTTCGTAATTAAATTTTTTTGAAAAAATATATTTCGCATATCAATACTCATGGAATAAAACGTACTTTACAGATTTTTAATTGACCATTTCATTGAGCCAAAAAAAATTCCTAAAAATATGCTTAATTTGCGTGAGTTACTTAGATGTCCCCTCTTAACATGTCTGCAACTACTACAAAAGCAAACTTTAAAAAGAATAAGAGTAGAGATGATTCTATCACTCAGTCGTATTTTAATAAATAGTGAAAATTAACGATCACTCTGAGTCAAGGAAAATAAAAATAAAAGAAATTCAATTCTTTTTACGTTTCGGCAGCACAGCTGTCCTTTTCAGAACTATAATTTATTATAAAAACAAAATATTAAAAAAAAAATTTTTTACAATTTTTTACAATTTTTTGATTAACAATAAAAAATTAAAAATAAAATATTTACCGAAAAAAAGAAAATTAGAAAAATTAAAATTATAAATTAAGATAGGAACATCTTTGTCGCTACGATTACAATATGACACTAAACAAATATACAGACAAGTACGAGTGAACGATGTACAATTTTTCAGGGTCAATGCCCCATCGATAAACAAAACTAAGAAAAAGAAATGTCAAGGTAAACTGAAAAGACAGCTGATTATAAATCCTTCTTTTCATTGAGAAAATGAGTATAATAACTACTAAGTTTTAATGTGTCATCTTTTTTATTAATTGACTTTTTTTGTAAGTTAATGTGGATCATTTCAGAAATTAAGCGTTTTTTAAATGAACCTTCTTTATCTAGTACTAAAAATCCATCCCAATCAAAATCATGACCAAGTGAATTGATATGTTCAGCAACAACATTTGTTTTTGAAATTTTGTGCTCATTAATACGAACACCCACCATTCTCTTCGTTTGTCCAACATAAGATGCAGAACAGTTTTTACATCCTATTTTATATACCGAGTTTGTGATTACAGATTTTTTACTTATATCTTTTCCTTTAATTACTAAGTTATGATTCATGTTCTTATTATTGGTTGGGATAGTTAGAATACTGTACTTATTTAGGAAAGATGAAGTTTTTTCATAAAGATTGGGAACATAAGGCAAGAAAACTTTCGGTAACATTTTGTAAACCGAATTACTTTTGTTACATTGTGAATTTGACTCAATGGAACACATGCGTTTCTTAATGTGCTTATTAATAAATTCGATGGAATAATTATTATTAAATAATATTTTTTCGACAAATTCAATGTTTTTCTTATGGAATTTTTTATTCGAAAGTTTTATTGCCCTATCGACAAGATTGGATACTATGGCAATTTTTTGAGAAAAAGGATGTTTTGATTCATAGTTAATTGTTCGTCCGGAGAAAGTTGGTTTTTTATACCAGTCAGTTATAAGTTTATTATTTTCTTTAATTATAAGAACATCTAAGAAGTTAATTGTATTATTTGTTTCAGTCTCGTATGTAAATATTGTAGTCTCTCGTCATAATTATTAAACGTGTCAATCATCTCATGAACTCTATTTTCCGGTATGCAAGCAATAATGTCGTCAACGTACCTAAAAAAGAAAATCGGTTTAAACGATAATTTATCATTACAAACCGTTTCAAGGTCATCCATGACAATATCTGCAAACAATCCAGAAATGGATGAGCCCATGGGTGTACCATATATTTGATGATAATATTTGTTGTTAAATTTAAAAAAAGTGTTGTTAAAAAGAAATTGACAAGCGTCTAATAAGTCATCTAGAGGTATATTTACATTTTGTGCAATTACTGAATAACGTTTAATGATAGAGTCACATACATGGTTAAAAAGAATATGTATATTTTGTAATTGAACTTCTGCGATCAGTTTTATTATTTATGAAAATAATTAAATGTTTGCCTAGAATTATATTAAAATTTTTTTAAAAATAATCACAGTTTTTCTAAGGAAATCAAATTGAGACAAAAGGCGATCACAAAACGTTACTTCGCAAAACTTTTGCTTCTTTTTTTGTCTGAATTTGATATCCTTAGAAAACAGTGATTGAATTCTTTTGGAAAACTTTATTAAAATAATAGATATTAAAATCTTCCAATTGAGGAAAATGTTTGAAAATAATTGAATTTCTGCAATCATTTGTAACTTCTCCAAAATTTAATTATTTTTAGTGTTTTTAACTAAAACTCTTCTATATATGTATACATTATTTTCAATAATATAATTAATTAAATATATTATATTAAAAAATTTAACTAATTTCAGAAGAATTTGAATTTTTAAAATTTTTCAAAAATCCAAGTTCTTTAAAATTTCTAATTAAATTCATTAAAAATTGAAATTTTATAAAATTTTAAATTGAAACCTTTTGAAGTTCATCTATTTATAAAAATTGTAAACGCAACTCTTTTAAAATTCCATTAATTTTGAAATATTTAAGTATAAAATTATTCATTAAATAATAATTTATAAATTATTTTATGATAATTCTTCAAGAATTAAGTTGTTTGAAAAGAAATTATTGTCAGAAGTAGAAAATATTGAAGGTTTTGTATTAGAATTCGTGGTAATCTCATAGTTTATGAGGCAAACAAAAGAAACACCATAGTTCAGAATTTTCTTATGAATTTTAAAAATTTAATTTTTTTTCAGTAATTTTAATAAAAATTAATAAATGATTTAATGATTTAATTTAATCATTTAATAAAAATTTTAATAAAAATCCCTGACTTTTCCCTGACCTGTGGCAACCCTGAATTATGGTGCACAAAATAATATTAGTTCGAAAGGAAAATTTATAACGTAACGTAATACAATAATTGAACTCTAATAAATTATTATTTTATGCAGTTTTATTACCGGGAATATTTTATTTATCATCTAAATGAAGCATTTCTATTTTCCTAATGAGCATACATTTTCACAGTGAATTTTGTTTGATATTGCAGATAAAAGTGCTTGTTATATATTCATGTAGTGAAAATGCATGTTAATTGAATTGTAAACTTTTCAAGTATACGCGGATGGTTATACTAACAGATCGATTACGCAATTGCTTTACAGATGAAACTGATATTCAATTTAGCATTCTCTTTTTTGCAGTTGCAAAAAAGAGAATCATCTTTCTTTTTAATTTCTACTTCGTCAAAACTAATATCTCAATTTACAATTGTTGTTCTAGCTTAAGAGTCTAATTATATATGCACTGAGAAAACTGTTTAGTGCCAGCTCGCTTGTAACTTATACTTTTCATTTAATTTTCACCCTTTTAATTTCTCATTTATTATTTATGTTTCATTAATGTTATTGTTTTTCTATTTTTTATTGCGCTTTTAATTAGTTTTATCTATTTATATTTATACTTATTTATACTTTATAATTTCATATTTTTAATTTTTTATCTATTAATTTTAATTTTGGTCAATTTAAAATATTTTGTTATTTTTATTTGTTACCTCATTTTATTAACTTTTACTCCTCAATATTAAATTAATTTTATTTCCATATAACAATATATTCTAAATATATTTTTCAATTAAATTGTTTCAACGCGAAAAAATCCGCCATTGCCGGGATTTGAACCCCTAATTTAGAAGTTCCAGTCAGGAGCACTAACCACCAGACCATGAGTAGTGTTTATTGTTGTTCGATGTAAAAGGATATAAACTGCAAAAGAAAGTTTCTAAACAATATATTTTTCGAAAAACAAAAAATTTTTTGATGACTAAAACTAAAAGATTTTTGGGACTAAAAAAAATTTACTACTTAATTATTTTTTAAAAACTATTGACAGGATAATACTTTTTCCCTCGTGTATGTACATTAAAAAAGAAAAATTATTTTTAAGAATATAAAAGAATAAGTAATGACAAATTCATTCTTTTGGAGAAGTGTTTACTAAAAAGCGAGCTAAAAAGAAAACTGAATATTAGTTAGTCTTTTTTTGCAATTTTTTCTGTAATGAAACTCTCGTGAAATGGCTTGATTTGGACGACAGGATGTGTCCAGAGTCAATTTCCTGAATGTGTTTCAATTTTCACCGTACTCGATAATATAATACGCTTCACTGGCTGCACGACATTTTGAAAACGAAAAGCGAAAACTCATTGCGACTGGGAACTGAAAACGTGCTGTGAAACTATATATGAATGTCATCTCACCATGACTGATGTACTGCCTCCTATATAGTTTATCTACATATGTGTATATTTACTCCTGTTATTACTTTGATATTGTTCTTATCGCACATTTCATAAACATAAAAGGGCAACAAATTCATTCCTCTAGAAATTAAAATTAATTCTTTCATTTACTTCAAAACTCATTTCGCCTTTAACTTATAATAAATAATGAATAGGTATAATAAAAATAATAATTATTATAATAAAAAACTAGCAAATGTTACACGCGTGGAACGAGATATTCAATATTATTATTATACAAATTACAAATTTTTTTATTTTCAAATACAAATTTTTGATTAATTTCATAATCAAAAATTTTAAAATTCAACTTATTCATACAAATATCTTTCAAAAGAATAAATTCTTCGCAAGAATTAAATTATTTTTATAAATAATAACATTTTTCGGAAGAATTCAATTATTTCTATAAACAGTTAAATTTTTGGCAAAAATTCAATTATTTTTAAAAAATTTTAATAAAACCTAACGAAAGAATTCAATTATTTATAAAAAATTTTATAATTCCTTTAATTCGATTATTTTCTTAAATAGTAAAATCTTTGCAAAAATTCAATTATTTTCTATAAAATTTCACGAAAAAATTCAATTATTTTCTAAAATTTTAATAAATCCTTTGAAACAATTCAATTACTTTTATATTTTTATAAATAGTAAAATTCTTTACAAATATTCAATTATTTTTAATACAATTTTAAAAAACATTTCATAAAAAATTCAATTATATAAAAAAATTGTAATAAATATTAATATTCAAAAAAATTCAATTATTTTCTCAAATTTTAATGAAACAGAATTTAAATATTTACAAAAACTTAAATAAAGTTGGTTACTAAAGTTTAACTTTCTATCAATTTATTATTTAAATAAAATTTTAATATTGAAATTATTAATTACATTTACAATTATTAACAACATCGATTATTATATTCAGTAAATTAAAGAAATTTTTTTTTTAAATTTAATGATTTTTTTTATTTTAATAAAATTTTTTGAATTAATTCAATTATTTTAGAATATTTTAATAATATTCTTAAAAGAATTTATTTATTTTTTAAAAATTTTAATAAATTTCAATAATTAAATGTTTAATTTTAATTATTAAGAAAAAAGATTATTTTCAAAACTTAATAAAAATTCTTCATAGAGTTTAATTACTTTAAAAATTCCCAATTAAAATTATTAAAGAAACTCCATTATTTAAAAAAAATTCAAAGAAATTCATTAAAAGAATTTAATCAGGATTTTTAAAAATTTTACAAAAATTCTTCCATAAAATTCAATTATTCTCAAATTTTTGATAAAATTCTTCGAAAGAATTCAATTATTTTCAAATTTTTTGATAAAATTTTTTGCAAGAATTCAATGATTTTCAACAATACATTCATTTTAAAAGTGAAAATATATTTAAAAAGAAAAATTATTAATTAAATACTTTCTCATGTGATGAGAATGTAAAAAGTTAGGAAACAAAAAAGAAAACAACAACTAACTTCAAACGGGGAACAGATTACCAGAAAACAACAATTTTTAATATGGATTTCTCTTATTTAATTCAAACGGCCATTGATAGAATGAAAAATCATAGGGGAAGGGATAAACGATCGCTGAGTGGATGACCTCCCTACTAAAAATCCCTGTATAAGATCTTGTACAAGAAAATGCACACGTTCAGCAGCTGAACTTGTACAAGTTCTGGTAAGAACATGTACAATTTCTTGTACCATTATTTGGAACAAGTTCTTGTATTAGAACTTGTACAAGAAAATGTACGAGTACTTGTACAAGAAAATAAACTTGCACATGAACCCGTACAAGATTTTGTACAAGATCTTGTACAAGATCTTGTACGGGTTCATGTGCAAGTACTTGTACATTTTCTTTAAACATTATTTTTAAGTTGTAAAAATTAAAAACATTAAAGGCTGCGCAGTAGTTTTTATAAGCTTTTAGAGCTGCGCAATAGTTTTTGGCTTGCCTAAAGTAGAAAGTCTTAATGCTTATAAGTTATTAAAATGCTAATTTAAAAAAAAAAATTTATTTATTAATTTACTTAATCCAATTTTCTAAAAAAAAATTATTTATAAATATACTTGTGCAAGAACATGAACGTGTTCATGTACAAATACTTGTACTTGAACTTGTACAAAATCTTGTACGGGTTCATGTGCAAGTTTATTTTCTTGTACAAGTACTCGTACATTTTCTTGTACAAGTTCTAATACAAGAACTTGTTCCAAATCCTGGTACAAGAAATTGTACATGTTCTTACCAGAACTTGTACAAGTTCAGCTGCTGAACGTATGCATTTTCTTGTACAAGATCTTATACAGGGATTTTTAGTAGGGCTGAATTAAGAAAATTGAAGGAGATGTATTAATTAAAACTCTTTTTTAGAAAGGAAATAAAAAAAACAGTAATATTTAATTTATTTAAAATAAATTAAATTTAATTAAAAAATAAATAAATAATTCTTTTCACATTTTATTAATTTTAATTTATTTAAAATTACATCATTTGTAATTTACTTATTTTTAATTTTTATTAATTTATTTGTAATACAAATAAATGTGATTCCTCTCATGCACCTTTTATAATTATGAATTTTTGTTTTATTAAAACTTATTTATTTTAGTTTCAATAAGTTATTAAACAATTCATGTTTAATTTAACTTTAATTAAAATTTTAGTGTCAATTTTAATTTGAATTTATTTTTAATTTAATAGAAAAAAAATTCGTCCTTTACCCTTTGGTAATATGAATTTTATTTATTAAAAATTGTCTGTGGAAAATGTGAAAAATTTAATTAACGTTTAAATACATCTCATTCATTCAGTATATAAAAATTATTGTGAGCTCTTAATTAAAACTCTGCCAATGTCACGTTAATTAACGAACGGACTTTTTCTTTGGTTTTCTTTTTCTTTTTTTTCAAAACTCAGACTACAATTTTTTTTATTTAACACACTAAAAATTTCATACTAAGGTAAAAGCACCAGTACCTGGACATTGCAAAAAATGGAACCAATAGATGGACAGTAACAAAAAGAATTAAAACTGCTTTCAATGTAAATGAAAAAATAATATATGCCGTTTTTTAATATTAGCTTTTGGATCTCTGTTGGTTATAATTCAATTTTTTAATTTATAAGCTCAAAATTTATCAAAAAAAAAATTATAAGTCTCGAACTACTCAAAATGAGTAGAGTGTCCAAGTTTACCTTCTGCTTCATAACCTCAAAAACCAGCAGCACCAGTAGTTGGACAAAAACTTAACAGGCTTCAATCTAATTAAATAATGAATTAATTAACATAAAATGACTAACTAATAAATTTAATAGCTGACAATATTAACTAATATACAAATGCAAACATTGTATGTAAATAAATATCATGCGTATTTTCTTATAATGTCCAACTATTGGTCCTTATCGTGTCCAACTACTGGACCAACTGGACCCTCTAAAAAGGCATGTCCAACTATTACGGTAAAGAAGCAATTAGTTATTTTCTAGATTTATATTTAACTCAAGTAAAATTTTAGACTAATTTTTTTAATTTGATTTCTTTAATCATAATACAAACGAAATATAAAAAGTTTGGCAAGTAAAACTATACTATTTTTTTAAAAATAGTTGCTAAATTTGCTTCTATCTTAAAAGTATCCAAGTACTGGTGCTTTTACCTTACATAGTTGATAAAATTTTTCTTTTATTTGTTTATTTTCTGGAAATAAAACAAAAAAATTTTTTAATTGTTAGATTATTTCGTTTTCTGTCTCAATTTGATGTACTTAGAAAAACTGTCTTAGAGAAGATTTACTATTTTCTGAGATAAAGATATTGAAATGAAATTGTATTTATAAAAAAAGATGCAACTAATTACTTTTATGGTAGCATTAAAATTAAAGGCGCGTTAAACTTGAAATCATTGCTTTTAAATAATATTCCAAATATAATAACAAGTAGTTAATTTTTCTTCTTATTCGAGAAAAGAATAAAAAATCGGCGGAAAAAAATAAAAATGCGAATATTTTATAAATGATATTTAAGATTAAAGTTTTAAGTCTCTTTGACAAGCATTCTTGCTAATAATTACCTGTCTCGACGACTTTGTCCTTTCTGATGGTTAATTGTCCGTTTCTTCCTTCGACTAACGCTTCAGTGCAATGCACAAAGCCACTCTATTCTGGAGTCACTATTTAAACTTTTCCTTGGTACGGACAATTCAAGCGGCCATTATTTTGAGTCAACGATAAGACTTGTATTTTGCCAAGAAAGTACATTAGATCACAAAACAGATTATTAGCTATATTCATCCCTCTCTCTCTCCCTCCAACTCTACAGTGAACTCATAATACTTGAAATTTAACTTTTCCAAGATAATGCACATGCACTTGAAATGGATTCAAAATTTTTTATTTTTTATTACTGAAATGCGAGGACTTATTTTTTTTAAACAAAAATACATAATAACTTTAAATGGCAAAAATACTAAAAACTTAAAAAAATATTTAAACAATAAACTAATTAAAATACTCTTTAAATATCTAAAATTATGTGAAATTAAAAAACGCTTTAATACTTTTTACTTTATGAATTTGAAAAAATGAATACTCACAGTATAACTTTTTCGATTATATTAAATATTTAGTAAATTCTTCCACAGTTATTTAATAAATTAATTTTTTCGATTTTTGGAAGACGTATATAAAAGGTAAAAGAAAAACACTCTTTTACTTTTTTATAAAATAGACGACGTTTCGGTGGTCAGGTTCGCCACCATCATCAGGTCACTTTAATAGAAAAAATTTTTAAAAAAAATTAATACAACAAAATTTTGAAAATTTAAATTTAAACAAAAAATAAAAAACAATTTTTACCTAGTTAAAGTCAATAAATGAACATCACGTCAATAAATTAAAAACATAAATAAACGCAATACAACAAAAAAATAAAATATTTAAATTTACAAATCACAAACATATTAAAACGAGTGATTAGTCAAACTGACTGAGCCGGTGACAATTTTCGCGTTATATACAGTCGATGGGGTCAATGACCCGCAATCGAAATATTATGAATTATAACCATTATTTCAATTTATTAAGCAAAGGAAAATAGGAATGACTAAGAAACTGTATATCTTCCTTCTTGTTAATAGTAAAATTATTGCATTTAATATAAATCATCTCAGAAATTAATCGTTTTTTATGAGGCGCATGAAAAGTCTCCAATTTTTATTTTCCGAATCTTTATTTTATCGAAATTTTTTTTATCTAATAAGAATTAATTATAATTTCTTTTAATCGAAAGAATAATTATCAAAAACATTATCTTTTTGAATGACTAATTAACAGAATGTTTAATACTGCGAAAGAAAATTTTTTATAATCTTCAAATAACTGAATTATCATTTCTAAAAATTATTATTTTTTATATTTCTTATTTACACTAATATTTATATTTTCGAAATGTCAATTTTGATAAATATTATTTTTTAAATTTGTTAATAACTATAATAATTATATTCCCGAATTATTATTTAATATAATTCAAATATTACCGAATTACCAATTCTTAAAAAATTTTTGTTCCTAATAATATTTTTTTAAAATGTGTAAATGTTCTAAATTCTAAAGTCTCTAAATTTTGTTTTATCGAAATATCTTTTGTTATATAACTTTTTTCTTATATATGTTTTTGAAAATAATTTTAATTTTTACGAATTAACATTACTCATAATTTTCTTTAGTCCTAATCATTCTTCTTTATAATTACTATATTTTCTAACATGTATTTCTTCTAACTATAACTTTACCGAATTGTCACTTCTCATAATTATTATTATATCGAAATAGTATTTTTCAAAATTTTTGTAATATCTAATAATTTTTTATACAAATTTTTTTATTTTATAATAACCGGTTTTTATAATTTTATTTTATTCGAATAATTATTTCGTATAATTTCTTTCTTACCGAAATTATATTTTAAATAATTTTTTATTAATCAATTTTTTATTTTTCCTAATATTCATTTTTCCAAATAATTCTTTTTCATAATTTTTATATTTCCTAAATCGTATTTTACATAACATCCATTTTTTCTAGCATTTAAATTCTCTAATTTATTCTTTTCCTAACCTATAAATGTCATAATAAGAATTGCACAGAATAGTTATTTCACATACAAAATATACGGTTTCGACGTTTCCCATCTCTGAAGAATATGGCGCCAAATTTGAAAAAAGTTTATTATTTTATTATTTAAAAATTATTAATTATTACAAATATTGTTTAAAACAATTAAATATCATTTGGAAAATTGTTTTAAACAATATTTATAATAATTAATAATTTTTAAATAATAAAATAATAAACTTTTTTCAAATTTGGCGCCATATTTTTCAGAGATGGGAAACGTCGAAACCGTATATTTTGTATGTGAAATAACTATTCTGTGCAATTCTTATTATGACATTTATAGGTTAGGAAAAGAATAAATTAGAGAATTTAAATGCTAGAAAAAATGGATGTTATGTAAAATACGATTTAGGAAATATAAAAATTATGAAAAAGAATTATTTGGAAAAATGAATATTAGGAAAAATAAAAAATTGATTAATAAAAAATTATTTAAAATATAATTTCGGTAAGAAAGAAATTATACGAAATAATTATTCGAATAAAATAAAATTATAAAAACTGGTTATTATAAAATAAAAAAATTTGTATAAAAAATTATTAGATATTACAAAAATTTTGAAAAATACTATTTCGATATAATAATAATTATGAGAAGTGACAATTCGGTAAAGTTATAGTTAGAAGAAATACATGTTAGAAAATATAGTAATTATAAAGAAGAATGATTAGGACTAAAGAAAATTATGAGTAATGTTAATTCGTAAAAATTAAAATTATTTTCAAAAACATATATAAGAAAAAAGTTATATAACAAAAGATATTTCGATAAAACAAAATTTAGAGACTTTAGAATTTAGAACATTTACACATTTTAAAAAAATATTATTAGGAACAAAAATTTTTTAAGAATTGGTAATTCGGTAATATTTGAATTATATTAAATAATAATTCGGGAATATAATTATTATAGTTATTAACAAATTTAAAAAATAATATTTATCAAAATTGACATTTCGAAAATATAAATATTAGTGTAAATAAGAAATATAAAAAATAATAATTTTTAGAAATGATAATTCAGTTATTTGAAGATTATAAAAAATTTTCTTTCGCAGTATTAAACATTCTGTTAATTAGTCATTCAAAAAGATAATGTTTTTGATAATTATTCTTTCGATTAAAAGAAATTATAATTAATTCTTATTAGATAAAAAAAATTTCGATAAAATAAAGATTCGGAAAATAAAAATTGGAGACTTTTCATGCGCCTCACTGTACCACAAGATTTTGTTTTACTTTCTCTTGATGTTAGTTCACTTTTCACTAATATTCCATGCGATTTAGTTATACAAAGCCTTGATAGAAGAAACAATATTATTCATAATAAATGTAAAATTCCTTTTGTTGACATTATTAATTGTACTGAATTTTTATTTGATAATACTTATTTTGTTTTTGATGAAAGAATTTATAAACAAATTTACGGTACTCCGATGGGGTCACCGATATCTCCATTTTTTGCGGATATTGTAATGGATGACGTGGAAACTGATTGTTTGAATTTGCTTAAAAACAATTTCAATTGTGTTCCTCTATTTTATTATAGATATGTGGACGACACACTTTTGTGCGTCCACAAAGATCAAGTCGAACTTTTCATTGACACTTTTAATTCGTTTAATATTAATTTAAAATTTACTCATGAACTAGAAATGGATAATAAAATTAATTTCCTAGATATGACATTAATAAAAAATAACAATCAACTCATCACTAATTGGTATCAAAAATCCATTTCTTCTAATAGATTGATAAATTATTTTTCACGTCATCCAATTCAACAAAAGAAAAACATTGTTTACAATTTATATGATAGAGCAATTTTATTGTCTCACAAGTCCTTTCATAATGAAAACATTAAACGAATCTTTGAAATTTTGCAAAACAACGATTACCCTTTAGAATTTATACAAAAAAATATTAAAAAACGAAAACATACATTAATTCATAAAACAATAGATAAAAAACAAACTAACAATGTCGTTAGTATTTATCAACAACTACCTAAAATCTGTATTCCTTTCAATGATATTTATTATCAATTATCTAATATTTTAAAAAAATATAATTTACTTTCTATTCCTATTGTGGAAAAAAGCTTAAGCTCTGTAATAAAATTAGGAAAGGACTTGACAAAAAAGTGGGATCGGAATAATATTGTTTATAAATTTAATTGTAATAGTTGCCCTGCAACATATATTGGTGAATCAAAGCGTACTTTGAAAAAAAGAATTAGCGAGCATAAAAACAAAAACCTCGAATCCGTTGTGAACAAACATCAAACTGAATATAATCATTCTTTTAATTTTGACGATGCAGAAATTTTAGATTATGAAACTTCTTATAAAAAACGATTAATTTCTGAGATGATTTATATTAAATGCAATAATTTTACTATTAACAAGAAGGAAGATATACAGTTTCTTAGTCATTCCTATTTTCCTTTGCTTAATAAATTGAAATAATGGTTATAATTCATAATATTTCGATTGCGGGTCATTGACCCCATCGACTGTATATAACGCGAAAATTGTCACCGGCTCAGTCAGTTTGACTAATCACTCGTTTTAATATGTTTGTGATTTGTAAATTTAAATATTTTATTTTTTTGTTGTATTGCGTTTATTTATGTTTTTAATTTATTGACGTGATGTTTATTTATTGACTTTAACTAGGTAAAAATTGTTTTTTATTTTTTGTTTAAATTTAAATTTTCAAAATTTTGTTGTATTAATTTTTTTAAAAAATTTTTTCTATTAAAGTGACCTGATGATGGTGGCGAACCTGACCACCGAAACGTCGTCTATTTTATAAAAAAGTAAAAGAGTGTTTTTCTTTTACCTTTTATATACGTCTTCCAAAAATCGAAAAAATTAATTTTTTTCGATTATATTTTCAAAAAATGCGATATTTTTCGTCAGGGTTGCCACCAAAATTTAATTTTGCTTTCCTCTGACATTTCCCTAATTTCCAGACAGAATTTTGACTTTTTCCTTAACCAAAAAGAATAATCTGATTCACACTACTGTAACTTTTCCAAATGTATTTTCAAGATTTTAATTCAATTATTTTCTAGAAATTATAATAAAAGTTCTTCTCTATTTCAATTATATCAATTATTTCAAATATTATTTTTTTAAAAAGTGCTTTAAGAATTTATTTGTTCAAAGAAATAAAAAAAAATTACCTAAAATAATAACAATAAAATCCACTTGTTTACAATTTTTAAAAATTTTAATTTTCTAAAATTTGAAATTAAAATAACCTTTTAAAATTCAATTATTTGTAATAGTTGTAAGCATCTCTTCTTATAAAATTCAATTATTAAAAAAATTTTATATTAAAATTTAATAAAAATTTTTAAAAATGATTCATTAATCATTTTTAATAATTTTTTAGAAAGTTCTTTGAGAATTTAATTATTTGAGCAATAAAAAAAAGTTCACTTAAAATAAATCTGAAATACGTATGTTTACAATTCAATTTTATTAAATTTTAAAATGAAATAAATTATTTTAAAATAAATAATAATCGAATTCTCAAAAAAGTTTCACAAAATTACTAAAAATAATTGCTTTAAAGGAAAATTTTAGTTAAAAATTGCAGAAAAATCATTCAATATAAGAAGAATTACTGTTGTAATTATTGTTGAAATTATTAAATTTTCAGAAGATTTGATATTGTAATTTTTCAAAATTTCAGTTCTTGTTGAAAAATAAATATCAATAACAAAATTACTAAAGCATTGAATAATTTAATTTTGAAAAAATTGGATTTCAGAAAAATTTTTATTTAAATTTAACTAAAATTTCTTCAAGATAATTAATTCCCAAAAACAATTAATTGAAAAATTTTTAAACAATTCCAAAATTTGTTAAATTTTATTGAAATAAATTTTATATTTTAATGAAATTATTGACCTTTTTTTAAAAAACAGTCTTGTCATAGAAGGAAAAATATTAAAAATTAAAAAAAAAATTAATTTTAAAATCATTAAAATGCAACTGCGTTAAAAACTAAAAATGAGGCATTTCATATGAAAAGACGGGGTCATATCTCCGTTTTTTCTCAAAATTTGGAAAAATGTTGTCCCTAAGGTGAACAATAAGTCTACCAAATTTGAATTAAAAATTTTGCATATTTTCGCAAATATTTGCATTTAAAGATTTTAACAATTTTTCTTTCTTTTGCTCACAACTTTTTTTCTAATAAAAATAGAAAAAAAATTATATAAATGTTTTTTACACAAAATAACGCAATGTTTTAGGAAAAAAACATTGAAAGAAAAAAAAGTTAATTTTTAATTAATTTATTTAAAAAATAAAATTTATTTTTAAATTTTAACCCTGTTCTCCCTATTTTTCAAGCTTGAAAAAAATTGTAAATATAGCTTATTTCATAATAAAGAAGTAGTTAAATTTTTAAAATGGCAATATTTTTTGTTTTCGAGAAAAAAATTATTTAGTTTTGTAATCCGATTGCCCCACAGTGGTTCAAAACTGTAATTTACTGCTCAAAACAGTCTACAGCCTACAATTTTTAATCGATTTGAGTATTTTTTGTTTTAAATTAAAGGGGAATAAATTCTTAAGACATTCCTCGAGTTACTGCACATACCCTAAATCAGTTTCAATTAATACGAAATGACCACTAGACAATTAATAAAACATAAAATAATTTATTTAAATTGTTATAAACAATATTAATTAACAAATAGATAACTTTGATTCCTCTCCACTAAAATGTGTTCTTTTAACACATTTTCTTCATAATTTAAGTTCGTTTGAATAATATATGTCCTTTTTGTTTAAAAAGTAACTTATTTAAATTGTTATAAACAATAATAATTAAAAAATAGTTAACTTTGATTCCTGTTCAATAAAAAATTTTTTTCACGTTTACTTTTTTATTTAGATTCATTTAAAGAATATACGTCCTCCTTGTTTAAAAAATAACGTGTTTAAATTGTTCTAAATTAATAATTAGTTAACTTTCATTTCTCTCTACTAAAAAATGTTATTTTTACACATTTTCTTTTTAATTTGAGTTCATTTTGAGAATAAATGTCCCTTTGGTTTTAAAAGTAAAATATTTAAGTTGTTATAAAAAATATTAGGTAAATAAAAAATAGAAACTTTGATTCCTGTTCAATAAAATTTTTTTCATCAAAGTTTACTAATTGTTAATTAATTTTGTTTATGACAATTTGAATATGTCATTTTTTAAACAAAAAGGATATATATTCTTTAAATGAACTTAAAATAAATAGAAAATGTGAAAAAAAATTAGTGGAGAGGAATCAAAGTTATATATTTGTTAATTAATATTGTTTATAACAATTCAAATAAATTATTTTATGTCTTATTAACTTTCTGGTGGTCATTTTGGATGAATTAGAACTGATTTAGGGCATGTGCAGTAAAAGAATAAGAAAATTAACGTCTTTTTTAAAAATTGCAGTATCGATTCACTGTGGAGCGCGGTCGGATTACAAAACTAAATAATTTTTTTCTCGAAAACAAAAAATATTTGCCATTTTAAAAATTTAACTACTTCTTTATTATGAAATAAGCTATATTTACAATTTTTTTCAAGCTTGAAAAATAGGGAGAACAGGGTTAAAATTTAAAAATAAATTTTATTTTTTAAATAAATTAATTAAAAATTAACTTTTTTTTCTTTCAATGTTTTTTTCCTAAAACATTACGTTATTTTGTGTAAAAAACATTTATATAATTTTTTTTCTATTTTTATTAGAAAAAAAGTTGTGAACAAAAGAAAGAAAAATTGTTAAAATCTTTAAATGCAAATATTTGCGAAAATATGCAAAATTTTTAATTCAAATTTGGTAGACTTATTGTTCACCTTAGGGACAACATTTTTCCAAATTTTGAGAAAAAACGGAGATATGACCCCGTCTTTTCATATGAAATGCCTCAAATAACAAAACACACGCGAAAATGACTAATTTTAAGATTGGACAGAATGAATGAATGACGGAACGACGATTATCAAAAGTAATTATTTACTTCTTTATTAGATTAATTATAAAATAAATGAACGTTTAATATGTATGTAAACAAATATTTATTATTATAAATAAATTATCTTTTTTATTAGGATAATATTATATTTTTCTACAGGATGGTTAACGAATTAAAATTTATCCCCCCTCTATTAGTTGTTTTAAAGAAATAAGAAATAAATAATAATAATATTATAAATAAATAATATATATTATATGTTACATCGAAAATGTATCTATTTTCTTTAAATATTAAATCAATTAATTTAAATTTGTACTTTTTTTAAAATTAATAAATTTGAATGATTGAACAGATTATATTATCCGTTTAATCAAAAAATGGAATAAAAAGTTAGTGAATAATAATTATAATAATAATAAAAAATATTTTAATATTTTCCCTACTTTTATAATGAGTGGCAGTGCACTTTCCATTAAAGAGAAATCTTTACTGCTGGGTTTTTCGATTTCGAAGATGTATCTTCTTCACATAGTGGGACGAGGTTTTGATAGATGAGTCTAGAAGAGATTAAGGATCGTTTTAAGATCGTCTGGTGATAATAGAAAGAGTTGAGGAAGATGGAATCGTAGTTTTCGCTTAACGTTAATGTAAAAACATTGAGAAAACGATAAAAGAAAAAAGCACAAGTTGAAAACATGGTGTGTGTAAACTCTTAACCGCATTTTTCAAGAACTATGCAAAAAAAGGAAACCAATTTAACACGTAAATCCAAAACCCAAAGTAAAGACATTTTTTACTTTACAAAAATTGTAAATTAAAAATTATAATATTTGCATTTACAAATTCATTGAATATGTCAATTACTTTCTAAAGTTGTTATTTTTATTTTATTGTATTTTATTATTTTCATTTTCTTTTATTATTTTACTTTTACTATTTATTATTATTATCATTATTATCTTACTATTTTTATTTATTCTTGTTTTGTTCTTTTTATTTTCTATTATTACTATTATTATTTGTTGCTCTCAAATTTTTCTACACAATATTTTAGTATTTTTATTATTTTTATAATAAAATTTTCATTTTTTAAACTCAAATTAAAATCCACTGTAAACTCTTTTTTATTTTATATTATAAAAATAGTAATTAAAGGCTATTACTGGACGTAAAATAGAAGGAACTTTTGGTTTTTATCACACAATATTTTAGTTTATTATTATTACAAAATTTTTATTTTTGAATTTAAATTGTAATCCACTGTAAATTCTTTTTTTAATTTTATATTTTAAAATGGTAATTGAAGGAAATTATTGGAAGTAAAAAGAGAAACTGCGTGCGCAGTAGCTGTAGAAAGGGGATAGCGTTAGATGCGCGCGCAGTTAAAAATGTAGATTCACTTAACTTACAGTTATTCAATATTCCTCCTTTCATTTTCAATAAGAAATTTTTTTTATTTTTTTACTTTCCGTGCAATTTTTAATTATTATGTTTTGTGAAAAGTTTACGGTAAGAGGAAAAGAAATTCGGGCATGCAATGTTTGTTGTTATTTTAGAATACATTCTTTTAATACATAAAAACTAGAATTGAATAAAAAATTCAGATAATATGAATTTAAAATATTTAAATAATGTAATTTTAAACTTTTTAAAATGAAAAAGCAAAATTTGAACTTTTAAGTTAAATTAATTACAAGAAGGAGGAACTGCGTGCGCAGTATTTTAATATAAAATAAAAAGTTTAATTTAAATAAAAAATTAAAATTGTAGTTAATTCCTAAAACGGTTTGAAAATAATTTAATTTATAATTATCAATATAAAATTATTTTCAAACTGTTTCAATTTCTTTTGTTTAGAAATTTTTACTAAAAAACGTTTTTTTGTATTTCTTATCAAATATTCAGAATCTTCTAAATTTATTCGTATACATATATATGAATCAAAATATATATAACTTATCTCTTGGTATATATGGTTAATCGAGGGATCCATAGATCTCGACCTACCGTCGTATTTTGAATTCGTGTGGTATTCATATCAACGTAAAACCGTTCCATATCGCGTTTCATTTTGTGTACACAAGGTAAACGAAATTTTCCGGGGACACATGCGGATATTCCGAACCAAAGCGCTCGAAGGATTTCGTGGATTTTTGTCAAATCCTCTCTTTGTGTTTTATTTTTTTTCTTTTTATTATTATTTTTTTTAGGAAAGTTATACGTAGTCACGTCTACTAAACCGTGGACATAGGTAGACATCTCAGTGGTTTTTTTTCATCTCTTGTTACACTGATACTTTTTTGTCCAAAAAAAAGAAACAAAACCATTTTACAATTGACAGAAAAATTGTCTTCTCTCTTTGCTTTTTGTGTTATTTTGCCCATTTTTAAGAAATGAGAAAGAAAAAAGATTTCCTAAATTTAAAATAAATAAATGACTTTAGTTTTTATTGATAAGACAGATTTTTTGATTGAATACAAAAAAATATTAAATTTGAATTTTAAAATGAGAAAATAAATTCAAATTCAAAGTAAATTCAATTCAAAGGAGAAAAAAATCGAGAAAATAGAAATATTTATTTTAGCAGTCAGCTGATCGTGTGAACGACGCCATTTTGTATCCAACTTTTTTACCAACAAAGGCTCGTTTTTGTAGGTAAAACAGAGTTTCAGATTATTTTCAGAAAACTACAATTTTTTTAAAATTCAAAATAAATAAATTTACATTTTAAAAAAAGAAAAAAAAGTGATAGAGAATATTTATTTAATGATAATTATTTTTGAATTCTTTTTAAATGAAATAAAATTGGTTGGAAAATCACATAAAGAATTCATAAACAGAATAGAATATTACCTAAAAAAAAAAATTTTACGAATTTTTTTTTATTAATTAAAAAGTAGGTACTTTTATATATGAATTTTTTTCTTTTACGAATCCAACTCTATTTTACAATTTTTATATTTACCTCCCGTTCTGTATATATGTGTGTGCTAAATTCAGTCGTTAGTAAACCCGAGAAATAAAATGGTCAGTTCTTTTTATCATCTCGTTAAATTTTACTTCATATAGAATACCGTGGCACATCAATAGCCATTTGAGTTGTCCATTTTATGAAAGGGAAAAATAATAATTTCGTCAAATCTATATATGCACTCACGCTATCCGGAGTGCCTTTTTTTAAAAAAGAAGAATGCAAACACTATACGAAAAAGTCAAATTAATAAAATAGAGTTAGAAAGAAAATTAAAAATAAAATTGGAAAAAAATTGAAAAAAAAATTCCAAGTGACAGTGAAACGTTTTAAAATAATTATAAAATGTATATTTCATTTAATCACGTTAGACATCTTTTTATACATTCAATTTGCCCTGCTTCTTGAATTTTATGTGATAATTTTAGTTATTATATGTGATTTTTTATACTTTTCTGTTTTCTCTTTCCTTTCTTTCTCTTTTTTCTAATTATGCATGATTAGATTTTTGAATATGAATTAATATAAATAGATGGATTAATTTTAAATTATTTTTGTTATAAAAATCATCTATAAATCAAATAAATAATTTTTCTAAAATAAAAAAAAATAAGTGAATCACTTATTTTGTAATGAAGTAGGAAACAAATTTAAATAATAAAAAAGTTGTTAACTAATAAAAAAGTTAATTTTTATTAGCAATAATATTAGCAATAATAATATGATAATTCTGTCTTTTATTCATTAATTTTCTTCACAGTTTGAAGTTAGTCTTTGAGTATGTTTTTTTTTCTAAAATTCTTTGCTAGACAAAACGAAATCAAACGAAATTATACAGTTTTTCAAATCGTCAAATTACAATTTTTAATTGAAAATAAAATTGAATATTTTAAAAGATTTTTATAAAATGAAGGTAAAAAAATTTCATAATAATAATTTGTCAATCATATTTTTTGTTTACAAAATTTTTAGTTTCTTTTTAAAAAAGAATTGTGTAATTTCCGTTTTTTAATCATGATTTTTAAGGAAATTATAATTTTCTTTTAGAAATTATTAAAAAAAAATTTGCATCATTTCTACTATATAATTACAATTTTTAAACAAAATCCTATTTTTCCTTTTAAAAAAGAAGAAAAAAGAAATAAATTTGGACCATTTATATTTCTCAATCACGATTTTTAATAAATCTTTCAATTTTTTTTGTAATAAAAAAAATATCTGGATAATTTTTGTTATAAATTCGATAAAAATTTTGAATTGAAATTATATCTGAGAAGTTTTCTATAAAATAAAGTAAAAAATTGTCACAATGTTGATTTTTTAATTATATTCTTTTGGTTACCAAATTTTTAGTTTCTTTTGAAAAAAGAATCTGTGCCCTAATTTCTGTTTTTAACCTCAATTTTTCATGAAATCATAATTTTTTTCAGAGATTAATGAAAAAAATTTGCATAATTTTGATTTGTTAATCACATTGTATTTAAAAAATGTTTAGTATTTTTTTTATCACAATTTTTAAAGAAATTCTCAATATTATTGTTTTAATAAGTACTAATTAATTATTAATAAAAATGAATTATTTATTATTTTCTTAATAAATGACTCAGAATGTGCGTTTATCTTCTGCTGTATTGTATTATCATTTATTTTTTAATAATTCCAAGCAGTTTATAAATTTAAAACAATTATTGATTTTATTTATTTTTTACTTTGTTGTGCCAAGTTATAAAATGAGGTACAAATAAATTATAAAAATTAATGAAATAGAAAAAACATTTTTTCTCTCTTTTTAATGAAAACTTTGAATACTGTTAAAAAATTGTCATTGAAAAAAAGAAATTAAGCTTTTTTTCAAAAAAATATAACCTTGTAGTAATGTAAAAATAACAGTTAACAAATCAAAATCCTGCAAATTTGTTTCATTTCTTTTTATACAAAAATATTGTTTGGTAAAAAATGTTGTCTCCCAAATCTAAATTACAGGTTTTTTTTGTTTAGTTTCTAAAAACAAATTCGAAAATTATTTAACAAAATGTTAATAATAATTATTAAAAAAGAAAGTAAAAAATTTATGCATAATTTCTTATTTTCTAATCACGTTTTTTATGAAAATTGAGATTTCTCTAGAAATAAATAAAATGACCTAATTTTTTATTTAATAATTACAATATTTAATAATAATGATGACCTTATCGATCACTCCGAGTCATTTATTTATTTTTTTATTTTTTTAAAAAACCATTTTTGTTGTGGACAAAAGGAATTTTATTCCTATTTTCACATTTTTTTTTTGTGAATGACTCGGAGTGATCGATAATATATTATTTTATAGTTTTAATTAAATATTAATTATATTCTTTCAATGACTTTAAATTTGCACGCGCGCTTTAGCTCGCGCATCCAATGTTAGTAATTTTAATAGTTGTTTGGAATTAAATTTATTACTAGAAGCAAAAATGTAGGAACTGCGTGCGCAGCACTGTAAAGTGGGGATAGCGTCAGTTGCGCGCGAACTAAACGATGCGTTTCGGAACTCCCCATTTTTTCATAGTACCTATACTTTTAAGTCACAGTTTTCTCTTATTTCTTTTTTTTTATATATTAATGCAATAAATAAATATTAATTATTTTAAAACTTATCAAACATTTGAAAGACAAATAAATAAAATTACTAAAAATAATTTAATTTTTTCAAAAATTAATATTTGAAATAAAATTTTTTTTCCACTATTTTTCTAGAATTGTAAAAAAGCACTTGTGATGGGATTGTATCATGTAATTTATGAAAGAGATTTTGATTCAGTGTGCGGCGCCGAGCGAATGTGGAATATTGTCGTAAAAGCGAAAAGGGACATTTAATAATGCATCGGGGACAAGGGTAGTAAAGATGTGAAGGGAAAGAGGATGGTTTCGTGATAGAGAAGCATACTACCAACGTTAATCACTCAGATGGTTTTCAGTTTCATGGTATGCGTTAAGATTAACGAGTTCAGAAGCCATGGAATTTCCATGGCAGAGCTCATTAACAGATAGCTCCCGGGAACCGATTAAATTTTCTATATCCTTCCTACAATGCACTCTCTCACCTCAAGTAATTAACTCTTTCAACTGAATCACAATCCTTTCGATTATGTATTCAATTCACACCGAAACAACAAGTTCAATTTTGCCTCGATGGTCTCAAAAAGAAAAACTTAATTGGAAATAAAATTCAATTTGCGTTTCTTTTGTTTAAGAGTTTTACATACTTTTTTCTATACATTCTCTTTCTTTTGATAAGAATAGATATAAAAATTCATTTTCAAGGGAGAAAAATGTCTGCTTTTTTTGCAAAAGCAGAAGAGAAAAATTTGAAAATGTTTCTTTCTAGAGATGGGAGAGAGAAAAATTGCGTAACGAACCAATTTATTGTTTGGTGGAAAAAGAAAGGATATTTCCCCAGTGATAGACTCGATCTAAAATGACTCTTACGTGACTTACGGATTTCATGCACGTTGACTTGTTCGCTTCGAAAAAGCTTTCTAACCTTTGAAATCCTATTTCTTTTATGTCACTCGTCAAAAGTCCCAGGCTACCTTATAGTGTCTCTCGGTTTCAATTTTATGTCGCCAATAAAACGCTTTCCTAATGTCCTCACATCACTTAGAGTCATTCAATTCTCATCAATTTTCATTACGATTGTGATTTTAAAACCCTTGGTCATTTCGTTTATTTCTTTTGATTTTAAAAAAAGGAACTTAACCATTTTTCAAAAAATCAGCTGATTGTTCATGCCGACGCCATGTTTGAAATTTTGAGAAAAATGGAGAAATATTATTTTGAATTTAAAGAAATTTCCGGTATCTTTGAAAAATGTGTAAGTTTTATGCTCTAAAAATGTTTCTTTTCGCGAATGCTAACTTGATTCTATGGGCTTTGCCATGCATTCAAACGAGCTGCATATACGGATATTGGAGACACGTAAAGGAGAAAAATTGTAGCGACGTTGATATCGCAAGGCAATTCGATTTGCGACCCATGTTGAAAACAAATTGATTCCGAATATTATTATTATCATCATTTGCCAATAGAAGAAAAATCTTTTTAGTTAATTTTTTCACAGAATCTTTTTTTTCAGAAAAAGCTTTTTCTTTTTTCATTTCAAACAATATTTGAAACTAAATTTCGAAAATAACAAGAAATAATAAATCGGATTAAAAATACAGGGTTGACACAGGTCTAGGGAAATAAAATTGATAAGGGAAAAGTTAGGAAATTTTATTAAAATCATTGGAAAAGAATTAAATTTTTAGAATTAATAAGAAAATTCTGAATTTTGGTATCTTTTTTGTTTGCCACATAAACTATGAAATTACCACCACTTCTAATACAAACCCTTCAACTTTTTCTATTTCTGACAATAATTTCTTTTTAAATATCTTAATTTTTCATGAACTTTATTACTTAGAAATTATTTAATAAATCATTTTACTTAAATATTGCAAAATTAATTTAATTTTAAAAGAGTGTCGTTTTCAATTTTCATAAATAAATGGATTTCAAAAGGTTTCAATTTAAAATTTTCTAAAATTTCAATTTTAACTAAATTTAATTAAAAAATTTAAACAACTTACTTCTTTGAAAAAATTTTAATAATTCAAATTCTGTTAAAATAAGTTAATTTTCTTAATTTATTTATTTATTTCATAAACGGGCACAAAAAGTCCCTTTTGTACAAACGTACTTACAAAAGTATACAACAGAATACTGTTAGTTAAAGTAATTACAATTCAATAAAGGCTGCAGTATTATTATTATTATTATTATTATTATTATTATTATTATTAATATCCTTGAACACAATTTTACGCAAGTTGGATTTAAACTTAGAAATTGAATTATCAAAGAAGTTTAGTCTATCAGAAAAGTCATTAGCCAATTTTGAAAGTCTATTGATTGCTGAATTGTTACAATAATTGAGGCGAGAATGTTTTATGACAAAATGCGCTACATATCTCAGTGATCTCGTTGGAGCTGAGAATTTAACCAGTGCCAAGATCTGGGGACAATTTATAATACCATTAATAATTTTAAAAAAGGAAAGTAAGTCAGCAAATAAAAATCTAGAGGAAATCGTTGGAATACCAAAAGATAATCTCAACTTACTATAATCATGTGTGAACATATCAAAAGGAGTTCCCGTTTGTCTAGTCACAAATCTCAAAAACCTATTTTGTATTCTCTCCAGTCTAATCATATGCACTTGATAAAACGGTGACCAAATTACGGAGAGATATTCGATTATAGGTCGTACCAAAGAAAAATATAATGTTTTAAGTGTTAGAATGTTATGAAAAAGTGATGCGTTTCTCATTATAAATCCAAGTAATCGAAGAGCTTTGTTTATAGTTAAAGTAATATGTTCAGTGAAAGAAAACGATTCGGGAAAAAGCATTCCAAGGTCACGAACCTCGGTAACTCTTATTGAAAGTTCAATTTCATCAATGCTGTACTTATGTATCAAATATTCTTTTCCTCTATGAAAGGAAATAAAGTAACATTTTTTTATATTCAAAGAAAAATTATTAGTAGAACACCATTTCTGCAAATTATTTAAGTCTAACTGTAGATTTTTAGCATCAGTAAGTGAGTTAATGGATTTGATTATCTTAAGATCATCCGCGAAAAGTAGAAATTTACTATAACGAAACACAACATTGATGTCATTGATAAATATTAAAAATAAAAGGGGGCCGAGATTCGATCCCTGTGGAACGCCCGATGTAGCCAAAAACATGTCAGAGTACTCATACACTGTAAAAAAAGGGAGTTAAATTTTAACTCCCCAGGGGATTCTATAAAAGTCGCACCCATTGGGGAGTAAATGCCGGGGGAGTTAAATGAAGAGAGTTAAAATTTAACACCCAAATGCTAACTCCCCATGGAGAAAATAACTCGCGCGGGTGTTGAATGAAGGGAGTTAGAAATTAACTCTCTTTTGGAGTTGATTTTTAACTCGAAAAATTTCACTCCCAACTCCCGAGTCCGTTAACTCCCTAAATTTTTTACAGTGTATTCTACACGAACAGTTTGATATCTTTCATGTAAATAACTTTTGATCCAAGAAAGAATTTTGCCTGAGAAACCCATCAATTTCATTTTGTACATAATAATGGAATGATCAACTCTGTCAAATGCTTTGGTAAAATCAGTGTAAATGACGTAAATACATATATTTAATTAATTTATTAAAAATAAAAGATTTACAGAAGAATTTAAGTTAACTCTAAAAAAGAATTAAATTTTGGAGAAATTGCAAATAATTCCAATTTTTAGAGTTAATCGGCTTATTGAAAAGGTTGCAAATTTAAATCTTTGAAAATCTGAATTTTTCATACTTTAATTAACAATTTTGTAAAACTATTTTTTTGGATAATTTCAATTTCAATTCTGTTGAAATTACATTCGCTTTTTAAATTATATGTAATTATTTCAAAAGGTTTTTATGTATGTAATTCTACAAAAGAATTCAATTACCTTGATAAATAACAAAATTCTTCTCAGGAATTCAATTATTTTCACGAATTTTAATAAAATCCTTTACACAATTCAATTATATTTATTAGTAACAATATTCATTACAAGAATTCAATTATTTTCAAAAGTATTTAAATTCTTCGCTAAAATTCAATTATTTTTATAAATAATAAAAACTCCACAGGAATTCAATTATTTAAAATAGAATTTCCATAAAATTTACATAAAAAAAGAATTATTATTTTAAAAATTTTTGATAAAATTCTTCCCAAACCTTCAATTTTTTTACAAATAATAAAAATTTCATGGAAATTGAATTCTTTAAAATAAAATATGCATAAAATTTTTCGAAAAAAGTCAATTATTCAAAAAAAAATTCTTTATTATTCTTCGCGTTAGAAATCAATTATTTTCACAAGTAATAAAATTTTCAATGGAATTGAAATAGTAAAAAAACTAATAAAATTAGAATTCAATTATTTTCAAAAATGATAAAAATTTTACTGTAATTCAATTATTTAAATAATTGTAATAAAATTGTTCACAAGAATTTAATTATCTTGATAAAATTGTTCACAAGAATTTAATTATCTTGATAAACAACAAAATTCTTCTCAGAAAATCAATTATTTTCATAGTTAATAAAATTCTATTTTGAAGTTAAACTATATTTTTAAATACTAATCGCTAATCGCTAAATTTTAATTATTTCTAATATAATTTAAAATAAATTTCTCGAAAAATGCAATTATTTTTGAAAATTTTATTAAAATTCGTCAAAAGAATTCTTTTTAAAAAACATTTAATAAATTATTTATTTTTGCATTAAGATAATTGCATTCTCAGACAATTTTTTAATAAAAATGCATTTAAAAATGAATTTCAGTTTAAGTTTTACATAGTAATTCCATATTAGATGCATTACAGGGCGCATTTTGAGAAATAATTGAATTTTAAAGGTTTCGAAATCAAATCTTTGAAAAATTCATACTTTTAATGAACGATTCTGTAGAGTTAATTTTTTTGAAAAAATTGAATTGTATTTTGTTGAAATTATTTGAAGTTTTTATTTTCTAATATATATATATATATATATATATATATATATATATATATATATATTTAATTAAAGAATTTCCGAATAATCGAAATTTCGTAAAATTGAACATGAATTGAAGGGCTACATAAAATAAGGGGACGAACGCGTAGTTGAAAGGGATAATATCAGTCAGGTAGCAGCGAGCGGCTCAAGGCTTGTCACTGCTACCCGACTGGTAGTATCCCTTCCAAGCCTCGCGTTCGTTCCCTTATTTTATGTAGCCCTTCAATTTGAAAATTCTCAAAGAACTTTGTCAAAAATTATTCAAAATGATTGATTTAACTCTTTGCCGTATATTAGTTTTCCCCACCTCAGAAACAAGCAGTTTGACAGTTGAATCACGTGGAAAATATCAGGGCCGAATGTTAGTTTGATTTTGAGGTTATGTTTACATAGGATATTTATGTTTGATAAAAGTCTTTAACAATCAAATTTACCATTTTTAAATTGTAATAAATTGCAAATATACATTTACACTTTACACAAAAAATCGTATTTTTAGTGATCAATTAGTATAATTAAATATAATTTATTGTAAAATATAAATGGGTTCCAATTTTGAGAAGGTACGATACTGCAAGTTTAGACACTTACATACTCACACATAACTAACTTATCAACACAAGCATAAACGCCTCTTCTCATTGGCTGTTCCCCCAAAAAGGACTCTAGACGACATTTCGTAACATATGAACGGCAAAGAGTTAAAAAAGGATTTTAGTTACAAATTCTTGAATTTTTATGTTTATTTTCGAATAATTTTGCAATTAGAGAAATTAGCAAATAAATAAATTAAGAACATTTTTTTGACTATTTAATCATTTTTATAGTGAAGCAGATTATTATTTTTTAAGGTGAGGGAAAAAGGTTAAAAGGTTCTGTTTAAAAATCAGGAAAAAACATAAAATATAATTTTTGTGACAACCTTGAAATATTATTTTTATAGATAGAATTTGTCGTTTAACAAAAAAAAATTTCGTACTAATCGATGTAATTTTTTTTTTTATTGGCAAAATTTGTCTTTTTACAAAAAAAATTGTTCGTACTAATCGATGTAATTAAGATCGGGGAATGTTTGTCGGCGTTTTTAGTTAGAAATTCATGGTTCATTAAAGACGAAGGGAAACTGAATTCTAGTGCCTCGATATATCACCCTCCCTTCACCTTAGCCCCTCTCGAAGTAAACCATTTTCCACTGTGGAAAAGTTATTTATGTTACCTCGTGATTTATGCTCACTGAAATCGGAAAAGGAACACGATTAAATCCTCACAAAGTCTGCTTCTTATAAAGTTATATTTAAGAATATGAAAGAATGAAAAGGCGATATACGTCTTTTTTTCTTTTTTATACTAAATATATAACGGAACATTTTTTCTACGACAAATTATCTTTTTTAGATGTTTTTGAATAAAAGTAAATAAGTACGAATTTTTAATATAGAGGCGAAATAATGAATTCAGAATGGAATGATTTCCATATTTCAGTGATCAGCTGATCGCATATAGGACGACGCCATTTTAAAATATTGTCTTACCCACAAAGACTTAAGTTTTCGTTGGTAAAAAGATTTTTATTTTTTGCTCGTAAAAGTTTTGTTTTTAAGAATTTGGAACTGAATACAAAAAAGGAAGAATTTTAAATATCAAAAAACAAAAAACTACTTATTTCAACTATTAGCTGCTTGTGTAAACGTCATCATATTTAGTTGATTCTTTCTCCTTTTTCTAGGATCAGGGTGGTCACAAATTTCAATTTATTAATTTCCCTGACAATTTACTGACATTAAAATTATTTTTTCTGACAAAATTCTTTTCACAGGAAAATATGAAAGTTTACGGAAATTGAGTAAAATTTATGAAATTTAATAATTTCTAAAAATTACAATTATAACTCTTCCTGAATTCAATTATTTTCTATAATTTTTAACTAAACTTCATCTCTAAATCAATAATTTAAAATAATTTTCCGAAACTTCTTCGAGAATTAAATTATTTAAATACGAAAATTCAATTTTTTTTAATAATTTTAACTGTCCATGTTTTTTTTCTTAAGTTATTAAGGTATAATATTTTTAAAAAATAAATATTATCAAATTTTTAAAAAATTTTAATTATAAATATGACCATGATTTCTCCGAAATTTTAATAAGTCCAAAAAAAGTAAATTTTCATTTGCTTTATTCGAAGATAATTAAATTTTAAAAAATTATGCTAAAACAATTCTAAGAATTAAGTAGCTTTGAAAAATATTCTAATCTAATTTTTCGAAAACAATTGAATTTCTTCACGGAGAAAAATTTTCTATTAATGATTACAATAGTCGAACAGTACTGCTCGGATATGTGACCACTTTTCGTAATGCCTAAAGTAGCTTCGTTGTAACAATTCTGTAAGTCGAACGTACTCATTAAAAATTTATTTGAAATAAATACGAACTAAATATAAGTGAGCACAAAGTCTATGTGACTGATTACAATAGTCTACGTTAAAAGGAAATCTTGGATTCTATCTACATTTGCAGCAATCTAAGGGAATCAGTGATAGGGGAAAGGTGTACGAGATGATCCCCCTAAGGGAAAAAACCTATTATTCAAAGAAAAATCAACATATTCGAGTTTTTTTTGTACGCACTACTAGATAATTAATCTATCTAACTATTCTGATTTGAAATATTTGCAGCTAATTAATATTTTACTGTTAAATTTAATTTTTCTAAAACCTTACAAAAGGATCATCTTGGACACCGGGGTGTCCAAGATGATCCCCATGGTATGGGCAAGATGATCCGTAGGGTTATCTTGCCCCAATTATTGGAAAAGGAGTCTAAATTGAAGGAATAACAGTGTATCAATGTTAAATATACTTTATTTAGGCCATAAACGCTTTTGACCACTTACCACGATTCGTTTTTCTATTTTATAATTACGAGGCATTGTCTACAACGAGAAAATTAATCAAATAGATGTAGATGTCAACTTTTTGTTTTAGATAAGTTAGTTTTCATAATAAAAACATATAAGAAGCGAGAAAAATTAAATTTTTTATTAATACTAGAAAATTCACTTTGAGGTGAGACGAAATACATGGGAATTAGGGGGGATCATCTTGTACACCCATTCAGGGATCATCTTGCCCCAAATGCCACTATTTTGTAATTTGTTCGTAACTTAACCTACGAGCTCTGTTATTCCATAATACCAATCAGAACACTTAGTTGAAGAGATACTGAAGCCGTGAGTACAAGAAACATGGAATTTTAGCTACTACAACAAAAGTTATCTAAGCCCAAAGTTAAGCTTTCCTTAGATCAAAAGTATAAAATTTTTATTTTTTCCAATAGAATTTTTTTAATGACGCGTGTTGTCATGACAGTTTGACTGATTCATAGGTATGTCATTGGCAACGTATTACCGTATTTGCCTAAAAGGTGGCGCTAATAGGCTCGCCAAAATTCAAAAGGATCATCTTGCCCCAGGGGATCATCTCGTACACCTTTCCCCTACAGTCTGTAGTATTCTTTACAACAAGACTATTGTAAAATAAGGTGACCGCGGCTGCCTTGCCTTCTTATTTTACTATAGTTCTTCGTAAAGAGTACTATTGCTATATTTCTATGATTACAAATGACTGTTGTAAAGTTAAAAAAGAAAATTTTCAACTAAAATAAAATTTTTTTGTAATTCATGACTTCTAATCATGTATTGCACATTAATTTCACTCTTCCAAGACTACCCACTTCAAGATTAACTCTACTATTAAGCTAGACAATTTTACTAAACCCTAAGTACATAAATCTAACTTAAATACTAAACGCATAACATAATAACGATCGCTATTTACACATATTTATACATGACTTAAACTTCCTTATATACTAACTGCTATGAAAGTTCACCGCTTGCGAGAAAGACAAATACACTTTAAATGTAAAAAAATCACTTCGTTCTCAATAATTAATACAATTATTGTTCATTGTTAGTCTTTAATATTGTAAGGTCTATTTTTTATTACATTTCCATAGTGAAAATTTGTTTTTCTAACACACACACCGAAGGTACAAGATTTCTTGCCTGTATAAATTGTTATATAATTTACACAACTTACGTAAATAACAAAAGTAAGATAAAAGGAAGATAAATTTTTAGGACCTTTCTTTAAATTATGAAAATGGCTACATAGAAACAAATTGGTATCAAAAGAAGACTTGGTCTGGAAATTATTTGAATTTTGAGTCGAACCACCATATAAACATAAAGATCGGAATTGTTTATTACTTAATAGATAGAGCAATAAAATTATCTGAACCAAAATATCATTCAGATAATATAAAATTGGTTTTTGATACTCTACAAGAAAATGGCTATCCAACCATCTTTTTGAACAAGTATATAAATAAGAGAATTGAGAGTTATGGAATTGAAGATAGACCAAAAGTTGATTTAGATTTTTCAAAAGTAATCTCTGTTCCTTTTTTCAAATTTTCAGACATTTTTACAAGAATTATGAAGACTTTTAACATCATTGTCGTTTTCAAATCTATAAATAAAATAGAAGAAAATTTGATTAAACTCCCAAAAACCCGTTTAGTAAAATTTGAAAAAACAAACCTTATATATAGAATCAAATGTAAAAATTGTAACTCTTGTTACATCGGTCAAACTTTTAGACATTTAAAACTAGAATCTACGAACATAAATATCAAGAAACCAATAAAAGTAAATCCACCGCCCTATGCAAACACTCAACGGAAAACAAGCATTGTTTCGATTATTCACAAAACAGCGTTAAAATTCTAAATACAGAAAATGACTTAAACAAACGAAAAATCTTAGAAATGTTTTATATTTTAAAAGAAAAAAATTCCATAAATTTTAGAAGTGATGTCGAAAAATTGAGTATTCTTTATTTAAACTTAATTAATTAACTTCTCTCCTTTTTTTAAAACAAGTTACTCTTTTTTTCACCTAACATGCTATCTGCAGACCTTGTCTACTTCTCCGTCACCCACCATGTTATCTATGGACTTTGTGTTTTTTTCATACATTCATTATTACCTTCTATACAAACTAATATAAACCATAGAGCATATATGTCACATGGAAAAATGAGAAAAAAAACCTTTTTTAATAATTTTATTATTATATAATCTCATATGAAAAAGTTTTTTTCAAAAAAGGTTTTTTACTATTGTTTGTCTAAACGTGATTTTTTATCATTTTATGATTTCTTTTATCGTTTATGATGATTTTAAAGAAATAGTGACAGACCTATTTTGAGGTTATGTCTGAATGTTGGATGTTCCATGTTTGTTTATATTTTTTGACTTTTATTTTGTCTGGTACGTATGTTGAGACACATAATGTATATCATATGTATCTGTGTGTGAGTCATTAGATCTGTGTATCTATTATATTGTCTTTTTACAGACGTTTTGTTCCGTTTTTTTCTGATGAGGATGCAGAATACTGCATCGAAACGCGTCAAAATTTTGATGTAATTTAAATAAAGTTTAAAGCCATTAGGCCACAAGAAAAAAGGAAATCTTTACTTTATTATTTATTTATTATATAAATGTTCTTATATAAAATAATTAAATTTAATACAAAATCGTGCTTACCGCATCCAAGAAATATCTAATGTCGGTAAGTAAGAGTAACAAGGAATTATCAAATTCTAACCTTTTTTCAGTGTGAATAAATTTTTTAAACAAAATTATTCTTTTTTTCTTAAAACTTCATTTCCTTTATGAATTTAGCTTTGTTTTAGATCAGATAATTCATTTCTATTATCTACATTTACTTTAAAATAGTGTTACATTAATAAAAATGCTTTAAAAGTCACCTCGTATACAAGCATCTATACACTTCTCATTACGGAAGAGGCTCGTATGAGAGATTTCTCATACGAGCTACCGAGCTCGTATACGAACTCCGCGGTCCGTGTATCGAATTTTTTTTACTGGGGACTATTGTAATTATAACAAGTCTCTGCGTGAATGCCTACAGTACCCTTTCTGAACCTGTACATCTAAACTATTAATGATTCCAAAAAATAAATTTCAACACGATTAATACAGTGTTTGGATTCATTAAAGTAACTATAGTAATCGCTCCTACTAAATTCTTAATAAATTACATAGTTTTCGTAATCATTACAAAAAGTGGTCACATATCCGAGCTGTATTATAGACTATTGTAATCATTACGAAAGAAATTTTCTCCGTGTTAAAAGAGTTTTTGTATTATTTAGAAAAACTAATTAATTTTTTGATGAATTTTAAAGAAATATTGCTTCCTTGTGAGGAAGCTTTGTAGTCGTTTAATTTACAAAATTTTTAAAAATCCTTTTAACAAATTTTCTTCTATATGGGACTATGTTATATAAGACCCTGAACAATTGTCCGGATGTATACGTATGGATGTGTGTGTGTGGATCCCGATTTTCGTGAACACGATAACTCGAAGAGGTTTTAACGAATTGGGCTATAATTTACCAGGTATATTTATCATAAAAATATCTCGAAATGGATTGATAGACTTTAAAAAATTCTCAAAAAAATTTTCTTTTTGACTTTTTTCTAAAAAAAAATTTTTTAAGTTGGTTATTGAAGTGAATATATAATAAAATCTTATTCTTTGCATCCAGACGAATCGATTGCTATATACAAAGTATAAATTGTATGAGAATTAATAGAGTTAATCACAATTAAAGCTGAAAAATTCGCATTTTTCTCAAAAAATGAGTTCTTTCCGCAAAATTATGTTGCTGTATAAGAAAATCTTACTCATTTATTTCTAAAATTTTATTCTTTGCACCAAGGCGGATCGATTGGTATATATAAAGTATATATTGTATTTAAATTGATAGAATTAAAACCAATTATAGACAAAAAATTTGCACTTTTACTAAAATTTTTTTTGATTATTTAGATTCATATCAGTGTAGAGGAGAATTTTATTCTTTTTATTAAGACGAATGAACTTTATTTTATAAATGTTAAATTGTATTAAAAATGATTTAAAAATTAAATATACTTATCGATAATGCTTTCTCCACGAGGAAGCAAATTTTTTTTGCTGATCGTAAAGAGGAAGCAAAATGTTCATGTAATGAACATCTGGATTTACAACTTGTTTTGAACATGATTTTTCATAAAAATTTTTGATATTTCAATTATTTTGAAAATTTGCAATTAAAATTCTTCAGAAGTTGATTTTAAAATTTTTTACTGGGATCTACAAATAAGCAATTTAGATTTTTAGAAATTCATGTCAGCTTAAAAGATCAGCTAGCATTTCAAATCCAACGGATTTGTGATATTCACATAAAACGGAACACTTCCTCATTGGCCAATTTTCTCGTCATTTTAGATCGGAACTTTCTGGCTTCAAGCCCACCGTGACCGAATTTTTTTATGATAAAGCAGATTTCCGTATTTAATACAGAAGAAAAAACAAAATCTTGCACCAAAAAACAAATATTACTGAAAATAAATACAAGAAAAAAATGTAAATTTATAGGGTCAATGAACAGATAATTTTATTAGTATCGAATGTTTCTTTTCTCCCTTTTAGATTATTAAATGAATAGATCTCAAGGCAGAGAATTTATCAAACGATCGGATTCAATTACTCGAAGGCCTCTCTCTCTCTCTCTCTTTCTCTCTATATGCCGACTATTCAAAGGCACTTTATCCCGGAGGGTTGTTGCTAACGAAAAGAAATTTCCAAAGTACGTGCCGCAGCGTTCCATCCTAAATAAGGTGTAATTGTGTGGAGACCTTTGGACGCAAGTCTCGCCAATAGTTGAAATGTAATTTCGTTTGCCAATCCCACACCAGACGTAGATGAGAACAAATTAGGTTAGGCTAGTCACGCCTCGTGGTGTTCTCTGCTCGTAATTCTCTCGAGGGCACGGATTCTCCTATAGTCTTTGTTACCACTCCTTTTTTTCCTCCATACTATATACACTCCATTTTCATTGTCCTGCAGGATATTTCACTTGCTCATTCCATGGAAACTGGTTCTTCTTTTTTTGTTGCTGTCTTTTTTGCCACCATTTTTGCGAACAAAAAAGAAAAAGATATTAATATTTTGCAAATTTTTTTGCATGTTAATCTGACTTTTTCGAAGATTATATTATATTTATTATAATTTATAATTCATCATTATTTATAATTTTTTACCGTCAAACATTATTCACATACTCTATTCGCTTCACTGCGTTTATGATTGGATTTTCATTCCATCTGGATGGCGCAGCAATGTAATGAACTGAATTGGCGCGAAATTCAAAAAAAGAAAAATTTAATTAATTTAAATAAATAATGTGCTAAATAATATTATAATATTTTTATAAAAAAATACATTATTATTAAAAATATCCATTTTAATACGAAAAAATTCACTTCACAACCAAATATTAACTTCAAAATACCTAATAATAATAATAATTAACTATAGGTATTGTTATGTCTCAGGAATGAAACTAAACATAATATTAATTTATATATTTAATTTGTCCGGCATCGGTGATTCATACCTGATTTATTCACAGAGTCGAAACACTCTGATTTCAAGGGACAGGTTTCAAGAAAGAGTAACTGTTTAATTGAAGTTATATTATTAAAGTTTTTATTTGAATCCTTTACAATTAGAGTGAGAAAGAAAGAGTAGATCCAAATGTCATGTCTTCAGGGATACTGAAACAAATACGGACTTTGTAGAATCAATCGAGAATTTAGATGAAGACGAAATGTAAAAGTATTAGTTACTTACCTATAAGAATTATTATTAGAGACGTAGACCCAACAGGGGATATTTCGTACAGTGTGTGGTCGAAGAAGTGACGTCGTCTAGCGTAGCCAGAGAAGGCAATAGATTTTCCTTGAAATGTTTTCGGGCCAGCCACAGTGAAAGTTCCGGAGTCCAGGTGTCAAATTATTGATTTGTCGTTGAAGTCGAAATAATGCAGTCCTCGTAAAAATAGAGATGTGTCTCGCAGTAGAAAAAAAAATAAATAAAAAAAATAATTAATTAATAAATAAATTAATTAATTCAATATATATTGACAAATTTAACTAATTTTAGAAGATTTTGAATTATTAAAATTTTTCCTAAATCTAAGTTAATTTAAATTTCTAATTAAATTCATTCAACATTAAAATTTTATAAAATTTCAAATTGAAACCGTTTGAAGTTCATTTATTTATGAAAATTGTAAACGCAACTCTTTTAAAATTGAATTAATTTTGAAATATTTATGTAAAATTATTCATTGGATAATTTATTTATTTTATGATAGTTGTTTAAGATTTAAATTATTTAAAAAAAAATTTTTGTCAGAAATTTAAAAAATTGAAGGTTTTGTATTACAATTTGTGGTAATTTTATAGTTTATGAGTCAAACAAAAAAGACTACTTTTAATAAAAATTTCTGACTTTTTTCTGAATTCCTTATGTCAGAATATATGATTATTATAATTATAATAATATTAAAACTGTATAATCCAATTCAAATTCAAAGAACTTAGATTTTTTATAAATTTTAATAATTCAAATTCTTTTAAAATTATTTAAATTTTTTAAAATATATTTAATTAATTATTAAAAATAATGGATTTATAGAAGAATTTTAGAGAAAAAACTAAAAATAATTGAATTTTGAAGAAGTTACAAATAATAAAATTCTTCTCTGAAATTCAATTATTTCCAAAAATTTAAATAAAATTCTTGGAAAAATTTTAGGAAAAATGCAAATAAATTAAATATTTCATTACAAAACTGTAAATTAATCAAAAAGAGACAATATTTTGAATTATTGCATGTTTCATGAAAGAGACCGAAAAAATTTTTTTTACCATTTTTTAGAGAAAAAGAATTTATTGGGAATTAATTTCATCTTTTCTGATGTAATTTCATATGGAATCGTTGCACTTTGCAGTTGAACAATGATGACGTAATATTTTAAAATGCCTTTCAACAATAACCGACAGTCAAGTTCGATTAATCGCAAATGCTCAATCAATATAATCCGTACGTTGTGCACCACAATAAATGCTCTTTGTGACGTCTCTCTTTCTCCCTTCCTTTCCGTGTATTTTAACATGAATATAAACAACCTTCCGTGTATAATTTTCTATTGAATTTTTTTCACTTTTCCTTTTTCAAATTCATTTTGAAACAATTTTTTTTATTCACTATAAGCTCATTTTTAACAGTGAAAAAAATTTCCAAGTCCTCAAATTATTCTTCTTCTCGAGTTATGGAGAAATCAAATACTGATGGAGCTTCTATCATAATAAATAATTAAATAAATAAGTAAATAAATAGATATAAGTAAATGAATAAATAAGCAAATAAAAAATCAAATAAATAAGCAAATAAAAAATCAAATAAATAAGCAAAAAAGAAGTAAATAAATAAGTAGATAAATAAATATTTATTTAAGAAATTAGTAAATAACTTTTTATAATTAAATTTTTGAAAAAAAATCAGAAAACTATTTGCTTAAAACTTTTTCCAAATGTAATTACTTTTACAAAAAGTTTTCACAAAACTTTTTTTCTCTTTGTTTCCCCTTTGACTTCTTAACGAAATTAACTTTACTCCGTATTTTTCCCCCTTTTTTTTTAATGTCGAGAAGTGTAAAAAAAACTTTTTCAGTAAAAATTTTAACCAATCACAGAGGAAAACAAAAATTATAAAAAAAATTTGTGATTTAAAAATAAAAAGCTTCTAAAAATTACAGTATAAGCTTTTTTGATAAAATAAATATATATATGAAAATAAAAATTCTCCGCATACTCACGTCTATTTTCAAAAAAATTGGAATAATTTTTTAACGTGTAGCAGAAAAAAAAGGAATAGCAAAAAAATCTGGAATTCAAATATCTCGCTCTTCGTAAACTAAAATCGAGTCTCGAAAGGCAATATCTCAGAGATGTTAGAACGCGTGGATATTCTCGAGAAATTTTCATATTGAAATTTATTCCATTGCAGTAGGAAGTAATACTTCAATCAAGAGATTCGAGGGTATTTGATTTCAAACTGAACTACATATACAAATTTCGAAAATTTATCCAATTGCTTCTAGTTTACATCAATTCCCTACTGCTCACTCTCTCTCTCTCTCTCTCCTCCCACTTAATACTTTCAAATATTTTTCACATAATTCTATAATATAGGTCTACGTGAATTGCTTTTGGAAAAATTTATTTTCCGACAATAAAATTGATAAAATTTACTCCGTGTTTTATGGGAGCAAAAGAGGGAAACAAAAAATATATAACCCATACCCAATGGGAAATTTACAACTGGCGGAGTACTGCGCCAGCACTGGCAGTACTGGCAGCTACGCTGACAGACAGCACTGGCATAACTCTGGGATGATAACGCTGTCTAACGCTGGCGAAGTGCTGCCAGACAGCGCTGGTGCAGCACTGGACCAGTGCTGGCTGAGAATATTGCCGCAATAAATGCCGTATTGTTATTAATTAGTCGTAAATTAATAATTATAAATAATTTAACAACAAAATGGTAAATAATATTAATAAATAGTTATTATTCATAAAATATTTCTCTTCTTAAAGAAATTGTATTAAAGATGGAGACTAACAATGGATATAGTAAATGAAGTAGAAAAAAATTGTTTATAACATTTTAAAATTAAATAACAAACAATTACAGTAAGTGTGCATTAGATTTTCATATTTTAGTACCTAACGATTGGAATCTTGAAATATCGCAAACCTATGAAAATAAACAAAATTGCTGACGAGGGGAATCGAACCTACGACCTACGGACTAACAGACTAACGCTCTAACCACTATGCTAACAACACGTGTGTACAAAAAAGTATTAATATCTCAGTATCATTCAGACATACAATTATTGAGTCAACGATGAGAAAAAAATAGGGATACGTTAGAAATAATAAATTGAATTTTAATAAATTAATAATAATTAAATTAAATTACTTTACTTATTGCATTTAACATTTTACGTAATTCTTAAATTACGTGGTAATTTTTTAATAATTTTTTATTCATAGTAAGAAGTAAAATAGTATTTTAATAGGAACCAAATTATTATTGAGATTAAAGTTTAAATTTTGTTTATAATTTTAATTTGTTTAAATAATTTATTATTTACAAAATTAGAGAATTGTGTTAAATTGTTATTATTAAATTTAATAAGAATAAAAAATGAACATCTGAAAAGTAAAATATTAATTTTTTCAATAAATTTATATTTAAAAACATTCATAAACTTTTATTTTTTATAATTTTTTTCAAGTTTATGTCAAAAAAGCAATGTTGGCAAAGAGCGTCGTGAACAATTTTTCTCTACTCAGCCAGCACTTGCCGCCGTGGCTTGTCCAAGCTTCGGCGAAACAAAAATTCTGTACTGCGCCAGCACTAATTGTCGAGGCTCGGCTAGACTACGCCGAACAATCGTCTGAGTACTAAGCCAGTGGTAAACATCGGCACTACACTGGCATTTCCCATTGGGTATGTAATGGGAATAATAATAAATTCTGTAAAATAAGTAGTTAATGTCAATTTTAAGTCAATTTTAGTTAGAAACCAGTAGTTAAAGTCAATTCGCTGTCAGAATGAATTAATTTTAGTCACAATTCAGTAGTGAAAAACTGTCTTCTGTCAGACTAGATCGATTTTACATAAAAATCAGTAGTTAAAGTATGTTTCAGTCTGACCTTGGCTGTCAACGAGATTTCCACTGTTTAAGCCAAAAGTGTGTTGAAAAAATTTTTAATGAATTTTTATGAAACTTGGTACCCTAAGGTTGCTGGGGTCGCTGATTACGAATTTGACATCAGTTTTTCGAAATTCAAAATCGCGGATCCAAAATGGCGGAAAATTTTTCAAAATTCGTCAAATTTGCTTGAAACTTGTTACTCGGAGGTTTTAATGGTCGCTGATTACGAATATGAAATCAGTTTTTCAAAATTCAAAATATTTGGTTCAATATGGCGAAAAATTTTTTTAAATTTATTGAATTTGTTTGAAACTGGTTAATCTAACATCAGTATGATAATTTTTGGTGAAATCAAATTTCGATAAATACCCTGAGAAACTAATATTAGATTTGTAATCAGCGACCCTTAAACCCCCGAGTATCAAGTTTCAAGCAAATTCGACGAATTTTGAAAAAATTTCCGCCATATTGGATCCGCCATTTTGAATTTTGGAAAACGAATGTCATATTCGTAATCAGCGACCTCGAAAACCCCCGAGTAATCGGTTTCAGGAACATTTAAGAAGTTTTAATTACCTTTTTAAGTTGCGCATATATGCGTCATGAACACTTTTGGTTAGTTCAGTTTTGCGCATATATGCGTCAGCGACAGTCAACGGGTTAATGTCAGTTTTCAGTCAGACTGAATCAATTTGACTTATAAATCAGTAGTTAAAGGCAGTTTTCAGTCAAACTATCAGTTTCACTTAGAAATCAGTAATTAAACTAGGTTTTAGTCATACAGAATCAATTTGAGTTGGGAATCAGTAGTTAAAGCAGGTTCCAGTCAGACTGAATTATTTCAAGTTACAATTTAGTAGTTAATGTCAGTTTTTAGTCAGACTGCATCAATTTAACTTACAAAACAGTAGCTAAAGTCAGCCTGCTGTCAGACTAAATCAGTTTTAGTTAAAAATCAGTAGTTAAAGTAGGTTGTAAGTCAGTCTGAATTAATTTTAATTAGAAAACAGTAGTTAATATCAGTTTTTAGTCAGACTGAATCAATTTTACTTAAAAATCAGTAGTTAAAGTAGGTTTGAGTCAGACTAAATTAATTTTAGTTACAATTTAGTAGTTAAAGTCAGTCTTTTGTCAGACTAAATCAATTTTAATTCGAATTCAGTAGGTAAAATCAGTTTTTAGTCAGACTGAATCAATTTTAGTTACAAATCAGTAGTTAAAGTAAATTTTCAGTCAGGCATGTCAATTAAAAATCGATTTTTGTTAGAAATCAGTAATTAAAGTCAGTTTTCAGTTAGACTAAATCAATTGTAGTTAAAAATTAGTAGTTAAAGTCAGTTTTCTGTTTAAATATGATTAATTATCGTTTAGTAATTTCAACCAAAAAATGAAGACAAAGTATAAAGATATAAATCATCTCGAAAATTTGTTAACCTATAGTTATAATAATGTCAGAAGAAAAATATTGTCAACACCTATAAAAGAAATCAGTTTCATGCCGCGCCTACTAAACATAAACCGCAATGCAGTAGAATATTTTCGTTTCTCGAATTGTTTTTTATTCTCTCGCATTCGCGTATAAAGTTCGTTTTTGTTTTTGTCTTTGTCGTTTTTCTTTCTTTTTTTTGACAGTTGGACACGGTTTTGCGCCATGGAATATCACTTGCTCCCCATGTATTTTCAGTGTCTTTATTTGGAGATATTTTTCATTTGCAGCTTTCATTTATGGTCCCCGCCTATCTATTCGTACGGTTTTTTCCTCTCTCTGTAAGCCTCTTCACCACTCGGAACAAGTCTTTTAACTATGATAAATCGCGGTTGAATTACTCTAGCGTTATACGCTCGCAGTCAGCATATCCATTTTTGTTACATGCCTGCTGATAGGAAAAAACAATGATATTTTTCATCATCACTTTATTTTTCCCTTGGCAATTTTTATTTATTTTTTTTCATTCGCTTTATTTATTAATTTTATCATTTAGATTATAGCTTATTATTTATATTATTATACTCTATATTTAGTATTATTTTATTTTATTTTACTGTTTTGTATCATTTATTATTTTGTACAAGCAAAAAATAATGCACAAGTGAAGTTTCCAGTTGCATTACTAAATAATTAAAAATATTAAATATAATGATTGGAATTTAAATTCACACAATTCATTTAAATTTACAAAGTTTAATTAAAATTTTTTAATGTATTTTGATATGGACAGAGATCTGGAAATACCTCGATTATTATAAGTTAATTAATTAATTCTAATTAATAGATATTTAACGAGAATGTCTATTAATATTACTAATTTTACTATAAAATAAATTAAAATTTCATTCTTTTGTACTAATTCTTTTATGCAATTCAAAAAACATAGAAAAATGTTCTTTTTTTGAAAATCATGATTAAAAAGTAGAAATTATGCAATTTTTTTAACTCTTTAAAAAAAGTACTTAAGAATTTGTTAAAAAATTCCGATGAAGAAATAGAAATTATCCACATTTATTTATTTATTTATTTATTTCTGAAAAAACTTTAAGCTTTGTTAAAATAAAAAAAATTTTTGATATAAAAAGGTATAAATGATGCAAATATATTTCCTTAAAAAACAGAATTTTGTACAAAAATTGTGATTATGAAATAGAAATTATATCATTTTTTTCATTTATTTCTAAAAAAAATTATGTTACGAATCGTGATTATATTTAAAAATTATGAAAATTTCTTTCCGAAAGAAAATAAAAATTTTGTAAAAAAAATGATGCACAAGATTTAAACATTCAAATGAACGAAATATTTATTTTTTTCAAAAATATTTTTGTAAATTACTGATTACAATAAAAAAAAAATAAATTTTACATTTAGAAACTTAATACAGTGGACTCCGCTTATAACGAGTCCGGATATAACGAGAAGTCGGTTATAACGAACAAATTCTCGTCACTTGGTTGGTTTCAATGTTAATTTAACGTATAGAACATCGTTTATTACGAGATGGATATAGCGAGCAAGTCGGTTATAACGAGCAAAAATTGTAAACACCGTGGCTAAATAAAGTCGGTTATAACGAACATATAAAATTTATTTACTTTATTGACCAGTCTGTTTCTATTCTACCTCGTGCTAACATTGCTTGCTATTGCCAAATGGAGAATCCAAGAAAAAGAAAAATTTTATCGATTTGTGATAAAATTGAAATTTTACAAGAATTAGAAAAAGGGAAGTCGAATACATCAGTGTGTAAAAAATTTAATTTAAAATCTTCGACTGTATCCACTATATGGAAGAACAAAGAAAAAATTTTTAAAGCTTCAGAAGAACATAATTTAAAAACTAAAAAAGTGCGAATGTGTGAACACCCTGATTTAGACCAAGCTCTTTTAAAGTGGTTCAAAATTCAAAGAAATCAAGGAGTACCTATAAGTGGGCCTATCTTACAGTTACAAGCAGAAAAATTTTCAAAAGAAAATGGTGAAAATGATTTTAAGTGTAGTGACGGGTGGATTTCTAGATTTAAAAAAAGACACAATATAATTTTGGGTAAAGTAAGTGGTGAAGCTCTCGATGTTGATCATTCAGAAGTCAATGACTGGATTGAAAATGTGTGGGAAAAAATAAAACGTGAATATGAAGAGAAAAACGTTTTTAATTTAGATGAAACTGGTGTTTTTTATAATTTATTGCCTGATAGAACACTTCGTTTTAAAGGTGAAAAATGTGTTGGTGGGAAACTGTCAAAACAAAGAGTGACTGTTCTTGTTGGTGCAAATTTATCAGGAACAGAAAAAAGAAAATTATTGGTCATTGGAAAATCAAAAAATCCAAGATGTTTTAAAAATGTTAAAAAATTACCAGTAAAATATGAATCAAATAAAAAGTCTTGGATGACATCAGAAATATTTTTACGTGAATTTAAAGAATGGGATAAGGAATTAAGGAAAAAAGACAGGCAAATTGTAGTGTTCGTAGACAACTGTCCTGCTCATTGTACAATAGAAAGTTTGACGAATATTAAATTGATTTTCTTTCCTCCAAATGTGACTTCAGTTCTTCAACCCATGGATCAAGGGGTCATAAAGAGTTTTAAATCTCACTATAGAAGGAAATTGGTATTACAATTTATTGAGAATTGTGAACATGGAAATCTTGATAAAAAACTCTCATTATTAGAAGCAATCCGTTTCATGGCAGAAGCATGGGCTTCTGTCTCAACAGAAACTATAAAACACTGTTTTCAAAAGTCACGCATTTGTATTACAGGTAAATTAATTTTTTGTATTTTATTAATTGAATTAGTCTTAAAATTATTAATTAACAGAATTCATTTAATATGTAATTTTATAATTTATAGAAAACTTGACAACTAACGAAGGAAACTCTAATGACGATTGTTCATTGTTCGATTGGATTCATAACAATAACATAAATATCAACACTGACAATATAGATGACTACGAATCAATTGATAATGAATTAATTGTGAGTGAGCTTCCTTCCGATCAGGAAATATTATTATCTATTAAGAAGAACACAACGGAGGATGTCTCTGATGAGGAAGACGAAAACGAAGATGAATCGTGTGTTCAACATATTTCAAGTGTTCAAGCCCTGTCCGCTTTGCAAACATTGTCCACATTTTTCGAAACAAATAACTTGGAAGATGATTTTTTTGAACATTACGTAAAATTAAAAAATATTGTTAGTGATTATCATTTGAGGAACAATAATAATAAAAAACAATCTTCGATTCTTCAATATCTTCATAGGCATACCAATAACTAAATAAATTGAACAATATACACATATTTATGAAAATATTACCACGTATTATTCTTCTTAACTTTGACTTCGCTTATAGCGAACTTCGGCTATAACGAACAAATTTCAACGGTCCCTTGAAGTTCGTTATAAGCGGAGTCCACTGTACTTAATTTTTTGAATAGTGACGAAAAATCATTGTACCTAATAAAAAAATTTGAAAAAGACATAAATAAATTTCGTTCATTTGAACGTTCAAAACTTTGAGATCGTGTAAAAAGATGTGATTACTAAAATATTTTTTCCTCAATTTAAAAAAAAATCGAATTATGTTAAAAAATTGTAAGGGGCCGTTCAAAAAATACGTAACGCTATTTTTCGGAAATTTGGCCCCCCCTCCCCCATGTAACGCAATGTTGTATACATTAGCGCCATTTTTTCTGCTGACCGTAACAAATAGCTTGACCCCCCCTCCCCCTAAAGCGTTACGTATTTTTTGAATGGCCCCTAATTGAGAAATAGAAATGGTGCAAATTATTTTCTATTCTTCAAAAAAAAAAACAGACTTTTGTTTTAGATTCGGAATTAAAAATAAGAATTATGCTAATTTCTTCCATTTATTTCTCAGAAAACTGAAAGTTTTGTTAGAAAATCTGTGAATAAAAATAAACAAGTTGTAAATCCAGATGTTCATTACATGAACCTTTTGCTTCCTATTTACAATCAGCAAAAAAAATTTGCTTCCTCGTGGAGGAAGCATTAACGACAAATATATATTTAATTTTTAAATAATTTTTAATACAATTTAACATTTATAAAATAAAGTTCATTCGTCTTAATAGAAAGAATAAAATTCTCTTATACACTGATATGAATCTAAATAATCAAAAAAAATTTTAGTAAAAAAGTGAATTTTTCAACTTTAATTGTAATTAATTTTATAAACTTCAATAGAATATATACTTTATATACATAAATCGATTCGTCTGGATGCAAAAAATAAGATTTTTGATTTATTTTTCAATAAATAATAAAATTTTATTGTACAGCAACAAGATTTAAAAAAAAATGAATTTTTTTAAAATTGCAATTTTTTTGCCTATAATTGGTTTTAATTCTATTAATTTAAATACAATATATACTTTATATATACCAATCGATCCGCCTTGGTGTAAAGAATAAAATTTTAGAAATAAATGAGTAAGATTTTCTTATACAGCAACATAATTTTGCGGAAAGAACTCATTTTTTGAGAAAAATGCGAATTTTTCAGCTTTAATTGTGATTAACTCTATAAATTCTCATACAATTTATACTTTGTATATAGCAATCGATTCGTCTTGATGCAAAGAATAAGATTTTATCATATATTCACTTCAATAACCAACTTAAAAAAAATTTTCTTAGAAAAAAGTCAAAAAGAAAATTTTTTTGAGAATTTTTTAAAGTCTATCAATCCATTTCGAGATATTTTTATGATAAATATACCTGGTAAATTATAGCCAAATTCGTTAAAACCTCTTCGGGTTATCGTGTTCACAAAAATCGGGATCCACACACACACATCCATACATACATCCGGACAATTGAGGAGGTCAATCAAATAACTCGATTTACGCTCGGCTGAAATGCTGAGAAGCCAGTCAGTCGGGTCGAAAGTGAGAAAAATGAAAACTCAAAATTTTGGTTTTTAAAGAACGGCATCTTGTAGATAACAAAAAAAATACATCTTTTTTCTTAATGAATTTTTTTTGTAGAGCTAATATTTCTCATATTAAAAAATAAAAACCAAAAAATCTGTGTTTAGAAATTTAATTAAGTTTTAAAATACAAACGGTCTTTTTGCATACAAAATGTTAATGAATTTGCTCGGAATTTTATGTACATACTCATTTGGGTCTGCTGAAACAGAAAAAGTCATAAAACATTTTAAAATTATTTTTTGTTTAATTGTTTTTTATTATAAACAATGACCTGTCAGCAATAAGGTTATCTTATTTTCGATGAGAAAAAGTATCGAGGGAAGTTTTGAGTTGAACAAACTTCCAGTGAGAAAGTTGTTCTATATTATTCAACAAAGTTTATCTGAAAATTTCAAATAAATTTGTTTAAAAATAACAAAGTTATTTAATTTTTAAAAAGTCCCTACCGCGTCACGCATACGCCACAAGAGACAGCGCCTTAACTTAGGCAATGTGGTGGCAATCTACTAGCGACAGCTATAGGTTGTTAATTTATTTTAACAATTTTTGTTATGTAAACATGGTTATTTCATCCCCTCCGAAAAATTATGTATTATTATTAATAATATAATAAATTAAATGTTTAAAATCCGATTAGAAAACATTAATTTTAAAGTAATTTTAAAAATAAAAACCTTTATGTTTTTTCTAAACATTTTTACAACATTTTTAATCTTTCTCAATAATATTAACAACATTCTAATTATTAGATTAAATATGAAATAACCATGTTTACATAAAAAAAATTGTTAAAATAAATTAACATATAGCTGTCGCTAGTAGAATGCCACCACATTGCCTAAGTTAAGGCGCTGTCTCTTGTGGCGTATGCGTGACGCGGCAGGGACTTTTTAAAAATTAAATAACTTTGTTATTTTTAAACAAATTTATTTGAAATTTTCAGAAAAACTTCGTTGAATAATATAGAACAACTTTCTCACTGGAAGTTTGTTCAACTCAAAACTTCCCTCGATACTTTTTCTCATCGAAAATAAGATAACCTTATTGCTGACAGGTCATTGTTTACAATAAAAAACAATTAAACAAAAAATAATTTTAAAATGTTTTAGGACTTTTTCTGTTTCAGCAGACCCAAATGAGTATGTACATAAAATTCCGAGCAAATTCATTAACATTTTGTATGCAAAAAGACCGTTTGTATTTTAAAACTTAATTAAATTTCTAAACACAGATTTTTTGGTTTTTATTTTTTAATATGAGAAATATTAGCTCTACAAAAAAAATTCATTAAGAAAAAAGATGTATTTTTTTTGTTATCTACAAGATGCCGTTCTTTAAAAACCAAAATTTTGAGTTTTCATTTTTCTCACTTTCGACCCGACTGACTGGCTTCTCAGCATTTCAGCCGAGCGTAAATCGAGTTATTTGATTGACCTCCTCAATTGTTCAGGGTCTTATATAACATAGTCCCATATAGAAGAAAATTTGTTAAAAGGATTTTTAAAAATTTTGTAAATTAAACGACTACAAAGCTTCCTCACGAGGAAGCAAAAATTGTAATTATGAATTAAAAATTACTCAAATGTTTTTCATTAACTTTTTGAAAAAATTATATTTTCGTTGATAACCGTGATTAAAAAATAGAAATTATACTAAAAATTTTGTAAAAAAATGTGATTGACAAACAGATTTTTTTTATTTATTTGTTGAAGCAAAAAACCTACCTTAGAAGCAAAAAATGATAGGTTAAGTTTAAAATTTTTTAAATGAAAATACAAAAAAAGGATCAACTGTCAATATAAATGATTGATGTTTAAGTCTTCATTACAACTAAAATATTTAATAAATACTGATTTTAATTTCTAATAAGTGAACAGAAACTTTTAATCAACAAAAAACTAATACTAACAAAACCTTAAAGTGATTTGCTTCTAAGGACCCTTTCTTCAGATCGCGTCACATTTTATTAAAATCTTCTAAAAATTCTTAGTTTTATTTTCAATTAAAAATTGTGATATGAATTGAATTAAAAATTTTTTTCTTTAATTTTAAAAGAAACTTGAATTTTTGTTTAAAAATTGCAAATGGAGAAAAAGAAATGGTGTAGATTATTTTTATTAAAAAAACAGAATGTTCTACAAAAATTATGATTATGAAATAAAAATTAAGCAAATTGTTCCTATTTTGAAAGTAACTTATATAATTTGTGAAGAATATTGTTTTTGAGAAACAGAAAAAATGCAAAATCGAGGTATTTTTGCCATTTCTTAATCTTAATTTTTAAACAATTTTCATATTTTTTATAAATAAAAAAATAATACCTGATAATTTCGATCTTTCAAAGTTTTTTTATAGAATGAATATGAAAAAAATTTTCATGATTTTGATTTGTCAATTACAATTTTTGTTACAAAATTCTAAATTTTTAGAAGAAAAGAATTAAATTTTGCATACTTTTTCTTTCTCAGTTGCAACTTCTTAACAATATTCCAAGTTTTTATTGATTTTCTGAACTTCTGTTTTATAAGTGTTTATAATTTGTAACTTGAAAGCGACAGAAAAATAAAATAGCGGAAAAAAATATTTAATTCATTTTTATATGAATAAATTTTTTTTAAATTAATTAGAAAATATAAATAATATTAATAAATTTAAAAAGAATATAAATAATATAAATAAATCTATTTAAAAAAATAATATAATATTATCTACCAAAACTCATAAGAAAACCAAAAAAGCATAATCAGAACTAACTTCAGGTGTGAACAGAATAAAAGAAAGAATGAATACGATGATTATTATAAATAAATAAAACAAATATTTGTCCAAATAATTAGTTGAAATAAAATGTAGTCAAACCCAGGTTGGCTTTATGCTTTTAATTTAAAAATCAGTAGTTAAAGTAAATATTTACTTAGACGAGAAATTCTCAAACACTTACACTTACAAAAGCAGCAGTTTGTCAATGTGGAACAAAGTTAAATAAGGAAATAAAATTGATTAATATTCAATTTTCACCGAAAATACAATAGCAAATATTAATTCTCCGACAGGAATTATATTTCTAAATAATTTTCATTATCGATTGTTAAGATGTTGATTACTCGAGTGTGTATTTACCAATTAATATCATTAAGCTTTTGTATACAGTGTTATAATGCTTACACAATGTGTTTGTGTAACTCTAGGTTTATTTAAGCATAAATAATGAGGTCGCACATATAGTGTAGCGTTAAATAATTCACAGTATATACTCTAGCCAGAAACTCTGATTACCGTACAATACTTTTTGAATATAAAAATTTTATTTAATTTTTATCTTATATACTTTTTTTTGCTTTTTTTTAACTTATTTTTTCAATATAGAATTTATTTTTCTATTTTATCGCATATTTTGAGGGGGAAAAAGGATATTTCAGAATTATCGTAACACTTCATTTTCCAGTAGCAAGAAGATCTCGTAAAAATTAATAAATGTTATAGAGTCATTAGCGAACTAAATGTCTTTTACGAGCTTATACATTTTCATTAACGATCTCTCTGAAAACCACTGATTCGTAATTTCACTTGTTTCAAGAGTGGGTCAACCCCATTTTATACGTACAATTTTGTTTTTTGTTTCAATTTCAATTTTTGTAGAAAAGCAGCTGGAGTACAAATATATTTGTATTTTTTTACTTTGTTCACTTTTTTATTTTTTTTAGTTCTTTTATTTTTGTTGTTTGCTGCTTATTAATTTTTTGAACTTTCTTTATTTTTTGATTTCTTTATATTTTTTTGAGTTTAATGAAAAGAAGCGTAAATTTTTCTTTGAGAGAAAATTTCCATTAAATTTATAAATTTAAGTTTTAGAGAAACAAAAAGGCAGTTAATTGAAATCTATTGGTTTTTTTCGCTTGAATTGTCGTCTAGTGAGAAGATGGAACTATTCAAGTGTGAAATCCAACCACTTTTGAAAACGCACTCAAGGAAATCGAATTTTTCTTTACAAACAAATCCCCTTCTTCAGTGATCGAATGACTCTTGGTAAAAATTTCCAAGACATCGATTTTTTCTGATTTTACATTCAATTTCATTATTGTGGTTTTTAACTTTTATAAAACTGAATTTTTTTCTAGTTTCAATATATAGAAAAATTTTTTATCTCCCTCTTTATAAAAATAGTTTTTTTCTAATTCTTTTACTTTTCTTTTGAGTTTTTTTGTGTTTTTAACATTTTCAGAATAATTATTAAATCATCTAATTATTACTAAATTATTATTTAAAAAAGGGGCTCAAAACATTTATTTTTTTTTTATTTTTAAAACTTTTGAAAACAATTATAGAAAATACTTAAACGATAAATTAAAAAACGGAAAGAAATATTAAAAAACTATAATAGAATAAAAAACATGGATAAAAATAAGAGGAAAAGATAATGACAGAAAAGGACATAAAAAAACCAAAAAAGGAAAAATAGAAAAAACATATTACAAGAAAAAATATAAAAAGAAGAAAAGGAAAATAATTAATATTGTAGAATAAAAAAACAAATTCAAACATTTTTGTCTATAAACGTAAATATCGAAGTACATTTTCAGTTCACATAAATGACATATATCAAAGAGAAAGTAAAGTCACTTGTGAAAAAGAGCCATAAAATTGAATGATTGACTTCGAAACGTAGAATTGAAGAGGAAGAAAAGATCATAAGCGTCAGAAAAGTGACATGATGAATCGACAAAGTTTAACCTAAGGAAAAATTTTCAAATAATTGAGATTATCATTTCAGCAAAAAGTGATAAATTATTTTTTTATTGCTTGTTTAATTTCATTACATCGTAATTTCGATTGTACTTAAAATTTACCAAAATGAAATTGAAATGAAAATTGGAAAATTAAAACAAAACTCTAATGAAACGGAAAGAAAATAAAAAATAAATTACAAATAAAAATATATAAAAATGAAATTTATAGGTATAAAAGTAAAATTTATAAAAACAATTTTTAAAAGTAAATTATAATAATATAATTTCTAACAAAAATTTGTAGAAAACATTTTTTAAATTATACCTATTTCTAAAAATAAAATTTGTAAAAATTAAAATGTAAATTAGATTGAAGGACTGGATGCTATAAGGTGTTATGATCCATTTACTTAACATGGCGCGTAACACCTTATAATAACATCCAGCCCCTCGATTATTAAAAAATTATAAAAATAAATTTTTATAGAAATAAAGATCTTTAAAAAAAGAAAATTTTAAAAAAACTTTCTAATAATAAAATATAAAAAAAATTATTTTTATGAAAATAAAGATCATAGAAAATTATTAAAATAAAATTCATAAAAATAAAAATTTTAAAAGTAAAATTTATAAAAAAAAAGAATTATAAAGATAAAAATCATGAGAATTAGTAAAACAAGTTGTAAATCCTGATATTCATTAGGGGAGACTAAGCGCGGTTGTTACAGTGGGCAGTTGTTACAAATGGAATATCTCTAAAACAGTGAATTATAGAGATGAGGTTCCAAAGGGAAAAATGTTTAGTTTTTATGTACGAACTTACTGCAATATGTTTAAAAATTATATGCAAGCTTTACAAGTAAAAAAATAGGGACATTGGTTTTTAGAGAACAAAAGTAAATATTTCTCTGCTTGATATTTTTTAAACAATTAATAGACCTTTATACTTAACAAAGTAAATTTTTTAATATAAATTCTGTGAGAATTAAGCTTTAAAAAACTGCCTTCGTTGTCCACATTTAGTGTATACTTTTTAAATAAAGTAAGTTTTTGTAAAAAATGTACCTGTTGGGTAGTTGTTACGATTTTGTGAAGTGTAGTTGTTGCAAGTGATGATGAGAAAGAATATTTTTCCCATAATTCAGCAGATTCGTTGGAAAATGTAAAATATTTGTCAGAAATGTTATCACACTCATTTTTTATATAAAATCTCATGTTTTTTCTAAATTCGACTTCAAAATCATTCAAAATTAATGAAAAAAAACTTTTTAAGTTACTTTCATATCGAAATAGTATTAGTGCTGCCATCTCTAAGGAACTGTCACTACTATATTACATTGAGCTACATAACCCCTATAAAATGTCAAAACTAATGGACTAAACAAGTGTTTACTTTTGTTGTTTGATTTGTTTTATTTTAATTGTTTAAACATCAGTTGAAGTCTGATATGTTTTATTTTAATTATTTAAGCAATTGTTACTTTCGTTCTAAATAGTTTTTAAGTGTATTTCCTCATAGAGGAAAATTATTTCTCATCTAACTTACCTCAATTACAAAATAAAACTCAAATTACTTAATATACATTATTAGTAGAGTTGTGCAAAAAGCTCGAAGCTCGAGGCTCGATCGAGCTTTTTCGAGCTTTTCATTTTTCGAGCCGAGCCAAGCCGAGCTTAATCAGTTCGAGCTCAAGCCGAGTTCGAGCCGAGCCGAGCTGTGTAAAAAGCTCGAATAGTTTCGAGTACTCGAGTTAATTCGAGTACTCGAATTTTTCGAGCACTCGAGGGAATTCGAGTACTCGAATTTTTTCGAGCTCTGAGTAAATTCGAGTTCTAGAGAAAATTCATAGAATTTTCGCATTTATTATATTTAGCAAATAGAAATATTGATTCAGTAATTCAAATAAATTCGAAATTTTTTACTTATTAATAGTTTTTTTAGTAAGTCAAAAGCTCGAATCCATTCGAGTACTCGAATTCGCTCGAGTACTCGAATTGACTCGAGTGCTCGAATTTAATCGAGTACTCGAATTTTTTGAGTACTCGAAGTCACTCGAGTACTAGATACGTCGAGCCGGCTTGGGCTCGGCTCGGCTCGAAAAAATTTCGGCTCGGCTCGGCTCGGCTCGACTTTTCAAGCTTTTTGCACATCTCTAATTATTAGGAACTATATATCTTATAATTATGTACTGTAACGTGAATATTTTTACACGTTACATCCAAGTAAAATTAATTGAATTTAAAAATTTAGAGAAATTATAGCTTTCTCCTTTTGGACACTTTTCTGCAAAAATCTCTGCTCTGCGACTCGACCTCGATAAAATGCGATTTATTTTATCTTTTGTTTACTGCTTTGCTTTATTTTTTTTATGATTGTCACGAGCGATTCTCTTTTGGATTTGTACTCTGAGACCCGAAGGAGGAACGATATTGGATATTTGGAGGTTGACTGTCCAACCATTCACCACACTGGCTGTTAGATGCTCTGCTTGGCTGTTTGACGCCGCACTTTGAGCCGTTTCTGCTCTTTTAAATTTGGCTGTTCGAGGCTGCACTTTAGCTGTTCGAAGCTGCACTTTTGGCTGTTTGACGCCTGAATTTTAACCACTGGTCGTACCAGATATTATTTTATTGCTGGGTGCTTGGATGCTGCCCTTGCGTTTGGTTTTGGACCAAACCCATTCTGTTCTGCTGTTTTGACACACATACACACATTCACGTGGAAGGATGTTTCCTCTGGTCGCTGTCACCAATTGTCGTTGGAAGTTCCAACAAATTTGTCAACTTAGGCCGAGTTGACCATTTTCTTTTAAGATCGAAAGCCTTGATCAAATTGGTTTTTGTCCTTTGGAAGGCAACCTCTTCTACCAATTTATCGTTCCGTAGCAGAAGAAGAGTTCCTGACCATCGTATTTGTAAATAGCTCGCGTAAAACTATTTTGCTTTGTTTTGCTTGTTTTGCTATTTTGAAATTAACATCGCGTTAATTTAAAATTTTGCTTACTATTTTGCTTGCTTTTGGTAATTTTGCAAATTTATTGGTTTTAGTATTGATTATTTTGTCTGTTAAATAATTAATTTGTTAATTAACTTAATTATTAGATCAATTTTTCTAATTAAGTATTAATTTGATTTTGCTCCGAATTTAATTTCCTTTATTTTGAATATTGTTTTGAAATTAGATTATCGCTAGTATTGTTACATTATTTCATTGAAGTTAAGATTTTTTATGTTATTACAAAATTTAGTTTGATGTGTGAGTATTTTATTGAACGAAAATTATTAATTTACTATTTTGCCAAGAATTGTAATTTTCAAATTTGAATGAATTTGCCGCCGCGGCGCTGCCTCGAAACAATGGCGCGCGCGACCGCCGTAGGTCAGGTTAGATAGAAAACACGACGCTACCGGCGAATTAATGAGAAAACGTGACAAGCACCGGCACTTGCGTTCAGACTCTCTCAGCGAACTTTTGTGGGCTTCTCCCTTTTAAATTTTGTACTTTTGTGATCGACGATTAAAAAGGTGTTCAGGTCGAGAAGACGACCCGGTTCTGAGTAGCTTCCCGTCCACGTCTAGTTTCGAAATTGGTGAGTCGACAGTATTGTTAAAAAGAATGCATATTCTCAATTTTTCGTTTGTTTTCTTTGATTAAATTTAGATTATCTCGCGTAGAGAATATGAATTCTTGCTTTCTTTTCAAAATGACGCCACTTTTCGACCTTATGGTCTTTTCTTTGCGACAATTTTCGGTTTTGTCATTTGATTTCTAATTTCAAGCTCAAATTAAAAGGCTTCATTGCGAATCATTGTTTCAATTTTGCGATTTTATTATGTATTTTACGAGTTTGTTAAAATTTCGTAATGCCTCGCGGTTTCCCTCCAAACTTTTTTGCTGTGTGTAAATTCAAAATGTCGCGTATTAATTAGTTAGAAATAATTAGAGAATTGATAGCGTGCAATGAGTGAGTTTAGAACCAAGTCATTTTGCGTTAAATTTTAGTTTATCTTGCGTATTAAATTTTGTCGAGTAGCAGAGATTTTTTTGTTTTATAATAAAATTTCACAATTTTGTTTGATTATTTTGCGTAAATTTTTGTAATGATTTGAGACGAATATTAAATTCGAGAATTATGTCGGAAATTATTAGTTTAGATTTTATTTTGTTATTTTGTTTGAATTGAGCGAATATTTTGTTCTTTTTTTGTAAAACCAACATGATTACTTATTGAATATAATTTTTTTATTGTTAATTTTAATTATGTTTTGTTATTTTTGCCTTTGAAAATACTCTCACCAAAGTCCTAGCCCAATGCTTCTTCTTTTTTGAGTTAGTCCGAGCAACATTTTGCTGTGAAAATCCGGTAAATCATACTTAAGTATTATTTTGTAGAGTTTGGACTAAATTTTATTTTTGATGTTTTGATTTGATATTCGCTTCTGTTCGATGATTCGCGAATTTTGTTTGATTTTGTGATTAAGTTTTGAAGTAAAATTTGTTGAAGAGGAATTAACCTGGAAGTCTTGTTTCCTCCAAAACAATAACTTTGCTAATTTTGTTGCTGCTGACGATGGCTCATCGGTGAGCCTGGCGCCCAACAATTTTGTAATTTTGTAGTTTTGTCCCTTTTCGCTTAAGTATGGTTCCGAAGGTGATTGCGCTATATCTCTGAACGGCACTGAGATAGCAATTTTTAGAAATTTTACAAATTTTGAATTATCTTGATTTATTTTTGATTTTGTAAATTATTTAAGCCATTGTAAAATTTTTAATCTCACAGTATTTAAATTAAACTATATCATTTCAATATTATCATCTTTGTACCAAAAATTACGAATAATTAATAAAAATATTTATAAAAAATTATTTGTCTTCAATTTAGAAACGTTTTAGAGGATTCTTGGTATTGTAACAACCGACATTCACTTTGGGCAGTTGTTACAATTTACACGCTGTCACTAAAATGCTTCTAGTTATTTAAATAATAGATATAGAGCTAAATCAATTATTGCCTTTTAAAGCTAGATAATATACACTGTAAAAAAAGGGAGTTAAATTTTAACTCCCCCGGGGGGTCTAAAAAAGTCGCACCCATTGGCGAGTTAATGCCAGGGGAGTTAAATAAAGAGAGTTAAAATTTAACACCCAAATGCTAACTCCCCATGGAAAAAATAACTCGCGCGGGTGTTGAATGAAGGGAGTTAGAAATTAACTCTCTTTTGGAGTTGATTTTTAACTCGAAAAATTTCACTCCCAACTCCCGAGTCCGTTAACTCCCTAAATTTTTTACAGTGTACCTTTGATTTAATAGTTTGACCAAACAAATTGGAGTTAAACTCTAATCACAGTAACTGTTTTTATCAAAATTGTAACAACCGCGCTTAGTCTCCCCTACATGAACATATTGCTACCTCTTTACGATCAGCAAAAAAAATTTGCTTCCTCGTGGAGGAAGCATTAACGACAAATATATTTAATTTTTAAATCATTTTTTATACAATTAAACATTTATAAAATAAAGGTCATTCGTCTTAATAAAAAGAATATAATTTGCTTATACAGTAATATGAATCTAAATAAACAAAAAATTTTTTAGTAAAAATGTGAATTTTTCAACTTTAATTGTAATTAATTCTATAATTTTCAATATAATATATACTTTATGTACATCAATCGATTCGTCTTGATGCAAAGAATAAGATTTTTGATTTATTTTTCAATAAATAATATTTTATTGTACAACAAGATTTTTAAGAAAAAATGAATTTTTAATAAAAGTTCAAATTTTTTGTCTATAATTGGTTTTAATTCTATAAATTTTAATACAATATATACTTTATACATACCAATCGATCCGCCTTGGTGCAAAGAATAAAATTTTAGAAATAAATGAGTAAGATTTTCTTATACGGCAACATAATTTTGCGAAAAGAACTCATTTTTTGATAAAAATGCGAATTTTTCAGCTTTAATTGTGATTAACTCTATAAATTCTCATAGAATTTATACTTTTTATATACCAATCGATTCGTCTTGATGCAAAGAATAAGATTTTATTATATATTAACTTCAATAACCAACTTAAAAAAAATTTTTTTTAACAAAAATTTTTTTAGAAAAAAGTCAAAAAGAAATTTTTTTTGAGAATTTTTTAAAGTCTATCCATCCATTTCGAGATATTTTTATGATAAATATACCTGGTAAATTTTAGCCAAATTCGTTAAAACCTCTTCGAGTTATCGTGTTCACAAAAATCGGGATCCACACACACACACACACATACATACATACATCCGGACAATTGTTCAGGGTCTTATATAACATAGTCCTATATAGAAGAAAATTTGTTGAAAGGATTTTTAAAAATTTTGTAAATTAAACGACTACAAAGCTTCCTCACGAGGAAGCAAAAAGGAATAAAAAATATAAATTACTTAGATGATGAAAAAGTTGTTTAAATTTATCGCTTAATTTCGTGACAAAAATGTATTTTGCAACACATCGTAAAAAAATTCCGCAGAAGGAAAAAGTAGAGGAAATATTCGAAACCAATAGAATTTGCAGACATGTTGGTATTTCGTGAATTTGCAATAATGTCTTCAACGTTGAATATCATATATCAGAGAGAGAGAGAGAGACTTAAACTTTTTCTACTCTTATCAAATACCACACACGATGGACCAACAGAAAATGACGTCTACGCTAAAGAAAAGCAAATTTAAATTTCTTTTTTTATACCAGCAAAAAATGCATCTGCTTGCAACATATAAAGTATACATGTGCATATCAATCCGAGGCAACTTGGATTTAGGATACACAAAGAGAATTCCAAACATATTTTGCATGAAATTTTTACGAAATTCCCTCTCTTTAAATAATCCTCTTTTTTAAAAATTGTTCTTTAAGTTTAAATCTTCAAAGAAAAATTTCAAATGAAGAAGTATATTTTGTAAAAGTAACAAAAAAAGAACTTAAGAATATAGACAAAGAATAGATATTAAATATTTAACCCAGAAAAGAAAAAACCGCTGCCAAGTTGTACATTTTTATAATTTTGGTGTTCATTTCATGAACACTTTGCTTCCTCATAGAAATAATAATAATTGAAGTATAAGAATTACTTTCTATAAAAGGGTTTAAAATCATTAAATCTTGATCCAAAAAATGTGTTTTTATATATTCTATAAGATGGTAATAATAGTTTAATAATTACACATAAGTTAATAAACAAGAATGTTGACAAAATTATATTTTCCACAATTTTTGATTTTTCAAATACCAATAATTTCATAATTTCTGCCCAAATCAGGTTAAAAAATAGGTCAATCGAAGCGTTTTTTAATGCTCTTCAAGTTTGTAATAATTTTTTGAAGTTACTTTTACATAATTTAAAAAATTTTTTATAAAGGTCTTATTTTTCAAAATTTTAGATAATTTTAAAATTTTTATATCTCCGGCTAATATAGACAAAAAATGTTCAATGAAGGCTCAGAAGATGCGTCTGAAAAAACTCTACAAACTAAATACAAAACAAAACTAAACTTCTACATTTTTCAACAAAATTTTCAAAAAAGTCTTATTTTCCATTGATTTTTAAAAGTTTAATATTTTCGGTTAATATGAACGAAAAATGTTCAATTAGAGCTCAAAAGATGCGTCTGAAAAAACTCTACAAAACTAAAGAAAAACATTTATAGGTCCCATGTAGAAATTTCCCTACTTGTCCCTACCAAATGTTGGATTCTGATTAGAACCATCCTAGAAAATCTAGTCTAGAAAAATCTGTCTAGAACCTCGCTAGATTCTGACTAGAATCTCTAGTCTACAAAAACTAATCGGTTTCCAATCAAATTCTAGTTAAAGAATTATTATTACTAATTTTGTATTATAAAGAATTATTATTAATTGATATTATTATTTATTATTTTAATAATTTAAATAATTTAATAATTTTATAATTTAAATTATTATTAGATTATAAAGAATTATTATTAATTGAAATTATTAGATAATTCAGACTAGAAAACTCACTAGGACCTTATTGATTTCCAACTAGCGACAAACTAGTGTACAAGTAATATACATAAATTGTCTTTCTATAAATAAATATTTTTAGGAATTGTCAAAAACATTTTAAAGTATAATTGCACTTACATATATTTTTAAATAATTATTTTTACGGATATTACAATATTTAGGTATCAAATATGTTAAAAAATGAAATAATTAAATAATATGCAAAATTTTTTAAAAAATAATGCTGGTAAAAATTATTTAACTAGAATTTGATTGGAACCCGACTAGTTTTTCTAGACTAGAGATTCTAGTTAGAATCTAGCGAGAGCCCTACTAGAGATAGGGGCAAATGGTGAATTGCTGCACGGGATGTTATTTAAGCGGAGGTGCTTCCAAGCTATCACGGCCGGGAGGTATGTGTATCCGACTGGAGTCCCCAAGGTCCTAGGTTCGATCCCCCATGGGCACGAGATTTTTCAACTCAAGTTTCAGGTTTTTCGTGTACAACATTCATTAATAATGTTAATATGAATGAAGAATTCAATTATAAATAGGTTAAGTTGAAAAATAATAATTTTTAAAAGTCAATTAGAAAATTCTAGTCGGGGCCCTATCAACACACAGCTAGTTTTAATACTAGTTCCCGACTAGATATTCTAGTCTGTACCCCATCTGCCGACCGTTATGAAAGTAGTTGGGTTCTAACGATTTTCTCTAATCAGTTCCCCACTACAGATAGGGAATTCTGGCTAGGACCCCATAAAATTCCAATCTCAATTTCTGCATGGGGTGTCCTAACATTTTTTTAAGTTATGGCCAAAAAACGTTTTTTTACAAAAAGAAAAATGCAAAAATAATATAGTTAAACTTTATGAATCGGGCTGAAAATACTCTCATTTTATGTCCCCCGGGGAGACCTGCAATTTAAAAAAAAATTGAAGCTTTCAGCTCTTTCTCGTTCTGAGATATTGAGGCAAATGTAATGTTAGTACACACACACACATCGGGACAAATTTTTAAAATCCGTTTTTTGGACATCGGAGGTCATAATACGTCCAAATTTTTTTTTATTTATTTAGAACATTTATACGGGCAGTGCCTATTCGTACATAAAGTACTAAAAGATTAGGTAAAATGAAAAAAAATTTATAAATATGTCAAAAAATCGCAATTGAAAATTTTGCTAATACAATCCTTCCTCTATGAGGAAGCAATTATAAAAAATCACCATAGCATAGCGGTTAAAGTGTTTGACTCTTTAAACACGTTGGTTCTATGACCACTTCTCTTCAAGATAAAATTTTTAATCTATTAAAAATTATTTATTTAATTAAACTTATAATAAGAAGAGAAAACTTACATTAGTCAATTTCGGTCAGAAAAAGCTTTTAAAGTATTTGTTATGTGAAAGTCAGTAGAGAATGTCAGTTTTAGTCAGACAGAACTGATTAAAATGATTTTCAATTTGCAAACAATAGATACACTGAGTTTTAGTTAGACAAGTATTTACTAATCCATTTCACATATAAATCAAATTTAGTCTTTTTATATTTGAAAATAAGGAGTTAATATCAGTTTATAGTCAGACAAAAAATTCTAAACCATAGTAGTAGTTAAAGTCCTTTCTTGACAGACGTAACTTTTTAAAAAATAATATAAATTCGTCATTTGTAGTTTAAATAAATTTCATTTAAACAAATAATTTTTTAATCATTATTATTAAAAAAATAAGTCATTTTTTGAAATTAATAATAAATCTTAGTTTTAATCCCCAATAATAATCAACAATTTTCTATTTTGCAAACTAGTAGTAATTCTACTTAAGTTAGACAAAATTTTTGCTTTTACTTTTCATTTATAAATTCATACTTAAACTCAATGAACGTCAAGAAAATTCTTTTTTAGTCATTTTTATTTTGAAATAAGTAGATAAAGTCAGTTTTCTAACAGATATATAAATTATGTTACAATGTTACAATTTTAGTTACAAATCAGTAGTTAAAGTCAGCTTTCAGTCAGACTAAATTTATTTTTCTTATCAATGAGTAGTTAAAGTCAGTTTTCAGTCAGACATAATTAATTATTAATTAACTATATTAATTTGAATGTTCTTTCATATTCTTTCATTCATTCACTTTTTCTGTCCCTCACACTCTGAAGTTGTCTTCTATTTATATTTACTAGAACGTGATTTACTAGAAAATTTTACGCGCGGAACGTGATATTCAAATTATTATTGTTAAATACAAATTACAAATATTTTTAATCTTCAAATATAAATTTTTAAAATAATTTCATAATCAAAATTTTAAAAAATCACTTATTACTAGTACAAAATTAATTATTACTGTTCAGATTTTCTAAAATTTTAATAAATCCTTCGAAAAAATTCAATTATTTTTATAAATAGTAAAATTCTTCACAAGAATTAAATTATTTTTAATCAAATTTAAATAAAATTACATGAAAGAATTTAATTATTTTAAAAAATTTCCATAAAATTTAATTTCAACAAGAATTTAAAATTCTATATAAAAATTAAATAACTTTCAATGCAATTTTTAAATATATTCGTCAAAAAAATTGAAAGAATTAAATTATTTTCAAAAAAGTAATAAAATTCTTGTGATGAATTCAATGATTTTGAATATACATAATTTTAATAAAATTTTTTAAAGAAATTCCATTATTTTCGAAACAACTTTCAATTGAATTTCTCGAAAAAATTTCTTTATTTTAAAATATTTCTATAAAATTCTTCATATTAATTAAATTATTTCTTAAAATTTTTTAAAATTCTCGCGAAACATTTTAATTATTTTTTATAAATAATTAAACCTCTTTTAAAGTTAACAACTTATAAAAGTATTGTTATAAAACATGAAGATATCGATTGCTGCGAGTCGAATACTCGGAGTGATCAATTTCTTCATTTTTTATAATAATTAAAGATGACCAAGTAATAAAATCATTATTTTATATTATTATAAGAATATTGTTACAGTAACTTCATCAAAATTATTTTCATTATTTTATTTCAATTATATTATTTTCTAGAATTTTAAATTATTTTTTATGAAAATAATTGAATTCCTTAAAAAAAATTTATAAAAATAATAATTGAATTCCTGTGAAATTTTTATTATTTATGAAAATAATTAAATGTTTGCATACAATTTTATTAACATTTTTTTAAATAATTGAATTTTTTGGGGAAATTTTATTAAAATAGGGGAGCGTGGGGTAATGGGAGCTTGCGGGTAATGAGAGCTTTTAAATTTCACTACTTAAAAGCCTTCAAATTCGCTGTAATGTCTAGAAAATCTTCTACAACCTTTGTTTATATCATTCCAAAACAAACGATCACATTCTTGACAAATTTTTAGTAAAGACAAGGGAAAATGTATTTTTTGAGTTTTCGTTGTAAAATGCAAAATATTTCTAAACATCACCATAAGTAGTGATAATCGTATTATTTAGTTCTGTTTTTTTATTATATTATAGGTGAATATGTGTGGATATGTATACTTGTATAAAAATCGAAATAATAATAAAATTTGTTTATGTTTTTATTTTTTTATTCAAATTTTGGCCTGTAAGAATTCTGTGGGGTAATGGGAGAATTAGTGTCAGACCAAAGAATTTTCGTTACTATGTTGCGTCTTTCGTTATTTCTTTCAAAATTGTAAAAGATATCACCTTATGAAAAAACTTTTAATTAAAAAACAATTTTTGGTGGAAAAAATTAAAAATTAAATTTTTTTTCAAAAATTTTTTATTCAATTATAATTTAGGAAAAAATTTATTGTAAGTCTAAAGTTTTGGCTTCATTGTAAGTATTAACACTTTTTTCTATTAGAAAACAAAAAATATTTTTAAAATATAGAAATTTTTTAAATTTCAAGTGAAAGCTCCCATTACCCTACAAATAGGGTGATCGCAAAAAATGTATTTTTTTTTTTTTGAAATTTTTTTTTTTTTTCAATTTATTTTCTCTTTTTAAGTTTCTAATTAAACATAATTAAAGATAAATAGCGAAATCAGTAAAAAATGACGAAAACAATGTATTATTATAAAGATAAGTTGGTTTTTTTATTAATTTTCCTTAAGGGGCTCCAATTCCCCCACGCTCCCCTAGTAGATATTGAAAATCATTGAAATTAGAAAAATACATTTTATTTTTGAAAATAATTGATATTAGGACAAGAATTTTTTTGACATTTAGGAAAATAATTAAACTTTGGAGAAGAATTTAGTTGCTTACAAAGATAATTGGGATTTTTACAAAATTTTTTTTTTTTTTTTAATTTTGTACACGGAGAGAAATCTGTTGCTATTATTGCTTGCAGAATCTTTACAAATTTTATTAGTCACTGCTGAATAGAATTTTAGCTTGAGGTTATAATAATTTATATACGAAATCATCTATTTAATGTAATGGAGAGTTCGATGCAATAAAAACAAAAAGCAGCTGCTAATTTTGCACGAAATCTTTATTATAAATATAAAGAGAACGTGCTATAAAAGTATTAGATTCTTCTTATAAGAATCGCTCGAACTCCGACTGATTTTCAGGCGGACTTTATACAACACAATCTTACTTGCGTGTACGCACATATAACTCACACACACACATATATTTCTCTGGATGGTTTCGAGGAACGGAACGCGTACAACGCGGTGACGTTTGCAATAACATAACCTAACAATTTTCACATGTTGCTTATACATTCAAACACGAATAAAAATGCAATAATTTTTAACTAATATCCTTACTATTAAATAAATATTATCTTTTTATAAGAGCAACAAGTATTAAATACTACATATAATATATAATGTTTTACAGGACAGAGAAATAGCAAATATAGAGAGAGAGAGAAATATATGTGTGTGTGAGTTACATGTGCGTATACACAGGTAAGATTGTGTTGTATAAAGTCCGCCTGAAAATCAGTCGGAGTTCGAGCGATTCTTATAAGAAGAATCTAATACTTTTATAGCACGTTCTCTTTATATTTATAATAAAGATTTCGTGCAAAATCAGCTACTGTCTCTTATGCTTATTGCATTGGAAGTATTTTTACAATAAGTATATGAATCCATGCTAAAAATATATGAGAAACGTTAAGCAATTTAAGTAATGTGCCCTTTCGAGTAATATTAGCAGCAGATTTCTCTCCGTGTACAAGTTGAATTTTATAAGAAGAATGTTATTTATTTATTTTTTTTAAGTAGTTGAATTTCTGCAATTATTTGTAATTGCTCCAAAATTGAATTTTTTTAGTGTTTTCAACAAAAATTTGAATTAGAAAGTTTTCAAATTCTATTATTTTTAAAATTGCTAATTTTATTTAAAAAAGGCAGTAAGAAGTTAGCCGCGCGCTTTAGCGCGCGAATTGTTGCTAGTTTTAATTACTTTAAGTTAGAAATCAGTAGTTACAATCAGTTTTAAGTCAGACTAAATTTAAGTCGGATAAATGCCTGGCTCGGTGGGCGGACCAAGGGTACTTGGTTCGCGCCCATTAGCCTGGGATTTTTCCGGCACGTGAGATAATCTGAGCGGGAGGTTTGACGTCGAAGTGTAATGATGTGCACCGTCGATTATTGTCCGGTACACACCATTAGAATTCGACTGTCGATAAACCGGTTGTACTCAGAGAGGTTTTCTACAGTTTCCCTCTTCACTGGCGAGAAAACCCATTGACGGGTGGTCCAGGCAAATGCGAGTACTCCTAACCTCAAAGTCGTTCTGTAGAAACGCAAAAACAAGTTGGTATATAAGAGTGTGTGTTCTGACAGTTGGCTAAGCCTGAAGTCATTTAAAAAAAAAAAAAAAAAAAAAAAAAAATTGTCAGTTTTCTGGCAAAAATATAAATTATGTTACAATTTTAGTTAGAAATCAATAGTTCAAGTCAGTTTTCAGTCAAACTGAATTAATTTTATTTAGAAATCAGTTGTTAATGTCAGTTTTCTGTAAGACTTTATCAATTTTACTTAGAAATCAGTAGTCAAAGTAAGTTGCGGTCAGACTGAATAAATTTTAGGTACAAATTAGTAGTTGAAGTTAGTTTTTAGTCAGTTTGGCTTTATTTAGTCAAATTAAAAAAAAATTGTTTTCTATTGTCAAATAGTCAAAGAGATTTTTAAGTTTTCGAAAATTCTCGAAATTCTGTAATTGTTAAAAATCATTAGTAGTTAAAGTCTTTTTATGTAAGACAAAAATTTTTTGAATCATCATCCTTTGAATATATTCATTGAATATATTCCTAAAGTCCATTTTATTCAGAAGTTCTTTGTAATTAAATTTTAATTCAATTACATTGAACTGAAGCAAAAAATATTTCTCTCTAAAAGCATAACAATAAAGGCATAAAATACAGACAAATAAAAGGAAATAAAATAAAACCATAAAAATTGTTATAAAACAAAAAACAATTGCTTTTGAACCGTAAAAATTTGTTTTTTTTACAAAAAACCAGAAAATAGATGCTATATTTAAAAAATAAATCTTTTACATTCATATGCTGTAGAATTTACATACAACAAAATATATTTAAACTATAAAACCACTAGATCAATCATTAATGACTAGGAAAATTGAATTTTTTAAAAACTCTCAAAAATGTTGTTCGAGTGTGTCAGCGTGACAGTCTTCATTTTACATTTCGTGTGACGTTTTCGTCATTTCCTAGGATATTAAAATTGCCGACGAGCTGTTTCACTCTCGTAAAAAAAACTCTGACAACTAAAAGTCGACGATTAAAAGAAAAAACGTAGCCAAAAAAAGGAGAGAGATAGAGAACTGATATAGCGTCCGGTAATTCTCACATATAAAAAGTAGTTTCTCGCTGCATTTTAGTTTTTTGCATACACAAACACTATTTTTTGAATTGAAGTCGTATATAAAATCTTTTTACGGGCAAGAATTTTTTTTTAATTTTGAGCACTCTGGACCTTTTTGCTTAAACCAGAAAAATCCCTCTCTAAAATTGTTAAACAAGTGAAGCATTCAGTATTTAATTTTTAAGATCAGAGGATATTTATTATATTCACAAAATATGTATTGAAAATGTAAAAAATTCAGAAAATAAAAAATATTTGAAATATTTTCTATTAATTTTTATATTTAAAATTTTATTACCTATATTTTTGGAATTTTTAAATAAATAATATTCAAATATACCTAATAAATAATATTTAACAAAATTAATGATTTAAAAGAAAAGTTATGTTAATCAATTAAAAATCAATTTTTAAGAATATATTCATTTCTTTAACAAGAATTTTTGTTATGCAAAAGATAAAAAATTGAAAGTAAAAGAAATTTTTTTATATAATAATTCAACTGTCGTAAAATGTATAAGAATGAAGAATTTTTCCTTCTATTGTATTCTCTTCATTTCATTGAAATCGTAAATTACATAAAAATATGAAAAGATTTTAAGGGCAATAACCTGAACTTATAGAAGTATAATAGCAGCAATTTAGTGTAGCTTGCGGCAATGTCCTAGACTCGAAAGTCTCTTTTCTTTTCAGCTTCTTAAAAAAGAAAAAAAAAGAAACACTCTCTTGAAGAGATCGTTGTTTGCGTGACTGAGTGGCTTGCGCTCTTTGGTCATTCTATTCATAATATACATTGTGTAAAGAAACATGAAACAAAGTTTGGCAAAAAAAAAAATTATTTTAATAAATATTTTTTGGATAATTAGGAAAAAATGAGAATTAAATAATTAATCAATCAATTAGTTATTTGACAATAATTAATTAATTATATGATAATTGAATATTTAATAAATTATATCAAAATTGATTAATTAGTAAATTACATAATAATTATTTAATTGATAAATTTATATAAAAATTATTTAATTAACAAATCTACATTAATAATCTTTCTATACCTTATGTCAGTATGTTTTTGTTTGTTATCTTGTTTCTTAAATTTTTTTTCTAATTTTATCTTCTAAATGCTTCGACTTTAAATATTAATGAAATTCTAAATTAATGTTTTCAAGATTACATAATAACAAAAATTATTGAAATAAAATTATTTAGAAAATACAGTTATTTTTTAGAAAAATTCTGTTATAATTTTTTAAGATACCTAATTAACCCGTTGACTGTCGCTGACGCATATATGCGCAAAACAAAACTGGCCAAAAGTGGTTCATGACACATATATGCGCAACTTAAAAAAAGTGATTAAAAACTTCTTAAATGTTCCTGAAACCGGTTACTCGGGGGTTTTCGAGGTCGCTGATTACGAATATAACATTCGTTTTCCAAAATTCAAAATGGCGGATCCAATATGGCGGACAAAAAAATAAAAAATTGATCAAATTGACTTGAAACGTAGTACTCGGGGGTTTTTAGGGTCGCTGATTACGAATCTGACATTAGTTTTTCAGGTAATTTATCGAAATTTGATTTTACCAAAAATTATCATACTGATGTCAGATTAACCAGTTTCAAACAAATTTAATAAATTTTAAAAAAATTTCCGCTATATTGAACCAGATATTTTAAATTTTGAAAAACTGATTTCAGATTCGTAATTAGCGACCCTGAAAATCCCCAAGTATTCAGTTTCAAGCCAATCTCATCAATTTTTTATTTCGTTTTCCGCCATATTGGATCTGCCATTTCGAATTTTGGAAAACTAATATTAGATTTGTAATCAGCGACCCTTAAAACCCCCGAGTAACAAGTTTCAAGCAAATTCGACGAATTTTGAAAAAATTCCGCCATCTTGGATCCGCCGTTTTGAATTTCGAAAAACTGATGTCAGATTCGTAATCAGCGACCCCAGAAACCTTAGGGTACCAAGTTTCATAAAAATACATTAAAAAATTTTTCAACACACTTTTGTCCCAAACAGTGGAAATCTCGTTGACAGCCAAGGGGTTAAATTATTATCTGGAATTTAGTTAAAAATGTATTGTGAACATTTAATCTTTTAAAGAATTTTATCAAAACTTTTGAAAGTAATTGAATTATTTCAAAAAATGCTATTAAAATTGTATTGAAAATAATTGAATTCTCATAAAGAATTTTATTACGATTTTTATAAATAATTGAATTTTAATTGTAATATTGTATTGAAAATTATTGAATTCTTGTAATGAATTTTATTACAATTTTATAAATAATTAAATTGTTACGATGACTTTTATTAAAATTTTAAAAAATAAAAAATTGTATTTTAAACAATTAAAAATTGTATTTTAAACAATTAAATTCTTATAAAGAATGTTAATAAATTTTTTTTATATTGTAATTTATTATAATAATTGTATTCTTTCGAGAAATTTTATTACGATTTTTGAAAATAATTGAATTGTTTAGAAAAATGTTATTATAATTTTTGAAGATAAATTAAATTCTCTTCTGGAATTTATTCAAAAATATATTAAAAGCAAAATAATTGAATTCTTTAAAAAAATGTTATTCAAAATGTATTAAAATTTGAAAATATAATTGAATTTCCACGAAGAATTTTATTAAATTTTGTTTTTGTATATACCTACCTAATGCGAATTGTATTCTTTTAAAGTTTCTTTTTGAAGTTTTATTAAAATTGTATTGAAAATTATTGAATTTTTATAATGAATTTTGTTACAATTTTATGAATAATTGAATTGTTACGATGACTTTTATTAAAATTTTTAAAAACAATTAAATTCGTTCGTGTAATTTAATTAAAATTGTATTTTTTTAACAATTGAATTTCTTCAAATAATTTTTTTATTTATGAAAAGAATTTAATTTTTGCGAAGAATTTTATCAAAATCTTTTAAAATAATTTTGTCCCAAAGAATTTATAATTAAAATTACTATGAAAATAGTTAAATTTGTTCAAGAAATTTAATTAAAATTACCTATTTTATTGAAATTGATTGAAATAATTGAATAGTTAGGTATAAATAACTTTATCAAAATTTTTGGAACTGATCGAATTCTTTCCAACAATTTCATAAAAATTTTTGGAAATAAAATATAAAAATATATTGTAAGGAGTAATAAAAATATATTTAATTAATGCTATTAATTAATAAGTAATTTTTTTTAATTTAAATCTGAAATTATTCAAAAATTAAAGTTTTTATTTCAAAACATAAATTTCTGTAAATAAATAACTATTGTTAATGCCATTATTTTCTACCGAGTGTATTTTTTCACAATAATTTTATATTTAGAAAGAATAAGAACAACTTGTTATTTTTTATTGGAACATGAAGAACTTAATTATGCATTAAGATTTTATAAATATTTAAACTATTTTAAAAAAAATGTTGAAGACAAAAATAAAATAAATATTATTTTATGAAGATAAAAAATATAAAAATTTTTGTTAAATCAACATTATTTTTAGTTCTGTATTTCATATAAAAAGATTTTTTTACTTTTTAATTCTGTTAATTGGATCGCAGTATTAAGTAAAATAAACAATTTAATTTGATGTAGATAAATATTTCATTTTTAAAAAAAATTAATTTTAAAAATACATCTCTGTAAAAACTACTTTTTATTTAAAATAAGAAAACAATGGAAATGTTTTGGAAAAATAAATTCTTCAGTAGTTGAAAATTAAAATTTTTTTTTCCTCCTTTTCATATATCAAATTGAGAGAGAAGAATTTATTTACCACTTTTATTTTCACCTGCCAAACATATCGCATATTTGAAAGCAACAGAGCAATGCCGAATATTTTTCTCTACTATTTTTTGAAAATAAATTGTGGCTTTGATATGCGGAATGTTGTAGAAAGAATAGAAGAGTATTACTCGGTATTTTTCATTTAAATCGAAGTGCAAAAAAGGAGACAACTTTTTTTTGCTTGTTTCATTTTTGTAAAAAATATTTATACATTAAAATTGAAAAATATTTTGTTCGATACTAAAGAGAAGAGGGGGATTCGATTTTTTTCTCGAGAGAGAGAGAGAGAGAGAGAGAGAGAGAATTTCAACTATACTGAAGAATCAGCAATAGTTTAACAGTATTAAGTGCTCAACTCAGCGGAGCTTATTTTCGAAATTGGTTTTCAACTCTCGAAACTTTATAGAATTACGTTCTTTATTTTCCTTGAGAAAATAAATCGTTGAAACTTTCGGTAAATAAAATAATCTCTAATGGCTTTTCTCCCCCTTTTTTTCTTGCTGGCAATAACACATTCGTTTTACAAGTTAAAAAAATTTATTACAACACTTTTTGGTTTTGTATTCAGTTTCTGATTTTGGCTTTCTTTGAAATGAATAAAGAAAAATTTTTTGTGAAATTTTATTCGAAAGGTGTTTTTTCTAAAGTAGTCAGTTACACAGTTGAAAGGGTTTTTGATTTCATTCATTGGGTGGCGCGTACCTTTTTTCTATTTTCTTTTTTTTTAAATAGAGACGAAAAAGGAAACGTGCGAATTCTGGCGTGAAATTATTCATACATGTGTATGTATGAGGTCGCTATCGGATTATTCCTCGTCCCTTAAAACGATCTGGTTTCTGGTTTGCCTGGAAGGCTTTTACCAAAGTATGAGAGCTATTTTCTGGGTTATTTTATTTTTATTTTTTTTGAAAAAGTTCCTAGACGGTTATGTACAGGAGTCATATAACCCCATGGCGTTGGAAATATTCCTGAATGCCACACAGTAAAGGCATTTTTGTTGGTGAAATATAAGATGTTGTAAAAGAGAGTGGGATGGTGTTATGCTCTACGTGTCTATTTTACTTGTGTGTGAATCTTCCGCAGGAGGGATTTTCATAGGCGAAGATATAATAGATTATGAAATAAAAATGCGAGCATAATGGCACATTGCACGCTACACGTGCCACTGACACTGAGTAGTCCGAGTTAATAACGAGATATACATTATGCAAGAGTACGCATTACGCATAAATTTTCTCAGTTCTGCCAAAAAATTCTTTCTTGACTTCTATTGCGAGCAATGTTTTCTGCTTTTATCTCTTTTGAATTTTCTACTTCTTCTTCTTTCTCTTCTCCTTCTTTCCCTCCTTTTTTTCTTCTACTTTTTTATTTTCATCTTCTCTTCCTCCTTTCCTTTCTTTTCCTTCTTCTTTTTCTTTTACTTCTCAATTTTTTTCCTCTTTTTCTTCTTTTTTTTCTTTTACTTCTATATTTTCTTCTTTCCCTTCTTCTTTTCTTCTCCTTCTTTATTTTCTTCTTCTCTTCCTTCTTCTTTTTCTTCTACTTCTCTATTTTTTTCTTAATTTTTTCCACCTTCTTTATTTTCTTCTTCTTTTCTATTTTTCTTCAACTCAAATAGACACTTTTAACTATATCAAGAAAATGATTTAAATCTTCCATAAAATTATTTTTATAGTAATTTTTTGAGAGCAAATCAAAGGTCAGAAAGTATTCTTACCCTTTTTGAATTTTTATTTTTCTTAAAAATTGATGGATCTTAAAATCCGTCCGTCATTTTGTAGAAAATTAATTTTTATATCTATAAAAAAATTACCGAACGAAAAAATTTATTTTTACGATTTTTGAAGCATTTTTTTGAAAAAAAATTTGTTCTTAGGTTAAAAACGCTAAAAACTACCATTGTTATGTACAATTTTTTTATATGAAAATCCACTTATTTACTTTTCTAAATAATTTCAACTCATAATTTAATCATAATTTTTTTATATAATATATTTTAAAAAATTATGATTTGAAATTTGTTAGAAAAGTAAACAAACATTTCCTTGTAAAAAAATTGAATAACAATGGTATTTTATAGCATTTTCAACCTAAAAGCAATCTTTTTTTTCAAAAAATGCTTTTCAAAAATTGTAAATATCAATTATTCCATTCGGCATTTTTTTATAGATTAAAAAACAAATTCTCTACAAAAGGGTTGGAATATTCTCGGACCATTGATTTCCTCCCAAAAAATTACTATAAAAATAATATTTATGGAAGATTTAAATAAATTTTCTTTTAGATTCAAAATTTAAAAAAATTCACTTATTAACAAACTAATTATTATTAATTATTATTTTTCGAAATATTAATAAAATTCTTAGAAACAATTCAATTATTTTCATAAATAATATAGTTCTTTACAGGAATTAAATTATATTTACAATACAATTTAAATTAAACTTCTCGAAGGAGAAATTTATTTCTTTCTTCTTTATAAATATTTATACAATTTTTCAAAATAAATTATATTCAAGAATTTTAATACATTCCTTTATAAAAATTTAATTATTGTAATTTTATTTCTTAGCAAGAAATAAATTATTTTCATAAATAATAATATTCTGCAAAGAAATTCTACTATCTTCAATACACTTTATGAAAATTTTTATTTGCATAAAATTCTTGGAAAGAATTCAATTATTTTCATTTGAATAAAATTCTTGGACAAAATTCAATTATTTCATTCTAATAAAATTCTTGGAAAGAATTCAATTATTGTGCATCTGATCCTTAAACTTTAAACGCGTTTTTCTCGAAACCAACATTTTCAAAGTCAGTGAACATAATAACTCAAAAACTATCTCACGAATCTTGACAATATTTGACACACTTTTTAACACATAAAATTCAAATTTTTTTTATTTAAAAAAATGTTAATAAAATTTTTTGAATTCATTCATTTACTTTTAAAAATGTTAATGTTTGTTGAATTTTATTAAAAAATGGATTGATTTAATTGATTAAATTAGCAATCAAGAATTTAATTATTTTCTTAAGTTATAAAATTCTTTGCAGAAATTCAATAATTTTTAATAAAATTTTAATTAAATTTCATTATAGAAATTCAAATATTTTTAATAATTTTAATAAAAAAAAATTAGGGGAGAGTAGGCTACATTGAACCAGCGTCAACAGTGAACCACTTCAATTTTCTGAGAAATGACTGAGTGAAATTTTTTCTTATTTAATATATAAGTTAGTTTTACCGAAAAAAAACTATGTCCAAAAATTTTGGGCACGTAGGTTTATTATTTACAAAGAAAAACTAAAAAAACTATTTTTCACGTACAAAACAAGAAATTTTGTGGAAATATATTCAAGTTTTTTTTTGAAATAGGTAGTTTTAAAAATTAGTAAACTTGTGATTTATTTCGCTTAGGGTGTCAACTTCAATATTCCGATGTGATAAAGAATTTTAACTCTTACATGAATTTATTATAAACAATTTTTGTTGTGAATGTCATGTGAATACAGTGAGTGCGGCATCATTGAACCACCCGAAAAAGCAAAGAATTTTCAATTTTAAGAGTGGTAAAGTTGTCTGCTCTACTAACTAGTAAGAAAAATACTGGAAGACATGCTTTAATCACAATTGTCAACGTGATAAACTTAATCTGTCACTTTTGCTACCTAATCTGACAACGAAATATATTAATCTCCTATATTAACAAATAATAACTATTAAACAATAATTTTCTATTTTTTTAGTAAAAAATAAGATTTTTTACAATGTGTAAGTGGAAATATTATTTTTGAAGTAAATTGTAGTATTTTATTAGAGGTGGTTCAATGTAGACACAGATCCTTAAAAATAAGAAAGTGTAACTTGTTAGAAAAAAATTTAATTTAATTATTTAATCATAATAATTTGTGTTTATAACGTGTGTATTAACTAAAGGAGTACTTCAGTTTAATTTTGATACAAAAACCTGATCAAAATTAGTCAAATTTAATTAGTTCTTGGACTTTATAAAAACCCCGGTTCAATGTAGCCTACCCTCCCCTAAATTCTTTTCAAAAAGTTATAAAAACTTAAAGTAACACAAAAAAGTGCTGCTTGCGTCGTTTTAGCTTTAAATCTAGAGTGAAACAAAACTTAATTTTTGTTACTATTACTGACTTTAAATTTTCGAAAATTACAACCATTTGTAGAACTTTTAGTACTGATTTGAAATTTTTAAGCAGTTATACCTCTCGTGTCTGACATAAAATGTACTCGTACTACTGTTACCTTTCTTATAGGAATATATACCGGTTTGTCTGACTACATAACGACTGACAAGTCACATAATATTTCTAAAAATATACCTGAGCGAAAGATATTCCTTCTATTAACAAAAGAATTATGTATGTCTGACATAAACTGTTTTCCACTACTCATAACAATAAATGATAATTTGTTTTGCAAGAATATAAATTATTTTTGTCTGACTAAACAAGTGTTTCACTACTTAATATCGAAAAATTGCAAATTAAAGCGTTTTGTCTGACAAAACAAGTATTTCACTACTTAATATCGAGGAAATTACTAATTGAAATGTGTTGTCTGACTATGCAAGTGTTTTACTACTTAATGTCAAATAAATTAAATTTTTCAACGTCTTTTTAGACTAAATTTTTGTTTTACTACTTACTTTCGATTCTTCGAATTAATTTTTATATAATTTTCATCAATTTAATTAATTTTTATAAATTATAATTGAAAGAAAAAAAAATTCTTATCACAAGTAAAATATAAGATTCGTATTTTTTCTTTTTTGTAAGAAAAAAAAATTCTTGCAGTCGGGGATAGCGTAGGAATATAAGTGTAACTCGAGTCACTCTTTTTTTCTCCAGCGAGCTGAAGTTGCTCGTCGTTTAAAGACAGCATTTTGGACCGCATGGCAAGGCTAATGAACACAACACTTCGCAAAAGCTGTGTATAGCCTTGTTCCGTGCTTCGAATCTGAAAAGTAGTTTCGAAGCGGCAACTTCCAGCTTGAATTCCATTCGAGATAAGTATTCTTGCTCCAGCTGCAGCGACCGCAGTTTGCTTTTCACTTCCCCTTCTCGCCCTCTCTCTCTCTCTCTCTCTCTCTCTCTCTCTCTCTTCTTTTCGCAGATAACCCACTACTTACTATCCTTAACTCTCAAAAAGTTAGTTCGTTGCTCGAGACAGGAGAAATAATCCAAACTGGAAGAAACCGCTTGTAAGACGAACTTAACTTGAAGGATTCTTATATAAGCAAGATCTACACTTGTGAATCTCTTACTGAAGAACACTATATTTCTTCAAATCCGGAAAATTTCCTTTTTTCCACCCCCTCACCCCCCCCCCTTATTTTGTCCTCTACCCAACGGGAAAATTAGTTTCCGAAACTTCTTTACTAGAATTTTAACAATTGAAACTTAAATTTAGGGGAGAGTCTCCAGTTGTGAGACACCTCCAGTTGTGAGACAGTCAATTTTTTTTAACATGCAATATTAAAAAGCCGATTGGTTTATATAAAAACATTTCTTTTTATATGAGCCAACTTTTTCGTGTACGCCGAAGCGGATATATAAACTGTTTTTGTTAAATACCAACACTGTGTGTGATAATCGACTAAAAAGTGTTTTTTCAATAAATGCAAAGTACTTTTTTTACAAGTTAATTAATTGGAAAAGGTAAATGTAATGCATTTTCCTTTAGTGTTTTCCTTATATTTTGTGATGCAATATTGCATTGTTCCAATCTACGGTTGAAAATAATTTAATTTTCCTTTTTCAAAATAGCGCCAATTTCTGGGTGTGAGACGCAGCATATCACCAGTTGTGAGACGGTGTCAACACCCATCTGGGCAGCATAAAAAAATACGACTTTGCAGGCACACTATTTAAATGTTGTTTTGATTTTTTTTCTAGTATTTTTTAGCATGTCAAGTGGAAAAAAGTCAATTGATTCAGAAGAAATCAATTTTAATGCTCTTGTTGAAGCTATTAAATTGTGTTCATTTGATAGTCATATTTTGGCGAATAAATATTATTATTTAGTATATAATAATATATATTATTAATATATTTAATTATTTCTACTAAACATAACGTTTTATGTCAAACTTATTAAATTTTAGCAATTTTTAATGAGTGTCTCACAACTGGAGACATTTTTTTTTTTTTTAAAGCGATGTGCCCGGAAAATGTATCGTAAAATTTTTTGAGTTCATTGAAACACTATACTTTCTTTTAATAAAAGTTGCGTATTTCTGTTACCTTTCGAACGGTGTATTTTATTTACAATTTCGTTTACCCGTTTACAATTTACGGGTGAAAAATAAAACCCGTCTCACAACTGGAGACTCTCCCCTATAATTTACAAACTTATATACAATTTATAATAAATTATAAACTTATAGTTTACAAACTTACAGAGTCAATCCATTATATCGATGAAAACTAAAAAAATGTAAAAAAATTATTGCAATTTATGAGGAAGGACTTAATTTATTGTTATAAATTAATAGAAACGATTATTAATTAACTTTATTAACTATAATAATTTGTATGTTCTTTCATTCTTTCATTCATTCACTTTTTCTGACCGTCACACTCTGAAGTTGTCTTTTGTTTATACTTTTGTTTTTTCTTAACTTTCAATAGATTGTATATTTCATTATTATTCTTGTTTTGAAGTTAAGGCCAAAGAATAATTTTATTATTATGTTATAATTATTATTATTTTATAATTAATTCCAAATTCTAATGACAAATAGAAATCATCAGAATTTTTTACACTTCTTTTCATTAAAAGACTAAAATTTTGTTAGATATTATGTTTTCTCAAATTGAAATTATGCAGACTTTTGTTCTTTACTTCTAAATAAAATTATAAAATTGTTAAACAATAGTAAAAAATTTATTTATTTTGCATTATTTTTCTTTATGAATCACAATTTTTTTACCAACATTATTATTCTGTTTTAGAAAAAGAAGAAAAATATTTGCACAATTTCTATTTTTAATCTTATTTTTGCAACAGGATTTTCCACAAGAATTAAGACATTCAAAAGTTTCAAATTCAAACCTTTTTTAAAGTAAACAACTTATAAAAGTATTGTTATAAAACATGAAGATATCGATTGCTCCGAGTCGAAGACTCGGAGTCATCGATTTCTTCATGTTTTCTAATAATTAAAGATGACCGACAGATAAAATTATTATTTTATATTATAAGAATATTGTTACTGTAACTTTATCAAAATTATTTTCATTATTTTAATTCAATTATTATTTTCTAGAATTTTAAATTATTTTCTATGAAAATAATTAAATTCCTTAAAAAATTTTATTATTTATGAAAATAATTTAACTTTGGAGAAGAATTTTGTTATTTATAAAGATAATTGAAATTTTTGACAGAATTTTTTTCAAATTTTGAACATAGTTGAATTTTATAAGAATTTTTTTTTAAATAATTGGATTTCTGCAATTATTTGAAATTTCTCCAAAATTGAATTTTCTGTATCCCTTTGCCGAAAGTACTGCCTTCCCGGTCTGATTTGGCTCCGGGAATAGCGACTTTTGTGGCCGGCTCGACAGACCCAACGAGCGCTCTGATTGGTTACAAGAATTTCAACACACGTACATGTTAGCATTAGCAACCACACAGACACGTTACTTACAGAGCTCACGTTCTGAAAACAACTGACAGTCATCAAAATAATGCATGAAATTTCTTATTTTCTTTTATTATTTTTTAATTATTAAATATTTATTTGTAAAAGAAAATTTCTTGTTTACTATTTTTTAAAAATAGTTCAAAAATTGGCAACTGCTAGCACTAGTTACGAACGATATTTTTCATAACAAGGTGCAAAAAAGTGCCCTTTTTTGCACCGCGTTATGAAAATTTTTTTTCATGCCCGCCCCGACCAGCTAAGTCTCGGCTTCGCCTCGACTTTGCAAAAGTCGGGCGGGCAACTTATTGAGATATTTTTTTATTCAAACAATAATTATTTAACGTACTTTCGGCTGGGGATACAGAAAAATTGTATACGACACACGGCCAGAAATTTGGATACCCTAGCGAGCGTGATATATAAAGCCTCGGCTTCGCCTCGGCCTTATATATCACGCTGGCCAGGAAATCCAACTTTCTGGCCTAGTATCGTAATATACTATTTTTTTAGTGTTTTTAACAAAAATTTAAATTAAAAAATTTTTAAATTCTATTATTTTTAAAACTGCTAATTTTATTTAAAAAAGGCAGTAAGAAGTTAGCCGCGTGCTTTGGCGCGCGAATTTTTGCTAGTAATTAACATTAAATAAAATATGATTTTAATGTTCACCTGTCAAATAACCTAATTTTGCAATTTTTATTCATTAATTGAGAGAAAGGGAAATGATTAAATTAACTGAAACTTTATACCAAATATAAAGTACCTTTGATTAATCTTTTATTTTTTCTTAGCACTTTTTTTTTCTTCTTTATAAATGCAAAAGAATATGCAATTAAAATTGTCACTTTTTTAATTTTACCGATTTTCCAATGTAAATAATTGTCTTGCAGAAAAAAATTACAAAACTTGGGGCATATCTAATTATGATCACCAAATAGTTAAATACACATGCTGCAAAAAAATTCATGTTGGTCCCGAAATATCAGGTTAATTTTCCTCTCTCATAATTAAGGGAAGACATCGACTACATTTTAAACCATATCAGAAAAATAATTTAAATCGTCCATAAAATTATTTTTATAGTAATTTTTAGAGAGAAAATCATTGTTAGATTTTTATTTTTCTTAAAAATTGATAAATTTCAAAATCCATCCGTAATTTTGTAGACAATATGTTTTTTTGATTCACAAAAATATTGACGAATCCCGTGTGGAAAAAGCCACGTTCGAGCCCCACAGCTCCGGGGCCCCCGTCGGGGGCCCTCGTGGAAGATCCATGAGGAGAAATCCACGAGGGCACCAGCAGGGGCCCAGTTCTTTTCCCTTACGGTTGCCCTGCTCAAAAATTTATCTAAGATTTAAAAAAAAATTTTTTTGTTGAAAAACTTTAGTTCAGAATGCATTAAATTACGTTTCAAAGCACCTGAAATAAACATTAAGTGACATTTTTCCAGAAATCCTATCACAAAGTTATGGAAATTTACGAGGGCACCAGCAGGGCCCCTGCTCTTAGCCATTATGAATGCCCTGCTCAACAATTTTTCTAAGTCCAAAAAAAAAATTTTTTTTTCATCAACAAATTAATGTTTATAATGATTTTAAACTATGAAAAAACGCGTTTTTAACACAAATGTTTTGACATTTTTTTTTTTTTTTGAAATTATAAAAATATTAATTTATGAATATTTATGGTCTATTATTATATTATTGATATTGTTATTATTATTATTAAACTATTTAATTATTTGTCATGGTGTATTAGTGTTAATAAATAACACAGTGGAACAATTTTAGAAAAATTTTTTTGGGTTTAGACTTGAGTATAATGGGATGAAAGTACTACCCCAGCAGAGTAAAATCCCCAAAGGATTTTAAAAAATTAGTAGCCGTTTGATTTTTATTTTAATTTAAAATTTTGATAGTTCAGTAATTTATTGAATAACAATGGTCAACAAAAAATATCTTTTTTCTGATTCACAGATCAGACTAGGATATTTTTATTGAATTTTCATCGCTGAACACGAATCTGACCTCAAAAAGTGCCCATCACGTCGAGATTTTGAGAAAAATGGCCTCAATGTCTCAAAAAACTCCACATGATCGAAAAACGTCAAAAATAGGGTTTTTTGAGACATTGAGGCCATTTTTCTCAAAATCTCGACATGATGGGCACTTTTTGAGGTCAGATTCGTGTTCAGCGATGAAAATTCAATAAAAATAACCTAGTCTGATCTGTGAATCAGAAAAAAGATATTTTTTGTTGACCATTGTTATTTAATAAATTACTGAATTATCAAAACTTAAAATTACAATAAAAATCAAACGGCTACTAATTTTTCAAAATCCTTTGGGGATTTTACTCTGCTGGGGTAGTACTTTTATCCCAATATAGTCAAGTCTTAACCCATTTTTTGGTGTTCCACTGTGTAATTTATTGAATCATCAAAAGCAAGTCAGCAAGTCACCTACATTAAAGCAATAATTTTCAAGTAGGACCCGTAGCATAGTGGTAAGAGTGTAGTCTGGTAGTCAGTAGGTCGTAGGCTCAATTCCCGCGTGCGTCAGATTTTTTTTTTTTTTTTTCGTCACGATTTAATTAAAAAAGTAAAAATTGTTAAATAAGAATGTTATTTATCAATAATTGGACTAATTTGTTATTAATAAATAATTAATTTATTAATTTAATTGAAAATAAAGTTGAGGGCATTTTATGAAATCCACGAGGGCACCGCGTGGAAAATCCATATGGAATCCATGAGGATTTTCCTCGAGGGCACCCATGAGGGAAAGCATGTCACGCCTTCGAGGGCTCCGCGTGGATTGCCATTATGGATTCCACATGGCAAGAGGGCAATCCACGAGGGCCCTCACCATTTTTCTGCACGGGATGGAAAAAATTATCTTTTATTATTTTTGAAGCATTTTTTTGAAAAAAAACATTGTTTTTAGGTTGCAAATGCTTAAAAAACCATTTGTTAATCAATTTTTTTATATAGAAATTCACTTGATTATTTTTGTAACTAATTTCAAATCATAATTTTATCATAATTTTTTTGTATTTTATACTTTTTAATTTAAAAAATTATGATTTTTAATTAGTTATAAAAATAATCAAGTGAATTTCCATACAAATAAATTGAATAATAATTGTTTTTTTAATAATTTAAACCTAAAAAAACGTTTTTTTTCCAAAAAATACTTAAAAAATAATAAAAATCATTTCTTTCATTCGGCAATTTTCTTGTGAATACAAAAACATATTTTCTACAAAATTACGGATGGATTTTAAAATCTATCAATTTTTAAGAAAAATAGAAATCCAAAAAGGGTCAGAATATTTTCTGACCATTGATTTCCTCTCTAAAAATTACTATAAAAATAATTTTATGGATTATTTAAATCATTTTCTTGATATAGTTAAAAATAATGTCGAAGTCTCCCCTTAATGGATAAAATTTGCAAAATTAGGTTATTTGACAGGTGAACTTTAAAATCATACATTATAGAATACTTCTTATCTTTAATTGTTTCCATCAATTTATAATAATGAATTAAGTAATTCTTAATCCATTCCAATAATTTTTTTTACATTTTTATAGTAAATTATGTGTTTGATAAAAATATTCTTTTGTGAATTCAGAAAAAATGTTCATCTTATAGAAACAAATCAATAGCAAATCGATTATAGATATGTAAAAAATGAACACTAACTAAATGTGTGTAAAAATTTCATTCATTATTTTTCTTTTGACTTTTCTATGTCGTTAAATATACGTCTTTCTCTCTCTTTTTCTCTGCTTCTGTCCTTTCGCGTATCAAAGGAACAATCGTCTCGCCTTTCCTCTTGGCACTCGTCTTTCCTTTTAGAGAGGATTTGATTAATCGGGCTTTTAGCCTACCTTTGAGAAAATTGCAACGGTTCTATTTTCGTTGGATGTTCTAAAGAATCTGCAAGTTGGAGATTTAAATAAATTTCACTCAATGTAAAAAAGATTAATACAAATGTAATAAAAAATGGTCTTTATTCGTTCAGTAATGTATTACATTACTGAAGAGTGATGCTCTTTTGTCAAAAAAACGAAGAAGAAAATTTCTTTGAGAAAATGGAAACCATTTACAAAAATTAAAACTCTACACAGTGTTTGCAATTTTGAACCAATGTTGCTTATTTTGTAATAAGAAAATGTTAATTTTCGCAGTAAATTTACTATTTCTGTCTATATACCTACTATAGCCAAAGTAAATTTTACTATACTAAATATAAAGTTTCGTATTCACAAAGTAAAATTTTACTATACTGAATGTAGATTTTATTATACTGTCGATTACATAATTTCATTTTCACTTTCGAACTTATTTTCACTTTAACTTTGACACATTCACTTTCCTTTTTACTTTTACTTTGACAGATTTCTGTTTTCACTTTTATTTTCACTTTGACCGTTTATTATCTCTTTCATTTTCACTTTCAGTTTCACTTTGACAAATTTTCATTTTCACTTTTGTTTTCACTTTCACATTCACATTGACAAATTTTTATTTTCACTTTTATTTTCTATTTCATTTTCGCTTTCACATTGACAGATTTTTATTTTTACATTCACTTTAATAGATTTTTATTTTTATTTTCACTTTCACTTTAGCAAAATTTCATTTACGTTTACATTTGACAGAATTTGTATTTCACTTTCGCTTTCATTTTTCACTTTCACGTATATTTTTATTTACGTCACAAAGTGTAAATCAAAGTAATAAAAGAAATTCATCAGAGTCATAGTAAAAGCGAAAGTGAGAATGAAAGTGAAAGTAAAAATAAAATTACCTAATATTAATTTTACTTACACTTTTATTTTAATTTTGACAGATTTATATTTTCATTTTTTTCGAAGTTAAAGTGAAAATAAAAATCTAAGTGACAGTTAAAATAAAAAGAAAAAAATCTATCAAAGTGAAAGTAAAATTGAAAGTAAAAATAAAATTCTATCAAAGTGTAAATGAAAATGAAAGTAAAAGTAAAAGGAAAAAAATATTTATCAAACTGAAAGCATAAATGTAAGTAAGAATAAAATTCTATTATGAAGTGAAAATGAAAATGAAAGTAAAAGAAAAAAAATTATCAAAGTGAAAATAAAAATGCAAGTGAAAATGCAAGTGAAAGTAGAAATAAAATTATGTAATCGACCCCTGAATGTAAACTTTACTGCTGAATGGTTAGGAAGAAAAAATTTTGAAAGTTAGTCCAAAAAGAAGAGTAAGGAATGGAAAAAATGACTGAAGAAGAATTTAAAGAATGGGGAATATATTTTTTTAAGTATTGGAGAATATTTCGAAAGTCTCGTCTCATGAACGTGTTGAACGTACGCCTGAGGGTTTTCTCGCATGCCAAAGTTTGACAAAGTTGAAGATCCAAGGAGTCTGTTACTACCAGTTACTATGCAAATAATAATTTCAGTACGTAATAATCTTTCCCAACTGTATATTTGCATCGTCACTACTTCCTTAGAGATGTATGGTGATGAATATGTTTTCCTTCAAGTCACACACTTGGAAAAGCATTGGCACCCAATTTTCTCCTGAATTGCAGAAATTCAACATTATCCTTGTTATTGCAAAAGCAATTTTACCAGCCATGAGTATAATCATCATCATTATCTTCATTATCTTCATTATCATCGTCTTCATCATCAACATCTTCCTAAGCCTTCTGAATATTCTCCAAGTGGTGTTTTTACATCGATTTTTTAAAATAAATAATAAAAAATAAAGCATTAAAATTTAAAAAATTCTGAAATAAGTTTTAGAAAGAAAAAGTCGGACAAAAAAATAATTTCTAGAAAATAACTATTATAAAGATTAAAATTTTAAAAAATGAAAAAAACAATAATCTTTCAAAAATTAAGTTTTAAAACAATCAAATAATTGACTGCTTCGCAGGAATTAAATAATTTTCACTGCAATTCTAATAAAATTTCTCAAAAAATTCAATTATTTTTTGAAACTCAATTTATTTCCTGAGATCAATTTAATTATTTTCGAGAATTTTCATAATTCTTTGCAGCAAATTTAAATAATTCAATTTTTTTTATAAAATTCTCAAAAAATTCAATTATTTTCTTAAATAATTGAATTCGTAGATGAAATTCAATTACTTTTGATACATTTTTAAAAAAATTCTCAAAATATTCAATTGTTTAAAAAAATTTTAATAAAATCCTTCTAAAGAAATCAATTACTTTAAAAAAAAATTTTAATGGCATTCTTTATAAGAATTTCAAAAAAATTTTGATTTTTAATGAAATTCTTTATAAGAATTTCAAAAATTTATGATTTTTAATGAAATTCTTTATCAGAATATAACAAAAATTTAATAAAAATTTAATGTAATTCTTTGGAAAAATTTCATTTTTTTGAGTGTAATTTTAATTAATTTTATGAGATGAATTTAGTTATTTTTAAAAATTTGTTATGAAATTCTTTGAAGCAATTCAAATTTTCTAAAAAATTTGTATAAAATTCTCAAAAATTCATTTATTTTCTTAAATAATTAAATTTATCAATGAAATTCAATTAATTTTAAACAATTTTCTAAAAATTCTCAAAATATTAAATTGTTATATAAAAATTTTAATAAAATCTTTCTGAAGAATTTGATAACTTTAAAAAAATTTAACGATATTCTTCATAAGAATTCAATTATTTTTTAAATCTTCAATGAAATTCTTTATAAGAATTTAATTATTTTTAATAAAAATTTAATGAAATTCTTTGTAAAATTCCATTGTTTTGATGTAATTTTAATTAATTTCATGAGTTGAATTATTTAATTATTTTCAAGAATTTTTAATGAAATTCTTTAATGCAAAGCAAACATTTTAAACGTTTATATAAACTTCTTCACATAAATTCAATTAGGTATTTTTCTAAATACTTAAATTCTGTACAGGAAATTATATACATTTAATACATTTCTAAACAATTTCACAAATAATTGAAAAATATTTTTAAAATCTTAATAAAATTTTTCTAAAAAAATTAATTATTTTTATATAAAGTTATATAAAGTTTTAAAGAATTTCCTTATAAGAATTCAATTATTTTGAATAAAAATTAAATTCCACAAAAGAATTAAATTATTTTCCAAAATTTGGATAAAATCTTTTAAAAAAATGCAATTTTTTTAAAAACCTACAGTTTTAATTAAATTTCACGAAAAAAATTAATTATGATTTCAAAAATATTAGGTAATAAAATACTTGCAAGAAATTCAATAATTATTATTGAAAATTTTAATAAAATTCTTTAAAGGAATGGAAGAATTCTTAAAAATTTTAATAAAATTCTTCACAAAATTAAATTATTTTCATAAATAATAAAAATTTTTGCAAGGAATAAATCTTACAAATTTGAAATATTTTCTAAAGAAAAGTGTTAACGTTTAAATTAAAAAAAAATAATTAAAGCATAATTGTAAAAGATACAATAATTTATCAATTTTGTTTGCCAAACTGCATACATTTTTTCAAAAAAATATTCTTCCGAAGACTTATTCTCTAAATCTGAATAATAAATGTATTAATAAATGAATGTTTATAATAATCTGCGAATAAAAAAATTTAGTCTAATTAGAACAAAAGTGATACGAAATTTCTAAGATTTAATTTCTTAATTCTGCATAGAACAAAACATTGAAATAAAAAATAAAATCCAATTCTTATAAAATTAATAACATTAACCGTTTTTGAAATTAATAAAAATTAGTTTTTCTACAATAATTTAACAATAATTATTTTTATGTTTTAGAATGTTAAATTAAATTTATAAATTGATGAATAATGGTTTTTAATTGATAACATTTTGTACATTTATTTTTGTTATTGTCTAATATTCAAAATATTAAATTAGAATTTTTTTTTATTTTAAAATTCAAAACATTTAGAATGAAAAATTATCAAAAAAATTTAGGATATAGTGAGTAAAACAAACAAAGTAAATAATTAATTTTAAACTGTGAATTGACATTCGAAATGCAGCAATTATATTATTAACCTAGATTAGCAAATAAATTATAATTTTAAGAACAGAGGCGTCAATTCATTAGAGAATGTCAAAACACGATTAAATAAATTAATGTTAAATTTACATTTGAATGGAGTACAAATTTATAATTTCATTTTTTTTTTTTTATTTTAAAAAACCAACTCAAACGATTTACAAGACACTTGGTAACTCATCGACGTGTCTAGATAATCCAAACCTAACTCGAATGCTAGAAACGTTCTGGGATTCAGAAACGTGACAAAATGACATTGCTTAACGAACTGTAAAGCTAACCAATCCACGAAAAGAGGAGAATTCTCTATTCGTATATAGAGACTATTTTCCTGAAATTTCTCAAGGTTTTCTCCCTTTATATGAGGGACAAAATTTTTTCCCTTCACTCATATTCCAATTTTTTTTTATCCCCTCTTGATTTTCTTCTTTACAAATTCTGAAAATTTCTTTTTTCTATTCATAAAACAATATTCAAAGAATCATTTGAAGAAAAAAAGTGTACAAAGTACATTTTTCTTTTGTGACTAAATTTGAAAAGCTATCTCATCGAAAAAAGACTGGAGGAAACTACTTTTGTCTTCTCTCTATATATGGAATGAAAAGTTTTGCTATCAGCTTTTCCAATTTTCCCAAGAAACTTTCAACAAAATCCAGTTTTAGATCGCAAAAAACTTGCTATATACATGTATATGTATATATATATATATTAGAGAAAAATTAAATTATGGAATTATAAAAGGGTGGGAATGGAAAAGTTTTTTTCTTAAGTCAAAAAAGAAAAAAAAACAGTGTAAGATAGTTCAGAATTGTTTCTACAGTGTTAATTTGTGAATATTGCCTTGGATGGGTAAATCAGAATGAATCGCATATTAGCTTTTTTTGCAGCAAAAAAGAAAAGGGGTATGATCTCAAGAGAATGGAATTTTCTCTGCAAGTAAAAGCGAGTTCACCTTTTTCTGCTCCGTTCTTCTTGCCTTGAAAGAAAATCTTCCAGCTCAGAATATCTCAATTCAAATGAAACACCCCCTGAGATAATTTCATTTTATTTTTCCCTCAACACAATTCGCGTTCTCTTCTTTTTTTTATTCGCAACTTATTTCCGGCCTTTCTGTAAACAACTTCAAAGGGTGAGAAAAAAAATTTAATTCTGTAAAACAAAGTTTCTATACACTTTTTTCCTTTCTTCTTTGCCCCTTTCAGATGAAAAATGTACCAATTTCTGGGGAAAAAAAGGGAGAATCGAAACGATTCTGGATGATTGTGATATTAACTATAACAGAAATAGACTGTCTGTTTTTTCTTATTTTTCTTTTTATTTTTGAAAAATTGAAGAGATTTGAAAACATTGGAGTGTGTCAGACTGATTGGATTTCTTCTTCGTATTCGTGACAGGGCATAAAAGGGAGTGAGTGAGGGAAGGAGGATAAAAAAATACGCAGGTGCTGAAGAAAAATTGGAATTTTCTGGTCAGCAGAATAAAGAGTATCAAACTGATCGTGAGGATGAAACAGAGTAGTTGGAACAATTTTCATTGATCCACTACTGTAGCTTCCAATCGCGATATACTCTCGAGGAAGGGAAAAACGTGTTAAAGTGATGTTGCCAGTGTGCCGCTCGTATAAACTTTCATTTCCAGGAATTCAATAATCGCTTACACCGCAATAACCAAGAAGGGGAGGGGGTCATTCGATTTTATAACACTTCCTGCGATTATACACATACACAAATATATATGTATATATGTTTCGCGTGTTATCGTTAATCATTGTTTCCATTTTTCTAAAAAGCTTTTTCAGTATTTTTTATAACCGTAGAGAAAAAACAATTTTTTCCCGCGCTAGTTGAAAAAAATTTCAATCGAAATTTTACCTCGCAGTGTCTTATTGATTTTTCTGAATTAAATTTTTTATGTAAATTAATTTATTACTTGCAAAATAAACGTGCGCGTAAATTAATTATTCTATAACCCTTTATTAGCGCCCAAATGTACAATATTTTGACATAAAGTTTGAGAAGTCATTTCCACTCTTAGAAATTAGAAAAATTTTACAATCATCATTTCTTATGTTTTTATCTGCGTTCCTTTGAAAGGCGTATTAAAAAAACAAAAATTTATATGTAAACAAAAAAGTTATTAGTGTATTTTATAAAAAAAAGCCTGATGGAGGAAAAATAACTCCAAATGTTGCAAATAATGTGACAGAAATATCTAGGCTACAAGATAGGATTATAGAGAAAATTAAAATGACGACTAAAGTTCAATTTTTTTGGTACAATTTCATGAAATTACTGAAAGTGATTAAATTCGCTTGAACTTTTTTGCTTATAAATTTTTTATTTTTTTATTACTCCTCCAAAGGAACGCAGAAGAAAACTTAAGAAATGATGATTGAAGAATTTTTCTACTAATTTCTAAGAGTCGAAAGAATATCTCAAACTTAAAAAATAATTTTTGGAAATTGTATCCTACCAACGTTTCTTTTAAAATTTAAACAGCTTCACAATCTATTGAATTAATTTTTTACAATCATGAAAAATTATTAATAAAAAAATAATTATTTAAATGTTCGTAATATTTTGTTATTTTTTTAAAAAGTAAGTTTAATAAAAATTAATTTAAATTTAAATTTTAATAATTAGTCATTTTTGTTCTGACAAAAAATGTATTTCTTTTTAAAACTTTTTTAAAAACTGTATTGAAAAAATTCAATTTTTGAAATCATTTTAATAAAAATTTTGAAAATGATAAAAATTTCTCATGAATTTTAAATTAAAAATTGATAAATAAGTAATTTTTGCGAACAGATTAATTGACTTTTTGTAAATATTTAATTATAATTTCTATAAATATTTGACACTTTGTAAAACTGAATGGAAAAAATATTATTTTTTTTTTAATTTCATTAAAGATTTTGAAAATAATAAAAATTTTGAAGAATTTAAATTTCACTGTAAGTGAATTTTATAACGGACAATTAAATTTTGAAAAATATGTAATAGAAAATATTTTAAATAATTAAAAATTTGTATAACTGTATTGAAAATAATTGAATTAAAATTCAATTATTTTCAATACAGTTAATTAATTAATTAATTAATTAATTAATTATTACTTAATTAATTTTTTTACATTTTTAAAAATAATCCAAATTTTAATAAATTTCAATTTGAAAAATGGTAAATTAGTGAATTTTATAAAGACAGGTCGTTTTAAAAAAAAATAATAATTATTGAAAATTTTTTTAATGTTATATAGAAAATAATTGATTTTTTTACAATAATTTTTAAATATTTAAATGCAATCGAATTTTTCAAGATTTTCAATATAATAAAAATTGTGGACCTAAATTTCATGTAGATTGATAAATATTTGAAAACATTTCATTAAATATTTTATAAATAATTAACATTTTTATAAAATTATAATAATAAAAAGAATCAAATGTTTTTAAGAATTTTTAATTTAAGATTAAGATAATTGGTGATCTTGAAAATTAGTGAATTTTTTAAAAATATTACAGTTAAAAGAAGTAAACATCACAAAAACAGCAGATTTTTTGAAAATATTTAGTTGATATTTTTTTAAATAATTGACAATTTATAAATATTTTTTTTCTTTGTTGCAATTGATTGTAAACAACAATTCTTATAAACTAATAACAGAACACTTGTATACATCATGTTAATTTGTATCTAATCGATATTTCCTATCTTGGCACAAGATGGCCAATTGGATTGTATTCAATACTGTACACTATACTGAATATTGTATGAGATATGAAATACGATACCAAGTCAATATCTCAATTTGTAACTGAATTTATGATCCCTTCGATAACTGATTTCTTAAGTGTGACAAGAAGAAATGAATATTAAGAAATTCAACTGAATTTTCCTATGGAGATGAAGCCTATTAAACTAATTAAAGAATATTTTTAATAATAATTTAATTTGGAAAATTTATCATTTGATGAAAATTTGCAAAGCTTGGTTTTGTTTATAGATTCTAGAATATTTATTTTAATTGGTACATTTTATGCAGAAAAAATGAATATACATAAATTTATTAAAATTTGAAAAAATGAGAGAAAAATAAAAGAACTTTTAAAAATTTACTTTGGACATTTTCTAAATGCCGATGTTTATATTCCTTTTGGATTGTAAACTTTGAAGTTATTTATTCGAATGCACTTTCGGTGGCATGTGGTAAACTTGAAAAGTTTACTGACACAATTGTACAATTTTCGAGAGTAAAATACATCTACTTTGGAAAACGTATGTAATAATCATGAGAGAATATATCCCCCGGAGCATTACAAAACCTGACACTAGTAGTAGATTTTGGGCCAATAGCTCTTCGAAGTTTACTTTCCAATAGTCGAGCGCAGCTGACCTGGTATGATGTCTACTAACATGAAACTTCTTTTTATACTCAAAAATACTGCCAAACTTTCTCGATATTTCAAATAGACGAGCTATATACTCTACATACAAGGCAACTTCTATATTTCGTGATATCCTTTTTTGTTTCTGAATGGTGTACATATAGTTTTACGAATCGTTAAATATAATTGTGTTTTGTAACTACAAAAATAGTTAGGCTACAAAAATACTTTAACTAAAAGAATATTCTATGTAAAAAACAACATTAACTATAAAGATATTAAAATACTTCAAAATAAATTTTTAAATAAACTTTTAAATACTTTACAATAATATTTTAAGTACAAAAAAACTATAACTAAAAAATACGATGATTACAAAAATACGTTAAATACAAAATACGATGATTACAAAAATACGTTAAGTACAAAAAAACGTTTACTACAGAAATACTTTAAGTAAAAAATCCTGTAACTACAAAAATACGATAATTACAAAAATACTTTAACTACAAATATATGTTAACTACAAAAATATTTTAAATACAAAAATATGTTAAATACAAAAATACCTTAACTAAATTAATACTTTTGGTACTAAAATACTTTAACTACAAAAGCCTCGTAACTTCCAAAAGACGTTAACTTATAAAATACTTTAAATACAATAATATTTTTAGTTCAAGAATACTTTAACAATACATATATTTTCATTACAAGAAAACGTTAAATGCAATAATGCTTTTACTATAAAAATACTGTAACTACAAAAGCCTTGTAATGTTTTATTTCCAAAAAAACGTCAATTACAAGAATATTTTAACTACAAAAATACGTCAATATATTTGGAACAAAAATAACATAACAACAATAATATTTTCATCATCTTAATAATTTATCGACCGAGTGATAGCATCATTACTGTATATATAATAATAGTTTAAGTTCAAAAATACTCTAAATAAAAATATTTTTTATTTACAAGAAAGCGTTAAATACAATAATACTTTTACTACAAAAATACTAAAATTACAAAAATATTGCAGTTATTTAATGTAATGTTTTAATTTAAAGAAAAACGTTAACTACACAGGAAAAAAAAGTCAGACTCCGTTTACACCTTAAATTCAGCCCATGTATTTCACATAAGTCTGTCCTTGTTTAACGGGGCTGACTCCGTTTACATCTTAAATTCAGCCTCAAAAATAGGCTGAAAGTAAAACTTTTTTTTTAGTGTATACAAGAATACTTTAACTACAAAAATACGTTAATTTCAGGAATACATTTAATACAAAAATACTTTAAATATAAAAATACTTTACCTACAAAAGTGCTGTAACTACAAAAAAACGAGAACTACAAAAATACTTTAACAACAATAATACTTCTGGTTCAAAAATACTTTAACCACAAAGTATGTTAACTACAAAAATACGTTAATTACAAAAGTCAGGTAACTCCAAAAATATTTTAATTGCAAAAATATTTTTGGTGCAAATATACTATAACTACAATAATATTTTAAGTTCTAAAATACTCTAACTAAAAATAGTTTTTAAGTACAAAAAAACCTTAAATACAATAATACTTTTACTACAAAAATACTGTAACTATAAAAATACGTTAATTTCATAAAATACATTAATTACAAAAATACTTTAAACATAAAAATACTTTAACCTCAAATGTCATGTAACTATAAAAGTACTTTAAATACAAGTGTGTCAACTGCAACTTTAACTACAAGAATATATTTTTAAGTACAGAAATACGTTAACTACAAAAATACTTAAATATGTTAAATTTTAACTGACTTTTAACAAAAAAAATACTTAAATACAATGATGTTTCAACTATGAAAATATGATAACTGCAAAAATACTCAAAATTAAAAAAAGCAGCGACAGTACTTAAAAATACTTTTTTTAATACACTTTTTAGTGTTTTAACATAAAAAGGGGGAGGTAAAATACAAAAATTATTATTTTTGAGGTTTATGCGATAACAGCAGTGTCCTGAGTATTCAGACTAATTATTAATAATTAATTAACAAGTTAAAGTTTCACTAGAGTCATTGCAACTGTTATTTTCGAAATTATGTCAACTGCACCTACAATACTGGAAAATGGCGAATGATATGACTTAATGGAAGATAGTGATTTGTCAAGATTACACTTTCTCTCTCTCTCTCTCTCTCTCTAAATGAAGGGGTTTCTTTCAAGCTTTATTTAGATGGGGAATGTGACTTGTCGACATTGTGCACATGCTCTATTTCCGGAGTATTTTCAACGTTGGATTAGCGACGTGAATTAGCTGGCCTTTGCCATTGGAAAGAGAGAGAGAGGGCGAGAGAGAGGGAGAGTGTGGGCGCCATAAATCTTGCGAATCTCGTCTGATCCTCAGTAGTGGGAGCGTGATGCGAGTAGTGAATTGAGAACAGCTTCGCGATGGTATGAGGTGAGCCAGGTCGAAGATCGTACTTTCGTACTTGCATTTACAGGACACGGAAATAACGACCCAGCTGCTTAATTTACCGGATAATTTCTACATGAATCCTCTTGCTTCTCCTTTCTTCAGTGTATACAGATCAAAGGCATTCATCGAAATACATCTCTTTCACATTTCCCTCGTCTAATAAATCATTTTTCAATCTTTTCAAATAAGAAAAAAAGCTATTTTTAAATTAACTATTATCATTTTTTGCATATTCTACAAACTAGTAGAGTTTGAGTCAAAACTGTGTTCACTTTTGCAGGAATATTATGTTCGCATGAAAAGGGCCCATTTTTTCGGTTCTAGTTTTTGAGATAAGCGCAATTTATTAATTTCGGTAATTAATTAATTTCTTGACTTTTTTTATTTTTGTTTATTAATCTACATAGTTTGCCTCGTCAAATGCTCGAATAGTGTAGTTTTCATTAATTTATTGTTAATTAAAGTGATTAATTTCATTGTTTATTTAAAAAAAAGAAAAGGGACGATTTTGTCGGTTCCTTGCGAATATTGTAAATTTATGTCATTTTCGATAATTTCTGGCAACATTACAGTTTGATTTTGAATGAAAACACTTTCTAACATACACATATAATGAATTTTATTATATATTTAGAAAAAATGGTACAAAAAATGTCAGAAAAGTAAAAAATACATTGAATATAATTGCTTCTAACTTTATGTTTTACAACTATTGCAATAATTTTTTAATAACTATAATACTTAACTAATTATTTATTTTGTTTATACACCTGTCTTCAGCCTACATATCTTGGGTATACAAGTGTTCCTTTACAAATTTTTCTCTCTGACAATTATTTCTTAAATACATTACTTAATACTAAGTTTTGCGCCTACAGAGCGACTTGAAAATTAGGAGTACTCGCATTTGCCTGGACCACCCGTCTAATGGGTTTTCTCACCAGTGGAGAGGGAAACTGTAGAAAACCTCTCCGAGTACAACCGGTTTATCGACAGTCGAATTCTAATGGTGTGTACCGGACAATAATCGACGGTGCACATCATTATACCTCGACGTCAAACCTCCCGCTCAGATTGTCTCACGTGCCGGAAAAATACCAAGCCAAGTGGGCGCGAACCAAGGGCACTTACCCTTGGTCCTTAAACGACCGCCAAGCGAGGCATCTATCCGACTGAGCTAGTCTGTCGGTTAATACTTAACTAATTAATTATAATAATAATTCTTTTAATAAGGACACAGAATTTGATTCATTTTTAATTCTAAAAGTCTAATTCATTTTTTTCTTTTCTAAAAAAAACCCGGTTTATTAATTAAAAATAGCTTTTTTAGAAAATGGCCCATTTTAAAGAACCCCATGTATTTTAACAATAGAGGGGGGGGATTTAACACCTTTTGACTTTTTATCTTTTTATTGACTGAAAACAATTATCGTCTGAGTAACTTCCCAAAAGAACCAGAAATATTGGTATTAAAATCTTTATTTTCTTTTTTTTCTAATTGAAAGATTTCGATACTTCTCAAGATTATTCCTAATAGAGACAGTCAAAAAATGTTTAATAGGTCCAGTTTCTATTATTTTGCCTCAACTAATTTGATAAAATAACACCCAATCATTTACTTCATAAAAAAACTCGGTTTATTAATTCAAAATCTCATTTTTAGAAAATGGCCCATTTTGTCGAATTCCCGTAATTTTAAAATCGAATCTCCTGTATTTTCAAAATAGAAAGGAAAAAATTTTAAACCTATTAATTTTTGTATCTTTAAGGTGTCCTAGACAAAAAAAATTCTCATCTGAATTAAATTCCTAGAAGAACCTGAGGTATTGTTGTTACGATTTTTAATTTCGTTTATCTCGAAATGAGATTTTTAGCATTCTGAACTTTAAGAAAGTCTCCTTTTAATGCGGACGTCCACATATACCTAATGATTTGTCTGACTACATCGAACTTTTACTACTGATATTTATTTCTAAAAATAAATATAATGTCTGACTAAGTAGAGAGAACTCTTCCACTCAAAGCAGATTTACAAGAAAGAAAACCAATTTTTCTTGCAATATGTCAGAGATCACAGTGATTTTTTCATGTAATATTAGGTATAAAAAAGGGGATATTATTTTTTAAAGATTTTTTTTTACTTTTTCTTTTTACTTTAGCTTTTTTAAATTAAATAATTTTTTTTGTTGAAATTTTTCTGTTAACTATTGATAATTTTTTGTATCTTTTTCCGTAGTCTGTGAATTTCTTAAAATTTGTAATCAAAATTTTTATTACACCACTACTTTTCTTTTAAAATTTTATGCATTTTATAATATATGAAGTACATTTCAGAAAAAAATTAGAAAAATTATTTTGGGACTTGCAAAAATTTATTTCAAAAATAGTAGGAAATATTTAATATTAAAAATTTATTGTTATTTTTGGAATAACTTCAACTGTTTTCAAAGAAAATTTTTTTTATAAAAATTAGAATAATTTATTTCCAAAATAGTAAAATTTTGTCTAAAAATTAAAACTATAATAATTTGAATGTTCTTTCATTCATTCACTTTTTCTGTCCCACACACTCTGAAGTTGTCTTTTGTTAACTTTAGATAGAATGTATATTATATTATTATGTTATAATTATTTTTATTTTATAATTAATTCAAAATTGTAATTGACAAATAGAAGTCATCAGAATTTGTTCCACTTCTTTTCATTAAAAGACTAAAATTTTGTTAAATATATTATGTTTTGTCAAATTAAAATTATGCAGATTTTCGTTCTTTACATCTAAAAAAAATTAGAAAATTTATTGAACAACTGTGATTAAGAAATAGAAAATTTATTTATTTTCCATAACTTTCTTTTTGAATCAAATTTTTTTAAGAAAAATATTATTTTGTTTTAGAAAAAGAAGAAAAATATTTGCACAATTTATATTTTAATCTTATCTTTAAAACAGGATTTTCCACAAAAATTAAGACATTCAAAAATTCAAACCTTTTTTAAATTAAACAACTTATAAAAGTATTGTTATAAAACATGAAGATATCGATTGCTCCGAGTCAAAGACTCGGAGTGATCGACTCCTTCATGTTTTCTAATAATTAAATATGACCAAGTAATAGAATCATTATTTTGTATTATAAGAATATTGTTACTGTAACTTCATCAAAATTATTTTCATCATTTTAATTTAATTATTATTTTCTAGAATTTTAAATTATTTTTTATGAAAATAATAATTGAATTCCTTAAAAAAATTTTATTATTTATAAAAATAATTTAATTCCTGTGAAATTTCTATTATTTATAAAAATAATTGAACTTTAAAGAAGAATTTTATTATTTATAAAGATAATTGTAATTTTTACGAGAACTTTTTGCAAATTTTGAACATAATTGAATTTTATAAAAAGAATTATATTTTTTTTAAATAATTGAATTTCTGCACTTATTTGTAATTTCTCCAAAATTGAAGTTTTTTTTTAGTGTAAAAATTTTTTTTTCAAGCATTTTAAAAATTTTGTCTACTTACAAAAAATGACAATTTTTACAAAGTGAAAACGGGAAGAAAATTTATGATTTTAGGTGTTTTAGGGGATTTTATTAATTTTTAAGGTGATAAAAAAGTAGTAGACTACTTTCGGTAGTCTTATACATGCAAAAAAAAGGAAAACAATTTGTTTTTCATTTTTCGAAAGTAGGAGAAGTTTTTTTCAGTGATTTTAAATCTGGATTATATTGGTGCAAAAATTGAGCAGAAATTACAAAATTTCTATTGCTTGGTTACCCGAGGATATTAACTTCTAGTAGCAAAAAAGTTAAATACATTTTCAAAGCAAATTTATTTTATTCCTAATTTTATAAAATGAAATACTAATTGTGGAAAATATTAAAAAAGGGGATAAATACCTTATCTTTCATGGAAAGGAGAGAAAGATATAATATGATCGTTAATTTCAATTATGTTTTGCACGCCTCTCACGTAGAAAGCAAGCTGACACGGATGACTCTGAGGAATAGAATATTCTTCCTTGGCTACTCCCGGTAACCGAGAAGGAGTGAATTTCCTTGAGTTTGCCACGAGGACCGTCTCAGCGAATTCCGAGAGGCAGTAATCTTAGTTATGTTTACACTCTGCACTCTACAGTAAATGGGGAAAAGATCCTTGAGACTTGCAAAAGACCGCTCGAAAAACGCACTTTTGTATAATTTACCTTAAACTACTTTTTTTCCTTTAACTTTCCGGAAAATATTATTCAAACTCAAATTTACAAATATTTACATCATTATGTCAAAATGTGCAATTTTTTCTTTAAAAATTTCTCTAGTGCGCAGTTAGTACTTCACTTTTTTTTAACGTCCACTTAAAAATAGGTTTTTAAAAAAAAGTCTTAGAATCAAAACAGAATTTGAAAATTTTTTAAATTAAAATTAAAATAAAACATTAAGAATTAAAATTAAAAAAATAAAAATCAGTATCTTAAGTTTCTTAAATTTAAAATTATTTTCTCCAACGAAAATTTCCAATAAAATTTCAATTATTAAAAATATTATTACAATAATTTTACTTTACTGCATTATTTATTTTTAAATAAAAACTTAAAAAAAAAAAACTTGAAACGTTAAATAGAAAACGAAAAGTACAAGAAAAATTCAAAAATTGTAGATTCTGTAACGATTTAGACAGAAAAAATAATTTACGACAGTTGAAAGCGGAAAAGAACTTTTATCCGAGTTTGTTTGAATGCAGAATTGTCATTCATCTCTGCACTATACGCATTCACAGTTGACGCTTTGCATAATTGCTGGAAAGAGTCAGTTCGAATATGAAAGAAAGAAAACGGAAAAAAAATTGTAATGAAATTCAGAGGGATATTTAATACGAGGGTTTGCAGGAAGCCGGCCACACATTTCATCCCTTTAACGTCCGGAAGCTTCTAAGCTTTGAAGCCATTGTAATCACTTGATCACGTAGTCCGTATTAAGCAATATCACGCACGTAACCCAAAACGAAAATTATATTCAATAAAAGCTGCGACAATTGATTATATTTTATTTTCAAATCCCTGAAAGGGGTTTGAAATATTTTATAAATATTGTAAGATTCTAATAATACTAAAGAACTTTTATTTGTAAATTTAACAAATAGAAAATATTTTGTGATGCAATTTTAACCTGGTCCAAATTAGCATGCTTCGTTAGTGCCATGCCACTTAAAGTATTTAAAATTATAAAAAAAATAATTTATTCAAACAAGGAACACATTTTTAAACTCTGGTATTTGTTGTTCAAATATCAAAGTTATTTTATATATTAATCTGAAATTTGCAAGCTTTTCTATGCTTCTATTATAAATTATTTTCTGGTAAAAGTTTACTTCTCTCGAAATCTAAAATGGTGATTTAAAACTAATGAAATTATGCAGATTTGTTGACTAAATAAGTTATTAATAAATTTAACTGATTTTCAATAAAAAATAAATAATTTATTACAACTAGATTTTTTTAATTATTGAACTATACTAATTTATCAAATAAGTCATATTTTTTACTATTTTAAATTAGTAAGCACGAATTAATAGTTTTATGATTAAAAAAATTAGTTACAATAACAAATTAGTTTCGGAGAAAAAAATTTTCAATAATTCTTTGTTACAAAAGCTCCTTTTAATTCTTTGTTTCAAAAACCAAAAGGTCCAATAATAATTTTTATTTCCAAATAACAAAAGGTCTAACATTTTTTTCAAATTCAAAAACTTTTTCGTGCTGTATTCCGTCACTTTTAAGAATTATGAGAAACAAAATGGCAGCGGACAAATAAAACACCTGATCAACTTGAAATTTTATAATTCATCTAAATTCCAAATTAAACGGAATTAAATGACGATACTTTTTTAAAAGAATTTTTCCCAATGTCAAGAATATGATTTAAGTGTATAAATAATATTATTGAATATAATTCATTTAAATAATTTAATTAATAAAATTTTGACATTTCTTGAATTTTTATTTTTCTTAAAATTTGGTAGTTTTTGAAATACATGCCTAATTTTGTAGAAAATATATTTTTGAATTTACAAAAACAATTGCTAAATAAAAAAAATTGATTTTTATTATTTTTGAAGCATTTTTTTTAAGTAAATGTAGGAAATTATTTGCTGATTAAGAATTTTAATTAAGGAAGATTTCGACTATATCAGCAATTAGTGACATCTATTAGACGTCAACTGAACTCTTTGGTTTAGAGTCAGGTGTTATTCTTAAGATAATTATTCCGATATGGTTGTCGGTAAATAATTATATTTTTGAATTTAATTTTTGATCTGAAAAAATAAGCTGCGTGAACGACTGCACTGTGCATCTGTGAGGACTCGAACCCCAGTTAATAGCTGCCTTTCGCGGGACTAACGCCTACCAATGCACCATGCCAACACAGAATTAAAATTCTTAATCAGCAAATAATTTCCTACATTAACTATACAGCTCTTCGACTAGTGTATGGCCTTGATCTGAGATTATAAGAAACGTGAACGTCCAGGCTGTGTTGGCATGGTGCATTGGTAGGCGTTAGTCCCGCGAAAGGCAGCTATTAACTGGGGTTCGAGTCCTCACAGATGCACAGTGCAGTCGTTCACGCAGCTTATTTTTTTAGATCAAAAATTAAATTCAAAAATATAATTATTTACCGACAACCATATCGGAATAATTATCTTAAGAATAACACCTGACTCTAAACCAAAGAGTTCAATTGACGTCTAATAGATGTCACTAATTGCTGATATAGTCGAAATCTTCCTTAATTTTTTAAGTAAACTTTGCTTTTAGACTGAAAATGCTAAAAAATACAGTTCCATATTATTCAACTTTTTAATTTAAAAATTCATTTGTTTATTTTTCTAACTAATTTTAGATTATAATTTTTATGGATAAAAATTAAAGAAATTATGATAAAATTATGACCTATATGCCTGCTAGATACGATGGGTAAACTTCTAAAGGATATGGTTCTGCAGAGAATGCAAAACTACTTGACCGGAGAGAATAGTCTATCGGATCACCAATTTGGTTTCCGTAAAGGCAGGTCCACAGTTGATGCCATCCAGGCAGTTGTGGACATAGCCAAAGCAGGAAAAAACAAATTGGGACCTGGAAAAAAGAAGAGCTTCTGCGCGTTGGTAGCAATTGACATACGCAACACGTTTAATTCCGCAAGATGGAAAGATCTCATCGAGTCGATGGAAAAGAAAAACATGCCGCCCTACTTGTTGCGGATAATGGATAATTATCTTAGCGACAGGTGGGTTATATATGAGGGAGACACCTGCACTCTGAGGGAAGAGATGCAGCGTGGGGCTCCTCAAGGCTCGAGGGTGGGTCCATTTGTATGGAATGTATCGTATGATGATTTTCTGCGAATGGATCTGCCCGAAGGTGCGGTGATCATCGGCTTTGCGGACGACGCGTTGTTCGTGTGCACTGCCGAAAGTGAGGAGGCTCTTGGGACATTGGTGAAAGAATGTCTGCGACTAGCAAAAAGCTGGCTGGATACCAGAGGTCTTGAAATGGCCCTGGAAAAGACCGAGGCACTGCTGGTCACAGACAGACGTGGTTATGAGCTCCCACGAATCGTGATAGACGGATTCGAGGTCAAGTGGAGTCAACAAATTAAATATCTTGGTGTGGAGTTGGATGGAAGGTTAAACTTCCACCAGCACATGGTTACGGCGTCAAATAAAGCGATCGAGTGTGCGGCTAATCTTTAACGGTCAATGCCAAACGTAGGCGGACCCCGTAAAAAAACGGAGACTGGTGGCGAGTTTCGCCCACGCTAAAATGCTATATGCAGCACCAGTGTGGGCCCCATCCCTGAGGAGTAAAATATGTGTGACCATCTGTGAAAAGATACTGTCGGCGCAGAGATCGATAACAACGCGTATCATCTCTGCATATAAGACGGTATCTACGAGTGCTGTGCAGGTCCTTGCAAGTGTCCCGCCAGCAGATCTTTTGGCGAGGGAAAGGGAAGAAATGTTTCTCTTTTCTAAAGAAAGAAGTTCCTTGGATGAGGAATTAAGACCAAGCAAGGGCCTGATCCGCAAAGAAGCGAGACACAGGCTCATAGGAAGATGGCAAGAAAGATGGCATGGCGAGGAAAAAGTCGATGGACTTATCGCCTTATCCCGGCACTCGCCACCTGGATAAATAGAAAACACGGTCAGGTTTCCTATTATTTGACTCAGGCGCTAACAGGTCACGGGTGTTTTAACTCGTACCTGTGTCGCTTTAAATTACGCGAGGACGAGGTGTGTGTATATTGCCAGTTCCCTGAGGACAACGCGGAGCATACCCTCTTCTCATGCAAGAAATGGGACTTGGAGAGGCGGGCCATGTTCGAAGGTGTAAACAGTCAAGTTACACCGGAAAACATGGTATAGCTGATGGCCCAGTCAGAAGAGAATTGGCGGCAAGTCGAGATCTTCATAATCTCGGTTATGTCGAGGAAGGATCTCGACGGCCGCCAAAAAGCGTAATTTAAACAGCTTTTAATTTGTTTGTTCGTTTCTTATTAATTTATTTTGTGATTTATTTGTCCTTATACAATTTTAATTCTTTACGTGATTTATTTGTCCTGATACATTTTTTTATTATTATTGTTGTTGTGCTGTTAATTCCGCTTTTATATTAAAATAGTTTTAAATTTTTAACTATTAACGCAGAAGAACCGCAGAGAAAAGCAGAAAGTACCAACCCCACATAACCTTGGAGTGCGGAATCCAAGGTATCTGTAGGCAGATTTCCCAAAAGTCCCTAAGCAAAAAAATAAATAAATCAATTTTCAAATAAAAAATTAAATAACAATAATATTTTTTATCATTTTCAGCCTAAAATTAAAATAATAATAGTCCATTTTAGTCAGACATAATAATTATGAAATTTTTTTAATTTTAAAAATAATTTTTTTTTTGCTTGCACTGTAAAGAGAAAGGTATTAATTTAATACCAATTTTGGTACTAAATCGTAATTTGGTTCTTTTTCTATACCACAACCAGCTCTAATTTAGAACCTTTTTTACAATCTTGTGCAGAAAATTCCCCACTTTGCCCTATTTAAAACAGGGTTCTGGTCGGAGCCTCGACAGTTTTCCCTTTTAAAATTTTTTTTAATAAAGTTTTTAGAATTCCTTTTTGTTGTAGAAGCTATTAACAATGAAAGGCAATCATTATTTTAGTTATTTAATAATTTTTTTATTTTAGGGGTTTGACTAGAATTTCTAGCCAGAACCCCAGGTAGGGTGTTCATTAGATTTTAGATAGGGTACTGATCAGGGCCTCGACAGTTTTCCTTGTTTAAATAAAGTTTAAATAAATTACTTTTAATAAAAAATAATGAACAATTGAAGAATACAATTTAAGGAAGTAATTACACTATCGTTTTAATAACTTTTTATTTTGTGGGTTTGGCCAGAATTTCTGGCCAAAACCCCAAGTGAGGTGTTCACTAAGTATTAAATAGGGCTCTGATCAGGGCCTCGACAGTTTTTCTCGTTTGAATAAAGTGTAAATGAATTAAGTTTTTAAAATTAGTTTCTATAATAAAATTATCAACAATTGAAGAAATTAATTAAACGGAGTAATTATACTAAATTTTTAAGAATTTTTTTATCTTATGGGTTTGACCAGAAATAAAATATAATTTTTTTTTCTTTAAGTACAATATTATAATAAAGTTTATTTATTAATAATAACAACTAAATTATAAATAACGAATAATAATAGTTATTAAATAATTAATTATTATACATTTATTTTAAGATAAAAATTATGAATTTCAAAAATAATAATTAATAAACAAATATTAACAAATTATACTTCATGAATTTTAATAATTATTAATTCATAGGATGAATTTATCATTTGGTTTGTATATATATATTATATTATTTTAATAATAATAATTATTTTATATTATATTAGCTTAAAGTGAGAAAATGATTCGGAGAGATTGTTGAATTTAACACCTTCAATATTTAATAACTATTTTTTAAACATAATTAATAAATTTGAATAAAATATTTATTAAATAAATATTAATTATTACTTATACATTTGAAAACAAAAATTATAACCTTTCTTAATATTATAAAATTAAGGACGCAGAAAGGAGCGACAACCTCCAAAAGAAAAATGAATTAATCATAAAACCAAAAATTAAATTTTTCAAAAATTTTTAAGTTTATCTATTCTTGAAATTATATTATTTTTATCATTTTCACTTTTAAATTAGTCAAAATGACTATAATACCTCATTATGTTATGTATAAATATGTTGTATATATAATGTATATGTTCATTATGTTTCTAATATAATATTTTTAATTACAGTAATTTTATTGTAATTTCTATTGAATAAAATTAACCTCACAAAATAGGGCAATTTTAAGAAAAACTGCCGAGGCCCTGACCAGTTTTTCCCTAAGTAGGGCATTAGTCGGAAACAGCGTCACACACTAGTCGGGCACTGGTCAGTTTCTCTACCCAGATCCACACCAGAGATCGGGAAAACTGTCCAGTACCCTATCAGGCCCACATTTTAATTTCTGCACGGGATGTAGACTTTAGTAGTTGCATAAAATTGTCTAATTTTCAGAAATATTTAGTACAAAAGAATAAATAGACATAAAAATATTTCTATAAATACAAATTAAATTTCAATTACAATTTTTACAATTTGAAAAAGTTGATATAAAACCAATTTTTTATTTCCCTATTATCTCTATTTGAATAGCGTGGGATGATTTATATTTTGAATATGCATACAGTAAGGAACATCAGAAACTATATGGAGTTAATTACAGTCTATTTGTGTACTGTTGTAGTGCAAGGAGCACTGAATTCTGTCTCTTCAGTTGCACTATGTAGTCGCATCCATTGTTTTCCATGAAACCCTCCCTCCTCGCCCCTCTCGCTTTACACTGAATTGGGCCACGTACCTCTACGGAAATTACATTTAACTGTAACAACGCTTGCAATTTAAGCTTAAAAAAATTCCTTAAACATGCACTACACTTTCATTCATCCTACAGACAATCGTTTATTACACCAAAAAAAAATTTTTTTTGACAAATTTTTTTGTATATATACTTCTTTACAAGAGAAATATTTCCCATATTTATTTGCAACAAATAAAAAATGATATTTTTTTCTCAGAGCCAAATATAATTTTATTTGTTAAAAATAATATTTTTTATTTTAATTAATATATTTCGTTTATAAATATACATTTTTATTTAAGTGAAATAAATTTCATATTTTCTTCAAATATATTTTATATTTAGATGCATAAAATAGATTTTTGATTCTATTAAATGGCGTAAGCCTTTTGGAATATTGAAATTTACTTATAGCCCTCAAATAAATTTGACAATCACAATCAAAAATTATATTTTTAAAGACTTATTGTAAAAAATGTTAATTTTCATAAGTAATTGAATATTTGTTGAGAGTAAACTCAGTTCTTCTTCATCAATTTATGATATTTTTTCATTTTATAAAAGAAAGTTTGTTATCACATTTTTTCTCACAAAATATCAAATAAGACACTAAAATGCAGAAGAAAGCACATAAAAATCTGCCACTTTTTACTGATTAAAATTTTTAATCAGAAAAAGAAAAATTTGTTTTTCTGGGGGTAGTAAAAAGAAAGTCTTTATTTTAAGGCAGTCTTACATTAATATGCAACATTTTTAAAGCAGATACTTTTAATTTGAATTAGTAGAAATAGTTACAAATTTGAATTAGTGACTGATTTTTTGCCTTTAAATTAGTAAAGTCTACTACTAAATTAGTAACAATAACTAATTCAAAAGCAAAAAGGAAGCTACTAATTCAAATATAAGTAAATATTTTTACTAATTCAAATTTAGAGAGCTGTGCTGAATTTAAGGCTGATCTTAAATTAAGCTTTACTTTTAACTATGTAAAATCTTCTTAAAAACAGTTCCAAATTGTTTAGTAAAATATAAGTACAAAATTAAATTAACAAAAATCGATATTCTTTATAACACTTTTAGGCTTCGTACTCGATAATTAATTTTGAAAAAGTAGCAAAAAAATAGAATAATTTTTTTAAAATAAATATTTAAATACCTATTTATTTTGTCTGCAGGAATTAAAATATTTCAAATGATTTCAATATAACGCATTTTTGAAATTTAACTATTTCTAAAAATTAGAAAAGTAGGTAATTCTTTTAAAATTCAATCATTTCTTTTTTTTTAAATTTATAAATAAAATTATTCAAAACTTTAATGATTTTATTTTATTCAATTCTAAATCAATTCTTATTAGAAAGTTCTACGTGAATGAAATTTTTTAAATACAAAAAAAATAATTTATTGAATAAATTAATATTTCTTAAATTTGAATTCTTATGAAGAACTTTATCAACATTTTTTAAAATAATTTATTTTTTTCAAAGAATTGCATTAAAATTTTTGATAATAATTAAATTCACCCAAGAAATGTAATTAAAAATTAATTGAAAATAATTATTACACTCTAAGAAACAAATTATATCAAATTTTTTTAAATAATAGAATTTTTTCGAAGAATTTTATTCAAATTTTTGAGAATAATTGAGGCTCCCAATTCAAGAACCGGTCGGACGCTCGAAGACACGCGCTAGTACCAGTCGGGTAGCAGTGAGTGGCCCAGAGGCGCTCACTGCTCACTGACTGGCTGTTGCGCGTGTCGTCCGAGCGTCCGACCGGTTCTTGAATTGGGAGCCTCAATTGCGTTTTTAACGGAAGTAATTTTAAATTATAATAAAAATAATTGAATTTTTGCGAGGAATTTAATCAAAATCTATTTAAATAATTGATTTTTTTTCGAAAAATGTTAGGAAAATTCTGTTTTAAAATTGAATTCCTGTGAAAATTTTTTTATTTATGAAAATAATTGAATTTTTTCAAAGAATTTTATAAAAAAATTTTTTAAATTATTTAATTCTTTTGGGAAATTTTTTATTAAAATAATAGATATTAAAAATTATTAAATTTCGAAAAATTTTTGAAAATAATTGACTCGTTTTAAACAATTTTATTAAAATTTTTTTATTTTTGCATTGACTTTATTAAAATTTTTTTAAACAATTTTTTTATTTCAACTATTAATAAATTTAAAGTACACTGAAACCTCCGAACTTTAGACTGCTCGGTACTGGTGTCTAAAGTTCGGAGTGGACACCTTGACGCCAAAATGTATAAACACTCAGAGCCGTACGGTGCATGAATGCAAAATTGTGTTCAATATAAATTTTATTTTTCTTTAAAATGTTTTTTTATTAACTCTCTTGTCTATTCTCTTTAATATTTCACTTTTCTTTTCAATATCGAATGCTACGTATTTTTATTTTCGATTAATTTTGAAATTTTTACACGCAAAAAATAAAGCCACAAAAAAGGAACACTTTAAATTTACGCTACTGGTCCTAACCTAAAATCCGCCACTACATTCCCTCGACCCCTCTCCATGCCTCGCCCATACTTGATGTCAACACAGTCTAATGTTCGGAAGTCTAAAGTTCGGGGGTTTCAGTGTAGTGTAAATTTTCAAAGATGGAAAAAAGTAACTTTTAGTGTAACAAATAAAAAAAAATTATCCAAATATTAGCAAATCGTAAAAAAAGTAGTAAATAGTAGGTTTCAGTAAATGAGTGCGAGGCCTGCACTCTTTTTTCCAAATCCGGAAATAATAATTGTCATTTTCTGACGAATGTAGAAGTTTGTTCAGCTTGAACCTTATTTTGATGAAAAGTTTGTTTATTGTTTATTTTGCTGACGTTATGAGTAAACACCGATTTAAATGAATTTTCAAACATGACGATGGCTTTTGAAGTCGTATATCAATTTTTGGGGTGTTCGATTGCACATTTTACTGCTATGTGTGCTAAAGCTTCTATAGTTTTCTAAAACGGTATAAAGGGGCATGGAGAGAGGGGGCAGTGGATGGTGGTGGTCTATTCTCTAGGTCCTTTCAACGTTAATTTATTATTTCAAGTGCATCCACAACATCACAGACTGCAAATATCGTTTCGTATAGATATATAATGCAGTGAGTTTTTTTTAACTTTTTTTTTGCTTGACAAACGTTGCTTCCCTATTTTCAATGCCGAATGGCTTGTGAAAATCAATTTATTACTCTATTTCCCTATTGATTTTAAATAATTCACTTTAACTTTTTTTGATACAAATCATAATTCACCATCTTGAATATTAGAAAGATTTAATTTAGCGAAAAGTCCTATAAATTATAACAGATGTTGTTTGGAAATTGTTTTTAATAACAAAAATGCAGAGTGTGAAGTTGCGTCGTGATAAAAATATTTCGAAAATAAAACGATTTCATATTGTTGTCACTGTGAATTTATATGCGTGAAACAATCTGATTCACTGAGAAAACAATATATTTAAATCAAACATAATTACTTTCGTTATAGAGTCAACCAAAAATTATTTTATTTTAATCAATCATTGCTGTCAAACAAAATATATATTTCTGCCCAATCAATCAAACTTATTCAATTTTAATTTGTCAATTTTTAATTTGAGACGAATTTTTCAATTTTTTGTTCAATCGATTGTAATTCAGATTTTCGATGGTATAAAAAATTTTGTATTAAATATATAAATTTTATTCCCACACATTATCCATTGAATGTAATCAAACGTTATAAGTATCGAGGAAAATAATAATTTTTTTCTGTTTTTATTTTGCTTTAAAAATTGAATCACTTTGGAAATTAATTTTAAAATCGAAAAACATAACTCCCAATTCTGGATGCCATTAACTCCCGAAATATTTTACAATGTATTTTAAAAATTGTTTTTTAATATCAGAAATTTTTTAATTTGAACCAGTGACAGACAAAAATAAAATTGTTTATAACTTCACTAAAATGCTTTTTATTAATTAAAAATGTTCAAAAAAGTAATTTTTTAGAGAGAGAATCTCCATACTGGCAAATTAAGTAAATGAGTAGTAAAAGTAAATTATAGTCAGACAAGTGGATTTATTTTGATTATTGTCATAAAATTCAATTATTAATTTTAGTTTTTTTATTTTCCTAATTCTTTTTAATATAAATTTAACACATTTTTAAGAAAATTTTTAATCTTTTAAATATTTTGAATTGTTTTAATATTAATGATAAAGTGTAGTTTCATTAAGTCACAATTTTTATCAATAGCGTAATAGATCAGTATTAGTCAGTCAAGGATTAAAAGTTTTTCTTTTAAATCAATAGTAAAAAAATAATTTTATTCAGACAAAAGTATAAAAGTGTTCAAAAATTATTTTCCAGTGATAAAAGGCAGTTTTAGACAGACAAAGAATTTTTAACCTTTATTTATTTATTACCAGTAGTTCTACTGTTTTTGTCACATGCAGATTGTTGAAATTCGCTTTTAGTTTATTGTCAGTAGTAGAACACATTTTTAGTCAGACATAATATCGATTTAGTAGGAAAATACTCTCTCAGCCAGACATAATGTATATTTCTTGAAATTATTGTCAGAAGAAAAGCGAAGTTATAGTCAGACAAAAAGGTATAATATCCTGTAAAAATGATATCAGTAGTACGAGAATATTTCGAGTCAGACACAAAAGATTCATATTACTGAAAAATAATTTTCAAATTTCCAACACCATAATGTGTAGGTATTTATAATTTTTCCTTCATTTTTACAGTAGCTAAAACTTTTTTTATTTTGATATTTAAAAAAAGCTGAGTGTATTCACTGTTAACTTAATAGTATCAAATTGGAACGAAATGATACCAAAAATGTGGATCAAATAAAAAATTGATCCAAATTTTTGACATCAATATTTAATTCACTTTAGTATCAACTAGCAACAATTCGCACGGTCAGGAATTTTTGTTGAAAGTTCTGAAAAAAATTAAATTTTTAGAATTCATAAGAAAATTCTTAATTTTTGTGTCTTTTTGTTTAACTCATAAATTATAAAATTACTATGAATTCTAATACAAAACCTTCAATTTTTTCAATTTCTGACAAAAATTTCTTTTTAAATAACTTAAATCTTGAACAACTATCATAAAATAAATAAATTATTTAATGAATAATTTTACTTAAATATTTCAAAATAATTCAATTTTAAAAGAGTTCCGTATATAATTTTCATAAATAAGTGAACTTCAAATGGTTTCAATTTGAAATTTTATAAAATTTCAATTTTGAATGAATTTAATTAGAAATTTTAATGGACTTAGATTTTTGAATAATTTTAATAATTCAAAATCTTCTAAAATTAGTTAAATTTGTCAATATATATTTAATTTTAATAAATTTCTTGTCAAAATTTAAATTATTTTCAAAAATTTTCCTAATTTCAATGATTTTCAATATCCACTATTTTAATAAAATTTCCTAAAAGAATTCAATTATTAAAAAACAATTTTAATAAAATTGTACGCAAAAATTTAATTATTCTCATAAATAATAAAATTCTTCACAGGATTCTTAAAATTTTATTAAAATTTGTCGAACCAATTCAATTATTTAAAATCGTTTTTATTCAATTCTTCGCAGTAATTAAATTATTTTTATAAACATTAAAATTCTTTTCAGAAATAATAAAACTTATCTTAGAATTTCAATTATATTTATTACAATTAAATTTCTTGAAAAATGCAATTATTATTAAAAATTTTATTAAAATTCTTTGAATCAATTCAATTATTTAAAAATTTTTTATAAAATTCTTCGCAATAATTCAATTATTTTCAGAAATATTAAAATTCTTTTCAGAGATTCAATTGTTTTTATAAATAATAAAATTCTTTTTAGGAATTCAATTATTTTCAGATATAATAAAACTCATGGCAGAATCTGAATTATTTTTAATACAATTTTAACCAAATTCCTTCAATTCTTTAAGGGCATTTGAACCTTGATGACGTCACACATGCTTTGCACAAAGTGTAACGTCATCAAGGTTCAAATGCCCTTAATTATTATAAAACATAAAGAAATCGATCACTCCGAGTCGAAGACTCGGAGTAATCGATTTCTTTATGTTTTATAACAAAATTTTTAAAGTTGATTAATTTCAAAAAGGTTTGAATTTGAAATTTTTGAAAATTTTAACTCCTATGAAAAAATAATAATAATTAAATATTTAAAATATTTAAAAAAGAAATTATTGTTTTCGAATAATTTTACAATTAAAGGTATTCGTAAATAAATTTAACAGAACATATTTTTTAATAAAATTTTTTCCTTCATTTTCTAAAAATTCAAAAATTTTCAGTTTCATTTTCAATTAAATTTTCTAATTGACAAATAGGTATAATTTATAAACCTTTTTTTACCTTTATTTTTAAAAAACTTTGAATTTTATTAAAATAATTAAAATTAAGAAATAGAATTGATGCAAATTACTTCCTTATGAAAATTGAGAATTTCCTACAAAAATATTAAGAAACGGAAATATCCAATGTTTTTCTTCCCAAAAGAAAAAAAATATGTTTGTAAACAATATTGTTATTGAGAAATAAAAATTATTCATAAAATGGGCATTGTTTTATTATGAATCATGAAAAAATACCTGCATATTTTTGATTTGTCAAACAATATTTTTTAAAGAAGAAACACAAAAGCATACACACAAACTAACTTCAAACTGAGGACAGAATAAATAATCCTATAAAAATTGTGTGTTATGTTTCTTTTTAGATTAAAAAAATATTTTTCTCAGTGATTGAAAGTCGTTATTTATTATTTATTTTTGTTTATTCTGTTAAGTTTGCAGCATATTTTTTAAATACAGATGTACACTGTAAAAAAAGGGAGTTAAATTTTAACTCCTCCAGGGGATTCTATAAAAGTCGCACCCATTGGGAAGTTAATGCCAGGGGAGTTAAATAAAGAGAGTTAAAACTTCACACCCAAATGCTAACTCCCCAAGGAAAAAATAACTCCCGCGGGTGTTGAATGAAGGGAGTTAGTAAATTAACTCTCTTTTGGAGTTAATTTTTAACTCGAAAAATTTCACTCCCAACTCCCGAGTTTTTTACAGTGTACTTAAAAATATTTTCTTTATTTTTATAAAGGTTTTAAAAATCTATTTAGTATATTCAAATTAGGAAAAAGACTTAATTGAATAATTAAAAAAAATATTCTTTTTGTGTTCATGAAAAAATAAATAAACGTTATTTACTTAAACATTAAAATTTTTTCGGGTTAAAAATCCAGTTCCATAAAATTTCTGTAAATTATTTTCACTTGGTAAAAATTCATTCAATAATTTAGAATTAAATTTGAAAACAAAGTTATTTACTAATTTGAATCAATGGGTGATTTTTCACTAATTCAGACTGAGAGAACAGATATTTTCCATTTATTCAGAATTAGAGTGTAAAACTTGGATCTATAAAACAAAATAGAGGATAAATTTTCGATTGTCGATTTTTTATTTTCTGACCAATCGACTTGTGTCCTTTTTTCTATATATATAAATATAGTAATTAAATAACGGACCTAATAGCAGGGAACGATTATTAGTGGCCTATTGATCGATACAAATATGGATATAGTATATAGGGTTATTACAACGTTGGCTGCATCGATGCTGATGATTCTCTTTGACGCTCGTGTATGCACGTACGTGCGAATACGCGATAACGAGTTTCGCCCCATTCGAGAGTGTATAAATCAATGTATGAGGGATTATTGTTAATAACGAATTTATGCGACATCTACCAGTTAATGAGTCTTTGTGAATTTGACTCAATTTTTTTTCCTCCACTTTTTACATCCATATTGGCTCGCTATTAGTTTCGAAAAGGTCATTTTTTTCTTTTTCAACCAAAAATTGACATGGCTCCTATAAAATATGTTTCCTATCCTTTTAATAAAGGATGCCTTAGAATATAGACATTCTCTCTATAACTCAATTTTTTGCCCAATGTACTTTAGTATTAGATTTCCAATTCTAGTATTTAAAAGTATTTAATTAAAAAAAATTGATTTTTAATCTTCGTTTTTTTCTACAAAATCGTATGTTAACAAATATATCGAATTTTACTAATGTTGAAATTAATTTTGAATTGTTTATATAATTAAGGACAGGATTCGGATACATTTTTAACTATATCAAGAAACTGATTTAAATTTTCCATAAAATTTAGATATATACTTAATAATTTTTTGAGAGAAATTCAATAGTCAGAAAATATTTTGACATCTTTGAATTTTTATTTCTTTTACTCTCTAAAATATATTTTATATTCAGATCCAAATAAAATAGATAACTAATTTAAGATTATAATTTTTATATATACAAAAAATGAATAATAACAAATAAATTTATGATAAAATTATGATTTGAAAGTTAGAATAATATACAAATGAATTTCGATATAAAAAATTGAATAACAATGATATTTTTTGTTATTTTTAATCTAAAAACAATGTTTTTTTCAAAAAAATGCTTCAAACATAGTAAAAATCAATTTTTTCATTCACCAATTTTTTTGTGGATAAAAAACATATTTTCTACAAAAATAACGGATGAATTTTAAAATCTATAAATCTTAAGAAAAATTAATCTATTTTGTGAAAATAGTTGCAACTATATTATTCAAAGATTGTTTATATAAATTATTATTTCTATGTAATAATTATTAATTAATTTGTCGATTAATTTTTTAAATAGTAATTTTCTTTTAATTAATAATTAAATTTTAATTTTCTTTTATATGGCACAGTGTAAAAAAAGTTGGTAAATAACAACAATTATTTGTTCAAACAAATGGAAAATTCATCATTACTTTTGTCAAAATAAATTATTTTTGTTGTCACAAAACAATTTTAGTGAAAAACTTTTATGATTCTAATTTTTTTTGCAATATACAAAATAAAAAATATTAAATTGACCCGAGCAACTGTCGGTAGTCTCGTACATTAATTGATAAAGGTAATAAATAAACAAAAAGATATATAAAAAAATTTTCATTCTCATTTTTCGAAAGTAGGGAAAATTTTGTTCAGTGACTGAAAATCGCGATTAGGTGCAAAAATTAAGCAGATTTTACCAATCTTTATTGATTAGTTATCTCGGGCAGCTCTTGGTGGCTCAAAAATTTTATAAGGTTAATTTAAGAATAATTTTCCTAATATTAATTTTATAATAATAATAATAATAATAATATTCTACTTACGAAATATGAATTATTTTTCATTAAAAAAAAGACGAGAATTTATAGGTGCTATGGTAAACATTTTTTTCTAGTTTAGATGCAGACGGCATCGTTTTTTTTCATGAAAAAACAAAAAAATCCAAATGTTTTTCATATAACATCAAAGAGATATTTCACTGTTTTGTGTTTATGTGGTGAAGGGGGGAAACAACTAATACAAGAGTGCCAAAAAGGTAGAACTAAATTGTTTTTCACAAACGAAATGTTTGACGATTGACTTGAAATAAAAAAAACAAGGAAAAAATACGATTTTATTCGACTAGAAATTTTTTATCACTTGGAAAATATTATTATAAAAAAAAATCGCTCGGTCTGCAAATAATTTATTTTACGTCTATTTGTTTCGTTATTTTATTTCTATTTTAATGTTGTACAATAAAACTCTGTTAACTTAAAAAAACAAATTTAATTAAAATTAAACCAAAAAAGCATTTTTATTTTAATTTAGAAAAAAATTGTTATTTGCTATTTTATATTATTTTATTACTATTTTTAAACTCTTAAAAAATTATAATTTAGAATTAAAAATGTTCATTATATTAAGAAGCTTTTTTATAATTTAAATAAAAATTTTATTAGCCGTTAAAAAGCATTTTTATGTGCTTTAAATATTAAGTATTATTTACCATTTGTTACTATTTTTATATTTAAAAATTGTTATTTAGGTACAAAATTGTTATTTAACAAAAACCTTTTTCACATTTAAATAATAATTTTATTAGCACCACAAAGCATTTTTATTTACATTAGATGAAAATTAATATCTTCTATTTGATAGGGTAACTGCTCCAGTCGTTGGCAGTGCGCTAGTGGTTGGCACCCCTCTTAGGTTTTCTTTAAATAACAAGATATAGCAAAAATCTAGCATGTTTTGCATATGATTATTAAAATTTCCAACATTTTTTACAAAAATCTAGTATATAACTTATTAGAAGTAATTACTTACTTGCATTAAAAAAAATAAAATTAATATCATTCTCAAAGTGGTAGGAAATTTTCGGTTTTTCTAAAGAAAATCTTAAGAAAACTGAAATTTTTGAACTCAATTTATTATTATTAGAAGTGGGTAAATTTGCTTTTTTCTTTGCAAATATTTTAGTAGAATATTTAAATATTGATTAGTTTAACACGTCTTGTCTTAAAAATTATTAATTAATTTATTTCAATGGGGTGCCAATGAAAATATTAAAAAAAGCATCTGTTCCAGTCGTTGGCACACCATGTCAATGACTGGACAAGTAATATTTTGAACCAAGCTCCAGTCGTTGACACCCCTCATTTCGCAATGAAAAGTGAGGTTATGTAACAATGTTTACGTCCAGTCAATAATTTCAGTCTCTTTGAAAAATGATATATGCGTTTATTATTGAATTATATATAAGTACATTTTCTTGTATTTGTTTATTACTTAAAATTATAATGAATTATTCTTGATTAATCAGAAAATAAAAAATTTTTTAATTTGCTTGTTTGAAACATAATAAATTTAAAGGTTATGTATGGGTGCCAACCACTGGAAACTGGTGGGTGCCAACGACTAGTGCTTGCAGTGCCAACGACTGGAAATTGGTGTCATTATATCATTATTAATTAATTTAAAAGTTTCAGTTTATTTTTATTCAAAATTGATCATTTTATCGTATTCTGCATTAAATTCTGAATACATATATTACTATAAGTATTATATAATATTAGTTTTTATCTATTAAAATAATTCTTAAAGTCAAAATTTGGCCTTAAGGGTGCCAACGACTGGAGCAGTTACCCTATTCATGTAAAAATTGTTATTTAGATACAATACTGTTATTCAGAAAAAGAGCTTTTCATAAACTCAAATAAAAATCTTTTTAGCGCCATGAAACCTTTTTATATAATACTAAATAAACAATCTCTTTGAATCAAAAGAATTGTTTTATTTGAATTCAAGTTTTCCACCCCTAACTCAAAAAAAACATTTTTTTTACAAATTTTCCTATAAAATCCAGTTTGAATCAACAAACTTCAAACAGAAAACTTTTCCAGAAATTTTTTTTTAACAATTTATATCAAAAAATGTTTTTTTTAAAAAGTTAATTAATATAGATTTCTTAATTTCACGAACTTTTAAATTTCGTATAAAATTCTATTTTATTTTTATAAATATACTTTTTTAAAAAATAAGTTAATTTCTTATATAAATATAATAATATAAATACTATTAATTCTTTATTATTAGTTTTAATTAATTTTTTAAATAAATTTTTTTATATAAGTAGTACAAATATATTTTTTATATGCATAACAAGTATAATTTTTACATGTAAATATATTTTCTATAAATGGGGCAAAATTTCTCAAGTGTACCAATGTCAAAATTGCAAGTTGTTGGATCGGGCTAATATTTTCACAGTATTTAGTACTATGTATGAGTACTTCAACCACCAAGTATCATGAAATTTTATAACAAATTGTAGAGGGGGGAGGGGGTTGAAGATTTTGGATAAGTATGAACCGTGAGTTTTCTAAAAAATCGTAGCTTCTATATAATAAAGCAAAAGTAAGTAAGTTTTTTCACGCTCTTTCAAATGGTGAAAATTTTTTTTTAAAAAATTTAAAATTTAACTTTTTTTTTGAAAATTAAAATTGTTTTTGATTTTTTTTTTTCAAGAAGGACCTTTTTTTTTGTACCAAAAGAAAGCTTAAGATGTGTACTTTCAATAACTAAAACGAAAAAAATGACGTTTTTTTTTGTTTTCGAATTATTAATTAATTAATTAATAAAAATTAATAAAAATTAAAATATTTTACAACAAAATAAAGTTAACGCAATTCTAAAGTAACTGCTGTAAAGCACCACAAAATCCGCATCCAACGAGTCCAATATTAAGTATTTTGGATAAATTGACGTTTTATAAATAAATATTTATAAAAATTAATTAACAAATGAATATCATTTATAAAAATAAAGATAAAGTGTTAGTTTTTTTACACAAATGTTTATACAATTCTACTTTTAAAAAAATGTATTCCAGTTATTTGCAACAATTGTTTAAATAAAATATTCAACACGTTATGTGTGTGTTGCGCTGTATAACTATCTTCCCGGCTAACAGCATGTGACTGTTACAGAAATCAATGTTAATTTTTTTCGAACACTTTTCTCTTAAAATATTAAATAAATTAAGCTAGTTTTTTGTAAATAACTCTAAAATATAATAAAGAAGAGCAGTGATGTGCAAAAGTTTTAATAATTCTAAAATAAATTATAAAAAAATACTTTGAAATCGGAAAAGACGAGAAATTGATTAAAAGTGATTTTGAGAACTGATAATTTTAAAGTTCTTTTTTAATAAATAATTTTAAAAATATTAAAACTTCTTCACATCACACTGCCCTTCTTTATGATATTTTAGAGTTATTCACAAAAAACTAGCTTAATTTATTTAATATTTTAAGAGAAAAGTGGTCGGAAAAATTAACATTGAATTCTGTAACAATCACATGCTGTATTATTTGACATTTTCTAAAGAATATTTTTTTATTTTTTACATTTTTGATGTAAGAAAAGATGGTTTCTTTTTTACATTAATAATTTTTTATTATTTTAATATCAACAAGAAATTTTTACGTAATTCCTAATAAATTAATTACAAAATAATTTAATAATAATAAATAATATTAAAATAATTTCATTTGTTAATTAATTTTTATAAATACTTATTTATAAAACGTCAATTTATCCAAAATACTTCATATTGGACTCGCTGGATGCGGATTTTGTAGTGCTTTACAGTAGTAACTTCAGAATTGCGTTAACTTTATTTTTGTTGTAAAATATTTCAATTTTTATTAATTAATTAATTAATAATTCGAAAACAAAAAAAACGTCATTTTTTTCGTTTTAGTTATTGAAAGTACACATCTTAAGCTTTCTTTTGGTACAAAAAAAAGAAAAAAAAATCAAAAAAATTTTTAATTTTCAAAAAAAGGGTTAAATTTTGAATTTTTAAAAAAAAAATTTTCACCATTTAAAAGAGCGTGAAAAAACCTACCAAAATAGTATATTAAGCAACAAGGGTATAAAGGCAGCCATTTGTTTACGGTGATTTTTTGACACGAGTGGAGGTCGAGGGCGCCGTAGACGCCCCGAGACCTCCACTCGTGTCACAAAAATCATCGTAAACAAATTGGCTGCCTTTATTCCCATGTTACTTACGATATTTTTTATTCCTAATGCACAAAAGTGGCGATTTCAGATAGCAGACGACAGGGAATAATAGTCAGTCACTTGTTCGACTTGTATGAAAATGGCGGCCGTTTTCTCCCTTGCGCAAAAATAACGCATGGGATCAGCGGTTATGTTTGCACATGGGAGAAAATGGACACCATTTTCATATGGTCGAACAAATGAGTGACTTTACTCCCTGTCGTCAGCTATCTAAAAGCGCCATTTTTGTTCATGTGGGATAAAAACATATAGGTCAAATTTTTTTTTTGCTTTATTATATATAGAAGCTACGATTTTTTAGAAAACTCACTGTTCATACTTATCCAAAATCTTCAACCCCCTCCACAATTTGTTATAAAATTTCATAATACTTGCTGGTTAAAGTACTCATACATAGTACTCATACATTTTTTTACTGTGAAAATATTAGCCCGATCCAACAACTTGCAATTTTGACATTGATTGGGTGATAATATTTTCATCTAAAGTAGTGACAACTCATAGTAGGAGAATAGCGAAGCGAATATAACGTTCAGAGGTGGCATTAAAATGCATCGGAGAGCTGAAGAGAAGGGAATATGAAATAGGATTTACTCAAGTTTTAATTGCTACTCATACGTGGAGGTTCAGTCTCCATATTGTGAATGTGTAAATACTTTTATATTTATATATGTATATATAGTAGTAAAAAAAGTGCCAGCAGTCAGTACTTGGGAGTCGGAAAGAGTACTTTTTACAAAAATGTATACATCCACATATTCATATGCAATCTACATTCTTTCTATATCTTTCATTTCACACACAACTACGTGCCTAAAATTTCTCTCGTTTTCTCCTATAACGCAATATGCGAGATAAATTCAGAAAGAGAATTTTTTTAAACGCCAAAAGGAAAGAGTATTTTTATTTCTAAAGATTTTTTACGATATTTTTTTTAGGTTTTCAAACTTTCCATTTGGCAATAGGGGGTCGATTCTGTAATTTCATTTTTCTTTTAATTATTTCATTTCGTTTTACTTTGACTTCTAATTTCACTTTTATTCTTAATTTCACAAAATTTTATTTTTTATTTTACTTTTAATCTTATTTTTGATTTTACTTTTACTTACATTTTGGCAAAAATTTCATTTTCAATTTTCATTTCAGTATCATTTTCATATTTACACTGAGAAAACTGGAGAGTCAAATTCAGATGTTCAAAAAGTGTATGTTTCCTTTGCTTATGAAGAGAGTTGAATAGTCCTTCTAAAATAAATTTTGAATTGATAATGGAAATCTACTTGTATATTCTCTCCCATTATATCTGAGGGTTAAAAGTTGCGCAGAAAATGTGTACGATCTGATGCGCGCGAAATTATTTTTCTGACATTTTATGTATTTAATTTAGGGGTTAGGTTGCCATATTTATTCATTTCGCGCCGGATAAGGAAGGGATTTCTCAAGATGGTTAATTTGTCCCTCTGTTAGAGAAATGGCACGAATATCTGTCAATGGTGAATTTGAACATTTAGATTGTTATCCAATAGCTAACTCTCAAATATCAACGATTTGTCCCTCCAGATGTTTAGTCCAATACTCCAGTTTTCTCAGTGTACTTTCACTTTCGCAAATTTCATTTTTTATTTTAATTTTCAATTTTACTTTCAATTTAATTTTCGATTTCACTTACATTTTGACAAAATTTCAGTTTTATTTGCTCTTTTACTTTCACAACATTTATTTTTTATTTTCATTTTCAATTTTACTTTCATTTAGAAAAAGGCAAAATTTCATTTTCAACTTTACTGTCAATTTCATTTATGATTTCACTTACGTTTTGACAAAATTTCAGTTTCAATTTAAATTACAGTTTCTTTTTCGCTTTTACTTTCATTTTCGCAAAATTTCTTTTTTATTTACATTTTTAATTTTACTTTCATTTAGAAAAACGCAAAATTAAATTTTTATTTTTACTTTTATTTTGGCAAAATTTCGTTTTAAATTTCATTCTCGATTTTCCTTTTAATTAAAATTAGGTAAAATTTTATTTTCAATTTCAGTTTCATCTTCACTTTTACTTTCATTTTCAAAATGGCATTTTCAATTTTATCATCATTTTCACTTTGGTAAAATATCTTTTTGAATTTAATTTTCACTATGACAGATTTATAAAGTCAAACTGAATGTAAAAGAAGAACAAATGAAATTTAGTCAAAATGAATGTAAAAGTCAAAATGCATGTGAAAGTCAAAATGAAAGAGAGATAAAAAATGAATGTGAAAATGAAAATGAAATTCTATTATCGACCCCCGGGAAAAATGAAATGATAATTTTAGACACGAATTTTGAATATTTTTAATATTTCTTCCAGGTAATGAAGAAATTAATGACGATGAAGAAGTGAAAAGAAAAAAGTTTGCAAGACTTTTTGTTAGCAAGAATACAGTAGTGTTTGATTGCTATCGTCATGTATGTACTATTGAAGCGTTACGAGAAGCTTTACACCAGCAGCGGACTTCCGCTGTCGGTGATACAAGACTCGTAAGTGTTGCTGTGTGTGTTCACTCCGGTAATTCAAATGGTAAACAGCTGCCATTTCCCGTCGAACCATTTTCACAGTAATACTTGATAAATAATCAAATAGACCTTCATGCCTGAGATTTGCTCAAAGGAAAACAAAGACGAAGAAGAAAAACTCTCCCAGTTCAATCAAAACCTTTTTCTATTTTAAAAATAGAAGTTTAGAAACTACTTTAAAAAAAACTTTCCAAAATCTTCTAGTTCAATCTAAACATTTTTCTATACTCTTATTTTTCTAAAAGTCCGAATTGTGCCTTCTCTATAATATCAAAATAAAAAACAGAAATTTAAACGGAATGAAACAATTTTTTTTGTTTGAAATGAAAAAAGGAGAGATTGAAAGAAGAAGAAGAAGAAGATTGAAAAAAAGCGAGATTAAGAAGAGGAAAAATTGTGAAATAGTTGAATGAATGATATAATTATTGTTTAGACAAGAATTTCTTTTATTAGAAAAGAGAAAAAAGTGGTTTGGTGGATGAAATTGGTGATGATTATCGACGGCACGTGGGGCCTCGATGAACGTCATTCAGCGAGCATGAAGGATCCATCGAAAGAAACGGTTTCCGAGGTTGCTATGGCACTTTTCGGAATGGTTTGGTTATTGCGAGTACGCTCGGAAATGCGTCGATGCTCAAAATGTCGTCGCGAGGAGTTTCTAAATGCGCAACAGCAGCAGCAGCAACAACAACAGCAGCAGGTGCAACAGCATCACCATCACCATCAGCACCATCATCAACGAGCATTATCACAAACGACCCTTCATACCCCTGAGGATGGTGTTTCGTCCTCGGCAAATACCCTCTTCACTCTTGATACCCCCGGGTCTACTGGAATTGCCGGAAGTTACTGCGAGGTTCATGGCTACGTACCTCCCAAAGAAGGTATTTCAAAACCGGTATTATTATTATTATTATTACTATTATTATTTATAAATATCCCAGAAATACTCTCTTTTTAACATTATTATCTCTTGTCTTTATTTCTCCCTATGATAATTCAATTGTTTTTCGATTTCAAAATATTCAACTCTAAAAATATTACATTTCATTCTTGCAATATTCTATTGGAATCTTCGGAATATTTCTTAAAAATATTCTATTCACATTCCTGGAATATTTTATAGGAGTTTTCCTAACATACCTTTGGAATATTTCGAACAAATTTCTGTAATATTATGTTAAAATCTTCGGAATACTCCTTTGGAATATTACATTTACATTCCTGGAAATTTCTATTGAATTTTTCCGAATATTCAATTGAAAGCTTGGCAACATTCATTTAGAAGCATTCGTTTACGTTTCTGTAAAATTCTACTGAAATTCTCAAAATATTCTTTTAAAATTTTTTATTGTAACAGGAGTATTACAAGTCAGAAAATTTAGGAAAAAGTCAGGAAATTTTATTAAAAGTATTAGAAAAAATTTAATTCTTATGATTCACAAGAAATTTTTGAATTTTGGTGTCTTGTCTTTTCTGTTTGACTCATAAACTATGAAATAATCACGAATTCTAATAAAAAAGATTCAATTTTTTCTATTTCTGACAATAATTTCTTTTTAAATAATTTAATTCTTCAAGAACTATCATATATAAAATTATTACTTATAAATTATTTCATGAATAATTTTACTTAAATATTTCAAAACTAATTGAATTTTAAAAGACCTGCGTTTAGAATTTTTATAAATAGATGAAATTCAAAAGATTTTAATTTGAAATTTTAGAAAATTTCAATTTTGAATTAATTTTATTAGAACTTATAATTTTGAAAAATTTTAATAATTGAAATTCTTTTGAAATTAGTTAAATGTAATTTTTTTTTAATTAGTTAAATGTAACTAATTTCAAAAGAATTTCAATTATTAAAATTTTTCAAAATTATAAGTTCTAATAAAATTAATTCAAAATTGAAATTTTCTAAAATTTCAAATTAAAATCTTTTGAATTTCATCTATTTATAAAAATTCTAAACGCAGGTCTTTTAAAATTCAATTAGTTTTGAAATATTTAAGTAAAATTATTTATGAAATAATTTATTAGTAGGGGAGAGTCTCCAGTTGTGAGACACCTCCAGTTGTGAGACAGTCAATTTTTTTTAACATGCAATATTAAAAAGCCGATTGGTTTATATAAAAACATTTCTTTTTATATGAGCCAACTTTTTCGTGTACGCCGAAGCGGATATATAAACTGTTTTTGTTAAATACCAACACTGTGTGTGATAATCGACTAAAAAGTGTTTTTTCAATAAATGCAAAGTACTTTTTTTACAAGTTAATTAATTGGAAAAGGTAAATGTAATGCATTTTCCTTTAGTGTTTTCCTTATATTTTGTGATGCAATATTGCATTGTTCCAATCTACGGTTGAAAATAATTTAATTTTCCTTTTTCAAAATAGCGCCAATTTCTGGGTGTGAGACACAGCATATAACCAGTTGTGAGACGGTGCTAACACCTATCTGGGCAGCATAAAAAATACGACTTTGCAGGCACACTATTTAAATGTTGTTTTGATTTTTTTTCTAGTATTTTTGGGCATGTCAAGTGGAAAAAAGTCAATTGATTCAGAAGAAATCAATTTTAATGCTCTTGTTGAAGCTATTAAATTGTGTTTATTTGATAGTCATATTTTGGCGAATGAATATTATTATTTAGTATATAATAATATATATTATTAATATATTTAATTATTTCTACTAAACATAACGTTTTATGTCAAACTTATTAAATTTTAGCAATTTTTAATGAGTGTCTCACAACTGGAGACATTTTTTTTTTTGGCAAAAGCGATGTGCTCGGAAAATGTAGGGGAGACCGGGGCGTAATGGCTAACTTTTCACTCTTTGTTGTTTTACTCGGACACTTTTGTTCTAATTGAATGTTTATCTTCCAGAAAAGTTACTCTGGTATCTCAGCTTTCTTTTAAGACTACAAACGTCCCGATATGACTCTTACTTTTTATTCTACAACAGTTTTTCTGGAGCGATGCAGAGCTCCAAAATACGGCCCGAGCAGGGGCGTAATGGATAACTCCCGGGGCGTAATGAATAATGATTGCTAATTATTATATACAGTTTCCAATCTTATTGTATATTGTAAATTAAGGTTTCTGGGTATTCCGTGAATGCTATTTTTATTCAGAAATACTTCAACTATCGCTTCTTTAATAATATTCTGTGATATTGGCACTCTCTCAATTTTTTTTGTAATTTCTCATTAAAATCGTAGCTTGAAATCTACTATTTGTAAATTTTAGACCAATGCTTTAAAATTTTGTTAAAAATACCTAAACATACTTAAACTAATAAGTGACAAGCAACCGCGAAAACAAACCTACACTTCGCTGATATGGTAGGTTGCTTTTTATACATAGCGTATTGCATTAGCCAACACGCCCCGGGAAAAACTAGCCATTACGCCCCGGGGGTACTCGGCAAATATTTGGCTTATTTTTAACAATACCGGAAGTGTGAATCAAAAATCTCGAATTGTCCCTTAAAAACAAACGTGTCAAGATCGAAACCTCATTTCAGTTTTTTTTTTAAAGCTATTTTTTAAAAAAATAGAACGAAAAAACGAAAATTTTGAAAAGTTACTTTCGTATGTCAAAAATAGTTTTTCTACTATATTTCTTACAATAATGAATAAATATTAATGAAACTTCCGACAAACTTACAGTATACCAAGTACAATAACTTGTCTATTGTGCGAAATTATTACAATTTACGGTTTTTAAACAAATTACAATTATTCATTACGCCCCTTAGCCATTACGCCCAGGTCTCCCCTATCGTAAAATTTTTTGAGTTCATCGAAACATTATACTTTCTTTTAATAAAAGTTGCGTATTTCTGTTACCTTTCGAACGGTGTATTTTATTTACAATTTCGTTTACCCGTTTACAATTTACGGGTCAAAAATAAAACCCGTCTCACAACTGGAGACTCTCCCCTAATAATTTTATATGATAGTTCTTAAAGAATTAAATGTTTGCAAAAATTCAATTATGTTCAAAAATTTTTAAAAATTCTCGTCATAATTTCAATTATCTTTAAAAATAATAAAATTCTTCTCCAAAATTCAATCATTTTAAAAAATTTTAATAAAATTTTTGGCAAAATTTCAAATCAAATATACTAGGAATATATGAACAAAAATATTAATTTTACAATTTCCTCCTGGATATTCAGGAATATTAAAATGTGGATAATTTCATGAAAATGTATTTCATACATACTTAAGGAATATTAAAATATTCGCATTTTAGATTGTTCCTTTGGATTAATATTGAAATAGATTATAATTCTTACATTATTCCAAAAGAACACTCCAAAAGTCGAACTACATTTTAATAGAATATTCTAACAAAATATTCTTAAAATTCGAAAAGAATATGCCTGGATCAGGAATATAACATTAAGTTTTTTTGAGAAATATTCTATTTCAATTTTTGTATAAATATTATTTTTAATACTATCAATAAAATAATATTTCTACAAAATATTAATGGAAATTTTTTTGTACAACATTTTACGGGGAATATTCATAAGTAATAATTTGATTGAATATTCCTTAAAAATATTTTAATGTAATATTTCTACGAGACATTTTGATGGAATATTTGTACACTGTCTTAAAGAATGAATTAAAAACTAGAAATTTGTCATATTCCTAAAATATAAATGGAATATTAATTTATAATATTCACAGTATTTCAACGGAATATTCACGAATAGTGAATAGAACTTTTGGCGTTATATTTCTTTATTGAAAATCAATTCTTTTATTTCAACTGAGTGACTTGTTTTTTTTAATCCCACAAGTGAGAAAAACAGTTAAATTGAACATTTTTCTATTTGCCTCTATAGAAAACTGTGGTAATATAAAGATTTAAGCAAAAGATGAGAGCGAGATTTTTACCAAAGTTTGTTACTTTAATCGTAAAAATTGCAGAGAATGGCCGATATAAAGTGGACATTAGCTTAATATCTCGAAGGTTTATTCTTCAAAGAGGAAAAAAACAAGTAATATTAAACTTGATATTTACTTCTCTCAGAGATCAAAATATTGTAGAGAAATATTTTAAATAAAAATAAATAAATAAAATATTTTATACAAAATATTACAAAAATATAAAAACTTTATAAAAAAAGTTTTCATAAGTTTCTATAAATATAAAAATTTTTTAAAAATATTTTAATGTTAATTTTTTAAAGGAAAATTTCGCAAAAAAAAACGAAAGAAATCTTTAGATTTCGATTAGTGTTAGCTTCTTTTTCTAGGTGTTTGGCATTAAGGTGATTAAGTGAGCGGGACAGCTTGGTGGAATCCACCAGAGATCCATTTGAGGGAGTAATCAGGAAAACAAACGTTCACGAGTCCTGTTTTTTTCCTCACCACCCATTCCCCCCAAACAGGCATTTCTAACAGAAAGTGGAACACGTTTCCTTGGTGGTCCAAATTTATCGGCTCGGTTGTCATGACTACGCTCGTTAAACGCCGTCATGTGTACGACTTCCTCTCTAGACGAATGAAAATGAAAAGGATATTCTCCTTTTTCCCATTCACACCCTTTTATGTACTTTCAAATTTCTCTAAACTTTACAAAATTTTTTTTATTTTTTGTTTTCAAATTTTGTACTTTTCTACATTCCACAAATATATAACAGAGAATTATTTCATTTAGATTACTTCACATTAAAAAAATTGTCTAATTTATCAACTACTTATTTCAGTATGAACTTACAAAAATAAATTAATTTTTACGAAGAATTTTATTAAAATTTCTAAAAATAATTGAATTGCTTCAAAGAATTTTGTTAAAATTTTGAGAAATAAATGAATTCATTCGAATAATTTTATTAAACTTGAAAAATTTGCTATTTATAAGGTAAGGGGCTGTCCATTAACTACGTTACCAATTTTTTGTACTTTTTAGACTCCCTCCCCCCTTGTTACCATTGCGATAAATGTATTTTTATAGATTTGGGGACCCCCTCACCCCCTAAATTGGTGACGTAGTTTATAGATGACCCCTAATTAAAAATTAATAAAATACATTCCCACATTCCAATAAAATGGCCTAAAAGATGGAAAATTTAATATTCTTGAAATTTCTAAAATCGGAAAAAATTAAGCAAAAAGTTCCAATAAAATATTTCCGGAATTTAAACAGAATATCCTGTGCTATTGATGAATTTTAACAATTACTTTATTTTCATCTAATTGAACATAAATTTTTTTGAACTTCTAAATTTTGGTTTTTTTTAAATATCTATGATATTACCACGAAACATAATACCATAGAGTTATTAGAATAGAGTGCGCAAGCGACCAAAATGTTTCTTAGGCGCATAGACAGAGACAGCCATACGAAAAGTAGACCCCTTTTCTTTCTCTCTAATAACGCATGCGCGATAGTGAAACAGCTGATGCATCGAAATAACTGTTGATTGCTTGCTGGCAATTATATTTTTCTTTTATTTACGTGACAAATAAATAATTTAAAAACATTTTTAGCAGGAAAAATGGTATTTTATGTTAAGTTTACCTGCTTTCAATTTATACTCATCGAAATAAGCAGCTCAAAATAAAAAATTCCAATTACTATAATATTATCGATACGACATCCGAACTAAAATCAAAAGTTGCGTCTTAACTTCAAATAACAGCCAAATAGCTTTTTTTCAACATGACTTTTTAATCCCACTCTACCCTATTTATTGTAAAATATTTATTTTACATTTAATTTTATTATATTTAAGACGATTTTTTATGCGATCTTTTTAGATAAAAACCTAACCAAAAACTTTTATTCTTGCACATGCGCCAGTAAACAAGGTAAGATAAGGGGTCTACTTTCATGCTTTTGTCTCTTTCTATGCGTCTAAGAATGCCTCTCACGGTAAAAGGTATAACTCGCGCACTCTATTCTAATAACTCTATGCATAATACAGAAACTTTAATTTTTTCTATATCTGACAATAATTTGTTTTTAAATAACTTAATTCTTGAAGACCTATCATAAAATTATAACTTCTTAGAAATTATTAAATGAATAATTTTAGGTACTTATAAATATTTCAAAATTAATTGAAATTTATAAGAGTCGTATTTACAATTTTTATAAGCAGCTGAACTTTAAACGGTCTTAATTTAAAATTTAAAAAAATTTCAATTAATTTAATTAAAAATTATAAAGAACTTAAATTTTTGAAAATTTGTAATAATTCAATTTTTTCTGAAATTAGTTACATTTTTTAATATATATTTAATTAACTAATTATTCAAAGTAATAGATTTATAGAAGAATTTAAGTTCAAAACACTAAAAAAATTGAATTTTGGAAAAGTTACAAATGATTGCAGAAATTCAATTATTTTCAAAAGTAATAAAATTCTATGCAGACATTTAATTATTTCATAAATAATAAAAATTTTATAGAAATTCAATTATTTACAGATTTTTAATAAATTTCTTTGCAATAATTTAATTATTTTTTTAAATAATAAAGTTTTTCACATTCTGTAAAAAGAAGGCATCTTATTTTAAGACACTATTCTAGTCACTTCTTCTAACAAGTTGTTACGAAAACTTATAAAAAAGTGAGTTAAATTTATTTAAGATGTTTCTTTTTGCAGTGCAGGAGTTCAATTCTTTTCACAAATAATAAAATTCTTATGAGGAATTCAATTATTTTTATAAATAATAAATTTTTTTTTAAATTCCATTACTTTTATAAATAATAAAAAATTTTTTAGGAATCCAATTATTTTCGTAAATAATGAAATTTTTCTGAGGAATTTAATTATTTAAAATACTATTTTCAAAAAAATTTTCATAAATAAATCAATAGATTTATTTCTGTTTATTAAAAGCATTTTAATAAAATTCTTCAAAAGAAATCAATTGTTTTACAAAATTTTGATATTTGTTTATAAAAATTCAATTATTTTGAATACAATTTATTTTTATTAAATTTCTCGAAAGAATTCAATTATTCCCATAACTAATATAGAAATGATTGCAAGAATTCAATTATTTTCATAATTAATAAAATTCTACTTAAGAATTTAATTATTTTCATGAGTAATAAAACTCATGTCATAATTTTAATTATATTTTTAAAAAAATTTTAATTGAATTCCTCGAAAAATTTACCTAATTATTTTTAAAATTTTATTATAACTCGTCGAAATAATTCAGTTATTTAAAAATTTATAAATAAAATTCTTTAAATGTGAATTCAATTTTAAAAAACATTAATTTATTCAATAAATTATTTATTTTTGTATTTAAATAATTGAATTCTTGTAGAATTTTTTAATAAGAATTGATTTATAGAATTTCAAAAGATTTGAATTTGAAATCTTTTTCCATATGTAAAAATAATAATGATTAAATATTTATTTTATATAAAACTATTATTTTACAATTGAAGAAATTCGTAAATAAATCTAATAGTACATTTTTTTAGTATCTAATCATTTTTAGAAAGAATTACAATATTCTTAAGGGTTAGAGAAAAAGTGAAAATTTTGTTTGGAAATCAGGGAAAAGTCAGGGAAAAACAAAATTAAATTTTTGTAGCAACTCTGTAATTGCATCAAGTATACGACTTTTATTCCTCAAAACACTTTTAAACGGCTAATTATTATTTCTCACCACTTGTAAAATAAATGGACCAGGAAAAGAAAAGTAAAAACTTTCCTTTATTTCATATAAAGATATTTAAAAAAGAGGACTTGAAACTTGTATGCATGGTGTATAGTGAAATTAGTAAAGGTCTAGTAATCAAGTAAATGAAAGTTTTGCCAATTTTATTTTTCGCTTGCTGAGTGGTTTCAAGTCGGGTCAGATTCAAGTGCTTCCTCGATTTCTCGAGTATATAGTATATATGTATTTTCTCTCTCGAACTTTGACCCCTCTCAGTTCGCTTCCTCCCAGTGGATTTCCAATGAAGCACGTATTCCTCTTGATTTCCCCTCATCCAATTCCTGACTGTTCGACCTCACTTTATATACTCATTCGCCATGAAGTGAAGTTATTAAAACCACCTTCTGATCACACTCAACTCCCCCAGGAACAATTTCAACAAAATGGAAACAGATTCGATGTTTTCATGTTTGAATATAAAAATTTTATAAATCATTTTGAATTCTTTTTTCCAATGGAGATCGTTTTAATAGAAAGTAAGATAAAATTTTTTAAATAAAAGTTTAAAACTTTAAGTAGACTTTGTAACACATTTCGTCTTTAAAAATGGCGAGTACAAATTTAATGGCGAAAACACGGACTTCTCGGACGAAATGGATTAAGAGGATTGAATTTTATAGGCTTATATTTTTTTAACTTTTTTGGTAAACTTTTGATACTTTTTTTCTTATTTCTTCTTTTCTTTATTTTGGTTTTTTATTTCTTTTTCCTTTTCTTCTTCTTTCTCCTTTTTTTCTTGTTTTGCTTCTTTCGAGTGAATTGTTAGATGGAAAAAAATAAGCTTTTATTGTGCCTAAATGAGTGAAACGATGATATCGATGTGCAGACTGATTTCTATTCGCCAACAATAAGTTGCAAACACTTATCGTAACTAGAATCCAATGTGGGCCGAAGCCGCACTATGGCATACTTTATGTCGTTAGTGTTCACTCGGGGGGTTTGTCCCCTGCCTTTGTAAAGGACGTCCTCTTTATCTTCGTGACAGAGAAAGACATTCCAGTTTCACAAACGCTTTTCTGCTTGTTACCTTTCCGAGAGAACATATTCTCTTTTATACACAAAAGTTGCTTAACTCTAAAGTAGACAGATGCTTTTGTTCTGCCTGCAGACAATTTGAATTATCACTATATATGTACGCAAACATCGCGAAACTTCAATTTATAGTTTTTACATTGTCTTACCTATATAATTGAAAAAACAAAAAATTAAGTATTATAATCAAAATATTTTAAATATTTTTCAAAAATTTTCTAAATATTTTTAAAAATATTACAAACATTTTCGCAAATATTCAAAATATTTTTCAAAAATTTTCTAAATATTTTCAAAAAATTCCAGATATTTTCAAAAATATTTCAAATATTTTGCATAATGAAGTCAAATATTTTACCAAATATATTCTGAATATTTTACAAGAGCATTGCATTATTTTCAATTTATTTTCGAATTTCTTCTATATATCAACAAAGGAAAGGCAATGAAAACTCTGCCTCAAGTATTGACTAATTCCAAATTAATTTTGTTCAGTCTCTCTATCACTCTCTCTCTTACTAATACTATTACATTTTACTGAAGTTTTAGATAAACAAACCATTCCTGAACACTTGTCATTAGAAATTAAGTAGATACAGTCAATATCAATCAGACGAAAAACTCAATCGTTTTTACTTAGAAATAAGTAATTAAAGTTAATTTTGTCCAACGAGAACATTTTAGAAAAGTTTTTAATTAGAAATAATTGTATAAACTGTGTTTTAGTCACACTAAATAATTTAAAAGGTTTTTCATTTAAAAACCAGTGAGTCAAATCAGTTTTAATTTGTCAAAAAGTTATTAATTACCAAATGAGTAGTTAAAACTAATTTTAGTCAGACTAGGATTTAGGATTTACTAAATATCTTTCATTCAAAAAAAAGTAGTTAACTCCTTCGCCGTCTATAGTTAGAAATCGCTTGTAGGCCTAAAACGGTTCGAAAAAAAAGTTTCCAAAAAAATATGATTTCATCATAGGTCATATAAGTTTTTTGTGGTCGCTGAATTCGAATGACTTATTGTTGATTTTTCAGCTTTTTAAAATCATTTTCTTATTTTTCATCATTTGCTTATTTCATTATTTATTTTTATTACTGTATTGTTTTTAGGGAAAAAGTCCTTTATTTTTCATATATATATCAAAAATATCTTGTAGAAATTTATTGATTTTTATTAATGAGTACTTGAATTTTGTAATTTAATTTAAAAATTACTTATTATAATAGAAAATAAGTAGTTTAAATCAATTTCAGTCAGAAAAACCGTTTCTGAAAGCATAATATATAAGGAAATCAGTAGAGAAGTCTATTTCAATTAAACAAGACACTACTGAATCGTTATTATGTAAAGATACGTAATTAAAGTTAATTTAGTCCACAAAAAACTTTTTTTGACTCTTTTTAAGTAGAAGCAGTATTTAAAATGAATTTTAGTCAATCATTAAAATTTTAATTGTTCTTTGATATTAGAAATCAGTGATTAAAATCAGTTTTAGTCAGACAGAACTTTACTACAACTTTATTTTTCGGAAATTAGTAGTTAATGTCAATTATAGTCACAAAAACCGTTAAAAACTTATATTATGAAAAAACTCAAAAAATTAGTAGATAAAGTCAATTTAAGGGGGCAGTCTGGGTCTTTTGCACGTATTTTGAAGAATTTTTTTTTCATAGTGAAATTTATTTAAACATTTTAAAATTTTTACATATTATTACACATATATTAAACTAAATAAAAAAAACTTTTTTCTATTTTTTTTTGTTCTTAATAGCGAAGAAATGTCGACTTGAAAAAAGAAATCTCGAAAATCTGGTTGATATGATATTTTTAGTCAGAACAGACGGAATCAAAAAATTCAAACGGATTAGTAAAATATAGGTAAGTGGTTACAGCCGGAACTAAAATAAAAAATTTTCATTGAAAAATAACAAAATGGCGGACTTTTTACTTTTTTAAACCTTCTTTCGCAACTAAAATTGTTTAAAAAACAGGTTAAAAATTATTTAAAAATTATGATTTTAGTTCCGGCTGTAACCACTTACCTATATTTTAATAATCTGTTTGAATTTTTTGATTCCGTCTGTTCTGACTGAAGATATCATGTCAACCAGATTTTCGAGATTTTTTTTTCAAGTCGCCATTTCTTCGCTATTAAGAACAAAAAAAATCTGCCCGCGCAAGCGCGGACACATTCTCATCCGCGCTTCGCGCGGGGGCTCGCTTCGCTCGCTAGTTTCAGCGCGCCTCGGGGCGCGCGAATATTGATCGTCGCGCTTTGCGCTCCGGCGATTATTTCACACGTCGCGCTTCGCGCTCCGTGTGTTGTTGCGCGCTTTGCGCGCAAATGGCTCGCTTCGCTCGCGGTGGTCTGCAATTGTTGTTCATTATTTGTGTTATTGTTCTTGTTTCCTATTAAATGTTTCATAAAGCATTTTTTTTCTTAAAGTTACTACGACTTTAAGGATTACATTCTCATCACATGTTTTTGTTTGCTGATGATTGCGAGATAAAGTGGATTTAGATGTATATTTTTGGTCTTGATGATCAAAAATCTCAAATTGACCCTAAAAAAATGTTTCAAGCTTAAAACGCGATTTTAGTTTCATTTTTAACCCTTTAACGCCCAGTGGTACATACGCTGTACCACAAATGCATTAAAGTCATCATAACTTTGAAACTAATACATATTACTAAAAATTTTAAATTCTTAGCTCTAGTAAAACTCTTCCAGCAGATAATTAAAAAAAAATAAAAGTAAAAAAATAATAATAAATAAATAAAATAATAATAAATAAAAAAAGTGTCAAGATACATTTTCTCCTATGACGGACGAAAAAATTTTAAAAAATTAATCAGATTCGTTTAAAACTTGTTACTCGGGGGTTTTTGGGGTCACTGAATACAAATATGAAGTAAAAATGGAAAAATTCAAAATGGCGGATCCAATATGGCGGACGAAAAAATAAAAAATAATGGGATTTATATGAAACTTGTCACTCGGGGGTTTTTGGGGTCACTGATTACGAATATGGAGTCAAAATTGCAAAATTCAAAATGGCGGATGCAATATGGAGGACAAAAAAAATAAAAAATAATGTGATCTATATGAAACTTGTCACTTAGGTGTTTTTGGGGTCGCTGATTACGAATATGAAGTCAAAATTGCAAAATTCAAAATGGCGGATACAATATGGAGGACAAAAAAATAAAAAATAATGGGAGATATATGAAACTTGTCACTCGGGGGTTTTTGAGGTCGCTGATTACGAATATGAAGTAAAAAATTCAAAATGGCGGATACAATATGAAAGACAAAAAATAACAAATTAATGGGATTGACATTTAATTTGATGCTTTGGGTTTTTGGGGTTTCTGAGTTTAAAATGTTAAGAATCATAATGGTGGATCTAATAGGGCGAATTATGTTTAATAAAAGTAAGAAATTTAATCCATTTGTGAAAGGAAACCTGGAACGCTTGATTCGAACGAAAAAGAACAAATGAAAATCAGCTGGCCAATCAATAAAAACAATTGACAACCCTGGAGCGCATGACTTGAATGAAGAAAAACAAATGATAGTCAGCTGGTAACAATATTCAAGTAAATCCTATTTAATTTTTTATTCTCGTCCACCATATTGGATCCGCCATTTTGAATTTTGCAATTTTGACTTCATATTCGCAATCAGCGACCCCAAAAACCCCCGAGTAACAAGTTTCATATAAATCCCATTATTTTTTATGTTTTTTATCCGCCATATTGGATCCGCCATTTTGAATTTTGCAATTTTGACTTCAGATTCGTAATCAGCGTCCCCAAAAACCATTATATACCAAGTGTGGTTGAAATCGAATCGGTGGAAATAATTCGGGCTTTAAAGGGTTAAAGTTATTTTAAAAAAATTAGAACGAAAAAATGAAAATTTTGAAAAGTTACATATATATTAAATGTATTATTAAAAACATGTAAATCCGGATACAGTGAATGTGATAGTTTAATTGTTTTAAGAAAAACTTTAAATTTACTGAAGATTTAAAAATGAACAATTAGATAAATTTTCTGCATGATTTTTTTAAGAGAACGTCCAAGCGCCTAAACTTTCGGTAGGACCTTTCGGCAGGACGCGCCTCTTACATAATTTATTAAATATATTAACAAATATTGTTATTATATGTTATTTTAAGCTTAAACAAGAAATTCACTTAGAGATTTTGAAAAAATCGCCATTTTTAATGTTAAACAAATATTTGAATAACTTATAAAATAGTAAACGTTTTCTAAAGCTTCTCTTCTCATTTTTAAGGTCATTTTCAACAGTATTAGATTTACTTCAGGTATTAACGTGTATTCTTTGCTTAGAAATTGTAAGCAAAGCACAAACGTGGCGATTTAAGATAGCAGACGACAGGGAGTAAAAGTCATTCACTTGTTCGACTTGTATGAAAATGGCGGCCTTTTTTGCCATGAGCAAAAGTAACGCATGGTACTAGCTGTTTTTTTTGCCCATGGGAAAAAAAGGTCGCCATTTTCATTCAAGTGGACAAATGAATGGCTTTTAGTTCCTGTTGGATGCTATCTAAAAGCGTCTATTTTGTGCCTGAGGTATAAAAAGTCAATTTTTCACCAAATCTAATACCTTTTCATGTGATGAGAATGTAAAAAACCATTTCCAACAAGATAGGATCAAAAATTGAAATGTTAAAAAAAGGTCAGACCAGCCCAACTGTGTAAAAAAAATTTCATTGATTTTCTAAAATGTTAAAACTTATATGAATATATTTTAGTTATAACATTTTATAAAATCAATAAAAAAATTTTAACCCAGTTGAGGTAGCCTGACCCAAAAACTTAAAAAAAATTAAATTTCTATGAGAAAATGTTATAGAGGAAAATTGTTTTTATTTTTCTAATCTAAAGTAATATAAAGTAAAAAAATATTGAAATTTAAAAGAAAAATTGAAATTTTAAAATTTTAAAAGTACTGTAGTTTGTGTAGTTTTCGACGAAAATGGCTGGCTAACAAACTTGACCTGTAATTTAACAGTAACTTTGTACTTGCAAAGTTGCAAGTTGATACAATAAGTTTTTCAAAAGTTATCGTGGCGACACCATTGCGTGTGTAGACACACCCAGGTACGATTTTTTGGTCAGACAAAAAAAAAGGTACAGACAGACAGACACTTTTTCTAGATCATGTTTTTTGGACTCAGGGGACCACAAAACGTCAAGATTTCATGAAATTAGAGAAAGTAAATTTTCGACCAAAACTAATACTTTCTCATGTGATGAAAATGTAATAAATAAGCCGCTCACTGCTACTTGACTAGTATTATCGCTTTCAACCATGCTCTCGTCCCCTTATTCCAGCCAGCCCTTCATTTGTAAATAACAATTATTTGTTTAAACTGCTGCTCAATTTGATCAAATCATAAAATATCTTTATGTTTTTATGAACAATTTAATTATTAGCAAAATTTAAAAATAACCCTAGTTTTTAGCTGGTTTTGCATAAGAAAAATAATAAAATAATAATAACTACTAAGTAGACTTCCTACTCTCTAAATCTGAATATGCACTGAAAAAAAAATATTCTTAAATTGAGAGGAAAATTCCTCTTCAGAAATCCTCTTAAATTTTATACTAAAATCAAGAATATTACTCTTAATCGGAGAGTATTTTCCTTCCTTTTCAAGAGGTTTGAAATTAGAGGACTACTTTAGCACATTATTCTTACATTGAAATTAATCTTTTCAATATGAGAATAATATTCTTATAATGTAGAATATTCTTTTTGTTTTAATAATAATCCTCTAACTTTAAGAGGATTTCCTCTAGAAATTCGCACATGCGCAACTATTGATTTCGTCATGTAAACATATAATGGCGAAGTGTCTCGTGAATGTTTTATAGTTTTGTTAAAGACTCCTGAGTTTAGTACAAATGAAGAACAGTGATTTGAATAATTTTGAGGTTATGCATATTGTTTTATTATATTTTATAAATGTTTTTGTAATGTTTGTTTGCAGAAAATTTATATCATTTTGAGGTTATGCTTCTTTACAATATTTTATATTTTTTTCAATAGGATTTCCTTTTGATTTAAGAATATCCTCTTATTTTAAGAGAAATACTCTGAAGTAGAGGACATTCCTCTTAAATTAAAAGGACAGTTTTTTGAGCCATATTCTAGAGGAAAATATGCATTGAAATAAGAGGAATCCGCTTAAAACAAGAATATTTTTTTTTCGGTGTGTGAAAATTCACATATTTGTACGTTATAAGTCGTCTTCTCGATCAATAAGTGAATATACACTTATAATAAGTGAAATTTCACTCAGAATAAGTGAAAAATTCACTTATTTATAAGTGTATATGCACTTATTGATCGAGAGGACGACTTATAACGTACAATAAGTGAAATTTCACATATTCAGATTTAGAGAGTATGAAATTCAATGCAATTCGAGGGGTAGAACATATAAATAATTCAAATTGTTTATAAAATTATTATTAAAAAAATGAAATTTTTAAATTTACAATCATGAAAATATTTTCAATTGAAAGAGTGAACTACTTTGTGTAATCAGTGTAAGTTTAATTAATTTATTGTAAACGCATTTTAAGTTATTAATCCTATATAAGAAATCTGCTATTTTATGACATGATAACGCTTGCTATTGGTCAAGATACGATGATAACGCTTGCCATTGGCTTAAATTCAATAAAAATGCTTGTTATTGGTTCTTGCTAAGATGATAACGCTCGTCATTGGTTAGAATACGATGATAACGGTCGCTATTGGTTAAAAGTATCGGCGACAACGCTTGCTATTGGTGCATTGTGTTGAGAGTCAAACAAGTATATTTATATATATTTTTTTGAATTGAAATTACGAATTAAAGTTTTTAAATGTTAATTAAAGTAAGAAAAATGAATATCAATTCAAAGTTAGTTAAAAAGTTAGTTAAAAAGTTAGTTAAAAAAAAGTTTTTGTTTATTGATAAATTTTTTTTTATTGTAATTACGCGAGTGTAATTCTTGGTAGTGTTCGCCGTGCTGTCGGGTGGGATTTCTCTTTTTCAAAATTTCTTGTGAATAAAAAGTTATTGTAAATTAAAAAAGTTTGAAAAAACGAATTACTTGCAAAGTGCATTTTTATAGTTTTAAGAGGTGAGTTTTCTTGTAATTTTTTATTTTTATTATGGTAATATATGAAAGAATCTTTTTATTGCAAATTTATTTTATATATTCTTCATTATTTTGTTATAAATAAAGTTTTTAGATCTTTATATATATATTTAGTTGTTGTTAATTGTGCTGTGGTGATCCTTTCCTTTCTCTTAAAACTAACTTGAATAGTAATTATTAGATATTAAATTGTTATTTACTTAACCTTAAAAATAATAATTTCAATTTTTTGAAATGATGTCTTAAAGTTATTTACAAGTGTTTTTTATTCGGTTCGCAAAATATCATTATAAATATCCGTTCATGTTTTTGGATAAATACATTGAATTACTCAATTTTGTATGGTTTTTGATAATAAAAAGGCTCGCGACTAACATGAAAAGGCATATCAGGAAGCTTATAACTTACTTTATTGACCTAGGATAGTAAATTAAAATTTGGTAAGCTTTTATAAAAACAAATTAAGGAGAAGTTCCCATTGCGAGAGTCAAAAAAATTGATTTCTTTTTTATTGTATTTTTTTAATATGACCTGACATTTTGTGGAGTCTTTACCCCCACTTTTCTAAAAATTCTGGAGTGATGGGCAATTTTAAGACTCAGTATCGTGTTCAATAACTAAAACTACATTAGAAATAATTCCGATATCAAAAATGAGGAGACAATTTTTTTTGGCATCTGTGTGCTCAAATGAGCGCACGCCGTGCTGATTAATTAACACGCGTTCGAGCATGTGTCCGTCACTATGCGCGCACTTTGCTATCTGGGCTATTAAAAAATTTATTTTTAACCGCTAATTTAGTTTGTTGTTGCAATTTATATGTAATTAAATTCGTCAGCCATATTGGATCCAACACTTTGAATTTTGCTAATTGGACTTTAGATTCGTAATCAGCGTCCCCAAAATCCTCCAAGTAACAAGTTTCAATCGAATTCAAGACATTTTTAAAAATTCGTCCTCCATATTGGATCCGCTATTTTGAATTTGGAAAAGCTGACTTTAGATTCGTATCCAGCGACGCGACACCGAAAACCCCTAAGTAACAAGTTTCAATCGAATTCAAGAAATTTTTAAAAATTAGTCCGTCATGTTGGATCCGCCTTTTTGAATTTTGAAATTCTGCCTTCAGATTCGTAATCTGCGACCCCAAAAGCTTTTAAAAATGTGGTGACCCAAAATTTATGCATCAAATTTTAAATGTATATACTTGAAATTCCAACATAATTGAAATTAAATTTTTTCAATAAGTTTCTACCCATAAGACATTTTTTTGACATAGCCACAATATAACCAATCACTTCTCTAAATCAATAAAAGATATTTAAAAATTATCACGCTAGAGTTCAGAAAAATATTAGTTTTATATAATAAACTGAGTTTTAATATAAATGCCGCTCATAAATTTTCTAAACGGATTTTAATTTCTTATAGTTTTAATTGTATGTTAAGATTTTTTCAAATTTTTAGTAGGCAGAAAAAAATTTCTTATTCATTTGTTTTTAAAGTGACCATCGGTACTGTTCATTTTAAAGTATTTTTATAATAGTATTTAATGTTGAAATACTTAAATAAAACTAAAAATTACTTAACTGACTAAAATTTAGATTTCTTTTAATTTATAGAAATGTTGTATTTTCTTATAAATATAAAAATAAATTAATATAAATGATATAATAATAAAATAATAATAAAACAATATAATTTTTTAATTTCTAAATTTTTGAACTTTATTATAAAAATGTTTTTGTGTAAAAAAATTAGGTATAGGATAGTGTTGTATTACTATGATTGGGGCGCATGATTATTCCTCAAATTTCAATTTCCTAATGTTCAAAACATCGAAATTCTTATCATGGAAACATCATTTTGCATAATTTTCAGTTTTCGAAATTTCATTCAACATAATTTTTAATTTATCGATTTATTCTTTATCCTATTATTTAAATAGTCGAATTGTTTTTTAATATAATTTTTAATATGTCTAAAATTTTTTTGACACACATTTTGTTTTTCCGAATGACTATTTGTCATAATTATTAATCCTCCCAATTGCCATTTGACATAATTTTCAAACCTTCGAAATATTATATTACATAACTTTCATTTATCGAAATTTTATTTGTCATAATGTTCATTTACTCGAATTATCAAGTGACATAAAGCGCATTTACTCGAATTCTCATGTAGATTTAAAGGTTATGTCTCATGAGAATTCAAGTAAATGCGTTTTATGTCACTTGATAATTCGAGTAATGAATATTATGACAAATAAAATTTCGATAAATGAAATTTCTTAAATATGACATTTCGAAGATTTGAAGGTTATGTCACATGAGAATTCGAGTAAATGCGCTTTATGTCACTTGATAATTCGAGTAAATGAACATTATGACAAATAAAATTTCGATAAATGAAAGTTATGTAATATAATATTTCGAAGGTTTGAAAATTATGTAAAATGGCAATTAGGAGGATTAATAATTATGACAAATAGTCATTCGGAAAAACAAAATGTATGTCAAAAAAATTTTAGACATATTAAAAATTATATTAAAAAACAATTCGACTATTTAAATAATAGGATAAAGAATAAATCGATAAATTAAAAATTATGTTGAATGAAATTTCAAAAACTGAAAATTATGCGAAATGATGTTTCGATGATAAGAATTTCGATGTTTTGAACATTAGGAAATTGAAATTTGAGAAATAATCATGCGCCCCACTATGATTACTATGAGTTAAAATGAGAAATTAAAAAAAATTTATATTGGGGGACGTTCAAAAAATACGTATCGCTATTTTTCGGAAATTTAGACCCTCCTCCCCCATGTAACGCAATGTTGTATGCATTAGCGCCATTTTTTCTGCTGACCGTAACAAATAGCTTGACCCCCCTCCCCCCTAAAGCGTTACGTATTTTTTGAACGGTCCCTTGTAAATGTTTTAAAAAAGGCACAATTTTTGTTTTAGCTAGATATTTTTTTAACCAAAAATGGCCAAGCACAATTAATTAAAATTGATTTAATAAATGGTAATAAATCATTTATCAGAGAATAATTTATTCCAAAAAAACATCTTTGATGTTTTAATATAATAGGTCAAAATAAGTAAAACAATTTCAAAAAAAAAATTATTATTAAAGTAATTTGGTGTTGAAGTTCTGGATCATTTTATTTTCATGTTATTATTACTTTGAAACAAATAATGATAATAAAGTAATTTATTTTAAATAAAGCTTAATGTCTATACTTTAATGATAAAATAAAAAGATTGTTAAAAAATTAAAATTTAAAATTGTTATTAACAATTCATATAAACAATTGCAAATTCAAGAATGTTCTTAATATTTTGGAAAAATTAAATAACCATGTATTGATGGTAAAAAGTATTAATTAAAACAATTTTCGCCTGTATTTTTGCAGAAAAATCTACACAATTTCTATAATATAGAAGGTTACTGATTTTTCTTTCTTTAAATTAATCCTTGGAGTTTTTTCTTAATTTTTCAAGTGTCCGGTTTCATTTATTTTGTTCCTAATATAAGTAAAAATATAATAAACTGATGGAAAATATCTGTAGCGTTTTTACTTTGTAATTTTCATATTATGAACACAATTAGTTTTGTGATTTGTTTTTCTTAATAAGAAAAACTCTAATAAAAATATAATATACACTACCAGTTTAAATTTAGAAACCATACCCATTTTCAGGAGAATAAAAAACATTTTAAAACGTATCATGTACGGAAACTAAAATTTTTGTATCTTTTAAGTTTTAAAAGATGTTTAAATTTTGAATAGATCAAGATCTTTTAGAAGTCATTTGATCAATATTTTATTAGACATTTTTAAAAAATGATAATTTTCAATGTTTTACAAAAATTTTAATAACTTCTAAAATACTGAATGCTTTTTAATGATGTTATGCTTATTTTAAAGGTGATTTTCTCCAGAATATGAATTTTTCATAGGCATTAACGTGTAATTTTTTTTAGAAAATTCAATTTGTCAAACTTACATTTAAAAAATTAAAAAACTTTTAAACAATTTTATTAACAGAGAAATAATTTTTAAAATATAAACATATGTTTTTATTTAATCAAAATTTAATTTAAGGTTATATTAAGGTTTTTGTTGTGGGAAAGGACCAGAAGTGGGCGCGCAACGCGCGCCCTATTGGTTCTAGTTATTTTAAAAAGATTTAGTATTCTGTAATAAAGCAAAAGAAATAATTTTAAATCAGTTAGAAGTTTTATTTTATTTATTCTAAACTACAGATATTTATAAGAGTTTAAAAATTTTAAAAAACAATAATTTTTTTTAAAACAGTAGAACTGGTCAAGCCCAAAAACTTAAAAAAAAAAAAAAAAAAATTTTTTTTAAAATGTTATAGAAAAAAGTTGTTTGTATTTTTCTAATCTAAAATAATATAAAGTTAAAAATTCTGAAATTTGAAAAAATTGAGTTTTCAAAATTTTGAAACTACCGTAGTTTTTGTAGTTTTTAACGAAAATGGCTGGTTAACGAACTTAACCTTCATTTTTACACCAACTTTAAGTGTGTTAAATTTAAAAACGATCAGACAAGATTTTCAAAAGTTATTGTGTCAACAACATTTTGGTCTACAGACGGACATACATACATACAGACAGACAGACGGACAGACAGACAGACACACAGACAGACGGACTCGCCGGACCATGTTTTTCGGGTTCAGGGGACCTCAAAACGTAAAGATTTCATAAAATTAGCAAAAGTCAATTTTCGACCAAAACTAATACTTTCTCATGTGATGAGAATGTAATAAAAATTACTTTTTTTCAGAATAACTCGAAAAGTATAGGGTTTGGCGAAATGATGTCTACAGCAAAGTTGTAGCTGAGGATGAGACGAGAAAAAAAGTCTGTAGTAGCAAGATTCCATATGGAATAGATTCGGAGATAATTGAGTCGGAATATCGATTTTTAGTCAAAAAAGCGCACAAAAAATATATATATAGAGTGGTTTTTCCGGAAATTACGACTTTTTTGTGTACAAGTATATTTTTCAAGTATTTTAGGGTGAGAATATGTCAAAATCAATTGACTGACTTTTATTTCTTTAAAGAAATTCGATTTTCAGTGATATTTTAGGATTTTTTAGTTTTTTTTGACCATTTAAGAGACTATAACTTCGAAAATTGAGTTTTTATGAAAAAATTTTGTAAAGAAAAGTTGTTTGTATTTTTCTAATCTAAAATAATATAAAGTTAAAAATTCTGAAATTTGAAAAAATTGAGTTTTCAAAATTTTGAAACTACCGTAGTTTTTGTAGTTTTTAACGAAAATGGCTGGTTAACGAACTTAACCTTCATTTTTACACCAACTTTAAGTGTGTTAAATTTAAAAACGATCAGACAAGATTTTCAAAAGTTATTGTGTCAACAACATTTTGGTCTACAGACGGACATACATACATACAGACAGACAGACGGACAGACAGACAGACAGACACACAGACAGACGGACTCGCCGGACCATGTTTTTCTGGTTCAGGGGACCTCAAAACGTAAAGATTTCATAAAATTAGCAAAAGTCAATTTTCGACCAAAACTAATACTTTCTCATGTGATGAGAATGTAATAAAAATTACTTTTTTTCAGAATAACTCGAAAAGTATAGGGTTTGGCGAAATGATGTCTACAGCAAAGTTGTAGCTGAGGATGAGACGAGAAAAAAAGTCTCTAGTAGCAAGATTTCATATGGAATAGATTCGGAGATAATTGAGTCGGAATATCGATTTTTAGTCAAAAAAGCGCACAAAAAATATATATATAGAGTGGTTTTTCCGGAAATTACGACTTTTTTGTGTACAAGTATATTTTTCAAGTATTTTAGGGTGAGAATATGTCAAAATCAATTGACTGACTTTTATTTCTTTAAAGAAATTCGATTTTCAGTGATATTTTAGGATTTTTTAGTTTTTTTTTGACCATTTAAGAGACTATAACTTCGAAAATTGAGTTTTTATGAAAAAATTTTGTAAAGAAAAGTTGTTTGTATTTTTCTAATCTAAAATAATATAAAGTTAAAAATTCTGAAATTTGAAAAAATTGAGTTTTCAAAATTTTGAAACTACCGTAGTTTTTGTAGTTTTTAACGAAAATGGCTGGTTAACGAACTTAACCTTCATTTTTACACCAACTTTAAGTGTGTTAAATTTAAAAACGATCAGACAAGATTTTCAAAAGTTATTGTGTCAACAACATTTTGGTCTACAGACGGACATACATACATACAGACAGACAGACGGACAGACAGACAGACAGACACACAGACAGACGGACTCGCCGGACCATGTTTTTCGGGTTCAGGGGACCTCAAAACGTAAAGATTTCATAAAATTAGCAAAAGTCAATTTTCGACCAAAACTAATACTTTCTCATGTGATGAGAATGTAAAAAAGAAAAAAAATTTTTTTATTTAGTTTAATGCGTTAGTTTTATTATTTTCATAATTTAATTATTGTATAAACATATTTGAAATATTTAAGTTTAATTGAAACATATTTTTTGATTCATTTAAAGAAATAATATATTTAGTTCCAATATAAGTTATGGTTGATTTAAGATTATTTATAATCAACTTTTAAGTTTAAATCAAACATAAAATTATAAAAAAAAATTTTTGTTTTAAACAAACAGAAATTATATTTGAATTAACCCGTTGACTGTCGCTGACGCATATATGCGCAAAACTAAACTGGTCAAAAGTGTTCATGACGCATATATGCGCAACTCAAAAAAGGTGATTAAAAACTTCTTAAATGTTCCTGAAATCGGTTACTCGGGGGTTTTCGAGGTCGCTGATTACAAATCTAACATTAGTTTTCCAAAATTCAAAATGGCGGATCCAATATGGCGGACGATAAAATAAAAAATTAATTATAATGTCTTGAAACTGCATACTCGGGGGTTTTTAGGGTCGCTGATTACGAATCTGACATTAGTTTTTCAGGGTATTTAACGAAATTTGATTTCACCAAAAATTATCATACTGATGTCAGATTAACCAGTTTCAAATAAATTCAATAAATTTAAAAAAATCTCCGCCATATTGAACCAGATATTTTGAATTTTGAAAAACTGATTTCATATTCGTAATCCGCTGATTACCCTGAAAATCCCAAGTATTCAGTTTTAAGCCAATCTAATCAATTTTTTATTTCGTTGTCGTTTATTGGATCCGCCATTTTGAATTTTAGAAAACTAATGTTAGATTCGTAATCAGCGACCCTTAAAACCTTCGAGTAACAAGTTTCAAGCAAATTTAAAGAATTTTGAAAAAATTTCCGCCATCTTGGATCCTCCATTTTGAATTTCGGAAAACTGATGTCAGATTCGTAATCAGCGACCCCAGAAACCTTAGGGTACCAAGTTTCATAAAAATCCATTAAAAATTTTTTCAACACACTTTTGTCCCAAACAGTGGAAATCTCGTTGACAGCCAAGGGGTTAAATATAATTATTCAAACAATTAAACAAAATCATCTAAAATTATTTTTGAATTTCATTTATGCATAACTAGCAACAATCTTCCTGCCTTTTTTAAACAAAATTAGCAAATTTTTTGTTAAAAACACTAAAAAAATTAAATTTTGGAAAAATTACAAATAATTGTAAAAATTTAATTATTTTCAAAAAAAATAAAATTCTTCTTTAAAAATTCAACTAAGTATGTTCAATATTTGAAAAAAATTCTCGTGAAATTCCCAATTATCTTTATAAATAATAAAATTCTTCTCCAAAGTTCAATTAATTTTCATAAATGTCAACAAAATTCTTTTCCTAATTTCAATTATTTTCAAAAATTTTTCTAATTTTAATTATTTTTAATATCTAACATTTTGAAAAAATTTCCGAAAAAGAATTCAATTATTTAAATTTTAAACAAATTTTTAATAAAATTGTATACAACCATTTAATTATTGTCATAAGTAATAAAAATTTCACAGGAATTCAATTATTTCCAATAATAATTGTAATTGTAAGAATATAATTGTAACAATATTGTTATGATATAAAATAATGATTTTATCTCTCGGGCATCTTTAATTATTAGAAAACATGAAGAAGTCGATCACTCCGAGTCTTCTACTCGGAACAATCGATATCTTCATATTTTATAACAATACTTTTATATAAGTATTGTTAAATAAAATATTTAAAATAAATTATAAATATGTATTTATTTATAAATAAAATATTTTAAATAATTAAGATTATGGATTTTTATCAAACAATATAATATCACACTAAAATTATAAATCCAAACAAAATAACAGCACAATATACTTATAATAAGTTGTTTCAATACTTTTATATAAGAAGGTTTGAATTTGAAATTTTCGAATGTCTTAATTCCTGTGGAAAATCCTGATTCCAAAAGTAAGATTAAAAATAGGATTCGTGCAAATATTTAATAATCCGTCTGTGAAAACATTTAAATTTAAAAAACAAAACAAGCGTGTTATTTATTTTTAAGTTTCTTTTTCTATTTATTCACTGAAAAAATTTAGTCAAAAATGTCAACTACTATTATATATTTGAGTGGAAAGTAGTTAAATATATTACTATTTTAGTTACGCTAACAATGTTTCTATATTTGATTTTACTATTTTTGAAGTAGGTAATTAAAAAATAATAGTTGAGTTGACTAAAAAATGTAGTTAAATTACAGAATCAACTGGGAAATCTGATTGCATCAACAACACTCTTAATTTTTTTAACTACTTTCTGATAGTCGATACAACTTTTTAAATTCATTTAAGGACTTATTGAATAATTCAGCGATTAGTTGAAAAGTAGTCAATTCTACTCGAAATTTCGTTTAGTGCAGTACTGTCCAGCATTTTTGCTATCAACTGCCAGTACCCTCCGCTCAAGTATTTGACTTATTTCCAAGATAAAAAATATTTCTTTTTATTTTGAAAATGTGAAAAGTGTTTACAACAGCAAGAGTGCGCGATGGTCATAGCGTTGCTTCCTTGATTTAAATTCCAGTATAACTCTGGGAGTCAGAGGTTGTTTAAACTCACTGGTGTCTGTTCCGAGCCATTTACTGGACTTGCCATCAACTGAGGAGCGAGTCATTGGTCGCATCCGCCATCATGGTCAGACTCGAGATACAAACTGAGTCTACTGGAGCACGATTTACCAGTCCGTTTGTCCTTTCATGCGATTACTCATATACGATTCCTCTGGCGGCTTTATCAAAGTGTGTGCAGGGAAAACCCCTCTCCTTCCCCCCTCCAAGAAGGTTTATTCACTCTAATCCTCCTAGGTCATGGGGTGGATTTACAAAAGCTCGTAATTGTTTTCCCGTTATTTCAGGGACTTTTACGCTCCTCGTAAAATGTCACACAGGTTTACTCTCATTTTCTTTTTTTATTTTCTCTTCCTGACGAAAATTTCACTTTATGGATCATGTCAATCTCCTCGGTTTTTATCCTTCGTGGGTGGAAATTGCAAAATTTGTTCCTAAAGCTTTTTGTATTTTATCTGTTTAATTAACGGGTGAAATAATATTAATTGTTTAAGGATAATTAAAACTCGATTTTTTAAATTCTTAATACAAAACCTTCAATTTTTTCTATTTCTGACAATAATTTATTTTTAATTAACTTAATTCTTGAAAAACTATCATAAAATTATTACTTATAAATTATTTAAATAGTACCGAATTGTACTTAAATATTTTTAAATTAATTGAATTTTAAAATAGTTGCGTTTACAATTTTCATAAATAGATAAACTTTACAAGGTCTTAATTTTAAATTTTAGAAAATATCAATTTTGCATGAATTTACTTAAAAATTTTAAAGAACTTAGATTATTAAAAAAATTTAATAATTCAAATTCTTGTGAAATTAGTTAAATTTTTTAATATCCAAATGATTTACAAATGATTGCAGAAATTCAATTATCTTAAAGAATTTTAATAGAATTTTTGAAAAAATTAACTATAATATAATATTAATATTAACTATAATTATTAATTTGAATGTTCTTTCATTCTTTCATTCACTTTTTTGTCTCTCACACTATGAAGTTGTCTTTTGTTTATACTTTTGTTTTTTGTTAACTTTACATAGGAAATAGAAATCATCAGAATTTTTTTACTTCCTTTCATTAAAAGACTAAAATTTTGTTAAATACTATGTTTTGTCAAATTGAAATTATTTTTGTTCTTTACTTCTAAAAAAAATAGAAAATTATTAAACAACTTTCATTAAGAAATAGAAAATTTATTTATTTTCCATTATTTTCTTTTTGAATCACAATTTTTTAAGGAAAATTATTATTTTATTTTAGAAAAAGAAGAAAAATATTTGCACAATTTATATTTTAATCTTATCTTTGGAACAGGATTTTCCACAAAAATTAGGACATTCAAAAATTCAAAACTTTTTTAAATTAAACAACTTATAAAAGTATTGTTTATAAAACATGAAGACGTCAATTGCTCCGAGTCGAAGACTCGGAGTGATCGATTTCTTTATGTTTTCTAATAAATTAAAGATGACCGAGAGATAAAATCATTATTTTACATTATAAGAATATTGTTACTGTTACTTCATCAAAATTATTTTCATCATTTTAATTCAATTATTATTTTCTAGAATTTTAAATTATTTTTTATGAAAATAATAATTGAATTCCTTAAAAAATATTATTATTTATGAAAATAATTGAATTCCTTGTTAAATTTTAATTATCTTATGAATATTATTAAATGTTTGCGCAGAATTTCAATAAAATTTTTTATAATTGAATTCTTTTGAAAAATTTTAGTAGATATTATAAAAATCATTGAATTGAGGAAATTTTTTAAAAATAATTGAAATTTTTGCCGAGAATTTTTTCAAAATTTTTTTAAATAATTGAATTGATTCGAAGAATTTTATCAAACTTTTTTAAAATAATTGAATTTTTGCAACGAATTTTATTAAAATTTTCAAAAATAATTAAATTATTATGAAGATATTTTATTAATTTTTGTGTTAAATAATTGAATCATTGCGAACAAATTTATAAAACATTTGCAAATGATTGAATTCTTGCAAAGACTTTTATCAAAAAATTTGATAATAATTAAATTTCTTCAAAGAATTTTATTGTTTATAAAAACAAGTGAATTATTGCGAAAAAAATTGCAAATTATTGAATTCTTGCAAAGAATTTTATCAAAAAATTTGATGCTAATTAAATTTCTTCGAAGAATTTTATTGTTCATGAAAATAATTGAATTTATGAAGAATATTATTAAAATTTTACATAATCTTAATTAAATTCTTTTGAAGAATTTCTTTGAGTTTCTTTAAAATAATGGACTTTCTTTTATCATTTTAATTACAAGTTTTCAAAGTAATTGAATTCTATATGAATAATTTTTTTTAAGTTTTTATAATAATCCTCTTTCTTAATAATTGAAATTAAGCAATTAATTCTTGAATTTTATTTAAAATTTTTGGAAAATAATTGAACTTTTTTGAAAAATTTCTTTAATTTATTGAATACAATCGAATTTTTTAATAATTGTATTGAAAATAATTGAATGCCTGAGATTACCTGATTAAAAACTTTGAAAATTAATTTTAATAAAAATTTTAAAAATAATTACTATGAAATTTTTATTATTTAATTGATTCATTCAAAATTGTCATTTTCTAAAATTTCAAATTAAAATTTTTTTTAAATAATTGAATTCGTTTTGGGAAATATTTTATTAAAATCGTAGATATTGAAAATCATTAAAATTAGAAAAATTTCTGAAAATAATTGAACTTTGGAGAAGAATTTTGTTATTTATAAAAATAATTGGAATTTTTACGAGAATTTTTTTAAAGATTTGAACATATAGTTGAATTTAATAAGAAGAATTTTTTTTTTAAAGAATTTTTGCAATTATTTTTAAATTCTACAAAATTGAATTTTTACATTCTCATCACATGAGAAAGTATTAGTTTTGGTCGAAAATTGACTTTTGCTAATTTTATGAAATCTTTACGTTTTGAGGTCCCCTGAACCCGAAAAACATGGTCCGGCGAGTCCGTCTGTCTGTGTGTCTGTCTGTCTGTCTGTCTGTCTGTCTGTCTGTCTGTCCGTCTGTCTGTATGTATGTCCGTCTGTAGACCAAAATGTTGTAGGCACAATAACTTTTGAAAATCTTATCTGATCGTTTTTAAATTTAACACACTTAAACTTGGTGTCAAAATGAAGGCTAAGTTCGTTAACCAGCCATTTTCGTTGAAAACTACAAAAACTACGGTAGTTTCAAAATTTTGAAAATTCAATTTTTTCAAATTTCAGAATTTTTAACTTTATATTATTTTAGATTAGAAAAATACAAACAATTTTTCTCTATAACATTTTTTTAAAAAAACTTTTTTTTTTTTTTTTTTTAAGTTTTTGGGCCCGATCAGTTCTACTGTGTTAAAAAAAATTATTGTTTTTTAAAATCTTAAAACTTTTATAAATATCTGTAGCTTAGAATAAATAAAATAAAACTTTTAACTGTTTTTTTAAATTTGAAATTTTTTATTTGCATTATAACAGAATACTACATCATTTTAAAAAATAATTAATAATTAAAAATGCGTTTACAATAAATTAATGAAACTTACACTGATTACACAAAGTAGTTCACTCTTTCAAATGAAAATATTTTCATGATTGTAAATTTAAAAATTTCATATTTGCAATAATAATTACATTCTCATCATATGAGAAAGTATTAGTTTTGTTCGAAAATTGACTTTTGCTAATTTTATGAAATCTTCACGTTTTGGGGTCCCCTGAACCCAAAAAACATGGTTTGGCGATGGTGTCTGTCTGTATGTCTGTCTGTCTGTCTGTAGACACAAAATGTTGTTCCCATGATAACTTTTGAAAATCTTATCGGATCGTTTTTAAATTTAACTCACTTAAACTTGGTGTAAAAATGAAGGCTAAGTTCGTTAGCCAGACATTTTCGTCAAAAATTACAAAAACTACAGTAATTTCAAAATTTTGAAAATTCAATTTTTTCAAATTTTCAAATTTTTAACTTTATATTATCTTAGATTAGAAAAATACAAACAACTTTTCTCTACAACTTTTTTTGTCAAAAAGTCAAATTTTTTTTTTTTTTTTTTTAAGTTTTTGGGCCCGATCAGTTCTACTGTGTTAAAAAATTTTATTGATTTTCTAAAATGTAAAAAAATTTTTTAAAAAATTTTAATTAATATCTGTAGTTTACATCAATTCAAAAAACACTTATAACCGTTTTTTGAAATTTTTGTTATTAATTTTTGGATTAACAAAATATTATAACCTTTTTAAAAGAAATTAATAACTCAGAAACTTTTTAACGAAAATATATGCATGATTGTTACTTTAAATATTCCATATTTTTATAATATCTATTTTATAAGCAATTTGAATTATTTATGTGTTTTACCCCTCCACTTACAATGAAATCTTTACTTTAAATTTTAGGGAAAAAAGTCATGTGTTTTATTTTAGCTTATTTTTATTTTTTTAAATTATTTATTTATATAAAAATAATGTTATGTTTTAAATATTCTGTCATTAACAGAATTTTTTTTATATACTTTATGATATATTTAAAAATATTTTGACCTGCTTATGAATTTTAAACATATTTTTTTAAAAGAAAGCTGAGATACCAGAGTAACTTTTCTAGGAGATAAACACTTAATTAAAACAAAAATGTCCGAGTAAATCAACAAAGAGTGAAAAGTTAGCCATTACGCTCCGGTCGACACTACACAAAAAAAATTTGATACTAATACTTTAAGAATATTTTAGCTGCTTCTGCAAATCCCGTTTTTGCTAAAAGAGTTAGTATAATTAAAAATAACTTCAAAATTTTAATCATCAACACCAAAAATATACATTTAAATCCACTTAATCTTGCAATCATCAGCAAACAAAAACAAGTGATGAGAATGTAATCCTTAAAGTCGTAGTAACTTTAAGAAAAAAAAATATATTTTATGAAACATATAATAGTAAACAAGAACAAGAAAACAAATAATGCATAACAATTGCAGAACACCACGAGCGAAGCGAGCCATTTGCGCGCGAAGCGCGCAACAACACACGGAGCGCGAAGCGCGACGATCAATATTTGCGCGCCCCGAGGCGCGCTGAAACTTGCGAGCGAAGCGAGCCCCCGCGCGAAGCGCGGATGAGAATGTGTCCGCGCTTGCGCGGGCAGATTTTTTTAGTATTTTCAACAAAAATTTAAATTAGAAAATTTTCAAAGGCCGTAGCAGTATAAGCATGTAAAAAGTGCCCCCTCTTGGATTGGGTCCATATACAGGGAATAATTTTGACCTATTATGAGACTTATTTTCACCAAGTTTTAACTCGAAAAAAAATTTTGTTTTTGAGTTATACAATTTTTTTGAAAAATTCAAAAACTTTTTTTCCCTCCAAAATGGTTGAACCGATTTTCATAAAAAAATTTTTTTTGTACAATATAATATGAACAGTTAATAAAAAAAAAATTTCGACCAAATTCTAACAAAGAAATTTTTTTTGCACAACCGCTATTTTTTTTCTATAAAATAATAGTCATTTCAAGAGTAACATATATTTTTTGCAAGATGATTGAAAGGGTACTTCATACTTTAAAAAATAAAAAACCGATTTTTGGCCCCTAAATAGTACAGTTTCCTATATAAACGAGGGGCCAACATTTTTTAAAATTAAATTAAAAATTAATTAACCCCTTAACTGTTTAAGGAAAATACAACATGATTGTCCCAAAATGCCCAGCGGAATCTGATATTTTTTCAAATAGTATAATATATTTAAATTATAACTAATTATTCAATTATTTTCTGAAATATCATTAATGACCCTTATAATTTCTTATAATATTGATATAAAGAAAAATATTTATCAATAAATTATATTTATTTTGAGTGATTTATTGTAAATATTGATTTTTTAGTATGTACAAGGTTTATTAAAAAAGTAAATGGACGTACACTACCGTCGGGAATTACCGGTACGGCTGCACGCGCACGGCCCAAAAACATGTCAATCACTAAGAAAACGATTTATTTGATTCAAAAAAATTTTGTTTAAATCAAACTTAAAATATCTTTGCTATACAGTCAAACAAATTTCAGTTTAATTTAAACATATTTTTTGGTTCATTTATGGAAATAATATATTCAATTCAAACAAAATTTATGGTTGATTTTAAATTATTTCTAATCAACGTTTAAGTTTGTATCAATCATATCATTTTTAAACATATTCTTTGTTTAAACCAAAACAGAAAATATATTTGAATTAAACATAATTATTTAAACAAATATTATTTTTGAATCAAAGCAGTAGATATTTTCTATATATATTGGGATCTCACGAACCGATTAAGATTTTTAATCTCTTTTGGTCTTAAGTTAAAGATAAAACTTAAACCTATGTAAATTTCAAATTTTTTCTACAATTATTAAAAAATATGCCAAAGTTGAAAAAACTTCAAAAAAAATTTTTTTTTTGTAAATTTTTTTGAAAAGTTGACTAAAAAATCAATATTTAGGGGAGAGGGCCCCAAGGTGGTCAGGGCCCTAAGGTGGTCACCCTAAGAAAATTTGTGTATATTAGTTAGTATTTTTGAATTTTTTTTGTTATTGTTATTATTTGAGAAGACAAAGATTTTAGTAAAGTTTTGAGGTAAATAGTCGTATGAGTCTCGTTGTAACGTGAACGTCGTAAAATTTCTGTTTTTAAATGATCGAGAAATTTTTTTCTCAGGGTGTTAAAATCATCGAAATTAACCATTTTAAATTAGTAAAAATCGTTATAATTATCTTTATATATCGTACAATATTATTCCAAATGAATATAATTAATATTGTGCTTTAAAAAATTTTTTCATTAACGTTTAAAAAATTGTGTCTTGGCCCTAAGGTGGACACATTTTTGGCCCCAAGGTGGTCGCTTTTGATTTTTTATGAAAATGTGTTTATACGCCATATTTATCAACATTTATCACCACAGTAAAAAGTAAATCTTAATTTAAGAGCTGCCTTAAATTCAACACTGTCTGTTATAATGTTAAAGGATACGAAAAACGTGCGTAAATTCAACATTGACTGTCTTAAAAATGTTGCATCTTAATTTAAGGCAGCTTTCGTGCCTTAAAATAAGATTTTCTTTTTACTGTGACTGTGAATGTGAATTTTATCAATTTTTAAGTTTTATGATGAATAATAATGAAATAGAATTATTTTCAAAATTTTACCTGTCTAATACATACACAAAAAGTATCATTTTTGACGAAAGGACAAAGTGCAAAAAAAAAATATGTAATATGTTTCTGTGATCCTGAAAAACAATTAATATTAAATATAAACAACTTAATAATACGTTTTTTACATTTTTTTAAAACTTTTTTAGTGAATTTTTGTATGGTGACCACCTTGGGGCCACTTTTTTAAAAGTCGAATTTTCAACTTTTTTTAAAAAGTGACATAACTTTTTTTTTATTAATGAAATGAAAAAAACTTTATGATAGGAAGTTAGGTAATAAAATAAAGTTTCAAACGACGTATTATTGACCTTTATATATAATTCCATTTGAAATCTACAGTCGTTCAAAAGATGGGTGACCACCTTAGGGCCCTCTTCCCTACAATAAACAGGCATATATTATTAACTTTTTTAGAAATTTAATTTAAGTATTAATTAATTTTTAATTTAATTAAAAAAAAATATTGGCCCCTCGTTTATATAGAAAACTGTACTATTTAGGGGCCAAAAATCGGTTTTATATTTTTTAAAGTATGAAGTACCCTTTCAATCATCTTGCAAAAATATATGTTACTCTTGAAATGACTATTATTTTATAGAAAAAAAATGGCGGTTGTGCAAAAAAATTTCAAAAAAAAAAATTAAAAAAAAAATTTTTTTTTACTGACTTTTTACTGACTTTCTTTGTTAGAATTTGGCCAAAATTTTTTTTTATTAACTGTTCATATTGTATTGTACAAAAAAATTTTTTTCATTAAAATCGGTTCAACCATTTTGGAGGGAAAAAAAAATTTTGAATTTTTTTGAATTTTTCAAAAAAATTGTATAACTCAAAAACAAAATTTTTTTTCGAGTTAAAACTTGGTGAAAATAAGTCTCATAATAGGTCAAAATTATTCCCTAAATATGGACCCAATCCAAGAGGGGAAACTTTTTACATGCTTATACTGCTACGGCCTTTTATTATTTTTAAAATTGATAATTTTATTTAAAAAAGGTATAGTAAGAAGTTAGCCGCGCGATTTTTTGCTAGTAACTTTATTAATTTTAATGTTCTTTCATTCTTTCATTCATTCACTTTTTCTGTCCCTCACACTCTGAAGTTGTCTTTTGTTATACTTTATACTTTTGTTTTTTTCTAGAAATAATTGAATTTTGAAAAGGTGTCAAATTAAAATCTTCGAAAATTTGAATTTTTCGTACTTTTAACTAACAATTCTGTAGAATTATATTTTTTTAAAAAAGCTTAATTTAATTCTTTTTGGATATTATATGAATGTTTTTATTTTCTAATATATAATTAATTAAAGAATTTACGAATAATCGAAATTTCGTAAAATTGAATTGTAAAAACAAATGGATTTAAAAATTCTCAAAGAACTCTGTGCAAAATTAGTAAAAATAATTGATTTAAAGAAGAATTTTAATTTAAAATTGTTGATTATGAAATTTTATTTCATTATGATTACGAATTAGAATTGTCTTTGATGTCAAATTAATTTTAATTTAGAATTTGAATGAACTTTGGTGCCAAATTCATTTTTATGTTGAATTAGAATTGACTTCAAAATGCATTTTGTGTCAAAGTCAATTCGAAATCTAAATGAATTTGTGGGCAAAATTAATTCGAATTCTAAATTAAAATTAATTTGACGTCAAAGTCAAATTATATCGGAGTTAAAGTCATTTCGAATTCGAATTCAAAGCGAAATCAGATTAGATAATCAACCTTTCCCCCCTTTGATATATTTTTATTTTCATATTTCTTCCACTTTCAGCCTCAGAAATTTTTATTTTCACAATATTAACAATATGAAAATTAAAAGGAAAATAAAATTTTTTTTAAAACGAAAATAAAAATGAAATTCTATCCAAGTGAAAGTGAATATGAAAGTGAAAATAAAAATTTATAAAAATAAAAGTAAATGTGAAAATAATAATCTATTAAAACAAAAATAAAAATTTTCTGAAGTGAAAGTGAAAATGAAAGTGAAAATAGAAATGAAGTTACATAATCGACCCCCAGGAAATAAAAATTCCCCCACCCAATTCTTATTCTGAAATATTCTTCCTTAATTCAAGTCAAACTCAGTCGAAGATTTTTGCTTTCCTTTTTCTTTTCCTTTCTTTTTATTATGACGAATTTTCGAGTGGATTGCATTGTTCGACTTTTTTTATGACCCCATCTAAGTATAGAAGTGAATAAGGCGCAACAAACGTCAAGATTTCTAGCGAACCCACGCCAACTATAGGTCTCAGTATCCAAAAAGACTTTTTTTTTCTTTTCTTTCTCTTGCTCTTTTTTCTCATTTTTTATTACAGAACTTTCACAAGTTCTCGAGGATATTCAAGTCAAAAGTTTGTCGAGGTTGGTGAGCTGGGAAATATTTGAAAATGCTTTATTCTAGAAAGTGCCACGACTCAGAGAAAGTTTATGAATTTTTTTTTTTATACTTCTGCTTATTGACAATTACCCTGAAAAAAATACTTTTTCTTCACACCAATTTTCTTATATATACTGAAATATTAATTTAATTCTAATTTATTTTCATTTCCAATCTTGATTGTAAAATTGACAAATTTCAATCGACAAATAACATAATCTGTGTTATGAATTATTATTCACGACGCATAGATTTATGATTTATGGGAATTAAAATCATGATCAACTTTATCATTAACTGTACGATGAATGAATAAATTTTCATTAGCATATTAAATCAGTCAAAATATTGATTTTCCAATAAAGATGAATTTCGCCTCTCTCTCTCTCAATTTGTTTGGAATGAAAAAAACAAAAATAAAAAAGAAAAGTGAAATTTAATTTACCGAAGGTTCTCTTCGCAAATATCTTTTGTCCGTACGACTAAGGAGACACAGAAGAAAAGGAAGTAAGTGGGTTTGAAGTTGTAACATGTTCAATATCCTTTGTGTATTTTATCTTTCCGTAAAGGGGTATATATAGGGGGAGAGGGAGGAATCGAGTACACCATAAAAAGAAAAGAAGAAAAAGAACCGCGAGGCAAAAAATTTATACGAGAGGGGAGGCAAAAAAAAGTGGGCACCTTTTCATCGTTCAACGAAATTCCAGAATTGTAAAATGTTGAACTGCGCTCAAGACATGAAGAAAAAAGACACGTGCAGTTTAGATTTATTACACAAGTGCTTCACGAGAAATGGAAGGGAAAAGGAAATACTTGTATTTAAGTTATCTCTATAAAGGAATAAAATACAATTTTTTGAAATTTCAAAATTTTTCGCAAAGAATTTGTTCAACTCAAAAGTTTTTGCACGACAATATTTACTATAATGATTTAAAATGTTAATAAAGGAAAATAATAATAAAAACAAATAATAACAATAACAATAATAATTAAAATAATAATAATAATATAAAAAATAGTATAAAAATAATAATAGAATAATAACAATAACAATGATAATAATAATAATAATAATAATAATAATAATGAAAATAAAAATAATAAACAAATAGTAAAATCATAATAGAATAATAAAAGGTAATAACAATAAAAGTAAAAATAATAATGATAAAGAAATTGTAATGTAGAGAACTTAAAATTTTGTTATTTTAAGTAAAACAAAATCCTACTTTAGTTTAAAAGCGGGTTGCAATAAAAGAAAACTTACCTTGCATTAGGGGCTTTGTTCTTCAAAAGGAATTATCATTCGAGTTATAAAGAGTTCTTCAATTACTGAAGAAACTTACTGGAATAACCCAAGGCATACACCTCCCCTGGCATCGAAGGGAAGAAAGGAATAAAGTGGTGAAAAATTCCATCTTTTATGCGAAATGAAGTGGTTTCATATTGAAAGTTTTTAAACTTTTCGACAAAGTTTATTCTCTTCCAAATAGGCCAAGGTTGGTTGAAAGTTCATCAAAAAATATACAGGCGATTACCTCGATTCTTTACTAAATTGTAGGAAAAAATTTCTTTCAATCAAATAAATTCATTTAATATTTGAATCAAATATATCCATTAAATATTCGAATTAAATAAATTTTAATAAATATTAACTATAATAATCTTCGAATTCATTCTTTCATTTTTTCCGTCTGTCCACACTTTGAAGTTAGTTTTTGTGTTTGCTTTTGTTTTATTTTCTTTAAAAAATATTGTTTGACAAATCGAAAATATTTACAGGTATTTTTTCATAATTTATAAGAAAATAATACTAGAAATTAAAAAAATTTTAAATTTAAAAAAAATTATAATTAACAAATAAAAAATATACCTATTTTGTTTATTAAATATGTTTTTTTTTCTATAACAAATTTTGTTTGACTGATCAGAATTATGCAAATTTTTCTCTTTTTTATTTCTGAAAATTATAAAATTGTTAATTTTTAAAAAATTATGATTAAGAAATAGGAAATAAATACCCATTTTATGCATAATAATTTGTATTTTGTAGCAAATTCTCAATTTTCATAAGGAAATAATTTGCATCATTTCTATTTCTGGATTACAATTGCTTTAATAAAATTAAAAGTTTTTTAAAAATAATGAAAAAAATGTTTATAAATTCTATTTGTCAATTACAAATTTTAATTGAAAATTTTACTCAAAAAAATGTTCTGTAACATTTAATTACGAATTTCTTTCATTGTAAAATTATTCGAAAGCATCAACAACTTCTGTTTTAAATATAGATATTTAATTATTATTATTTTTCCACAGGAATTAAGATTTTCAAAAATTTCAAATTCAAACCTTTTTGAAATTAAACAACTTATTATAATAATCAGAGATGATCGAGTGATAAAATTATTATTTTAAATTATAAGAATATTGTTACTGTAACTTCTTAAAATCAATTTTTATTATAAATTTCTACGAGAATTCAATTATTTAGGTAAATACAAAAGTAAATAATTTATTAAATCATTGAATGTTTCTTTTAATTTAATTCTAATAAAGAGTTTTATCAACAAATTTGTAAATAATTAAATTCTTTTGATGAATTTTAATAAAAATTATAAGAATATAATTACATTTTTCGAAGAATTCAATTAAAATTGTATTAAAACTAATTGAAAATCTGCGATAAGTTTTATTAATTATGAAAATAATTGCATTATTGGGAAGCGATTTATAAAAATTTTTTAAATAATTGAATTCCTGTGAATTTAATTTGATTTTATTAAAATAGTCATTTAGAGAATTTTTTACATTTTTACTATTGTTTATTAAAATAGTAGATAATTAAAATTAAAATCATTGAAATGAGGAAAATTTTTGAAAATAATTGAAATTTTGACATCAATTTTATTGATATTTTTGAAAATAACACAGCCACACAAAAAAAAAAAAAGTTCTGATCTGGGGGTCTCACTATGTAGACTTTATGTTTTTTGGGTCGCTGAATCCGAATCCGAGGTCCATTTAACCCCATCAGATCAGGATTTTGACATAACCTCAAAAAACCAATATGGCGGACACATTTTTGAAAAGTTCATCGGATTCGCTTGAAATTCGTTACTCGGGGTTTTTGGGGTCGCTGATTACGAATTTGAAGTCTGATTTCAAAAATTCAAAATGGCGGATCCAATATGGCGGACAAGTTTTTGAAAAATTCATCGGACTTTTTCCTGAATTTCCTGTCTCAAAATATATGATTATTATAATTATAATAGTTTTAAAACTATATTCCAAATCATATTTTACTTTTAGGAAAAAAGATTTGATACAAAGAATAAGATTTTTGATTCGTCTTCATGTAAGGAATAAGATTTTATTGACTCCAGTAACGTAAATTTGAATAAAGAAACGAATTTATAAAAATAAAGCGAATTTTTCGGCTTTACAATTTATCAGAATTTCATATAACATGTTCCTATATCTAGAGGAAAATTTCTTAACCATTTTTAAAAATTTTATAATTTAAAGGAAGCTTCGTAAGCTTTCTTCACGAGAAAGTAATAATTTTTTTCGAATTAAATAAAATTTACTCAAAATAAATAAATAACGAAAAGAAAAGAAAAATACTATCGAGATGAGACAAAAGGATTTATGAAAATTGAATTTTCAGTTTACATTCACGTGCGACCAAAAATAATATCAGACGAGTGATCGAGTGAATGGAAAAGTTTCTCTTCCAACCAGACACGTTTTCTTTTCGCCGATAATAAACCTTTTCCTGATATCGCATAGTTGTGATTCGTGTACCGACATGAACATGCTTTCAGCTTTAAAGCATAATGCTGAGTTGATACTCCATACAGAGTAGATATATATATACTATGCATCATAACTAGGTCGGACCTATGCGAGAGTAAATGTAAGGAAAGTAAAGAGAGGAAAAAATAAAACGTAATCAATACTTTTCTTCTTTTCAGTTTTATTATTTTTTTTTATATTATTAAAGAAAAATTTTTTTAGTTTAGGGAATCTGGTACTGGCTCAGTATTGGCAGTCAATACTGGTTCAATGCTGGATCACTATTGGTTTAGTGCTATGTCGATGTTTTTTTCATTCTCATGACAATTGAATTAACTTTTTCTTGTTTTAATAAAAAATTGTCGCGAAGAAATAGAAATTATACAAACTTTTTTATTTATTAGTAAAAAACTGGAAGATTCGTTAAACAATTGTGATTGAGAAATATGTACAATTTTTTGTCCACAAGAAACTAAAAATATTTTAACCAAAAAATATGATTGACAAATCGACATTATGAAAATTTTGTATTTTTATTTTATAAAAATCTTTTAAAATCTTCAATCTTATTTTCAATTAATAATTATAATTGTCAAATCGAAAAACGACAAAAAATTAGCTGCTATCGCTGATTTGCAAATTTCTAGGATTTAAAAATAATAATACAATTTAATCTAACATTTGTTAAAATTAAAAAAAAAATTTTAAAATCATAAACAATTTGATAAACAATATATTTTGATAAAGAAATTAATTCACTAATCATTGTACGCATTTTTTCTCTAGACGTATTAAAATCTAAATTATTAGTCTATTTTAGAATTTCGAATTGGATTTATTTTAATAGATTCAGAATAACGACACGCAAACGAAATGAACGAGCAATTGTTTACTCCTGAAAATTCGAAATTCAATAGTTAATTATCATTAACGAGATGTGGAAGGAAAATACGAAATTTAATTAAGCTACAAACTGTGAATTGGAAATGAACATTTTTATTCTTTCTGTCGTGATTACATTGGAATGATACTGTGATAAAAAAAAATTCCCTAAGTTCGTTATAAAAAATTGTCTACTCACTTATTTCAAAGATATTATATTAAGATAAAAAAATATTATCAAAAGGAAATTAAAAAAAAACTTTACTCAATTAGTAAAATAGTAAAAAAAGAACATCGAGAAACATTTATTCTGAAATTTACAATAATATACTTAGCACTTATTTAAGAATATTTTAGGCTTGAAATTAGTATATACTGTCCTTAAAACATACTAAATTTAAGTACAAAATAATAAAAAAATTAAAATTTTCAAAAAATAAGTACAAACCAGAGATATTTTTAATTTCAGAATAGATTTCTTCTCGATAAAAAGATAAAATTTTGCGAAGAAAATTTATTTGTTTCTATTCAGCTTTGTTGATATGTTGATATGTATGTATTGCAAAATTTTTGATATATTTGCATACAATTGATCTCGTGTTTATAAAGCTTGCATAATTTCATATCTTATTTACACGTATTCAAAATGTTCAATGTTCGTATTTGAATATTAACTCACCTTGTATTTTGATAAGCAGTGTATACAAATTATATAAATCATTAATTATGTAAATTTGTGCTTCGAAAATTAAATATCCCGAGCGATTTATGTTAATACATTAACTTGCCGTATTTACAAATTTCGATAATAATAATAAATATTTTGTTTTGAATAAAACATAAGTGAAATTTTTATATTTCTAAAATAAATTTTAGATTTTATTTTTTGACTTCTGGCAAAATTAAATTTAAATTAAATATAATAATAAATATATAAAACCGCTGCCAAATTGTATTTTTTTTATAATTTTGGTGCTCATTTCATGAACACTTTGCTTCCTAATAGAAATAATACTAATAATAACAGAAATATACGAATAACTTTTTATAAATATGGTAAAAGTGATTGAATCTAGGGTCAATCAATGTATTTTTAAATACCCTACTAGATAGTTATAATAGTTTAATAGATAACCCTTTGAGGACCAAATTTTTTCTTAAAAAATCACGATTTTTGATTTTTAAGCATACTTTTCAGAAACAGTTATTGAAGTTTTTTATTTGAAGACCTGCACGGAAAAAAGAATAGCACAAGAGATGTGCCAAACAGTAGGACAAGTCGTGTGCGTTAATTCAGCGCGTCTGGTGTGCCTTGTTGGAACAGCAGACATACTTAGTTTGGCGCAGGCGCTGTGCTTTACAGCTTGTACATTTTATAAGCACAGCGTCTGCACCGAAAAAGTTTGTCTGCTGTTCCAAAAAGGCACACCAGACGCGCTGAATTAACGCACACGACTTGTCCTACTGTTTGGCGCATCTCTTGTGCTATTATTTTTTCCGTGTGTGTCTGTCATACGAAATCTTTCATACTATGTGAAAATTATTGTTTCAATATTCAGTTTTGAAAATTAGGAAATTTATGCACGAGTTAATAAAAAAATGTTCATGTTGCCTGAAAGCAACACTGGTCCTCAAAGGGTTAAACACAAATTTTCAAACAAAAAAGTTGAAAAAATGTCATTTTCCACATTTTTGGTTTTTAAAATACCAATAATTTCGAAATTTATTATCGAATTAGGTTCAAAAATGGGTCAATCAAAGCATTTTTTAATGCTCTACAAGTTGGTAATGGTAATTCTAAAGTTATGTACATTTTTAACAAAATTTTCAAAAAAGTCTTATTTTCCAAAATTTTTGATTTTCAAAAGTTTAATAACTCCGGTTAGTATGGACGAAAAGTGTTCAATTAGGGCCACGGTTCGCCGGAAAGGTGTTTTATACAAATTTTCAGATACCTCCGATTTTCTTTTTGTAGATGATAGTTCGAGATGACAGGAAGTCAACCCAAAAGTTTTTAAAATCGAAAACAAATGCCCCACCCCTTCAAAACAGCATAAAACCAATAAAAATTCGTTTTTACATAAAAACAAATATCTTGCACTTTTATATTGATGAGTATCTCAGATTTCTTCGTGTAAATAGTACTTCTGGATACTAGAAAGTTATTGTAATAGTTTTTCTAAAACAAAAAGCATTTCTTATCCTTAAAACAGCATGAAACTAGTAAAAGAAAAAATTCATATTTTTCGTGAAGATTGTGGTATTGTTATAAATTATAAAGCGAACGTTATTTGTTTATTAACCTTTAATTTAACCTATGTTCATGTTGATATTGCACTCGATGTGGTACTAATGTTGTGTTTAGTGTCAAAGCTATATTGAAAATCAATGTAAGTTCATATTTTATTACTCACTATTTCTTTCAGGAAAATTTACTCTTTAGTTTATCACAGTATTTCTTTAAGTCAACTTATAATTTATTAATTTTGTATATTTCAGTAAGTGCAAGAAGATATCAATAAAATAACTTGTCAAAATTTAGAATGGGAAAAATTGTTAAGGAAAGAAAAAGAAAGAAGGATTTATACACACACGAGAAAAATCGTTTAAAGATATGTTTTTTCTGTTTCAGAAAAGTTACTCTTATTTGTGAAATTAAAGCGGTTCTAAAAGATAAGATAATTTCGGCATTTTCAACATTTTGCTCTAAAAATGACATATCCGATAGCCGATTTCCAGCTGTCATCTGCTGTGCTTGTAAAACAAAACTTTACAAAAAACTTGCTGGAAAGCAAATGGAAAACTTTAAAATTCCTGATGAATACAAAAATTTTTTTAAAACCAGGAAAGTAATCACTAGATCCACTATAATTCAAGAAACATGTGGCTGCAAATTGTGCGAAATTATTTTGGATTTATTGAATTTATTGTCGAAAAAATCTACGAAGAAATGTCACGGTGCGCCTTAACTAAAATTAAATAAAAAGGTCTTACACCTAGAAAATTAGTAGATATTCTGAATTTACAATGTTCATAGATGAGAAAAATAAAAAAAACTAAAATAATCTGTGGAGAGATTTTGAAATAAATCCACTTTGAAAATTTTTGCGCACGAAGTACGATATTTTGGAAAATATGGCATTATTGTTTATTTATATGAATAGGAAGGAAAAAATTATATAATAATAATTTTTAAGTAATAATTCTATTAAACTTTTATTATTTTAACATTTTAGTACTAATAAAATATAAAAATGTAACATAATTTAATTATAATTACATCAATTTAAACATGTGAAGCATTTTATCTACAAACAGCGCAGAGCTCAAAAGGTGTTTAGGATAATCCGGGTGATTCGCAGAAACTTTATTCATTTCCCAGGAAGACTTTAGGAAATCAAAATCAAAATTTGAGTACTACTCAATTTGAACAAATTACTAACTTCAAGTTGCTCAAAATGAGTATTACCTGTCGATAAACATTTTCAAAATGTTGGGTTGGCAACATTTGCAGTTTTGTCATTTTGTGATATTTCATATGTATTTACTGTGAAAAATATTAATTTTCATTAATTTGAAAATATTTTAATGTCTTTTTATTTAAAAATCAATTTATTAATTAAAAATTAACTTAATTAAAGTAAATTACACATAATAGGATGAATAAATTTTCAAACTTAGCGCCATTTAATTGAAGTAAGTTGTGTGAAATCAGATTGGCACTACTGGTATGCCTGCTGGTATGTCAACAAACATTTATAACCTAAAAATTTGCTTGCCTTTATTGAAAAATTGTAGGCAAAATATATGTGAAATGAATATTACATAATATTTTTTACGTAATTTACGCACAGTTAATTAATATATTTTATATTTTTATTGGGTTATTCATTATCCCAAGCAAAAATTAACAACTGGCGCAGTACTGCGCCAGTACTGCCCAGTACTGGCGGAGTACTGGCCGCCATGGTTGAACCAGTACTGGCATTTGACCGAAATGATAACGCTTTTCAGTACTGGTTCGATGTTACTGGCGCAGTACTGGCAGCCAGTACTGGTTTAGTACTGGCGCAGTACTGGTTCAGTACTGGTTTAGTACCCGTGTAGAAAAATCTTCTGGTGCTGGCCTGAATCAGACCAGACCGTCTATTTTCCAATCTAGTGGAAATTTTTTTTAAATTCAATATTAATATAATAAAAAAAAAATTAATTTATATTTGCAAACATGTAATAATCCCCAACTTTTAACTTTTAATCAAATTTATGTTTACAACGCAGAATAAACACAAAGCTATAACGAAATAAAATTTGCTACTGTGGGGAATCGAACCTACGACCTACGGACTTCTAGCCTAACACTCTAACCACTACCCTATCGAAGCTGCAGGATAATAAATTTTAATTTTCGACACCTTTCACACTTACAATTAATAAAGAGCGTTTAACTGCGTAATTAAGTTAAATTATTATTTAATTGAACTAAATTCAAAAAAACCAAATAAGTAAATTACCTAATAAATTTCCATGAATTACCTTTAAAATATCCATAAATTACTGCGAATTATTTTTTCGAATTATTGCGAAAATTTCTATAAATTACCGCAAAAATTTCCATAAATTGCTAAAATAAAAATTTTTACTTGTAACTTATGTGGAACATATTTTTATGAATTGTTGCGAAAATTTCTATAAATTACCGCATAAATTTCCATTAATTAGTTCCTAACTGACTATTGTCAGTTTACCGTGTTAGCAATACTGGCACAGTACTGGCGTAGTACTGGTTTGCCAGTGTTGTTTTCGCAGTACTGGCACAGTACTGGCATAGTACTGGCATACCAGTCTTAAAGGGCTGGTGCAATACTGCGCCAGTTGTGAATACTGGCATTTGACAGAAATTTTTGCTTGGGATTTGATGAAAATTTTCACGTATCTTTTATACTCATAATGAATATGATTTGTCTCATTATAAGTAATTTTTATGCAAGCTCAAAATGAGACAAGGAGTCTCATTTTTGTTGCAACTCATTTTGAGTATCGTACGCTACTCATTTTGAGACTAAGTTTTTTCTGTGTAATTGTTTAATTAAAAAAAATCATTTTTAATATTGTTCAGTATATCTGAGTAATACTCAGGCGCAAGTCCCTTCGAAATTGCTCTATAAAATTAATATGGAAGCAGATAAATATAAAACTAAATATATCGTTGGAAAGGTAATAGAACAAGCTTTCAAATAATGTAAATATCGAGCCTTTAAATTTATAAACCTGGCCTAGGGAGTCTCTTAAATAAAGCGAAAAGCGTCCTGCCTGCAGGACCGGGCTTCGTCATTCTGTGACTAAAAATTATGTGAATTTTTGGAAAATTTAACTTCTTTAAACTACCCAGCCCTTAGTTTTGAACTTACAAGCTCGATATTTATATGCGCTGAAAGCTTGTTTCGTTACCTTTCCAATGATATATATTATTTTTTATTTATCTGAATCCATGTTAGTTTTCTTTAGTGATTTCGGAGGGACTCACCTGAGTCTTTTTCGTCCTGCCGGAAGGACGTTGGACGATCTATCATTATAGAAATTAATTATTTCAAAATGATTAATTTTGCCATAAAAAATAAACATTATTTAAAAAATAGAAAATTTAGTTATTCTTCCCTCATATAAAAATATCACCCGGATTATCCTAAACACCTTTTGAGCGCTGTTTGTAGATATAATGCTTTACATGTTTAAATTGATGTAATTATAATTAAATTATGTTATATTTTTATATTTTATTAGTACTAAAGTATTAAAATAATAAAAGTTTAATAGAATTACCACTTAAAAATTATTATTATATCATTTTTTTTCTTTCTATTCATATAAATAAACAATGTTATATTTTCCAAAATATCGTACTTCGTGCGCAAAAATGTTCAAAGTGGATTTATTTCAAAATCTCTCCACAGATTATTTTAGTTTTTTGATTTTTCTCATTTATGAACATTGTAAATTCAGAAACTCTACTAATTTTCTAGGTGTAAGACCTTTTTATTTAATTTTAGTTAAGGCGCACCGTGTATGTTATAACAGTAAGAGGGTGATTGAACGTCGGTGCTCGAAATGTTTTAATTTGATTGGCAGAGGAATAAAACACGATTGTAATTCAGACAGTAAGAAAAAAAATTTGGCAGAAGCTATCAACGAAAAGTTTAGTAAGACACAAAAAGATCATTTAGTTATCGATATTTTAAAAGAAAATTTTGAATTCAAAGAGGAGTCAAAAGATTATAGTCGTAGAAAAAATGTCGGGATATCTTTGCGGACAAGACAAGGACGGGAAACGAAAATTGTTTACAATCCCGTGGAACAATCAAAAACACTGATATCTGCAGAAACGTTAAGTAATATCCAAATTGAACTTGGTTTAAGTGACAATAAAACACGTAAGCTAGCTAGCACAATTCGTAGAAGTAGTGGAAGTCGCAAAAGTGTTGAATCGTGTGCTACAAATAAGATACAAGAAAAAAGCCATGTACTTGACGATTTTTTTAAAATCAAGGAATTTGATTTTGTAAACATTTTAAAAAATAAAGAAACTCTTGTCAAATCAGTAGCAGTTGTTTGTAACAATTTAAAAGAATTCGCTGATTTTGTCGCCCAAGAACGTAGAATTTCCGACTATAAACTCAAAATTGGACTCGACGGTGGCAATTCATTTTTCAAAGTTTGTTTGTCAATTCAGGCCAATGATCGTTATGCTGATAAAGAAAACAACGGATTAAGAAAAATTTATAAGGACACAGGAGTCAAAAACATTTTTTTAATCGCCACAGCTGAAAAAGTGCAGGAAAATTACAAAAACGTTAGACTATTATGGGAGGAACTGAATATTAACGAATGTTTAGATTTTGTTGCAACGGACCTTAAACTGGGGAGTACCGTACCATTGGCAGGTGCGTAGCAAATTATGAAGCGTGGCTAGGGGATGGAAAAAAATCTTCTAAAGCTAAATTGTTCAAAAATTGTATAAATTATCCACTTTTTTGGAATGAAAACAACGGCGACACTCTTATTCTTGACCTCATACCACCGCCAGAGATTCACCTACTCTTAGGAGCAGTAAATACAATTTACAATCATATGGCTAAAAATTTCGAAGATATAAGTATTAACTGGGCTAAATTTTGCTATGTAGAAAAATCAATCACATATGTCAATGCTGTATTTAATGGAAATGCTTGCGCCAAGCTTCTTCGCAACGTTAGTTACTTGCGGCAAATCTCACCAATCAATTGTCTAAAGTACGTTACAACATTTGATTTCCTCAAAAAAGTCGTTGATGGATGTTTTTCCAACCATCTTGATCCAAATTATGAGTCATACATTGAAAATTTTAAACAAAGTCTGAAGGATTCTGACATACGTTTAACTCCAAAATTGCATGGAATTACAGAACATGTTCCACATTTTTGTCAAAAATACCAAATGGGATTGGGATTTTTCTCAGAGCAGGCAGTGGAATCCTCCCACCACGATTTTTCTGAAATCTGGGGTTTTCACAAGACATCTAAAAATCAAGAAGATTACGCAGCCAAACTTCTTCGTGCTGTATGTGCATACAACGCCCGTCACGTCAATTGAATTACCCATTGTAAAATAGGTTTAACTTCAAATCTATTTTAATGTTTAGTTTCTTTCAGTAATTTCATTTTATATTTAACATTAAAATGTTTACCATTAAAATAAAAATAATAAATTTCTTCCTATATATGTTTTTTATGTAAAAACGAATTTTTTCAATTTTTATTGGTTTTATGCTGTTTTGAAGGGGTGGAGCATTTGTTTTCGATTTAAAAACTATTGGACTGACTTCCTAGTATCTCTAACTACCATTTACAAAAAAATTTAAGAAACCAGTCAATACACTGTAAAAAAAGGGAGTTTAATTTTAACTCCCCCGGGGGGTCTATAAAAGTCGCACCCATTGGGGAGTTAATGCCGGGGGAGTTAAATAAAGAGAGTTAATATTTCACACCCAAATGCTAACTCCCCATAGAAAAAATAACTCGCGCGGGTGTTGAATGAAGGGAGTTAGAAATTAACTCTCTTTTGGAGTTGATTTTTAACTCAAAAAATTTCACTCCCGAGTCCGTTAACTCCCTAAATTTTTTATAGTGTATAGAAGTGCCACATACTTTTTCTGTACGTAAAACCTGATTTATTGAATTTTTTTTGGGTTTATGACGTTTTTATAGGTGGGGCATTTGTTTTTGATTTTAAAAACTTTTGGGTTGACTTCCTGGCATCTCGAACTATCATCTACAAAAAGAAAATCGGAGGTACCTGAAAATTTGTATAAAACATCTTTCCGGCGAACCTTGGGGCTCAAAAGATGCGTCTAAAAAAACACTACAAAATTATGGAAAAACATTTATAGGTGTCCTAACTTTTTTTTATTTCTTTCTCACTCTGCAACTTAAAAAATAATTAACGAAATGACTTCAAAGACGGCTTATTTTACGCAGAATTTAATCAGCTTTCTAATCGTATTTAAGTTTTTTTTGTACCTCCTTTTATTTCCGAGATATGATTGAAAAAGTGATGGCATGTTTTTTCATAGAGTCGAATGTTATCGTCCTGATACTTTTGGACAGTATAGTGTAAACTTGAAAAGTACATAGGATTACCCGATTTTTTTAATTGGATGTAAACTTTAATTTTTATAAACAATTTACTTTTTATTTTTTGTCGAAAAATTGATTATTTTACTACCATTTCTACAAAAATTGATATAAAAAAAACTCCTATGTACTTTTCAAGTTTATATTATATAGATTATAAAATTTCTTGGTTTTCTGTTCCAGGACTTAAACTTTTCAAGAAACCTTTCTGGCCGTTTTGGTAAAGAAAAAAATAGTCGTTTTTTCCTATGCAATTTACCGCCGCCATTTTCTTCTGAAATTTTTAATAAAAATTTTTTTCTACTCTTCAATATGTATTTAATAAACCCTCCAAAAAGAAATCCTATTCTAGTTTCCATTTTCTCAAAACAAATCATCAAAGATATAGGTCTCTTTTTCTGACTCTAGGGTAGTGTTACCCCTTATGAAAGTTTTATTTCCTACAATTTTTATTGCATAGAATTTTTACTTGATATAATGTTTATTTTATAAACTTAATAATATGGCTTAATTTTTATGTCACCGAATACGTGATTCACAGAATATTCTACGAATTAATGAAAATCTACTGTTAAATCAATGTAAATTCATTGTTAATTCGTAAAATATTCTGCTAATCGGGTATTCGGTGTCATAAAAATTAAGATAGGTATATGAAAAGTTTATAAAATAAAATTATATTAAATAATAATTTTGTGCAAAAAATATTATAAGAAATAAAACTGTCATTAATTTAAAATTATATAAAATAATAATTCGAGGATTTAAATTTCGGTTATTTAAACAATATGTAAAACAGTAATTATTTCAAATAATAATTAGATTTTATGAAAATTATAAGAAATAAATATTTTATTTTTAACACTTATATTACTTCCAATTTCGCAAGTTAAAAATTTTGCTAATTTGTCTAATGTTTATTTTATAAACTTTTAATATTTTAATTTTTAAGTGACCGAATAAGTGATTCATAGAATATTTCCCAAATTAATGAAAAATAATAATGTTAATAATATATCTATTAAATATTTAACTGACACTTACATTTTTGTCTAAGCGATATTTAAAAAGTTAAAGTTCGATTAATTAACAATATTTTATAGAATTAAAATTTGTGTGCAGTTATGCGCCTTAAATTTACAGGATTTTTTTTTTCTTTGTTTGTAAAAATAAATTTAGAATGTTTTTTTAATTTACAGCCTCATTATATTATAATAGGTAATATTATAATTAATTAATTAATGCAAGTTAAAGTTAGTTTTTTTTACTAAAGATGTTTTACATTTTGTTTTCCAAAAAAATTATTATTTATATTCTTTGTTAAAAAAGTTGAATGTATAGTCATTTTTTACCTTTTCTATTTTTTAGAAAGGAATTAAAATTTTCATAATAATTAATATTTTTATTTTGAAAATGTAAGTATCAAATAACAATTTTTGCGAAATTCAATTTTCCTCTTACAACAAGAAAGTTAAATTATTTTGAATTTAGAAAATCTGATATCAAATTTGAAATTAGCATCAAAATTTGTTAAAGTTTTTTTATATACTTTAAACTTTTAAAATAATATAAATTGAAGATTTAATTCTAATTAGTCTTTTAATTATGTGCCATAATAATTTTTTTTTTAAATTTCTTAAATTAAAATTACTTGAATTTGTTTACAATAATAATCAGAGGAATGCAACATTTCCACGCGTGGATAATTTGGCTAGTAAATAAATAATATTAAGTAAAATAATAATTATAATATTACAAGAAGGAAACTAACAAGAATTTTAATTTCACTTTACCTGAAAGTGTAGTTAAACTTTATTTGAATGTAAACTGAAATTAAAGTTAATAACATTGGACAGTGATGTGAAAGTGCTTAATTAGCGGCAATATTTTTTGAAAAAGTGATAAATTTTCGAGTATTAAAAGATAATTTTTCCCCAAAATAATTTCCGTTTTATGATAATGCATTCATAATACATAAAGTTTCCCCTAATTTTCAAGGGCTTAACATTAATTCAAGTGAACAAGAGTTGAATTCCAAATGAACTTTATTTGGGACTGTGTGTTGGCCAGCTTAGGAAATTACGCCAATATGGAAGTGCATATGCATTAAGGCCTTGGCACTGGATCAACCAAAGTTGCGGCTCGTGATCCTTAATTACGAGAGGAAACAGGCGGTATGAAAGGGCAAAGCCAAAGGAGAAAGAGAAAACTGAGAAATTTTAGGAGAGGGAGAAAGGGGGGGGGGGGTCGAACCCCCTTCTGTACAGTTAGTTGCATTCGTTGTGGTCTGACCCATTCCAATTGCGACGCCAAAAGTTCGAGTCAAACCACCCCCACTCCCCCCTTTGACTCCTCTCTCTCTCTTGACCCACGCAACCCACTCAAATATACACTGTGTTAGTTCTCTGGACACATTTACCCCCTACGTCTCCCTTTTTCTCATCATAATTCACTTCCTCCTAAAACTCTTCGTATTAAACGTATCTCTTACACTATGACCTCCCACTAGCAAAATTATATTCTTTTTATGTTTTAATTTTATTTTCCCCTCTCCCCTTGTCCTTAAGATGAAATAATAATTCACTTGACAATTTGTTAAAATAACAATTACACAATAGTTCCATTAAAAAATTGAGTAATCTATAAAATAAAGTCAGAAAAGTTTTCTGAATTTTTGTCTTTTAGGAATCAGTAGGTCAGGTCAATTTTAGCCAGACAGTTTTTTCCTGCTTTTTTGTATTAAAATTCAATACATGTGGATTTTAGAAATTGACATTATTCAACGAATCTCTTATGAACTCAATATAATTTGAAGTAGTTACGCTCATTTTTTAAAAGATAACACTAAAAAAATTATTATAGCTGTGCAAACTGAAAATTCCAAAAAACCAAACTCTCCCAGATAACCAGCGTACTAGTACTGTACCAGGTACTGTACTGGTATATCGTACAGATAATGGCGGAAAAGCATTGTAAATTGATAACCTAAAATCCCAATTAGTTTGGCGTACTGGTATTGTACTTAGTGTTATACTCGTACGGAGTACTTTGGCAAATTCATAATTCTATCCGTATGACATACCGTTATTATACTAGTATCATACTGGTATGTACATACCTTATTATTTCGTGCTAGTGCAATATGAGTACAATACCAATACGCTGTACTAAAAAATAATGATTAGTACTCTTGGCTATCTGAGCTGTTTTGAATTATAATTAAATATAATAATTATTTGTGTGTATTGAAATAGTTTGCCTGGGTTGGTATATGATTTGTTTCTTGAAATGAACGGAAACTGGAAAGTTTTGAATATAAAAAAAGACGTGAGAAGATATGTCTTTTGGAAAGTTACACACACAAATGAGCGCCTCTGCAGGGCACTAACGAGTTCTCGTTTATCGTCTCGCCGTCTACCTAGCCGTCTCGTTTCTACTTCATGGTATCGCCCTTACCCCTTCCTCCTTTCACCCCATCCCCCTCTTCTAGAACTTGCAATGTACATGAACGAGGCAAAGTTTCACTATGAAATTACGCGTTCTAAAACAAAGTTTCGCTCCTACGAAATACCGAGAAATGCAGACTTACTTCTTATCAAGCTCTGAGACTTAAGAGAGAAAGAGAAAGAGAGAAAAAAAGAGAGAATAAGAGAGTCAGATATAAGTTCTCGTAAAATACGGTTTATTATCTTTTTTCTTTTCTATTTATTTTTTAATCTCAAACTCTCAAAATGACACATAGATAAGGCATTTTTTTCAAAACTGCAATTCTATTTCTCTTTTTTCTATCGTTATTATTTTTTACTGTTATTAATTATTATATACCTTTTCATTATTTTTTTATTTATTGTATTTATATTTATAAAATATTTATATTCAATATAATAATATTTATTTTATTTATCTAATATAATATGTCCAGAGGTGGTGGACAAAGTTTTTTTAAATGCTTGTAAAAATTTTAAAAAAATCGATTTTTGTATAAACTTATATTGATAATTCAACATTAATCACTTAAATTCAAAATAACAAAAAATAAAATAAATTACTTTCAATGAAACAATCTTAAAATTTATATTTTTTAAAAATTGCGTAACAGACACTTATATGTCTCTTTCTTACATGTAGGTGAAAAAATAGGTCCAAAGGCCCCTTTGGGAGAGGGGCACTTAGAAAATCCTGACTCTGCGACAGCGGCGAAATATTTTTATATAATAGGGAGTAATTATTTAAATTCTAGCGACGTATTCCATCGCTAGTTTGTAAAAATTTATTCATTTATTTTTAATCAGTTTTGCAGAAAGCAATTTTTTTTATTTGTTTCTATTGAAATAAAAAGCAGTAATTTCTTTTGATTCCTCATAATAATTCAATTGAACTAAAACAACCCGTGTGGAAAAGTGGTGTGGGCCCACGCCGGGGGCCCGCATGGATCGCCCACATCCATGAGGGGCCCACGTGGGTGATCCAGGCGAGGCCCCTCATGGAAACGACATGCTGATCGATGAGGGCGCCCTCGTCGGCCCCCTGCGTGGCCCTCGCGTTTGCCCTCATCTTACCCTCACCTTTATTTTTCAAATTTAAGTTAATAAATTAATTATTTATTAATAATAAACAAGTTCAATTAATTATAAATAACATTGTTACTTAACGATTTTTCCTTTTTTAATTAAATTGTGACCAAAAAAAAAATCTGACGCACGCGGGTATAGAACCTACGACCTACGGACTATCAGACAAATGCTTTACCACTGTGCTACGGGACCTAGGGGAGACCGAGGAGGAAAGTAACAACGCTAATATCTTTTAAACAAATTATCGGATATACAGAGTTTAAATTTTTTTGTAGTCAGTAGTGCCCCCTACAACTTCTCCATAGCGTGCAAGAGCATTTCCGGTGAGGTTAGGTCCGCTAGTGATGTGACGTTACAAAAACACGTCAAAAGTAAATTTTTGTTTAAATTTTCAAACCCTCGTATTTTTTTAATTACACAGTTAAATAAAATGTGCTTTTCGATTTTTTGTAGCTTAACTAACTGTCTTTAAGTTGTAATAGTGCATTTTTAAATTGTGTGTAAGGGGCCGTACACATAATACGTCACGCGATTTTTGACCACTTTTAACCCCTCCCTCCCCCTATGTCACACTTCGTCACAAATCTTGAACCCCCCCTCCCCCCTACGTCACGTCACACACGTAAATTTCACTGTAAATTTTATACATTGGACAATTTATATGTATATTATATCTTACACTCTAAATTATTGAATCAGTTAAGAATATCGGATTTAGAAGCAAAAAATCAGTCACTAATTCAAATAGTAATATTTTTTTCTGACAATTAGTTGAAAATAACTGATGTTTCAATACAATTGTTTTTGATTGATTCAATTAGTCACGTTTAACTACCTACATAGCACCGAAACTTTCCTAAAAATTTACTAAAGATTTACTCGCAAGCTTCGAAATATTTAAATGCAAAGTTTAGTTAAAATTGTGTAAAAATTTAAATATCCCACTTCAATAAATGTTTAGCGGGAAACTTTTCCGAAAATTTAAGTTAAATTTTCAGGAAGATTTTCACGAAAGTATAGTCGAAAATGCAATTCAAATGTTCAGGAAAGTTTCAAGCTATATTTTTAAGAAAATTTGACGATAGACATTTATTGGAGTGAGAAATTTAAATCTTTACACAATTTTAAAATAAACTTTGCAAGTAAATTTTTTAACTTATGCAAGCAAATCTTTAATATACAATATTTAGAAAAATTTCGGTGTTTTGTGGATAATTTTTCAGTTATTTTTAACTGATTCAGAAGCAAAAAGTCAGTCACTGCTGATTGACAGTTAAAACCATGATTTTTAACTGATTCAAATTAAGAGAATATCCCGTGTAGAAATTTCGCTATGGTCCGGATCAAGTCCAACGCACAATAAGTTCGCGAAAGTCGTTCGCGAACGCAAAGCATGAGATAGACAAGGACACAAATATATCTCTGTCCTTTTCTAACTCATGCTTTGCGTTCGGGAACGACTTTCGCGAACCTATTGTGCTTAGGCCTTCAGGGACTCATCGGGCCTTCCATATTAGGGAATGAAACACACGGCCTGATATGGCCCTGATCAGGAAATCCACATTTGATCGTCGCCCCGATCTGGCCCAGGTCGGGCCGTGTGTTTCATTCCCTAATATGGCCATAATAGGGATATTTCTACACGGGATATTATTTATCATATTATAAATAATATGCCAATAGATGTTAAGGGGTAACATCACCCAGAGCCTATACAAAAAACGGTCTATTTCAATTAATTATTTTAAGAAAACGGTTCAGTACAATGTTGCTAGGTTTTCTGCAACGTTAAACACATGAATTAAACTTAATTTAAAAATAAAAAAAAATTTTTTGTTTTCAAAATGGCGCCTTCACAACAGTTCAACGTAGATCACGTTTTTTAAAACAACCTCTGCAGCCGGAAGCTATTCTACGTTCCATAAGCACCTAGGCAAAAAATTCAAACGAATTATGAAAGAGGATAACATTTACTAGAAAAGTACATAGGATATTTTAAAAATATCAATTTTTCGCAAAATAGTATGACTTCGATGACAAAAATGTTATTTTTTGTTAAAAAATCAAGGTAAAAATGGTTATAAAACGGAAACGCATTAACCGATCTAAAAAATCCTATGTACTTCGATAAAGAATGTTGTTTTAAAGCTACAGTCTAAATTTTAATTGAATCCGTCAAAAAATGTTGGAGAAATCCTTCCGGCCAGTTTTTTTTACAATTTTTTCACTGTTGGATGTGTAAAGGCGCCATTTTGAAAAAATTTTTTTTTGTTTTATTTTTAAATTAAGTTTAACTCATGTGTTTAACGTTGGAGTAAACCCAGCAACATTGTACTTGACCGTTTTCTTAAAATAATTAATTGAAATAGACCATATTTTGTATAGGCTCTGGGTGATGTTACCCCTTAAACAGATACATAATAGATATTAAATAGTTCAAAACATTTTTAACTTGTTTTATTTAGAAAAAGTGACATTGTCACATATAATTTCTTATTATCTTTGAATTTAAAAGATCGTGACGTAACACATGAGTTCACCCCCCCCTCCCCCATGTCACACTTAGTCACAATTCTCAGACCCCCTCCCTCCCCCTAGCCGCGTGACGTATTATGTGTACGGCCCCTTAATACTTTTGTGTAATTTTCACTTTTTTGTTGAAAAAGATAGTGAGGAGGAAAGTAACACGTTGTTACTTTCCTCCTCGTTTCAGTATATTGTGCATTCATTATGAAATGAGTGAAGTAAATCATATTTAAATTTTTAGATTAAATTTTGTTCGTTAAAAGGAATGAATTATAAATAGATTGACTTTCGTTTTGACGTATTAACATAACCTTAAAATGGTTTATTGAACCAGGCAAAATTTTTATTTTGTGTTCATATTGTACAGCTGGTGAAAATAATTACGTTTGTCCTAATTGTTAATTTTTGCTTTTAAACTTTAGACAAAGTTACTTTTATGTTTTAAAAAATTAATGTTTTATTTTTTCCATGACAAAAATATGAAACATATGCAAAATTAAGCAAATTTTCTTAAGTGGTGAAAACTATTACGTTATTAATTATTAATTTAATCTATATACTTCGTATTTTTGTTGTACATTTTAATAATTTAATATTATAACGTTTAAAAGTAGATGTTACATCTGTGATATAGATAAGAAGATAATATCTATGAGACATAATGTACCAAAATGTATTAAATATGTATTAAATTTGTGCCAAATATGTACAATTTGTACTTTAAATATCTTTGTATTTTTCTAAGTTGATAATAAAAATATTTGAAATTATAATATTTGCCATAATTCTATAATGTTACATTCCTCCAAGGTGCTGTTACTTTCCTCCTCGGGGGTTAGGAGGAAAGTAACAAATGCAGAGGTCGTGAAAAAGTCATGCTGTGAACTGATTATTTAATCTAAATGTCTAATTCAAATTTTATTTAACAGATGAAAGTCCAAGCTTTCAATTAAGGTATCAACAAAAATTATTGCTCAAATAGTTTTAACGCTACAATAAAAAAACTGATTTTTGTTACTTTCCTCCTCGGTCTCCCCTACTTCAAATTTACACAGTGCAACAGAATTTCACTTTTTTATTATTTCTGGGATCGCATAGGGTGATTTTTATAGGTTTTTTGATGCTGAATGCGAATCCGTAATCAGAATTGTTCTATCACCCTAGGTTTTCGAGAAATTTGACCTTGAAAATTGAAAAAGGACATTTTTGGGATACTTTTTAGTTGTTTAATCAGGATACAAAAATTTTTTCTAGGGTTTTCATGATATGCGTACGCAAGCTCACATCCTCCTCAACAATCTCCAATTTGAACAATTTAAAAATATCTGTTTTTCGATGAGTTATCTTTGTTTTTGTAAAATTATTGTTAAAGAATTTGAAATGATAAAGAAAAAAAAAATAATTCATTTATTTTTGATTTTCCTAAGAATGTTATAGTTTTTTTTAATGAATCATTGGTTTCTGCTTGATATTTAATGGGTTAATAATAATAATATTAATATTATGTAAATATTTTTCTCAAAAATCTAGGGTGATGAAACAATTCTGATTACGGATTCACGTTCAGCATCAAAAAACCTATAAAAATCACCCTATGCGATCCCAGAAATAAAAATGCTGTTGCACTGTGTTTATTTCTTTATTGTAGAGGTGACTAGCTAACTTGCTTTGATGATTCAATAAAACATTATTGACACTAATACACCATAAAAAAAAACGTGTTTTTCATTGTTTAAAATCATTAGGGGAGGGTGGTCCCATACCGACCCCCTAAAGTGAAAAGGCTAAAAATGTGCCAAAAATGTGTTTCTTGGTCTTCGTCAAAATTTTTTTGAGTAAAGGAACTATTCTTTAATGTTTTCTGACGGTTGCCGGGGTTTCTGATTGTCATTAATAAAAGATCTAACGAAAAAGCGCAAATTTACGTTTTTAACTTTTTCAAAATGGGTGGTCCGAAACCGACCCCCCATTTTTTTGGGGAAAATCTGAAGAATAATCAAGATATAAAATTTAAATAGTAATTAAAATAAAATTCAAGAGTCTGTAATGAACTGTTAAATTATTTTGACTTCATTTAAATACATTTTTGGACCTTTTTCCAAAAGAGTTAAAGTTAAGTAATAAATGCTGTGATTGTTGGTAAAATATTTTCTAAATTCCTAAAAAATAAAAGTAAATATGCAAAACCTATCCTCACTTCATGTGAACAATACGGAAGAAGAGAATAAACAATTACAATGTAAAAATATGGGGGTCGGATTTGGACCACCCCCACTATTTTCACAAAATGTTTTGCCAATCACTTATATCAATGGAATCAATTTAATTTAAATGTTGTGCGTTGAAGTTAAGGTCATACACAATCAAAATTAATTTCGTGAAAATTTTCCTGTATTAAAAAAACACTGTTAGCTCGAATTCCGAATAGGTCAAAAATTAATTTAAACAATGCTAAAATCTAATATTGCTTGAATCTTCAAAATGAAATCAAACGCATTGATAAAACCTGTGGCCCAGTTGTTGGTGTTGTGAAAGTGTTCGACTGATGGTACACTGAGAAAACTGGAGTATTGGACTAAACATCTGGAGGGACAAATCGTTGATATTTGAGAGTTAGCTATTGGATAACAATCTAAATGTTCAAATACACCATTGACAGATATTCGTGCCATTTCTCTTGGAGGGAAAATGAGTTTATAACAGAGGGACAAATTAACCATCTTGAGAAATCCCTTCCTTATCCGGCGCGAAATGAATAAATATGACAACCTAACCCCTAAATTAAATACATAAAATGTCAGAAAAATAATTTCGCGCGCATCAGATTGTACACATTTTCTGCGCAACTTTTAACCCTCAGATATAATGGGAGAGAATATACAAGTAGATTTCCATTATCAATTCAAAATTTATTTTAGAAGGACTATTTAACTCTCTTCATAAGCAAAGGAAACATACACTTTTTGAACCTCTGAATTTGACTCTCCAGTTTTCTCAGTGTACTGACGAATTTATTAGTGGTACCATCTTCAAGAAACATAAGGGGGTCGGTATGGTACGAGGGGTCGGTATGGGACCACCCTCCCCTATAATAATTAATTTTTGTTATGTAAAAAAATATTTTTTGTCCAACGCCTGCAGTGGAATTGAACTATTGTACGCTAGGCACCAGTGGAGGAAAGTGCTACTTTCCTCCACTGGTGGTTGGCCAGTGGAGGAAAGTACTACTTTCCTCCACTGGTGGTTTGGCCAGTGGAGAAATGAGTTTAATGACTGGAAGAAAAATAGAATTATTTGTGTTTTCCTTTTAAATTGTTAATATTAATGTAACTTACGTAACTAAACTAAGGGTATGACTTACATAGTTTACGCAAGGTACGCAATTTACGTAAGTAACGTAACATACCCAAATACGTAAGTTATGTTCTTGCGTAAAATACGTAAGTTATGTTCTTACGTAAGTTATGTTCTTACGTAAAGTACGTAAGTTATATTCTTACGTAATTTACGTAAATTATGTTCTTACGTAACAATAACCAAATCATAAAGAGTTTTTTCGCTTTGAATTATTAAAAATGTAATACATTAGTGAGTTACACATTTTGAAATATTAATTATTAACATTGTTATAACCACAAAAATCTTATAAATAAAAATTGAGTTAAATAAAATAAGTTTTGCAGTTGTTGGACAAAGTATCGTGTACAATTCGTGGAGAAAAACGATTTTCGCTCGCTTGATTGCTGCACTCGCTACGCTCGAGCAGCAAACTTCAGCTCGCGAGAAATCGCCCTTTTTCTCCACTCGTTGCACAATATACTATTGTTTGGACTTAGAAATTTTTGCAAATCAATGATGTGGGCGATCCATGCGGGACCCTCGTGTGGGCCCTCAAGGATTTGCCCCCATGTGAGTTCAATATTTTCAAAAAAATGTAAAAAATTTGATGTGAAATATGTGTTTTTCATTGTTTATAATCATTCTAAACATTAATTTTGAAGTAATAAAAAATTATTTGAGGCTTGGACTTAGAAATTTTTGCAAGTAAATGATGTGGGCAATCCATGCGGGCCCTCGGCGTGGCCCTCATGGATTTGCCCACATGAATCAGCCCTCGTCGGCCCCCGCCGGGGGCCCTCACGTCGTGTGGGCTTCATGGGGGCTTTTTCCACACGGGAATAGAATGTAGGATATTTATTGAAGAAAACAAGTCAAATATTGAATTAAACAATTGCTTTTGAAAATTTATAAATACACATTCAAAATATTTGTATATAAAGAGAATTTAATTAAATGTGAATTGGAGTGGAATTTTTGTTATTTTCGCAAATATAGAAAGTGAAATACTAATGAATGTTAATTCTAAACTTCGAACACTAGGTATAAGATTATTTTAACAATATTGTAATTGTTTTTTAACATAAATTATAATCGTAACGTGGTATTTATAAATTAGTTGGATTTACAATTTATAAAATAGTGTTTGAATACGCAGAAAAAGAAAAACTTTTCTAATACTTTTTCGTTCAGGAATCAGTAGCTAATGCTTATTTCAGTTAGACAAATTCGTTCTTTTCTTATTATACTTTTTTCTTAGTAATTTTGAATTCGAATTTTAAAAAAATAGTTTTTTTCTATGTGTTTGATAAAACTTAATTTTTGCTGCTGACCTTTTGCTACATTCAGTATATCAAATCAATGTATAAAAGTCTTATACGTGTTTAATATTGACGTGAACTACTTATTTATAGTAAAAATGTCTACAGTTATTTACTATTGTGTAGTATAGTTTCCTACTATTTACTGTAAGTGAATATTATATTTACTATTACATAATTTACTAACAAGTAATACTACGGAAGTGATAATCGTCGATTTCTTTGAAACTACGCATACAGATAGTTCTTTCAAAAAAGTGTGACTCCTATTTTTTGTTTCTCCCCAAAAAAAGTTATAAGGGGAGAAACCCCTAAAAGACCCCTAAATAGACCCCCCTTCCTATTTATAATAAAAAAATTTATTTTACACGAAATTCATTTGACATAAAAATTAATGAACATAAAATTGATATAAGATTCATTTAACATAAGTTTCAATTGACATAAAACTCATTTAACATAAATTTTTGTTTTACATGAAATTTATTTTATGTAATTTTTAATTGGCATACATTTTATTAGTCATAAAAATTACTTAACATAAATTTCAATTTCTGTAAATTTCATTCGACATAAAATTTATTTCACAGAAAATTGATTTTACATAAACTTTTTTTAGACAAAATTTCAGTTGTCATTTTTATTTCATATAAAATTTATTTGACATACCTACAATTCATTTGACATAAATTTAATTTTATATGATTCTTATTTGACATAAAATTCCCTTGATGTAAATTTCATCTGACATAAAGATCATTTAACACAAAAAATATATTCTCTGAATTCAGACAAATATTTAATAATAAAAATTGTTAATTTAAAATAAGTAGTTTATTTCAGTCAGTCACACTTTTCTGAAACCTACAAATTTTGAAATTAGTAGTTATAATCAAATTTAGTCAGACGAAGCTATTATAACTATTTTTGATTTAAAAATTAGTAGTTCACGTTAATTTAAACACGTTAATTTAAACTTTTTTGAACTCTTTTGATATTTTAAACATTTTTACTTAGACAAGTATTAAATAAGAATTCTCTTATTTAAAATAAGTAGTTAATGTCAATGTTAGTCAGTCAACAATTTTCTGAGTCCCTTAAATTTCGAAATCAGTAGTTATAATCAATTTTCGTTAGACGAAGCAATACTACCCAAGTGCGAAATGCCAAGACTATAAAAACGGCCCATCATTGGTCTAGTAATGTCTGCCAAGAATTGGCAGTAGTTACTGGGCCATTACTGGTGTTCAAAACGTCCCATTGATGGTCCAATGATGGCGCCGATGGTCAGATTTTCAAATTTTTTAAGACTGGGCCAGCTCTCGGCCCAATAATGGCACATTCATGGCAAAGTTGATCAATCTTTAACGGCAAAAAGCAATTGCCAGTGATGTGCCGACCATCGGCCCATTAATGGCACTTTAATGGCAAAAATTTTGTGTCTTTGATGGCAAATTATAATTGCCAGAATTGGGGCGTAGCTTGGCCCAATAACGGCACATTATTGGCAAAGTTGATAAATCTTTAAAGGAAAAATTCAATTGCCAGTGATGTGACGAAGATCGGCCCATTAATGACACATTAGTGGCACTTTAATGGCAAACATTTTGTATCTTTGATGACAAATTGTAATTGCCAGAATTGGGGCGTAGCTTGGCTCAATAATGGCACATTAATGTCTATCATTTTGTATCTATGATGGCAAATTATAATTGCCAATATTGGGACGTAGCTCGGCCCAATAATGGCACAGTATCGGCCAGTGTAGTGTAGCTTATAAGAACCCTTTTGCATTATCGACTTCACGTCAGAGTAGCAGAGTGGTCAGAGTGTTAGGCTGTGGTGCGTCAGGTTCAGGTATCGATCCCCGCGAGCGGTAAGAATTTTTCAAATATTTGTAAGTTTGCGATTAATTTAGGGAAATAAACTGTATAAATTTTATGAATTAATTAGTTAATTAAATAAAAAATATATATTTTTTTAAATTTTTTCAACACTGGGGAGTAATGGCAGCCAATAATGGGCTATTAATGTTTACCGAGAATCGGCCGATGATTGGCTGCCGACGGCCTACCGCGGTTAACCTCCCGACAGTCGGGCCACTATTGTCTGCCAAGAGTAGGCACTGACTATGCCGTCACTGGGCCAGTTTTGGGCCGTTTTTAATTTCGCACTTGGGTATTTACTTTTATTTAAAAATGAATAGTACATGTACATTTTTGATAAACACTTTATCTAAATTCAGTCAGGACAAAGTTGTCTGAATTCATTAGGATTTAAAACTATAGTAATTTAAAATTATAGTATATTAATAATTCTAGTAACTATATTAATTATTCATTAAAAATACAACATAGTCGAAACAATAAAGAAATTTCTATAAACGATTTTTTATAGGATTTGTAATATAAAGAACAATTTTTGCTAAAAGCGACTGGATTTTCCATTGTTGTAAATAGATAGAGAAATGGATGAGGAATATATTGTTGTTCCCTCATTTCGTTAACTATCTCTGTTCATAAGTACTTTAGACACCATCGGGAATTGTGGAAATAGAGCGTCAATTTTTTTTTAAAAAGTATGCCCACTAGTTCGAAATAGCTCTTTTTAATGTCCCCTGCCACTCACTTGAAATCCTACTTTCCCGCGTGAGTGCTGTAAGAATTCAAAGTGGCGCAAAACCACCGACATTTTAGTATAACTTGCTCGTAACTTTCGCAACTATGAAACAGTTTTCATCCTTTTTTTGGAACTCTACTTTCAAAAACTATTCTTCTCCAAACTTTATATAAATAACATAATTTATCAAATATTAAAAATATTTTTCACAACAATAATAAATTAATTTTCTCATTGTCTTTCGCATCTAAAGATGACTAGTTGCATTTAGAAAAATGTTTTAATGAATTTTATTGTAACAATGTATATTAGGAAAAATAAACATGTTCAGAATAATTTTAAACACTTTCTCTCTAAATTTGAATTAATAAAATATTTACTAATTTGAATTTGTGACTAACTTTTTGCTTTTGAACTAGTAAATATTTCTAATAAATTAGTAGATATTACTATTTATTGGCAAAATTTTTTAAAAAAATTTAGTTTTTTGCTTTTAAGTTTGCTTTTAAATTAGTAAATGTTACTGACAGATTAGAAGAAATGACTATTTTTTAGTAAAATTTATGAATTCAAAAGCAAAAAGTCTGTCACTAATTTAAATTAGTAGACTTTTTTACTAATTTAAATTCAGAGAGTGTGAATTGAAAATCAGTAGTTCGAGTGAATGTTGGTAAAACAGAACTTCAATACATTTTTTGTTTAGAAACAAAGGTATTTTCATGAAGATATTAGTAGTAGAAATCCCTTTTAGTCAGACATGTCAATTTGAAATCTGTTTCACATGAAAATTCAAGTTCAAGTCAATTTCAGACAGTCAAAATTAACCGGAATTTATTTTAATTGAAAATAAGTAGTTAATGTCAGTTTTAGTCAGACATAATGCTTCTTATTTTTCCCAATTAAAAAGTTGGTAGTTAACATTAGTTTTAGTCTGTAAAGTTAATGTAATTTTTTCTTTCCACTTAAATAACAGTAGTAGAAGTCAGTTTTAGTCAGACATATCAACTTTGAATCTGCTCTACTTGGAAATCAGTTCAAGTTAATTCCAAGCAGCCGAAATTGACTAAGTTTTATTTAATTCGAAAATACGTAGTTAACGTCAGTTTTAGTCTAAAAAAATATTTCTTATTTCTTTTCAAGTAAAAAGTTAGTAGCTACCATTAGTTTTAGTCTAGCAAAGTATTTAATTTCACTTGAAGTAATTATTAGCTAGAAGATTTCATAAAATGAATCGAGACATCAAAAATCATAAAATTTAAAACCAAAATCACCCACTATTTTTATCAAAACTTTATTATTTTTAATGTTTTTCAAACAAAAATTTACAAAAGTTGAAAAAATGCATTAAAATAAAAGAATAATAGAAAAATTCACTTATACTATAAAATTTTAAATTAAAAAAATATTTTGAACTCTAGTAAGAAAAAAATGTTTCCATGAGAATTTTCAATTAATTTTTTTTCTTATTCTATTTGTGAAAAAATGGGTAACAAAAATTAGTAAAAAAAATTGACTAAGAGTTGAGCGAAGAAAATTAACAAACTCGGGTAATAGAAGTTACTTTTTTCACATTCCTGGTGCTATGTAGCCATAACTTTTTTTTCATTGCAAAACTCTCGCTGATCCACTATATTATATATATGTATAGAAAAGAGCGTGTTCTGAGGATGAGAAAAAGATTTTTTTTTTTTGCTCGTAGAGGACAGCGGCAAACACTACTGGAAAAATTCTCAACAGAACTGCCACTCTAATTCGTTCGCTTTCATTTCCTTGCAATCGGAATCGGGAACTCAATTTTAATACAATTTCTCTCTGTGAAACTCATTTTTTTTCTTCTCTTTTTTTGACTCCCTTTTACGCAAAATTACAAAGTTAAGATACTTCCCTTTAATCAATGATTTCAGTATAGCATTTTAATTTTCACTTTGACCTTTAATGAAAATTGATTTTTTAATTGAGAACAAGAAATATAGTGATTTTCAATTTATTGGATCTTTTTTCAACTTCTTTCTATATAGGCTTTTAGCAAAAAGCAACTATTCTAAATTTATATCGTATTTTTAAAATTTGTTTTAAAAAATAAAAAAAATAAAAAGTTTTTAAAAGGTATTTAAATTTGATAAAAACTTGCCACTCAGATGTTTTTGGGATTGCTGATTACGAAAGTGGAACCAGATTTCAAAAATTCAAAATGTCGGATCAAATATGGTGGACAATTTTTTCAAAAAGATTTGCAAATCCAAGCAATTTTTAGAAACATATCCGCCATATTGGATCCGACATTTTGAATTTTTTAAATTTGGGGTGCCTTCACGTAACTTTCACTTTCACTCAAAAAATTTTCAATTTCACTAATAGAATTTCCAGTTTAAATTACACCTGAAATATTTTCATTTTCAAACAAATAATTTGTACTTTGTCTTGAAAAATGTTCACCTCCGCTCAAAAAATTCGCACTTTCAATTTCGCTAAAAAATATTTCACTATCAATCAAAAAATGTTGTGTGAAATTGTTAGTGAAAATTTTTTCAGAGAAAGTGATCATGTTCAAATATTTTTAGTGAAGTGAAAGTGAAAGTATTTTTAGTGAAATTTGAAAGTAAAAAAGTCTTTGATTCAAAGTGAAAATGTGTTTTCTGAAATTGAAAGAAAAAATATTTTTTGGGAAGTTGAAAGTGAAAATTTGTTTGCAAAATGGAAATTAAGAATATTTTAGAACTGAAAATTCTTTAAATTTAATTGCAAATTTTTTAATTAATTGTAAAAGTGAACAGTTTTTCGGTGAGAATGAAAACATTTTGGGTGAAATTGATAATTTTTTCATTGATAGAGAGAATTTTTTTAATAGAGTTGAAAATTTTGTGGGATAAAGTAAAAATTTTCTGAGTGAAAGTGAAAGTTACGTGAACATACTCCTGAGTCCTGATTCCATGTTGTTAGTGCGATTTTAAAAACCTCGGAGTAACAAGTTTCAACAAAATCCATCTGCTGGGTTTTTCGAAAGCACTTAGGGTTAATGATGTAATTCAGTGTACTACAATTTTTCTTCTAGTAAGTGTGTAATATCACGTAGTAAGGCGTAATAATACGTAATAATATCCGTAATACTTGCGTAATAAGCTGTAATACTGCGCCAATTAGATTATCAACTTTTGCCCATAATAAAAAATATAAAATTTTTGATTAATAATTGTAAAACTTTTACCCATCAGTGTGAAATTTTTGTGAACTAGTTTTGTAGGAGAATAAAGATTATATAACAAGTATATTAGGACCCTTAAAGGAGGTGTAAGTTCTGAACTAACATCCATTATATTAGTGTAAATTCAAGCGGTTGGAAGAGGAGCAGTGCACTTAAGAAGAGTAGTTAAGGGTTAAACGTCTTTAACTACTGTGAGTATGCGAAGCCGTTGTGCTTAAATGGATTCTATCGCATCTCAAGAGGAACCATCACATCTAGAATAATATATTTTCATCATGCAATAGTTTTATTACAAAATTAGCATAGTTTTATCAAGTTTTATGTTTGTGAGTGTGTCTCCCTCTTTCTCTCTGTCCTCTCAAATCCTTTAAATGCAAATTCATTTACGCAATAATGCAGCATCTTTCATTCTAATTAAACTAAATTAAGAAGAATTTTCTATGCAAAATTGTTTCAAGATTTGTCCCGCATGTTTACTGGACCCTCAGGGCGCATATAATTTTAAATTAATGTTTATTACGATCCCTTCCACGTAATAGAATTGCTAAAATTTTCCTTCTCTCATTCCGTGAAGATGAATTTGTTTTTGTGAAAAATACGCTTCATTTTAGCCGAATGGCTTATTTTAGCTAAATGAGCTATTTTAGCTAAATGACATATTTTAGATAAATTACCTATTTAGGGTAAATAGCTAAATTAACCATACCGTGGTGAAAGGAGCCACTATTAAAAAATCTTATTAGTTGACAAATATTATAACACAAGCAACAAATTTAACACCTTCTTCAACCCTTTTTTACTATATTTTAGACTTTCTTTCAAAATTTCAGTTCAATTTATTAAATATTTAAAAATAAAAAAGGTCGAAAAAATTAACATTGAATTTCTAACAGTCACATGCTGTTAATAATAACCCAAAACATTTTTTTAAGGTTCTAATGTCAAAACCATTGAATTCAACTGCAATAAATAAATATATTAATTAATGTAAGTAATTAATCATTAATCATAAATTGTACTTATTTAATTAAAAACATATAAAATCCTCTCGAGTGAAAACTATTATTTTTGATACCATTTATAAGAGGAAAATATTCATTCTATATAGAGGAATTCGATAAAATTAAGTAACTTTTTTAAGGCTTGTTTAAATAATTATTTAAGTTTCTTTATAAAGTTTGGCGAGATAAAATAAGTGAATCCGGTCACTTGAAAAATCTTTGTCTCCAATTTTCAAGTTATCTATGATTTTTGAAATATTATAATATTTTAAATATATAATTTTTAAAATTATCAGGTGTTGAAGTTTTGGGTAATTTTATTTTCGTTTTTTTTACTCTAAAACGAATCAAGATAATCAAGTAAAATTTTTTTAAATTAAAGCCTAAAGTCAATACTTTGAAGATAAAATGAAGCGTATGCTAAAACAAATAATTTATAATTTTGTCAGAAAAATTTACATAATTTATATAATATTGGAGAATACTGATTTTTCTTTTGTTTAAATTAATCCTTAAAGTTTTTCACTTGAAATTTGTTACTCGAGAGTTTTTGGGGTCGCTCATTACGAATATGATAACAGTTTTTAGAAATTCAAAATGGCGGATCCAATATGGCGGACATTTAAAAAATTTCATTAAATTCACTTAAAACTTGAGACTCGGGGGTTTTTGGGGTCGCTGAGTACGAATCTGATGTAAATTTTACAAAATTCAAAATGGCTTATCCAATATCGCGTTTTCTAATCTTCTACTTTATTGAATTTTTAAAAACTGGCATCATATTCATAATCAGCGACCCCAAAAACCCCCAAGTATCGAATTTCAAATGAATCCGATGAAATTTAAAAAATGTCCGACATATTGGATCTGCTATTTTGAATTTTTAAAAAATGGAATAATATTTGTAATCAGCGTCCTAAAAGACCCCTGAGTAACAAATTTCAAGTGAATCTAATAAATTTTTAAATAATTTATTGTCTCAGGCACCCGGAGGGCAGACACTGCGTATCTATACTTTAAACTAATTTTTATTTATTTATAAAAAAAACTTTTTTTTATGAAGAAATTGCTTTTTTGTCCTACCTGCACGGAAAGTGTGTTATTTCGTGCATGTGAGGCGGTCGCAAAGTGAGTGATTCCCGCCCTGAAGTAGGGTGAGCGGGCGCAAAATACATTCTCGCCCGCTGATGTCATAGAGCGGGCGCAAAATACATTCCCGCCCGCTGACGTCATAAGAGAGCGGGCGCAAAGTACATTCCCGCCCGCTAAAATCACAAAATCGGATTTCTTACCGACTAATCTTCTCTAAATACTATTTATTGAATAATAAATACCAATTTTTGTATTATTTTGTAATAAACGACTATTGAATTCCTTCAAATATGTGTGCACTTAATAACCCACTTTCCATGCAGTTCGGACAAAAAACGTTGTTCGCAGCACGGGCGCAAAAGGTGATAGTGTCTCAGGCGAGATTATGGGGAAACCTCGGCGACCCTACGCACCCTCGGCTTCGCCTCGGAGCTTAGGGTCCCCTTGGTTTACCCAATTTCGCCTTCGCTGTAATCACCTGTTTTGCGCCCTTAATACGAAAATAACTATTATTTAACATAAATAATGAAGATCTAGAGCGCTGAGATGAAAAACCCCTGGATCTGACCGTCAGATTATTTTTTATAAATCTTTCGCTTTAGTGGGTACCCGGGTACTCCGGGTGCGAGACAACGTAGAATTATTTTGTCTCTGGTAAATTGCTGAAATGATAGTGATTGCGTTTAGTTAAAGTAACTAATTGCAATATAGTTAAATTAGCCAATAGGAAATGTGTAGTAAGTAAGCAAGTACCTATTCACAGTTTTTCTAAAGTTATCAAATTGAGACAAAAAAAGCATCAAAATTGTTCCGAAGCAACGTTTTGATGCGTTTTTGGTCTCTATTTGATATCCTTAGAAAAACTGTGTTTTCTCTGTGAAATTACAAAAAAATTAAAAATACCTTAAAAAAAGAAAGGGTTTATAAAAATTTCCTTTAAAAAATATTTCGAGAATCATTAAATAATACTGTAGTAAAATTGTTTGCTTATGAAGTTGTTACTTAAAGTACTCAAACATTCATGTTTACATGAATAGTTTTATACTGCAATTCTCTTGTAGCACTTACTTGTATTAGTTCACCCTGCAATGTTAACTGTTTGAAGGACACTTTTGAACTGAACTACACTTAAATGTTTGAGCGGTACTTTGCAACTGAGTTCTATCTTACTAAAGGAGCCAAGCCTGACAATATTTGTCTAACGATTCAATTCCAAAAAGGAATTCACTCCCTCTGAGGTCAAGTACTAAAAAATAAATTCTCATTCATTCCGAATCTGAATTTTAATTTTCTTTACTCTTTATTAGTTCATTTTGACTTAGTAGTATTAACATATTTTTTGCAAAATTTCATTTCCAATGCAATTCAAATCGAATTTATTCGAATAACAAAATCTCAAGTATTTCTTAAAAAAACATTTAGAATTTCTATTTTTTAATCACAATTTTTATAAAAATTCTGATTTCTTTATAAGTAAATAAAAAAAATTGACATAATTCCTATTTAATAATCACAATGTTTGTAGAAAATTTTCTCTTATTAAAATTATTAATTCAGTACCAAGTGTTGTACTAATGAAAAATAGTTAATGTTTATCAAAAAATCACCTAATTATAAACATAAGGAAAATGTAAATAAAAAGATAAATTCTAAAAGTCAAAAAACGAGATTTTTGTGTAATAATAAGAAGTGACAGGAAAGTTAGGAGAAGAGAGAGAAAAGGAGAGAGAAAGAGCAGGTAATTGATAGTGTGGGTATTTAAAAAATGGATTCTTATCAAAATTCACACTTGGTTTATGTGGTAAACCTTAGTTGCGGCACTCGCTACTTTTTCAGTTGAAAGCTCAGGCGGACACGCCAAAGCTATCGTTCTACAAGGCGCTGGATAAGATAAATGGTCAGAAACTCTCTTGTACTTAGAGGCAACCGAGACAAACGATTTATCACTGCTTTCATATATTTATTATATTGCAAACCCTTTCTGTCATCCACAGCGTATACCATTTAATAGTTTCATTTTAGTCCAAAAGCAGTAAGCTGATATTTACAAAGGAGAATTTAAAAATTTACACTCTAAACTAACAAGAAAACGATTTATCACTGATTATCATCACTATATTATTTCAACTCTTCCTACTTAAAAAATTCCCGTTCATAATAACAACTAATTTACACGAGTTTCAAAGAATCTTTTCTAATTTCAATACATATATTTTTAATTAAATTTTCAATTTTTTAATGTTAATTTCTCGTTTACCTATATACACATGAAAAACAGAAAAATGCATGGAAAAATGTTCACAATTAGAAAAAAAAATCCTCCGTACTAGAACGGATAAAAATAGATTGTCCCATATTTCGCTTCAAATCAATATATAGAAAAATATTTTCTCGAAGGAAAATAAAATTTATAGAAGGGTAAAAAATGTAATGTGAGAAATTTTTTTTATATGAAGTAAATTTTCGACCTAGAAGCACATGAAGAAAAGAAAATATGTGACCAATCATGACCCTTAAGTCTGAAACTTGTCTCTTTGATAAATAGAATGACCGCTTGACGAATCGTCGACAATGGAAGTGTGAGAGACGGTCTGAGGAACAGATGAGACGACAATGGGTTCTCTAATACCATCTGAAAGAGCATTTCTCTCGCCTTCACTTTTGTTGAAAAGCTTTTTCCTCGACGACGATCAAAAGCTTATTACCGGGATTTACAAATATAAAACACAAATCTTTTTAACTAGAATAGAAAACATTTTAATACGCTCATACAATAAAATTTGTTTGAAATTTGTAGACACTTGAAATGCTTTCTAGAGTTTTGAATTTTTTTTTAAATAGAAATTTCAATGAAAATCACATTATTCAGATAGTAAAGTTAATTGAAAGTTAATTTCTACTTTCTACATTTTTACATTGAATTTCGTTTTGACTTTTACTTTCACTTTGATGATTGAATCAGTAGAGTCATCCTGTTCTTAAAGTCGGGCTTTAACAGATTTCGAACAATAAACGTAATGATTTGTGCCAGTAACCATATTTCCGACGCTGATTTTTTAAAATTCTCACGTAGAAGATAAGCTGATTTAAACTTTGGAGGGCTTTCATCAACTTCTGGGTAACCATAATCAAAGGCGGCTATGCGTTTATTTAACTTTTTAATTCAGATATTCGGAAGAATGACTTTTTGTATGAAGTGCTGTAAAGTCCGGAGTAAAATTACAAGGAAGAAATTATGCACTAAATCGGGTTGTGACCCCTGAATGATGTGATATCCATCAACTTGATTAAAAATAGTTCGCCTATTAATTCCATATTTGGTCATTAATGCTTCCTTTTGTCGCCCTTGTTTTTCTTCTATTGCGCTAACCCAGATCTCATGATTCTCAGGAGTACGTAATATATTTGGATCTTCTTCGACCATCGTGTGTATTTTTGTGATATCTGCAAGATAAGTTCGGCACGAATGCTTTGTCTTACCAAAAGATTTTTTAAATCCTCCAAACACTGAAAACAGTGAAAACAGATAGAACAGTTTCACTATTGACTGTTGTGCAGCGCTACTTGACGTTCAAACTCACATCTCAATCAAAATTGGGCGAGTTGCTCTCTTAAACTTAAACACTACTCTTATGCCCGGTTCCACCAACTCGTAGTTAAAGGTTCGATTAACTGACGGTCCGCTAAAGTTAAAGGCGCTGTTAAGTTGACTTTAACCGCCTATGAGTTCCACCAACATGTTATAAGCCATGGTTAACTAACCGTATACTATGTTCGAAATAACATTACTTTTTCTATTATGATTGGTCAATTCTAACGAAAAGTGCACGTTTTCTAAATAGAATTTTGACTTTTTCCCAGATCCCTCTTTAAAAAATTGAAACAGCTAAAAATAAAATTTGTTACTGTACCAAACTTCTGTCTATTATTTTTAAAAATTACAATAAAATTCTTTAAAAATTCAATAAATTTTAATATAATTTAGGAAATTAAAATTATTTTACAAACTTCCAATTACTTGTTTATAAATTTTCAATTATCTTCAATTTAATTAATAATAACAAAATTAAAATATTTTAAAAACTTAAATTTTTAGAATTTTAAATAAAATTTTTCGAGACTTTTATTAAAAAAAATTACCTAATATAAATCATTTTAAAATTTACTAATTAATAAAAATTGTAATTGTAACTTTTTGTATAAATCAATTCAATTATTTATAAATTATTAAATAAAAATTATTTAAGACTTTGGTTTTTTTTTTAATTTCTAATGAAATTTTTTAACAAATTGTATTATTTTTATGTAATATTTTTAAGACAGTTTCACAAAATTTCAATTAATTTAATAACTTTTTAATAAAATTATTTTAAAAATTCAATTAAAATTTCAATTCAATAATTAAATTTAAAAAACTGTACAAATTTAAACTGTATTTCGTTAACCCGTTGACTGTCGCTGACGCATATATGCGCAAAACTAAACTGGCTAAAAGTGGTTCATGACGCATATATATATATATATATATATATATATATATATATATATATATATATATATATATATATATATATATATATATATATGCGCAACTTAAAAAAGGTAATTAAAAACTTCTTAAATGTTCCTGAAACCGGTTACTCGGGGGTTTTCGAGATCGCTGATTACGAATATGACATTCGTTTTCCAAAATTCAAAATAGGGGATCCAATATGTCGGACAACAAAATAAAAAATTGATCAGATTGACTTGAAACGTATTACTCGGGGGTTTTTGGGGTCGCTGATTACGAATCTGACATCAGTTTTTCAAAATTCAAAATGGCGAATCCAAAATGGCGGGATTTTTTTAAAATTTGTCGAATTTTCTTGAAACTTGTTACTCGGAGGTTTTAAGGGTCGCTGATTACGAATCTGTCACTATTTTTTCAGGGTATTTATCGAAATTTGATTTCACCAAAAATTATCATACTGATGTCAGATTAACCAGTTTTAAACAAATTCAATAAATTTTTAAAAATTTTCCGCCATATTAAACCAGATATTTTGAATTTTGAAAAACTGATTTCAGATTCGTAATTAGCGACCCTGAAAATCCCCAATTACTCAGTTTCAAGCCAATCTGATCAATTTTTTATTTCGTTGTCCGCCCTATTGGATCCTCTATTTTGAATTTTAGAAAACTAATGTTAGATTCGTAATCAGCGACCCTTAAAACCCCCGAGTAACAAGTTTTAAGCAAATTCGACGAATTTTGAAAAAAATTCCGCCATCTTGGATCCGCCATTTTGAATTTCGTAAAACTGATGTCAGATTCGTAATCAGCGACCCCAGAAACCTTAGGGTACCAAGTTTCAAAAAAATCCATTGAAAATTTTTTCAACACACTTTTGGCCCAAACAGTGGAAATCTCGTTGACAGCCAAGGGGTTGAACTAACTACGAAAAAACTGCACACTATTAGAAATTACAAATTTTAATGAAGAATTAGAATTATTTTCAACTGTATACAAAAGTATCCGGACATGAAGTCCAAAACGAAAAGTCCAATAAAAGAATTCCAAAGTAAATGAAATCCAAAAAAGTAAAAAAAATAATTACACTTTGGACTTATTTTTTGGATTTTTCATCCTGATCAAAAAGTCCAAAGAAATTAAAAATCCAATGAAAAAATTGAGATATAAAAATTTAAATGGTTGCCTTGAATAATTTTGTTCTTTTTTTGAGTTGCTCATTTCGCTGACTGTGAATCGAAAATACATAATTTAATGATTTTATTTTTTAAATTTACTTGTATATAGGTTTCTCGTATGCATTTTAATACTTATTCAGTTTTCCTATATATACATTTGAATTGTGGGAAATTGATACCGCCCCAACAAATTGTATTATTTTTATGAAAATTTCATAAAATATTAATTCATTTTTTATTATTCTTTAATAAAATTATTTAAAAAATTTAAATCTTTCAACAATTGAATTAAAATTTACAATTTTACACAGGAAAAAAGAAGTGTTATTATAACACTAAAAGTAGTGTTAAAACTACACGCAACATTTTTAACCGACAGTGTGTAATTTAAACACTTCATTGGTGTTAAAATAACACTGGAATGTGTAAAATTAACACTACAGGATGTTAAATTAATATACATTTTAAATGGGGTTAAAATAACACCAAAATTGTGTTAAAAGAACATCACCTGAAAACTACACGCAACAAATTTAACACATATTTTTTCTGTGTATCCGAATTTTAAATAAAACATTATTTAAAATTTGTATTAATTTAAAGAAAATTTCAATTAATATGTTTATTTTTAATAAAATTTATTTAAAAAATTGAAGTATCTTTGAACAATTGAATTAAAATTTCTTTGAAATAAAATTATTTGACTTTTCCCTTAATTTTTCTGACTTATGGTTCATAAAATTTATTTTTCTGGCAACAAGAATTACACTATCTGTCACTTTTCAAAACACTTTTTAGGTTAGGGTACGTTAACCGACTGTTAACACACGTTAACCGACCTATTGTGGCCGGTTAAAGTTAACATCGGTTAAATCGAGTTAACGTTCCGTCAAAAGTTGGTGAAACGCAAGTAGAAATTTGACGGTCCGTTAACGTCTTAATCGAGGTTGGTGGAACCGGGCATTAAACTTAAACTTCAACACTACCAATGGCGTTGAGTGAGCGGCTGCTTGACAGATAGTTCAGCAGCTCGATGAAAAAGGACAGTTACTCTCACAAAAATAAAGTGAGCTGTGCGTTTCTTTTTAAGGCAGCACTTTAGCACATTGAACGAACAGTTCTACCAACAGTTTTTCAGTGAACTCACTTACTGCAAGATTGTTTCCAGTAATGGCTCCAGTAATCCTTTTGGTCCATTAAAACCTACCAGGCACCAGCATTCCAGTAAAATTGGCTTCAATATAGAAATTAAACCATATCGCTTGATATCATCATATTTTATTATCCCGACTAAATAAATGAACAGTAAATTAGAGCGATACATAGGATGATGTTTGAACGATAAAGCATATGTATATTATACCCCGTTTTTGTTATGTGTAGAAGTTTTGGAACCGAACCCGACTTCATCGTAATAAAGTAAAATATGTGACCTGGAATGCTAAAAGGGACCTTACGTCCAAAATCAAGTTTTCGAGAAAAACGTTCTTAAAGTTAACAAACCGATATTCATACTTCTGCATATTAAAATGGCTTGAAATTCGTTACTCGGGGGTTTTTGGGGTCGCTGATTACAAATATGCTATCAGAATTCCAAAATTCAAAATGGTGGATCCAATATGGCGCCAAAAAAATGTAAGAAGCAAATAGATTCGCTTGAAACAGTTTGCAAACTTATCAGATTTACTCGGTACATGTTGCTAGGAGATTTTTGGAGTCGCTGATTACGAATATAGCATCAGATTTTCCAAATTCAAAATGGCAGATGCAATATGGCGGACAAAAATTTAAAAATTATTTAAAATTGCCTGAAATTCATTCCTTTGAGGTTTTTGGGGTTGCTGATTACGAATCTAACATCAGATTTTCAAAATTCAAAATGGCGGATATAATAGGTAGGACAAAATTAAAAAATTGATCGAATTTATTTGTAACTTTTTACTGAAATTTTTAATAATTTTCAATTTTCATCAATATTAAATTGTCAAAAGTATTAACGAAACCCTTTCAAATAAAAATTTAAAAATAAAAAATTTGTTAAAATTAATTCCAGTGATCGTCAATTTGACGAAAAATTGACGATCACTATCGTTATTCTTTTTTTATTATGATATAATAAGGTTAGTTTTTCTACTTTTTGCTTCGTTATAAAACCATTTTGAATCAGCGACCCCAAAAACCCCTAAGAAATTAATTTCAGGCAAACTTAAATAATTAAAAAAATTTTGTCTGCCATATTGGATCGGCCATTTTGAATTTTGAAAATCTGATGTCAGATTCGTAATCAGCGACCCCAAAACCCTCCGAGTAACAAGTTTCAAGCAAATCTGATCACTTTTTATATATTTCTTTTGTGCTGATGTTTTTCTACGTTTTTTTAGCCAATTGCGTCCATCTTTGAAGCGCAATTGTAAAAAAACTAATAAAGCTAGAGGTGTGGGCTTTATTGCGTTGAAAAGAGCAGATCGTTTTCTATAAGAATCACTAAAAAACTGAAAATCGATTTTTTTTACCTAAGGTAATCCTGACTCCGAGTCAGGATTAATCCTGACTCGGAGTGATCGATTTTTTTCATCATCTTAATATTTTATCGACCTAGTGATAGCATCATTATTATATATATTTAAATTATTAAAGTTTATTTGAATCCTTTACAATTAGAATAAGAGAAAAAGATCAGATCCAGATGTTCTCAGGCACACTTTTAGTATTATTGTTAGGGTCATAGACTCAGCAAGCAATACCTCCTTTAGTGTGAGGTAGAAGAAAACACCTTTACTAGCAATAAAAGAAAATGCAGTAGATTTCCCTCAAACTGTTTTCGGGCCAGACAAAGTGAAAGGTCCAGAGTCCAGATGTCGATGTAAATTAGTTCAAACACCTAGCCTTGGTACTTGAAGAGATTTTCTGGATTGGAGTTAAAGAACAAAATCAATGACAGAACACAACTAGTTAACTTGGTAGCGGTTGCGGGACTGACACGAAGAACGCAGGTATCTGAATACAGGGTGATTTCTACACGGAAAAAATTCCGGGACATTAGATGCGCCGAGGACAGTGTCCACAGCAGTACATTTCATTTTGCACGTCTGAGGTGCCATTTCGAGATATCAGACGTACATAATGCACGTCAGATACTCCAAACTGGCACAGATGGCGTGCAAAATAAATGTAGAAGAAAATTTGACACAACCTGTACATCTGACGTGCTGGAACTTTTTCCGTGTAGAGTGACGCAAAGAATACGCGAAGTTGATTATTCAGTGGTGATTTCTGGACTATCGCGAAGAAGACGCGAAGTTGATTCGGTGGTGACTTCTGGACTGAAAAATTTGGTGAGAATGGCCTTTTATACAGTTTCTCCCAATGGAACAAAATGTTAATGCCACCAACTATAATTGCTTCTGGGTCAGTTTTTTATTGACTTAATTTGGGCACATGTGCTTAGTCCCTGTATTAGACAGGTGAGTGACCCTATAGCAGAATGCCAACGTTGGCGACTATATTTGGTAACTATTGCTCAGGTGTAAGACTATTGGATCGAAGTTGTTTGGGCAAGAAAAGGAGGATTCAGATTTTAACTTTACAAAATATTAAAGTATAAATACGTCGCGATGACGTGACATAATCAAAAAATTATATTTAACATTTGTTATAGGTACATGCATTTTTAAGTTTATATAGGTATTGAAACAAAAGTACTTTAATCCCCCTCGAAATTCTTTATCAAGGAAAAAATTACTACCAATGTGTTTAAAAACTATACGTATACACCTAAAATCGTTAATTTTATTTTGTCGCAAAAATAGTGTAAGTATACTTTTATGTTTATTTTTTAATAACGAATAAAGGGCATTTAATTTTTGAAGAGTTTTCTTAATCAAAGAAAGATTTCCGGACAGAGTATAACGAGGCGACAAATAGAAGAGGCGGTCTGGTATTTAGTATGTACGTGTTGGCTGACGTAAAGAGCCCCTCTTAAATTCTTTGACTTTAATTAACGACATTATTCTTTTTGGCGGGTTCGCAATGTTACCCCTGCTTCCATCCGTACCATTTTCAGCCGCAAAACGACGCTTTTCCTTTTTCTGCCACTTACAATGCTTCTTTTTTTCTTCTTTTTTCTTTCCTTTTATTACCCAGCTGCAGAAAAAAAACTTCACACGTGTCCCTCTTTAGTGCATTTTTAGAAAAATACTTATTGTAAAATAATTAGAAATAAATTTTCTGTTTTTTTCACTAACTAATTATTGTTCTTTTTATTTATTTTTATTAATTTATTTATAATTTTGTAGTAATTATTGTAATAATTTTTGTAAATAATTACAAACGTAATTATACTATTATATTTTATTCTTAATCGTTTTTCTAGATGACAATATAATTTCATTTCTTTTCAATTTTTTCTTTGATTAATTATTAAATGAAATTAAATAAAATTAAGTAAAATTGATTTATTATAAAAAGAAAATAATTTTACAATATTTTGATATTAAATTTTTAAGTTATGATAATTTTTATTTAAATTTCGTTGTCTCCATTCATTGAATTATATAAATTTTTTCCATGTTAGAAATATTATTACTATTATGCGAGAGAATAGGAGATGAAAATATATGAAATTTACCGTGAAAATAGGAGAAAAAAGAAGAATAGTGAAAAACGTCATTACATTATAAATTTCCTTAGGGCATTTCGATTCTCAACCCATATATCGCATTTTCTTTTTTTCTCTGAATAACCAATGAATGTTTTTATTTTTTTTTACTCTGTGAATTGAATGTCGGATAAAAGCATAAATTTTTAAATTTGTAAAACAGTGTTCAAGAACAGATTTTTCAGATGGAAAGAGTTTTATAAAGTAAATAAATTTTTTTTGCTCTTATTTTGTGCTCCACAGTGAGTGTTTCATAGAGAATGTTTTTTCTAGTCTACAATTTTATTGTAAACTTAGCGTAAACTTTATTAATAATTACTAGTAAAAAAATTAATTCGAGTATAAAATGAGAGACGCTTGTTAAAGCAGATTTAAGTCAGATAGCATTTTTTAATTTTTAATTTCAGAATCAGTAGTTAAGGTGAATTTTAGTCACAGAGAGGATAACAATTTTAATAAAATAAACTTTTTCATTTCTCACTGGGCATTTATTTTGAAAATTTTGTTCGCTAAATTAAATAGAAAATAATTGAAGCAAAAGAATTGATTGTATTTGAAAGCAAAAAATTATTTTGCACTTTATGGGACGAGGAGACGAAATCGATAAAATCGAGAATCCGAAACTGTTCTCAACTAGTTGCATCCGTTACGTCCCCGAGAGTAACGTACATTTACCAAGTCTCGTGCGAGTAATTTGCAATTTCCGAGTATAGTTCATAATTATGGAATTGCAGAATGCTACGCTCCGTTAACTGGTTTTTAGAGTCTGCAAAGCAGTCGCGGCAACTAATCTTGTCCTGGTTCTACAATTATTGTTTCGAAGCGACGAATTATAATATTTCAATTATAATGGTGAATTTACTTTTTCTAATGATCTTTTAAATCTTCCATTTCATGAATATTAAATGAAATTGCGTTTGTTTATAATTGTTATAGAAATAAATATCTTTGTATTAATATTAAATATCCCGAGAACAGTAATTTTGAATCACTGATTCTAAAATTATAAATTTATGGAAATATGCTTTCTAATTAAAATTGATTTTTACCACTGATTTTCAATCTCGATACAGATTCGTAATATCTCTGTCCGACTATAATTGATTTTAACTACTAATTTTTTAATAACAACTGTTTCGAAATGCCTTTTACAACTGAAATTGAAATTAAAAAGTTATTTTCAAATTACAAGGGATTAAAAATTGTGTGCCTGACTAAAATTGACTTTAGATAATAAATATTAAATTAACTAAATTATCATTAACTACTACATATTTATTAAAGCTTTATCAAAATTTTGTGTCAAACTAAAATTGACTTTTACTACTAATTTCGAATTTTTAAAAATTTACAAAATTCTTTTTTGTTACAATTTGTTGATTAATATATTATAAAAAATTAAAAATAACTATTTATTTAGTATAAAAATAAAGAAGAATAAGTAATAAGTAAACAATAAAATAATAAATTAAATAATAAGTATGAAGTAGTAAATTCGATTAATAGGAAGGTAAAGTATAAATAATATTTGTGGCATTTTTAAAGTTGCGACGTTTCGACAGTTTGGCTCAATGTCTTCATCAGGCTAAATTTATTTAATAATAAAACCAATTAATAATATTACAACGAAATACAATAATAAAACACATATGTATAAATTAATAATACCTGAATGTACTAAATCTTTATCATAGTGCAACTATGTCAACATAAATAATAATTACTTTTAAAAACACATACGACACAATTTAATTAAAACATATAAAAAAAACCGCTGCCAAGTTGTACATTGTCATGTATTTTTAAATACCCTACAAGATAGTTATAATAGTTTAATAGTTAAATACAAATTTTCAAACAAAAAAGTTGAGAAAATGTTATTTTCCACAATTTTTGGTTTTTAAAATACCAATAATTTCGAAATTTACTATCGAATTAGGTTCAAAAATAGGTTAATCGAAGCATTTTTAATTGCTCTACAAGTTGGTAACGATAATTTTTAAAGACTAAGACTTAGAATTTGTCCGAGACTAAGGCTTAAATTAAGACTTTATCCGAGACTTAGGCTTAGACTAAAACTTAGACTTTGTCCGAGACTTAGGCTTAGACTAAGACTCGCTTTGACTTTCTTTGACAAATCGTTAACTTGGTTTTTGATTCGAAGTCAAATTTCATTCATAGCAAAAAATAACACCAAAATTCATTATTTTTCTTTTTTGGTGTTAATTTAATCTGCAACGCTTTTTAATGCCTCACAATTTACTGTGAACTTATGTTTGAATTAAATATATAATTCCTTTTTAAATGAACAAAAAAATATGTTTGCATTAAACTTAAATATAATTGACTGTATAGCAAAGATATTTTAAGTTTGATTTAATCAAAATTTGTTTAGATCAAATTAATTTGTTTTCTCAGTGTAAGTTTCCATATATTTATGAAATAGAGACAAGTAATCGGTTCTTTGAATTAAATAAATTTTCTTTTCAGTGTATTAATTATGTATGAGTGTGTGTGGTTGAAGTAAACTGTAATTATAGTGTTTCGTTCAATCGAGCGATGTATTGTCAGAAACGGCCGTGTAATCCTGGAAATAGGTTCTCTATGAGCAAGGAATTACGGCCATCCACGACCTAAAGGACCTGCTCGAGACATGTCCCGGATGATATATTCCCTAACAGTCCACAAGGTCTTGGTACGCGAAACGTTTCCCTCGTACCAAAACTGCGCTCTAAACTATTGAAAATTATGTCCTCTCTCTCTTATCTCTCACCCGCACTGCGCGGGATACTGGCCCTGACCCTTCACTGAACTTGACTCTAAAGCCTGGAAAGATAATTCAAATATCTATTCAAACTTTGAATTCAAAATCAACCATCGTATATAATTGTTAAGCGTCTCTCATAATTAGATGTAAATTATTGTCCTACAAATTTAAAACAATTGGACATAATCATTTATATTCTGCTAATTAATTAATACATTATAACAAAGAAGTAATTCTTATAAATAACAAACAGTTCTTTGTAGGGAAAAATTATTTACGTTCAAGTTAAGTTAACATTAAGCAAAATTCTCTTTAAGAATGGAAACTGACGTGGATCTCTTTCGATTGGAAAATAAGTAGAAAAAGTAAATTTTTCAGACAAGAATTCACTAAGTACGTTTCATTTATAAATAAGTAGTTAAAGTTGTTTTTAGACAATCAAAACATTTCTGAATCGTTCAAATTACGAAATCAGTTGTAATAACCAATTGTAGTCAGACAAATATTTTCTAAGAACTTTTTAATAAAAAATAAGTAGTTTATGTAAATTTTAGTCTAAATTTCAGTACAAATCATTTTTTAATTAATTTTAGTCAAATGATTATAAATAAGTATCGTTACTTATTCTAAAATTTCCAATCTCTTTTAATAGCAAATTAACATTAGCAAATGTTTATTGTTTAAAGTGTGTGAAAAATAAAAAAAAAACTTTGCTTCTTTAGGGGAGACCGAGGAGAAAAGTATAGCTTTTAAACAAATTAGCCGATATACAAAGTTAATTTTTTTTTAATCTGTAGTGCTCCCCACAATTTCTCCATAGTGTGCAAGAGCATTTCCGGTTAGGTTAGGTCCGCTAGTGATATGACGTTACAAAAATACGTCATAAGTAAGTTTTCGTTTAAATTTTTAAAACCTCATATTTTTTTAATTACTCAGTTTTATAAAATGTGCGTTTCGTTTTTATGTAACTTAATTATCTGCCTTTAAGTTGTAACAGTGTATTTTTAAATTACGTGTAATACTTTTCTGTAATTTTAACTTTTTTGTTGAAAAATAGAGTGAGGAGGAAAGTAACACGTTGTTACTTTCCTCCTCGTTTCAATATTGTGCAGGGACCGCTTCTAAAACGAAACTAAATAGAAATTACTTTCGTTTTAGTGTTTGAGTTGACACGAAACTAAATTAACAAAGTGACTTTAGTTTTAAGTCGACACAAAACTAAATTAACAAAATGAGTTTAGTTTCGTGTCGACTCAAAACAAAAGACTGAAACACATAATTATTTAGTGTCAATCACAAAAAAATTGTTTTCCTTGTCATCCGTAACTAGAGCAACGTAAGTAATTAATGTAAGTTACGTAACCAGAGTAAATTACGTAACTATTAATTACGTAACTAGAATAACTTACGTAACTAGAGTAAAGTACGTAACTACAGTAACTAGAGTAAAGTGCATAACTACAGTAACTTGCGTAAATGGTCAAACTTACGTAAGTTACGTAACTAGAATAACTTAAGCAATTAATAAAATTTACACAAGTTACGTAACTTACGTAAATGACGGAATTTACATTATCAACTCAAATAATCACATTTACGTAAGTTACGTAAGTTACGTAAAGGGTGCCGCGTGCGTGCGACCTGCACGGACAGCTTAATTATTTTTTTGGACCCATCAAACTTGTCAGGCCCACTCTGAAACTTTTTGCAAAACCTTCTTATCATTTTCAGGTATGTTTTAAAAAAAGAAAAAGAAAAATTTATCATACCCAAAGTTAAAAAAAATTAATTTGTTTATAAAATTTTTTTATTTTTTTAATAAAAAATGAAAAAAAAAATTTTTTGTTATGATTATTCAAAAGTAGAGAGAAAAACAAAACTTTCTTTTTCTCGTCAAATAATGAAAAGAAGCAATATTTTTTGAGTTATCTGACATTAAAAATATATCTTCATTTGAAAAACGAAAATTTTGAAAATTCATAACTCAAAAATTTGACCTCCAAAAAAATAACAAAAAAATACGTATCTGTTTTTTTTCAATACAGAATAGAAAAAAAATATTTTTGGCCGATTTTAAGAGGTCGACTGAAATCTCACGTGGAATTGCCCATATGTATTTAACAAACCCTCCAAAAAGAAATCCTATTTCTTTTTTCATTTTCCCAAAACAAATTATTAACATTTAGCCTCTATGTCTGCCTCAAGAGTGTTGTTACTCCTGAAGTAGTGAAAGCTATTACTTCATTATTAATTATTAATAATTTAACTTAAACTAAAGACTTAGTATTTTTGTTACACATTTTAATAATTTAATATTGCACGTACGAAGCTTTTGGAATTAGATGCTTTATCTATGATATGGATAAGAAGATAATATCTAGAAGACACTAATGTACCATAATGAGTTAAATATGTATTAAATTTGTGCCAAACGTGTACAATTTGTACTCTAAGTATCTTTGTATTTTTCTAAGTTCATAATAAAAATATTTTTAAATAATAATAGTCTCCAAATTGTAAAATTAGCCATAATTCTATAACGTTACTTTCCTCCTTTGTGCTGTTACTTTCCTCCTCGGGGGTTAGGAGGAAAGTAACAAATGCAGAGGTCGTGAAAAAGTCATACTGCGTGAACTGGTTAGTTAATCTAAATGTCTCATTTAAATTTTATTTAACAGGTGAAAGTCCAAGCTTTCAATTAAGGTGTCAACAAAAATTATTCGTTAAATAGTTTGATCGCTACAATGAAAAAACTGATTTTTGTTACTTTCCTTCTCGGTCTCCCCTTCTTAAATTTTACAATTTGGATTTTTTTTAATTGAACTATTTTTTCTGTTTACAGATATTCAAGAATTCTACGAATTGACACTCCTGGATGAGTCGAAATCAGTGCAGCAGAAGACTGTCGAGACGATTCGAATTGCTGACAAGTGGGAGGCAAGTGATGGACCAATTACGCCGACTTATGCTCAAAATGACGTGAGTGTTATTACATTCCACTGAGTAAAAATAATAATAACAAAATAATTAATTTTTCTATTTATTTATTTATTAAGAACTTAATTTATCCAGCATAATATTCTATTTGGATAATTAGCAAGAATTAATTCATAATTTAATTTCCCATTTAGATAATAATTTTGAAATTAATATTTTTCATTTAAATATTGCAGTACGGGAATTAATAATAATAGGAGACAATTGGTGTAGAAATTATTAAACAAAAGAGTCAATATAGAATTTTCTTTTGTGTGTACAAATATATTAATGGCCCATTGTGGTCTATGCAATTAGCGTTAGTAATTATAATCCACGAGACGATTGGTTGAAATTGCAAATATCATGATAGAACTGTCGATCAATTCTGTTGGCCAAGATTTTCATTTTAATTGCTAATTGTTTTCACAATAGTGAAATGTACACACCTACAAACTGCGGAGCATTTAATAAACTTTATATATTAATTGGAAATTAAAAATAATTACTACTATAATGAGAAAAAAGCAAATTTTCAGCTCTTTTTATATTTTTAGGCACAATTTCATGTGTTTAGTTAGTTATTTATTTTTATTCGTTTCATTAGTTTTAGTTATATTATGAATTTAATGAAATTCTTTAATTCTGTAACTTCCTCTATAGAATGGAATATTCTTTTCATACTGTTGGAATATTCTAACAGAGTATGCCATTAATAAAATAATTAATCGTAATTAAGTTCACTACGTTCCATAAAAAACAAATGTTTCATTAGAATATTAGTAATATTTCAAAAGAATATTTCATTGAAACATGAAGATTTCACAAAAATATTCTATTACAATATTGGGAATATTCCAAAGGAAAAATTCCATTTAAACATTTGGAATATTTTGACTGAATCCATTTCAAATCAGGCAGGTCGACTAACTTCAAGTTATAGATTTAGCTGTCGCTAAAATATGTTATTGTACATGAAAAATAAAGAGACACGTATTTTTTTATTTTTCAAAGAAGATAAATTTAAAGAAGTTACGCACATTTGAACTTTGAGAGGTAAAACTCTAATGAATAGTGAAAAAAAATTGTTTTGCTTGTCATTTTTTTCTTTTAAGTATAATTTAATTTTCTTTCTAGGGTCCTGTAGATGGTCTTGTCCTCTTCAAAATCCAGTTTGAAATTTGAAAAAATATTTAAAATTATAAAAATAGGAGATGATTTTCTGAAAATAAATAAGATCAATTTTCTCAAAAACACCACCTTTTTTTCTATCCAAATTTTTACTACAAGTTCTTAAAATAATTATGAACATTTCCTATGAATTTCAAACGGGCTAAACCATTCTGGCAATCAGGAGAATTTTTTTTTGAAATATTTATTTTCACAAATTTTTAAATTGTTAACGTTCACGTCAACAATGTTATAGCGATTCATTTGTTTTTAAAAATGCAAGTTAACAATTTAAAAATTTGCGAAAATAAATATTTCAAAAAAAAATTCTCCTGATTGCCAGAATGGTTTAGCCCGCTTGAAATTCATGGGAAATGTTCATAATTATTTTAAGAACTTGTAGTAAAAATTTGGATAGAAAAAAAGGTGGTGTTTTTGAGAAAATTGATCTTATTTATTTTCAGAAAATCATCCCCTATTTTTATAATTTTAAATATTTTTTCAAATTTCAAACTGGATTTTGAAGAGGACAAGACCATCTACAGGACCCAGGAAAGAAAATTAAATTATACTTAAAAGAAAAAAATGACAAGCAAAACAATTTTTTTTCACTATTCATTAGAGTTTTACCTCTCAAAGTTCAAATGTGCGTAACTTCTTTAAATTTATCTTCTTTGAAAAATAAAAAAATACGTGTCTCTTTATTTTTCATGTACAATAACATATTTTAGCGACAGCTAAATCTATAACTTGAAGTTAGTCGACCTGCCTGATTTGAAATGGATTCAGTCTTTTACAGAAATATTCCATTGGAACACTAAAGATTTCACAGGAATATTCTATTGAAACATTAGGAATATTCTCAAAGAATGTTCAATTGAAACATTGGGAATATTCCACAATAAACATTCCATTTAAACATTCGGAATACTATAAGGAAATATTCTATTGGAACACTAAGAATATTCTAAAGGAATATTCAATTAAAATGTTAGGGATATTCCAAAAGAATATCCAATTGGATCATTGGGAATATACAAAAGGAATATTCCAAATTCACACATTAGGAATATTCTCAAAAAATATTCAATTGGAATGTTAGGAATATACCAAAGGAATATTCCATTAAAACATTCTATTGGAACACTGAATATTCCAAAGGGATATTCAATTGAAAAATTGTTAATATTCCAAAGGAATATTCAATCGAAGCATTAGGAATATTCGCAAAGAATATTCAATTGGAACATTAGGAATATACAAAAGGAATATTCCACTTAATTCTTTCTTTGTAATATTCTGAATATTCTTACGAAATATTCTATTGGAACGCTGGGAAGTCTATTCTATACAAAGGGAATATGGACGGAATATTCATTTGTAATATGGATGAAATATTCCCAGTATTCCAATAGAATATTCCAGGAATTTTAATAAAGTATTCCCTGCTGTTAGGATTATACTTTGATTAATTTTAAAAATCTATTTAGAATATTCGAACGAAATTTGTCTGACTAAAATTCAGTTGAACTACTAATTTAAAAAAAGTTACATTTTTATTATTATTATTATTATTATTTTTTTTGTAGTCGAAAGTGGAAAATCTGCGAATTCAGATACCTGGTTAATGAATTCCAGGCTATGTGGGGGTGACCGCTCTTGTTCTGGTCTACCCACTAAAAACCACTCCCGTCTTAATTTGGGACACTTGATCCACCTGCGGAACTACCGTCAGGCCTTCAACTTCGCAAGTGGTGGTCCCCTTGTCCTACTCCTTAACTGGGTCTTAATCCGCTCTAGCTATATGGGAACGTTGGTGGGAGGAAAACTAAATGATTTCCTCCCCCCCACACTCACACACAGCTGAGCACTGGACTCCTCCGGTCAACCTCGTCTTCCGTCTCGTGCCGCTCTTGTTCTGGCATTATTTCCTCCTTGTCCTTGACAAAGTCTTCTTTGCTTTCTCGAGGGCAGTTCTGAAGACCTTGCAACCTCCTGATCCGGCGACATGCTGGATATTCTCCTTCTCGCCGAACTTTGCCTGGCATAAGAAGCAGCATGGGCTCTTCTTACAATCTGCTGCCTTATGGCCAGCTTCCCCGCACTTGAAGCACGCAGCTGACCTATCTACACCTTGGCAATCTCTACCTAGATGGCCATAGTCAAGGCACCTATGACACCTTGTGACCATAGTTCTGCTTCTTATCTTGCAGGAGACGAACCCAATCTTTATGTGCCCGATTTTCTCCAGCTTATCAGCGTCCTCCTGACTGGTGACCACGACAGCGAGCTATGCTCCTCGCTTGTTTGTTTCGAGAATCGTCACCCTCCTACCTCCTGCTGGTACCGTAGAAACTTTCTCCAGGGCACACAGTACGTCATCTTTTTCTGTAAGGGCATCCATATCGCGGATTTCCAACGTAGTTCGCCGGTCCGCCATCTGCACCTTACCCAGATCGCCGATCACCTTTGTCACCTCTTCGGTGAACAACTTCTTGTTTGAAGACCCCCCAAAATTAATGAGCAGGTCTCCCTTTTTAGTGGGTAAAGCTCCCACAACCCTTGTCTGACTGGCCTCCAGGTCAGCCTCTTTTCGAACTTTCGCCAGCACTTCGGCGAAGGTGGCTCCTTCAACCACTTTAACGACCACTGTGGCTCTTTCCTTCTTATCTGGATTTGGCTTTGGTCCCGGTTTGGTCTTCTTACCTTTGGATCTTCTAGGAGGTCCCTCCTCCTTTTTCTTTTTTGGGTCCTTCGTAATCTCAGGATCACTTCTCTTCCGCTTCTGAGACTCCAGGACAGCGTTTTTAAGCATTACTGCATTAAAACGGTCACGTCTCATTCTTCGGTCCTTTCGTGCATCCTCTGACCAGGCTAACCCCTGGTAGAACTTCTTATCTTTTCTGGACGCTGCTGCGTGCTTCTCCTTCACATCCCGTATGAGCGATGTTATGCTTCTGAGTCCATCCTTGATTGTCCTATTGACATTCTTCTGGACCTCGCAGGACTTCAGCATCTTGCTGACCTCCTCCTCCATTTCTAGAATGCTCGCTGCCTCTTCCACCCGCAGCTTTATGCATTCATCTCGGTCCTTGTTGCAGCTAGCAATGTCAATCGCAGAAGCATTACTGAATACAGAAATGCAGCTGGCTTGACTCGTCACGCTGCTCGTACTCCCTCGTCTCTCCGACCTGTCCACGATGATATGTGGCACTACCAACGCGTTGTTGCCCTCCTGCATCCTTGGGCCACTGGCCACCGTCCCCACGCTATGCGCTTGACGATCGGAACCAGTGAGGGATTTAGCCGTAGCATTACCCCGCAGGTACTCTTCCTCGTTTTTACAATCGCTCATGATAGATGTTTCTTGTTTGCTGGTTTTGGTCCGCGTCGAGTATTTGATTTCCTCGATACCACCTATTTCTAGGAAGCTAACCTATCCGCCACCTGGCACGCGTCCGATAGAGGACCAGCAACCCCGCGCAAAAGAACAAGTTCTAATGCGCCCCAGGTAGAACAAAAGTTCCAATTAGAACAAAAGTTCCAACCGGGCACGGATTTATTATTATTATTATTATTATTATTATTATTATTATTATTATTATTATTATTATTATTATTATTAAAACGCTATTAGGTCATTAATAGCGGATTTTTAATAAACTTTCTTTAACTCTCTTGAGGAAAAATTATCTTGATTTCTATCGTAATTCATTTTTAAAGCTCTTTCCTTATTGTTCAGGAGAGCAAAAGGTACACGTTATAAACCTGTCGAAGAGTTACAACCCTTTTAAAACGGTCGTTAATTTTCGATAACGGTAGAGAAACGAGCTTGAAGGACAAAGAGCCGTAACTATTAAAAAACTAAAGTAGTTTGTCAATAGTATAGAAAAGCATATAGATAGTTACAACAAAAATTCTATATAGCTTCATATAGCGTCTCTTTAATGAAATAGTTATTATATTCTCAAACTTTTTGTTGAAAAATACATTCTCTCTCTCTCTCTCTCGATATCTATCTAGAGTTGTAAAATTTTATTTTATCAAATCTTATCGAAAATTTGAAATGAAAAATTTTGAAAAGAATTTTAAAAAATCATAAACAATTCAGAGAATGATAAGAAAGTATGATTTTACATTATAAAATAATTCTTCCATTGGGACGAAATATTCAATTCACATTTCGCGAAGATTCCATTGGAACATTGTGAATATTCCTCTGGAATATTTCGTTGAGATTTTGTAAAATTTTTTTTATTAGTAGATATTATCTGATAATATAAACTTTCACTAATATTCCTATATAATTAATATTCATATAATATGCCAAAGAAATATTCCTTCTGAATTTTTATTACAATATAATAAAAATATAAACAGTGGTCCACTCAAGGTGACATGCAACTTTTTATGGCAGCCACCACAATTTTTTTTAGTCTAAATTATCACTTAATTATTCTAAGACAATCAATTTCAATGTTCAAAGTAGTAGGAAAAAAATGAGTTACCTTCTAAAACTTAAATTTTACACTACTTTTACACTTCCGAATCACTTTACTCATTGTAAGAGCGACTTCTTTTTTGGTTTGTGATCTTAAAAATGCGTTACATCAAACAATAACGTATATGATTATCGCGGAACTTAATTTCTTACGGCTTCTAGGTGCGGTGCTGCTATACGCACTATTTATTTCACGTTTCCGCTGTCAGATAACTTAAAAACTCAGGTGGTCCACTCAAAGTGGCGGTCCACTCAACGTGACATTACCCTATAGTGATTTTCGAAAATATATTAAAAACAGAAAGAAAATTATTCATTTGATCGTTCAAAATTAGCATAAAAAAATGTAAGATACAATGAAGTAAATGCTAATTTTTTTCCTAATGAAATATGAAAAAACGAAAATTTAAGATAAATTGAGTTTATAATAACCCGGTATGTTTAAATTAAAGTAGAATAAACGTGACTTATGAAGTTTATTTAGTGTCTATTTATAAAAGTTGGCGAGGAGATAAATGACGAGAGGAAAATATTCTCGAGTCTTGAATTTTCGCGGTTGATAGGTTGAAAAGGAAGTGAACAAGCGTTGGCAGCCCATTTATGCCAGGAGAGTAACGTTAAATGCTCCCATGGGGATACAATGCTTTCCACTGGTTAGAGAGATAACGTAGATATATATACACATATATATGAGTACACACGTACTTGAGCTTGCAACTCGAGAGAGGGCACACGCACTTTGCTTGCATGTGTGTATTGTGGTCTGTCAGGCATTATCAGTTGCATATTGTAGCTTTGATGAGCCCTTGTCAGCCCATCAGGGTTACATCTAAGATTACAACCACATATTCAGTCATAGTTATCATCTACATAGATACTTCCTCCTTACAAACAATAAGCTATTTGTGCAATTTGAATTCTGCAACAAAAAATAGTTCATCAAAAATCAACTCTCAACTCCTGTTAACTCTGGTACCGTCAACTATGAGGCTATTTTGTGCACGCGAGGATTTTAAGTATTTTAATTTGCTATTTTTTTAAAACAAAAGTTCATTTATATCAAAATAGAGGACACTAAATGTTATTATTTAATTCATTGTCAGTTAACAGAAAAAAAATTCGTAAAAACGGAAGATTTGTGTCTAAAATTTTAAAAGTTCTGAAAAATTATACCAAATTCCCTATAGAGTTTTAGTATGCCTCATAAACTGTGCTTAATCATTAAATATTTTTGAACTAAGTAAAATTATTGCTCTTAATGTATTCATCAATTAGCAAAATTACTTGATTGAATAAATGCATATAATTAACATAAAAATACCTAATATTAATTAAGTTAAATAATTTGTATTTTTATCAAATAAATAAACTAATAGTTTTAAATAACTAATTTATTATCGTTTTGTTATACACCCGAGTCGAAATTTAAGCCCTACTTTCACCCTGAATTTGCAGGGTCTGCAGAGTGTTAGGAGTAGTAAAGTAGGGTCTAATTCTAATACAATTAGACCCTACTTTGACTCCCCAAACAGGCGGAAATTTGCCAATCTTCCATTTGGAGAAGCAAAGAAGGGTCTACTTCTAAGAAACCTATACTGTTCTTTTAAACCTCGTAGACCCTACTTTCATACTCCTAGACCCTATATTCTAAAAAAATTTTGAATTATTTTTTAATGCATTACTTGAAACAGTGCAAATGCAAAAAGTACTCCAAATTATTAAATACTGATGTATACGCTATAAAACACATAAAATTCCACTTTTACTCATCCCAAGTGCTTCAATTGAATCTGAGCAAATCTTCAAATTTTTCATTTTCTAATTGTAGAGTCTAGGAGTATGAAAGTAGGGTCTACGAGGTTTAAAAGAACGGTATAGGTTTCTTAGAAGTAGACCCTACTTTGCTTCTCCAAATGGAAGATTGGCAAATTTCCGCCTGTTTTGGAAGTCAAAGTAGGGTCTAATTGTATTAGAATTAGACCCTACTTTACTACTCCTAACACTCAACAGACCCTCAAAATTCCGGGTGAAAGTAGGGCTTAAACTTCGACTCGGGCAGTCAACCAAAAATTATTTTTGAATTAAACAATAATTTTGAATCAACACATAATAAGTTTGATTCAATAAAAATTACGTATCATTCAATTATAAAATATTTTCCCCAGGTAAAAATAATCAGTACGAATTTCGAACGAACACTGAGAAAACATTACACTTAATTTAAATAGAAAAATAATTTTAAGTGATTTTGTTAAATTTAAATTGGTTTATAAGCTTAATCCCAATATATAGAAAATATCTACTGCTTTGATTCAAAAATATTATTTGTTTGAATAATTATATTTAACCCCTTCACAGTCCAGTGAAAATAAAGTTTTTGTGTCAAAAATGTTCAAAAAAAATTTTAAAAAAAACATGACATTGTCATATTGTATGTTTTTGGGGTCACTGAATCAAAATCCGTGGTCAAAACTTCAAAATTCAAAATGGCGACCAAAAAAATTTTAAAGTTAACGAATTCCTTAACTTTAAAATTTTTTAGTTTTTTTTTTACCACGGATTTGTATTCAGCGACCCCGAAAACCCCTAAATAAACATGTTTAGCTAGATTCGTTAAGTTTTAAATGTCTCTAAAAAAATAATTAATTTATATTTAATAATTGAATATTATTATTAAAATTATATCTTCAGGAAGAAAAAGAATTTCAGTTTTCAAGGAAAATATTTTTAACCAACAAATTTATTAGTTTATACCTACAATTTGCATATGGTCCAAATTTATTTCTGTCATATCTCATGTTAGAATTTTTAAAATTTGAAAATTAAAATAAAATAATCTAAAAATAACTATTTATATACAAACTATAAAAAGTCTAAAGTATTTTCTCTGACAAAAGTAGATTGAAGTTCACTGATTTTAAAACTTTGTCTGAACAAAATGATTAAAATAATTTTTTGTCTGACTGAAATTGGCTTTATCTACTGGTTTTCTCATGAGCCCTTAACTTCACTGGTTAACAGTGAAATTGTCAATCGAACAAAACATTTTTTTTCTAATAGTAGGTGTTTTTTGAGTAAGAAAATCATAGTTTTAATTTTTTTTCCTCGTGCAGTTTTTCTGTAGCTTCAAATTTTGCATTTTCGAGGTGCGACGCCACTTAAACTTACCTGTAGGAAAATTAGCTTGTCAAAATATAATAAATGAGGTATCATTGGAAAGGTTATTAAATTACCTTTCGATCCATAGGTCACAGAATAAAATTCAACAAAAATTGAGAAAGTTAAAGTCGATTAAAGATGAAATTTCATGACAATTTTGATGATTTTTAGACATTTGAGTAACTTCTATTTTTTTCTACATCAAACAGGAAAGAATGTTCAGGTTTTAATTTTTTTAATGATAGACTATATCATTACTCAAATTTTGAGCCCTTGTGGACCTCGATTGGATTAAAAATGACAATTCTACACTAAATTTAGTGAACAAAGCTACATTCTTCATTTTTAGTATCCCTTAAACATGTGCAGCAAAAATTGAAGTAATAAAATTTAGTTAGGCTCTAAAATTACTAAAATCACTAATCAAGGATTTCTGAAATCGTAGATTTCGAATCCAATGTTAGTTTTCTAAATTTCAAAATGGCAGATCCAATATGGCGGATAAATTTTTAAAAATCGATTAAATTCATCTTAAATTCGTTACTCGGAGGTTTTCGGGGTCGCTGATTACGAATCCGATGTCGGATTTCGAAAATTGAAAATGATGGATTCATAATGGTGAACGAGTTTTTTAAAATCCATCGAATTCGCACCTATTGGATCCGCCATTTTTAATTTTTGAAATCTGACATCAGATTCGTAATCAGCGACCCCGAAAACCCCCGAATAACGAAATTAAGACGAATTTAATCAATTTTTAAAAACTTGTCCGCCATATTGGATCCGCCATTTTGAAATTTAGAAAACTAACATTGGATTCGAAATCTACGATTTCAGAAATCCTTGATTAGTGATTTTAGTAATTTTAGAGCCTAACTAAATTTTATTACTGAGCAATTCCACGCCAAGTGATCATAAGAATTTTCGATGATTTTAGCAATATTAAAAATACTTTTAGAATTTGTTCCTTTTTATACATGGAATAAAAGTGTATAAAAGTTTTTTTAAAATTTTCAAAATTTTATGAGTTACCTCTTACTCAAAATTTTGGTCGGTTTTTCAAAAAATACACATAACTTTTTTTCTTGTTAACCGATTAAAATAATTTTTTTTGGAAAATACTCATAATAAGAAGTACTTTAAAGAAAAAAATAAAATTTAATAAAAAGATTTTTTTTGCCCGAAAAAAATTTCAAAAAATTTTTTGAATTCAAATTTTGAAAAAAATATACCTTCGATTTGAAAATTTTTTTTTGGTAAATATTGTCAATTAAGTAAAGAGTACTTCCTGTAAATTTAATTATGGGACAAAAATAACTTTACGAGAAAAAAAATAAAGTGTGCAGCGCGGCGTGCCGGGACTTGTGCTTATGGCGGCGCAAGTTTCGTTTCAAATCACACTATAGGTCACAATTCTTTACCAAAACGCTTTTTCTTTTTTATAAATCTTCGTAATTAAATTCTCTATCAATCTCTCGAGCCTTATTTTTGAATTTTTGTTTTAAACATTTTTTAAATAACAATGAGTATTAAAAAAATCATAAAATCGTAAAACATATGTTTTTTAGTTTTATTGATTAAGAAAATTATTTAAAAAACCTATTAAAATAATGTTTGATTGATAAAGAATAAATTAATTAAACACTTTTTAATTAATTAATTGTTGTTATTTTTTATAAACTTTATACTTAGACCTAGAAATTACTAGTTTCTTCTCAATTGTACAATTTTTCATGAGTAATATATCTACTGATGATAAAAAACAATTATTTATTAAAACATTGTTTAAACAATTAATTGTTGCTATTTTTTCATAAACTATTTATACTTAGGGTAAGAAATTTATATTTGTTTCTTATGTACTTTTTTCATTTTTTCATAATTTTTTCTAAACAATTAATTGAAAAATTGAAAATTATAAACTGTTTAAACAAGGGTTAAATAATAAATTTTTAGTTTTTCTTTTATACTTGAATACTTTACTTATGAAAAATTGCACAATTCAGAAAAAATAGAAATTTTTAACCCTAAGTACAGTTTATGACAAAATAATAAATTTTTATTGTATAACAATTTTTGACTAAAGAATTTTTTATTTTTTATCAATCAAAAATTATTTTAATAAGTTTTTTGATTAATTTTCTTAATTAATAAAACTAAAAAAATATATTTTACGATTTTATGATTTTTTTAATACTTATTGTTATTTAAAAAATGTTTAAAAACAAAAATTTAAAAATAAGGCTTGAGAGATTGATAGAGAATTTAATTACGAAGATTTTGAAAAAAAGAAAAAGCGTTTTGGTAAAGAATTGTGACCTATTAGAGTGATTTGAAACGAAACTTGCGCCGCCATAAGCACAAGTCCCGGCACGCCGCGCTGCACACTTTATTTTTTTTCTCGTAAAGTTTTTTTGGTCCCATAATTAAATTTACAGGAAGTATTCTTTACTTAATTGACAATATTTACCAAAAAAAAATTTTCAAATCGAAGATATATTTTCTTCAAAATTTGAATTCAAAAAATTTTTTGAAATTTTTTTCGGGCAAAAAAAAATTTTTATTAAATTTTATTTTTTTTCTTTAAAGTACTTCTTATTATGAGTATTTTCCAAAAAAACTTATCTTAATCGGTTAACAAGAAAAAAAGTTATGTGCATTTTTTGAAAAACCGACCAAAATTTTGAGTAAGAGGTAACTCAAAAAATTTTGAAAATTTAAAAAAACTTTTATACACTTTTATTTCATGTATAAAAAGGAAGAAATTCTGAAAGTATTTTTAATATTGATAAAATCATCGAAAATTCTTATGATCACTTGGCGTGGAATTGCTCTACTTCAATTTTTGCTGCACATGTTTAAGGGATACTAAAAATGAAGAATGTAGCTTTGTTCACTATATTTAGTGTAGAATTGTCATTTTTAATCCAATCGAGGTCCACAAGGGCTCAAAATTTGAGTAATGATATAGTCTATCAATAAAAAAATTAAAACCTGAACATTCTTTCCTGTTTGATGTAGAAAAAAATAGAAGTTACTCAAATGTCTAAAAATCATCAAAATTGTCATGAAATTTCATCTTTAATCGACTTTAACTTTCTCAATTTTTGTTGAATTTTATTCTGTGACCTATGGATCGAAAGGTAATTTAATAACCTTTCCAATGTTCCCTCATTTATTATATTTTGACAAGCTAATTTTCCTACAGGTAAGTTTTAGTGGCGTCGCACCTCGAAAATGCAAAATTTGAAGCTACAGAAAAACTGCACGAGGAAAAAAAATTAAAACTATGATTTTCTTACTCAAAAAACACCTACTATTCGAAAAAAAAATGTTTTGTTCGATTGGCAAAAAAAAGTTTTTAATTTGTAAACCTGTGCTTGTGAGAAACGGCTTGTCTGGCTAAAATTGATATTAACTACTGATATCTCAAAGAAACACGTTTAGTAAAGTTTTGTCCGACTAAAACTGATGTTAATTACTGATTTCTAATTGCAAAATATTCAAAATTGTTTTTGTTTAACTAAAACATATTTTATCTACAATTTCCCAATTGTGCCAATTTAAAAATGTTTTGTCTGGATAAAATTAAATTTAACTTCTATATTTAAATAACAATGATTCAGGATATTCTTGCCTGATTGAAATTAAAAACTAAATATGAAAATAATCAAAATGAACTGTAATTTAAAATAAATAATTTATTTATTCAAATAATATATGTAGGTTCAGAATGGGACTCGGAATAAAAAAACAATTGTTTTTTAGAATAAAATAATAGATTATAAAATATAATAATAAATTGTAAAAGAAATTAGAAAATATTAAAAAAAGTAATTAAGGTATTTGTCGCGCGACTGGTCACTCTCAAAAGTTTGTATCCGTTGACTGTACTTATGAAACGATTATGAATGCGAGTTTCCGAAAAACTTTTGCGGACGTACAGTTTGACACACAGATGTTCTCAATGTATATTCATAACCTCTCGCATGAAAAACGATCGTGGCAACGTCGCAAGTTTGGCGTATGGCCGTCTTTAAAATTACGCGCCAAAAGTAGCAGACAAGCTGTAGTATTTAACAAGCGCTATTGCCACGTTTACGAATTCACCTGTCATTTACAGTAATTGTTAAAATAATTTTTCAAGTTTGACGTTAAATATCTTTTAAACAAGACGGTGAAAAATTTTCATTTTTTTTATAAAAGTTCATTTTGGTTCAATAAATGAAACTTTAGTTTTTCTAAAAAATCTGACGATTAGTATAAGTGCAAAAATTAAAAATCTGTGGTTTTCATATGGTTTTCCTATACCTTACATGTTAAAAATCGAAACTTTGATTTCATTTTTTGAGACTTACAGACGGTCAATTTTATTTTAATAGGCCTTATTTTGTAGATAAATATTTAAAGAATAATTATGTGAAATTTAAAAAAAATCTGACGAAAACGAATTTACGCGACAAATACCTTAATGCAAATAAATTAAATTAAATAATAAATATACAAATAAAATAATAATAGTAATAATAAATAATAAGAAACATTTATGCAGGTTTCAATTTTTGTTATGTGATTGTGTGAAGCGTTATAATAAAAAAGAGGATTTTGCAGTGAAATAAATTTAATGTGGTCAGGAATGTAGGAGAAAGAAGCATCGATTTTGTTTTCTTTCTTTGCGTCTGACCACAGAGAATTTATTCTACTGCGAAAATTTCTCTCTCACGCTCGCTCGTTTATTTGAATTGAGATTCAGTGTCGCTTTTAAAATATACATTAGGCTCGATTTATATTTTTCTGAACAATCTGAAATTTTCTTCTATCTTTTTTTGACTAATTTCCCAAAAAGTCAAGAGTAAAAGTAAATATATTATTTAAAGTAAAGAAAAGAAATGATAATAAATTTAAACTGTAAATAAAAAGTTCAAAAAAAGTAAAAAAAAACAGAACAATTTTAAAAAATAAAAGTATGTACCTGAATAAAACATTAAAGGTAAATAAAAAAGTAAATAAAACACAGGAGTGAATAATAAAATTGAATGTGAATTTATTTTTTTTATTATTTACTTTTCATTTTATTTTTCGTAAATTGAAAACAATTTAAAAAATAAAAGTACCTAAATGAAACATTGACAATAAATAAAAGAAAGAGTAAATAAAACACAAGTGTGAATAAAGTATTAAAATAATACTATTAAAATTGCTATTTTTAGTTTTTTACTTACTTTTAGGATTTTATTTGTAAATGAAAATAGCATAAAATAAAAGTAAATAAAAACTTGTAAATAATCTTCAAAATGTCAGTAAATAAAGAATTGAAAGTAAGTAAAGTATAGTCGTAAAATCAAAACTTAGAAATATTAAATTAAAAACTGAAAGCACAAAGAAGCTGAGAAGAAATAAAAAGATTGAATATAAATAAAAAAATAAAAAGTAATGAGAAAAAGTCCAGTTCAACATTTTGAAAATTGAGAAAATTTTCCCAATCATCAATGCTGATTTATATCTTATAAGGGATTTAAAATAAATAAAAGTATCTCCAAATGTTTATATTCATTTCCTCTGTATTAATACCAATTTTTTCTTCTCCTTTTTTCCATTTTTTTTTTTTTTTTTTTTTTAAAAGTCCAAGACTTGACATTTTGAAGAAAATTCGAGAATGAAAAATAGAAAAAACTAAATAACCGGAAAGGACAGAGTCTAAAAGGGAAAAAGAGATACTTTAATCTTTATCTTCTTGAACAAGATCCCAATCGATTTTAGTTCTCTCGGGAAATCGGAAACATAAGGTGGTGTCTGTGTGTGTGCGTGTATGAGTGGAAAGAAGAAAAGGACACAAGAAGTAAGAAAAGAAAAGAAAGATTCCTTTGTGTTGAACTTTAACCTTACTGTGTGATTTTATACACGAACATATACAAAATAGGTGTATCGCTGTGTATTTGCAATAGGTGGAATTTTTCATTATACACCAAGATCGCCCCCTCCACTTCTCTCTTCTACCTTCTTATCTTTTGCCGTTGCATAGCCAATCTGAAAGACACGACTCGAGGAATAATGGAAAACAAATAACGTATATCTATCGCGCAGCAAACTAGTGGAAAATGCTTTTCTTCTTTTACATATATCCTATATACTACAACGGAACCCAATACGATCATTCAAATTTTAAACGTTTGCAGTAGTCTGGGGATTGAATGAGAAATAGTTTAAAAAAAAGAATTTCTATTCATCAATTGTTTTATATTTTTGAAACATATGACAATATACAGTTGGTGACAAGTTACTCTGTTATTATTTTCAATATGTTTCGAAGGAAAGAATGGAATGAAAATTGTTTTTATTATATTAGAATTTTAGTTGAATTACACATATGTGGACGTCCGCATGAAAAAGACCCATTTTGTCCAATTCCCCTATTTTCAAAATCCCAAAATCAATAAAAAAAGGGGATTTGAAAACTATTAATTTTGCATCTAAAAGGTGTCCTGGGGGTCGATTATGTAATTTTACTCCACTTTCATTCCACATTCACTCCAATTTCACTATTACCCAAATTTTATTTTTAAGCCACTTTCACTTTTACTCAAATTTTATTTTCACTCCACATTCACTTTTATTCAATTTTTTTACTCCACTTTCACTTTTACACAATTTTTATTTTCACTCCACTGTCACATTTACTCAAATTATATTTACACTCCACTTTCACTTCACTCTCACTTTGACTCTATTTTTATTTTCACTCCACTTTCACTGTCAAGATACTCCAATGTCAATTTTACTTAAATTTCATTTTGCTTCCACTTTGTCTAAAAATTACTCACTTTGTCAAGTTATTTCACTTTCATTTTTACTTAAATTTCACTTTGCTTCCACTTTGTCTAAAATTTATTTTCACTCCACTTTAACTTGTATTTTATTATTACTCGACTTTCACTTTTACTCAATTTTTATTTTCACTACACTTTCACTTTACTTTCACTCACAATTTTTTTCACTTCACTTAAATTTTATTTTCACTCCACTTTGATTTGCACTTAAATAAATAGAAAAAGTGGAGTTGAAAATGAATGTGAAAGTGTAGTGAAATAGTATATTAAGCAACAAGGGCATAAAGGCAGCCATTTGTTTACGGTGATTTTTGTGGCACGAGTGGAGGTCGAGGGCGCCGTAGAACGAGTGTCACAAAAATCATTGTAAACAAATTGGCTGCCTTTATTCCCGTGTTACTTACGATATTTTTTATTCCTAATGCACAAAAGTGGCGATTTCAGATAGCAGACGACAGGGAGTAAAAGTCATTCACTTGTTCGACTTGTATGATAATGGCGGCCTTTTTTTTACCTTGGGCAAAAAAAAGCATTGGACCAGCTGTTTTTTTGCCCTTGGGGAAAAAAAAGTCGCCATTTTCATACGGTCGAACAAATGAATGACTTTACTCCCTGTCGTCAGCTATCTACAAGCGCCATTTTTGTGCATGTGGGATAAAAATAAAATTTGAGTCAAAGTAAAATTGGAGTGAAAATAAAAATTGAATAAATTTGGAAGTGGAGTGAAAATAAAATTTAATTAAAAGTGAAAGTGAAGTGAAAATAAAATTTAAGTAAAGGGGAAATTGGAGTAAAAATAAAATTTGAGTAAAAGTGAAATTGGAGTGAAAATATAATTTGAGTAAAAGTGAAATTGGAGTGAAAGTGAAGTAAAAGTGGAGTAAAATTACATAATTCGAAATTTCGGCAAAATTTAAAGATTTGAATGTTAAAAATAGGTCTTCTTTTACAATTTTTAATATTTTTTAACGCCAATTTTTTTTATGCCTATTTAGGTGAAAAGAAAAAAATTCTAGCCTCTTTAAAAGTTAAATTAAATATTTTTGATCACCTTATATGTTTTTAGATTAAAAATGATGCAAGAAAAAAAATATTACCTCATTTAATAATTTTATTTTAAAGGAACAAAATAAAGGTGGGGTTTAATAATTAATTTTTGGGGAGGGTTTAATAAAAATACACTACTTTTATCCTTTTAAGTCCACTTTCTATAGTGCTAAGGAAATTTTGATAAAACTAGAACCCCATTCCTAGTCATTTGAGACATTTAAGAACACAACAATTATGTAAGATTATTTCACTAATTGTGTTCATAATATGTAAATTACAAAGTAGAAATACTACAGATTTTTTTCATCAGTTTATTATAACTTTTATTTTTTACTTATATTGTATTATAACTTCAAAGATGTTTTTGTTGGGATTAAATTATTCTGTGAAAAATGATTTATTACTATTATATATTTATTAGTAAAATTAATCTAATTTCGAAAATACTTTACATGTTTTAATGTTCTTTGAATAAAGCTGAAATAAGCATCCAGTTTATTTTTAAAATATTATTGTTTATGTTTAAAAAAAAATATTTACCATTAAATTTTAATTTTAAATGTTACAGATGCTAAAATTTTAATCCAATTATTATAGCACCTATTTATTAACTTTCAGAGTTTAATTTTATACCTACCAAAATATTCTTTTCTTAAAAAAGTAACATAAATATTTTTAAAATTAAATCTGGGTGCTTGTTTAAAAGATTCATTAAAAAAATATTAAAACATGTAAAGTATTTTAAAAATCATATTAATTTTAATATTTTAATTAAACAAGGCAAACTCAAAAATTTGTTAACTGATTCTAGAAAGTTACTTAAATTTCTTTATTAAAGTTTTATTTTTATAAGTTTAATTACTGAAAAAATAGATTATGTTTTGGTGACTTAGTTGGAAAAGATGTTTATTTATTAATTGCAATTTATTTATTACTTACAAAAAGAAAAAATTATTTTTATCATTAAAAAGTAGTATTTTACATAATTTTTAAAAACTTACCTATATCCTCCTTATCCTTATTTTAATCACAAAACTTTTAAAAAAAGAAAATTAAAAATTTATCATACCCAAAGTTAAAAAAAATTAATTTGTTTATAAATTTTTTTTATTTTTTTAATAAAAAATGAAACAAAATTTTTTTTGTTATGATTATTCAAAAGTAGAGAGAAAAACAAAACTTTTTTTCTCTTGTCAAAAAATGAAAAGAAGCAATATTTTTTTAGTTATCTGACATTAAAAATATACCTACATTTAAAAAGCGAAAATTTTGAAAATTCATAACTCAAAAATTTGGCCTCCAAAAAAATAATAAAAAAATACGTATCTGTTTTTTTTCAATACAGAATAGAAAAAAAATATTTTTGGCCGATTTTAAGAGGTCGACTGAAATCTCACGTGGAATTGCCTATATGTATATATATAAGAGACTTCTTTCCCTAACATTTTTTTTAAAATTAAAAAATTGTTGAAGATACGCTATTTTGAATTTTAATATTAATTTTATAAAATTTTGAATATCTCGGAATATTGTTTGTAGATTTTTATAAAATTTACACATTTTTCAGGTAAAAATTTGTAATTTGAAATAAAAATTAAGTTAATAAAAAAAATATAATTTTAAATAAAAAATTTTAGGTATATCTCCGGCTGTTACTCTTGAAAAAATTGATTTTTAATAAATTTTCTTTAAATTTTGAGATAATGTTTCTTTGTAAATATTTAAATGTGGTAAATATTTTAAAACTCTTTGCCATGTCAAAAAACGAGATATTGTGATTGACATTTTTTATTTTTAACATAATCGCATGTAAAAGTTAAAGTTTGAACTTCAATTTCTCAAAATTTAGCATCGCAAAGGGTTTTCAAATCTTTACCACATTTAAAGGGCACCCGAAGAGATATTTTCTTAAAATTTAAAGAAATTCTATGGAAAATCAATTTTTTCAAGAGTAGCAGCCGGAGGATTCAAATTTTTTTTAGCATCGACAAAGATTTTCTATGGTAAAAAGGACAGAAAATTACTGTAGAGCCTTAAAAATTTCCAAAATTGATGAAGAAATTGTCGTTTATCATCAATTTTTCAAAAATTTAGGAACTGTTTGTACCACACTACCACAGGCCGACAGTATTTACAAGAATCAAAGAATAATTTTTTAAAGGTTTCAACGTGATAATTCCCAATCCAGCGTCATAGTAGACCCTGCACGTCAGGTTTTCAAGGTATTTTAACTTAAAAGTGCGAAAGACCAGTTTTTTAACATCAAAAAATAATTGTTATGCCAAAAGTTCAATATTTCATCTGAAGACGCTACTTTTCTTCTTTAAAATACATTTTTGAAATTTAAATTATTTTCATTTTCCTCTGAGTAATCGGTCATTCTGTTTACTGAGTTTGACAAATTCTTTGAAAACTAAGTAGAAACAGACAAACCTTTGATAATAATGAAGAAGAATATTACTATACAAACCATGATATATGTAAATTTCAAATACTTCTGTGTATTTTCGGTACAACTGAATGCGAATATGATGTAAGATTTACCAAATCGTCTGCCATATACGATGATCCGCTATTTTGAATTTTGAAAATCTGACATAGAATTCGTATCCAGTTATACCGAAAATCTGCAGAACCATTTGAAATTTAGATGTTTGTAGTTAAATTTTTCTATATTATCAAAGTTTAGTCTATTTCTACTCAATTTTTGTAGAATTTGCCTAACTCACTAACAAATAAAGATTTTTTAAATATCCGAAATGAAAAAAATCGAAAATTTTTGTCTTTAAATTATTGTATGGCTTTACTGAAACGCTACCAAAAAAAATTAGATGGGCAAGAACTTTTGGGTTTTTATTCAAAGCTCACCTTGTTGCTGCAGCTAGTCTTTTTTTACAAAAACTCCAATATCTCCGGAACCAGATGGAGTCTTCATCAATTTTGCTTCCTCATAGAGAAAGGATTGTATTAGCAAAATTTTTTATTGTGATTTTTTGACATATTTACAAACTTTTTTTCATTATACCTAATCTTTTAGTACTTTATGCACGAATGGGCGTTGCCCGTATAAATGTTATAAATAAACATAAAAAAATTTTTATGTAATTTTATCTCAGAAGTCCAAAAAACGGATTTTAAAAAATTGTTCCGATGTGTGTGTGTGTGAAAACGAACGAACGAGAAAGAGCTAAAGGCCTCAATTTTTTTAAAATTGTAGGTCTCTCCGGGGGACATAAAATAAGAGTATTTTCAACCCGATTCATAAAGTTTAACTATATTTTTTTGCATTTTTCATTTTGTAAAAAAAAGGTTTTTGGCCATAACTTAAAAAAAATGTTAGGACACCTATAAATATTTTTCTTTAGTTTTGTAGAGTTTTTTCAGACGTATCTTTTAAACCTTCATTGAACATTCTTTGTCTATATTAGCCAGAGATATTAAAGTTTTAAAAATCTAAATTTTTCGAAAATAACACTTTTTTGAAAATTTTGTTGAAAAATATAAAAGTAATTTTAAAAGTATCATTACCAACTTGTAGAGCATTAAAAAACGCTTCGATTGACATATTTTTGAACCTGATTCGGTCAGAAATTATCAAATTTTTGGTATTTGAAAAATCAAAAATTGTGGAAAATATCATTTTTTCAACATTCTTGTTTATTAACTTATGTGTAATTATTAAACTATTATAACCATCTTATAGAATATATAAAAACATATTTTTTGGACCAAGATTTAATGATTTTTAACCCTTTTATAAAAAGTAATTCTTATATTTCAATTATTATTATTTCTATGAGGAAGCAAAGTGTTCATGAAATGAACACCAAAATTGTAAAAGTGTACAACTTGGCAGCGCACAGTGGGGTAAATAGCACTTTTCAGGGACAAAAATCTAGCGCTCTTACAATTTTTAACGGATTTTGTTAATTTTTTTAGGGTTCCGTACCCGGTAGGAACCCTATTGGAACGGTTACAAAAATGACCATGTACCCCCCCCCCTAGAACTCACAGTTTTACACCTAGAGAGCTAAAAATTGGTACACGTATGTATTTTCACGCGTAGATTACAGGAAAAATATAGCGAACGTTATTGGGATTGATCTTCATAGAGTTTTCGACGAAAAACATCAAATTTTGGCCATTTTTCGCAAAAAAAGGCATGTACCCTCCCCCCTAGCACTCACAGTTTTTTACCTAGTAAGTTGAAAATTGGTATGCATATGTATTTTCAAAAATGGATTAAAGGAAAAATATAGCGAACACATTTAGTATTCATCTTCATTCTGTTTTTATCGAAAAAGTCAAAAATTTTGAAAATTTCGAAAAAAATCCATGTACCCCCCCCCTGGCGCCTACATTTTTTTAACTGGAAAGCTGAAAATTGGCATACTTATTCGTTTTTACGCATAGATTACAGGAAAAATATAGCGGAAGTGATTAGAATTTATTTTCATGGTGTTTTCATCGAAAAACTAAAATCTCTTTTTGCAAGCTCGAAAATACTTTAACCCTTGCTGGTTCTCTCAATTCTTAATCTAGAGGACTGGCGTTATACATTTTTATTTGCTTTTTCGTGCAGATTCCAACAAACATACAGAAAAAATTATTGGAATTCATCTTCATATTTTTTTTTGCAAAAAACTAAAAAAAATTTTCGTTTTAAAAAAAAAAGTGTGTACCCCCCCCTTGGTTTTCAAAATTCTGTGCCTATTTGACTGCAGTTTTGCTTATTTTATGTATTTTCGTGTGTAGATTTCAGGAAAAAAACACCGAACATGATTGGATTTTATCTTCATATTTTTTTTAGCGAGAAACTCAAAGTTTTTAAAAATTTCGTCAAAAAAGCGTGTATTTCACTCTAGCGCTCACAGTTTTTTACCTAGAGAGCTGAAAATTGGTACATTTTTGTATTTTCACGTGTAGATTACAGGAAAAATATAGTGGAAATGATTAGAATTGATCTTCATTGCGTTTTGAGCGAAAACCTAAATTTTTTTTTTCAATTTTCGATAATAATTATACCTGTGCTAGTTCTCTTAATTCTTAGTCTAGTGGACAGGCGTTATACATTTTTATTTATTTTTTCGTGTAGATTTCAACAAACATACAGAAAAAATTATCAGAGTTCATCTTCATATTTTTTTTTGCGAGAAACTAAAAATTTTTTTCGTTTTGGAAAAAAAAGTGTGTACCTTCCCCTTGGTTTTCACAATTCTTGGCCTATTGGACTACAGTTTTGCTTATATTATGTATTTTCATGTGTAGATTTCAGGAAAAAAACACCGAACATGATTGGATTTTATCTTCATATTTTTTTTAGCGAGAAACTCAAAGTTTTTAAAAATTTCGTCAAAAATGCGTGTTTTTTACCCTAGCGCCCTAGTGCCTATGCTAGTTCTCTCAATTCTTAGTCTAGTGGACTGGCGTTATACATTTTTATTTATTTTTTCGTGTAGATTTCAACAAACATACAGAAAAAATTATTGGAGTTCATCTTCATATTTTTTTGCGAAAAACTAAAATTTTTTAAAAATTTCGTCAAAAAAGCGTGTTTTTTACCCTAGCGCCAAAAGTTTTTTATCTGAAGAGATGAAAATTAGTTATTTATTTATTTTCACCTGTAGATTACAGAAAAAATACAGCGAAAAATATTGAAGTTGATCTTTATATTTTTTTCAGCAAAAAAGTAGAAGTTTTAAACGAAGGTACGGAACCCTCGGTTTTAGTACGAGTTCTACTCGCACTTGTCCGGTTTTTTAAATAATCTTGAGTTTCCGCAGAATACAATGCGTCTGCTAATAATTTATTTGAACTAATTGTTTATTTATTTATTTAATAACAATGTAGACAAAAATTATTTTCTAACTTATTTGATAGACATTTAGTGTCCTAAATTTGAATTTCACTTAAAATTGACATTCAGAGATGTAGTTAAACATAATTAATAAGTTTATACTTACTAGAATGGTATTAAAAAATGTTAATATTGTTATAAACAAATTATATAAACAAATTATTAATTTGAGAAATGACTGCACTAGATTTCAGCGAAAGTGATTACTTAAGGGTTTTTGAGGTCGCTGATCACGAATCTGCAGATTGTTTTTCAAAATTCAAAATAGCGGATCCAATATGGCGGACGACATTTTTAAAAAATGGTTGAACTCACATGAAACATGTTACTTGGGCGATTTTCGTGGTTGCTGATTACGAATCCGTTGTTGGTTTTTCAAAATTCAAAATGGCGGACGACATTTTTTTTTGCTTCATTAAGTATCGAAATGTTTTCTTTGATGTACTTTTCTACAGTAGATATATGTTTTCCGTGTTCTATCATGTGTGTCACATAATTTACGTTTATTAATATTTACGGAACACATTTTACGTTTTTTCAAAAATCAATTTAGAAAACTTTATTAAACTAATCTTTAAGAAATTTTACAACTGAACGTTCCTTAACTATTCAGAAGCTTTTATACTGCACTAATAGATAGATAACATTCAGTATACTTGTTGGTTTGTGGTAAATTATTTTCAATATATAAAGTCATTCAAAACAAGTTAATGATTAAATCGTAACAATAAAACAAGTCTTAATGGAAACGTGTAGTTTGTGGTATACTATTTTTTATTCTTAGAAGACAATAGTTTCATATAATTAATCATTCAAAAAACTTTGAATTTATTTTCAAATAAATTATTAGCAGACGCATTGTATTCTGCGGAAACTCAAGATTATTTAAAAAAATAAATTAACAAAATCCGTTAAAAATTGTAAGAGCTCTAGATTTTTGTCCCTGAAAAGTGCTATTTGCCCCACTGTGCAGCGGTTTTGTTTTATTAAATTAAAGGTGAATTCATAAGGATTCCAAATATGTTAATAACACTTCTCAGAGAGCAGTAAATAATAAAAAATTGAAGGAAGTGAATTATCATTCCGTGCTTAAATATTAAAGAAAGAAGTTAACAATTTTCCCGAATCAATCTACACAAATAAATTAAATATCTTAAATAAATCTCGATAAGCTCATGGGATTCAATGTATCGACAGCACAGCTGCCCTAATACAGAAACCTGCTTAATTTAAAAAATATTTTCGAAATTAATTAATAATTTCAGAGCAATCTACCGGCAATAGAAAGGTCGTGGGCTCGTATCCCACCATGCTACCGTTTTTTTCTGAGTTCTTTGATAATTTTAAAATTATTAATTAATTTCGAAAGTATTTTTCAAATTAGGCAGGTTTCTGTATTAGGGCAGCTGTGCTGTCGATACATTGAAGCCCATGAGCTTATCGAGATTTATTTAAGATATTTAATTTATTTGTGTAGATTGATTCGGGAAAATTGTTAACTTCTTTCAAATTTAATAAAAAAATTGTTTAAAAATTTTTTTAAAATTTTTTTATTTAAAAACTAATTTTTTTATTAACATTATTTTTATTTTAAAGTACACTTTTTTACATGAAAAATGTGTAAACTTCATAAAAATCCATAAACAATAGTCCGAGATATTCAAAACTTTATGAAATTAATATTAAAGTTCAAAATGTCATTTAAATCTCTCTTTCTATAATATTATTAAGTTTTTGGGTCTATTAATTATTTATAGATCAACTTAAGTATTTTCGTATTTGTTTCTTTAAGTAAAAAGAAAACTTTTTCTGCCCGGCGCTCAATGATATCACCAGATTAAAAATTATCTTAACAAATCGCGGCCAGGCTAATGTATAATACTCGCACTCGACCACGTGGAATAAATAAGAAACTTCAAAACTGCGCGCGCACAAAAATTTGAAATTATTTCAGCCAATAGCAGGCGCGGATCCAGAAGCAAATTTTGGGGGGGCGATTCGTAAATTAAAACCTTATAGTAATGAAGGCATAGACATATTAATACCTAACATTACACTGTGAGTAAGTGTGTTTGGGGGGGGGGCGATCGACCCTTTCGCCCCACCGTGGATCCGCGCCTGGCCAATAGCGACCGTCATCATCGTATTTCAACTCTCCAACTCCAGCCAAAAAAATAGCTGTTTTTCTATTAAGGATAAGAAAATTTTACTCATTCAAGTGCAGATAAATGGAGCAAAGGATTTTTAAAATCAGAAAAATATTTTACTTTAGGGTCAGTCCATTATACTTTACCTAAAGTCATTGCAACAATTCGTACTGTTGATAAATGAAAAAATCACTTTACACTTTTATTTACACTTTATTTCACATTATTTATCTAACCAAGAGTTAACCAAGAATTTGTAAATAAAAGCTCTTTTCTGAGTTTCGACGTTTCGACACTATCCTGGTGGACTATAGTTTTTGTACTGTAAAAATCCTATACATTGCAGTATACATGGTAAAGAGAAAAAATTATTATACATGGGTGATTAAATTTAAAATGCCATTTTCATGTCCTGCCCAAAAATCTGGAATACTAGTTCATATATAAAAGTTTTTAAAGTCAATTAATTTTCTTAATCACTTCTTCTACTTAAATTAATAATTCTTAGTCGCCAGAAATTCTCTAAAAAAATTTGGCAGAAGAATTAGAAGCGAAATGTCAGTGGTGTCCCTTGTCCGCACTTAGGAAATCAGAACTTTACCTAATAATAAAAATTGTTGATTCTCACATTTTTAGTACCAGAAAAATTATTTTGTACAACTAAGAGTCTATATTTTTATATAGTAATTGTGCTAGCAGAATAATTTTGATCCAGTGCTAGAAAAAAAATCAAAATCGCCTGTCCGTAAGTTTCATATTTTTAAGTAATTATCGCAAATTTTGAATATCATGTCTGATATTTAAATAACCTAGTGCAGATAATTGCCTTATTAAGCGTTAATAGTATTGGTGATATGTATAGCTTCTTAAGGGGGTATTCTGGTCTAGAGGCCTCAATTTTAAGGCGTTTTTCCAAATAGGATAAAAAAGAAAGTTTAACATTTTTAATATTTACTTTTTTTGCAAATTGTTTACTAATGTTTAAAGAATACAGAAAAAAAATTAGAAAAAGAATAATAAAAAATCTTAAAAGTTATAAACTTTTGAAGTGGGAACTGAAAAAAATTCTGGTTGACACGATAACTCAGAATCTACTCAACCGATTTACTTCAAATTTTGCAAAAATTTTCTTTGTATATCCCTTTATGGTCGCAACCTCGGATTTTGAAAAATATTTTTGTTCACTATTTTTAAAAAATTCAAAAGTGTTAAAAAACAGTGTCAAAAAACACAACTTTTTTAAAAATCGTCGCCATTTTGCTAAAAATTTTTTTTTTCTTTTCTCCGAGGTACCGACCATAGGGAAGCCTTTAATAATCAAGAATTTCTTTAGATTTTTTGTTTTGGAGCATTACAAAACTCTCCATACTGTCAACCAGTTCGCACTTGATTTTTTTCAGTCCCCACTTCATCAGTTTATAACTTTTAAAATTTTAGATTACTTTTTTTCCTAATTTTTTTCTGTATTCTCTAAACATTAATACACAATTTCCAAAAAAAGTAAATACTAAAAATGTTAAAGTTTCTTTTTTATCCCACTCGAAAAAACGCCTAAAATTGAGGCCTCTAGACCAGAATACCCCCTTAAAGAAGAAACATTACAACATTCTATCACATCTATAGCTTGTACGGTTGGTGGCAGAAAGCAAGTAACAGTTTGTCGAGCACACCATGTCAGTGGTGTCCCCATCAAAAAATTGTTCATAATATTAATATTTTTTAAATATTATTGTATCTCATTTTCAGTTATTACACGTACTTTAAAAACCGCAACGACTTTAACTTAAAAATAAAGTCTTTCTTTTTCGAAATTGAGAAATGAAGCAAAATGTCAGTGGTGTCCCCTGAAAATTCTGTTTCTTGCAGCTTGTTATTTTATTTTTAATAAATTTGTGTTAAATTTACTCCTTATATGCAGTTAATGAAGATTTGATACTGGATTGTAATTTATAAGCTGATTTTATTCTCACTATTCAAAAAAAATTATCAGTGAAATCTTTTAAAAATGTCAGTGGTGTCCCTTAATGTTCATATGTCTTTTTGGTCTTCAAAAGTATATTAATTAATGGCAGAACTCATTACAAATATTTTTTAAGTCATGTTAAAACATTCATTATTGTAATTTAAAATATTTAAACTTTTTAAAGTTGTAAGAATTTATTTGAAAAAAGAATAAACGAAAACAGAAAATTTCTTATCATTTCTGCCTATCGTTTTTCACTTGGTGAAAATTAAAATTTGCTTCCACCTGCTCGACCACTATTATTTTTGTCCATCATATATTCTAGTCAACCAAAATAAAGTATCGTTAAGTTCAAAATCCAACATCGAAAAATCAAAGTTAGTAGGATCAAAAATGACATTTTAAATTTAATCACCCACATATGAAATAGATGATGAAAAAAAGGGAGATTTTTAATTTTAAAATGGAACACTTTAAAGGAGATGTATTAAATCCGTGTAATGTTAATGGGTATTTTAGCGTCGTCTTAAAAAAACTATATGTTTCAGTAGATACGAGAATCTCGTAAAAAGTTTGATATACAGAGGAGAAGTTGAGAAACGAGGGAATTACCTTTTTATTTTACGCTCAGCCGCATTCTTTTCTCTCTTTCACTCTCAAAAGTTGAAACTGCAAGTCAGTTGAACGAAACCCGTTGAAACTACCACCCGGGCACAACCCACAGGGCTTAATCCGTTTACACTAAGTTTCCTTAGCCTCAAGAAGCTCTCATGGTGTGTGGCGCCTTGAAACGAAAATTATGACCTTTGCTTTACGAGGTTCTCCCGACATATTTACAACCAACTTCACTGGCATTAAAGAATCTTCCATGAGACGAAAAAAAATCCACTTTTAAGCTTCTGTACTTCTACTTTCGTCTTATTTTATACTTCAATACATTAAATACCCTCACCAGAATTTTTTTTGACTGAAATAATATTTTTTTTAAAATTTTTATAATTATTTCATTTTTCAAAATAATTTTTTTCCATTTTCAATTTTTCCTAAGAATTAATGCCAGAAACTAATAGTTAACTTAACATGAGTCTTTTGACTTGAGAGAACTCGGTATTACACTTCCGATCTACTTTAATGAACTTTATAAACTTTGTTGGAAGCTTAAAGTCTTTAAAATAATGGTCTTTGACTACACACGCAGTTACAGGTATTTAGCTTTCATGTTTAAAAGCTTTTAGATCTTACTTAAATTCAAAAAAGAAAATTTTCTCGAAAAGTTTAATTAAAGAACCAGTGTGTCCGTTATTCTCTCTTATTAAATACTTGTTCATTTAAAGTTTCAACCATTAGACCTCGAGACTCTTTTTTTCAACTCTAACCGATGTTTCAGAGCATAAGAAAGCGTTGAAAAAAAATAAAAAATTATCGCTAGGAAAAGTTTGCTTTAATAAAAATAATAATAAAAGTTTTGTTATTAAAGAAAAGTCACTATGAAATAAATGTTTTTAGAAAAATTTCCCGCTAAATAAATATACAAGAAAAAAAGAGAAAATAAAATATATAGTGTTTATAAATAACTTTCGATTGAGTTGAGAAGCCAGAAAATTTGTTTAAGGAACTTTTAAACGAGATATTTAATTAAAATCAAAATTGCCTTGAAAAGTTAGTTTTAGGAACCGCAGAACCGCGAAAGTGGGTGTGAAACTTTAGTGTTTTCAAAATGATGTTCTTCTACAACCTGTTGCGTCTTAATGTTTTTCTATAATTAAAGCACTAGTGCAGTTATAATTAAGTTAGAACATAATTTCAACTATTATTTATGCTGTCATTGCAAGTAAAATAAATCATTTTTTTAGATCTTTACACTAAATATTTGAATATATTAATTATTTATATAATATTAATTAATAAATTTTAATAATTAATAATAAATAATTTTTGTTACAGTTGTTACATAATGTTCAAGTATTAGTAGAATTTATTACTTAGTGGATATTTGGGTTTTTGATATAAATAAAAAATCATTTGATGCAATTACTAACTAATAATTTATTTTTCTAATAATTGTAATTATTAATATTATAATTAAAGGAAAGGAATTTATCATTCGGTATTAATTTTATATTAAAGGAAGAAGTTAACAATCTATCCGAATCATTTCTCACTTAAAGCTTCATTAAAATTTCATGTATATAGACAGCACAGTTGTCCTATTAAATACAGAAACCGGCTTTGTCAGAAAAATATTTTTTCGAAATCAATTAATAATTTAAATTAATAATTAAAAAAAAAATTAAATTAAATTATTAATTTTAATTAATAATTTAATTTAACTCAGAAAAAAGAAAGTCTTATTTTAAGGCAGGAAGGCAGTCTTAAATTAAGACGCAACATTTTTAAGGCAGTCAATGCTGAATTTAAGCAATGGGTTTTGTATGCTTTAACATAAGAGCAGACAGTGCTGAATTAAGGACTGATCTTAAATTAAGATTTACTTTTTACTGTGTAACATCAACATCCTCATTAACTAAAGCTATGCTATTAATTAAATCCTCAATACTTAAATATCTATATATCTGTAGATCATCAACATAAAGCCTATGCTTAGAATGATTAAGAATATTCCTCAATTCATTTGTGAAAAGTAGGAACAATAAAGAACCCGGAGAAGATCCTTACAGCACTCCTGTTCCAATATAACCCCAATCAGACATCTCTTCATCAAGATCTACAACCGACTGTATTCTACCAGTAAGATAAGATGCAAACCATTTTAAAACATACCGAATGATTTCCATTTTAACAATAGAGATTTTGAGAAACCATGTCAAAGAATTTACTAAAATCAAAAAAGATAATTAATGTTATTATCTTATGATATATGACCTGAAGCATATCATCAATGACTTTTAACAACAGAATCTTTGAACCTAGACCTTTTCTATAGCTTGATTGAAAAAGATCAAGAATTCCAATAGACTCAATAGTCAATATTGACATTCCATGACTTATGTTACGTCTCATTAAAGAGAATAAACATACTAATAATTATATTTTATTTAAGGGGGGTCTAGTTTATTTGGTGAAAAAATCGCATGTTTTTATAAGAATTTCTTTTGGCAATACGCAGAAAGTTACTTTATTTTATCGTTTTGCATATAATATTGCAACATTTGAACAATATTTCTCTAAATTTTAATTTAAAAATATTAAGAATTGAGCAAGATAATGAGATTTTCCTCAGGCGTCTCCAAAAAAATTGATTTGCGGTGTACACTCTAACGTTCGCAACAAAATCATCTAAAACAAAAAAATCAAAGTGCATTTGTTAAAGGAGATGTTTTTTGAGATAACATCGGGAGGATTTTTTTTTTCATTTTTCGATTTTCCGTAGCATTTGAAAGCCAAAAAGTCGATTTTCGCTATAATAAATCGATTAATTTATAATTGTCATATTATGGCAATTTTAAAAAAATTAAAAACACTTAATATAAATCGATAAATCGAAGAAGTATTGTTAGATTGCATAATATTCGAAATTTTTTTTTCAATGGAAGATCGGATTTTTAAATATGTTTTTCTATAAATTCTAATAAATAATTATTGTTTTTTAAAATTGCATTAACTTTCTTAATATTTTCTTTGTGAAAAGATTCGTGAGACAACAAAATAGCCCTGTCGCATACAAATTGTATACAATATTCTTTTTTTCTGGGATTGGATGATTGGCGTCATAATTTATCTGTTGGATGATGTTGGTTTTTGGTACCAATTGGTAATAAGATAGTTGTTATTTTTAATTAGAGTCATGTCTAAGAAATTAATTTTATTGTTGTCTTCTAATTCATGAGTGAAATTCAGATGAGTATTAAAAGAACTAAAAGTATCAATAACAAGTTTATCACAGTAAAAACAAAGTCTTAAATTTAATGGTGGCTAGTTTTAATTTTTGACTTATCTTAAGCTATCAACTTTATTTAATCATAAAAACTGACTGAAAATTAAAGTTAGTTGTACTCTTACTTAAATAAAACTCAGTTTGTAATTTATTTGTAATTGGCCGGACTTAATTTCAGATCCAATGGTATTAATAAAAAGTTAGATGAAAGTAACTTCTAATAAGGTACGCTAACAGCTGACTGTAAGTCTGGCGAGGCTGAAACAGTTGATTGTGACGTCACAAGGGACGCAATTTGCAAACGTGAAAAGTCTGAATAGCGCGTCGCGTCGCCAGTTTCTCGGTTTACTTTTGACTCGTGTTTTATTAATAATACACTGTAAAAACAAAGTCTTCCTTTAAGCCCGAAATTTGTCTTTTTTCAAGGTGTAAACGGAAGTAGACCATGTTGGCTGAATGTCAGTAATGATTAGAAGTTTAAAAAGAATACTCCCCAATTGATACAAGTAAGGTGTTAAATGAACTGAAATTCAACTGTAAGCTAGTAAGAAGGTTAAAATTTAGCCAAACCATCTAGCTAAATTTCAGCCTTCTTACAAGCTTACAGTTGAATTTCAGTTTATTTAACACCTTACTTGTATCAATTGGGGAGTCTTCCGTTTACACCTTTAAAAAAGACAAATTTCGAGCTTAAAGGCGGTGTCAAAGTCGATGCGATTTTTCCATTGAAGCTCAATGCAAACATCCAATCGATTTTGACACCGCCTTAAAGAAAGACTTTGTTTTTACAGTGCATGTTCATATTCTTGAATTTTATTAAAATAAACATATGTCACATTTAATTTCTTATAACAAACAACAATTATTAAAACTATCAGTGGAAATTTCTCTCTTTAAGATAAAGAATTAAATGCTAATGCACATATATATTAGGTGAAATTAAGATTATAAAATGTTTATAAACTTGTTTATAATCGAATTAAAATATTAACATACTAATAAAACTAAACTTTCTATCTAAGATTCACCAATTATAAATATAATTTATGGACTTATATATTATTAATAGAACACGAGTCAAAAGTAAACCGACAAACCGGCGACGCGACGCGCTATTCAGACTTTTCACGTTTGCAAACCCGAGTCGAACTTTTAGACCTGCTTACCTCCTTAAAACTGAGGGTTTGTAAGGATGTAATAGGATGAAAGCAGAGTTTATTTGCATTGCAAGTTAACTCTGATTACCTCCTGCAAACCCCTGGTTAGCGACAAATTTAGATGGTAAAAGGGGGAAAGCAGGTGTTTCTAGAACCTTATTAAATACTGCTTGACCCTTACTTACAGAATTCTTTCCTCTCCAAAAACCCTGGAAAAACTGCTCATAGCATATTTGAGATCATTTTTAACTAATTTTTATAATAACTTTAATTATTAATAAATGGCATTATTATTTAATGATTTTTACTTTTTTTTAATTTAATCGTGACCAATAGCGAATTTATAAATAATGTTAGTATATGTATATGTGGGGATTAATACATATCCATTTATATATAAAAAAAAATTTTAATTTAATATTTGTTAATTAAATTATTTAACGGTGTATATAATCATTAAATTGCATACTTATACCTATACAATACAGAAAAATCGGAATAAACGCAAACCTACGAAATAAATAAAATCTAACGCACGCGAGACTTGAACCTACGACCTACGAACTACGGACTACGAAACTAACGCCCTAACCACTATGCTACGGAACCTAACTGAACACAGACGCTCTATTTTCAGTGACTTGTTGAGTGATTCAATAAAGCATTAATTGACACTAATACACTACAGCAAGTAAATAAATTGTTTAATAATAATAACCTTTAAACTGTCATAAATTAATATTTTTATTATTTAAAAAAAATGTCAAAACATTTCAGTTAAAAATAATATTTATAAATTAATAATAAAAAAGTACATGTTTCGGTAACCTATTCGCAGTTTGAAGTTAATTGTTGTTTACATTTTGGTTTCTTAATCTTTTTTTAATTTTTCTTTTCAAATATTTTCAATTTTAAAATTAATGTATTGAAAATCTTCGAATTGTTGCAAAGAATTTTATCAAAAAATTTGATAATAATAGAATATTCCTTCAAAGAATTTCTTTATTTAGAAAAATAACTAAATTCTCGCAAAGAATTTTATTAATATTTTTAAAAATCCTAATTAAATTTTTTTGAAAAATTTCTTTGAATTGTTTTTTAAACTAATGGAGTTTCTTCAATAATTTTAATTGAAAATTTCGAAAGCAATTGAATTTTATGAAGAAGAATTTTATTAACATTGTATTGAAAATAAGTGATTTCTTGCGAAGAATTTATTAAAATTTTAAGAAATAATTAAATTGTTTATGAAGAATTTTCTAGAAATATTTAAAAATCATGAAATTTTTTCGAAAAATTCAATTAAAGTTGTTTCGAAAATAATTGAATTTCTTTAAAGAATTTTATTAAAATTAAGTATATTCAAAATAATTGAATTCATCATAAGAATTTTAATTACTTTTCGAAAATAATAGAATTATTTCAATTCTTTTGACGAATATATTCAAAAATTGTATTGAGCTAGTAATTTAATTCTTATATAGATTTTTTTTTTAAATATTTTGAGAATAATTAAATTGTTTTTCAAAAATTTTAAATTCTTGTTGAAACTAAATTTTATGGGAATTTTTGAAAATAATTAAATTCTTTCGTTTAATTTTATTTTAATTGGGTTCATAATTATTTAATTCTTGCAAAGAGTTTTAGTATTTATAAAAATAGTTGAATTATTTCGAAGAATTTATTAAAGTTTAAGAAAATAATTGCAATTTATGAAAATATTTTAAAATATTTGAATTCATCTAAGGAATTCAATTAAAATTGTTTTGAAAATAATTGAATTCCTGCAAAGAATTTTACTATTTATAAAATTAATTGAATTCTTCGGAAGAATTTTACTATTTATAAAAATAATTGAATTTTTTCGAAGGATTTATTAAAATTTTAGAAAATAATTGAATTCTTTCGTGAAATTTTCAAAATAAAAAATTTTGTAATTTGCAAAACAATAATAAGTTGAATATCTTGTACCGCGCGTAACATTTCCTATTGCGTAAGAATGTGGTAGAAGCAATACAGGGTTTAAGGTTCAATTAGGACTTAAAAAGGAGTTGTCAGAGTTAAATAGAACTTACGCAGGAGGAAAAAAACACCAAGGGTTTGTTAGGTGCAGGTTAGGGTTATATTATACTTACCAGGAGGTAAGCAGGTCTAAAAGTTCGACTCGGGAATTGCGTCCCTTGTGACGTCACAATCAACTGTTTCAGCCTCGCCAGACTTACAGTCAACTGTTAGCGTACCTTATTAGAAGTTAATTTCATCTAACTTTTTATTAATACCATTATATCTGAAATTAAGTCCGGTGTATTACAAATAAATTACAAACTGAGTTTTATTTAAGTAAGAGTACAACTAACTTTAATTTTCAGTTAGTTTTTATGATTAAATAAAGTTGATTGCTTAAGATAAGTCAAAAATTAAAACTAGCCACCATTAAATTTAAGACTTTGTTTTTACTGTGTATATAAGTCCATAAATTATATTTATAATTGGTGAATCTTAGATAGAAAGTTTAGTTTTATTAGTATGTTAAAATTTTAATTCGATTATAAACAAGTTTATAAACATTTTATAATCTTAATTTTACCTAATATATATGTGCATTAGCATTTAATTCTTTATCTTAAAGAGAGAAATTTCCACTGATAGTTTTAATAATTGTTGTTTGTTATAAGAAATTAAATGTGACATATGTTTATTTTAATAAAATTCAAGAATATGAACATACACTGTAAAAACAAAGTCTTTCTTTAAGGCGGTGTCAAAGTCGATTGGATTTTTGCATTGAGCTTCAATGGAAAAATCGCATCGACTTTGACACCGCCTTTAAGCTCGAAATTTGTCTTTTTTCAAGGTCTAAACGGAAGACTCCCCAATTAATACAAGTAAGGTGTTAAATAAACTGAAATTTAACTGTAAGCTTGTAAGAAGGCTGAAATTTAGCTAGATGGTTTGGCTAAATTTTAGCCTTCTTACTAGCTTACAGTTGAATTTCAGTTCATTTAACACCTTACTTGTATCAATTGGGGAGTATGCTTTTTAAACTTCTAATCATTACTGACATTCAGCCAACATGGTCTACTTCCGTTCTCTCTAAATCTGAATATGTGAAATTTCACTTATTGTACGTTATAAGTCGTCCTCTCGATCAATAAGTGCATATACACTTATAAATAAGTGAATTTTTCACTTATTCTGAGTGAAATTTCACTTATTATAAGTGCATATGCACTTATTGATCGAGAAGACGACTTATAACGTACAAATATGTGAATTTTCACATATTCAGATTTAGAGAGTTTACACCTTGAAAAAAGACATATTTCGGGCTTAAAGGAAGACTTTGTTTTTACAGTGATCATGTTCTTTATGAGAGAGTGTCATCAACATATCTAAAGTAAAAATGAGGAATACAATTAAAATTCTTTTTAAGTAAATATAAACAATCTGACTCATATCATCAATTACCATATCTGCGAAAAATGGTGATATTGGTTAACCCATAGGTGTACTTTCTATTTATTGATAATTTTTTTATTAACTTATTTTATTTCCAAATAAAAAAATATTTGAAACAAGTAAATATTTTAAAAAGAATTAAAATTAATTAAGTCAAACATTTTGTTTGTTTAAATTGATTATACTTAAAGAATAGCCAAGTACTTAGCAAATGGAGAAAAGCTTGTTCAAAATCGACGATAAGTACGATGAGGAAACTTAGTTTTGAAATATATTTTAACATGAAGAGTAACAAAATTTTGAGATTAGGGAAAGTTGTGCGAATGTCGCTAATTGCAATTTACGTATATAGGAGGAGGTGACAGAGAGTTTGGAGAGTTGAAGCATTACGAAAAAGAGGTCGTCGAGTTTGAAATGGCCTCTATAAATTCCACTTGTCCCCTTGAAAACGGTAATGCATCAAGGCTTTCAAATTCGTGCGGGCCGTAAATACTATGAAAAGGATGGAGATGGGTGGATAGTGTTGCAAAAGTATTTGTTATATGAACGTGTGCATTTTATATACATATACAAATATACATATATGTGAGAGTCTAGTGACAGGGGCAGAGATGCATTGTACCGGCTGCATCTATCCGCTCAGGCTGCCTATCCTCGCTCAGAACTATGCACTTCACTCGGGACACAAGTTAGTTTCAAAACACAGTTTGGACAATGTTATACAGCACTCGGATGACGTTGCAGTTGTTACGCTACATTTCCCAGCGATGGTATCTTCCTCTAAATGAGATATCTGCTGACAGTGTTCCAACAAAAGGCGCCTCGGCAAAATACCGACAATGATGAAAATTTACTTATCTTAGATTCTATTTTAGTATGCTATGTAATCGTCCTGCATTCATTTTACATTTAATTATATGGGCAAATCCATGAAACCGGACGATTTCATGTTACTTCCATTTATTCAAACTGTTTTAATTATATCATAGAATTTCTTTCTGACAGTCTCTATTCTTGATAAAATATTTAACAGAAAAAATAAATGAAAAATAAATGAAAATAAATGAACCAATTTATTACGGAAAATATTCAGAATGAACCAAAAGAAGAAAGGCTTTGTGAGTATAAGACTAAAAAAAAGAATACTTTTGAAGGAATTTCATCCAATTGGAGAACTTGTCAAATACGTCAACCATTTGCTTGGATGTTTTGCAGCAGTGTCTACGGGGTCACTCTTTACACCTTTTGAACATAAACTTGTAAGAGAAATAAACCTCCCTTCTACTTTTTAAATTTTACCAATTCTCAAGTATTCAGAACTAATTCAGCAATGAAATCAGAAACGTGAAAAATGGTTAACTAAAATAATCAGATTTTGTAGTTATTCTTGTAATTTAACTACTTTTTTTAATTGTCTCAACTATTATTCTTTAACTACATCAAAATTAGTAAAATCAACTACACAAAAATTGTTAGTAAAACTAAAAAAGTAATTAATTGAACAACTTTCTACTCAACTAGATAATAGTAGTTGAAGATTTGGACCAAATTTTTTCCAGTGTAATAATTAATCAAGCAGCTAATAAATTATCTTCTACTTGATTTGAACTGGAAACTGTTATACAAATTTTTGACAACAATAATTAAGGGTTTACATGCAATAAAACGATACGCATGAAAGTGAAAGTCCCTGCGTATAGCGAGTCATCGGATGTTCAAGTGGCTGAAGAAAATCCTCCTAAGTCCCCTTATTGCCTTTGAATCCTCAATTATGAAGCATTATTTTAAAAAGAATCAGATTACATATCATCAGTACATTTTTTTTAATACACAATGTCTTTCACAACTATTTGTTGTAAACAATTATAATTGAAGCGTTTTGTGCAGAAACAGCATAAGTCCATAATTCGAAATTGTTCAGGAATCAATAAAAACTGTTTTTCTCGTAAATGTTAAGATTTTTTTTAATTCGGCTTTTTGCATTATATTCTACTAACCTATAAGTTAAAAATCCAATATGATTAATTAATTATCTACTTAATATAAAAAATAAATAAATTAATTAACATTTTGACTTATGCTGTTTCTGCACAAAATGAAATGAAAAACACAGAAAATTTATTAAATCCAGTGAAATATCAAAGTTTTATGAAATATTTAATAACATTTATTTAAAATATTAAATTTGGATAATTTTTAGTAACATTTTATAAATAATAAAATTGTTTTAAGAATAAATTTAACCAATTTTCAATATTTTCTAATTTTAAAATAATTCAGTCACCACTATCACTTTTTGCTTCCCATGAGTGTTTTTATTTATAATATAAACTGTTTAATATAAATTATTAAAATACGTCAAGAATATCACAAATAAATATAAAACTTATCATGGACTTGTGCTGTTTCTGCACAAAATGATATTTTAATTATTTTTTTAAAGAGTTTAGAGTTTAGTCACTTATGTAATATTTTATCAGATTAAAAAGCTTCATTTAAAGATTAATTTCAAAAAAAAAGTGATTTTCGAAAAAAATGGACTTATGCGGTTTCTGCAAAAAACGCTTCAATTGAAATAAATTTTACAATTTAATTTTATAAATAGTAAGTAATTTTATTAGATTGCATTTTAAATTTTACAACGATGATTTAAAATATTAATTCTATTATCCCTTTCGTGCCATTTACAAAATTTGACATAACTCTTAAAAATGTAAACGAATTAACAATTAATATTTCTTTTTTTAATCACCAACGTGACTACTATAAGTAAAAAAATAAGAAATTACATAGTACAATTATAATCATTATAAACAATAGATAGAATATTGATGAAAAATTCTCAATCTCTCCTCCTAACTCCTACAATTAATGGATATAGGTTTATTCTCGGCGCATGCGTAATGATTTAATGAACCAAATGAAATCTGCGCAGGGACTTGTAGAGGGTCTAAGGATAATGTAAATTCATGTAGCTAAAAAAATATTTAACAATTTATAAAAATTAATACTAATTAATAATAACCTGAAAAATCCATCAATGCCTGCACGATTTAAATTAAATTAAAATTTGAACTTAATGGGAAGAGAAATTTTTATAAAATGTATATTTAAAATAATGTTTACATAACCTTCAATATACTTAACTAAATTACAGTTACTATAAATATAAATTAATTTTTTTCACCACTTAATAAAAAAGTCTTCAAGATTATTTAATCTTGGAAGTTTTTTAATATCAAAGAATATAAAAATGTATTTTTAAATAGAGTTTTGTGTATCATTTTAATCATATTTTGTTGATCTAAATAACAAATTTATTTGTGCCAAATAATATGCATATATGTTGATAATGTATATGATCTTGGGAAGGTAAGATTTTTTAGAATTTTTTTAAATTTTTTTAAGTTGTCCAAATGGAATTTTTTATTGGACAATGAAATGGCTCTATCAACTAAGTTGTACAAGATATTCTTTTTTTGTTGAATTGGATGATCTGAAAAATAATTAATTAGTCTGTCGGAAGAAGTAGGTTTTTGATACCAGTCAGTGATTATATGATTATTTTCTCTAATGAGTGTCAAGTCAAGAAAGTTAATGGAATTGTTTTTTTCTATTTCCATAGTAAATTGTAGCATTTGGTTATAAGTATTGAAAGTGTCAATTACAAAATCGACGTGTTCTCTTCTTACAGCTAAAATTGTATCATCCACATATCTAAAGTAAAATAGAGGGACACAATTATATTTTTCTTTTAATATTTCAAGACAGTCATTTTCCAGATCATCCATAACAATGTCAGAAACAAAGGCAGAGATTGGTGAACCCATAGGAGTTCCATAAATCTGTCTATAAAATTTCCCATCGAGTGAGAAATACGTGTTATTAAATACGAACTTAGAGCAGTCGAAAATGTCGCAGAATGGAATTTTACAATTTTGATTTATAAAGCGTATGCGTCGATCTTAACTCTGAATGACTAGTTCACAGGAGATGTTTGTAAATATAGAACTTACATCAAGTGAAAGAAAAGTGTAGCCATCGTCCATGGCAAGATTACATAATTTGTTTTTTAATTCTAAACTATTGTTAATATGTGATCGTCGTAAACTAATACAATTTTTCAAGGAATTATATAATGTTTTGGCTAGAAAATGAGTGGGGCTATTAATTAGAGAAATGATTGGACGAAGTGGAACATTTTACTTATGTATTTTTGGAAGTCCGCACGCTTTAGCCAACACAGAGTCAGTCAAGGTTAATTGATTTGGATAGTATATTTTATCAAGCGATTCGCTTTTGTTTAGGTGTTTAAGAATTCCTGATGTCTCTCTAATTAGTTTTTTAAGGGGGTTCTTTTTATAAGTTCGTACGTTGAAGCATCGGAAAACAAGTTCGACATTTTATTTTTATAATCAGACTTTTTTATGAGAACGGTAACATTCCCTTTGTCTACTGGAGTAAAAAAGACTTCAGGATTATTTTTTAAAAAGAGTTTTGTTTTTTGTGATTTTTTACAAAAAGATCTATCTTGACTTTTTGGTAAATGTTTATTAGTCAAATTACTAGTCAAAATATTAAACAATTTTCCTCTTAGAGAATTTTTAAAATTATCATCAATTTCAAGATTAGATAAAGAGGACTCCAAATTTTTTATAGAATTTATAATATCTTTTTTTGAAATGTCATTCGAGAAACTAAAATTAGGACCCAACGATGCAATTTCAACAACATCCGGAGGAACATTAATATCTGTCAAGTTTTTAAACCAATTATCTCGATTACATTGAGAATTCCTTGTTTGTTTATTTGTTAGTAATCTAAATTTGTTTTTATGAGTACAATATAACTTGTAGAGCAAAGTCTCCAGTTGTGAGACAGTCAATTTTTTTTAACATGCAATATTAAAAAGCCGATTGGTTTATATAAAAACATTTCTTTTTATATGAGCTAACTTTTTCGTGTACGCCGAAGCGGATATATAAACTGTTTTTGTTAAATACCAACAGTGTGTGTGATAATCGACTAAAAAGCGTTTTTTCAATAAATGCAAAGTACTTTTATCCCAAGTTAATTAATTGGAAAAGGTAAATGTAATGCATTTTCTTTTAGTCTTTTCCTTATATTTTGTGATGCAATATTGCATTGTTCCAATCTACGGTTAAAAATAATTTAATTTTCCTTTTTCAAAATAGCGCCAATTTCTGGGTGTGAGACACAGCATATCACCAGTTGTGAGACGGTGTCAACACCCATCTGGGCAGCATAAAAAATACGACTTTGCAGGCATACTATTTAAATGTTGTTTTGATTTTTTTTTCTAGTATTTTTGGGCATGTCAAGTGGAAAAAAGTCAATTGATTCAGAAGAAATCAATTTTAATGCTCTTGTTGAAGCTATTAAATTGTGTTTATTTGATAGTCATATTTTGGCGAATAAATATTTTTATTTAGTATATAATAATATATATTATTAATTTATTTCATTATTTCCACTAAACATAACGTTTTATGTCAAACTTATTAAATTTTAGCAATTTTTAATGAGTGTCTCACAACTGGAGACATTTTTTTTTTAAAAAGCGATGTGCTCGGAAAATGTATCGTAAAATTTTTTGAGCTCATCGAAACACTATACTTTCTTTTAATAAAAGTTGCGTATTTCTGTTACCTTTTGAACGGTGTATTTTATTTACAATTTCGTTTACCCGTTTACAATTTACGGGTCAAAAATAAAACCCGTCTCACAACTGGAGACTCTCCCCTACCTCATCTAAGAATGTGTTTATGATTTAGTTCACTGACTTCTCTCACGTGTTGACTTTGTAAGATTAATAAATTTCTTTTCAGTTGACAGTGGATCGCTGTTTGAGAATGTCTTCTCTCTATTTTAAATTTTATTCTTCTAAGTGTGGAATGATTTTTTATTATATTTTTACGAAATTTTAATCTTTGACGTGTTAGCATATGTTCGATGTTCTAACAAAATTTAGGTATATCATTATTGTTAATTTATAGAAATAGTGCTTTTAGACCTCTACAAAAATGGGAAGGTAACAATTTTAGCTGTAAGAAGAGAACACGTCGATTTTGTAATTGACACTTTCAATACTTATAACCAAATGCTACAATTTACTATGGAAATAGAAAAAAACAATTCCATTAACTTTCTTGACTTGACACTCATTAGAGAAAATAATCATATAATCACTGACTGGTATCAAAAACCTACTTCTTCCGACAGACTAATTAATTATTTTTCAGATCATCCAATTCAACAAAAAAAGAATATCTTGTACAACTTAGTTGATAGAGCCATTTCATTGTCCAATAAAAAATTCCATTTAAACAACTTAAAAAAATTTTAAAAAATTCTAAAAAATAATTGTTATCCTTTAGATTTTTTCGAAAAACATATTGGTATTAGAATGAACAAATTAAAATATTCGAATGAGAACAATAACAACCAAAATAGAGTCAATATATATAGTCAAATCCCCAAGGTCGCTTTGCCCTTTAACGAAAAATATTTCTTTAAGTTGTCAAATGTTCCTAGGGAATTTAATTATATTTCTATTCCCATCGTAAACAAAAACTCTAATTCTGTTGTAAAATTGGGAAAAGATACAACTAAAAAAGGGGATAAAACGAATGTCGTATATAAGTTTGATTGTAAAGACTGCCCAGCAACTTATGTAGAAGAGACAAAGCGATCATTACAAACTCGCATCAACGAACATAAAAAAGTGAATGATAATTCTGTGGTCTATCGACATCGTTTAAATTTTAATCACGATTTTGATTGGGAAAATACAAAAATATTGGATAATGAATCTAATTTTAAAAAAAGACGAATATCTGAAATGATTTATATAAAAACAAATCGTTCCACTATTAACAGAAAGGAACATATCTTCACTTTAAACAAAACATTCTTTCCTTTACTTAGACGTATGGACTCGTGTCCATAAAGAAAATAATAAAATCAATATAACTTGTACCTCATCTAAGAATGTGTTTATGATTTGGTTCACTGACTTCTCTCACGTGTTTGCTGGTTTGACTTTGTAAGATTAATAAATTTTTTTTCAGTAGACAGTGAATCGCTGTTTGAGAATGTCTTCTCTCTATTTTAAATTTTATTCTTCTAAGTGTGGAATAATTTTTTATTATATTTTTACGAAATTTTAATCTTTTGACGTGTTAGCATGTGTTCGATGTCTAACAAAATTTAGGTATATCATTATTGTTAATTTATAGAAATAGTGTTTTTAGAACTTTACAAAAAATACTGAGGTGTAATTTATCTATTTAATAAATTTTAGCATGATGAGGTTGGCAAACCCTAGCCAACGAAACGTCGCTCTTTTAACGACACACTTTAGAATTTTTATTCAAATCTTACCTTCCCAAGATCATATACATCATTAACATTAACAAACTATGGAAGGATATATTTCAAACAACTTACTAAATATGCATATGTGTTTATTTTCACTATCCAAATATTTAATTATTATTAGTAGAAAGTTAATAATTTTCTATAAATAAATAACTATAAAAATAGTCAAATTTCACTAATTAAATTAATTAACAAAAGTTTTAGTTATTTTGTCCTAACCTACACCTAGAAAAAGTAGAAATTTAAATTCTACTTAACATTTAAATGATTCCTACTGAGATTCTCTATAATCTTTGAGAATTCTCTAAGATTAGAGAGAATCTAAGTAGGAATTTTGAAATTTCATGTATACATACTTATAGAGATGTTAAGTAGGAATATAATTATGTTGAAAAATCTTTTGAGCAGTATAGTAGGACTAGATAGTACCAAGCAGTACTAAATAAGAATTTTCAAGGAGTTGTAGTATTAAAACAGATGTTAAGTTGAACTTAAATTTGGACTCGGGATATGATAATGCCACCCACTTTAATTGCTTTCGTGGTCAATTTTTTATTATTGATTTACTTTTTGTGCATGGGCTTAGTCTTTGTAATAGGCAATTGAGTGACCCTACTAGAGGGTAATGAAATACTTATTAGCAGATTTGATTTATGCTGTCCACGTGTAAGACTTTTGGATATCGATGTTGCTTCAGTTTACAAGATAGAAGAATTCAAATATTTTGACTTCGAAAAATATTATTTTATAAATGTAAAATATAAATACGTCGCATTGACGTGAAAATACAATACTTGAGTAGGGTGTGAGGCATACATAAGTGGTTAAAATTGGAGAGGGGACACTGATGAGAGTTTTGGAGAAATGTTAATGTAAGAAGAGAGACACTTAGTCACGTTTTGGCACTTGTTGTCAGTGTATAGACGTGGTGACTCCTATTTTATAGATTGACTGAAAAAATATAATTCATTTAGAATGATGAATATTTAAATCATTTATATTATCCACCTCTTTCTACATCCTGACAACCCTGATCGTTCTACAGTACAAAAAGTTGATTTAATTGTTACTGACGGTTGACGCAATTTAATTGTTAGTATTTCTTTAATGATAATACTAACTTGGACGTGACAAATAAACAAAGAAAAAGTAAATAAGAAATATACAAAAAATTGAATAAAATAATAGAAAATGAAGAATGAAAAAAATGATGAAAATAAAAATTCTAGCTTCTCTGTAAAATTTTAAGGAAAATCAAAAGTTCACAGGGGAATTCGGTAATAAAATATAGTTATCATCAACAAACTGGGATTTTCATTAACGTAGTTTATATGTACAGTTAGTAAAGTGGAAGTAATAAATGATTCCCAAGTGAATGGACTTGGAGTGAAGTAACTAATCTAGCTGAATGTTAACTGAGTGAACATCAGTCGTAGAGGATAGAGTTGGATTTGTCGGTATTTGGTGATAAACGTATACATGCATGTTCGAAACACAAGAAAGGGGAATAGGGTAGGTGTCATATGTGGAGCAGGGAAAATGGTGTTTTGCCACCAATGTCACTGCACTTGATACAACGACAATTTGTTAGTTGCCGCACTAAACAGTCTGCTTCACATCCAATGTTGCGTCTTCGCGTGTATCGGCGTCGTCTGTTACACAAGACCAACTTGTTACCCACGAGCCATTGTCTCATTCGGTCTGATGAATGCTACAGATAAGATTAGATTCCATCCGTACCCTTATTTATACACTTGCGCAAGTGGGCAATGTATTCAACTTGTCAATTTTAACGAAATTGGTACTATTTCTTTTTTTTTATTTTAGCAACGGGTACAGCAGTTGTAACTTTCAAAAAATCGTGTTCTTTTAGATTTTTTTAAACTATATATACTTTTAGGCTTGTATCTCAGGAAAGAAAGTATCTATTGCTTTGATGATTTTTTTTCTATATTGTTCGCATCCTTTTGAAATTTCATTGGACTAACGAGATTATTTAAAACAAAAATAAAAAATTATCTTCTTTACAAAAAAAGGCACAAATTCAAGATAAACTTAAAGTAATACAAAATTTAGAAGAATAATTGAACCAAAAATTTAGAATCAATCTTTTCTTCATTCAAATAACTTTTTTCAATAACGCGCGCGTGTGTTTTTTTGTATTGTCAAATACTTAAAAACATTTTTCATTTTCATATTAAATTATATTTTTAAAATAAAAGTAAAAATTATTATAAGCAAAAAAAAGTTAAATGCATACATATGGAAAATTATGATATGGAAATTATGATTTTTAATGAATTTCATTAAAAATTTTAAAGATTACTTAGGTTTTTGAAAATTTTAATAATTTAATTTCTTCGAAAATTTGTTAAATTTTTTAATATATATTTAATTAATTACTAAAAATAGTGTATTTATAGACGAACTTTACTCAAAATCAATAAAAAAATTTAATTTTGGAAAAATTATAAATGATTGCATAAATTCAATTATTTTTAAAAGTAATCAAATTCTTTTCAAAATTCAATTATTTTAAAAATATTTAATAAAATTTTTGGCAAAAATCAATTTTTAAAAAATTTTTAATAAAATTTTTGCCAAAATTTCCATCATTTTCAAAAATTTTCCTCAATTTCATATTATCAATTATAAATAAATTATAAATAATAAAATTTTTTTTAGGAATTCAATTATTTTCATAAGTAAAACTCATCGCAGAATTTCAATTATTTTTAATAAAATTTTAATCGAATTCCTCGAAAAATGTTTTTGTTCTTAACAATTTTATTAAAAATCGTCAAAAGAAATTAATTATTTAAAAATGTTTTGATAAAATACTTTATGAGAATTCAATTTTAAGAAATATTTAATTATTCAATAAATTATTTATTTTTGAATTTAAATAATTGAATTCTCATAGAATTACCCGTGTAGAAATTTTCTAATGGCCCTTTATTGGTTCTACCTAGATTTTCTCTTTATTAACTTGGTCCTAGCTTGTTTATCCTTGTAGGCCCAAGGTTGAAACGTCACGCTCTTCTAACCTGGTTCTACCTAGAGAATCTAGTTGGGCCCAATAAAAGGAACAGTTTAATTAACTATTTAAAAAAATTATTTATTCTTATTTATTATTATTGAGATTCATTATTTCATCTTTTTTTTACCTAATTTCGTTACCATGTAATTTTAATACTTAATTCATGTACACTAACAGAGAAAAAATCCCCACACGTTGGAAGTTGAACGCACGACCCTAACATTCGTAAACCGATAACCTAACCACGCTCGCTCGGTACGATGCGTTGCATGATACTTCAGGTTATTCTTGTCATCATAAGTCATATGAACTATTCCATTAAAAATGCCTCAAAATAATAAAACTGAAGTCAGTAACATTTTCGTTGACGCAAAATGAGAAAAGAATTTTTTTAAAAATCAAGATGCAAATAATTTTTTATAAAAAGAACTTAATTGTTCTTTTCATTACATCCTGCATAGATTTTTAATCCAATCGGCGAGGGAAAGTCAATTGTTATTTAAAAATTGAAGTTTTTATCTCATTTCGTCGACGTAAACGTTGGAAACTTCAGTTTCATTCAACAAAATATGATTTTAACAGAAGTTAACAAATCCGTGAACGGTTTTAAAAATTTAACTTTCATAAGCTTCGGAACTAAGGATATGCTGTAAATATAGTGGTGGCCAAAGAGAAATCAACATAACCTTTAAATTCAACTGATAAATTAGTAAATTTGACTATGTCATATTTTTATACAACAGATTGAATCATTAACTTATATTTTACTAATCGAATCAGTAACTTTCTACTAATTATCAGTAACTTAATTCTGATAATAGCAATTTGTAGAATTCTACTGATAATCTGTCAAATTTTACAAATGCAAAGTTAAAAGTAAACATTTTAGTTCAATATTGTCTCAATCTTGCTATGAGATGTTTAAATATTACTTCAAATTACACATAAACAATTACTGATACATATTTTTAAATATATTTATAACTTATAATCTAACAAGAAGTTCTAGCTATTACCAAGCTAGGGCCAGGTTAAGGTACATTCCAAGCTAGGACCATTATAGACCCAATAATCAATATTGGCAAACCTTGGCAATTTCCACACGGGTATCTAATAAAAATTGATTTAAAAATGAATTTCAGTTAAAATTTAAAATTTGAATATTTATAATGATCTTATCACTCCGTTATCTTTAATTTATTATAAAAAATGAAGAAACCGATCACTCCAAGTTGAAGACTCGAAGTAATCAATTTCTTCATGTTTTATAATAAATATTCTTATAAATTGTAAAATTTCAAAAAGATTTGAATTTGAAATTTTTCAAAATCTTTATTCCTGTGAAAAAATAATAATGATTAAATATTTATTTAGAAAAGAAGTTATTGATGTTTTCCAATAATTTTACAATCGGTTTTAAAAAATAGAAATTTTGTGAATATTTTTTCCAAAATATGTTTAAAATTTCTTAAACAAAATTTGATTTATAACATTTTTTTTACATAAAACATGTAATTTGTTTATGAATTAAAATTGAGAAGCAGAAAATGTGCAAAATATTTTCTACTTTTTAATTTTAATTTTCCAACCATTTTTTAATTTTTTTTTTAGAAAAAAGGAAAAAATAGCTGCATAATTTCGATTTGTCAAACAATTAAGTCTTTTACATTAAAAAAAGGATAATATTTTGCAGGATTAAAGGATTTACATTTGTTAATTACCTGAAACGTTTGTTCCAAAATGCTCATTTTTTTTAGAAACAAAGAAATAATGAATAATAAAAATAATAATTTTTTTAGATTAATAAAAATATTTTTGAATTATTTGAAAAATAAACTAGGTATAATATTATCTATCAAAACATACTCTTTGTGCAGAAGAATTCTACACAAAATCACTATTTTTCTAAATTTATTCAGGGAAATCAGGAAAAAGTCAGAAAATTTTGTCAAAAATGCTGGAATAATATTCAATTTCAAGAATTCATAAGAAAATTCTGAATGTTATTCTTCAGCATTGAAAAGATTTTATATATTTCAAACTCTTCCTGTTTTTGACAATAATTAGACTTTACAGATTTAAAATTGATTTTCTTAAATAATTTAATTTTTGAAAAACTATCGAGAAAAAATTATTTTTTATTAATTATTTTGGAATAATTTTTTATTTAAAAATTAAAAAAATAATTGAATTTTATGAAATTTGTATTTAAAATTTTTTTATAAATAATATAAATAAGTAGTAAATGTCACGCCCGCCAAACAAAGTATTTAATTTATTATTATTATTATCATTACTCAAAAGAAATTCGATTATCCTTACAAAATTTCAATAAAAAATTCTTCAAAAAATTTATGAAAAATTACAAAAATGTTATCTTTTGAAATTATTACAGGTGACAGCTAAAAAAACGCGCGTGTAGTTTCTCCTAGTATTAATAGATAATTAATAATAATGCCTATTAACAATAAAAACTGGTACTTAATCACTTAACTACTTAATCACTTAACTACTTAATCACAAAAATAATTCAAAAATTAAAAAAAATTTCGTTAAAAATTGAAATTTACAAAATATATCACTGTTTTGCTAGCTTTGCATAAAATTTCATATTTGTGCCTTCAAAAAATTAATTTAAAAATGTTTTGATAAAATTCTTTATCAGACTTAAATTTTAAGAAATTTTAATTATTCAATAAATTATTTATTTTGCATTTAAATTATTGAATTATCTAATAAAAATTTATTTAAAAATGAATTTCAGTTAGGGTTCTACATAATAATTGAATATTAAAAGCATTATAGCATGAATTTTAAGAAATAATTAAATTTTAAAATGGTTCCAAATCAAATTCTTTAATAATTTGTATTTTTCATACTTATAACTAACAATTCTGTAGACCGACAGATTAGCTCAGTCGGATAGATGCCTCGCATTGGCGGTCGTTTAAGGACCAAGGGTATAAGTATCCTTGGTTCGCGCCCACTTGGCTTGGTATTTTTCCGGCACGCGAGACAATCTGAGCGGGAGGTTTGACGTCGAGGTATAATGATGTGCACCGTGGATTATTGTCCGGTACACACTATTAGAACTCGACTGTCGATAAACCGGTTGTACTCAGAGAGGTTTTCTACAGTTTCCCTCTCGATTGGCGAGAAAACCCATTGACGGGTGGTCCGGACGAATGCGAGTACTCCTAATAAAGTCGTCTGTAGACGCAAATTAGGTTAATATATAGAAAATTTCTAAGTAGTATGGTTATGCTTAATCTAAAAAGTATTTTCTCGGGGACTCTTGTCGAAGTGCGTAAGGCCAATAGGGCAGGAGTATAAACAATAAAAAAAAAAAAAAAAAAAAAAACTAACAATTCTGTAGAATTAATTATTTTTTTAAAAAGTTTAATTGAATTTTTTTCTGAAATTATTTGAAGTATTTATTTTTTAATTCGTATTTAGTTGAAGAATTTCTGAATAATTTAAATTTCGTAAACAAATGGATTTTAAAATTCTCAAAGAACTTTTTTCAAAAATTATTAAAAATAATTTATTCCTGTGGGGAAATAATAATGATTAAAATTTATTTAAAAAAGAAGTTATTAATGTTTTCAAATAATTTAAAAATTAAAGAAATTTGTAAATAAATTTAATGGAACATTTTTTGGAGTATCTCATAGTTATTAGAATAGAGTGCGCGAGTTATACCTTTTACCGTGAGAGGCATTCTTAGGCGCATAGAAAGAGACAAAAGCATGAAAGTAGACCCCTTATCTTACCTTGTTTACTGGCGCATGTGCAAGAATAAAAGATTTTGGTTAGGTTTTTATCTAAAAAGATCGCATAAAAAATCGTCTTAAATATAATAAAATTAAATGTAAAATAAATATTTTACAATAAATAGGGTAGAGTGGGATTAAAAAGTCATGTTGAAAAAAAGCTATTTGGCTGTTATTTGAAGTTAAGACGCAACTTTTGATTTTAGTTCGGATGTCGTATCGATAATATTATAGTAATTGGAATTTTTAATTTTGAGCTGCTTATTTCGATGAGTATAAATTAAAAGCAGGTAAACTTAACATAAAATACCATTTTTCCTGCTAAAAATGTTTTTAAATTATTTATTTGTCACGAAAATAAAAGAAAAATATAATTGCCAGCAAGCAAGCAACAGTTGTTTCGATGCATCAGCTGTTTCACTATCGCGCATGCGTTATTAGAAAAAGAAAGCAAAGGGGTCTTCTTTTCGTATGGCTGTCTCTGTCTATGCGCCTAAGAAACATTTTGGTCGCTTGCGCACTCTATTCTAATAATTCTATGGAGTATCTAATCATTTTTAGAGTTAATCAGAATATTTTTTAGAGTCAAGGAAGAAGTCAAAATTTTGTAAGGTAATAAAGTTTTTCATATTAAAAAAAAGAAAATATTTCACAGGTTTTACATTTGTTAATTTTCTAAAATGTTTGTTACAAAATGCTAATTTTTTAGAAACAAAGTAAATAATGAATAATATAATAATATTAATAATTTTTTTAGATTAATAAAAATATTTTTGAATTATTTGAGAAATAAAAATAATATTATTAAATTAAAGAAATAATAACAAAATAAAGAAATGTAATATTATCTATCAAAATATATAGAAAACAAAAGCATGAATTTTGTTAAAAAATCGTTATTTTATATTTTATTTCTATTTTCTATCAAAACGATTAAAAAACAAAAGAATAACCATGACTAACTTCAGGTGTGGACAGACTAGACAGAATGAATGAATGAATACGACGATCATTATAGTTGATAATTAATAATAATATTAATTCAAATTTAAGAAAAATTAATTTATCATTTCATGATTTTTTAGTCCAACTCTTAATTTCAAAAATTATGTAACAATGGTCAAATTCTGCTTACAATAAAATTGGTATAACAATAATTTCATAGAAATAAATATCAGAAATTGGTCACAATTCTTGACTCGAAATCAAATAAAACTTTTTTCAGTGCATAATGAAACTGTAAACTAGAAAAAAGTTTTCTGAATGAATAGATTGAATGACTTGATTAAGTTATATAAATATGAAGTGCAGTTGGTTCAAGAGAGATTCTTTCGAGCTCTCAAAAACTTCCTTTATTATGCAGTCTAAAAAATTTAAAATACCTTGAGTCAATAAAAGATTCTCGACAATCTACGAGAGCAAATATTTGTCGAGACATTGACTTCAAAAAAAAAAAAAAAAAAAATATTATCTTTTAATAAAGCAATTCTTATCCACTTTCAAATAGAATAATTACAAGAAACTTGTATCAATTTTCTAATTTTTACCAAATATTTTGTTTACTTTTAAATGAAATTTATTCAAATAAAGAAATATTTCCTGTTTCGTCTAGTTTTAAGTTTATGGCAGAAAAATTCTAGGAAAGAGGTACTTAATTTTTAAAAATGTAAATAAGTTCTATGAGCGGCAATTGTAAATTTCGTTTTGTCTGGAGAAATTTATTTATATGTAAGACACAAGAATAAGGAAATTGAAGTAAGAGAATAAGGCAACGAGAAACACGCACTACCAATTTATTTATCTCGAAATTCAATTTTCACATTATCATTGCCTTAGTATTACCTCATTATTTTTCACTTCACTAAATTTCTAAATTACCTCATTCACTTCAGATTGTAAATTTTTCAAAATACGTGAAACGGTGAGATTTTTTCATATTTTGTAAAGATATTTTTATTTATTTACTTATGAAAACGTAATTTAATTTATAAATTTATAAAAATAAAAAAACTATTTATATCTAATAAAAATAAAAATTTTATAAATAATTTTTCTCTAATACAATTAATTTTGTAACTTCAAATATTTTTCTAACAACTTTTAAATATCTAGAAGCAATTTTCTAATAAAATTCCGTCTTAAAAAATTTTTACTAATAATTCAATTTCGAACAATTCTTTTCGGATAGAATTCTTTTCCTAATGAAATTCTTTTTTAATAAAATTCCTTTTCAAATTTTTTTTCTAAGTTCATTTTCTAATAAAATTTAATGTCTAAAAACTTTCTTCGAATAAAATACATTTCCTAATAATTATTCCTACAATTCCTACAAATCTTCGAGGTTTATATTTAACGATTTACTGTTTTTATATAAAGTAATTCATGGAATTGTAAATTGTTCCGAACGTTTGTCACACTGAAAAAAAGTGCCGTTGAATCAAATAGCTCCATGCTATTGAATTTCCTGTCATTGATTTAATGACACATTTATAATCGAAAAGTATATTGCTTAAAACGAAAAAATGAAACTGCACTGAGAAAACTGGAGTGTCAAATTCGGAGGTTCAAAAAGTGTATGTTTCCTTTGCTTATGAAGAGAGTTAAGTAGTCCTTCTAAAATAAATTTTGAATTGGTAATGGAAATCTACTTGTATATTCTCTCCCATTATATCTGAGGGTTAAAAGTTGCGCAGAAAATGTGTACGATCTGATGCGCGCGAAATTATTTTTCTGACATTTTATGTATTTAATTTAGGGGTTAGGTTGCCATATTTATTCATTTCGCGCCGGATAAGGAAGGGATTTCTCAAGATGGTTTGTTTGTCCCTCTGTTATAAACTCATTTTCCCTCCAAGAGAAGTGGCACGAATATCTGTCAATGGTATATTTGAACATTTAGATTGTTATCCAATAGCTAACTCTCAAATATGAACGATTTGTCCCTCCAGATGTTTAGTCCAATACTCCAGTTTTCTCAGTGTGTTTAAATTAAAAGTACGGTACTGTAGAATTAATGATATTGTGCAAATTGTTTCTATAGTTCATCTATATATAGCAACAGAATAATTTATTGCTTCTTTGACATTATTCATTTGAAGCATCTAATAGATAAATTTGAAGAAAATGCATGTAAATTTAAATCAAATGAAAAATTGTTTGCTCCAAAGAAGCGCGCTCTGAAAACGAAACCATATGCTTTCGTTTCAATGAGTGGTGCTATTGCGGACTGCCTATAGCATATGCTATAAAAATAAGAACACTTTGTATTTGAGACATTGACAGGTACTAAATTTATTGAAATACTAACCCACATATATTTATATGTTTATTAAATCTGTCGTTTTTGAGATTCCAATATAAAAAAGTATTATTTAAATTCTTTTAATTAATTAATGACTAGTTAAATATAAATTCCCTATATAAATTTCCTTATATACGCGAAAAATCTCGAGCACGGTATTTAACCACAAAGTAAGTGCCCAATGTTGAGAAGCGGATGTATTACATTGCAGCGCGGCGGTTCTCGTCTATCACGGAAGTTAAGCGTCGTTGGTCGCGGTTACTAAATGGATGGGTGACTGCTTGGGAATAGCCGTATTTTTCTGACTAAAAAAGATAAGTGTGTTTGAATGTGTATGTGTGTGTGTTTAGCCGTTGGAAAAAATGAAAAAAATAATAAAAATGTGTATGTTTGTGTGTAAAATTGAAAAAAAGATGTGTATAAGAAGTGTTGTGTTAAAGGTGTGAGAATTAATTATAGTATATAAAAAACATGTGAACAAAAATTTCCTTTTTTCAATTTATCGTTGGTATATATTTAACCACATAAAAGAATTGAATTAACAGTATGGTGTTATTCAATTGATAGCAACAACTAAAAAAATTAAAAGTACAAATTTTTGAACCATAAAAATGATGCTTTTAAATTTAAAAGTTATAGCCATTGACTCAAAAGCATATACTGTTAAATTAAAAAATTTTGTTTATTGATTCAAAAGGAATACCTTCGAATTAACATAGTATACTGTCAATTTGAGAAATATGCTTTTGTTTCAAAGAAAGTGATACTATCGAATCATTAGAATCAAAAAAAATCATGCTTTCAAAACAACAGCATATACGTTAGGCAGCCCGTTATGACACTATTCAATGAAACAAACCCATATGTCATTGATTCAACAGCATTTTTTTCTCCGTGCATATATTAATTTCTCTGCACCAACTAAACCATTAAGAAATATATCTCTGTTTAAGTTGAGGCACCATAGAACGGTGTATGGTGAAAACTCTCCTATAAATAGGATTTGTCGAGAAGCGAACGCATTTAGTAAACAGCTTGATTTTTATGCTATGCCTCTAGACAAATTTAAAGCCTCACTACGAATAGTTAACACTTTCGAAAACTAAAGCGTTTATTCGCGCGCAATTATAATTGTTATCATATTATAAATTTTTATTATTATTATAATTTGTTAAAAATTTTGTTAAGTACAATGTACGAAAGGGTTTTAAGTCCGTAAAAATGAAATAAATAAATAAATTTTCATTTCTAAAAAATTTTTGTCTATTGTAATAAAATTTATTTTTTAAAAATTTTTTTCTTATAAAATCAATATAAAAAATATTTTTTATCTAAAAAATGTTCAACAATGGAATTCAATATCTGCAGTCTTTTTTTTCTAACACGACCAATTTGTAAAATATTTTTTTATCTAACAAAATTAAATTTTTCAAACTTTCATTTTCTAACAAATAAGAATTTTTAATAATAAATTTAATCTTCCAATTAAGTTTAATTTATAAAGTACAAAAAAGAATAGATTTTACAATGTTTAAAAAAATTTTGTTTACAACAAATATTTTATTAGATAATGATTTTTTCAATATAAAATAAATATTATAAAAAAATTTCCTAAATATAATCAGCACTTATCTATAATAATGAGAAATGAAGATAAGAAGATTTTTTTATTTTAAATGGGTAGAAAATTAAAATGAGGATGAAAAAAAGAATATAGAGCAAAGTAAAGGAAAAATTAAAAGATAAAAAAAGACATATATAAAATGAAGTAGAGATTAAAGTAAAAATGTAAATTGAATAAGATAAGCGGGGAGAAAAAGAAATTTGAAAAAAAGTAGGAAAAATTCGAAGATAAAAAACGGATATTAAAAGTTGATGTCGAATTATATTAAAACTAAAATTTTTTAATTTTCTATTGAAGAACATTAATTTTTACTAGAAGCTTATTGACATTTTTTATAGTTTTAAAAAATATTTTTAATAATTAGTTGTAAATATGTACAAAATTTTATATAACTATTTTCATACAAATATTTTGATAAAAATATTTTGACAGAAATAATTTTATCGAAATTTTTTATGAGTACCTATATGTTTATACAAAATATTTCCTAAATATTTTTATGAAAATATTTTGACATGACTTCTGTGTAGAATTTTTTATATAATTATTTCTGTACAAAATATTTTCCACTTACTTTCTAAATATATTTATATTAATATTTTTATAGAAATATAAATTTTAAAAAAATATTTTTATACATTGAAAATTTTTTAAGTGATTATTTTAAGAGGCGCATGAAAAGTCTCCAATTTTTATTTTCCGAATCTTTATTTTATCGAAATTCTTTTTATCTAATAGGAATTAATTATAATTTCTTTTAATCGAAAGAATAATTGTCAAAAACATTATTTTTTTAAATGACTAATTAACAGAATGTTTAATACTGCGAAAGAAAATTTTTTATAATCTTCAAATAACTGAATTATCATAGCCGGCTGAAGCTAGCAGTCGCGCTGAGCACACTGCTATATAGATTATTTTGAGTAAATTCGAAATAAAAAAAAATCTGAGGGGTAAGAAAACGATTGAACTTATGGGAATTCATAATTAAAGTGTAAGCCACAATTCCCAAAAGTTCAATCGTTTTCTTACCCCTCAGATTTTTTTTATTTCGAATTTTCATTAAAAAAAATTTCTCAAATTTTTGTCATTTTTTAATAAAATTTGAAATTAAAAAAAATCTGTGGGGTAAGAAAACGATTGAACTTTTGGGAATTGTGGCTTACACTTTAATTATGAATTCCCATAAGTTCAATCGTTTTCTTACCCCTCAGATTTTTTTTTATTTCGAATTTTCTTTAAAACAAATTTCCCAAATTTTTGTCTTTTTTAAGAAAATTCGAAATAAAAAAAAATCTGAGGGGTAAGAAAACGATTGAACTTTTGGGAATTCATAATAAAGGTATAAACCACAATTCCTAAAAGTTGAATCGTTTTCTTACCCCTCAGATTTTTTTTATTTCGAATTTTCTTAAAAAATGACAAAAATTTGAGAAATTTTTAGGGCTGCTGGCGATTATTTATAACAATTTTGTTTGTTTAATATTCGGAAATTCATCACTGATGTATAAACCATAATTCCCAAAAGTTCAATCGTTTTCTTACCCCTCAAATTTTTTTTATTTCGAATTTACTCAAAATAATCTATATAGCAGTGTGCTCAGCGCGACTGCTAGCTTCAGCCGGCTAATTATCATTTCTAAAAATTATTATTTTTTATATTTCTTATTTACACTAATATTTTTATTTTCTAAATGTCAATTTTGATAAATATTATTTTATAGATTTGTTAATAATTATAATAATTATATTCCCGAATTATTATTCAATATAATTCAAATATTACCGAATTACCAATTCTTAAAAAATTTATTGTTCCTAATAATATTTTTTTATAATGTGTAAATGTTCTAAATTCTAAAGTATCTAAATTTTATTTTATCGAAATATCATTTGTTATAAAACTTTTTTCTTAAAAATGTTTTTCAAAATAATTTTAACTTTTTCGAATTAACATTACTCATAATTTTCTTTACTTCTAATTATTCTGCTTTATAATTACTATATTTTCTAACATTTATTTCTTCTAATTATAACTTTACCGAATTGTCACTTCTCATAATTATTATTATATCGAAATAGTATTTTTCAAAATTTTTGTAATAGGTATCTAATAACTTTTTATACAAATTTCTTTATTGTATAATAATCAGTTTTTATAATTTTATTTTATTCGAATAATTATTTCGTATAATTTTTTTCTTACCGAAATTATATTTTAAATAATTTTTTTTAATCGATTTTTTATTTTTCCTAATATTCATTTTTCCAAGTAATTCTTTTTCATAATTTTTATATTTCCTAATTCGTATTTTACATAACATACATTTTTTCTAAGTTTTAAATTCTCTAATTGATTATTTTCCTAACCTATAAATGTCATAATAAGAATTGCACCGAATAGTTATTTCACATACAGAATATCCGGTTTCGACGTTTTCCATCTCTGAAGCATATGGCGCCAAATTTGAAAAAGTTTATTATTTTATTATATAATAATTATTAATTATTACAAATATTGTTTAAAACAATTTCCCTAATGATATTTAGCGTTGTTAATTGGTTTAAACAATATTTGTAATAATTAATAATTTTTAAATAATAAAATAATAAACTTTTTTCAAATTTGGCGCCATATGCTTCAGAGATGGAAAACGTCGAAACCGGATATTCTGTATGTGAAATAACTATCGGTGCAATTCTTATTATGACATTTATAGGTTAGGAAAATAATAAATTAGAGAATTTAAAACTTAGAAAAAATGTATGTTATGGAAAATACGAATTAGAAAATATAAAAATTATGAAAAAGAATTACTTGGAAAAATGAATATTAGGAAAAATGAAAAATCGATTTAAAAAAATTATTTAAAATATAATTTCGGTAAGAAAAAAATTATACGAAATAATTATTTGAATAAAATAAAATTATGAAAACTGGTTATTATACAATAAAAAAATTTGTATGAAAAATAATTAGATATTACAAAAATTTTGAAAAATAATATTTCGATATAATAATAATTATGAGAAGTGACAATTCGGTAAAGTTATAGTTAGAAGAAATGCATGTTAGACAATATAGTAATTGAAGCGTTTTGTGCAGAAACAGCATAAGTCCATAATTCGAAATTGTTCAAGAATCAATAAAAACTGTTTTTCTCGTAAATGTTAAGATTTTTTTTAATTCGGCTTTTTGCATTATATTCTACTAACCTATAAGTTAAAAAATCCAATATAATTAGTTAATTATCTTCTTAACATAAAAAATTAAAAAATAAATTAACATTTGGACTTATGCTGTTTCTGCACAAAATGAAATGAAAAATCCAGAAAATTTATTAAATCCAGTGAAATATCAAAGTTTTATGAAATATTTAATAACATTTATTTAAAATATTAAATTTGGATAATTTTTAGTAACATTTTATAAATAATAAAATTGTTCTAAGAATAAATTTAACCAATTTTCAATATTTTCTAATTTTAAAATAATTCAGTCACCACTGTCACTTTTTGCTTCTCATGAGTGTTTTTATTTATAATATAAACTGTTTAATATAAATTATTAAAATACGTCAAGAATATCACAAATAAATATAAAACTTATCATGGACTTGTGCTGTTTCTGCACAAAATGATATTTTAATTATTTTTTTTAAGGGTTTAGAGTTTAGTCACTTATGTAATATTTTACCAGATTGAAAAGCTTCATTTAAAGATAAATTTTTAATAAAAAAGTGATTTTCGAAAAAAATGGACTTATGCGGTTTCTGCACAAAACGCTTCAATTATAAAGAAGAATAATTAGAAGTAAAGAAAATTATGAGTAATGTTAATTCGAAAAAGTTAAAATTATTTTGAAAAACATTTATAAGAAAAAAGTTTTATAACAAATGATATTTCGATAAAATAAAATTTAGAGACTTTAGAATTTAGAACATTTACACATTATAAAAAAATATTATTAGGAACAATAAATTTTTTAAGAATTGGTAATACGGTAATATTTGAATTATATTGAATAATAATTCGGGAATATAATTATTATAATTATTAACAAATCTATAAAACAATATTTATCAAAATTGACATTTTGAAAATAAAAATATTAGTGTAAATAAGAAATATAAAAAATAATAATTTTTAGAAATGATAATTTAGTTATTTGAAGATTGTAAAAAATTTTCTTTCGCAGTATTAAACATTCTGTTAATTAGTCATTCAAAAAAATAATGTTTTTGACAATTATTCTTTCGATTAAAAGAAATTATAATTAATTCCTATTAGATAAAAAGAATTTCGATAAAATAAATATTCGGAAAATAAAAATTGGAGACTTTTCATGCGCCTCTATTTTAATACAAAATATTTTCTACATATTTTTATATAAATATATTTATGTATGAACGTTTTTCTAGAAATTTTTTATGAGAATGTTTATACAAAATATATCTTAAATATTTTTAGCAAATTTATATAAATATTTTTATACAAATCGTATATAAATTACCTACTATATAAATAAATTACTTGTCCATTGTCAAATAATTTTGTTTTTTAATCGTCATTTTTATTATTTGCAGTTTTTAAGTTTTTTTTTAGGTATTCTTATTAACGATCAAGGTAAACAAAAATAAAAATCATTATTTTCAGCAATGATATTTTATTTAAATATACAAAAAAGTAAATTTCATTGAGAAATAAGTAGTTTAAGTCAATTTTAGTCAGCTAACAGTTTTCTGAATTCCTTTTAACTAGAATATAAGAAGTCACAGTCAATTTTAGTCAGACAAACATTTAAGGAAATATTTGTACCTACGTGAATTTTTTTATAAAAAATTTTTATGTGTATTTTTATATAAATATTTTAATAAAAATCTTTTTTAAAAAACATTTTTACATAAATTTTTTTTAAATAATATTAAACTGAATTTTTTTATAAAAAATTTTTATGTGTATTTTTATTTTGATTATTTTTATTTTATTATTACAAACGGGTTTACAAAATCATACCCTTTATAAAGGAAAAAAAGAAGACACATATTCATTGCAAAAATAGCGCTGTAAATATTACTCAATCAATAACAAAAACGTGTATGAAAAATTGAACAAAGTTAATTAAATTTTGCTATTTATGTGCTTTAAAAGCTCCTGCGCAAATCGACTTTTAGAAGCGTTAAAAAAGTCTACACTTTGGGCATGATTAGCCTCTCGACAAAGCCGAGTAAGAGGTGAGTTGCTTCCCAAATTTGTGCGACTAAAAGGCACTTTAAAAATTGCTCTATTTCTTAAAAATATATAAGGAACTGACAGCGAGATTCCAGACAATAATGATGGACAATCTATTTTTCCATTTAGGATTCCATAAAAAATTCTAAATCGGTCCTTAAAAATCTACTACGAATTGATGGAATCCTAAACTGCGACCGCAACTCCTCATAATCGTGACTAAAATAGTCATAAGGCACACTTTAAATATTTATATAAATATTTGAATACAAATCTTTTTTAAAAAACATTTTTATATAATTTTTTTAAAAATAATATTAATATGAGTACATAATAATTAATATACAAATAATTCAAAATATTTTCTAAATAATTAAATGTATTTGTCCACATTTTGAAGTTAGTTTTTGTGTATGCTTTTGTTTTTTTTTCTTTAAAAAATATTGTTTGCCAGATCGAAAAAATGCTGGTATTTTTTTATGATTTGTAATAAAACTTTTGTCATATAAATGAAAGAAGGTTGGGTTGATGATGTCAGAGTGAGAGTGAGGTAGAAAAAGTGAAAAATTAATTATTATTATATTAATAGTATTTTCTATCAATTTTTTAGAAAAAATATTGAATATGGAAAAATTTATTTAAATACAACTTTTTTGTTTTGAGAAGATAAATTGAAAAGATTACGTGTAATTCCCATGGAAGTTCCAATCTTTCCGTATTGGATATATAATTTGTGAACAATTGTTGGAAATCATCACTAATTTTATTAAGAACACTAAAAATACATAAAATAGGTGAATCTAACAAATTATCGCAGATTCTTGCTACGCAATTTTCGAAAATGAAGATAAAAAGAAAATAAATATCTACACATATAACATTGAGGAATTTCTGGAGTGGAATATTGGATATCTAATTCCGCTCATATGGATGTAATTTGCGTTTCATTTATCGGACTTAACGTAACATTGAAGTGAAGCACGCGCCAACGTAACCCTCGTAAATTAGTAGAGGGCATGTAATTTCATCGAAGCCGACGGATTTAATGTTCCTTTAATGTCCCCCAACCAATGTGGTATCGATTTTAAACACACGCACATTTCCCTTATCCTGTGTTGTGTGTGAATTACTCACAAGCGTCTCATGCGTAAAATCCAGTAAACCTTATTTTATTATAATTTCATTCTCTCTACCATTACAGATTGCATTTTATTCTCACACATATTGTGTTTGTGTACAGAATCGTCCGCCAACACATAATGCAAAATCAACTTTTCTATATTATTGTTCAAAAAATTTACTCTCTACATGTGAATTAGTAAATGAAAATTTCAGCTACCAATTCACAATACAGTTAGAATTTTTAGTTGCATTTTTTTATTTTTTATTTCACTTTTATTTTTTAAAAGTTTTGCTAAAATTATAGTGAAAAAAAATTGGAAATACTAATCAAAATGGTAATATTTTACAAATAATAAATTATAGTGAATATTCTTACTAATGTGAATTAGTGGCTTGAATTTTACTAATTAAAAACAGTAGTAAAATTAATTGTATAGTTGGACAAGTGAATTACTCTGGTTATTTTAGTATTGTTGGTAAAGTGCAGTATCAGTAAGTAAAATGTAGTGTAACTTAGGCAAAGTTTGAAAATTTCGTTTCAAATCGGTAGTAAAAGGCAGTTTTAGTCAGCCACGACTATGTTAAACTTTAGAATTTATTTTTTAGTGATAAAAGTAAATTTTGGTATAAAATATGACTTTAACTTTCAATTTTCGTATTAAAAATTTTTAAACAGGGGATCGTTACGTAATTTTATTTCTACTTTCACTTTCATTCTCACTTTTATTCTAACTTTCATTGTTACTTTCATTTTCACTTTCATTTTCATTTACATTTTAAGAAATTTTCATTTTCACTTTGATGATTTTCTTTAGACTCATTTTTTTTAAAGATAAAAATAAAATTTTAGTAAAAGTGAAGATTTATCACAGTGAAAGTAAACGTAAATAAAAATGTACGTCAAAGTAAAAAATAAAAGCGAAAGTGGAAGAAAGATTCTGTCAAGTGAAAATGAAAGTGAAATTTTGTTAAAGTAAAAGTGAAAATGAAAATAGAAAATTATCAAAGCGAAACTAGAAGTGAAAATAAAAAACTGAAAGTGAAAGCAAAAATGAAAGTGTAAATGAAAGTCAAAATAAAATTACATAATCTACCCCCTGAAAATAAAATGAAAATCTGTCAAAATGAATTGAAAGTTATAAAATCTATCAGAGTGAAAGTAAAAAAAAATTTAACAAACTGAAAATGAAACTGAAAATAAATATCTGTCAAATTTAAAGTCAAAGTGGAAATAAAAGTAAGAATAAAAATCTTTTAAAGTGTATGTGAAAGTGAAAATGAAAATCTGTCAATGTGAAAGCGAAAATGATCTGTCAAAGTGAGAGTTAAGGTGAAAATATGTCAAAGTCAAAGAGAAAATTAAAGTGATAATGAAAATCTATAAAAGTAAAAATAAAAGTGAAAATAGAAATCAGTGAGAGTGAAAATGAAAATCTGTCTATTAAAGGTCAAAGTGCAAATAATAGAGACAATAAATATCTGTGAAAGTGAAAATAGAAATTCATCGAAGTTAATTTGAAAATGAAAGTGAAAATAGAAATGTGTCAAAGTTAAAGTAAAAATGAAAGTGAAACTAAACAAACAAATGCATTGCTATACAAAGAACCAAATGTTTATTTAATTCAACCTAATTTTTTAATTGGATGTTTTAATTTGAATGAACCAAAAACTTTATTGCACTCAACTAATTTTTTGGTTTTATCACAACAAATAAAACAGGTTAATTAAACAGTTTGCTTCAGTGAAATAAACTTTTTTCTGAGTGTTTTCACTTTCATTTTTATTATAAATTTTGCTTTCACTTGCACATTTGTTCATATTCATTTACTTTCATCTTTACTTTCACTTTGACTGCTTTTCATTTCTATTATCACGTTCACAGAGATAGATTTTTATTTTCATTTTGATTTACTTTTCATTGAGAATTTAATAAAAAAATAATGTCTATCAACGTAAAAATAAAAATTTGTTAAAATGAAAATAGAAGTAAAAATGAAAATTTGGCAAAGTCAACGTCACTATTTATTGATTTCTAAAGGAGAAATAGTGAATATTAGTCTGACTAAAATTTACTGTGACAACTTATTTCCTAGTGAAAAGGAACTCAGAAAACTGTTGGCTGACTAAAACTGACACATACTACTTATTTCTTCATGAAAAGTACTTTCTCGTATATTAGAAAGAAAAAATAATTGAAAAGAATGATTTTTATTTTTTTTTTACTTTACTTTGACAAAAATTAGAAAATACAGATTTTAATAATTTTTTTCTTTTTTTAATTAGTATATATCGATTAAACTTTATCGCAAACAGGAAATTGAAATTTTTGTTTATATTGCGCAAAGTGAAAATGTATTTTACATCGTTAATTTACTTGGCCATGAACGCAAAGTTTCGATTTAGATTTTTGAAATAATAAATTCAGCTTTGAGTAATCCGGAAGGTATATATAAAATAAATTGAAAGGGTGAATTTCAAACTGAATCTTTACAAACGATATCTATATGTTCGTCAATTTGGTTAATGAATAAAACATACCTACAGAAAAAAATATATATGCATATTCATGAAAAACAATCGTGACAAAATTCATTCTTTCTCATCCCTCACACAACCAGAAGAAGAAAAAAAACATGACAAAATAATAAAATAACCTCATTTTATATAAGTTTCTTGTTTTATGTTTCTGCTTTCTAGTTTTTACTTCGCACTTATTCGTGCTATGCATTTTTCACGATGCTTCAGAAAGAAACGATGTACATAATATCTAGTATATGTAGAAGTATGAGTGTGGCGTAAATTCAGAAACTTTAGGAGTTTATATGAAAAAAAACAACGGGGTAAATAAACTTTTCAATAAACATTTATTTATGCTTCAACATTTATGATTATTATCATCGATAAATTTTATTTGTAATTAAGAAGCGCATTTTATTGTTAAACAAAAGAAACTAATTAATGTTGATTAAATTTACCGATCGGAAATAATTTTTAATGAATGCAGTTTACGTGCAATGCAATTAAATGAGACATTTAAAAAAAGACGGAGGGGGGGGAAGAGGGCGAGAATAAATTGCATTCAAACGGAATAATTTTGTTAATCAATGTTACGTCACTAAAACTTCAATGGTATTTGCTTGTTTAAACAGTTACTGTTTTTCGATTAGTTGAATCATTTAAATTTTAACATATGTAGGGAAATAAAAGGAATTAGTGGCCCTTTACAACCTATTCACTTAGAGTTAATTAAACAAAAAGTTTTTCATTTACTGCACTGTCATTAACAATTTACCATTAGTAACAAAAATGAAGGTGAAACGGATTTTTTAAAAAATACTCTTTTTTAGTTTTAAATATTGCATCTGTAAATTATTTATAAACCTTTGAAAGGAAAATAATTTTTACTGAAGAAAGAAAAGAAAAAACAACGAAAAAATTTAATATAAGTGAAAAATTAAAAAATACAAAAATACAAAGGTGTACAAAAGTACACTTTTGTACACCCTATAAAAAATATCGAAATTAAAAAAATTCAGAAGTAGGTATATAAAAATACAGAAAATACAAAAACTACAAAAGTATAGAAAAAATACAAAAAATTATTAAAAAAGAAAGTCAAAAATATAAAAATGAAGAGAATGCATTAATACAAAAATAAAGGAGTACGAAAACACAAAAATAACGCAAATCAAGAAATACAAAAATTCTAAAATAAAGAAGTACAAAAATACAGAAAGCACAAGAATACAATAAAATACAAAAAGTAAATTTAAAAAATTCAGAAAAAAATAGAAAATAGAATAACAATACAGACGAAATGATTTTTTTCAGTTTTAAATAACTGCAAATTGTTTACCTATAAAACTTTGAAAGAGAAATAATTTTTTCTAAAGAAAAAATACAAGAAACAAAGAAAAGACAAAGATAAATACAAAGTATTAAAATACTTAATTTTAACCCCTTGGCTGTCAACGAGATTTTCACTGTTTAGGCCAAAAGTGTGTTGAAAAAAATTTTAATGGATTTTTTTGAAACTTGGTACCCTCAGGTTTCTGGGGTCGCTGATCACGAATCTGGCATCAGTTTTTAGAAATTCAAAATGGCGGATCCAAGATGGCGGAAATATTTTCAAAATTCGTCGAATTTGCTTGAAACTTGTTACTCGGGGGTTTTAAGGGTCGCTGATTACGAATCTAACATTAGTTTTCTAAAATTCAAAATTGCGGATCCAATATGGCGGACGACAAAATAAGAAATTATTTATAATAGCTTGAAACTGAATATTCGGGGGTTTTTAGGGTCGCTGATTACGAATCTGAAATCAGTTTTTCAAAATTCAAAATATCTGGTTTAATATGGCGGAAATTTTTTTAAAATTTATTGAATTTGTTTGAAACTGGTTAATATGACATCAGTATGATAATTTTTGGTGAAATCGAATTTCGATAAATACCCTAGAAAAATATTGACAGATTCGTAATCAGCGACCCTAATAACCCCCGAGTATTCAGTTTTAAGCCAATGTGATCAATTTTTTATTTCGTTGTCCGCCATATTAGATCCGCCATTTTGAATTTTGGAAAACTAATGTTAGATTCGTAATCAGCGACCCTTAAAACCCCCGAGTAACAAGTTTCAAGCAAATTCGACGAATTTTGGAAAAATTCCGCCATCTTGGATCCGCCATTTTGAATTTCGAAAAACTGATGTCAGATTCGAAATCAGCGACCCCAAAAACCCACGAGTACTACGTTTCAAGTCAATCTGATCAATTTTTTGTTTCGTCGTCCGCCATATTGGATCCGCCATTTTGAATTTTGGAAAACGAACGTCATATTCGTAATCAGCGACCTCGAAAACCCCCGAGTAACCGGTTTCAGAAACATTTGAGAAGTTTTTAATCACTTTTTTTAAGTTGCGCATATATGCGTCATGAAACACTTTTGGCCAGTTTTGTTTTGCGCATATATGCGTCAGCGACAGTCAACGGGTTAAGGGTTCAAAAGTGCAGAAAATATGGAATGTAGAAAATACAAAATAGAAAAGTAGGTACAAAAAAGAAAAAATAAAGGAATACAAAAAATACAGAAAATACAGAAAATACAAGAACACAAAAATAAAAAATAATAAAAAAAATAATGAAATATAAAAAATTAAAAAAACAAGAATACAAAAAAATAAAAAAATACAAAAGTACAAAAATAGAAATAGGTACATAATTAAAGAAAAACAAAAATTACAGAAAACACAAAAATAATAAAGAAAATACAAAAATACAAAAATACTGAAATTAAAAAAATTCAAAAATACAAAAGTACAGAAATTCAAAACATAAAAAAATAGAAAATTACAAAAACTACCTATACAAAAAATACAGAAAAATACAGAAAATGTAAAACACAAAACTAAAGAATATAAAAAATACAAAAGTACTGAAATTAAAAAAATTGAAAAATAGAAAAGTATAGAAATTCAAAAAATAAAAAAAGGAAATTACAAAAAGTATAAGAAAAGTACAGAAAATACAGAAAATACAAGAGTACAAAAAAATTAAGAAATACAAAAATTGCAGAAAATGCAAAAATACAATAAAAATAAAAAAATACAAAAAAAGAAAAAATGAAGAAAAATACAGAAAACAAAAGAGTACAAAAATAGAAAAAATTAAGAAATACAAAAATTACAGAAAATGCAAAAATATCGAAATAAGAAAAATTCACACTATACTAAAATATAAAAACAATAAAGAATACAAAAAAATACATACTGTATACATTCTAAATAAAACTAAAGTTAAAACATAAAATATTAATTGTTATGCAATTACAATTGTAAAGTGATTATTTTTATTTCATCAAATTTAAAAAAAAATAAAAACGCAAATGAATGAAATTCATGTATGACAAATCCGTTTTTTCCAAAGCGTATTGAAAATGAATACACATGAAGAATTGATAAAAATTTGATATTCCCTGGGATTTGATTATTGCAAGTCGATTTATTCATGAGGTGCGGATAGAGAAATTCGTGTAATATTAAAATGTATGAGGAATACTGTTTATGTTGCAGTTTTTTTATTTATTAGATGGTGTTGGTTGGTTTACGTGCAGAAACTGTAATACATACACAGTATTTCGATAAAGAAAACCAATATTTCTTTTTGCGACAGATGAAATACTATATACATGAGTTGACGATACAGCGATGACATATATATATATATATATGTACGGATGGCAAAACTTTTCTATTCCCATTAATTGTACCAATAAAAGTTTTTCAATTGCGTCTAAAGTTTGTTTTTATTCTTAAAAAAATGTGAAAATAAATAGTTTTCGATTTTTGAAAGAATTTGTGCTTTCTAACTAAATTTTTCTTTTTGAAATTTGTTTTTAGTTTTTAAAAATTTTTTAAAAATTAGGTACTAAAAATAGGTTTGTGGAAAATTTTGAAAAAATAATAAGTATAAAAATAAAATAATGATAAATGGAATAAAAATAAATAAAATGGAAATAAATAAAATGAAAATGATGAAATAAGGAAAATTGGTAAAATAAAAAAAGTAAAATGAACTAAAATTAAATTTAAAAAATACAAATTAGTATAAATGAATTAAAAATAAATATTAATTAAAATTTTGAATAAATAATAAATTGAAAAATAAGAAAATTAGAAAATGAAAAGTTGAAAAGTTTGGAAAATTCAAATGAAAAATAAAAAAGTAAATTAAAAATAGGAAAAAATTATTATAAATGTAAGGAAGCAAAACTTAGATAATAAATATAAATTAGTGAACATACATAAAATAAAGAGATGAGTAAAATATATAATAACATGAATTATAAATAAAGAATAAATTTAAAAAATATAATTTAAAAAAGAAAAGTTAATAATTTTTGAATATTTTAAATAAAAATACCAAAAATAAAATAAAAGGAGGGATAAAAAGACATAATGAAAGAATAAATATAAGAAAATAAATAATAGAAATAGTTTTACTATACAACAAGAAATTGATAACTGAGTGGTATTTTGAATTTGTATAAAAATAAATTGTTGTTGTCCCTTTTTTCTGATTGCGCTGAAAAAGGAATTTTTCTTATAAAGATTTTCGAACATAATCTACAATTTGATTTTTATTGATAACGAAAGCAGAATTTCATATATAAAAAAAGAGGCGAGAATATTTGAAATCGATACAAACTGTTACGATTTCAATGATTGTTACTGTTCTTGAAATCTGCAGTTTCTCCTCTTTTATTGCTTTCGATACTCTTCTACTTTGAATATAAGTTCAGAGTTTCACTCCATCTCAAAATACAAATTATATTTTTTACGTAATTTCCCAGACTTTTCTCAAAAATGAAATTAAAAGTAAATAAATACATTGTTTTGGAAAAATTAAAAATTCCCAAGTAGTTATAATTTCTCACACTTTTCTCAAAATTAAGAAAATTAAAAATAAAAATAAGAGGCATTTCACGTCAGAAATATCACGATTTGCAAAGGGTATGCCGATTTTCGCAAAACTTCGTGGGATTATAGTTCTATATAAGAGACTTCTTTCCCCCAAATTTTTTTAAAAAAAATTCAAAATTGTTGAAGATACGCCATTTTGAATTTTAATATTAATTTTATAAAATTTTGAATATCTCGGAATATTGTTTATGGATTTTTATAAAATTTACACATTTTTCAGGTAAAAGTATGTACTTTAAAATGCAAATAAAGTTAATAAAAAAAAATTAATTTTTAAATAAAAAAATTTAAAAAAATATTTTTAAACAATTTTTTGTTTATTTACTCCTCTCTGAGAAAAATGTTATTAACATATTTGGATTCCTTATGAATTCACCTTTAATTTCATAAAAAAAAATTGATGGAGACTCAACTGGTTCCGGAGATATTGAATTTTTTGTAAAAAAAAGCGTCGCCGCGCCATAGCACCATACTGCACAAGTCGCGTAGTACGTTACCGCAGTCGTGCATTGCTGCTGTAACTATGACTATTTTTTACAAAAAATTCAATATCTCCGGAACCAGTTGAGTCTCCATCAATTTTTTTTTATGAAATTAAAGGTGAATTCATGAGGAATCTAAATATGTTAATAACATTTTTCTCAGAGAGGAGTAAATAAACAAAAAATTGTTTTAAAAAATTTTTTTTAATTTTTTTATTTAAAAATTAATTTTTTTTTATTAACTTTATTTGCATTTTAAAGTACATACTTTTATCTGAAAAATGTGTAAATTTCATAAAAAACCATAAACAATATTCCGAGATATTCAAAATTTTATAAAATTAATATTAAAATTCAAAATGGCGTATCTTCAACAATTTTGATTTTTTTTTGAAAAAATTTGGGGGAAAGAAGTCTCTTATATAGAACTATAATCCTACGAACTTTTGCGAAAATCGGCATACCCTTTGCAAATCGTGATATTTCTGACGTGAAATGCCTCATAAGCTATTAATTTTGGAAAAAAAATTCCTAAATTACGACTTTTAATTGGAACATTTTAAATTCCTTTTTGAATTTTTTTATTTAAAAAAAATAATTAATAATTTTAAAAGTCAGACAATAATTGAAATTTAAAGAAAAAAATTTTTCTCAAAAAAGAAACTAAAAATAAAAAAATTTATTTTAACAGATGGACAATAATTTCGAAGAAAATTGAACAACAATTCCCAAACAATTTTTAATTTCCTTTCCTCACTTTTTTATATAAGAGAAAATTTAATAAATAATAAATTAAAAAATTCAACACTAAATGAAATTCCAAAAAAAGTTTTCCTTAATTTTCTTCGAAAAAGAAAGTAAAAGTAAAAAATATAATAATTTCGGAAAATTGGAAAACAATTTCCAAACGATTTTTAATAAAAAACATTTTTAATTTCCTTTCATCACTTTTTAAGTTTTTTATTTAATAAAAATTTAATAAATAATAAATTTACAAAGTCAAACACTAATTAAATTTTTTTTAAATTCCCCATTTTTCCCTTAACCCCTTCACTGTCAGTGGGCTCTATAGAGCCATAAAAATGTCGTGCCCTGTATGTCCATGGGCTCTATAGGGCCATCGGAAAAAAAGACATTTAAATGTTAACGAATCTGGCTAAAAATCCTTACTCGGGGGTTTTCGGGGTCGCTGAATCCAAATCCGTTGTCGAAAATTCAAAATTCAAAATGGCGGCTTCAAAATGGCGCCCAAAAAAATTTTTAAGTTTACGAATTTTTTTTAAAATGCCTTAAAATGCCTACTCGGGGGTTTTCGAGGTCACTGATTTCAAATCCGTGGTCAAAAATTCAAAATTTAAAATTGCAACTTTAAAAAGGCGACAAAAAAAAATTTTTAAATTAACGAATTCGTTAACTTTTCAATTTTTTGCTCGATATTTTGAAGCCGCCATTTTGAATTTTGACTTTTCGACCACGGATTTTGAATCAGTGACCTCAAAAACATAAAATATGACAATATCATGATTTTTAAAAAAAAAAAATTTTTTTGAACACTTATGGCACAAAAACTTTATTTTCACTCGACTGTGAAGGGGTTAAAAGAACTAAAGATAAAAAAATAATAATTTCGAATGATTATAAAAAAATTCCGAAACAAATTTTAAATAACAAATATTTAGTTTCCTTTCGTCAGTTTTCATTTCAACCAAAAAATTAATAAACAACAAATTTAAAAATAAAACATCAATAGAAAATAAAAAAAAAATTTTTCTCTTCTACACTCGAGATTTTTTTTTCTGAAATCGATTCGCCTCGAGTAAAAATCCAAAAGATTGCAGACGTACTGCGAACATTTGCAGACATGTCGATAAATTTGGAAGTCGTATAAGAAAAAAAAGGGAAAGAAAATAGAAAAGAAATCGATGGAAAGTGCGCGCGAGAAAGTGTGAAAAGAGAGAGATTGTGGAAGGAAGGTGAAGAGATGTGTTGAAAGTTCGAAGACGAAGATAAAGCCAGAGGCAAAGATGGTTTGCGTGAGAGGGAAAAAAAGAGAAGCAACCGAAAGAAGAGAAAGAAGAAAAATTTCCGTGTGAAGCGAGAGAAAAAAAACAAAAGACACAGAGGGACGTAAATTGAGAGAGACGTTTTTCAGGGGACGATTTTTCAGTTGGGCAAGACGTTTTCAAGATGTTTTCGAATGTTTCGAACACGAACGTTTCGCAATTTCTTCGACAATAGGGGGGAGGGTCCATTTTAACTTGCTTCGATCTTGAATGAGAAAAATCGCGATGCATTTATCAATGACTGGATTATTCAACGTTGGATTCTCGTTTCCGCTTTTTGTCGGTCATGTAAATTTCTAGAAACATGCAATACCACAATTTTTACATTTTTTTTTACTTTTTTACTGTTTTTTATTTATTTATTTCTTCTTTCTTTGTTCATTTATTAAATTATTTTTCACTTTTCTTTCTTATTTTTTATTCAAATTTTGAAAACATTTTTATTGTATATTTAAAAATAGTACAAAAATGTATTATAATATAACTGTTTGAAATAAAATTAGCAATTTTAAAAATAATAGAATTTAAAAATTTGTAATTTAAATTTTTGTTTAGACCACTAAAAAAATCCAATTTTGGAAAAATTACAAATAATTGCAGAAATTCAATTATTTTCAAGAATGATAAAATTCTTCTCTTAAAATTCAATTATCTTTCAAATTTAAAAAAAATTCTCGTCAAAATCCTAATTATCTTTATAAATAACAAAATTCTTCCCCAAAGTTTAATTATTTTCAAATTAATTTCAAATTCCCAAAAATAGTAAACAAACATTTAATTATTTTTTATCAATAATCAAAATTTCTCAGGAATCAATTATTTACAAAATTTTCATAAATTCCTTTGCAATAATTCAATTATTTTTATAAATAATAACATTTTATTTTTATAAAAAATAATTAAAAATTGTAGAAAATAATAATTGATTTGAAATGATAAAAATAATTTTAAAAAAAGTTACTGTAATTCTTATGATACAAAACAATGATATTATCACTCGGTCATCTTTAATTATTATAAAATATGAAGAAATCGATCACTCCGAGTCTTCGACTCAGAGAAATCGCTATCTTCACGTTCATAAAAATATTCTTATAAGTTATTGAAATTAAAAAAAATGAATTGGAAATTTTTGAAATTCTTAATTCCTATGGACTATTTAATTTAATTCCTATGGAATATTTAATATTAATTAAATATTTATTTAAAAATTAAGTTATTGATCTTTTCAAATAATTTTACAATTAAAGAAATTCTCAAATAAATATGTATTTGTTTAAAACAATTTCCTCAATGATATTTAGCGTAGTTAATTATTTTAAACAATATTTGTAATAATTAATAATTTTTAAATAATAAAATAATAAACTTTTTTCAAATTTGGCGCCATATTCTTCAGAGATGGGAAACGTCGAAACCGCATATTCTGTAGGCGAAATAACTATTAGGTAGTCCAAGTTGGATGGGGGAAATTCAATATGGCTGACATCAGCTGATTTACCGGAGGACAAACAATGCATTGAATTCAATGGGACAAATCAGTTTTTTAACCATAACTTTTTAAATATTCATTTTTGAACCATAGTGTAATGGAAAATTATTCTTTATTTATCGAAATCTATTTTTTAAAACAATAAAATTTAATTTTTTGGTTTTATTGTTTTAAAAAATAGATTTCGATAAATAAAGAATAATTTTCCATTGCACTATGGTTCAAAAATGAATATTTAAAAAGTTATGGTTAAAAAACTGATTTGTCCCATTGAATTCAATGCATTGTTTGTCCTCCGGTAAATCAGCTGATGTCAGCCATATTGAATTTCCCCCACCCAACTTGGACTACCTAATTCGGTGCAGTTCTTATTATGACATTTATAGGTTAGGAAAATAATAAGGTTAGGAAAATAATAATTCTCTAATATTAGAGAATTTAAATCTTAGAAAAAATGTATGTTATGTAAAATACGAATTAGGAAATATAAAAATTATGAAAAAGAATTATTTGGAAAAATGAATATTAGGAAAAATAAAGAATCGATTAAAAAAATTATTTAAAATATAATTTCGGTAAGAAAAAAATTATACGAAATAATTATTCGAATAAAATAAAATTATAAAAACTGGTTATTATACAATAAAGAAATTTGTATAAAAAATTATTATATATTACAAAAATTTTAAAAAATACTATTTCGATATAATAATAATTATGAAAAGTGACAATTCGGTAAAGTTATAGTTAGAAGAAATACAAGTTAGAAAATGTAGTAATTATAAAGAAGAATGATTAGGAGTAAAGAAAATTATGAGTAATTTTAATTCGGAAAAGTTGAAATTATTTTGAAAAACATTTATAAGAAAAAAGTTTTATTACAAATGATATTTCGAAATAATAAAATTTAGAAACTTTAAAATAGGGTAAGTCCGGGGGAGATGGCCATATGGGAGAGATGGCCAGTTCGAATATTTTACAGAATTTGTAAAGAAATATCACTTTTTATGGGTTATTCTTCAACCTTTTGTGATTAATAATAAATCTAAACAATAATTTGATGAAAAATAATAAAGTTGTAAGTGTAATCTTTGTTTATTTTTTTTGCATGGGTCCAAAATAATTTGAAAATTTCAGATTTCTTGTTGCTATATTGTTATTTGTTAACATAATTTTTAAATTTAAGTTTTATTGAGTAGTGTATAACTCACGCTTCGATATAAACGAAAAATGAAAGGAAAAATTATTTTATTTATTTAATATTTTGATGTTTACTTTTATCATGAATTTTTGGGTAAAATGGCCATTAATGACTTTTATTTAAAATTTTTTTATGTTAATGTTAGATACTTGAGAAATATTAAAGAAAAGCAAATTAAAAATGTCTGAGAACAAAATAATTGATCTAATTGACACCAGAGATGGAGATTTATTTGTAGGTTGTGCTAAAAGATTCTCCATGCGAACGACATTAATTGAAGATTGAATTCAATGCAGAATTTGACACTTGTGGCTACATGAAAACTGCTCTGAACCCCATGAAAAATTTTCAAAATGCGACCAGAAAAAGAGGAAAGTGATGTGAACGATTAAAAATTAAATTTAAGATAAAAGCCAAAAATTATAGGTAGTGGCCATCTCTCCCGAACACATGTGGCCATCTCACCCGGACATTCCAGAGAAATGGCCAAATGCACTTTTTCGAAAATGTAAATTTTAAGATTGTTGCAATGAAAATATTTTATTTTATGTTTCTTTATTTTCAAGTTAAGTGTTCAATGTTTAATTATAAATAAAAGTTTAGACAAAAAAAGCTTTTTTATAAATTTTACACTACTTTAAAAAAATATTATTAGGAACAATAAATTTTTTAAGAATTGGTAATTCGGTAATATTTGAATTATATAGAATAATAATTCGGGAATATAATTATTATAATTAGTAACAAATTTATAAAATAATGTTTATCAAAATTGATATTTCGAAAATAAAAATATTTGTGTAAATAAGAAATATAAAAAAAAATAATTTTTAGAAATGTTAATTCAGTTATTTGAAGATTATAAAAAAATTTCTTTCGTAGTATTAAACATTCTGTTAATAAGTCATTCAAAAAAATAATGTTTTTGACAATTATTCTTTCGATTAAAAGAAATTATAATTAACTCTTATTAGATAAAAAGAATTTCGATAAAATAAAGATTCGGAAATGAAAAATTAGAGAGTTTTCATGCGCCTCAAAATTTATTGAAACTACTTGAATCTATTTAAAACGGATTCAAAATTGTCATGTCTGACTAAAACTGACTTTTACTACTGATAACCGAATGAGAATAAGTTGAAAGAGTTTTGTCTGAGTAAAATTGATAAGAATGAACTACTGATTTTCAACTGAAACAGATTTAAAATTATCAAGTCTGACTAAAACTGACATCTACCACTGATATCCGAATGAAATTAATTTTAAAAAAAGTTTGACTGAATGAAACTTACATGAACTACATTATTTGTTACTATCTGCACTGTCTGCTCTAATGTCAAATCATGCAAAATCCATTGCTTAAATTCAGCATTGACTGCCTTAAAAATGTTGCGTCTTAATTTAAGACTGCTTTCCTGCCTTAAAATAAGATTTTCTTTTTACTATGTAACGTTTATATTTCATATTATTATAAAAAATATAGAGGAAAGTTGGGCAAAAACCGCGGGTACCAAAAATTAATTTACTGTTCACAAAGAATAAAATTAAATTACAGTCGGGTCCCCATACTGTTACATTTCCAGAAATTTCCCACTCCTCCAGACTCAGCTCTGTTATGTGCTCAAAGTATGCCTACTGCGCACCTTTCAGGAACGTAAATATATACACCTCAAGTTTGGCCTAGACTTCTAGGCCAAACTTGAGGTGTATATATTTATTTTTGCCCCCTTTTCTTTGGGCTTAAGAATACGGCCCTGAAAATTGGTGACGTAACGTGACGTCATCTAACACTTCTGAATTTGGAGGTTATGCAAAAACATAACACTACTGAGGACATAACAGTTTGGAATCTAACAGTATGGGGACCTGACTGTAATTAATTTAATTCACCTAAAACATTCTTCCTTGAACATTTAAGTATGAGAAAATGGAAATAATTGAAGGAAAAATATTTTTTGCAAGAATTTATACGAAATCTGATAAAAATGTTAAGTACCTACCCGGTTCTGCATCACAAACCCATTAAAAATATATAGAAAATATGGAATTTTCTTTGAAAGTTTATTCTATATTTTATAAAACTGTATTTAGCGAAAGAACTCTCTAAATTTGAATTAGTAAATATGTTTACTAATTTGAATTAAAAACTGATTTTTTGTTTTTGAATTAGTAAATTTTACTAATAAATTAGTAGAAATTACTATTTATTAGTCAAATTTACAAATACGAAAGCAAAAAATAAGTGACTAATTCAAATTTTGTAAACATTTTTACGAATTCAAATTTAGAGAGAAGTAAAATTTCTAAACTATTAAAGAAAGTGAATTTATTATTCGGTAATTAATATTAAAGGTTGAAGAAGATTTAAGTTTAATTTTGAATATTTTATTCATAAAAAACATATTAATTTTTTAAACATCAAAGTTTAAGTGGTTTTAGTCAATTTATTATATTTTTAAAGAAAAGTAGCAAATAAAATTAAGTTCATCGATAATAAAGGTTTCTTTATAAAACTACTTTCGTTAACAATACAAAATCACAGAATCTACTCTTCTGTCAGATTAGTCGCAATTATTTTAAATTCTGTAATTTCCATTCGGTTTTAATATAAGTTGTAGAAGTCAGTTTAAGTCGGACATGACAATTTTTAATTTATTTTAGGTAGAGATTTGTACAAAAAGTCAACTAAAATCATTGTCATGAAGTTGTTTCTAAATAATTTTCTCTAAACAGCATAAGTAGTTATTGTCAATTTTAACCAGAAAAAATTATGTAAATATTTTTTATTTGAAAGTAAATAGTTAACGTCAGTTTTAAATGTTTTAATTAGACAAAATAGTTCTAAGTTTTTTCCACTTAGGAAACTAGTAGTTAAAACTAATTAAGTCAGACACAAACTTTTTAAATTCATCTAATTTTTCAATTAGTGGTAATAATTAACAACTGTAATCCAGAATATTTCTAAACACTTGCGAATTGAAAATCAGTAGTTCAAGTAAATGTTGAATTTCCTAATTTTTTTTCATTTAGAAATAAGTAGTTTATAACAGTTTTGGTCAATCAAAACTTTTTAAATTTATGTAAGTAATTTTTATTCTCTTTTTAAATTTTTAATTAATTTTTTTTTAATCAACATTAGTTTAAAATCATTATTTTAGTTCAATTTAAGTCAGTTTTAGTTAGACGACGTTTCTAAATGTTGTCATTAGAGGAGAAGTAGTTGAAGTAAATTTCAGCCAACCACAGTTTACCTAAATTCATTTCTTTTGAAAAATAAGTAGCGAACTACAATTTCAGTCCGACAAAATACTTAGTTCTTTCAATTAAAAAATCAGTGGTAATAATTATCATTAGTCATCAGTACATTTCTAGAAACTTGTGAATTGGAAATCAGTAGTATAAGTAAATGTTGATCAAAACTTTACTAAATTTTTATTTTATTTAGTAATCAGTAGTTTATGTTAGTTTTAGTCAGTCACAATTTTTTTAATTTATTTTCTTTTAGATATCAGTAGTAGTAGTAGCGGATTTTAGTCAGACGCGGGTATTTTAATCTATTTTAGTTAGAAATCAGTAGTTAAAGGCAATTAAAGTCAGTTTTACTCAAGCAACGTTTCTAAACAGTTTTCACTAAAAAATACTAAAAAATACTAAAAAATTAGTTAAAGTCAATTTTAGTCAGCCGATATTTATCTAAATGCATTTCTTATGAAAATTAGTAGTTAAAATCAGTTTTAGTCAGACAAATTGCTTCTCAGTTCATTTAACTTAGCAAACTAGTAATTGAAGTTACTACATTAGTCCGTCACAAATTTTTAAATTCTTTTTGTTCGTATGTCAGTAGTAGAAATCAGTGTTGGTCAGACATAAGAATTTATGAAATTATGTATTGAAATCAGTTAAAGTTATCATTAGGAAAACAAAATTTTGTCCAAGTTCACAATATTTATGAAGAACGTTTCTTAATCAATCAATTTTGAAAGAAACATTTCGTAACGAAAAATTGTATAATAATTTACTCCATATAAAATTAATAACTTTTTTAATCGTTGATAATAAACGTTGTCAACTTTACAAACAAAAAATGTAACAGTTCTTAACAGCATTTGAAGATATTTTGTAAATTATAAATCGATCTAATTTCTCTTTATAATTTTTTATAACAGATATTTTGAAATAGAAATAATTAACGTTTATTTTGTTTCATTTTCCATAGTTGTTTAAAAATCAGACGAAGTTTATTTTTTTACCTAAAATTTTAAAGTCGCATAAAAGGAAAAAAGTTTTCGTTTAACTAGTCTTCCTATGTTTTGACCAACTTTCCGAGCAACTTTCCCTTATGGAATTAGCAGATATTTATTTGTTGCTTTCCTTTATTTCCGAAAATTGCGTAACTGAAAATTTGAATAACCGGATGGATTCACCTTCCACCAATTTTAAGTTAACTTACTAAAATTATTAAAATTCTCACAAATTTACAAAAAATTGAATAAAAATTAAAAAAAATTCCTCAAAGAAATGATATTCCAAAGGCATTAGGTCCAATCAAGGAGACGCATTCTTACACCAAAAAAAAACTAGTGATCAGTTTTTGACTTGATTGACAAAGGAATGTAAAACTCAATTTTCAATTTTTTAGCTCTCTTTTTATAACAAAATTTTCCCCTTAGAGATGACTATATATATAGTTAAGCGAATTTGAGTCGCAGACGAGAGAGAGAGAGAGAGAGAGGGTAGTAGGGTGGGGGGCTTCATCCGCTCTCTAAAAGGCACATGAAATGCGATAAAATGCACTCTAGGTGAAATAAGGAAGAGAAAACGAGAGCAAAAAGAAAAAATGGGAATAGAAAAAGAACAGAAGAATAGTGGAAAAAACTATATTCCAAAGAGGTTATCCTTAATAGGGTGGAAAATCTTGACGACGGCAAATCATAAGTGGGCTTGCCGACATTCAACCGCAGAGATGAACTTTAATTCAATTAAACTCGAAGCAATTTCACCATCACGACCGTCCATTGTATTGACTGTAATCTCAAACAATGAGTGAAATTCAAATAATGATGAATTTCATAATTTTTAATCTTTTTCTCTCTCTTTTAAATTAATTATTAAAGAAGAGACTTTTTTCTCCTTTCATTTATTTAGAAAATATAACATTTTTCAATTTTAATTAAATTTTTAAATTAAACTAAATTTAAAATGAATTTAAAAAAAATAAATTAAAATTGAAACAGAAAAATAAAAGAAAGGTGAAATTTTTTGTTTAGAAAAAAGATGACTTATAATAAGAAAGGTGTGTATGTGAAAGAATTATTCTGTTAGTCTATAGTGAAACCTATTGTTCGCGACATTCGTTTCAGAAATGTTGTAAGCAGAAAATTTTAAATTGCTCTTTAGTCGCTTCGTCGCGTTGCCCGCTGTTGATTCAACTAGTTTGAAAACTTAAATTGCACTTGTTGTTCGCAAGTAAATATGCGAGAACTTGATAGTGACAATGTCAAGAATTTAGAGATGAGTTAAAATAAACTTAATTTAGACAAGAAAACGTATAATAAGTTTCACCATTCAGAGAGGATGGTTTTAAATTAATTTTGTCCGATTTCATTTGCCCTGTAAAAATTAACTTCCAACACATTTCAAATTGTTATAAAATTCAACAGGTAAAACATTCATGAAACATTGTAAATTTTAATCTCTCTACATTTAAACATAATTCATTTGTATGAAAAAACAAAATAAACTCCTTAAAAATTTAATTGAATTTCAAAATTAATTAATATTAATTAATTATTATTAAACATATCAACTGAAAGTAATTTTATTCATTTATAAAATTTAAATAGGTATAAATATAAAAAAAAACTATAATAATCGTAATATTCTTTTTTCTGTCCACATCTGAAGTTAGTCTTCTGGGTCCGTTCACGGAACTTTCACTCTTTCACCCAAAAAATTTTCACTAACGGGCAAAAAAAATTTCGGTTTAATTTCATCCAAAAAATTTTCACACTTAATTCCACCAAAAAAATGTTCACTTTCACGCAAAAAAACTTCACTTTAAATTACCCCTAAAATATTTCCTCTTATACAAACAAAAAATTTTCACTTTCACTTAAAAAATTTTCACCTCCACTCAAAAAATTCTCACTTTCAATTTCGCAAAAAACATTTCACACTTGCAACCGAAAAATTTTGGGTGAAATTGTAAGTGAAAATTAGTCCATAGAAAGTGAAAGTTAAAACATTTTGAATGAAAGTGAAACTATTTTTGGTGACATTGAAAGTAAAAAGTTTCTGATTAAAAATAAAAATATTTTGGGTGAATTTTGAAAGTGTAAATTTGTTAGCGAAACTTAAATTAAGAATCTTTTAGAAGAAAGTGAAATTTTGTTTATAGGATGTGAAAGTATTTTAGGTGAAATTGATAGTGAAAATTTATTGGCAAAATTGAAATTAAGAATTTTTTAGAAGTGAAAATTCTTTGAGTGAAATTGAAAATTTGATAAGTGAAAATAAAAATACTTTAATCAAAGTAAAAATAAAAATTTTTTTATGAAATTTAAAATTTTTTTATTGGAGTCAAAATATTTGTATTGCGTAGATAAAAAATATTGAAGTGCATGTGAGAATTTAAGATTTTAAAGAATGTGAACATTTTTTGAGAGATAGTGAAAATGACAATTTATTGAATGAAAGTCACATTTTTTTAGTTAAAGTAAGAATTTTTTTAATGAAAGTGAAAATTATTTGAGTAAAAGTAAGAATTTTTGAGTGAAGTCAATATTTTTTTAGTGAAAGTAAGAATTTTTTTAATGAGTGTGAAAAATTTTTGAGTGTAAGTGAAAGTGTCAATTTAAAATAAATGTTTATTATTTTGAAAAAATTTATTGTTTTTATTTATTAATTATTATTTTATTTATCTAATTAAGAAAAAAGAAATTATTGCAAATTTTTTTCCTTTCAGAAAAATAATAATTAAAACTTTGTAACAAAAATTGTAATTGACAAATAGAAATATTTTCACCGAAAATTAAGATATTGTTAAAATATAACGATTAAAAAATAGAAAATATACCGATTTTGCATGTTTTCTGTTAAATAAACACAATTTTGTTCATAAAATTATAAATTTGTTTTAGAAAATGAAGAAAAATATTTGCAGAATTATTTTTTTTTAATCACAAGTTGTGTCATAATTCCTATTTTATAATTACAATTTTTGTAGAAAATTTTCCGCTTCTTTTTGGAAAAAGGCCAGAAGCATCATATTTTCAAAATTTTTTATTATTTTTTTATACTCACGTGGAAATTTTTAGTAGGGATATTATTTAGAGTCACTGTACATATTTTTTATATTTCTATTTATTTATTTCTATGTTAGAAATTTATAATTGAATTTTTCTTTGTAACAATTTTATTATTACCAACTTTATTAAAAATAATATTCAAGAATTAATTTATTGACAACTTTGAAAATAATAATTATTTCATTAGAAAAAAGTAAATTTCATTTAAAAGAAAAACAATTATTTCCAAGTAAAATATAAAAAAAATATCGCAGACAGTTTGAAAGGGAAAGTAATTTCTTCTAAAGAAATAATAGAAAATTTTGACATAAAATTTCAAAGACCGAAATTGAAATAGACGCGGGAGAAAAATTCGTGAAGGCAAACAATTTCTGTCGAGCTTATCGCGATTATATGAAAATCTATTGTCAATACTATCTAAAGTATTTTTCTGACAGGAATGTATTTTCTCCCCTTTTCTCTCCTCGTCTTTCTCCCTTGTTCCTACACCCCTCTCACTCTCTTACCAACATCGGATATCCGGTTCTCGTGCATTATACTATTTTGACCAAGTTTTGTACTGTCTCCAGTTTTCTCATGGGACCTGAAAAGTCTCCACAGAAGAGTTTCCTCTTATCTTGAATGGAATTTTCCCGTTGACCGGAAGAAAAGCGAATTTAACCCAACACAAAATATAATCGTTATCCGAAACACCACCAAACTGCATCGTATTGTTGTGAAAATATTATTTTTCTTTTCTTTCATGATAATAGAGGAAAAAAATTATTTTTCATTGATAAAAGAATATAAATATCTATATAAATAAATGACATAAAAAAAATTTTTATTAGAAGAAAAAAAGACAAAATATTTCTAGAAAAAACGAACAAAAAAATTTTTAGGAAAAAAATAATAAAAACTTTTAATAAAAAATGAGAAAATTTCAAGAAGAAAGGGAAAATTTCTAAAATAAAGAAACGATTTATAAAAATGAAGAACTTTCTGAAAAAGAAAAATTTTGTAGAAAAGAAAAAAGATAAAATTTTTTTTAAATTAATATAAAAACATAAAATACGAAAGTAGGTACTGAATGAAATATATTCATATCTGAATGAAAATAGTTATTAAATGATATTTTTTGTTTCTAACCTATATTAAATTTTGATTTTGTATTTATATTAAGATTCAGCTGATAAGTTTAATTAAGTTTACCTCAAGATTAAAGGCATGTTACTCTATATAAAACCACATAAAATTATTTCACTTCCTCATATAGATACCGAACTTTTCATTAACTTTATAACGAGAGTTTCGCTCAAATAATAATCTATATACAGTTGTTAATTTACAAATTTTATGTAGGTATTTATTTTTTATTTTATTACACATTTTTCTCGTATATCTTTGATTATATGAATAAAATTAAAATAAATAATTATTTATTTACTGTAGGTATTAAAATCAACGGCCGATACCGCTTTAAGGTCTTTCAGACTAACGCCCCCCAGGGGCCGTTACGTTATGTCAAAGTTTAGATCAAAGGACCCCGCACAAAATACATTGAAAAAAAGTTTCGGTCAAATTTGTTTAAACTCTGTAGTTTTGTAGCTGATAATCTCCTGAACAAAAAATGCTAATGGCAAAACTCCCAAAAATCAATAGTATTTTAGCTGCATGTAGTTAAGCCTTTAAAAATAGGTCAAAAAAAGCAAAGCTTGCTCAAGGCTTGGGAAGGCTTGGTAATGACTCAAGGCTCGATTATGACTCAAAGCTTGATTATGGATCAAGACTTGATTTTGGCTCAAGGCTCGATTATGGCTTATAGCTTGATTATGGCTCAAGGCTTGATTATGGATCAAGACTTGATTTTCGCTCAAGGCTTGATTATGGATCAAGACTTGATTTTGGCTCAAAGGCTTGATCATGGCTCGAAGCTTAATTATAGCTCAAGGCCATAATCAAAAATAGCAAAGCTTGCTCAAGGCTTAGGAAGGCTTGGTAATGGTTCAAGGCTCGATTATGGCTCATAGCTTGATTATGAATCAAGACTTGATTTTGGCTCAAGGCTCGATTATGGCTTATAGCTTGATTATGACTCAAAGTTTGATTATGGATCAAGGCTTGATTATGGCTCAAGGGTTGATTATGGATCAAGACTTAATTTTGGCTCAAGGCTTGATTATGGCTCAAGGCTTGATTATGGATCAAGACTTGATTTTCGCTCAAGGCTTGATTATGGATCAAGACTTGATTTTGGCTCAAAGGCTTGATCATGGCTCGAAGCTTAATTATAGCTCAAGGCCATAATCAAAAATAGCAAAGCTTGCTCAAGGCTTAGGAAGGCTTGGTAATGGTTCAAGGCTCGATTATGGCTCATAGCTTGATTATGAATCAAGACTTGATTTTGGCTCAAGGCTCGATTATGGCTTATAGCTTGATTATGACTCAAAGTTTGATTATGGATCAAGGCTTGATTATGGCTCAAGGGTTGATTATGGATCAAGACTTGATTTTGGCTCAAGGCTTGATTATGGCTCAAGGCTTGATTATGGATCAAGACTTGATTTTCGCTCAAGGCTAGATTATGGCTCAAAGTTTGATTATGGATCAAGGCTTGATTATGGCTCAAGGCTTGATTTTGGCTCAAAGCTTGATTATGGCTCAAGGCTTGATTATGGATCAAGACTTGATTTTGGCTCAAGGCTTGATCCTGGCTCGAGGCTTAATTATAGCTCAAGGCCATAATCAAAAATAGCAAAGCTTGCTCAAGGCTTAGAAAGGCTTGGTAATGGTTCAAGGCTCGATTATGGCTCATAGCTTGATTATGAATCAAGACTTGATTTTGGCTCAAGGCTCGATTATGGCTTATAGCTTGATTATGACTCAAAGTTTGATTATGGATCAAGGCTTGATTATGGCTCAAGGCTTGATTATGGATCAAGACTTGATTTTGGCTCAAGGCTTGATTATGGATCAAGGCTTGATTATGGATCAAGGCTTGATTATGGATCAAGACTTGATTTTCGCTCAAGGCTAGATTATGGCTCAAAGTTTGATTATGGATCAAGGCTTGATTATGGCTCAAGGCTTGATTTTGGCTCAAAGCTTGATTATGGCTCAAGGCTTGATTATGGATCAAGACTTGATTTTGGCTCAAGGCTTGATCCTGGCTCGAGGCTTAATTATAGCTCAAGGCCATAATCAAAAATAGCAAAGCTTGCTCAAGGCTTAGGAAGGCTTGGTAATGGTTCAAGGCTCGATTATGGCTCATAGCTTGATTATGAATCAAGACTTGATTTTGGCTCAAGGCTCGATTATGGCTTATAGCTTGATTATGACTCAAAGTTTGATTATGGATCAAGGCTTGATTATGGCTCAAGGCTTGATTATGGATCAAGACTTGATTTTGGCTCAAGGCTTGATTATGGATCAAGGCTTGATTATGGATCAAGACTTGATTTTCGCTCAAGGCTTGATTATGGATCAAGACTTGATTTTAGCTCAAGGCTTGATTATGGCTCAAGGCTTGATTTTGGCTCAAAGCTTGATTATGGCTCAAGGCTTGATTATGGATCAAGACTTGATTTTGGCTCAAGGCTTGATCATGGCTCGAGGCTTAATTATAGCTCAAGGCCATAATCAAAAATAGCAAAGCTTGCTCAAGGCTTAGGAAGGCTTAGTAATGGTTCAAGGCTCGATTATGGCTCATAGCTTGATTATGAATCAAGACTTGATTTTGGCTTAAGGCTCGATTATGGCTTATAGCTTGATTATGACTCAAAGTTTGATTATGGATCAAGGCTTGATTATGGCTCAAGGCTTGATTATGGATCAAGACTTGATTTTGGCTCAAGGCTTGATTATGGCTCAAGGCTTGATTATGGATCAAGACTTGATTTTCGCTCAAGGCTAGATTATGGCTCAAAGTTTGATTATGGATCAAGGCTTGAGTATGGCTCAAGGCTTGATTTTGGCTTAAAGCATGATTATGGCTCAAGGCTTGATTATGGATCAAGACTTGATTTTCGCTCAAGGCTTGATTATGGATCAAGACTTGATTTTAGCTCAAGGCTTGATTATGGCTCAAGGCTTGATTTTGGCTCAAAGCTTGATTATGGCTCAAGGCTTGATTATGGATCAAGACTTGATTTTAGCTCAAGGCTTGATTATGGCTCAAGGCTTGATTATGGATCAAGACTTGATTTTCGCTCAAGGCTTGATTATGGCTCAAGGCCATAATAAAAAATAGCAAAGCTTGCTTAAGGCTTGGGTAGCCTTGGTAATGGCTCAAGGCTCCATTATGGCTCTTTGCTTGATTATGACTAAAAGTTTGATTATGGATCAAGGCTTGATTATGGATCAAGACTTGATTTTGGCTCAAGGCCAAAATCAGAAATAGCAAAGCTTGCTCAAGGCTTGGGAAGGCTTGGTAATGGTTCAAGGATCGATTATGGCTCATAGCTTGATTATGGATCAAGGCTTGATTATGGCTAAAGGCTTGATTATGACACAAATCTTGATCATGGCTCAAGGCTTGATCATACCTGCATGTTTGATTATGGATCAAGGCTTAAATATTGCAGAAGGCTTGATCATGGCTCAAGGCTTAGTTATACTTCAATTCTTGATCATACCTAAAAGCTTGATTATGGATCAAGGCTTGGTAATGGTTCAAGGCTCGATTATGTCTTTTAGTTATGATCAAGAATTGATCTATAATCAGTTTTACGTCATTATCAAGCCTTAAGCCATAATTAAGCCTTGATCCATAATCAAGCTTTTAGCTATGATCAAGATCAAGCCTTGAGCTATAATCGAGCCTTGAACCATTACCAAGCCTTGATCCATGATCAAGATTTGTGTCATAATCAAGCCTTGAGCCATTACCAATCATCGATCCATAATCAAGCTTTGAGTCACGATCAAGTCTAGGAGCAAAATCAAGTCTTGATCAAAAATCAAGCTTTGAATAATAATCAAGCCTATATAGCCATTACCAAGCCTTGATCCATAATCAAGCTTTTAGGTATGATCAAGCCTTGAAGTATAACCAAGCCTTGAGCCATAAACAATCCTTGAGCCATGATCAAGTCTTCCCAAGCCTTGAGCAAGCTTTGCTATTTTTTATTATGGCCTTGAGCCATAATCAAGCTTGGAGCCATGATCAAGCCTTGAGACGTAATCAAGCTTTGATACATAATCAAACTTTGAGTCATAATCGATCCTTGAGCCATTACCAAGCCTACCCAAGCCTTGAGGAAGCTTTGCTATTTTTTATTATGGCCTTGAGACATAATCAAGCCTTGAGCCAAAATCAAGTCTTGATCCATAAGCAAGCCTTGAGCCATAATCAAGCCTTGAGCCATAATCAAGCCTTGATCCATAATCAAGCTTTGAGTCATAATCAAGCTTTGAGTCATAATCGAGCCTTGAGTCATTACCAAGCCTTCCCAAGCCTTGAGCAAGCTTTGCTATTTTTGACCTGTTTTTTAAGGCTTAACTGCATGCAGCTAAAATACTATTGATTTTTGGGAGTTTTGCCATTAGCATTTTTTGTTCAGGAGATTATCAGCTACAAAACTACAGAGTTTAAACAAATTTGACCGAAACTTTTTTACAATGTATTTTGTGCGGGGTCCTTTGAAATATTTTTTTACTTACAAAAAAAAATTTAATTTTAATGAAATTGGCTAAAAATAAATATTAATATTTAATGATAAAGTAATAGTAATGGCAATTTTATTAATCCAAAAAAACAAATACAATAAAGATTGTGAACTTTTTAAATTTAAAAAAAAAGTTAAAAAATAATAGTGGTTTGGCGAGAAGGGGGTGGGGGTCGAAGCCCCTATAGTGTTTATAATTTATAAATATTATGCATTATATATATTTTTTAAATTTATTTATTTTAATAATTAATAAGTTAATTAGCAACCCTAAAATAATAATTAATAATTAAAATTTTTCCGTACATTTTTAGTTATTTCCTTTATACTCTTTTTCCTCTATCGCGTACAAAATAATAGTATACAATTTCAATCGACAAATTTCTGTCGCTAAATATTTTCTCATAAACGCGAGAATATTTTACATATTATAATGATTAATTACATCGTTATTTTATCCTTAAAACGGCATTGATATTACTCTCAGTAATTTTCGTTTGTAATTCAATAGCAACCGATATATAGTACCTATATACATATATTGATGTTTGCATTCTAAATTTAAAAAAATATATTAATCTCGAACATGACATGCCGTAAAAAATTTTTATTAAATTAATTTTATTTGTATGATATTCAATTATATTATGAATATACATATTTAAATGAAATACAAATAAATGAAGTAAATCAATTTATGCATATTTGTGAAATGAGGCATTTCACGTCGGAAATATCACGATTTGCAAAGGGTCTGCTGATTTTCGCAAACTTCGTGGGATTATAGTTCTATATAAGAGACTTCTTTCCCCAAATTTTTACAAAAAAAATTTTAAATTGTTGAAGATACGCCATTTTGAATTTTAATATTAATTTTATAAAATTTTGAATATCTCGAAATATTGTTTATAGATTTTTATGAAATTTATTTGGATTCCTTATGAACTCACCTTTAATTTCATAAAAAAAATTGATGGAAACTCAACTGGGTCCGAAGATATTGCATTTATTTGCATTTTAAAGTACATACTTTTACCTGAAAAATATGTAAATTTCATATAAATCTATAAACAATATTTAGAGATATTCAAAATTTTATAAAATTAATATTAAACTTCAAAATGGCGTATATTCAACAATTTTGAATTTTTTTTGTAAAAATTTGGGGGAAAAAGTCTTTTATATAGAACTATAATCCCACGAAGTTTTACGCAAATCGGTATACCATTTGCAAATCGTGATATTTCTGACGTGAAATGCCTCAAATATATTTATTTCTAAATTGTTATTGAAGTATTAACTATTTTTAATATTCATTCTTTGTTGGATTCCCTTAAAACTCGTTCCTCGTGAGTCTTTACAAAAAACAAAATGGCGGATAGAATATGACGAAAGCTTTTCCAAAAATTTATTTATTTTTCTTGAAAATAGTTACTTACCGATTTTTAGTATTTTTTAAGACAAAATGAGTGTATTACTATAAAAAGACAAATAAAAATTACAATGTTAGAAAAATTACCATATTAAAAAATACAATAACAACACTCATTGATTTATTTTAAGGTCTAACTTTCATATTTGTAATCACGAACCCTAGAACCGTCATATTCGGTCCTACAGTTTGTATTTTGTAAATTTGTCTTTAGATTCGTAATCAGCGACCCCAAAAACCTTCAGATACCAAGTTCAGGGATCACAGTGGTATTTCCACTTAAAATAGGTAAAAAAGGGGATTTTTCAAAAGAAAAAAGGGGAATTTTCCTTAAAAAAGGGGATTTTTAAAAACACAAGAAAAATTTTGTTTTAACAAACAGAGTTTATTTTTTTGAACTGTTCTTTCTTCTTCTATTTACAGCTTTTTTAATTAAATCTGTCTTTTTTCGTTCAATTTTTTTTCTTAATATATCAACAGTTTTTCTTTTTTCTTTTTCGGTAGTACGGAGTTTTTCTAATGTTTGTATAAGGTTCTGTACAACAACGCCATTAGGATCGTTACTTACAACATTGCTTAAAGTTTGTTGCATGAAGTCTGAGCTTTTTGTTGCTTCCGCTAGTTCTTTATCAGCGTCCTGTAATTTGTGTTCTAAATTCGAAATTTGATTTGTCTCTTTATCGATACTTTTTTGTAAATCTTTTTCTTCTTGAAGGCGTTTAATTTCTTTAGCTTGCACAGCAAGCTTTTTTGTTTCGTTTTCTTTTTCTTTTTCTAAATGCATGACATACGATCGATGGGCATTATTTGCGAGTTGTAAAAAATTAACTGTTATCGGAACTTTATGAACAAGCAAATCATATTCTTTTAATCCGTCGACTATAAACAATTTCGCGTTGTGAGTTGTTTCATTTAGATTAGTATTTTCTTTCGTTAAAATTTGACCCGATTTTGAGAAACCTCTCTCCACATCAGCATTACCGTGACTAATTGCTAAAGCACTTTTAACAACAAATTTTAAAGTCGGATATCTATCAATTGAACCTGTTTTCAAAGAGACAATATTGCCCCAGTACTTATCAATTCTTGCATTTTTATCTAACGAAAAACGAACATCTTGATCAAACTGAAGCAACTTCCATTCATTTTCAACTTTATCATAATCGACGTTTTTTAAAGGTGTAGCTATTTTTGAAGCATATCTGACGCTTACACAATTTTTTATATTTTCTGGCGAGAAACACGTAAAATACTTTAATTTATTGAAGTCTCGAACTTTTGAAGTAAAATGCTTTACAGATTCAACATGAAATTTTTTACATTTAATTGTAGCATAGCTTTGTCTTTTGGATTAAGTTTGTCGATAGATTCTCTGATTTTTTTACTGCATTTAATATCATTGACAAAAATAAAGTTTTCGGATGTACTTAAAAATTTCGGAAAGTCTACATCGTCGAAAGCTGTAGTTATTTCTTCGAATATTTCCGGTTTTACAACGTTAGACAGTAAGAGCAAAATAAGCAAAATAAGTTCGTGAATATCTTTGCGGAGTACACAATAAATTGCAAGTTCGCTTTCAACGTTGGATTTTTCAAATAGTTGCGTATATCCAAATATCTCTGATTGTTTAGAGTTTTTGGATATGTTTTTGGAATGTGTCGAAGAAAATATTCTGATAAAGCAGGTAGTTGTTCTAACGTTCTTTCAGCTGCTGCACCTAACGTGAGCCATCTTGTGTTACAGTGCATTATGAAAACGTGTGAAGGTAAATTTAACTGTTTTTGAATAACGCGAAACTCTTTACAGCGTAAGTTTCTTTTGTGAAAATAATAATAAACTTTAACCACGAAATCAGATACATCTAAATCAAAGCAATCGATTCCTTCCAAGTAGGCATTATGTGCGATGTGTAAGTTACATGTACCGAGATCTAATAAACCTTTCAATTTCGCTAAGTGCTCTTCAAAAAGTCTGCAAACTTTGTGATTCACGTTAGGTCCATCACAGCCAAGTGTTAACACTTTATCGAAAGTTAAATTATTAGACTCTATCGCTTTTTTTAAATAATGAAATAAAGTATTACCGTCAGCTTTTTCGATATAATAAGTTTCAAGATGCCGATTTACAATACAATTTTCTTCTTCAGACCAAAATCTTACTTGAATTTGTAATTCTTTCATACTTTTAGCATTGGATGTATCGTCAAACAAAAGCGCAAACGAAGAATCGGAGTTTTTAAGATTTGAAATCAGTTTATCTTTGAAGTACGGCCCTAATGCTTCGGTAATTAAATACTGTATTTTACTAGGAGCTAATGAAATTCCTTCTGGACATGCGTTCGGAAACATAGATTGAAAAAGGTATTTTTTATAATTACAAGATTTAACCGAATAATTATACTTTACGACCTCCATAGCCCACAATAATTCCGCTCTCGTGGCAGCATCTTGAGGATTGGCAAGTGTTATATTAGTTTTCTCTTGACCACGTGGCCCTGTTGTTACAGTTGTTAATAACATTTGGTCCTGTTTCAAAATTCCAAGCCTGTTGACGTGTTTTATTGTTTTTGCATGTTGTTCCAATCTCAGGAAACCTTTATCGCAAGAAAATGCTACTTCTGGTATGCATAAGAAACATATGCACCTAAATTCGTCTTTTGGATCTTTTTTAGCCCATCGAGAAATTGCAGTACCGTTGCAGTCATTTCGTTTTAACCATTTATCTTGAAACTTATTTCGGCTAGTCATTATAAATTGATTTGGATTGCAATACGAATTTTCAATAACAACTCTTGATTTAATTAAAACTTCAAGCTAGCTGAAATATAAATAAAATTAGTCAATGATTGTTTAAATCATAAGTATAAGTTTATTATTAAAATTAGTTAATACTTAAAATTAAATGCATAAAATAATTAATAAAGTTATAAAAATTTATATAAATAAAAGCAACAGGCTTCGCACTCGATAATTACATTTAAAAAACTAGCAAAAATTAACTTTAAGACTGAAAAAAGTAGTAAAAAGTAGCTATCAAAATATTAAATTTGACGACTAAAAAACTCGTTTTACAAAAATCAAAATTTTCAAAGACAAATCATTTAAAAATCCTTTGAAATTTCATTTTTTCTAAAAATTCGTATTATAACGCTTCTAATATTTAATTTTTATCTAAAATTTTTTTTTAAATTAATTTTTAATTCAACTTTTGTTAGAATGTTCCAGGAGAATTAAATTATATAATACAAAAATAATTCATTGAATAATTATTTTTTAAAATTGAATGTTTTTTTTTTTTTTTGCTTAGGGACTTTTGGGAAATCTGCCTACAGATACCTTGGATTCCGCACTCCAAGGTTATGTAGGGTTGGTACAATGAAACAAAAGGAAATATTAAAAAAAAAGATAAATACATAAATGTTATAATAAATTTAATAAACTGGCGACCTACTACCAGCCCGACCCACTAAAACCCGTAACCCTTCTTCTGGAGCCCTTTACCCTCCCTCGGAACTGTCGCAAGACTTTAGCCTTCGAGGGTGGCGCTCCAACTCTGTCGCTAATGCGACCTTTTCCCTTTCTCTGCGGTCCTCCTGCGTCCGTAGTTAAAAAAATGATTAAAACTATTACAAAGTCCAAGCGGAATTCACAGCACAAAAATAATAAAAAAAAACAAATATTTTAAGAAGTGTAAAAAGTCAAAAGATAAAATTGTAAACGGATATAAAAAAGAAAAAGAAAAAAAAAGTAAACACGTATATAATGTTGAAAAGATAAAACTGTTTAAAGACGAATAAAAAACACAAAACAAATTAAACAAAAAAAATGTATAAGGACAAATAAATCACAAAATAAATTAATAAAAAACAAACAAACAAATTAAAAGCTGTTTAAATCACGCTTTTTGGCTCCTTTTAATACTTCTTATTTGCTTTTAGTTCTTGCGAGAGTCTTCTTCGCCTCCTCAAGGGCCGTCCTGAAGACTCCGCATCCTCCGCTGCCTGCAATATGGGTGGTTGACACCTTATTGCCAATCTTTTCCTTGCACAAAAAGCAACTTGAGTTGTTTTTACAGTTGGAGAACCTGTGACCGGCCTCACCGCACTTAAAGCACGCAGCCGATCTGTCCTCCTTCTGGCATTTGGCTCCAATATGGCCGTATCCCAGGCATCGATGACACCGGACGACCATTACTCTTCTTTTGATTGGGCAACACATAAAACCAATTTTTACGTGTCCCAATTTCTCCAGCCTGTTCGCCTCTTCCAGGTTGGTGACTACAACCGCGAGCTTCATCCCTCGGCGGTTGGGTCCTAAGACCGTCACTCTCCTGTTTACTGGCTTACCCATTGCTTCAGACAACACTTGTTGCACCTCAGCTTCTTGGGTAAGGCAATCCAAATCACGGATCTCGAGTGTAACTCTTCGATCCAATGACTGCACCTTACCCATGCTTCCAACCGCCTTGGTGACCTCAGCGGTGAAAGCGTCCTTATCGGAGTCTCCTCTGAACTTAATCAGAAGGTCCCCCTTGTTTGTAGCTTTTGCTGCTACTATTCTCGTATGACTGTCCTCTGGGTTGACCTCTTTGCGAAGCTTACCCAGAACGTCAGCATACGTCAATCCTTCACCGACTCGGATTAGAACTGTGGATCTTTTTGACCCAATTCTTTCCAATTGAGGAATCTTTGGATCTGGTACTTCCGTTTCCATTGGAGGAGCTTCCTCCTTCTTCCTCTTATCGGTTTTGGTTCGAGTCTCTTCTGGACTGTCACCCTCTCTCTTCCGTTTCTGAGCATCTCTTAAGACGCTTTTGAGATTACGCCTATAGAAACGCTCTCTCTCTTTCTTACGGTCCTTGCGGTTGCATTCCGCACCGCTCAGAACGCATGCCAAATCGAAGTCCGACTCATCGGCCGCGGCATGTTTTGCCCTTGCCTCCTTTAGCAGGACGTCGATGACCTTGAGTCCATCCTTTACCGTCCTATTGACGGTCTTCTGAATGTCGCAAGATTTTATCATCTTTGCGACCTCCAACTCCATTTTTTCGAGACAAGTCGCCTCCTCCTTTCTGAGCCGCAAGCATATCTCGCGAGTCTCTTCTATCGCCTCGTCGTCTACTTCTGAGTGGATAGCGCTATGAACGGTTTTTCCGCTACTGCAGCTTGACACACTCAGAAGGCTCGACGTGCTTCCTTTCCTCGTTTAATTATTTTCCACGATGTTCTGTGGATCCAATCTTTCCACGATCACTCGTGGCACTGCAAGAAATTGTGCGCCCCCACAATCCGCGCGCACTTGAGCATCGGTCCTGGGACCGATGATGAGATTTCCCGTTTCCGGCCTGCTCACATGGGGTACCTTCTCAGAACTTTTTGAATTCATTTTTTCTTGCTGTTTGGTTGTCCTTTAGTTGAAAGCCCCGCCACCACGACAAGGTCTACCGAACATATCCATGATGTCAATCATGTCTGGCAGTGGATATGCATCCACTTCTCCCAGCACATCGAAGACATCGATGATGTTCGGCAGTGGACAACCAGCGGCGGAGAAAATTGAATGTTTACAAAGTATTTTATCAAAATTTAAAAAAATAATTTTATTTTTTGAGTGAATTTATTTTAAATTTTCAAAAAAAAATTAGTGAAAATTGTATTTTAAATAATAATAAATTATTATTATAAAATAAATGAAAATAATGGGAGTTTTTGCAAAGAATTTTATTAAAATTTGTTTCAAATACCTAATGAAATTCTTTTGTGAAATTTTAAAAATAGTAGATAATAATAATAATTGAATTTTAGCGAAAAATTTCGTTATTTAGAAAAATAATTGAATTCTTGACAAAAACTGTTCTTAAAATTTTTGAAAATAATTGAATCGTTTTAAAGAATTTTATGAAAATTATTTTAAATATTTCTAAGAATTCTATTAAAATTTTTGAGAATAATTTCTTTATTTCAATTATTAGCAGATTTAAACTAATGTCATTTGTGAAAAAAAGAAAAAAGTAGCTTTTTATTGTCAGAAATCTGAAAAAAGTATCAATATAGTAGCAAATTGTAAAAAGTAATAAATAGTAGGTTTTAGTAGATGAGTGTGAAGCCTGAAGCAAGCATCACATATTCTAAATTATATTTTTCTTTTGACGAAATAATTAATAAATTTTAAAATATTAAATAGACATATCTGACCACTTACCTATTCTAAATCTAATATTATTAAGTACTGGAAATTATTTACATCTTACTGCTAAGAATATTGCACCCTTCTCTAAAAGTAGCTGCAAATAATATATTACAATTAAAGTAATTACATTTTTAAGTTTAAATTTCATTGTTTATACCACTACTCTTAATTAAGTATGTACATAACCTAAAACTATATTTTTTCTAGTAATCCACAAATTTGTATAAGATAATATAATTAAAAGAATAATTAAAACAATATAATTTAAATAACATTTGAAAAATTGTAAACAATTTAACATAATTATTTATATATTGGCACTTACCTTATAACCTAAGACGCACACATTCTAAACTAGCTTAACCTAAAACAGGTTACCACAGGTGACTGAGAGGTGTGTGATTGAACCATGATCCAAGAACATAGTATGAGAGATAGTAAAGTTCCATGTGAGTAGAATAGTGGAAAAGTGAAATAAAATTAACGAATTAGAAAAGGTGTTGAAAAAATTCAATAATGTCATTGGTCAATTCTAGTCCACTAATCATTATTCTATCAGCTGAAACTCTATCCTGCAATCAGGAACGCTGGCACGATTTTCGCGCGCTATTTAAACATTTCACAAAAATAAACACTTATTACAAAAATTAAATTATAATTTTTACTTTACAGTTTATGACAAAAATAATAACAATTAATTGTTTAAACAATTTCTAAATAAATAATTTTTTATTTTTTATCATCAGTAGATATTTTACTCATGACAAATTGCACACTTGAGAAAAAACTAGAAATTTTTAGCCCAAATTGCAGTTTACAAAAAAATAACAACAATAATTAATTGTTTAAACAATTTAATAAATTGTTATACTTTTTTCATAAATCAGAAGCAATCAAACATTACTTTAATAGGTTTTTTGATTAATCTTCTTAATTAATGAAGCTAAAATAATATACTTTTTACGGTTTTCTAAATACTTATTGTTATTAAAAAAATGTTTAAAAGCAAAAATCCAAAAATCGGGTTCGAGAGACCGATAGAGAATTTTATTACGAAGATTTAGAAAAAAAGAAAAATCATTTTGGTTAAAATTGTGACCTATAGAGAGATTTGAAACGAAAAAGAATATTTTTTTTGCCACTGTGTCACCCCTCTGAGTAATAAGTTTCAAGCAAATCCTATCAAACTTTTGATTTCTTCCGGCATTTTGGATCCGCCATTTTAAAATTTATGGCTATGGAAAATCTAGTAACAGATATGAATTCTTTGAAAAAATACGTTAAAAATCGTTCTTGCCTTTTAGGGTCAAAAAGGTAACCCGAATTTGTAAACCTGTGTAAAAAGGTCTAAATGTTATTATTAATTAATTAATATTGTTATTATTTAATTAATATTGATAATAATTAAAATAAAATATTTTAACATGTTATCAATTTTTGAAAATAACTTCTAAGCTGTATCGAGTATTTAGAGTTGTCTGATTAAAGAGCATGTGCTTGAGCTGTGAAGACATGTTCTCAAATGTTTTGGATCATTAATCAGTAATTAATGACGTTATGTTGTGTAAGGTGGAGAAGCTTGTTCCACTTGCAACCATAAAGTTTGACTGTCTAAAGGAGATTCGTTCTACTTTGAAGTCTCCAAACTCTCCGATCAGCTCCGTTAACTTACACTCGCACAGCTACTGCCAATCTCATTATGCTTAACTATGACTTTCAGCTCTCAATCAATATCCCTTCTCACTCTCCCTCCCTCTATCAAATACTCTTTTTATCCAAACTGTAATTTATTCCAATTCAGCATTCGGAAATAACTTCTATCAAATTATTTAAACCCTATTATAATTATTCATCCCCCTTAATTAGTTAAACTCAAACAAAAAGGAGGCGACGTTTTACAGTGACAGTGATTTCAATTTCGGATTTTAATTCAATCACTTGTTTACTTCTCTTGATGAGCTTTTGATACTATATAAAAAGTTACATAATCCTCCCTAAGACTAAAACTGACTTCTACTACTCATATGAACATGAAAATAATTTTAAAAGCTTCATATTGAAAAAAATCCACATGAACTATTGATTTACAAATAACCAAAATTTATTGACTATTAAGTTTTTCATTACAAGTATTATAAAATCCTTTACTTAAATAATACTAATTTTTATTAGGTTTCCTTTTTAATTAGGTTCCCTTCTCTGTAAGGGAAAAGAGCTACAAAAAAAGTTGTTAATTTAATTAAAAAAAAAAATGTTGGCCCCTCGTTTATATAGGAAACTGTACTATTTAGGGGCCAAAAATCGGTTTTTATTTTTTAAAGTATGAAGTACCCTTTCAATCATCTTATCAAAAATATATGTTACTTTTGAAATGACAACTATTTTATAGAAAAAATGGCGGTGATGCAAAAAAAATTTCGACCAAAAAAAATGTTTAAAAAAAAATTTTTTTTACTGACTTTTTACTGACTTTCTGTGTAAGAATTTGGTCGACAATTTTGTTCTCTCAACTGTTTATATTTTATTGTACAAAAAAAATTTTTTCATGAAAATCTGTTAAACCATTATGGATGAAATCAAAATTTTTTGAATTTTTCAAAAAAATCGTTTAACTCAAAAACCGAATTACAAATTCTTATAAAATTTATTGTTTCTAATCATATTTTTTTATAAAGTGTGAATTTTCTAAATTCGTGAAATTCTAAATTTGTAAAATTAGTTATTTGTAAAATAAATATTTGAAAAAATAAAAATTAGAGTAATAAAAAATTATTTAAAATATAATTTCGGAAACAAAAAAATGATGCAAAATAATTATTCGAAAAAAAAATTATAAAAACTGGTTATTATACAATAAAGAAAATCCTATTCAATATTATTAGATATTACAAAAATTATGAAAAACACTAATTCGACATAATAATAATTATGAGAAGTAACAATTCGGTAAAGTTTTAGTTAGAAGAAACTCTCTAAATTTGAATCAGCGAAAAGTCGCTGATTCACCAGCCCAGAGTATGCAGCTGATGAAATAGCGTATATACACTGATGAAACAGCGTATATGCACTGATTTTCCAGCGTATATACGCTGTTTCATCAGCTGCATACTCTGGGCTGGTGAATCAGCGACTTTTCGCTGATTCAAATTTAGAGAGAATACAAGTTAGAAAATATAGTAAATATAAAGAAGAATTAATAGGTGTAAAGAAAATTATGAGACACATTAGTTTGAAAAGGTTAAAATTAGTTTAAAAAAGATTTCTAAGAAAAAAGTTTTATTACAAATGATATTTCAAAAAAATAAAATTTATAAATCTTAGAATTTAGAAAATTTACACATTATTAACAAATACGATACAGGAACAATAAATTTTATAAGAATGGTAATTCGGTAATATTAAAATTACTTATATTGAATAATAATTGGGGATCATAATTATTATAATTATAAACAAATCTATAAAATAATGTTTATCAAAATTGACAATTCGAAAATGAAAATATTAATGTACATAATAAATATAAAAAATAATAATTTTTATAAATGATAATTCGATGATTTGAAGATTATAAAAAAATTTCTTTCGCAGGAATATAAACATTCTGTCAATCGGTCATTCAAAAATATTATGTTTCTGACAATTAATTTTTCGATTAAAAGAAATTATAATTAATTCTTTATTAGATAAAAAGAATTTCGATAAAATAAAGATTCGGAAAATAAAAATTGGAGACTTTTCATGCGCCTCTATAACTAAAAAGTAGATTTAAAATTGTTTTGTCTGACTATCATTGATCTCTACTATTTATATTAAAAAAAATAAGTTTAAAAAGCATTAAATGTACAGTTTTTCTAAGGATATAAAATTGAGACAAAAAAAGAATCAAAAGTGTTGCAAAGTAACGTTTTAATTCGCTTTTGTCTTAATTTGATATCCTTAGAAAAACTGTGATTAAAACTGTTATGAGATTACTGATTTTTAGGGAAAAAAATTTCAGAAAAGTTTTGTCTGACCAAAATTGACTTTACCTACTTATTTCTTAGTCATTTGACAATTTGACACTCCTCAGAAATAAAAATATAAGAAGAAAAATTAAGAAGTGATTAGAAAAAATTGTATTTATTATTAAAATTCAAACAAAATTTATATGTTGAATTAGAATGCAATGAGGCTATTGACTACATGACAAACATTCATGATGTTTTTAAAAAGCCCTTGATTTTCTGTGTTGGCAGATTTCAGAACTGAATTTTGCAAGTGAACATTTTTCAACGAGCAAATGTAACTCGAGCTTAAATCGAACGAAATGAAATTCGTGTATATACAGCAAAACAGAAAGAGAGAAAGAGAGAGTGAGAGAGAGAAACCATATAGCCTGTAGCGAATAATTTATAGCAATACCGAAAAACAGAAAATCGAAAGAGAGAGAGAGAAAGAGCTCAAATGTGAAAATGCAATAATACACAATTTTGACTCTCAATTATAAAATCTCAGTTGAAAGTTGAAACACGAATTATTATTCGCAACTGATTATTCTTCCATATTTTATCATCTCATAAACTATTATTTAGTGCATTAAAAGCATTTCTGTTTTAAAAAATTTTTTTCCACGCAGGATTATCCACTTTTTTCCTCTCTCACTTTCCCTTTCCCTTCACCAACCTAACCTTCTCTCATCTATATGGCGAAGGTGTGTGCGAAATATTCATAAATATTTTCTAAAAATATGTGAAGTATCCGATTCTACCTCAGACCTCACCAAAACCGGAAACTATAAAAAAAATATAGAAAACAAAGAATTTTATTTGAAAGTTCATTCAATATTCTTTTTTCAGGCTGTATTTACGAATAAATGTAAAGTTTCTAAAGATTGAATTTTACTTTTTCATATTTTCTTCATGAAAAATATATTAAATCTTTATAAACACCAAAATTTAAGTGGATTCAGCCAATTTAACTTGTTTTTAAAAACAAGTGACAAATAAAATTAAGTTTATCGATAATACAGGTTTCATACCATAAGACCACTTTTGTTAACAATAAAAAATCACAGAATCCTGTCTTCTGGCAAATTAGTAGAACTTTTTAAAATTATTTTCATTCAGATATAAGTGGTAAAAGTCAGTTTTAGTCCGACTTGACAATTTTAAAATTGGTTTAGGCAATGATTAGGATGTTTAGAAATAATCGTCTCTAAAGTATAAGTATAGTTAAAGTCAATTTTGACTGCACAGAATTCTAAGCGTTTTTCACGTTTAGGAATGTAGGTAGTTGCTAAATAGTATATTTCGTAACGAGTGCGAGCAGTTGTCAATTTTTGAATGAACACTTTTTTTGGAACAAACTGTAGGCGAAGCCTACAGTTTGTTCCAAAAAAAGTGCTCGTTCAAAAATTGGCAACTGCTAGCACTAGTTACGAACGATATTTTTCATAACAAGGTGCAAAAAAGTGCCCTTTTTTGCAACGCGTTATGAAAAAAATTAAATTTAATTTAAAATTTTTAATTTATTTTCAAAAAATTTACAAAAATCGTTTACATTTAATTCGGATATCAGTGGTAAAATTCGTTCTTAGTCAGACCTGACAATTTTGAGTTTAAATTGTCAGTTTTGCAAAAAAAAATTAAATTAAAATTTTTCTAATAATAATATAAAAATATACTGAAAAAATTAATTTTTTCAAAAACTAATTTCAGCCAGACTCAAACTTTTTAAATTCATATAATTAAAAAACCAGTAGTTGCGAAGCTGTTTTCTATCAGACAAAACATTTTTAAATTTGAGTATAATAAAATAAGTGACATTAATTATCATTAGTACCTAACCGGAACATTTCTAAAAACTTGAGGATCGGAAATTAACTATAATAATCTTCGTATTTCATTCTTTCATTCTGTCTGTCCACACTTTGAAGTTAGTTTTTGTGTATGCTTTTGTTTTATTTTCTTAAAAAAATATTGTTTGACAAATCGAAAATATGCAAGTGCTTTTTCTTTATAATAAAATATTATTTGAAATTAAAAAATTTGAAAAAAATTATTAAGAAATAAATTTGATTTATTAAATCACAATCTAATTCTTTCATTTGCGAAAAAAACATTACATATTCCCGTTTCTTAATATTTTTGTAGAAAATTCTCAATTTTTATAAGGAAATAATTTGCATCATTTCTATTTCTGAATTACAATTGTTTCAATAAAATTCAAAGTTTTTTAAAAATAAAGAAAAAAAAATGTTTGTAAATTTTATTTGTCCATAAGGTATCAATTTTAATTGAAAATGAAATTGAAACTTTTTAAATTTTTCAAAAATGAAGAAAAAAATTTTAGTCAAAAAAATGTTCTGTTACATTTTATTCACAAATTTCTTTAGTTGTAAAATTATTCGAAAATATTAATTTTAAAATTTTCTAATTTGAATTCTTGTTGAAAACACTAAAAAATTCAATTTTGGAGAAATCACAAATAATTGCAGAAATTCAATTATTTTCAAAATTAAACAAAAAGTATTATTATAAAACATGAAGAAATCGATTACTCCAAATATTGTTACTCTAATTTCTTAAAAATTATTTTCATCATTTCAATTTAATTAATATTTTCTAGAATTTTCAATTATTTTTCATGAAAATAATTGAATTCCTTAAAAAAAATTTTATTATTTTTGTAAAAAATTGAATTATTGCGAAGAAATTTATAAAATATTTGTAAATAATAGAATTCCTGTGAAATTTTTATTATTTATGAAACTTATTAAATGATTGCGTGCAATTTTATTACAATTTTTTCGAATAATTGAATTCTTTTTGGAAAATTTTATTAAAATAGTAGATATTGAAAATCATTGAAATAAGAAAAAATTTTGAAAAGAATTGAAATTAGCATACAAGAATTTTATTGACATTTTTGAAAATAATTTAACTTTAGTGAAGAATTTTGTTATTTATAAAGATAATTGGGATATTGACGAGAATTTTTTTTAATTTTTACATAATTGAATTTTATGAGAAGAATTTTATTACTTTTGAAAATAATTGATTTTTTGCAATTATTTATGATTTCTCCAAAATTGAATTTTTTTTAGTGTTTTCAACAAAAATTTTAATTTGTAAATTTTTGAATTCTATAATTTTTAAAATTGATAATTTTATTTTAAAAAGAAAGGAATAAATTAGCCGCGAGCTGTAGTGCGCGAATTGTTGCTGGTTGGTAGTATAACATAAGTAAGTGTTAGTCAGACAAGAACTTTTATAATTTTTTTTTATTTAATATTTAGTATTTTATGTCAAATTTTTAGTCAGTAAAAACCATTTAAATTTGTTTTTATTATGACATCAGTAGTAAAAGTAAGTAAGTAAGTAAGTAAGTAAGTAACTATGTAGGTATTTCTTTTAACAATTAGTAGTTAATATCAGTTTTAGTCAGACAAATTGCTTCTCAGTTCTTTTCACTTAGGAAAATAGTAGTTGAAAATTGAAATTTGCATTAGTCTGGGAAAAATTGTTAAATTTTCTTCACATATTTATCAGTAGTAGAAGTCAGTCTTGGTCTGACATACTAAGGTTTACAGAAACTACTTATTTCTAACAGAAATAAATTCAAAATTGTCAGGTCTGAATAAGACCGACTTCTACCACTGATATCCGAATTAAATGTAAACGATTTTCGTTTTATAAAATTTATTTTACATTAAGGTAGTTTTTAAGAAGTATTTTATATTCAATGTTAACTTAAAAGTATCAAATTGCAATGAAATGATACCAAAAATGTGGATCAAATCAAAAATTGATCTAAATTTCTTGCATCAATTTCATCCATTTCAGTATCAGTTAGATACTTTAAAGAAAACTGTGTAAAAAAACATCCTGAAGGTTCAATTCAATGTAATATTCTAATTTTGAAATCAAAATCAAAATATTACATTGAATTGAATCTTCAGGATGTTTTTGAAACCTGTAAATAAAAAAGTGCGGTAAAAAAAATTATTTATAAAAACGAAATAAATTTTTGTTTTTGGAAAAATAATTGATGATCATGGGATGATAAGAATTTTTTAGATGTACATTTTTAAAGAGTAGACTGCATATAAACTGTTGTTGACTAGTATATAATCTATGGTGACGTGAGCTGCGAACACTCCATAACCCTTTGAGACCAAGTAGCTCTCGCTGTACTTGCGATGCACTTAAGCTAAATTCACTTTCTGGACACCGGTTACCCATACTGCTCGTGCGTCCACTTTATGGCGATAACATTGACCCCCTTCAAGCCCCCCTTCTCCACACGAAGTTTACCTCGTAAACGTATTATCAGTTTAGGAGAGGCCTCTCCGCTAAGGATGTACCATAATGTATATATATTTACATCAAGACAAGTGTAGTTTTACATTTTATGCAAATTCACTTTTCAAACTTTTCTTTTTACACTAAAAGTTTCTCACTAAAGTTGTTTCGTGAAGAAAATTGGGGTAAATTTCAATTTTTGATAATGTAGGTAATAACCAGGGGAAAAGTGTGTTAAAATACTTAAAATTAAATAAAGTTAATAACTTAAGCTAATAATTATTAAGGAAAAGAACAAATAGCAAATATAGAAACTAATAACTTATTGTCAAATAAATATTTATTTGTATTCAATAGTTTTTATTCTAAATCAATATTTATTTATTCATTCAGCATTTACGGCAATATTAAAAATATTGCCGTATATGCAATATAGATTTTATTGCATCCAAAAACCAAAAATTCCATAAAAAAATAAAATTATTGATGAAAATAATTCACTTCGTTTCATTTAAATAAATGATTTAGTCGATCAAATTTTAGTTCATTTGTTTGCATAAAATAATAAATAAGCCTTGAAGAATATATAACTTTTTACTTTTAATAATATATTTGCATTAAACAACACAAATACATTAAGTAATATGTTTGTATTAAATTATACACTATCTGCTTTTAATAATTTTGTTCACTCGAATAAACAAATTGAATATATTGTGTGAAATAATTTTTTATTATTATTATTATTGAGAAGCCAAAAAAGAAAAATTCATAACTTGTATAACAAAGTAATAGTTGAGTAACAATTCATTTAGTAATTAAGTTACATAAAAGCCGAAAATTTCAATTAACAAAATTTATACGTTTGCAGTAAAGAAAATGGAATTAAGCTGGAAAGTGCTGCTGCATTGTAAATTAAACAAGGCAAAATTCTCGTTTTATTATTTTAATGAAAGAGATGATGCACTTTTTATGATGCGCAATGTTGCAAGCATTATACAACTCTAAATAAAACACTTTACGACTTTTACTAAAGTAACTTTTTAATATTTTGTAATAATCGTTAATTAATTTTTATAAGAGTTATACGCCTATTAAGGGTATTTAAAATTTTTATTAAATATTCTCATTTGTAGGGTAAGTGATACTAGTCGTCGGACACTTAAAGACAGGCCGGAACATTTTATTTTTTTTTCCAAAAAATGGTCAACTTTTCGAATTTTTCACTATTTGTTATGAGTTCGTGACACTTTTGCGATAGAGATTTCGCTCACTGAGATTTTTGCAATAATTTGGCGAGGAAATTATTTTATTAAGGATTGAAATAAAAGAAATTTACGGTTAAGACATTTTTTTAGTTCAGTTCAATTGAAATTCTTCAAAAATTTAATTAATTTCCAAAAGATTTTAAAATACCCTTTAGACATTCAATTATTTTCAAGACAATTTTTTATAAATTTTCAATTATCTATATATACAAAATTTGCAATTAAATATTTTTAAAACATTAACTTTCATCGTAAAATTCACTTATTTCTTAATTCTATTATTAACTTTGAAAATTCGTTTATTTTCAATACAATTTTACAAATTTTATAAATTATTTTAAAAAATTTTAATTATATATTTACAAAAACTCATATTTCTTCATAAAGCGCGCTTATTAATTTATTTTTTAAATAAAGACTATTCAAAACTTCCATCATTTTCAAATATATTTTAATAACATTTTTTAAAATAATTTTTAAATTATTCAAATTATTTTTAATACAATTTTATAAAATATAAATTATTTAATAAAATTTTATTTACTTCTTCACTAAAATTTAATTGTCCCGAGTCGAAATTTAAGCCCTACTTTCACCCTGAATTTTCAGGGTCTATTGAGTGTTAGGAGTAGTAAAGTAGGGTCTAATTCTAATACAATTAGACCCTACTTTGACTCCCAAAACAGGCGGAAATTTGCCAATCTTCCATTTGGAGCAGCAAAGGGGGGTCTACTTCTAAGAAACCTATACCGTACTTTTAAACCTCATAAACCCTACTTTCATACTCCTAGACCCTACATTCTAAAAAAATTTTGAATTATTTTTTAATGCATTACTTGAAACAGTGCAAATGCAAAAAGTACTCCAAATTGATAAAACACATAAAATTCCACTTTTACTCATCCCAAGTGCTTCATTTGAATCTGAGCAAATCTTAAAATTTTTCTTTTTTTAATTGTAGAGTCTAGGAGTATGAAAGTAGGGTCTACGAGGTTTAAAAGTACGGTATAGGTTTCTTAGAAGTAGACCCTCCTTTGCTGCTCCAAATGGAAGATTGGCAAATTTCCGCCTGTTTTGGGAGTCAAAGTAGGGTCTAATCGTATAAGAATTATACCCTACTTTACTACTCCTAACACTCAATAGACCCTGAAAATTCAGGGTGAAAGTAGGGCTTAAATTTCGACTCGGGGTCCTTATGAAATTCACATGTTTAGCAATTTTTAATTGATAAATTTTAATTCTTTAAAAATTCCACATATTTTAAATAGTATTAAAAATATTTTTAAATGCTCAATTATTTAAAAAATATTTATTAACTAAATATTTTCAAAAATTAACAAGTCATTGTAAAATTTACTTATTTTTTCTATTAAAAATTTTAAATTCTGTAAAAATTTGATTTTTTATGTTCTTTTCAAAGATTTAATTATTTCCACTACAATTTTACAAATTTTCAAATATTTAAAAAATTTTCACTTGAATATTTTCGAAAATTTTACTGTTTTTGTAAACTTTATTTATTTATGAATTTTCAATTTAAAATTCTCAAAAAATTTTATAATTATTTTGAAATTGTTGAATACAATTTTTGCAAGATTTTAATTTTTTCAATATGATTTCAATTATTTATAGGTTTTTCAATTTTAAATCTTTCAAAATCATTCCAAATTTTATTTAACAAAAAATCTTTAAATGATTGACATAGAAACTTTCTCTTTGAATTTAACTTTCATTTTCAATTCTTTTATGAATTGAAATATGAATTAAATTTTTACTTTTCATTCGATTTTGACTTTGAAATTATCTTCAACTTTGACATTAGATTTAATTTGACTTTGAAATTGTCTTTTTGACTTCAAGTTTGATTTTTTATACGATTTTAACTTTGAAATTATCTTTTAAACTTCAACTTTGAATCAATTTTGACTTTGAAATTGTCTTTTTGTCTTTTGATTCGATTTTGAATTTGAAATTGACTTCAACTTTGACTTTAAATTTAATTTAACTTCGAAATTGTCTTTTTGACTTTCGATTCGATCTTGACTTTGGAATTGTCTTTCTGACTTTAACTTTGACGTTAGATTTAATTTGACATTGAAATTGTTTTCTTTTACTTTAACTTTGACTTTAAATTCGATTTTGACTTTAAAATTATCTTCGTGACTTAATTTAATTTTTGATTTGTTTTTGACTCTGTTCTTAACTTTGACTTTGACTATTAATGTGACTTTGACCTTTACTTAACCCTAGAAGGAGTACGTTAATTTACTCACCCTCTAAGGAGTAACTGGGGCGTCCCGACACCCAACGCTTTAAACTTGTTTTATAAGGTTTATATTTAACGTAAAAAAATTTTTATAATTAATTGATTGGTTTTTCAGTAAGGAATACAATACTATTAGTCATATTTTGATAAATTAAAAAATTTTTTGAAAAAAACCATAAAAACAAAAAAAAAACAAAAAATTGCAAAATTGACTTTTTTCACAAAAAACGTTGTAGTTTCTTGAAAATTTAACTAATTTAAAAACTATTTTAGGTTTTTAAAGTTAAATAGATACACTTTGAGGGGAAAAAATTAGTTTTTGTATTACTTTCAAAAAACAATTATTTGAACATCTGAAGTGAAAGAAATTAAAGACAATTGACGAATAGTGAAAATCATAAAGATGAACAATAAAATGGACTTAAACAATTAATATTTACTAAAAATGGTGTTATAAATTTAAAATTTTACAAACTTAATATATCTGAATATATTAACATTAAAATTAATAACTTATGAAGTGATTCTGTAAATTAATATTTAATCAAAGTTTTAATTAACAATTCTTAATACCTCTAATATATGTTAAAATATTATTAACAATATAGAATTTATAATTTAAATTTGACTGTCATATACTACATTTTTCTGTATTAGAATTTAATTTCTGACTGTAGAGAGAGCACAGAAATTTTTAATAAATCTTAACTCAAATTTCATAAGTTGTTACAAATACAGAATGTCTATTTTTCATAAAAATAGAATTTTTGTACAAAAATGTTTCTTTTTTATAAAATACAACTTTTTCATGCATAACCTATCAATTTATACTTTATCAGATGATTTTAACTGATTAAAAACGATTTAAAAAAAAAAATTGAATTTACTTATCTTGACAATTTTTCTAACGTTAGGGAGTAACTGGGGTGTCCAGACACCCCAGACGTATTTTAACGGGAGATAGAGCTCTTCCTAGAGCAAAACTTTTGGCGGCACATACAGGTGTCAAAAGATAGAGGTTCAAACTAAATTATCAACGGGTTTTGAGCGTAAAAAAATTATTGGTTAAGCCATGGAAATACTTTGAATTTTGCTTGGGGTGTCCAGACACCCTAGTTACTCCTTCTAGGGTTAAATCACTTTGAAAGTCAAATTAATTGTCAAAGTAAAAGTCAAAATCAAAGTGTAAGTCTAATGAAGATCAGAATTTAAGTCAAAGGGAATGACGAAGTGAAAGTAAAAATCTAAGTGAAAATCAAAATAAAAAATTTTTACTTTGAAAGTATATACACTTTGCCAATATATTCTCCTAAATGGATATTTAATGTTGATTAATCTCATAAAGTTATATATTCAATTTACTTTTGTAGCGGTATAAGTCCTTGTGGTCGTTTACTATATAGCACGCGCGCTCAGTACACTGACTACGATGACAAAGTCATGTGACGTTAGCTTCAACGATATTATGCAAAGAGCACCGGAAGCTCTTGTCCTGAATCTCTCTCTCAGCCTACATCGTCCGCTTGGCGTCAGCTTCAATCAATGGGACTTTAAACGGAAGCTGTTGCTGAAGCCATTTTCAGAAAATGTGATAATCTCAATATTACCCGATCACGAAGAATATTAGAAGCGCCAGAAAAAGGAAAATGAACCCTTTAATATTCCAATTACATACACGTCCTTTTCTACACGAATGAAAAAAAGGTGGAATAGTTCTAAACTCTATACTTAAAAATTATTATAAAAAACTAATATTTACATTCTCCAATACTATAGTTTTTATACTATAATTATTCTTAATGAGATTATATTGAGATTACAGTATTATTCTGCCGTACTGATGAGGAAAGCCACTATCTACATTTTAAGTCGAACTTAGATATTTAATGAAACGCGTTTGCATTAGTTCTTTTTATTGTATTACATTTTTTGGAAAAAAACTCATCGTTCTTGAGTAAAACGGACACGCTCTATCGATTGAGACAATAAAAATTTATAAATTTTAATTGTTTATATGAAAAACTGTAGATAGTACCATTTTGCATCAATATGCAAAATGTCGTCAATATTTCACCAAAATTGATGTAGATAGGCCAATTAAGCATTAATTATCTCCAAAACTAATTAATATTTTTAATTATGGATTGCACAGTTAAATTCTAATTTTTATTACGAATCCAACGGTATAAAAAACTCATTTTTCGTCAAAAATGTAGATAGTTAATTTTTTTCGTCAGTACGGCAGTATTTGTATTAGAAAAAATAATTTCCAAAAAGTGTCACAAAAGAGCAGAAAAGTTTATTTTAGATATATTTTGCGCTGATCCCCAGTGCAAATGTATAGGAAAATCCAATCATCTTGCATGAATGAGTTAATGCTTAATAAATAGAATGGACATTGCTATTGCTTGTTCGTAAACTCAATTAGAGCGGATTATATTCTATCTAACGTAATTTTCTACGAAAAAAAAATATATTTCTAAAATAGAAATAAGAATTTTTTCTATAGAAAAAAATTTTCCATAGAAAAATAATAACGAATTTTACAATTACATTGAGAAAATATTTTTCTGCTTGAAAATTCTAAAGAATGTATGTATACAACTTTCTTTCAACTTCACGATTCTTTATTTCCGGCTAAAAATAATTTTACTATACCTACTAATAACAGATTTTGTAAAATGGAAACTATTTCCGACTGTAAATGTATCTCACTTCTGACAATGAAATTAAAAATGATTTTCAATTATACACCTAATCAAAACTGTGATTTACTACTGACACTACACAATAGGGTATGGTCCAAAAAAAGTAAAATCGGAATTTAAATCCTCTCTTCCCCTAGGATTGTTCTATATTGAAAAATCTTCTAAAATTAATTAATCTAATCTTTATAAATAAAAAAATTCAATTATTTTCAAAAATTTTAATAAAAGTCTTGTGAAAATTTAAATTATTTTCAAAAATTTTCCTCTTTTCAATGATTTTCAATATCTACTATTTTAATAAAATTACTCAAAAGAATTCAATTATTTAAAAACAATTTAATTAATTTAATTAATTTTCATTAATTAAATGCAAACATTTAATTATTTTCATAAATAATAAAAATTTCACAACGAATTCAAATATTTACAAATTTTTTATAAGTTTCTTCTCAATAATTCAATTATTTTCAGAAATAATAAAACTCATCGCAGGATTTCAATTATTTTTAATACAATTTTAATCGAATTCCTTGAAAAATGTAACTATTCTAAAAAGTTTTATTAAAATTCGTCAAAAGAATTCAATTATTTAATCATTTGTTAATAAAATTCTTTATAAGAATTAAATTTTAAGAAACATTCAATTATTCAATAAATAATTTACTTTTGTATTTAAATAATTGAATTCTCGAAGAATTTTCTAATAAAAATTGATTTGAAAAAGAATTTTAGTTTAAATTTTAGATAAAAATTGAATATGAAAATAATTTTGAAGAAGTTACAGTAACAATATTCTTATAATAAAAAAAATGATTTTAGCACTGGGTCCTCTTTAATTATTATAAACCATAAAGATAACGATTATTCCGAGTCTTTGACTTCGAGTAATTGTTATCTTTATGTTTTATAACAATATTTTTAAAGTTGATTAATTTCAGAAAGGGTTGAATTTGAAATTTTTGAAAATCTTAATTTCTATGCAAAAATAATAATAATGAAATATTTAAAGCATATAAAAAAGAAATTATTGTTTTCGAATAATTTTACAATTAAAGATATTCGTAAATAAATTTAACAGAACATTTTTTTTAATAAAATTTTTTGTTTTTGCTTCCTCATAAAGGAAGCCTTATAGTGATGTCGATTTCCGAATTTTTTTGAGTCAATTATTTTTACAAATTTTCAAGTGTAGTATATATAATTCGTCGAGAGGAACAAATGTCCGGATGTATGTGTGTATGTATGTGTGTGTGTGTGTGTATGTATATGTGTGTGTGTGTGTGTATGTCACCGATTCTTGTGGACAAATTTTCTCTTACACGTCTTGATGGATTTTGATAAAATTTTGTAGGTGTATTACGGTCATGAATACCAAAAATCAGACAGAAGGATTTTCAAAAATATCTAAAAAAAAAATTTTTTTCAACAATTTTTTAATTTTTGAAAAAATTAATTTTTGGATTTTTTGAAATAACTTTCTTCTATATTAAAATTTTTATTAATTGTTGTCAAAATTGCATTCCTGACATAAAAACGAATCGATTCATGTATATAAAGTATATATTTTATCAAAATTTATAGAATTAATAAATATTTTAATTTTTCACAAAAAATTGAAATTTTGTATTTTTTGACATTTTATCATAACACTTTAAAATAATTATTCTAAAATAAAAAATTAAACAATTGGTATATATTATATTGAGGAAGCATAATGATCATGAAATGAACAACTTGTTTCCTTTATTTTTAATTAAATTTTATAAATGACAAATAGAATTTATAAACATTTTTCTTTATTATTTTTAAAAAATACTTTGATTTTTATTAAAACAATTGTAATTAAGAAATAGAAATGATGCAAATTATTTATTTATAATATTTTTCATTTGTTAATCATAATTTTTTTTAAATTTTAATTTTCTAATTTCTAATATTATTTTATTATGAATCATGAAAAAATACCTGCATATTTTCGATTTGTCAAACAATATTTTTTAAAGGAAAAAAATACAAAAGCATACACAGAAACTAACTTCAAACTGCGGACAGAATGAATGAAAGAATACGGAGATTAATTATTTTTGTATTTCATTTAAGTATAATATTTTCTCAGTGTAATAAATGTAATAATAGTTTTAATAACCATAGTTAACTGCACATACTCTACAAGAGAAAATTCCTCCTCGAGTAGAGCGAATATTAAATAGACACTTTTTACCACTCCATAAATAATGCGACAACGAAAAAAAGGGAAACAATTTCCAATGATAATGTTTTATATTTACTACAAGAGAATAACGACTAAAGAGAGAAAATTGGCATCGGGTCATAAAATATTGGGACGGTTAGGCCATTAGAAGCTTAACAGCTACCATCGCACTCCATACATAATACAGTGGACTATTGGTAGGTTGGGTAACAATGCCTTTGCTTTGGAAAACCGCAAGTCTAACAAGAGCAGTTCATTCTACTGGAAACTTAAGAAAAGCACACCTAAATATCGGATTTCTAATACCTTGGAAAGCAAGCAGCTGTTGGTTCATAATAAGATCGTTATTTTGCCTTCTATAGTGTTTCCTATCCCAAACGGGCTTTTCTTAAGTTTCTTATAATAATCCAAAATCAACGAGGTGTATCTTCACATTATCGGGGACTCTCTTTTCTTTCTTTTTTCTTTTTCCTTTTTCTTTACTCTACCAACTTTTACCATAAAATTGCCTCATTAAGTTTATTTTCTCGAAAAGTTGTTTTTTCGTTTCGGAAAAACTATTCTTTCTTTCCTTCTTTCTCCTGATATTAATTTATACTGCGCATTAATATAGGCTCTAGAAAACTCAATTTCATTTAATCGAATTTCATTTGAAAAAATGTTCTTTTTACCGATTTTCATTTTTTCGGTATTTTCGTTTTGCTTAATTAACTTTAACATAATTTTTTACTTTACAGAATTTTTTATGTAAGTTTATTTTAAGAAATTTTGAATTAACATAATTTCGAGCATAATTATCTATTTACGATACTTTCTGTTTGAAATAATTTTTATTTAAACGAATTTCTTAGGAGATATTATTGAACATCATTTAACTTTTGTTGAATTGCAGAATTTTGTCACAAAAGTACTACTGCAACTAACTTTTAACTTTATAACTAAATAATCGAAACAAAACACTCAAATATTCCATTTCTTGCAGTACGAGACAAGAAAACAAACTTACGATTCCTTAGAAAACGTTTATTATTCTTCTCTCTTTCTACTATTTGTCTTGAGTCGATAACAGTAGCGAAACCTTTACGTCGAAGGACATCAAGGTCAAATCGTAATAAAAGTCAAAATAAACAAACAATAAACTCATATTTAACGCGCTATAAAGGAAGAATAGGAGCAAACAATGGGGCATTACTATTCCTGTTTGGATTTTTGAGTCTAAAAAATGTATTTAAAAAAAAATAAAAAATGCTTAGGACCGTTTGAAAACTTGACTTCTTAGCTACAATTTTGCCATGTATTATTTTGCTGTAAATCGATTCTGTTTCGAACTACAGCGATTTTACGAATTTTTTTTTTTTTTTTTTTTGATGTCGAAAAAAACGAGGGGCGTAACTATTCTTGCAGCAATTAATGATATATTACTAAAAAAATATATAAATTTGTGTGCCTGTGAAATTAATAAAAACTGATTTTTGTTTTAAACCAAACTCAAAAACTTTCAATTAAGAAAAAAATAACACTAACGTAACCTCAAAAAAAGTTTTAACTCTTAGGTAGCTTTCTTCAGTACGCGATACACATTAAATTCTACTAAATATATCGAAATAAAGGCGCTTTCCTTTACAGTAAAGCGATAAGAAAATTAAAGAAAAAAAAATTTGTTTTAAAAACTAGTTAGAGTTTCCCATCTTTGGGATATCGAGTGAAACGTTTTGAATAGAGTTCACATAGGGGTGTTGGTCTCTTGAAAGTGGTTGCTCTCTAAAGGGAGAATTCTCTTGTCCAGTGATCGTACCTAATATCTCTGTCCAGTCTGGTAGGTGCAGATATACGTTGGCGTGGTGGCTTTCTTTCCAAGTTGCCCATCGAAATATACGCTCATTGCTTCGAGGGAATGGCTTACGTGCTTTGGTACCGCAATGCACCCAAGAAGTGGTAGTATCCGTTTCCTTCCAAATTCTCCCCCTTTTTCCTTTCTTCCTACTCTTCAGACACACGTTTCACCCTCCAAACTCCTCTCAAAAGCACTTTTTCTTCTACTGGCCCTAGAATCGAAATCGACCAGCGATAGAGAGAGTTGGAAAAACAAAATTGACTTCCAGTTTCTAGGAACCCTGAAATTTGTTGGTATTTGATAAGCCAGACCTCGTGCCGAATAGAAAATCAAGACGAAATCGAAATTATTAATGCAAAAATAGTGTTCAACTTGAAATATTCTAGTTTAGTCTGTATATTGCTCATAACTTGAAAATTTAAACACAACTTTTCTTTTTAAGTTACACAGGCACACAAAAAAATAAAAAAGTCAAAACCCAGAGGTCACACCCCCCTATCCCTATGTTTTTGGGGTCGCTGAAACCGAATATGACCATGAAAATTTTTTTTCATAGGCCATTTTCCCGCTACCACCCCCTTACACCTGCTCCCGGGGGTTGGAATTTTAGTTTAAAAAAAAGTGGAATAGGGTGTCTATTCCTATGTTTTTTGGGTCGCTAAAACCAAAAAAGACTACCAAAAACAAATTCTTCCCTCCCTTAACCCCCTACAACCCCCTTAACAACCCCGGGGTGAGGGGTCGAAATTCGAATTTTTACGAAAAGTCGATTACGGTGTCTAAACCTACGTTTTTTGGGTCGCTGAAACCAAAAAAGACTACCAAAATCAAATCCTTTCCACCCTCGACCCCCTACAACCCCCTGCAATAATTTTTGATAATTAATATTTAATTTTCAATTTCCCAAAAATCGGTTCGTTTTATTTGAAAAACATTATTGCAGGGGGTTGTAGGGGGTCGAGGGTGGAAAGGATTTGATTTTGGTAGTCTTTTTTGGTTTCAGCGACCCAAAAAACGTAGGTTTAGACACCGTAATCGACTTTTCGTGAAAATTCGAATTTCGACCCCCACCCCGGGGTTGTTAAGGGGGTTGTAGGGGGTTAAGGGAGGGAAGAATTTGTTTTTGGTAGTCTTTTTTGGTTTTAGCGACCCAAAAAACATAGGAATAGACACCCTACTCCACTTTTTTTTAAACTAAAATTCCAACCCCCGGGAGCAGGTGCAAGGGGGTGGTAGCGGGAAAATGGCCGATGAAAAAAATTTTTCATGTTCATATTCGGTTTCAGCGACCCCAAAAACATGGGGGTAGGGGGGTGTAACCTCTGGGTTTTGACTTTTTTATTTTTTTGTGTGCCTGTGTTATTAATGTTACAAAAACAACATTAAAAATTATTCTGTCTATTTGCACGAGACGCATGAACATTATCAAAATTTTATTTGACGTAGCAGTTTCATTTGACATAAGTTTCATTGGACAAAAAATACATTTGACATAAAATTCATTTAACATTAACAATTTTATTAATTTAACATAAATTTCACTTTACATTATATTCATTTGACATAAATTTCATTAGACATAAAATTTATTTAACATTTAAAAAATTCATAAATTTAGCATAAATTTCATTTGATATTATATATATTCATTTGACATTATATTCATTAGATATAAAGTCCATTTAACATTATATAAATTCATAAATTTAACATTAATTTTATTTGACATGATATTCATTTTAGACAAATTTCATTGGACATAAAATTTATGTAAGATAAATTTCGTTTGACATAAAACTCATTTAATGTGATTTCTTTATGACATAAAAATCACTTTATAAAAATTTAATTTCTCATAAAAACCTCGCATTTGACATAATAGTTATTGCACACAATTCTTATTTAACAAAAAATCTTAATCTCAAAAGTTTTTCTATAATGTTTCTCGGAAATTAATTAACTTTTTGGTTTGAAATTTATTTTAAATAAAATTAACAGTTTATAGTGTCTAAGAGAGAAAAATTGAATTCAAAATTCTCATTTAATTAAAGTATTATTAGATTCTTCTTAGTATTTTAATTATTATTTAAGTTTTTAAAACTTAAATTAATAAAAAAAAATTAAATTTAAAAAAAATATAATTTTATACTAAATAAAAATCACATAATTGCTTTTGTTAAAATAATATTATACGTTATACATTCTGCATTTATCTTTCATTATCATTTTAGTTTATCATCACTGTACTTTTCATTTTAACCAGCTCGTATAAGCAAAAATATAACTTTATAAATGATGAAAACTTTTTTGATATGTTTACAATGTTCAAAATTAAATTCCACTTTCGAAAACTTTTCTCAATATTCTTTTTTTCTAAATAAATTTCATATGGAAGTTATTTAGAAACTGGTAAGCGCAAACACAAAGCCTGACTGTGTAATCACTCGAGGATTAAACTTCACATTCTATTTGAAACTGACAGTGAAATAAAGTATGAAAAGAAATAGGAAATTATGTTAATTTCAGTAAAAAATATTTTTCAGGTATATTCATTTGTAAACTTCGCAACAAAAATTTTTTTTTTTGGCATACATTTTAAGGAATAAGGAATAGATTCTCTAACTCTATTTGCAAAAATAATTAAATACGTTAAATATTTAAGAATTTGTAAAGTGAATTCTGTATAATTAAGTGGTTGCGGTTTTCACCTGGAAGTCTGTATAATCAAGGTTTGAGTATTCAGTCAAGCAGAGAGTTAAAGTCAACAATATATCTATGCTATCTTACTTGCAAGTTGAAATTCATCTTCTCCTTTTATTATTTCTGTCTCTATCTTTGGATGATAACTTTTCATTTAAACAGGTTCCTTGCACATTTAAAAAAAAATTTTTGAATTTTTTTTTACTCCTTACGGAGTAAATTTTACTACTTTTTGAGTCATTTTTACGTTTACTTCTTTTATTAGAGAATAAATTTTTTTAGGTTCAGGGAAACTTAACTAAAAATTTAATGGAGAAATTTTATTGTTACTAATTTCAGAGTAAATTTTTACGTCCTACTAAATTTCCCTAACATTAAGAATCGAAAATTCTACTGCGCTGATAATTAGAGTATATTAGAGTATGTTATGAAAACAGTAGAAGCATAAATTCTACTATAAAAAATTAGGAGTAAATGTTCTTTTATGCAAGAGTTTAAAAAGTAATTTTTACAGAAGAGAATTTAAAAATTCTCCAGAGTTTTAATGAAAATTGTTTTAGAGAATAGAGTAAATATATTGAGGTATTGGTTCGATTTTGCACAATGTTTACACAGTCACTTATCCTGTGACTAGAGGTTTGAAGTTTGAAATCAAACCGGAAGTAGGTCGATGCAAAGCTGAGAGAGTGAGTGAGTGAGAGGGAGTTTATATGGAGCTTCCGTTTGAGGCGTACTTTGAAAACGAGCAAATCGAGGCTGATGATCTCGAGAATGCTTCTACCACTCCATCCATAATTTGTACACCAAGTCTCTCAACTTCGATTGTACGCCTCCATGCGTTCGTCAAGATTTAGTCAAGAACTGTGTGGAAATCACTGCATTAGAAAGCAACTTGCTTTCCTCTTAATGAACCTCCTACTATAAATTCAAGGCACCTAATAAGGACATTAATTAATCCACATTTTTTTTATCGTAAACACAAAAAATCAACACAATTTTCTTTGTGACAACAACAAAAATTAACAAACAAAAAAATAATAACAAATGGACCAACACTCTTATTTAAATTCCATCAAAAATAGAAACTTTTATTATTTTTTAGGAAAATACCCGGTTATGACAATATGTAGTTGCTGACCTTATTTTAATAAAAGCATAGACTATATATATAATACCCTTTCGTTAGTTTCTTTTCTTTCTTTCTCAACTGTTTTAAACAAGTTTAATCAAAACAATTTGAAGACAATTTAACATATTAAATTAAAACAAAAATTCCCGAACTATTAGACATAAAGTCTTGGTTCAAATATTAAGTTAATTTTTATTAACTTTAAAGACTGTGTTATATCTTTGGACGTAACAATTCTTTACAATTTGCTAAAATTGACGAAGCTTGAAACAAAAAAATTAAATTTAAAAATTTAGAATTTGATTCTTAAAAAAGAAAATTAAATGTGAAAAATATTTTCAATTTCAGGGTGGACCGGTGTCAGCATTCCCCTTAAATCAGACTCTTATGAATATCTACGGCCGCCGGTCGGTCAGTCCGGATGTTCCAAGTTCCCAGGATTCAAATCAGGTTTGTCTAATGATAATTAAAGTTGTCGCAAAACTTAAATACGATATTTTCATACATCATTCAATTGATTTAAAAAGAAATTTTATTTCTTTAAATACATTATTTAAAGTATTCTTACTATCGATGTCTTTTAATTCATCAAACGTTGAAATTGATTTTTTTATTACTTATATTTTGTATTTTTGTAATTAAATTCATTAAAATTCAAATAAAAAGTACCTAATCTCATATTTGATGTTAGCAATATCTAATAATTAATTCTTAAAAGATTAATTTTGCACCTCTAGTACTATGTACGATTGGGTTTCAACCGTATAATTTAATAAATAAATGAATAAATAATTAAATTTGAAGTTACCTAAAGTTGGTGTCAAACCAGACTAAAAAGAAATGAAGCAAGCAAGCAATAAAACAAAAAAGTCACTTTACTAACTTCCAAAAATCGATTGAAAAATAATTTATATAACGAGAAGAAAATTAAGAACAAACTTTCTTGAACGATATAGAATAATTAGTACCTATACACAAACTTTATAATTAATTGCGGATTAAAAGTTACAGTAATTGATCAGATTGGAAACTGAACTTAATTATATTAAATAAATTTGCATTTCCTTCTTGAGTTCAATTACATAGCGCCCTTTAATTACGGGAATTTTTTTTTTTTTTTTTTTTTTTGAAAGAGACAAAATAAAAAAGAAAATTGCTCAACGGTAGAATTTTCCGTGATGTAAATTAAAGTTTGTTGTTTGAAAGGACTTACTTTCTTTTCGTTATCGACTGAAGACATTCCCCGTCTTAATTAGTAACAAGACTCCAAAAAAGAAAAAAAATTTATCCAAAAAAGAAAAAAAAATACCAGCAACCATGATTCTTGAGGAAAGTTTAATTAAGTGCAAGGTTGATGAACGTCTCGTGTAGAAACTACGGAGGTCGAAGATCGTCTACCTGGAAAATCGCTTGGGTGCAATTTTGTAGCACGTCGACTTGGAATAATCGAAAAGCTTCATTCGACATATAAATTGAAGACGTGACAAGACACTTTACCCCAAGGACGAGTGGTGACTGCTTGATTAGCAAAACACCACAAGTGTCATTCATTCCGATTTTTTTCCTTTTAAATAAAATTTCTATTTATTTTCTCCCTTTATTCTGTCTATTTATACAAAAATTTATTTATTTACTTTTTTGTTTTAAAAAACGTTGCGGATTTCAACCTCATTTTACTAAATCAAATTTTATTTTCCTTCCACATCCACTCCACTTTCACTTTTAATCAAAATATAAAAAGGGGACTTTTGTCAAACAAAAATAACATTCAAACTCCTTTTTATTAAATCCATTTTTTTATTCGTTGCAATCATTGAAACAAGTTGTTCATTTCATGATTATTTAGCTTCCTCAATATAATATATACCATTTCATTTTCGTTTTCATGTCAGGAATGCAATTTTGACAAGAATTAATGAAAATTTTAATAAAGAAAAAAGTTATTTCAAAAAATACAAAAATCAATTTTTTCAAAAACAAAAAATAAGAGATAGAAATTTCTAAGTTGCGGTACACTTTAATTGAGGTAAGGTACTCTGAGAGGGTAGTTTGTGCTATGAATGTGGTATTGTTTAATTTTTTAAACAAAATGTTGCGTTGTCGTTTTGTTTTTGAATGTTTTTCTAATCATCTGCTTAAAAAACAAAATATTTACAACTGTCAAATTAAAAAATCTTAAAACAGTTCATTGTCAGATGAAAAGAAAAGTTGGATTAATATTAATAATATTAGAATTCAGAATTCGTGAAAATATAATTCTTGAAGATTCGTAAGGTAATTTGGTAATTTTAAAACAATATTGAAAAAATTAGTACAAGATTTTTATGTACACATACACGTCTATGAAGAAAAGTTTAATACAAAAATTTTTATTAGTAAATTAATATTAAAAATATTGCAAAATGCTAAAGATTGAGGAAAGAAAAAATACATTAAATGGAATGAAATTAAATAATGAAACTATATATAATAATGGAATTTTAATTTAGTATAATTTCATATTATATTTAATGAGTAAATGTAAGTTAAAAAATCAATATAATACTACTTTCTAAAGAATATTATTAATATTTTTATCAATAATGATTTACAATGTTTGTCTTACAAAATCTTTCATAATAAATTCAACAAAATATTTCGCATATATTATGTAAAATTTAATAAATAATATAAAGTAAAAATAAAAATTAATAGTTTTTCTGTATCTGATTTACAAAGTCGTAATGTTCTGTAGAGGTTAGCAGATATCATCGAATTTTAAATGTACCCAGATAACCAGCGTACTAGTACGATGCATGTACAATACGATTATGGCGTATTAGTCGTACTGGTACCGTACTCGCCATCTACCTTCGCACGGTAACAGGTACTGTACTAGTATGTCGTACCAGTATGCTTATGCTCGTATAATACGAGTACGATAATAGTATGGTGTACTGAAGGATTTTGTAATTTAGTTTATCGTACGGTTACTGTATTCGTACTATACTAGTACCGCGTGTAAAGCCTTTTATATCCCTCCCCCTTTTGTGCTTTAGTCTGTATTAAGTATTAACTATTTTAATTTAATATTTGATGATAAATTTTCTGAAAGAATCATTACTAAGATCAATTTAATTTTGAAGTAATTTATTTTTATTAAAAGAGTTATTTTTTTGTACCTAAAGATATTATGTAAATCATGTAACTTGTAACTCCATTTACTTTTATTAGAATAATCAGTGTTTTGAAGTATTTTAATTAAATAATTCTGTAGTGGTTTTGCTTTGCTAATTTTTAAACATTCTTTAAAATAACTGTGAATAATGCCAATTTATAATCTAAAGTACTTTACTGTAAGCAAAATAATTTGGACGTTCTAACTGTAAATGATAACACATGTATATATGTGATCTATAAGAAAAATTATTAAAAAATATTGCGATTTCTATATATTTTATTGTAACTCTTGAATTAAAATGTTTTTCTCAAGTGTAAAGCACAAAACAGTTTAAAAATCAGAAGTTGTCCATTGCTGTAGTAATTAGAATACCGCTAATGATAAAAATAAGCATCATGACAAAGCAAAACCACTTGAGATTAATAGTATACACATATTACACATAGATGAATAGAAACTAAACCACTGATTTCTAATTTAAATATAATGACACATGTTACAAATATTAAAACTTTTGTATTGCATCCTAAAAGTCAGCTTTTCAACAAAAAATCATTGCACCATGTGCACTGAAGGCATATGTCATTGGCAACTGTAAAGTAAATTAGGTTATATTCGCATTACCACGCAGAGTACGGTGTACCGGTATGGTACTTGTATCGTACGAATATGCTGTATTTTGATAAATGACAGTACAATGTAATGGTACTATACTAACCTCATACTTTTATGGAGTACTTTTATTTTACAATTTCAGTCGTACGACAAACCGTCATTATACTGGTACCGTACCAATACGTATATACTTAATTATTTTGTGCTGGTACAATACGAGAATAATCTCAGTACGCCGTACTGGAAAATGACGATCAGTACGCTTGGCTATCTGGGTATGTATACTGTGTTGTTAATAATAATAATACTTTCTTTTAACATTATTGATAATCTTTTGGACATTTTTGATCTGGTATTACGTGGGGAAGTAAATTTAAAGAAGTGAAAATCAATAATGAAAGAGTTCATAAAACATTTTTTATTTACACCGTCAAACTTTGTATACTTTCTTGTAAAAATTCATAAATAATATCACTCCTTTTTTTCAATTCTCTTAATAAAAAAAAATTTCAAAATATTTTGCGTAATCGGTAGTTTTATACGTTCAAATTATATATTTCGATTTAGAAATATTTTGTTTAATTTCGGTTTCTTTAAAATAAAAGAATGGACGATGACTCTGATTATAGTGGAGAAAACTCTAGCGAATATGATTCAGATGATGAACAAATTGATAATGTCCCTGATGGACCGTATAAAAAAGCTATTGGAAAATATCTGCTATATTTAAGAAGTGCCACGCGTGCGACTTATGGCGACGTTCTTGGAATATTAAAAAATTTAAAGGATGTTGTAAAATTGTATCTCGAGTATTGTATAAAAAAATGGGAGATATTTTACAGGATGCCGTAGGTTTACGCTTAGCGGATTATGTTGATATTGCGAATACATTATCATCTGTTGATTGCAGTCAGGGGCTTCATAGTATTTATTGTCAAGATAAATATTTTAAGATGAAGTTCAATGTTGTCATTCCTCGTCGTATTGAACTTGGTGCTAAGTTCGTTCCTTCTGGTTCTGCGACTGTAGGTGGCAATCAGCCTATAAGAAAAAAATCGAATGAATTTATGTTTATTCCAATTAGTGAAGTTCTGCCTAAATGGATAGAAAATGGAACTTACGAAAATGTTCGTCAGAATTTGAGAAGTGAAACGGATGGTTTATTATAAAGTTATTTAGACGGGACACACTTTAAGAGTCTAAAGTTTAAACAGGATCACGATAATGCAAAACAAATCCAATTATATTTTGACGAAGTTGAAATGTGCGATCCAGTTGGTTCAAAGTCATCATCAAATAATAAATTAGGAATGTTCTACTGGATGGATGAAGACGTATCCCCCCTCTATCAATCGCAATTTAGATTCATTAACCTTGCAGCTATAGTTCCGAATCCTCATATTAAGAAATATGGAATGAATAAAGTCTTAAAACACTTTGTTAAAGATATACAGAAATTGCAGAATGGTATTGACTTACCTAATGGTGAAAAATTATATGCTTCTGTTTCCACAGTAAAAAGAGATAATCTTGCATCACATGAATTGTCCGGGTTTAGAGTACCAGCTGAGTGGCCTCCCTTACTGAATTATATTAAAATGCTTGAGATTATGGCAATATCTAATGCTGATGAAATAAATGTTTCTTCTCTAATATCTAGAATGTTCAATTACGGAATATTTAGAAACGTTTCAAAGTATATACAATACGCCACTTATTCAAAATCAGCATTTTCTTCTGCATCGGCCAGGTCATATTATTAAATATGGCCCTCTAGGACATTTTAAAACAATTAGATGTGAATAAAAGCATCAGTGAGAGTGTTGTGAAAACAATGAGAGTGTTGATGAACCTCGTGATGAACTTCAGCAAAAGGCAGCACATTTGAATAATATTATAATAATAACATTAATTAAATTCAATTTAACATTTTTAGGAAGGGACGCATGATTATTCCCCAAATGTCATTTTACCGAACTGCACTTTTGCGAATAGTCATTTTTGCGAAAAGCCAATTTTGCGAAATGTCACTTTTGCGAATTGTCATTTTTGCTAAAAGCTATTTTTGCGAATTGTCATTTTTGCGAATGGCCATTTTTACGAATTGTCAATTTTCCGAAAAGTCATTTTTGCGAATCGCCATTTTTACGATTTGTCAATTTTTCGAAAAGTCATTTTTGCGAATTGTCATTTTTGCAAAAAGCTATTTTTGCGAATTGTCATTTTTGCGAAAAGTCATTTTTGCGAATTGTCATTTTTGCGAAAATTCCTAAAGTAAACTTGTATGCATATATAGATTCACTATAGGAATTTTCGCAAAAATGACTTTTCGGAAATTTGACAATTCGTAAAAATAGCGATTCGCAAAAATGACTTTTCGGAAAATTGACAATTCGTAAAAATGGTAATTCGCAAAAATGACAATTCGTGAAAATAACTTTTCGCAAAAACGCCTATTCGCAAAAATGACAATTCGTAAAAATAGCAATTCGTAAAAATGGCGATTCGCATAAATGACATTTCACAAAAATGTCTTTTCGTAAAAATGACAATTCGCAAAAATGACTAATCGTAAAAATAACATTTCAGAAAAATGTCTTTTCGCAAAAATGACATTTCACAAAAATGTCTTTTTGTAAAAATGACAATTCGGAAAAATGACTTTTTGCAAAAATAGCTTTTCGAAAAAATGACAATTCGCAAAAGTGACATTTCGCAAAATTAGCTTTTCGCAAAAATGAGTATTCGCAAAAGTGCAGTTCGGTAAAATGACATTTCGGAAAAATGACATTTGGAGAATAATCATGCGCCCCTTTTAGGAAATAGAAATTTGGTATTCTTAAAAAATGGTTTATAAAATTCAATGTTAAGTTTAAAATGTATTGGAGTAGGAAAAAAAGAGAAAACAATTAGAAGAACCAATAAAATCAACACAAAAAGACAAAAAATTTAGCGTTGGCTGCCTAACCCCACGAGTACTTTTTTAAGAAAACATCCACAAAACCCGTAATATTAAAAATATCGCAATTCCATTAACACCATCGTCTTCAGCACTAAATTCTGCATTGAAAATCACTATACAAGAATTTTATTCGTGTAACTTTATTAACTAACATCACCAAAATAACTCTTAGAAAAGTTACATCCAAAAAGTCTGTTTTCATAAATGATACTGTCATTGATAAACTGCTGCAGCAATAATGCCCATCTGTTAGCAACTAAAGTAAACTACCATAAGCAGTTTACATTATCAATAGCGCACGATTTGAAAAAATTATGCGGAGATAAGAAGCAATTGACTGCCTTACCCCGTTGGCTGCCTCGCCCCGTTCTCCTCTACCCTGGATATTTATATCCACTGTTTTTTCTGTGAAATTAAAAAATTGCTAAAAAATTTGTTTTTAGATATTTTTGAAAATCTTTCTGTCTGATTTTAGGTATTTGTGACCGTAATACACTTACCAAATTTTATCAAAATCCATCAAAACGTGTAAGAGAAAATTTGTCCACAAGAATCGGTGCGACATACACACACATACACACTAGGGTGGTTCTTAATTGGGCGATGTTTCCAAATTTTTGGTCTCACCCCAGAAAATTAATCAAGATATAAAAAAAATGTTCCTGAAAGTTTGTAGCAAATCGAACAATATCAACACGTGCCTCTATACCCGTGTAGAAAAATTGTTGGGTTCTGGTGTGGTGCCAGAAAGACAGTCTATTCTCTAACTGGGCGCTGAAAAGACTGTCTGACCATGGGCTAATCAGACCAGTGACGATCGAACCACGCGTTGGTCCAGACTGGACGAGCTAATCAGGGCTAATGAGCAGTGCTAATATTTAAAATTTTAGGTTCGATTTCAATATTTCAGTCTTTTAATTTAAAATAATTTACCCAAATTTACTCGGTTCTCACGTTTATTCAATGTAATGTGAAAAAATGAATTAATAATAATAATAAATATTATTGTTATTCATATATATGTGTGTATATTTATTTAATGACAATAACTTATTATTATAATAATTATATTATTTTCAAATAAATAAATATTACTGCACTGGCAGTAAATATCATTTAAAATAGTAATATTGAAAAATAATTTTAATAAAAAAACAAGTTGCGTTAATTGGTACATTTTTTAAATTCATTCTTTAACAGGCCTTTAACATTATTTACAAACATGTTTACAATTTTAGTTTATAACACTTATACAGATTATATATAGTAATTTTATTATTTTATATAACACTTACAATGAAAAATATCCGCTCGCATGTGGGATCGAACTCACGCCCCCCACCCTTGACGACCCGACTCGAAGCATTTAAACCGCACGGCCACTAAAGTCTGGGTGTGAACTCTCCTAATTTACTATATCAATGCCAGTGTCATATATTCTGTTGCTTATAAGGACGAAGTGAAAACTATGACTAAAATTATTACACATAATAATCCCGAATTATTTTAATTATTATATATGAATATTTAAATAAATAATTCTTACAACAATTATAATCATTAAACAATTTTTTAAAGTATTACTTTCAGTTTTATCAAAAAATTTTTAAATAATTGAATTCTTTTGACGAATTTTAATAGAATTCTTAATTATAATTATACACTTTTCGAAGAATTCGATTAAAATTGTATTAAAAATAATTGAATTATTGAGAAGAAACTTATAAAAAATTTGTAAATACTTATTGAATTTTTGTGAAAGGTTTTTTATTTATGAAAGTAATTAAATTTTTGCTTACATTTTCTTTTGCCAAGAATCTTGTTACAAATTTGGAAAATAATTGAATTTCAGAGAACGATTTTATTATTTATAAAGATAATTGAAATTTTGATGAGAATTTAAAAAAAAATTTTGAACATAATTGAATTTCTGTGTAGAATTTTGTTACTTTTGAAAATAATTAAATTTCTACAATAATCTGTAACTTCTCCAACACACAATTGTTTATAGTGTTTTTAACTAAAATTCTTCAACAGATAAATTATTTTTAATAATTAATCAAATACAATATGTTAAAAAATTTATCTAATTTCAGGAGAATTTGAATGGCATTTTTCAAAAATTTAAGTTCTTTAGAATTTTTAATTAAACTCATTGAAAATTTTATTTTTAATAATTCATATAAACCTACAAAAATTAACAAAAATTTCAAATCGTTCAAATTTTTGAACGATTCTTTACATTGACTAAATTATTCCATTGAATTTTGAAGTGACAATCCATGTATAAATTCAAAGAAGACCGACAAATCGGGCACTAAAGTCTTGATTGTACTTTGATTTGTACTTTAAAAATTTTGAATTCTAGTGATGCCAATAAAGTCCCATATAGCATACAGTTAGAAAGTCTAAATTAGACCGTCCAGAAAAATTCCATATAGCACACAGTTAGACCGTCCATATTAGAGCGTCCAGATGCGTCTAGTTGGGGCAATCACTGGACTCCAGACTGCCCCGAAATTTTTCTACACGGGTAGTCGACTAAAATTTTATATGGGAATTACATGTAATTTTCCCTTGAAATCACTCAAAATCTCTTCAAGCTTATACAAATTTCTTTAAAATTCCCAAACTTTGGTCTCTTCTAGTACATGATAAGAGGTACAAATTCCAATTTTTGCAAATTTTTTCTAAAGTATTTGATTCACGTACCAGCTTGCTAAATATGCCTCACAGTGGGTCAAAATAAAAAAACAGGGTTCAAAATAGTCTACAGGTCACAAATCTTATTGAATTTTCAAAAAAAAAATTGTTAAACACTCAGCAATGAATTTTGAAAAGATCTCTCGAGGCTGATTATATCATTTTTGTTAATTGTTAGTCTATATATTGTTTAAAACAATAACAAATTGCACTTTTTTAGTTTTTGATGTATGAAATTTTGTAAATAGTGTATAATAGTACATTATGCACCAAGGATCGTAAGTTCGTCTTTATGAACGAGCCCGACGAGTTCTGTGATCACGCGAGTGTCATGAAGATGAATACGATCCGAGGTGCATACAGTCGTATTTTTATTATTTATGCAACACAGACTGTAATAAAAAAAGCTTAGATCGAAAACACTTCTTTATTTACAAACACCTGAAGACAAAAACGAAATAACCCAAGTGCGAAATTAAAAACGGCCCAAAACTGGCCCAGTGACGGCATAGTCAGTGCCTACTCTTGGCAGACAATAGTGGCCCGACTGTCGGGAGGTTAACCGCGGTAGGCCGTCGGCAGCTAATCATCGGCCGATTCTCGGTAAACATTAATGGCCCATTATTGGCTGCCATTACTCCCCAGTGTTGAAAAAATTAAAAAAAATATATTTTTTATTTAATTAACTAATTAATTCATAATATTTATACAGTTTATTTCCCTAAATTAATCGCAAACTTACAAATATTTGAAAAATTCTTACCGCTCGCGGGGATCGATACCTGAACCTGACGCACCACAGCCTAACACTCTGACCACTCTGCTACTCTGACGTGAAGTCGATAATGCAAAAGGGTTCTTATAAGCTACACTACACTGGCCGATACTGTGCCATTATTGGGCCGAGCTACGTCCCAATATTGGCAATTATAATTTGCCATCATAGATACAAAATGATAGACATTAATGTGCCATTATTGAGCCAAGCTACGCCCCAATTCTGGCAATTACAATTTGTTATCAAAGATACAAAATGTTTGCCATTAAAGTGCCACTAATGTGTCATTAATGGGCCGATCTTCGTCACATCACTGGCAATTGAATTTTTTCTTTAAAGATTTATCAACTTTGCCAATAATGTGCCGTTATTGGGCCAAGCTACGTCCCAATTCTGGCAATTATAATTTGCCATCAAAGATACAAAATTTTTGCCATTAAAGTGCCATTAATGAGCCGATGGTCGGTACATCACTGGCAATTGCTTTTTACCATTAAAGATTAATCAACTTTGCCATGAATGTGCCATTATTGGGCCGAGAGCTGGCCCAGTCTTAAAAAATTTGAAAATCTGACCATCGGCGCCATCATTGGCCCATCAATGGGACGTTTTGAACACCAGTAATGGCCCAGTAACTACTGCCAATTCTCGGCAGACATTACTAGACCAATGATGGGCCGTTTTTGCAGTCTTGGCATTTCGCACTTGGGAATATGTGACATACTACTAGTGTACCGATATACATTCAAACGTACGCCCCTGTCTAGTCGCGTGGAGGGGGGGGGGTTCGGGGGGTCTCCCCCCGACGTGGTCCAGGGGCGGAGTCACGGTCCGGGGGGCGAAGCCCCCCGACCACAAAAAAACAACTTAAAAGAATAATAATAATTTTTGACATTTCAAAGAACCGCATTTAATAATACCCCAAGCCCCCCGAAACCTAGCCGTGTGCTTCGACGTATTAATAAAAAAAATATCATTAAAGAACAAAAACATAATTTTTTACACGAGCGATCGCGAATCTTAGGTTAGGTTAGTTGACAGTAGAGTTGGTTGCCAGGGACCCTCACCAAGCGCGAATGCGCATGCGCATGCATTTGGTGAGAGCCCTTGGAACTGTGCGTCTGACAGCATCTAGTTACATTATATCCAACTGTTGTACAGAAATAGTAACATTATAACCCGGTTATTGGGTCTATAATGTAACTAACACGAAATAAAGTGTACTCCCCTCCAGCATTATTCGCACCGGGCTATAATAAGTAACTTACAACCTGCAAAACAGGTGGCGTAAAGTGCGTATTACAGTGCTGTGTTGCATAAATGTTGTTTATCGATTTAAATTAGTAGCCTGTCTTGATTTCAAATGAATCTGAGGGTTCATAGACACGATGTTTTGAGCTTTAAAGAAAATCCGTCCGCCATGATGGATCCGCCATCTTGAATTTAATCAAACTTATATAAGTTTCGTAATCAGCGACCTCGAAATCCCACAAGTAAAATTTGCAGGCTAATTGGAACAATTTTTTAAAAAATTCCGCCATATAGTATCCTCCATTATAAATTTTGGAAAACTAACACCGAATTTGTAATCAGCGACCCCGAGAACCCCCTAGTAACGAATTTCTAGCAAATTGAAATAAATAATAAATTTTTTTTGTTCTTTTTTAATTTTTTACAATAATAAACTTTCTTTATACATTACACATTTACTGTAAATGTTCAGACTTTTTCAGGCTGAGTGTTTAAACATTTTTTTTTTTAATTCATTACGATTTGTGACCTGTAGACTATTTTGAATTAAATAATTAATTTTTAATTTAATACTTGAATGTTGTAGTTACAAGAAAATGTACAATACAGAAAAAAAATTTCTACCCCTAAGTATAGTTTATGATAAAAATAATAACAATTATTTGTTTACACAATTTTTAAATAAATAATTTTTTATTTTTTATTACCAGTAGATATTTTACTCATGACAAATTGCACACTTGAAAAAAAACTGTAAATTTCTAGCCCGAATTGCAGTTTATAAAAAAATAACAGCAATTAATTGTTTAAACCATTTAATAAATTGTTATACTTTTTTCATAAATCAGAAACAATCAAACATTATTTTAATATGTATTTTTATCAATTTTTTTAATTAATGAACCTAAGAAATTATATTTTTATGATTTTTTTAATACTTATTGTTATTAAAAAAATGTTTAAAAACAAAAATTGAAAAATCGGGCTTGAGAGATCGATAGAGAATTTTATTAAGAAGATTTAGAAAAAAAGAAAAATAATATTGGTAAACAATTGTAACCTGTAGAGTGATTTGAAACGAAAAAGTATGTTTTTCGACACTGTGGACCGGTATTAATGCAAATGAAAAATTCATCATAACTTTACCAAAATATATTACTTGTTGTCGTAAAATAATTTCACAAAAAACTTTGATGGCTTTAATTTTTTTGCAATATATACTAAATAGAAAATATTTAATTTACCCAAGCAATTGTCAGTTTTCTCGTACATGCATTGATAAAAGTTATAAATAAACAAAAAGAAATAGCTGACACAAAAATTGAGCAGATATTACAAAATTTGTAATACTTCGCTATCCCGGGTAATTCCTGGTAGTGCAAAGATTAAAAAAATATTTGGACTAATTAAAAAAAAAGATGTTAATCTTTTTTCTATAAAATAAAATATGCATACTACCTAATAAATTGGACGCGAACCAAGTGTAAATATTCAAAACTACTAGAACTTAAAATTTATCAAGTGATTGTGTTTTGAAATTCGTGAAATGATAATTTCATTAGCTTAATTTTAAACCTGCGGAATGGAAATTTTTTTCTGTTCTTTTTCTATTGCAAAACTTTGTATAATATGGTGCCTTAATGAAAAAGGGTTGAAAATTAACACACGTTGCTTGAGCGTTTTATCAATTTAATTGCACTACAGAAAATTCAACAAATTCAGAGAGAGAGAGGGAGAGAGAGAATTCATTAACGCGATGCAATTGTTCACCTCCTCGCACATGCTCGAGGCAAAACCATAAATGCGTTTATGACATGAAAATTGAATCGGATATTCATCAAACTATTCTCTTGTTTTGTGACTATAAACACGCGATATTAATCCCATATAATGACACTTTCTTCGAATTATAAATAATCTTTAGATAATTTATATAATATTTATTTAATAAATAATAATACTATAATATAATACAATTTTAATATTCCTGTTTCAATAGGAGTTTCCTTCATCAGCAGATTTATCTGCTTTTATTTGTTTGTTTTTAAAATAATTTAATTTTTATTGTATTAAAAATGAAAATAACCAAGTTTTTGAAAAATTGCAATTTTAAAATTGAAAGTCCCGAACAAAGAACAGTTTATAATTTTTTTAAGCTAAAAATCATCGTCAAATAAATTAAAAAGTTTTAAATTATGATTTTTAGAGAAACTTTATCGTAACCTTTATACAAATTGAAATTATGAATCTTTTTTTAATTTTTGCGGAAAGAATTTTGAGTTTTAAAAAATCATATTCTGTTCTTTCATCGGTATTCTCAATGATTTTATAAAGAATTTTATAAATTTTATAAAGAACCACAAATAAAGATTCACTTTTTTACAGTTGAGAGCACCATAAGAAAATTGAAATTACATTTAAAAATAATGTAATTTTGTAAGCGTGACAATTAAAATTTGTTCACATTAATTAGATGTAATATTAATTAAATGTGAAATATTAATTAAGAGAGAAAAATATGTCGCAAAAATGAATTTTTTTTCTTTGGGAAAATAATAAAATATGAAATGGTTATATAATCGACGCTTGTAAAATAATTCAAAGTATGACATCAATTAACTTTCGTTTGAATAATTAGGTTTAACTGGAATAAGTCTTATGAAACTAACGTCCCTGTAGCCCACGCTTGAAGGGAAATAATGGGAACAATTAGTGTGAAACTACCGAGGTTACTGCAGTTGGGTCAAACTTCACAGCACCTATAGTGAACCTTCCTACAATCTCTAATAACCACTACTGCTCTCTTCTAATTGACTCAAATTGTGTTAAACAACAACTCTCTCCCCCTCTCCCTCTTTCTCTCACTCCCGAAATGATCGTTAAACCTAGGATAATCAAAATATTGTTTTACTCAAAGTGCCATTTCTCTTTAAAGTATATTTACAACTCTCGAATTACTACATATATCGTATATTTAGCACTTTATGGTCCAAAAAGTCATAATCATTAAAAGAGAGGACAACTATAAATTCAAGCATAAATAAATAAATAATAATCGTAAATAATCTATTGTGTAATAGAAATTAATGATTATAGAAAATAATTAGTATCAACAACCAGAGTAAAAACAATTAATTTCTTTCATTATAACTTTATATTAATTGTAATTAATTATCAATTTTATTGAAACAAAAAAAACCAATTTAAAGAAAACAAAACTCATTTCAAGCAAATGAAACTGTTTTGGACTAAATTAAACTTGTTTAAATTTAAAACAAACAAAACAGTACAAGCAAATAAAACTGTTTTGAACAAATTACACTTCTTTGATTTAAAATAAAACTGTCTTTGCATAATTTCATGTATAAACCAAAAAAAACTGTTTTTATTAAATTGAGGCCTTGGATCCAATAACTCGCCCGACGCTCGGAGGAACGCGCAACTGCCAGTCAGTGAGTAGTGAGCGCCTCTGGGCCACTCACTGCTACCCGACTGGTATTAGCGCGTGCCTTCGAGCGTCGGGCGAGTTATTGGATCCAAGGCCTCAATTAAACTTGTTTGAAGCAAAGAATTTTTTTGAAAAAACTTTTTTTTGGTCTAAATTAAATTTATTTGAACTAAAAAAAATGTTTTTTACCACTTTAAACTTGTATAAACCAAAAAAAACTATTTATACTTAATTAAACTTGTTTCATCCAAAAACACTGCTTATTTGAACTTATTTTAAGCAAAAAATCTCCAGTACAAGCAAATAAAACTGTTTTCGATTGAATTAAACTCGTTTAAAAAAAAATCTTCAGTACAACCAAATAAAACTACTTTTGACCAATTTAAACTAGTTTGAACCAAAAAAAAACTGTTTTGGACCAATTTAAATTAGTTTGAACTAAAAAAAGCTGTTTTTCATCAAATTACACTTGTTTAGAACAAAAAACCAATATAAAGAAAATAAAACATATTTCCGTTTTGAACTAAATTAAACTTGTTTGAACCAAAATAAACTGTATTGGACCAATTTAAGTTTGTCCGGACCAAAAAAAGCTGTTCTTCACAAAATTAAACTTGTTTGGAACAAAAAACCAATTTAAAAAAAATAAAACTGTTTTGTACAAAATTGTACTTGTTTGAATCAAAGGAAAATGTTTTTGGCAAATTTAAACTAGTTTGGAGAGAAAAAAATCAACAGAACAAGCAATTAAAACTGTTTTCGATTCAATTAAACTTGTTTGGAAAAAAACCTTCAGTACAACCAAATGAAACTGTTTTGGACTAAATTAAACTTGTTTGAACAAAAATAAACTGTTATAAATTTATTTGAATTTAAATTTATTTGAACTAAAAAATCTTTAGTTCAACAAAATAAAACTGTTTTGGACAAATTATACTTTTCATCAAATTATACTTGTTTAGAACAAAAAACTAATATAAAGAAAATAAAACATATTTCTGTTTGGACTAAATAAATTGAGCTTGTTCGAAATAAAAAAAATGTTTTGCACCAATTTAAACTTGTATGAACGAAAAACTGTTTTTGGGTTAAATTAAACTTGTTTGAACAAAAAAAATGGTTTTGACATATTTAAACTTGTATGAACAAAAACAACTATTTTCCAATAAATTAAATTTATTTCAACTAAAAAATCTTTAGTTTAACAAAATAAAACTGTTTTGGACAAAATTGCTCTTGTTTGAATCAAAAGGAAATTTTTTTGACCAATTTAAACTAGTTTGAAGGAAAAGAATCATCAGTGAAGCCAAATAAAACTGTTTTGGACAAAATAATACTTGATTGAATCAAAAAGAACTGTTTTTGAACAATTTAAACTAGTTTGAAGAAGAAAAATCTTTAAAGCAACCAAATAAAACTGTTTTGAATTGAATTAAGCTTGTTTGAAAAAACCTTCAGTACAACCAAATTAAACTGTATTGGACTAAATTAAAACTTTTTGAACCAAACGAAAGTATTTTGGACAAATTTAAATTTGTTTGAACCCAGGAAACTGTTTTTCACTACACGGAAAGAAAAAGTCTAAAGAATATTTTAATGTTTGTATTAAAAAGTTGGACAAGAGTCACTTTTTAAAAATGTTTCAATACTGTATCTCTAATTAATATTCATAACAATTACAAAAAAGTTTAAAGAAAATAAATAGACTTCACTTCCAAGCTTGCGTGGCTATGCGGTATGCGTATTCGACTTGTGTCCTGTAGGTCTAGGTTTCGATCCCCCGTGCGTGCGAAATTTTTCATTCTTAGTTTTAAGTGTTCTGTGTATAATTCTGAATATTGTTACATAAAGTATAAGTTTAAATAATTATTAACAATGATAATAATAATTTAGTCATTAATTTAAATAAATAAGATAGTCTGTTTAAATTATTAAAGAAAATAAGAAAAATATTTTTTAAAAACTTATTGCAAAAAAAGATATTCTATTAATTATACATATTTTTATTCATTCTCATAAACATTTATTAGTTCTATGCAACTATTAAATTTCTGCTTGGGTATTATTTATGATAAATCGTTTTTGTTATAGAATTGTTATATATTTGTTCTAAAACAATGTTCTAGTTTTGTTCTAGAATTGTTACAGACTTTGGTTCCTATTTTGTGCCTCCAGGGGGACGACATTTTGACCTGCCTGTTCCTCACCAGTTACAGAACTTGTTCTTTTTGTTCTGGAATAGTTATAGAATTATTCTGTAACTTTGCACACTGGGGATAAATCGTACCTGATCCTCTTTTCGAATTATCTTTTTTACAGATAGTCGGAAACTTAAAAATGTATTATCTTAATGTGGAAGCTTTGATTCAGAAGACTGCTGATTTTTCGTTACTAAAAATTTTTTAGACAAAGATTTTATAGATAATTATGTTCATGATTTTGAGAAAAGTAGGGGTAGGGGAGAGTGGGTCAAGACGGGGTACTTAAGGTTTAAAGCGCAAAAAAACGAAAATTATCGAATACATATTTTGTTATTTTATTTAATAACCATCTTTGGGAATCAGTCTTTAGTAATAAAGGCGCACAAAGGCCATCTGTTTCTTAAAAAATCATAAAATTAATAATATGGAAAAAATCGCAAATCACCCCACCTTGCCCCACCGGCGCGGTACTAAAAAAGCAATCTATTTCTGTCGACAAATTTTACAAGTAAAGGTTGCATCTTCATCTTCGTCATTGGCACCAGCACAACGGCACACAGCCCATTGGCCGCAGACAGAACAAGCAGCCCAGCTTTCATTTGAGTCTAAATAATAACCATTACAATTTATAGAGACAAGGTGTATTTTCCACTTTACCATCGCTAATTATTAATTTAACCTGACAAGCTTTTTTCTTTTTGGTCACTCTTATTTTATTCAGTCTTGATTTTAGTAGTTTTCTTAACTTCCCTTATTTCTCTTTTCTTTTGCTTCATTTGTGTACCCCGCCTTGCCCCACTCTTCCCTACCCTATCTTGCCCGCACCTACGAAATTTAATAAAATGATTAATTACTACAATTTACGATTCAACAAAGAAAAAAACATATGCTTCCCTTCTTCTATAACCCTTGCCAGTTATAAAAAATGTTATATAGTTCATTAACTGTTATTATTAAATAATAAACACCTTCTAAAAAAAGTGAAAAATTCACAAGAAAATTGTCGAAAACAGTTTTTTTAGTAAAACAGATAAAAGATTTGTTCTCATGGCTTTTAGGTTTTGTAAACAAGAAACTATCGTCTCGGTACAGTATTATGTAAAATATAATCGCGATTGGTTAATTCGTTTGTGAAATAGGGCCGGTACCCCGTCTTGCCCCACTCTCCCCTATAAATCCCAAAAATCACTTTTTAGTTTTTGTAAATACAACTATTTTAAAAAATGATTGGATTGGTTTAAAATTTGTTACTCAAGGGTTTCGGGGTCGCTGATTGCGAATATGATGTAAAAATAAAAAAATCTGTGGACAAATTCCTAATCAGCGAAACCCCTCGAGTAACGAGTTTCAGGCAAATTGAATCGATTTTTAAAAGTCGATCCAACATTTTGAGTTTTGAAAATCTGACGTCATATTCGTAATCAGCGATCCCGAAAACCCCCGAGTAACAAATTCTTAGCGAATCCAATCATTTTTTAAAATAGTTGTATTTAGGTCAATTTGTATGCAGAACAACTGTTGAAAAATCAATTTTGACAGTTAATTTAGTTAAGTCTCTAGCACGTCGGATTTACCCAGTATAAATTTTCAAAAACTACTAAGAAATGATTTTTGGGTACTTTACCCCCAATTTTCTCAAAATCCTGACGTGATGGGAGGTTTTTGTTAAATGTTAATTCGGATTTAGCGCACCAAAAGCTACGGTAAATGACTTCTTGATCTCAGACAACGGAAATTTTTATTTTTTTGCAGGCTTCTGAAATTATATATATATATATATATATATATATATATATATATATATATATATATTCATATATATAGTACTTTAGCATGTGACAAACGTGTCCAAATTCAAAAAATCAAAAAGTTTCTTGAAGAAGAGACAATTCGGAACCATAATTATCTATAAAATCTTTGTCTAAAAAATTTTTAGTAACGAAAAATCAGCAGCCTTCTGAATCAAAGCTTTCACATTAAGATAATAAATTTTTCAAGTTTCCGACTATCTGTATAAGAGATAATTCGAAAAGAGGATCAGGTACGATTTATCGGTTTGAAAATTTGTAATCTGGAAGTCATTTGGAACAACTCCCCACCAAGTTTGTAGCGATACATTTTAGAATAACCTGCCCACCTCTGAGGAGACCTGTGTATAGTAATTTTTTTAAACTTGTCTGGAATACACATCTGAACTCACCTTTCTTATAAGTATTAAAATAATTTTACTTCTGTATATTGATAGTTTCATAAAATATAATAATAATTTTACGACAATTAAAAACATTTTTTCTATTATATGAGAATATTTATAATCTATAATTTTTTTAATACATTTCAAACGTTTTATCATACGCAACATAAAGTTTCTTAGGCATCTTAAAATAATTTTTAGGAAATCAAATAAATATTATAAATTGTCCATCTTGTCCAACTTTTCTATAATATATTAGAATATTCTTTAGACTTTTTCTTTCCGTGTAAATTGAACTTGTTAAAAAAAACTATAATTGAAGGAACAATAATTTTCATTATCCAATTAATACTGTTTTGACCGAATAAAATTTGTTTGAACCAATCAGAACTTGTAAGAACCAAAAAAATGTATTTGTACAAAAAGAATCCATTTTCCATAAAAAAAAAATTTCCAGAAACAAAACAAAATTAATTTTAAATTTAGAGAAAAATTATTTATGCCAAAAACAATTCATACGGAACAATTAACTTTTAATATTAATTTTTCATAATAAATTTATTTTGCTGTGAGCGACGAATATATATCATTTTTCTCTGAATGCAATTTATTAAAATTTTGCAGTCGAATAGAAAAATTCAAGTCGCAGAAAAAAAGACGAATAAGCGAGAATGATTAATGGAACAATTCCGTTAATTGATCCTGAATGCGACAGGTGTTTTAATTATAAGAACAAACTAATTGAAGTACGCCAAGTTAATTTCAGCCAAACTTTCCCGAAAAGAGTCCTAGAGAAAGTTAACTAACACCCACTGGCATCTTTCGAAACTTTTTATTTATCATTCTTATTTTATTTCTTTTGAAACAATTATTTAATACTAAAGAAAAATTGATACTAAGCAACAATAATAGAATAATGGATTATCTGTTAGTAGATTAGTATCAATAAAAAAATAAAATATGGATTTATTTTTTGTTTTGATTTTTCTTTTATTTTGTATTTTCATTTTTAAAACTTTTGGTTCAAGTGAATTTTCCACACAGTTTTCAAATTGAGACAAAAAACGAATTAAAACGTTGCTTCGCAACACTTTTGATTCGTTTTTTGTCTCAATGTGATATCCTTAGAAAAACTGTGTGGAAAACTGTTAGTTTTGAAAAAATTATTCTGTATTTGTTTTTACTTAAAAATCAGTAGATCATGTCAGTTTTAGTCAGTCAAAACTTATTTAATTTAATATAAGGATAAAATAACAAAAAAAGTACATCCACAAAGACGAAAAAATTTAATTAAAAAATCATAAATTTTTTTGAAGTGGAGGGGGGATAATTTTTTTTTTATATTTGAAAACTTCAGTCACGTGTGATCAGTTAAATGCACAGCAATGAACACATTATAGTGCGAAAACAAAGAAGTAGCAGCAAGCCATGCAGAAGATTATTGGCCACGTCTGGTGCGCCATTTTAGCTTGGATAATAACACGAATGACCGTCACTCGACTCGAAACAACCGCACACACTACATGTTGATGTTATCGGCTCCCATGTAAGTTTCAGCGAGCTTTGTCCTTTTGATGTTGTAACTGTGGTTTAATTGCTCTCTTCTCTTGGAAATTTCACTAAAATTAAAACCAAAAATTCACGTTTACGTCACAAAAGAAGGAGAGAGAAAAGGACCAATTTCTCTCTAATTATGATCAAATTTAACATTTATTTCCTTAATTGCCGAGTGTTAGACATTTTTTTCTAAAGTATAATTATTGTTTTAGTAAAAAAATTTAACACATATTTAAAAAAAGTTCGAAAAAATTCTTTTTTTGTTTTTTTTTAAATTTATTTTAATCTTTTTACTTATTTAAATTTGTTTTTATTGTATTTTATTAAATTTATGAAATAATTTTATAATTATTTAATTATTAACTATTAATAGACGTAAAATAATTTGTCATTTGGATTTTTATTTTCGCATTTACTTGAAGTGAGAGTTTACTATAGAACTAGCAACAATTCTAACTTCTTCCTACCTTTTTTAAATAAAATTAGCAATTTCAAAAATAATAGAATTTAAAAATTTTCTAATTTAAATTTTTGTTGAAAACACTAAAAAAATTCAATTTTGGAGAAATTACAAATAATTGCAGAAATTCAATTATTTAAAAAAAAATAAAATTCTGCTTATAAAATTCAACTATGTTTAAAATTTAAAAAAAAATTTCTTAAAAATCGCAATTATCTTTATAAATAACAAAATTCTTCTGAAAAGTTCAATTATTTTCATAAATGTCAAAAAAATTCTTGTCCTAATTTCAATTATTTTCAAAAATTTTTCTAATTTCAATGATTTTTAGTATCTACTAAAATTTCCCAAAAAGAATTCAATTATTTAAAATAAATTTTAATAAAATAGTATTGCAAACATTTAATTATTTTCATAATTATAATAAAAATTTCACAGGAATTCAATTATGTTCATAAAGAATAAAATTTTTTTAAAATTTAAAAAAATAAAAGTAATTTAAAAGTAATTTAAAATAAAAAAAAAAATTTTTAATTTAAAATTTATTTAAAATAAAAAGTAATTTAAAATTCTATAAAATACTAATTGAATTGAAATTATGAAAATAATTTTGATGAAGTTACAGTAACAATATTCTTATCTTATCTTATAATATAAAATAATGATTTTATCTCTCGGTCATCTTTAATTATTAGAAAACATGAAGAAATCAATTACTTCGAGCAATCGATATCTTTATGTTTTATAACAATACTTTTATAAGTTGCTTAATTTAAAAAAGGTTTGAATTTCAAAATTTTTAATGTCTTCATTCCAATTGAAAATCCTGTTTGAAAAATAAGATTAAAAATAGGAATTGTGCTAATATTTTTCTTCTTTTTCTATAACAAAATAATAATTTTCTTTAAAAAATTGTGATTCACAAACAAAAATAATGCAAAATAAATAAATTTTCTATTTTTTAATCACAGTTGTTTAACAATTTTCTAAATTTGTTTAAAAGTAAAGAACAAAAATCTGCATAATTTCAATTTGACAAAACATAACATTTAACAAAAATTTAGTCTTTTAATGAAAAGAAGTGAAAAAAATTCTGATGATTTCTATTTGTCATTACAATTTTGAATTAATTATAAAATAAAAATAATTATAACATAATAATAATAATATACAATCTATCTAAAGATAACAAAAAACAAAAGTATAAACAAACGACAACTTCAGAGTGTGAGGGACAGAAAATGTGAATGAATGAATGAATGAAAGAACATTCAAATTATTATAGTTACTTATATAATTTCATAAAAATTATTAAAACTATAAAAATAATATATAAATTGTTTTTTTAGAAGGTAAGCAAAGATTTCTTCATTAATATCAGGGATTAAAATAATAAATTAATGAAACGAATCGAGAGAATGAAATTTAAAAATGAAAAAATCGGAGCTTTTCACGGCACAGAAAATTTTGGGGTATTATTTTAACTCCAAAATAAATTAAAATAATTCATCAAAGGATTATTTTTTAAAATGTTTTAAAAATGATTTGGTTTTGATTTAGATACATTTTTTTCATTGAAAAAATTAATAAAAAATGTAAAGTTAGGGCTTTTTGGTTCAAAATTGTTTTGCAGTTCAAATTGTCATGTCAAAAGTTTGACAAATAATTTGTAAATAGAGTGATTAATGTTTTAGTGATATTAATTTCACTATAATTTTTACAAGACAGTAAAGTAAGGAAATTTTATCCGAAGTATTCAAAAAATATCAATTTAATGAATTTAATCAAAATCTTAAAAAGTCTATGAATTTTCTTTCGCAGCTTAAAAATGGAAAAAATCCATAAGGGACGTTTCACGTCAAACAGCCCAAAGCTGTGTCCAAAATTGTATGCATTTAAAATACAAGTTATGCACATTAAAATACTCGTCATGACATCCCCTTTCAATTGCAAAGTGGCATAATTGAAAATTCAAAATGGCGTCCTTGCTACGTCAATTAGAAGAGGCTAAAAACTCGAAAATAAGTAAATATATTTATTAATTGCTTTTAAAAAACGATGCATAAATATTTGGTCAAAATATATTTTACTGATTTTGGGGTCGCTGATTACGAATCTGAAGTCAGATTTTCAAAATTCAGAATGGCGGATCCAATATGGCGGACGAATTTTAAAAAATTCATTCAATTTGTTTAAAACTTTTTACTCGGGGGTTTTCGAAGTCGGTGATTACGAATCTGAAATCAGATTTTCAAAATTCAAAATGGCAGATCCAATATGTCGGACGAATTTTAAAAAATTTATTGAATTTGCTTAAAACTTTTTACTTGGGGTTTTTCGAGGTCGCTAATTACGATTCTGAAGTCCAATTTGCAAAATTAAAAATGTCGGATCCAATATGGCGAACAAATGTTGTGAAAATTCGTTATTCTTGAAAAATTTTGTGAAAGATTGATGAATTTTTATAAAAAAAATTTCTCGTGGGTTTTCGGTGTTGTTGAATGCGAATATTTTGTCAGATTTTTAAAATTTAAAATTGCGGTCTTATTTTGACAGACGGCTTTTTGAAAATCATATGCAATTCATTTGAAAATTGTTATTTCAGGTGTTCAAAACCCCCAAGTTAGTACATTGCGTAACAAGTGTGAACTAGCGGCTTTTTTGAAACGAACGCTAAGTTTTTGTAACGAGTTTTATTATTATTAATAATTAATAAATAAATACAAATACTAAGAGTTTCTAACCTTCTTTTCGTGATCGCTTGTGTAAAAGTTCCGTTTTTATACATTAATGATATTATTTTTATTAATACGTCAAAGTTCATGACTCGTTACGCAAAATTTAGCGCGAGTTCCAAAATGCCGCCACACGTGTTGCCCACGATACTTTTCATAACAAAATCATAAAAAGGCGTTGACACTGAAAAACTTATTTAATTGAAAAGAATGTTGAAAAACGGGTACATAAGATTCGGAACACAGATCCACTGTCAAGCGTACGTTACTACTTGATCGCGCAGGGGGGTTCGGGGGGTCTCCCCAGATGGGGTCCAGGGGCAGAGCACCGGTCTGGGGGTTGAAGGGGGGCAAAGTCCCCCAACTACAAAAAACCAACTCAAAAGAATAATAATAATTTTCGTCATTTCGAAGAATCGCATTTTATAATACCCCAAGCCACCAGACACGTTGGGGGCGAAGCCCCCCGAAACCTAGTCATGTACTTCGACGTATTAATAAAAATAATATCATTAATGAATAAAAACGGAATTTTCACACGAGCGATCGCGAAATGGAGGTTAGAAACTCTTAGTATTTGACAGATGCTGTGTTGCAGCTTTAAGACACGGTAAAAGTAGGTAACTGAACAAAAACATAATCACGCTTCTACTGGACGGCATTGCAACTACTCGAGCGTTACAAAAATACTCGAACAAACACAAACAAAGTTCTTTTTTGAACTGAACTGTCATTCGCAGTATTTTCGTAACTATGTACTAAAAAGAATCAATTTACGTTGGCCTACGGAGAGACAAATAACGCCATTTTTATGATTGCGGTATTTGAAAAAAATTTCAAGCGAATTCAATAAGTTTGTTCAAATTCGTCCGCCATATAGGATCCGCCATTTTGAATTTTAAAAATCTGACTTCAGATTCGTAACCAGCGACCCCGAAAACCCCCGAGTAAAAAGTTTTAAGCAAATTTAATAAATTTTTTAAAATTCGTTCGCCATATTAGATCCGCTATTTTGAATTTTAAAAATCTGACTTCAGATTCGTAACCAGCGACCCCGAAAACCCCCGAGTAAAAAGTTTTAAGCAAATTCAATAAATTTTTTTAAATTAGTCCGCCATATTGGATCCGCCGTTTTAAATTTTTAAAATCTGTCTTCCGATTCGTAATCAGCGACCCCAAAAACATTAAAATATATTTTGATTCAATATTTATGCATCGTTTTTTAAAAGTAATTAATAAATATATTTACTTATTTTCGAGTTTAGCCTCTTCTAATTGACGTAGTAAGGACGCCATTTTTATTTTTCAATTTTACCACTTTGTAATTGAAAGGGGATGTCATGACGAGTATTTTCATGTGCATAACTTGTATTTTGATTGCATACAATTTTGGGCACAGTTTTGGGCCGTTTGACGTGAAACGTCCCATAAGTAGAATTACAGTTGCAATTTTTATTAATAGTGATAAGAATTGATATGAAAAAGAATTTTAGTTAAAATTTTAGAAAATATTTGAAGAATTGCAGTTTTAATTTTAAATAATTTCAAAAAGTTTTACATTAAAAGTATTTAAAAATTTTAATTCCCAGTTGTCAAATAAATAACAATAAGTATTCAAATATTTATTATACAAAAATTAAAATATTTTAAAATGAATGAATTGAATAAATGAAAACTATTTTGATCATTTCTTAACTTGTCGTGTATGAAATATTTGACTATATTGTGAAAATATAAAATTATGTTTATTTATATAGACAGAGAGAGAGAAGAAAAATATTTTATATGTTTTCACTATGAGCTTATAATTCTAAACGTTGCATTGAACATTCGATTGCTAATAGTACGTCAATTGGAATTTGCGAAGTTGTCATGTACGTCTACACGAATGTTGTGTGTATATATATATATACGTATGTATTTTAACAACCAAATCCGAAGCCCCACGAGAGTTGCCATCGACGAGTCGAGTAGGGGGAATGATAAATCCTGGATTTCACACGATTAACCCCCCTCAAACCCTGTATTCTATATGTTAAACCTACCGGTGTTAAAACCGTCGATCAAACTCTGCATTTGAAGTCGATTGTCATCTCATGTTCACTTATATAAAAAAAATCAAACTGAAATTTAATCTTCAAAAAATTTGTCAGTCCAAAAAATATTTTTCTTTTTTTCCTTCTATACTAGTTTGAAATTTTAAAATAATTTTTAAACTAATTTATAATTATTTGCCAATTTTTTAGTTAAAAATATCTTGAAAATAATTATTTTAGAATTTATAATCTCTGAAAATTTATTGACAAAAGAAATATTTTTTGTTTTTATTTTTTTTTAATTTTCAAATAATTTATAATTTGCACTCGACTGAAAATTGGTCAGTAATTTAATATTAAAATAATTAATACATATCACATTAAATCTATAAGAATGTTGCTGAAAAACAAGAAAAAAAACTTGTTGAAAAAGTTCGCAGCACATAATATTCATTTTTAAACTCTGATTTTACATCCTTATGGAGAAATATAACATTGTCGGTTTTAATAATAATAAAAAAGAACTATCCTGCAAGAAAATATATTGTTCCCAAAGGTCACGTTTTCTGACATAAAAAACAAAAGTTTAACAATCTCTCTACCTCTCTAGAAAAAAAAATAAGAAAAAAGAGAAAAAAAAGTTTGTTATAAAATTGTCGTTTAACATTTTTTTTCAGAAAATAAGGCACGTTGGTGTTGAAGAACCAGTATCTTCTTCACCATCATTCTTAAAAGATTCATCTCAGGTTGATGGCATCTCGAGACCGAATTCTGTCGACAGGGTTATTCACACTGACACAACTCAACACATTGTTGCAAGTCATGAAACTCTCAACAAGGTAAGACATTTTACTGCATATAATTATTGTATTCAATTAAAGGAAAACGAAATATTAATTAAGTTACTATTATGTAATGATTAATTAACCTTCTAATTAACCTAATTTTATATCTAATGTAATAATTAATGCATAAAAAATTCATTTTCTGGATTATATAAAGGATACAAATTTACCACTGTTATTTATAAACAAAAAGCAACATTTTGCAAACTTTTAATTATTTTATTTTTAAAAATTGAATTCAAATTTTAAATTAAATAATTTAAAAAGTTCACAATTAATAAAAATTCAATTATTAATTTATAAAGGACATTTAAACTATTATGACGTCACAGTTTCAGCAAACATGCTTTGCTCAAACTGTGATGCCATAGTAGATCAAATGCCCTTTCGATGAAAGTAATTAAGAATTCAATTTCCTTTAATCAATAAATTTTAATAGGAATCTTCGATACAATTTTATTGTTTTTAAAAATTTTAATAGAATTCTTCGAAACAATTCTATTACTTTTAAAAATTGGGATAAAATTCTTCATAAGAATTCATTTAATTTTTCAATACAATTTTAATTAAATTAGTCAAAAGAATTTAATTAGTTTTAAAAACTTGGTTAAAATTGATTATAAGAATTCGATTATTATTTAATACAATTTAATTTACAATTCTTTGAAAGAATAATCGAATCAATTCGAATGATTTTCCAAAATTTAAATGAAATTCTTCACAATAATTCAATTGCTTTTCCTAAAACTTGAATAAAATTCTTTATAAGAAGTCAATTATTTTTCAATAGAATTTTATATAAAACTCTTCAATGGAATTAAATTATTTTCAAAAATTCTAATAAAATAGTTGGAATCAATTCGAATAATTTTTGAAATTTTGAATGGAATTCTTTATAAGAATTCACTTTTTAATTTAAAATTCTTTAAAATAATTTAATTATTTAAAAAACAATTATTAAAATAATCGAATCAATTAGAATAATCTTCAAAAATTTGTATGAAACTCTTCATAATATTTCAATTGTTTTTTCTAAAACTTAAATAAAATTCTTTACAAGAATTCTAATATTTTCAAAAACTTTAAATTTAATATAATACTTCGAATAAATGTGAATAATTTTCGAAAATTTTAATAAAATTCTTCACAAGAATTCAATTATTTCAAATTCCAAGTTATTAAAGTTTTGAAAATTATAACATTTTCTAAAAAAATATTTTATATTTTAAAATATCAAAAAAGTGAAAGGAAATTTGTAAATTGTTATTAATAAATTATTAGTTTCCTTCTAAAATTTCAAAATATAATTTAAATGAACACAAAAATGTAAAGAAAGATAAAATTGCTAATTTTGGTTGATTTATTAAAAAATCCAACTCAGTACAATAATAAGAAGAAATTATATTTATTTTCGTCAATTTAATTAAAAACTAATTTACTAAGTATTAAAATACAAAAAAAAATAGAAATTATGAATCTGAAAACTTTTATAATTCCAATTTTTCATTTGAACTAAAAATTATAATTATTAAATTTTTTATTTTCAAAATAATTTTCTAAATTTTATTTTATTTAAAGAATTTTTAAAATTAAAAACTAAAGATATTCTTAATTTTTGTTTATTTAAAAACCAAATTGAAATAATTAAAAATTCTTTCTTAATCCTTTCGATTTTAAACTAATAAATAATATATTTAATTAAAGGAAAATAAAAAAAAATATTTTATTTAGTTTGAAAAAATGGGTTTAATGGTCAAATTTATTACCACAACCTTTTTATGAAACAAATTTAAAAAATAATAAAATACAATTTTTAGAGTAATTACAAAAAATGACAATGGCAAATATTTGTGATACACTCTAACCAATTGTTTTTTTTCACCCCCGAAGAAAAATACAGATTGAAATGAATCAATTTAATTTAGGTTTGAAAAATAGAACAAAGAGAAAGAATTTCTATTGAAAATTGTTATCGAATGAGATTTAATTAAAATTTCACGAATAGAAATAAACAAAAGAGAAAAAAGAATTTGAAAAAAATTTCTTTTGTTTTTTACATAATGAATATTATTTTCTTCTATTACGATTCTTTTCAAAATTTCACGATTTATTTAGTATTATGAAATGAAATTTGAACTTTTATATGAATCTTTTTGTATAAAAAATGAGAGAATATTTGAATTACAGGGTGAAATTTTTTTAAATATTAGAAGTAATTGCATTCGTTAGTGAATAATTAACAATGAAATTTTTTAATTTTATTAAATAATTTAAATAGAACAATAAAATTGGGTAATTAATTAGAATTATGAATAAATTTACTCTTTTTCAAATGAAGAAAAATGTTGTCCCTCTGGTGAATTTTTCCTCAAATCGTGCGAATTTGTCGGTACAATAATTTTCCGGAAGTCGGTAACTGAGACAGCTTTAATTTTCTCGAGGAAAATTCTCCCTTGCCGACAACATAATTTTCCACCCTTTGTATTCAAAATGAGCGAAATTCTCTAGCTGGAAAATCGATGTAGATGTTTGTCGAGTTGTTTGAATTAGTTGCCGAGCGGTGGCTCCAGTTTACTGGTAAAATACTCACTTTCTGTTTTATCCAAAGAAACCACGACCTACAACACGTGGATTTACAGTAGTCAGCTTGCAACTTTGCAACTCGTCGGCTAGTCAAGTTCGTTCGTAAAAGTAGTTTTTTCGTTCTAAACAGTGCCAAATGTATAGTTTTAAATTTATTCCAAAAATGTGTAAAAATAATTTTTTTTCACCAAAAGTGTATTGTGATAATGTTGCCTTTTATTTGCAAGTGAAGTGTTTAGAATTTATCAAGAAGGTTATTTTATTCGTTTCAAAAAAATACTAAATAAATTAACATTATAAACATAATTGTTTATAAATAATTTTCAAAACAATTAAAATAATTACAAACGTAACTGAAATAGTTGAAATAGTAATCACAATATTTTAAATAATAACAGAAATAGATTAAATGATAACAAAAATATTACTTAAAAGTAATAACAACAATAGTTTAAATAAAAACAAAAATAGTTTAAACAATAACGAAAATGTGAAAATAATTATCGATGTAATTCAATTATTATTAAATTATTTAAAAACAATTATTTAAAATAACAGTATTTCAAAATGATTTGAAAAAAATTATAAACATCAAAATCTCTAAAAACGCATAAAATTATAAACAAAAATTAACAGCAAAACAATAAGAAAATTTAGAAAAAATTACAAAGCCGTGAAAGTATACAGTAAAATAAACTGACTCGTAAATACTTTCAATCGAAACCTTAAAAATTCTAAACTTCCAGAAATCCCACCATTAAGTAACGTAAATACGTAAATGAATTAATTCTCAATTTTTATATAAAAAACCAAAACAAAAAGAATGTAAGAATTTTGCAATCAATTAAATAAATGCTGGTTGATTATTTAAAAAAAAAAATTACGAGAAATTAGTGTTAACAATAAACAATTAGTAACAATAATAAACAGTAATAAACGATAATAAAAGATAATAAACGATAATTAAACAGTAATAAACAATAAACAATAATAAAACTATAATAAAACATTAATTAATAATAATAAGCAATAATACATATAAATAAACAATATTAAACAACAATAAACAATAATGAAACTGTAATAAATAATAAACAAGTAGAAATAAAGTATGATAAACAACAATAAATAATAATTTACAATATTGAATGACATTAAACAATAGAAAAAAATAAAAACGACAATAAACAATAGGAAACAATAAAAAATGATAATAAATAATAGAAAACATTAGTATACGATTTAAAAACAATAAAAACTAATAATAAACAATGATAAACAATAATAAACAATAGGAAACAATAGGAAACTATAACAAACGATTTACAATAATAATGAACGATAAAAAATTAGTAAACAATGATAAACAATAGAAAGCATTAATATTCGGTTAAAAGACAATAATTAACAGTAGAAAACAATAGGAAACCATAATAAAGCTTAACGACAGTATTAAACAATAGAAAACTATAATAAACCATTTAAAACAAAAATAAATAATAACAAATAATAAATAATAAATAATAAATAATAAATAATAAATAATAAATAATAAATAATAATAAACCTTAATAAATTATTAAGAAATAATATTAAAAAAATTATACATTCTATTAATAAAGTACCTAATAAATAATAATAAATAAATTATTGAAGTTTCCAATTGAACTCTCTAAATTTGAATTAGTGCGGATTCGTTTACCAATTTGAATTAGTAACATTTTTTACTAATTTTTAGTAGTTTTTTACTAATTGCTAGTAGAAAATTACTAATTCAATTAGTAGAACGTATTTTTTACTATTTCAAATTAGTAAATTTTCTACTAATAATTAATAAAAAACTACTAAAAATTAGTAAAAACCGTTACTAATTCAAGTGGTAAACGAATCCGCACTATTTCATTAGTAGAAAACTACTAATTCAGATTTAGAGAGAAAATATTTAAAAATTGAATGTTTAGAAATTGAAATAATTTTCTGAAATAATTAAATTTGAATGTAATTTCGATGCAAATTAGATGAAGGAAAATTTAATAAAGTTTGTGAAATGCATTTGAAAGTTTTAAAGCTCCGAGGATTATAAAAGTGATTTTATTATATTATATCCTATACAGATAAGTAGTAAATGCTGCAACAGTCAGACACGAAATGTCTGATCGAAAGTTGATCTCACCACTTGGAAATATTTAGTTCAGTGCACATAACATTTATGCCACTCAGCATTCTATATTTTTGAAATATTCAAATTGTTCTAATATAAAAAATGACAAATTTACCATGTAATTACATAATTCACGAAATATATATCTACATATTGCGATAAAATTTTGTAAAAGTTTTTCAGGTATTTTTTTTATATTAACACTAAATATTAACTACTACTCGTTAAAACTTACTTATTCGAGAGAATTTATACAGACGGAAATATAGTGGATATAACTGCATGCAATTGCGCCATAAATTTTTCCCGCTAATAAAAAAAACACTTTTCCTCAACAATGAAAGTTCAAAAAAAAAAATTAAAAATACTTAAAATACTTAAAATACTTAAAATTAAATACTTAAAATTAAAAAGTAATAAGAAAATATGTGATTTTATTAATTTTGTAATTACATATTTATTACTTTTTGTCTATTGATTCATAATTTATTATTTACTCTTTAATTATTTGAAAAATAGTTTTCTTTAATTATTTCTTATTTATATATTATTTTTTCTCATTTGTTTTTTACTTTTTATTAATTATCATTATAATTTGTTTATTTTATTATTTAGTTTTTGGATTTACTTCTTTTCAAAATTCTCAATCTAATTACAAAAACTCAATAAAAAAATAATTATAACAATTAATAAAAGTAAATAATTATTAATTATTATTTCGGTTCCTGAAGTTGGCATCGATCCTCAGCATCGGAAAACTATTATTTCTTATTTTTAGTGATAAAATTTTAACTAATTTCACTTCTTTCATTCACCTAGAAAGAAAAAAACTTTTTGAGAGTACTTTTTAATCCTTAAACCTTGGGAAAAATTGAGTAATTTTTTCGGTTTCGTACAAAAAATATTTTTTGATGCTGAGCATCGATGACAACTTCAGGGACCTTAATATTTACTTATAGTGTTAATTATTCCATTCACTTAGGTATTATTTATTTATAATTATGCACCATTTATTTTGTAATTATATTTAACAACTACTGAAACAAATGATTTTTCGACACATAATTATAGAAAGAACTAAAATAAAAATTATCATAATTCTGAAAACAAAAAAGCAAATGAAAAAAAAATTTTTAAATAAAATATTAAAATTTCTACTTTTAAAACACAGTTCATTAAAAATTCACAATATATTAAAATTTAATAAACACACATTTTAATTAATATTAAATAGTTGAGAAAATGTAAACATCGCAAACTTTTTAACAGTTTTCAATTTTATTATTATAAAAAAAAAGAAATTTATTTCCCATTCAAAAAATATTATAAACTTTTCTTTCTCATTACATCTGTAAATGAAAGTAGTTCAGAAAACGTTTGTTCCATATATTTTCGAGGTCAGTTCAAGTTTTTATTTAAAGGCGATCAGAAATCCATTACTGAACTGATATAAAATTTAAAAGGAGAGAAATATTCGTGCTGGAAAATTATTATTATTATTACGAGTGTGTTTAAAGCGTTACGAGAGAATGCGCACATTTGACACATATCGGTTTTAAAATATTTTATGATAAAAGAAAAAAATATACATTCAAGTATGTTTATTATATATTAGTAAAATACAATAATATTTCTCAAAGTGAAACTCGATATTTTCCAGGGTCTATTTTTTCCAACTTTTCTTTTTTCAAATATAATATAAATATAAATGTGTGCCAGGTAATTCAATTAGTAAAAGTATAATAAGTTTTCTGATATTTTTCCACTAAATATTAGTTGGTTTCTCTACTAAAATTTAGTTACTTACTTTACTTTTATAATTTGAAACAAATTAGTAAAGTTTCACTAATTTTTCTAATAAAATGAGTTCTTTTTACACTAAAAACTAATTTTTTTATATAACCTAAAATTATTTAGGTAAAATTATCATTGAAACTTTTATTTAACTTAATTAACTTTATTTTAAACCTAATTAACCTTTCATTATACCTAGAAATGAGGTATTTTACTATTAAAATTAGTTCCATTTCTACTAAAGATTAATTGTTTTAATTATACTGCTAAATATGCGTTATTTTAACACTAAAAGTAGTTAAATTAATTTTATTGATGAAAATTAGTCCCTTGCCTACTAAAATACTAATTTTAATAATTTTACTGGTAAAAATCTATTTCTTTTATTAAAAACTAACTATTTTAATTCAATAGCTAAAAACGAGTTTTATCAATCAAAAACTTATTACTTCAACTTTACTAATGAAGATTTATTCTTCTTCTAGAAAAAATTAATTATTTTAACTTTACTGATAAAAATTTGGTTTTTCTTGACAAAAAACTAAACAGTTTTAATTCAACTGCTAAAATTGTGCTAATTTTTAACTAAAAACATTTTAATTTCAATTTTACTAAAAAAAAATTTTTTGCTTCCATTCGAAATTAGTTCTTTTTCAACAAAAAACTAATTATTTTAATTTTAGTAATAGAAGTTAGTCATTTTACTAACAAAAGTTTTATATTCTTCTACTATTAATTAACTATAATAATTTGAATGTTCTTGCATTCTTTCATTAATTCACTTTTTCTGTCCCTCACACTCTAAAGTTGTGTTTTGTTTATACTTTTGTTTTTTGTTAACTTTAGATAGATAGTATATTTTATTATTATGTTATCATTATTTTTATTTTATAATTAATTCAAAATTGTAATGACAAATAGAAATCATCAGAATTTCTTTTTACTTCTTTTCATTAAAAGACTAATATTTTGTTAAGGAAGAATCTGATGTACAGTCAAAACAAAAGTTAGTTCAATGTCACAATTTTGTAATTTAAAAGAAAAAGAAAAATTAATTTTTAAATTCGTTTTGGTGGAAAGGCGAAGAATTTAATTTTGAACATTTAAAACGATTGAAAGTTGCATTTGAATAAAAATTACAATTTTCTGTCCATAAGAAACATTTGTTAAATTTTAGGTTATGTTACTTAAATTATATATTATTGACAAAAAAGTATAATTTGTATTCAAATATAATTCTTTAAATTATTCAAAATGTAGAAAATTAAATTCCTTACGCTTCTACCGAAAGGAATTAAAAATTTTATGTGACCTTTTCTTTTAAAATACGAAATTATGACATTGGACTAACTTTTGTTCCGATTGTTTGTCGGATTCTTCATTAAATATTATGTTTTGTGAAATTGAAATTATGCAGATTTTTGTTCTTTACTTCTAAACAAAATTAGAAAATTGTTAAACAACTGTGATTAAGAAATAGAAAATTTATTTATTTTGCATTATTTTTGTTTATGAATCACAATTTTTTAAAGAAAATTATTATTTTGTTATAGAAAAAAAAGAAAAATATTTGCACAATTCCTAATTTTAATCTTATTTTTGGAACAGGATTTTCCACAGGAATTAAAACATTCAAAAATTTTAAATTCAAACCTTTTTTAAAAACCTCGAAGTGATCGCTTTCTTCATGTTTTATAATAATTAAAGATGACCAAGTAATAAAATCATTATTTTATATTATAAGAATATTGTTACTGTAACTTCATTAAAATTATTTTCTTCATTTTAATTCAATTATTATTTTCTAGAATTTAAATTATTTTTTATGAAAATAATTGAATTCTTTAAAAAAATTTTATTACTTATGAAAATAATTAAAATGTTTGCATACAATTTTATTAAATTTTTTTTTAATAATTGAGTTCTTTTTGGAAAATTTTATTAAAATAGTAGATATTGATAATAATAGAAATTAGAAAATTTTTTGAAATTTGTACGTGCGAATTGTTGCTAGTAAATTGCTTAGTCTTCGATACGGTACTAATTTTTATAAGGTTACTTCACTAGTAAACATTGAAAAAAAATTTCCACTAAATATTAGCCATTTTTTATAATTTTTTATACTGATGAAAAAGAGTTATTGTTATTCTACTAAAAATTAGTTATTTTAATTTTACTATAATAAAAATTAGTTTTTTATACTAAAAACTAAATATTTTAATTTTTCTCCAGATATTAGTTATTTTTCTACTAAAAACTAATGATTTTAATTTTACTGATAAACATTAGTCATTTAGCTACTAAAAGTTAATTTTTTTAGTACTTAAAATTACTATTACTAAAAGTTAATAAATTCTACACAGAAATGAGTTCTTTTACTGTGAAATATTAGTTTTTTCCACTAAATATTATCTACTTTTTCTACTGAAAATTCGTTATTTTACTATTAAAAATAAGTGATTTGAATTTTACTGAATTAGTTCCTCTTTTACTAAAAACAAATTATTATCTAAGAAGATCAGTTATTTTAATTTTACTTATGAAAATTACAAATTCTGATTCAAATAATTAATTTTTTTCTAGTCACTACTAAAACGAAGAGTAAGCAAAGATTTTAGGACCAATTATTTATTGTTTTACTAATTAATTAATTATTGTTTTACTAGCAGTAGGGGAGACTGGGGCGAAAAGTTAAACTGCCAAAACCGTTAAAATTCATTATCTTTCGAACGAAAATAGTTAGAGCATTGCAATTTTAATTATAGAAGGGTGTTATCACCCTAAATAAATGTCCGGAGTTGTGTGACATTCTGTTTATTTTTGTGGTGTCGATATTGCAAGTTTTTTTTCAACCTACTTTTGAAAATTTTTTCGAAAAAGAAAATATCAACTTTTAAGTATATTTTTTGCATTTATTATTACCGCGATTTTTTTACTTCATTATTTGGGTCCCCTGAAGAGATACCTAAAGATATTTGTTAAATATCTTTAGTCAAATTTTTTATATTTGTTGTTAAAGCCAAAAACGCACCCTGGGGCGAAAAGTTAAATAATGGGTGGGGCGAAAAGTTAAATGTATTTTTACATGTTATTAAATTTTTTTTTTTTATTTTTCGTTTTTTTGGGTTTATTTGGTTAAACATTATTTATTTGACATTGGGCAAGTACTCTGTCAAAAAATAAGCCGGTTAACGTGAAATAAACCAACAAAATTTTTTTTTTTTTTTAAATTTCAATTTTTTAATTTTACAACTATTCTAAAGCTTTTGTCAAATAAACAAAGATCTTTTATTTACTAAATTACTTGTTTACGTATACTTTAACTTATCTACTACTTATCAGCTATCGGAAAATAGTTTTAGTAGGCTAAAAATAGAATTTAACTTTTCGCCCCAGGGTGAGGCGAAAAGTTAAAAAAAACAAAATTTTCAAAAAAGGGCAAAACATGTATTTTTTTCGAAAATATCAGGAACTTTTTTATTGAAAGTTGTAGGGAACAAGTTGCCCTACAATATTGATATACAAATATTTGCATCTAAGCGGCTTATATTGCCAAGAAAAAATCATTTATGCAAAATTTAACTTTTCGCCCCAGTCTCCCCTAATTTAAGATTTTACTAGTAATAAATTACTTTTATTAATTCTAATTGAAATTTAGAGTATAGTGTAAAAATAGTGTGTAAAAAATAGTAATAAAAACTAGTAAATTTATAAATTTTTTAAAGTTAAAGTTAAAATTAAAGTTTAAAATTTTTTTTTTTATAACTTGAGTACATAATTAATTTTAACTTCTTTTTTTCCAGTGCATCTATGTCATTTTACTTTCGTGCAGGTGTGTTGTAATCAATATCTATTGATTGAACATAACCTACTACAATGGGAATTTATTTATCATGAAATAATAAATTTAACATTCAACCGCTTCAATAAATTGGGACAATTTAAATTAATGTAGGTACCTACACATTTTTTAAATGACAACTGTTATCGTAAAATTTTCTCGAAAAAAGTTTCCTTCATTTTGTATTCACTTTTAAATCTTTCTTCTTCTTTTATTATTACAAAAAAATGTGTTCCATTTTCGCTTTTTTTTCTTGTTACTAATTTCGTTTCTTCTTTTTACTTCTGAACTTTCATTCATAATTTCTTTTTCTCTGTTTATTTTGCTCTTCTTTCTAACTCTCTGAATTTAAATTTTGAATTGAAAAATTTTGAATAATATTTGTATAAATTTTAAATAAATTTTGAAACAATTAGTTGAAATTTTAACACTAATTAAAATTTAGCTCGTTTTTATTTTTCTTCTTTCTCTGATTTATTTTCTTTTAGTTTTTCTTTTGCTTATTTTTAATAATATTTCTTTCTAAGTTTTAAATCTCAAAAAACAGAACTTAAACTTCATTTTAAAAATTTCATTTACGAAGAGATAAAAATGAATTTTTTAAAAGAGAACTAATTTATCTTACTTCATCCTCCTGTTTTTTAAAATTAAAAGAAAAAGTCTCGTAAAAGTAAATTGAAAATGTCAAGAATCATTTGGTCATTAATATATTTAAAAATTATTCAATTACACGAACGTCTTTTTTCTCTTAAGTGGGAAAAATCTTCTTTTGGATTGAGGCCAAAGAGACGTTTCGTTTTTTTTTATATTCTTCTCTTTTACCCAGAAATTGCTGAAACATGTCCGTAGTAGCAGTTTTGTGCTTTATTTATTTCTCACCCAAGGAGAGCGATATAAAAGTTGTTTCGAAAGAATCTTATATATATGAAAATCTAGTTCTCAGATTAAATATAAAGAAGAAAATTTTGTTAGATAAACTTCGACATAAAATATAAATATATTTGTGAATAAAATTTCTCACCACTTTGCACTAATCAAACACAAATTTCCATTAGTTTTGAATTTAAAATAGGGCAACACTATAATATTATAAAAATCAACATGGAAATTATTTTGTAAATTAAAAATTTAATATTTTTAGTTATTTATTTTCGTCAAATTTATTGAAAACTAGTTTATTATTGAAAAAACCAAGAAAGCAAAAAATTTAAATTAATTGGCAGAGAAAAAAAATAATATTCCTAATTTTTTATTTTTATTCATGTAATTAAAAATGATCTTATAATTAGAAAAAGAGGAAACACAAATACAGAAATTTTTTGTAAACAAAAAATTTGAATTAATTTGAATTTAATTAATTTAAAAAGTTTTTTTTAATGATATAAAATTAGACAGAAACAAAGTCATCAAATCTTATAAAAGTATTTTACAATTTTATTTGTATTTTTACGCTTTGTCTCATTTTTGCATACAATGATGACCTATTCCGCCCTACATTCTCATTGGTTTTCATCAACCAAGTGAATCTCAAATGTGGATGCCATCAGAACCATAGTTACCAACTGAAATTCCGCAGATATACGCCGTTAATATCATTCCCTCCGATGTTCATATGTACAAATATATGACGATTCCCTTAACGCTTAACCTATTTTACCACCTCAAAACTCATTTCCACGCATCGTCATAGTCAATTTCACTGATTTTCTCCAAATCGAAAAAAAATCGCCACATTTCCTCATTATATACGTTTCGAAAGAGTGGAACACAATTTTTTTCTCGTTCCAAAAATATGACAAACAAGGGAAAATAATTTTTGCAACTAAAATACTTTTGTTTTTGATTAGATGAATTTATTACTAAGATTTAAATTTTACTCAAAAAAATAAATAAAAAAATAAGAAACAAAAAAAAATTTAATTAATTTTTCTATTAAAATTTAATTCTTTTTATACTAAAAACTAAAAATTGAAATACTGACAACTTTTATTTAACACTTAAGAATTAGATATTTCGCTGCTAAAATTAATTCTATTTCTACTAACGATTAATTAATTTAATTTTTTCTTTTAAAAATATAAGTTGTTTTGACACTACAAAAACGTTAAATTATTTTTACTACTGAAAATTAGTTCGTTTCCTACTACAAATTAATTATAAAGATTTTACTTATAGAAATTAGTCCTTCAAACACTAAATATTTTAATTCAATTGCTAAAAATGAGTTTTCTTTCTACCAAAAACTAATTATGTCAATTTTTCAATTTAAAATTTTTTCAGTATCCATAGAAAAATTAGTTTTTTTACGAAATATTTTTACGTTTTTGCACTTAATTAATATTAGCATAATTTTTTCCTACTAAACATTTGTTATTTTATTTTTAAAAACAAAGAATTCTAATTGTACTAATAAAAAATGAGTAAGGGAAGTGTTCCGGTTGTGGGCACCCTTTTGTTTTTGCCTCATAACATTTGTCCATGTGCATATTATACAAATGTATGTGTACGAATTTCAAGCTGGAGGTCTAAGGTGACTGTCAGTGAAGGAATTAAATTGATTCCTTTAAATAAAAAAGTTTTATTAGAAATTTAGTGAAATGGAAATTTTTTGACAAAAAAATTTTTGTACCCGGTTGTGGGCACCCTTGAAAAATCTGCTAAAAATGAAAAAATATTAAAGGAAACCAACACAAATAAATAAAAAATGAAAGTTTCTTTATTTTAAGAGACTTTGCCGGGATAAAGAACAAAAATGATGACACGTTTTCACACTATGCTCATTGCTAACAAAAGCATTATGCTTGCATGTGAAGTAGCTAGTACGCATACCATAACGCACTTCTATTGCACTGAACGGCTATATTCATCGCATTTAATGGAGTTTGCGGCTGTCACTTTCCTTGGCAGAAAGTTTAGATAGATGAGACAGTAGTCCACATCATTGTCAGATGGTAGAGCCTCCTTAACATAAAGGTGCCCACAACCGGGAATGACAGTCATTTCTTAAAAAGACCAACACATTTTGTGATGCAGAATTTTGGTTAAACACGAAGGTATATTACAAAATATAATAACAATACTGCAAAAAAAAATTAAACCCTTTTTTTCTGAACGAATCTACACCCATATGTTGCTCTTCGAAAACAATACAAAATTACTTTTTTATTTATTTAATGCAAATTTTCTTTATTATGCTCACAGCTATTACACAAATGCATATATTTGTTTCGTTATCAATACGAAAAGTCCGTATTGTCAACGAACACGACTTGCAATACTTAGATCAGTAAAATCTGCTTGCTGTCAAAGTTTACGTAGGGGTGCCCACAACCGGCGCACTTCCCCTATTTTTTCTACTAAAAATTAGTTATTTTAATTTTACTGGTAAAAGTGTATTATTTTAAAACTAAAAAATAATTGAAAAAAGTTTTTTTTTCTTCCTACTAAAAATTATTTTATTAGTCAATTTTATCTCATTTAAGAAGCAAAAAAAATCTGTTACTGATTCCAATTAGTGAAACATTTTAAAAATTGAAATTTTGAAGGTAAAATTGATGATAAATTTATCAATATCCGTTAAAATACTTCTTTTTACTAACAATAAGTAGGAAACAATGTTTTAGTAAATAAACGTTTGTTAAAGAGAAATTAAAGCTGATATGTTAAAAACAATAAATATAAAAAAATATATTAATAGGATTTAAAAAAAGACAATTATTTTTTTGTTCAGAAAAAAACGCGAAATTATGAACCCTTTTATTTGTCTACGCCATCTATCTCCATATCATATTCTGAACCTATTTATTTCTCTTGCTTTAATATCAACCATTTGCATTTGAAAATGAATCCAGATTTAGACTTACTTTTTTCTTCTTTAAACAAATTTACTTCTACCATTGAGCACTATATCGACACATGCTTGAACGATAATTGTTAAATGCGGCAACATGACATTATTCTTCCATTGGAATTGCTATACAATTTTGTTTTTGTAATTTATATTATATTTTATATTCTTTAATCTAGTTACCGATGTATGGTCCATAGGGACTGCGGGACCAATGTTAAATAAATGAATAAATAAATAAATAAAACGCAAGTACAAAAGCTACATTTAAAGTCATTTTTAAGTAAAAAGTCAGTTTACTGTTTAAATTAGTGAGAATTTCTACTAATTGAGCCCGCGCGTACAATAACAGCAAGTGCGCTCGGGCTGTCTTTCCCAATCGCTGTATCTACTGCAAATTGCGAGGTGGGGACTAAATCTGGCCAATAAGGAGACTAGATTTTTTCCTCTTTTACTCCTCTCAAAGTAGATATTTGGGAAAGTTCACGCTCGGTTGGGAAAGTCAGACCGAGCGCACTTGCTGTTATTGCACGCGCGGGCTCAATTTATATTTGAAAATGCGGAAAAAACTATGATAATTGTTAAATGTAAATAAAGTAAAAAATTTCTACTAGTACAAATTTTTACTAACTTTTATTTAAAGTTTGTATTATTTCTTCAGTAGAAACTTTAAGAAAGAAAAATTCGTACAAATTATTGCTAATTACTATTAGTAAAAATTTATTATTGAATATTATTATTCATTAGAGTAGAATTATATTAGAACTATACTAGACATCAACCTGTAAAGCGCCAAACTAGATAAGATTTGCTTGAAACTTGTTATTCGGAGGTTTTTGAGGTCATTGATTGCGAATCTGAAGTTCATTTTGAAAAATTCAAAATGGCGAGTCCAATATGGCGGACGAGAAAGTTCGGAATAACTCGGATATGCTTGAAACTTATTATTCATGAGATTTTTGGGTCATTTTTAAATATTAAAATAATATTCGTAACCAGAAACTCTAAAAAATCCCCAAGTATAAAGTTTCAAACAAATCCGATTGATTTTTAACTTTTTCTCCAGCCATATTCAATTCGTCATTTTGAATTTTTAAAATCTGACTTCCTATTTGTAAAGGTTATGTTGATTTTTTTGGCTACCACTATATTCACCGATTGGATTAGTAATTTTACAAGAATTAAGTGATTCGTTAATTAAAACTAAATATACAGACCGAAAAAATAAGAAAGTGAATTAATTTGTTTGCAAATGAGAATTTTTCTCTGTTTTTTTAATCGCAAGTGGATAAAATATTCATAGATATATATGAAAAAGGAAAGAAAAAAATATATTTTCAAAAAAATTGGCAATTTTTTTCAGTGAGCACTTTGTCTAACAATGAATAATTACAGGTCGATAAAACCAGCAGTTTAATTGGTTTTGATAACGCGTTATCGTGTTACGATTTGATGTTACGAGAGGTCATTAATTACATCGCTTGTATTATTTCCTTTACTGCGGATCAGGAAGTACAATTTAAGAAACCGGTACTTTGAATTTCCACTCTTGGCCAATATGAAATATAGGTACACTTTTTCAATTTTTTAGAGAAAAAATAATTTATTTCATTTAAATAGTTATTTAATTCTTTTTTAATTCATAAATTTATTTATAATAAAAAATGTTATAAAAATAATAATTAATTGATTAATGAATTCAAATAAATTTCAGTGTTAATTTTTTCAGTGAGTTTGGACACATTTTGTTTTTAACAATATTAATAATAATAAATAAATAAAATAAATAACAATGTAGAAAATACATAAAATTAATAATAAAAAAGTAAGAAATAAAAGTGACAAATAAAAAAAGTCTAACATTAACAATAATAATAAATTTGCGTTCAACAATAAATTATAATTATTGCTTTTTAAAAAAAATATCTAATCTACCTCTGAGTGAGAAAAGAACAAACAATACTTGTTCACGCTTGTTTGAAGCGAGAGAATAAATGAATCCTTGAAATAAATTTTTTCTTTCTGAATTGAATGGAATTGTTAAACGTGCCCAGTTAACATACATTTTTTTTCTAATGACGCAATTAGTGAAACCTTTTTGTAATCTCCTTAAAATGTGTGAGTGTGTGTTTTTACTTTTTATTATACGTTATCAAACAGGCTCGCGATAAAATTCATTCTAGTTTTTCCAAAAGACTTGTCTCTCTTCTCTTCTACTTCAATAACGACACTTTCCATTAAAACTCAATGCGTATCAAATGGCACCAGTGATAGAGAGGGAGACAATTAATCTCGATCGAATTTCGATAGAAAAAAGACATCAAAAGCTATCAATTTAATTACAGCATTTACACTTTGTATTTTAATCACTGCAAAGTGAGAAAAAAATTTAAATTTCAATTAAATTCCAATTAAAGTAACCAAATACCTACTTGAATTTAATTAATATTTTCAATAAATAAATTTTAATTTTTTAAATTTAATTAAATAAATAAATTTAATTCCATTAGTTTTTAATCAAATGAAATTTTATTTTAACAATATAAATTATTACCTTTTTTTCTTTTTTCATTTCATAAAAAATCACCCTTTTTCATTAGAAAGATAAAATAAAAAATAATTAAAAATTTGTTAAATAAAAAAATTAATTAAAATTATTCAGAGCATTTAAACCAATATTACGTCACAATTTGTTCTAAAACTGTGACGTTATAAAGGTTCAAATATCCTTAAAAGAAATTTAAATAAAAAATAATTACAAAATATTTATTAAAAAGAATTATTTTTGTTCTAATAATAAATATGAAACAATTTTTCAGGAAAAGAAAATTATTTTAAAGGGAAATGTAACTAATCATAAAAATTAAAATATATGCAAAGATTAAATTTAACTTATAATTAAAAAAAACAAAATTTGGTTGTTCTAATAATAAATAAATCAGAAAGAAATTTTTTCTGTTTTAGATGGAAAATATTCCATGACAATTCACTAAAAAAAACTATTTTTTTTAATTATCAATTGGAGAAAGTATTAAATTTACCAATAAAATTGTTTTCATATAAAAAAATATTTTCCATTTTATTGTATCCCTAAGGGAAAGAAGAAGAAAATAAAAAATATATAAATTTTATGAAGGATTGCATCATATTTCCCCCCATTATTCTCCAATTTCGGATACATTGACGATATGCAATAAAGTTTATTTAAAAGGAAAAAAAATTGATATTTCTTTAGATGCGAATTGTTTGGTTAATAAAAGGAGAAGAGATAAAAACATGATTTAAATATAAATAACATTGCTTGAACTCGATAAAGGAAAAGACAATGCTCTCGACTAGCGGGTTTTAATTAAAAACCCCTTCAACACTGGGATACGAACAATACGTTATTGTATACGAGCACCGTGGCATTTGACAGATCTACAGACCACTATTGGATTCCAGTGGTCGCTCTGTTAAAACATTATTCACTTGTCTCTCGCTTGCGCCACGATGATAACAGAAACGTTAATTATGCGCTGTTTTAACTTCCATGTACACATATATTACTTTCTTCTCTCCCTTATTCTCTAGTATATCGATTAAGAAGAGAATTTTTTTTCTTTTTTTTTTTTGAAAAATCGATTTATCGAAAGAAATTCCATGGTTTGATGTTTATTTTCCTCAATTTTGGTGAAATTTACTTTTTTCTGTATTTTTCTAACTAAATTGATGGATTTTAATGAAGGCCCAAGATTGAGCCAATATTCAACTAGTTGCAATATTTATTATTGAATATCAGTATTTGATAATTTTTGTTAAAAATTTTGAATTGCATTTACTTCTTCTCTAATTTTAAACTAAAATGATCGACTTAAATTGAAACTGCCAATTTCCCAAGTTTAAGCCTATATTCAATCGGTTTAAAAGGCCGAAGGTTGAGTCTGTATTTACCTGCAGTCTTAATATCAAATAAAAGTATTTGATTTTTTTTATCAACTTTAAATGAAATTTTTTTTGTATTTTTCTAACGAAATTAGAAATGTCGTTTAATTGAAGCCCAATATAGAGCCAATATTTAACCAGTTTCAATATTTATCACTTATTATTCAATTCAGTGTTAATATTTCTATCAATTTTGACCAAAATTAATTTTTCTGTATTTCTCTAACTAAATTGAACGATTCTAACTGAGACCCAAGATTGAGCCAATATTCAACGGGGTTGGGACAAGTCACACCCAGAAAGTCTCCCCCGGACAAGTCCTCCCAGGACAAGTCTCCACAGAGACATAACTCCCCATGGGACAAGTCTTCCCATGGACAGCTCCTCCCAGAGAACAAGTCTTCCCAGGGACATCTCTCCCCAAATGTAAATATTAAATGTAAATAATGCCATGAGTGAACAAGTCTCCCCGGGACATCTCTCCCCAGTAAAAAATTGTTTATTAAAACAGTGACAAATTCAGGACAAGCCTCCCCGGGACATCTCTCCCCAGTAAAAATAATTTTTTAAAATCGTGGCAAATTCTGGACAAGTCTCCCCAGGACAAGTCTCCCCGGGACATCTCTCCCTAGTAAAAAATTGTTTATTAAAACAGTGACAAATTCAGGACAAGTCTCCCCAGGACAAGTCTCCCCGGGACATCTCTCCCCATTAAAAAATTGTTTATTAAAACAGTGCCAAATTCAGGACAAGTCTCCCCAAGACAAGTCCCCCCGGGACATCTCTCCCCAGTAAAAATAATTTATTAAAATCGTGGCAAATTCTGGACAAGTCTCCCCAGGACAAGTCTCCCCAGTGAAAAATTGTTTATTAAAACTGTGACAAATTCTGGACAAGTCTCTCCCGGACATCTCTCCCCAGTAAAAATTATTTATTAAGGGGGAAGTCTACTGTGACAAGGGAAAGAATAGGCCTATTTTTGAGGATTTTTTTCTAACAAAATACGACTTCGACATTAAATTAAATCGTCCTATATTATTTATTCAAGTATTTGTAAAAAAAATTTTAAGTCTAAATATTCAAAATTGCCCTGGTGGCACTCCTTCTAGCGCAATTTTGTCCTTTTTTAGGTGCACTAACCGTGTACATGAAATCTCACGTCTTGGTGATCTAAACCAAAAAAACAAAATATGGTTGTCATCTACATAGTATTGACTCTCGTCTGATGAAGGATTTTGTTGATATCTTTTTTATTTAACCTATTAACGCCTAAAACCTCAAAAAATTTGTGTTTAATTAAAGATTTAATTTCATATACAGAAAATCCACCGTGCAAGTAACTGAAGTGTTTCTTTATGTTTTCGGGGTCGCTGTACAAGATTCCGGGCTCAGATCTTAAATTTGTTGCAAAGAAAATTAAATATGGCGAATTTTGTGCATCAAATTGCAAAAAAATTTAAAAATTATTTTAAATAATTATTTCTTACTGAAAACATTTGTTTCACACGTATACAAGTGTCACATTTTGGCAAAAACTTATTCAACTTTCAAAGTATGCAAAAGTGGAAATTCAAAAACAAAATGGCGCTAATTTAAGGAAAAAATTATTCAATTCTTTTTATGGTGCACCGATATTTACCATGGCTATGAAATCTAACAGAACATAATGTTTATATGTTTTTGAGGTCGCTCATGACGAATATATAATCGGATTTTCAAAATTCAAAATAGCGGATCCAATATGGCCGACAAATTTTTTTAAAATTTACTCGATTCGCTTAATTTTTGTTACCCAGGGGTTTTTGGGGTCGCAGATTATGAATTTGCAATTGGATTTTCTAAATACAAAATGGCGGATCCAATATGTCGGATAAAAATTATTTTATCAATTCTATTCGCCTGAAATTTTAAGATGATGACCATCTATTAGGCAGAATAGTCAGAATAAGGCAAAATACAAAGAAAATCCATCAGAAGAACACAATCAAAAAATTGTTGTTCCAAATCTAACTGGCTTAGCTTTAAAAATTTCTTTTAACACTGTTCTATCATAAGAATTAATATTTTTAAACTTAAAACGTGAAAATGTTGATGAAACAATTTGAGATGACAGATAGGAAATCTTCAAGTGCATCTAGTAAATTTAAATAATTTTTGTCCGTCATATTGGATCCGCCATTTTGAATTTTATAAATCCGATAGCAGATTCATAATCTGCGACCTCAAAAACTCCTGAGTAACAAAATTTAAGCCAATCAAGTAAATTTCAAAAAATTTTGTCGGCCATATTTGATCCGCCATTTTTAATTTTAAAAATACGATTATATTCGTCATGAGCGACCTCAAAAACATATAAACACTAAGTTCTGTTAGATTTCATAGCCATGGTAAATATCGGTACACAATAAAAAAATTAAATAATTTTTTCCTTTAATTAGCGCCATTTTGGAGCCGCCATTTTATTTTTTTATTTTCGCTTTTGTATATTTTGAAACTTCAATAAGTTTGTGCCAAATTGTGACACATGTATTCGTGTGAAAAAATGTTTTCAGTAAGAAATAATTTTTTATTTTAATAATTAATCATTATTTTGAGCAACCCCGGAAACATAAAGAAACACTTCAGTTACTTGCATGAAGCATTTCTAGTATATGAAATTAAATCTTTAATTAAACGCAAAATTTCTGAAGTTTCAGGCGTTAATGGGTTAGTGCACCTAAAAAAAAATAAAATTGCGCTTAAAGGAGTGCCACCACGGCAATTTTAAATATTTCGAATTAAAAATTTTTTTACAAATACTTGAATATATAATATAGGACGGTTTAATTTAATTTAATGTCGAAGTCGTATTTTTTTAGAAAAAAAATCTGCAAAAATCGGTCTATTCTTTTCCTTGTCACAGTAGACTTCCCCCTTAAAAAATAATTTTTACTGGGGAGAGATGTCCCGGGGAGACTTGTCCTGAATTTGTCACTGTTTTAATAAACAATTTTTTACTGGGGAGAGATGTCCTGGGGAGACTTGTCCACTCATGGCATTATTTACATTTAATATTCACATTTGGGGAGAGATGTCCCTGGGAAGACTTGTCCTCTGGGAGGAGCTGTCTATGGGAAGACTTGTCCCATGGGGAGTTATGTCTCTGTGGAGACTTGTCCGGGGGACACTTTCTGGGTGTGACTTGTCTCATATTCGTCACTTTAAAATTTTATTTTCACTCTCATTTTCACTTTCACTTTCTCTTTCAGGGGTTGGATTATGTATTTTAATTTTTACTTTTATTTACACTTTCACTTTGATAGAAAAAGAAAATAAAAATCTGTCAAAGTGGAAATTAAGGTGAAAAAATATGTAAAAGTGAAAGAGAAAATGAGAGTGAAAATAAAATGTCAAATTGAAAATAAAAGTAAAAATAAAATCCTATCAAAGTTCAAACAAAAGAGTGCAAATAAAAGTGAGAGTGAAAATAAAATACTACAAAGTGAAAATTAAAGTAAAAGTAAAAATCTACAAAAGATGAAAATGAAAGTGAAAATAAAATTTTTCCAAAGTAAATAAAAATGAAATAAAAATCTGTCAAAGAGAAAGTGAAAATAAAAATCTATCGAAGTGAAACTGAAAATGCAATTATTGAGAATAGAATCTGACACAGTAAAAGTGAAAATAAAAGTGACTTCTCTTCATTTTTACTTTATCAGATTTGTAATTTCACTTTCTATCAAAGTGAAAGTGAAAATAAAAATCTATTTAAGTGACAGTGAAAATAAAAGGAATAAAATCTATCAAAGTGAAAGTAAAATAAAATAAAATAATAATAAAATAATAAAATGAAAATAAAAGTGAAAATAAAAATCTGTCAAACTGAGGGTAACAGTGAAAATGTATCAAAGTGAAAGTAAAAATTAAAGTGAGAATACAAATCTGTCAAAGTGAAAATGAAAGTGAAAATAAGAGAGACAATAAAAATCTGTGAAAGTGATAATAAAAGCGAAAATGAAATTCTGTCATAGTGAGAGTGAAAATAAAAATATATCAAAGTGAAAATAGTAATTTGTCAAGGTGAAATTGAAAATGAAAGTGAAAATAGAAATGTGTCAAAGTGAAAGTGAAAATGAATGTGAAAGTGGAAATAAAATTACGTAATCGATCCCCTGGATGAATTTCAGTCTTTTTTGCAAATTTTTTGCTAGCTCGAAGCTTAAAAATAATATAAATTCTCATTTTTCCGAAAAATAATGCCAATAAAGCATTTCATCAACATAAAAGAAATAAGTTCCATTATTTTGGAATATATACAAGAGCACTTTGCGATATTTTCTTATTTCCTATATAATGTATCCTTTTTTTCATCTTTTCCTCATCGTGAGACATTTACGATATCACGAGAGTATCCATAAAACTGAAAATCGCTACTTTTTAATGCTTTCAAAAGTAGTGAAGGATGAAAAAAAAGGAAGAAAAAATAAAAAGAAGAGAATAATAAAATAAAAAGTATCAGAAGACGAGACGGTGAATGAAATGGAGCGTGTATTTGGCTTGGTGTCTGGCACCGTTTCTAATCTTCCACTGAGGTTTTATATATTTGAAAGCAGGCTTTTCCAACGATAAGGCGGGGATTATCCGTATTATTCGTTGCTCAGCAATGCGCGAATATGAAGCAAAGAATGAACCAACCTTAAAATTCGACACCAAGTCATAAAAAGTACTGCCCATGGTATAATCCCACCCTTTCCCTAGCCCTCTAGAAATTGGTCATTTCAGTAAAATTCTCAAATTATTATTTTTATTTAAAAAAATTCTTTTCTTGATCTTTTTCTTCTACTAGAAATTAAATTTTTTTTCAATCAAAATATATTTTGGCAAAAAATAATTTTTTCAAGTACAATTTCTTTCAAAATGAATCTTTTGTTTCAAGAAATAATACTTTTCAATTCTAATTTTCTTTCAAAATTAATTTTTATTAAAAACAATTTTTTTCCAATTATACTTTTTTCAAAAATAATTTTTTTTGACAAAAAAAATTTGTTCTATTTTTTTTGCAAACAGAAATTTCCTTTTTTGTAAACAAATTTTTGGTAAAAAAAAAAGAATTCTGTCTCATGTTCTAATAGAAGTCGCAAAAAAATATGTGTTTGAAATAAAAAGAAGAAAAATAAATAAAAAAAAGGGCAAGAAAGTGGTTCCACCCCAATGAAGTTCAGAGCAGTCTGAGAGCTTGGAAAGGTTTTTAGTTGATGTCAGGGCACTAAGACTTCCATTGTCAGTCACGTTGTGAGAGTGCTTGCTCTAAAAAGTGTTTTAAACTATTTCAAAGTCCATAAAATGTCAATAAACATTTTTTTTTTCCAAACAATCAGTAAATGTGTCCTTTGAAATTTTCCAAGTGACATAAGTCGATAAATAAAAAGAGGAATAAAATAATAATTGTAGCAATAATAATAATAATAACAATATAATAAACATAATAATACATTTTTCTTATTCCTATTATTTTTTTAAAACTTTTTGTTCGATTTATTTTCAACAATATAAAGTGATATTATTAGTTATAAATTATATTATTATATTATTATATTATTATGTTATTATATTATTATACTAGCTGTCGTACCCGTCTTCGACGGGTTTTAGTTTCTACTAATATATTTGAACAGGTGTTTACCAATTGGGAATTTAATTTGACTGGGAAAAACTAATAATTAGTTACCATTAACTATTTCATTATCAAAATATTACCATTTGAATCAGTAAATGACTTTTTCTATCAAATAGTATTTTCAACTAATTCAGATTTACAGAACAGTATTTGTCAATTTGTAGTACTTTATGCGTTCGTAGTATTTTAATTAATGCATTAATAATTAATACTAATTTTCCACCAGCTTTTGGAGTTATATAAGAGTCTAATTCGAACTAATTGTATCGCAAGTAGGCCCCACGTTACGACTGCTAAAATCAAAAATAAGACCTATATTGTAATCTGAAAGTAGGTCTTAAATTTTGACAAATAAAAATATTACATCAATAGAAATTAAAGCAAAAACAATTTTTTAAAAATGAATTAATATAATAAAACTTTTTTTAATTAGATAAGAAAATTCCCGATTTTTCTAGTCGAATTAAATTCCCGGCTATTTCTCGGGATACCTTTCCGATTAATAGACACTCTGTTAAATGTATTAGTAGAAATTATAACACGTTTTTGATTCCCACATGGGAAATCTACATGGGATCTACTTTTATAAAGGAAACCATATTGATTCCTATGTAAAACCGTATGGTATAATTTTTCCATATCCCTATTAAAAATTTCCACATGGGATTTTACATTTTACCCGTTTTTGCGTAATGCCCGGATAGAATTTTGGAAAGCAACACCATACCCCAAACATTTCTAAAATTCAAGAAGAACAATTTTAATTCATAAATAGGAATTTGTTATTTATTTTCAAAGTCATTTCTAAAACATTTCTTGAATTCAAAAAAAGAAAATTTTGATTCATAAATCCCAATTCATAAATCTTAAGGACTTTCTGTGTCCCAGTGCCCGCTGAAGTCAAATTTCAGTATTATTGATACTTTTACTGTATACCCTTTATATTGAACATAAATATTTTATTTTCTACGTTAAATATGATAATACATACTATGAAATTTTCAAACTTAAAACCTGAAAATATCAATATAGAAATTATTTGCAAACTCTCACGTTAATTGATTTTAGAAAATTTGTAATCGGCATCAAATTCATGACTCTAAACTTTTTAATAAAATAAATGTAATAAATGTAATTAAAAATTTAAAAACATCAATCGATATCACTACCAACTTAATAAAAAATTAAACAATATTCAACAAAAAAAATTAATTAAAAATTTTGTCGAAAATCAAAAATATGATTTTGGCTTAAAAATTCGGATTAATTATTTATATTTCATTTTTATAGTAAAAATTAGTTGTATTTACATTAAAAAGTAGCTACAAAAAGTGTTACATCAATTTGACAAAAATTTAAAAAATTTGCATTTTTTTGATTTTTTGAATTTTGTGAGAAAAGCTATAACTTTCGTTCAGCTTAATATTTTTCAATCGGATATGGCTATAAATTTAAGTTAGACTCAGACCAAAGAGACTGTAAAGTTTTGTTTTAATCGGTCAAGTAGTCTTTGTGTTTATCCCGGACAAAATATTGCGTACAGACATACATACATACATACATACACACAGACATACATACATACATACATACATACATACATAATTTTTTTTATTGTCATTTTTGGAATTCTTACTACTCGAATAGAAAAACTAAACATGAAATTTCAAATTCTATGCAATGTACAGACAAAAGTCTGATCTTATTTATAAAGATTATTACTTCCTCATAGAGGAAGTATTGTAATACCAAAATTTTTCGAGTTCGATTTTTTGACATATCTTTATGTTATTTGACCTCAGGAGTTCAAAAATGACATTTTTAAAAAATGTCATTCCGTATGTGTGTGTGTGTGTGTAAACATCACATTTTCATAAATATCTCAAAATCATGAAGAGCTTTTGGGTTGAATTTTTTTTTAAAATAGTAGATCTCACCTGCGGACATAAAGTGAGAGTACTTTCTGATATATTAATAAAGTTTAACTAAATTTTTTTTTATTTTTAATTTTACAAAAAAACGTTTTTTGCCCATAACTTTAAAAAAATGTTAGGACACCTATGAATGTTTTTCCATAATTTTGTAGAGTTTTTTTAGACGCATCTTTTGAGCCCTAATTGAACCTTTTTCGTCCATATTAACTGGAGTTATTAAACTTTTAAAAATCAAAAATTTTGAAAAATAAGACTTTTTTGAAAATTTTGTTGAAAAACGTAGAAGTAACTTTAAAATTATCGTTATCAACTTGTAGAGAATTAAAAAACGCTTCGATTGACCTATTGTTGAACCTAATTCGATAATAAATTTCGAAATAATTGGTATTTTAAAAACCAAAAATTGTGAAAAATGACATTTTCTCAACTTTTTTGTTTGAAAATTTTTATTTAACTATTAAACTATCGTAACTATCTTGTAGGGTATTTAAAAATACATTGATTGACTCAAAATTCAATCACTTTTACCATATTTATAAAAAGTTATTCATATATTTCTATTATTTTTATCTCCATGAGGAAGTAAAAGTGTTAATGAAATGAGCACCAAAATTATAAAAAAAATATATAACTTGGCAGCGGTTTATATTATTATATTATATATTATTAGTATATGTATTAAGTAAATAAATTGAAAAAGCTTAATAAAAAATAATTCTCCTAGAGGACAATTGATATTATTCATAACAATTTTCTCGACAAGCACACATTTAACAAACGGGTTTGCATTTGCTTTACAAAATTGTCTGACTTTAATTGGAACAAGAAGACTGCGATAATAGAGAAATTTAAAATTTAAATTGAAGATATATGTACTCTAAAGAACAGGCTTTCTACGCTATAATCAATGAAAATTTTATTTTAGTACAAAAAAGCCAATTCAATGGAATTATTTTCCAAAATAAAATAGAATAGTAAACAAAAAAGTAAATAAATAAAAATATATATATAAATAAAACAGTAATTGGAATAAAAACATAAAGAAAATAAAAAAAATTAAAACATAATGAAAATAGGAAAAATAAAAAAGTAAAGAAAAAAAAATTATACAAATACAAAAAATACAAAAAATAAAGAAAACAAAAAATAGAAAATACAAAAAATAAAGAAAATAAAAAATACAAAAAATAAAATAAAAATAAATTGATAAAAATAGTAACCTAGAATTTTCTTTTAAATATTAAACATACATGTAATATTTACAAATTTTGTATCAAATCAGGTCGGTACAGTAGTGAAACTTTGCAATATATGATATCGACCGCCTACTGTTGTCAGGCAAACTTACAGAGGCCTGAGATTTCAATGTACCATTGTGAACTGGCGAAGAAAATGAACAAAACCTCAGAGATTACAAAATTTCTCTGACAAAGCAAAACAAAAGATAAGCAACGATATACGAGGTGTTTCAAAGCAATCCCCTCTTCCCCCCTCCAAAAAAAGACAAAAAATTATTTTTGAAAAATAATACGAAAAAAATGAAATACTCAATTGACCTATTTCTCTTATTTTAGAAAATGCAAAAAAACTCGTTTTTTTCACCTACTTTCCTTTTTTTCATCAAATGCAAACTAGTTTTTAATTTCAAAGCAAAAGTACAATTGCAATCCTTTATAACAAAATCCAATCCAATTTATAAAGTGTCGAAAAAAATCGTTTCTGTGGTAAAATTCTTTAGAAACAAAAATATTTACAATAAAAATATTTATAAAATTATAGTTTAAAAATATTTAGAATTTAAAAACAAGACCTACTAATTTTCGACGAGAATGTAATATTTAGAATTGAAAAATAAAATTTAATATAATTTTCAAAATATTAAATATAAATAAATGAGTTTGAGAAAAGTAAAAAAAAATCGTACAGTTCGAGGAATAAAGTGGAAAAAAATTTGTTAGTTCGAAAATTCCAGGAGAAAAATATTTTACAGAGTTTTTTGCTTTATCAAGTTTTTTGACAAAATTCTTGTACATTTGCTAGAATATAGCGAAAAAATTTCAAGTTAATCAGGAAAGTACTCGCACATGAAAGAAAAAAAACTTTTGTTAAAAAAGAACTTACTATGAATTATCAGCAAAAAATAAAAATAAAAGAAGAAAAATAATTGAAAATGCTCTGTCAAGTTCTGAGAAATGTCGCAAAGTATAAAAATAGATCATTACAATTTTTATTAGAATTTCTTAGAAATGTTTGATTACTTTTTTTCAAAACAAATAAATGCAAAAATAAAAGAAAACAATTGCGACTTTTATGGTTTTTACTAATTATCTTGCTACTTCCTACTCTGAAAAATTTTGCATAGTTTATGCATAGAACTAATTAATAATTATTAAAAATTAATATATTAATTTTTAATTAAATTAAAATAAAAAATTATTAATATTAACTAACTTAAAATTATTACATTATTTATTATCCTTATTAATAAAATCAGATGTCTGTCTGTACATTGCTTAAAACTTCGAAATGTTAACATGATTAGTTATTATGGACATCAGAGATTCCAAAAATGTTCTTAAAAAATTTAATGTATGTATGTATGTATGTATGTATGTATGTATGTATGTATGTTTGTCTGTCACAAAAACTTTGTACCCCAATCACACAAAAACATGTGAATCGATTTAAGTCCAACTTGGTAGGTTATTAGGTATTGACCCAAGGAAGGTTTATAAATTTACAGATTTAAAAAATATTAATTAGAACGGGAGATATTCAATTTTTTCAAAAAATTCAAAAAATCGAAAATTTCAAAATTTTTTATTTTTCATGGATTGCTTTTGAAGTTTATATACTTGAGTATTATATGTTATTTAGTCACATTATAGCATAACTTTGCAAAAAATAAAGTCCTATAACTAATATGTAAGTATAAAAATGTTTTCAAAAAATCGAAAATTTCAAAATTTTACATTTTTTTATGGATTGCTTTTAAAACTTTCTATATTTGAGTATTACATGTTATTTGGTCACATTTTAGCATAATTTTTCAAAAAATACTATTCTACAACTAAGATGTAAATATAAAAATATTTTCAAAAACTTGAAAAATGGAAAATTTCCAAATTTCACAATTTTTAATGGATAGCTTTTAAACTTTCTAAAAATGAATATTATATGTTATTTAGTCAGATTTTATCATAATTTTGCAAAAAATACTATCCTACAAGAAATATAAAAAAATTTTCAATATATCAAAAAATCGATACTAATTACTATATGAAGTATAATTCAGTAGTATTTTTGGAGTCTCTGATTAATATTTTGATGTCAAAATAGTGCAATTCAAAATTATTTATCAAATCAATCTAATATTTTCAAGAAGTTCAGAAATATTGAAAATGGAAATTTTTTATGATTAAAATGATTTCGCAGGATGTCAAGAATTGTAAGTCACCTGTGATACAATACAAGCATATTATGCCACTAGGCAAAAACTTACATGTTAAAACGTTTTTTCATTTTAACTCTAGATTTAACTTTAAGAGATGTTTTGAGCAATGTAAAGACAAAAGTTAACACGGTGTCTATTTTTGTTTAACAAAATTCCCTGCTTTGTCCAAACTTTTCACGGTTTATCTCTTTTTTGTCAAATTTAAATTTACTTGATTTTATCCATAAATAAATCTACAAATGGCTATAAAAATTTACTTATTTTATGAAAATACTGTTTCTTAAGTTCATATAAATATAGATTGTATTACTTGCTGTCGTACAGTTTTCTGTTTATACTAATACATTTAACTGGGTATCTACCAAACGGGAAAAACTGTAAAAAGCTGGGAATATGCCGAACCGGGAATTTTCCTATCAAATTAAGAAAAAGTTTCATTATATTAATTAACTTTTAAAAAATTGCTTTTTACTTCAATTTTTATTGATGTATAATATTTATGAAAACAGACCCGAGTCAAAATTTAAGCCCTACTTTCAGCCTAAAATTTAGGTCTTATGTTAGGTTTTAGCAGTCGTAACGTAGGGTCTACTTGCGATACAATTAGTTCCAATTAGACTCTACTATAACTCCAAAAACTGTATGGAAAATTTAATTTTTTTAATACATTAATTAAAGTACTACAAATTGATAAATATTGTTCTCTGCATTTGAATTGGTTAAAATAACTAATTTGATAACAAAAAGTCAATCACTGATTCAAATAGTAATATTTTCCTACTAAAATAGCTATAATGGTAACTAATTATTATTTTTTTCCGGTCAAATTAAATTCCCTAGCTATTTCCTGATTTTCCAGATTGGTAGAAACTTAAATGTATTGGTAGAAACTAAAACCCGTCGAAGACGGGTACGACAGCTAGTTATTATTATTATTATTATTATTATTATTATTATTATTATTATTATTATTATTATTAAAAATATGCAAAAAATTATATTACGACATAAAATAAAAAATTTGTCTGCTTTCATTCATTAACTATTATAAATAAGTTTTTTAAAACGAAAAAGTTAATATGAAAAAGTTTAGAGTTACAATTTTCTGCATAATTCAGTTTAATTATAACTTTCCTGGAAATAATGGTAATATAAAGAAAAGGAAATAAAAAACTGAATATTCATAAATTGAAAGATCAAACAAAAACCATAATTGTAAAAATTCCTTACTAAGCTCCATATGCAAATTAATTCGTGGCTTTATATGAGATTTGTAAACCTTTCAAGAGCCATGTTCCTGCATTAATTTTTCAATCCATATCTAAAATATTACTAGTATATTTCCACAGAAAACAAAAAGAAATTCAAGGCTTTATTGAAATTAAAAAAATTCTCATATTTTACATTTATAAAAAGATGAGATGTGGCTTAAAAAAGTAATTGTGAAAAATAGTTTTCACAGACAAAAAAGTAAAACGAATTAATAACAATTAAGTTTAATAAGTTTAAAAAAGATAATATTCACAAACAACGTCACGCTTTTTCGGACTAATTTTTACCCCCTTCTCCATTTCATCACATTTTTTACATATAAAATAACATTTTTTCCACATTTCATCATACAAAGTTTGAGACATCCCCCACTTGCTCCTAAGAGTGTATGGCGTAGTTTCTGAATGACCCCAAAGAAATTAAAACTAAATTAACTAAAGTTAAATAAAATAAAGCTAAATAAACTAAAAGTAAATAATCTAAAACGAAATAGGTTAAAACTAAAGAAATTGCAATTAAATAAATTAAAACTAAAGAAATTTTAGTTAAAGAGACTAAAACTAAATAAACTAAAAAGAAGAAATTAAAGATAAATTATCTAAAGCTAAAGAAATTACAGCTACACGGAGAGAAGAGTCGCAGTAAATGTGACAGAACGCGTTTAGTAAAATATTTACTACGCCTATAGTGGGGCCAACTGAATGTTTAGTATAATACACTACGACACCTCTCTGTTTAGTAGAATATACTGTTTGCTCAGTGTATCTTACTATCTTACTAAACAGTGCAGTAGATGGCACTGTCTGTACCGTCAGTCCAAACCTAACGATTCTGTTTAGTAGATTTAACTGCCATGTCAGTAGAATCTACTACGCCCTTCTCTCCGTGTAAGTAAACTAAAACTAAATAAACTAAAACGAAATAGATTAAAACTAAAGACATTAAAGTAGCTAAATTAACTAAAATTAAATAAACTAAAACGAAATAATAGGTTAAAACTAAAGAAATTGACCTTTAGACTGCCGGAAAACCTAAATATAGGTTCTAAGAAGTTATTAAACTAAATCACATGAAACTCGTTACTCGGGAATTTTCGGGGTCGCTGATTACGAATTTGACATCAGATTTTAAAATTCAAAATGACGGATCCAATATTGTCGATTATTTTTAAAAAATTTATCGAAATTACTTAAAACTTACTACTTGATAGTTATCGAGGTCGCTGATTACGAATATGGTATTACATTAATGCTAAATAAACTTAAACTAAAAATAAGCAAAAACTAAAAAATTTAAAGTTAAACAAAGTAAAACTTAATAAATTATAACTTAATAAATTAAGCAAAAATAAAGAAGTAAGGCAAATTTATGGCGGAAAATTTTTTAACATTTATTGAATTTGTTTGAAACTGGTTAATCTGACATCAGTATGATAATTTTTGGTAAAATCAAATTTCGATAAATACCCTGAAAAACTAATGTCAGATTCGTAATCAGCGACCCTAAAAACCCCCGAGTATTCAGTTTCAAGCCATTATAATTAATTTTTTATTTTGTCGTCCGCCATATTGGATCCGTCATTTTGAATTTTGGAAAACTAATGTTAGATTCGTAATCAGCGACCATTAAAACCTCCGAGTAACAAGTTTCAAGCAAATTCGACGAATTTTGAAGAAATTTCCGCCATCTTGGATCCGCCATTTATAATTTCGAAAAACTGATGTCAGATCTTATTATTATACATTTCCTAATACTAAGTTTTGCGTTTCTACAGAACGACTTTTTGAGGTTAGGAGTACTCGCATTTGCCTGGACCACCCGTCTAATAAATTTTCTCGCCAGTAGAGAGAGAAACTGTAGAAAACCTCTCCTGAGTACAACCGGTTTATCGACAGTCGAGTTCTAATGGTGTGTACCGGACAATAATCGACGGTGCACATCATTATACCTCGACGTCAAACCTCCCGCTCAGATTGTCTCTAGTGCCGGAAAAATACCAAGCCAAATGGGCGCGAACCAAGAAATCATGTACACTGTTCCGAAAAATGTAGTTTCGAAAAAACGCCATATCTTCGCCATTTTTGAATATTTTTTCATTTTTCAAAATTTTTTTTACAGTTAAATATATGTATTTTTATACTGTAATTAGTAAAAAGTTGTATTTTTAGTAGTTTTGTCAAAATTTATTTTTGAAATTTTCAGGCGTTTAGGGTGGTGTAACCCCTATTAAGAACATGACAAATGAACGAAGCATAAACAGAAAAAAGGTTATAAGTTTCATAGGCTTCACATTCTTCAGAAATTTTGCTATTCATTGCATATGTTTAAGGATAAACGTGCACGACTTTTCCTGACAAAAATATAAACCTCAAAAAGAGATTTTTTATATGGAATATATTCATACTTCAGAAAAAAACTTTTTTTTGTTGTTGTCACACACACTAGACAAATTTTATATTCGTATATCAACTAATACTATGTTATAACTGTCGTGTTAAAATCTGACAACTTCGCAACCATCAATAGCACGAATGTTATTGTTTTATGGTTAGTTGGTTAGAATTAAAATATTCTTTATTAATGCAGAAAAATGTCAGTGCATGTAATTTATCGTTGGGAAAGAAATTTTTTTAAAAACCTTTTTCTATTTTGCTTTTAATTTCATTACATTTATAACCATAAAATAATAAAAATATCAGTTTCTCTGTTTACCAGTTTAATATCGCAAGTAAAAGTGACGTTGCCGCTCTTATTCCTTTGTTATTTAAAAAAGGTAACAGATCATATATTTTTTTACTATTTTCTAAAATTTGATAATAATTATATTTCCGGTAACACAGTATAATTTTTATTTGAAACGATTTGTGATATCCCCATGCACTTATTTTTTAAAAAACATGAATTTATTTGGATTTCTATCAACATTTTGTTTTCAATTAAAAGGATAAATTTCACATATCTCCATAAGAATCAATGTTAAAAGTTTATAATTTAAAATTCGTATTATTTAAAAAATCCGTAGTAAACAGACTCCAAACTTTGCAAGAAATTTTTTTTTACGTAAAACTTTTGATATATGCAAAGAAAGAGTGTTTTCTAATTGCTAAAAAACGTGCACGTACATCCTTAAAACGAAATTCAAGAATATCAATTAAAAGTAAAAAATATCGAAAGTATACATTTCCTTAAATGTCCTTTCACTGGTGCCATTACCCTACCCTATACAGAAAGTGCAAATATTAGTTTTTGAATGATTTCAAAAAATCTATTAGCATAGATAAAAATTTTAAAAATTCCAATTTTATAAAAATTTAAAATCCTCTTTTCAACCTCTAAACATCAGAATATATGGATTTTCCGCATTGTTTTGAGGTTCAAAAGAGGATTAAAAAGAGAGCGTCAAAAGAGGATCTAAATCTTGACTCGGTTGAATCTGTCATTTCTATATTTTGAAAATCTTACATCAAATTTGAATTTAACGACCTCATAAACCCTCGAGTAACAAATTTTAAACGAATTTGACCAATTTTTCAAATTATTGGTTGTCGGAGTTACAAATGTTTTATCAGTGGGCCTCAAAGGGTTAATAGAAAATTATACAATTGAGGCTCGGGATCTTAAAAGGGTGCTTTCAGCATTGATTTTAAATTGTAAAAGTGCCCTTTTAAAATCCGGAGCCTCAATTCACATTGTTTTGTGTCTACGCAGAATAAACTTCCGAAGAAGAGTAGAAAAGAAGAAAAGGAAGGTATTCTTTTGCTTTTATTAAGTAAAAGTCATATTTGAATTTCTAGACGTATTTGATTAACACCTTAAAATTAGGTGTGTTAGTGAAATGACTTGGACAAATTGAGTAATTAGAGTTTGAAGCCTTTGTGTATTTAGCAATGGTTAGAGCCTTGGGATATATACAAACAATACTAATTAAGGGTTACTGATGCGAGTGCATTGATTAACGAGTCGCTTAATAGGAATTATTCTTGCATTGTGATTTCCATTTGAGTCTTCGTGGTCGAGTTCTCTGTTGCTCGTTAGTTCCTTCGAGCATGGAGGCATCACTCTGCTTCCGTCCTATATCAAGTCATTCGATTCCACCTCTCTGGAATAATCGATTCAAACTATATCCAGTTACACTCAATCTCCCTCGCAGACTTGCCGGATGTACCATGGCGATAACGATAATAACACATCTCACTATTATTATCATTCAACACTCGCTGCTCCAGGTCAATCTTCCAAATATATCCTATTTATGTATATAATCCATTGAAAGACATTCAAACAATTCCAAATTATCTCTTACATTATTAACAATCAAAATATTCCATTATTTCTTCTTTCACAGAAAAAAATATGTGTTTTTGTTGCGTATATTTTTCAGATGGTGTTATTTTAACCCTTTCAAGCATACATTTTTCTAGTCAAGTGCACTTTAGGGGGTTTTCAGGGTCGCTGATTAAGAATCTAGAGTCGGATTTTTCATATTTTCTAAATTCAAAATGGCGAATCCAATATGGCGGACTTATTATTTAAAAATCAAACAGATTCGCTTCAGTCTTGTTACTCGTGGGTTTTTGGGTTCGTTGACTACAAATATGAAGTCAGATTTTTAAAATTCAAAATAGCTGATCTAATATGGCCGAAATTTTTTTAAATAATGTTCGATATCGCTTGAAACTTGTTATTCAGGGGTTCTGTTCGATTTTTCAAAAATAAGTCCGCCATATTGGATCCGACATTTTTGGTTAGACACAATTACATCTATTGTAAAAAACGCTTTTCTTAAGTTTATTTATAACATTTACTTTATCAACAAAAAATCTTTTTTCCTTTTTTATGGAAAAGAATGTTCTCTAATATATGTAGTATGCTTTTTGTCATTGAAACAAATGAAATAGTGCTTGAAAAATGAAAAAAGTGTAGAAAAAAGGTGACACTTAGGAGTGCCACAATGTCGCAAAGGGTTAAAATAACGCAATCTGAAAAATATATTAAAATAGCACCAGAATTTGGTTGGTGAAGTTTACAACGTTTTTAATCAACAATTTAAAAGGAATAATATTTTTTTAAACAAATTTTAATTCATTTTTCTATAGAAAATATTTTGGTTAGTTTTTTGAATAATAATTTACAAAAAGAAATATTTGTAAACAAAAAATTTTATTCATTTTGGTAAAAAAATAATTTTTTCAAACTTCACCGACGTATAATAAAAAGGCAGGAAAAATTATATTATATTTTACATTTGGGCCAGAAAACTGTCCAGTTACTTGCCAGTCACTGACCAGATAATCTGCACAGTGAGTGGAGAAGATGTTTTTACACGGATATGAGGAAGAAATTGTAAAATAATAAATATAATAAAAAATTTTATTTAGAATTATGAATAAATGATATTTTTCTAAGAGATTAAATTGCAAGTATTGAAATTCAGTACTGGTGAAGTACAGAATTTTTTAATTGAAATACTTTACTTTTTAGTTTTTCTAATTTTAGTAGTAGCTTTGAAAAGCCTATTCTTTCTTTTAATAAATCAAAACAGTCAGAAATTTAAAAATAGTTATTCTTATTTTGAAATGAACGTGGAATTATTTTTCCATATATCTATACGTGCGATGTTTTTGTTTTCGTTTCTAGACCTAGTTTCAATTTCAATTCTTCTCGCGATATGAAAGGCCTTCAAAGTAAACCGTGATGGCATATTGAATATATAATTTACAGCAGTTATTATTAATTTTAATAATAAATATTTTCACACTTTAATATTTTGATTTCAATATTAATATTGTTATTGATATTATTATTATTATTTTTATCATGATAATATAATAATAATAAAAAAATTATTATTATTATTTTCATTATTATAATTTTTGTGATTATGAATCTAGGTACAATGAAAATGAAGCACGTTTGAAATTGAAAGCTCTCTCAGCTGTTTATAAAGAACAAGGTGATTGACTTCAAAAAACTTTTATTTTTATTTCTCCATCTATCAGAAATTCTCTTCTAAAAAATAATATTCTGATAATGAAGGTGCGAAATGAAAGAAAAAAAATTTACTCCGAAAAAAAAATTCGTTTTCAAAATGAATCGAAACTTAAAACCGTTACAATGAAAAACAAATAATATATAATAAATTCATAAAAAGTATACCTATATATGTATATTTAAATTAAATAACTTTTCAACTAAAAAGTAAACGAAAAAAGTTTTAATTGAAAATTAACAAATTCTAGGAAAATGTTGAAAATGAAAATAAAGAAAAAAGTATTTTATAATTTTTTTTCCTAAATCTAATAAAAAATTCATTTTTTATTTAAATTTGAAGAAAAAACACTCCGTCAACTTTTGGAACTAAACTGAAAAAAGTAATGAAAATTTGTTGACCAATATACGATATTGTGTGAACAAAAGTAATCTGCTTTACCGGCTATGAAAATTTAGTGTTCAAGCTTTCTCCTAGAGATGCCGTAGAAGGTCTTTTCAGAGTAAGAGGTAATCGATTAATAACCAGTGATGTAGGAATGGAACTTTTTTCTCTAGGTCGCATTAAAAATTCAAATATTTACTTTTATTATTTTTTCATTTAAAAAAAAGAAATATATTTAAATATACTTATAAAGTAAAAATAACAAAACAAAAAGAATAGGAAAAAACAAAAAATATATTTATAAATAATTATAAAATTATAAATTATTTTTAAACCCTCAGAATTTAATGCTTAAAAATTATAAAATTATAATCAACAAAAATAACATTTTAGGCTATTTAGTATTTTTTATACAAACGAGCTTTTTTCCTTTTATGTTTAAATAAATAAATAAACAAAAAGTAAATTAGAAAAAACTTCCAATATAAAGTAAAAATAAAAATACAGTAGGTAAAAATCTAAATATATAAAGTTACAAAAGTCTGAACAAAACTGATGACAATAATTGTAAACTATTATACACCTCTCATTATGAAACTAATGACAATATGTAACAGTGCCTGATGTAAAGCTTCAAAAATTTCTTTTATTCTATATAAAAATAAAATTTATCATTCAGAAGAAATACATTGTATGCAATGACAATGAGAAAAAAAAGTTGAGTGAATTGTTGTTTGTATATACGTAAGAAGATTTTTATGTGTGTGATTTGGATAACGAAAAAAGGACTTGATATTCTTCAAGTGTATTGTAGAAAACGAAAAGAAAGGGTTGACAAATCTCCCCTCGATATGACCCCGACTATTTCTACAAACTCAGATATGTGCTCTTTGTGTCCACGATCAAAAAAGACTCATTCATCCAAGAAACTTGTTCGCTTTGATTCAGTTGTTGACACATTCTCTATCTCGGATTCCAACATCACTTTTCGCCGAAGGGTAAGAAATTTTAAAAATAGAAATATTTATACGTATTTATTTGTTCGCTGAAACTTTTATAAAATTTACAAAATTTGTACAAACAAAATATTAATAAAAATTATAAAATTCAAAAAGGAATATTTTTTAAGAATATTTTTAATTAATATAAGTTAAATAAGGTTTAAATACTTTATAGTGAATAGTTTCAGAATATTATCAAAATAGCACCAGATATAAACATTTACTACATACTTTTAGTTTATAAATAAGTAGCATACTTCAGTTTTAGTCAGCCAAAAGTATCATGAATCCTTTTAATCACGAAATCAGTAGTAATAGTCAATTTTAGTCAGACAAGCATTTACTAAAAACTTTTTACTATTTATAAATAAGTATAGTATATATATATATATATATATGTTAGTTTTGCTCTCCCAAAAACTAAATTAAAAGAATATAAACAATATTCGTCTGACTGCAGAAATTTTTTACTACTGAACTGATAGTAAATTTTAAAAATTTTATCAAATGTTTAACTGTAAGGGGACTTGACTGAATTTTTCAAAATCGTGACCGCCATATTGGATCCACGATTTTGAATTTTAAAAAACTAATGTCAAATTCGTAATCAGCGACCACGAAAACCTCCGAGTAACGAATTTTAAGCGAATCCAATAAATTTTTCAAAATCGTGTCCGCCATTTTGGATCCGCCATTTTGAATTTTTGAAAACTAACACCAAAATCGTAATCAGCGACCCCAAAAACCCCTTAGTACCTAGTGTCATGAATATTTATTCACAAGAAGGTCTTACACATTTTGGGACCATTTTTTTATATTTTAGCTACACACTGAAGGAGTTAAGAACAGAATTTAAGAAACTTTTTCAACGTCCTCTCTATATCAAAAACGGTGTTTTACTACTGTTCTACTTCAACCTTTCTGAACTATCTCAAAATATTTTTGTTCTACTAATTTCATATTCAGGCTGACTAAAATATTGCTATACTACTTAGTCTAAATAATTTTTAGAAATAAACCAAAAATACAAAAATTTACTGACAATGAGAGAGAGTTTTGCTGCTGATTTAAATTTACGAAAATTTTAACATTTTCTGTTATAGATTTGTAGTATTGTACTATAAGTAAATAAGTAATTATATCACTGAATACATAAAAAGCAATTAATAAACAAAGATTATTTTTCGTGGTGTCTGAGTATAAAAAATAAAACTGTATGCTCTACTAGTGTCAAATTTCTAAAATCAAAATGTCTTATTCAGCCCGAATTTGAGTACTAACATCAGATTTTTAAAAATCTATCTGATTAAAAATGTCAGGAATTACAGTTTATTTTTCATGTATTATTAGGATTTTATTTTCCACAAACAGTTTTTAAAAAAAGTTTTTAAAAAGACTAATTTTTAAAGTAAGTAAAAATTGTTGAATTTTAAAGCATTAAATTATTGGCATTTTTTTTATCTTTTACCGTAGTCTAAAACTTTCTTTAAATTTTTAATCAAAATTTTTATTACAACGCTAATTTTTGTTTTAAAATTATATTAATTTTATAATTTTCGAAGTAAATTTTAGAAAAATAGTAAAAGTTTAATATTAAAAATTTTTATTTACAGAATAACTTTTACTATTTTCAAAAACAATTTTTTTTATAAAAAAAATAATTTTTTTTTTCAAAAATTACTTTAAAAATAAGAATTATTTAATATCTAATTGTATTGATCGTGAAAAATTTGAATAATTTTTATAAAAAAATTGATATTGAAAATAGTGAATTTTGATATTAAAAATTGTTATTTCCAGAATAAATTTTATAATATTCGTAGTAAATTTTATTAAAAATTAGTAAAATATACCTAGAATTCAGTCAAATTTATTCTAAAATCAATACAATTTGTCAAAAATTCCAAATAATTTGGATTTTTCTTAGAAGTAAAAATTAATTTATATTTGTTACTTTAATAACAAAATTTTTAAGGGAAGACCCCACCTTAATTTTGATCCCTTTAAAATAAAATTATTAAACGAGGTAATATTTTTTTTCTTGCATCATTTTTAACCTGAAAACATATAAGATGGTCAAAAATATTTAATTTTTGAAGAGGTTAGAATTTTCTTCTTCTGACCCATTGCATATTATTGCAAATCCATGCGAAAAGTTATATAGAATGGTAAAATATGCATAGAAAAAAATTGTCGTTAAAAAATATTAAAAATGCAAGAGAAGATCGATTTTTAATATTCAAATCTTTAAATTTTGCCGAAATTTCGGAAGTCCTGAACCTTTATTTCATGGCTTTTTGCATTTATTTCGGTATAAATAAAGTATACCATAAAAGCTTCGGACTATGATTTTTATGGAATTTACCACAAAAATGAGCTAAATGTCAATTTTAACAATGTTTTTTGAATAAGAGCATCAAATTACGTAAATATACACAATTTGGGAAAAAATTAAAGATTTAAGGTTTCCGAAATTTCGGCAAAATTTAAAGATTTGAATATTAAAAATCGATCTTCTCTTACAGTTTTTAATATTTTTAACGAAAATTTTTTTCAATGCATATTTTATCATTCTAAACAACTTCTCGCATGGATTTGCAATAATATGCAATAGGTCAAAAGAAAAAATTCTAACCTCTTCAAAAATTAAAATTAAATATTTTTGACCATCTTATATGTTTTCAGGTTAAAAATGATGCAAGAAAAAAAATATTACCTCCTTTAATAATTTTATTTTAAAGGGGTCAAAATTAAGATGGGGTCTTCCCTTAAGTTTAAAGACTGAGAAATAATTTTTAAAAAATGTTTAAGTAGATATCAAAATACTAAGATTTTTTCTTCAAGCATAATTAAAAAATTTTTCTAACTTACAAAAAATGCCAATTTTTACAAGTTTTTCTTAAAAATCAGGAAAAAAGGGGAGAAAATTGATGATTTTAGGTGTTTTAGGGGATTTTAATAATTTAAGGGGAAAAGGGGGATTATGTAAGAAATAGAACTAACCATTATATCTGAAATGTGTCTTAATTCTATTAATAAATTAAAAACAATTTTTCAGTGTTCTGTCTGACAAAACTGGTGTTTTACTACTGATATTGAAGAAACAAGGATCGAGAATCCCTTGTCTGACTGGAACTGACTTTTATCACTGAAAAATATATTCTAAAGACTTTAAAAGTTTTGGTTGATGACTTAAACTACCTTTTATGACTGATTTGAAACGAAAACTTTCCAATTTTTACTTCGAATTTGATATCTACATTGTGGCTCATTTAAACTTTACTTTAATACTAATATTAAATAATCAGAGTAAATTAAATGAAAAAGTGTGATTTTTACTCCACGTCCGATTTTAAAAAAACAGTGAATAATAATAATGGAAAAATACTGAATAATCTTTTTTGTCCAAAAATTTTAAAAAATACTTCTCAGTTCTTTATTTGACTTATTTTTGTAAATTATAAATTTTTTATGTTATAAAAACTTGCAATTTATTATTTTTTTCTTTGAATTTAAATATAAAAATATAAAAAAAATTTAAATCAAGGGTTAGAGAATAGACTTTTTCTTTTCATGGAGAAAATTAATGGCTGGGGCCCTTTTAAGACAAAGTGATATCGGGTGATAAAGAAAGAAGAAAGAAATTTTTCGAAGTTTTCCTCGTAATTTTCTTCGGTTTTTATTCTCCCATGAATACACCATAAATCACATTACTGATCTTTCTCTTGCTCTCTCACTCTCCACAATGTCACGTAGGGACATAATGTATTATCAAGTTTATACTCCTGCAGTCTCCGAGTGTCACTTATCTTATCATTATGAGTTTTCTATAACTTGACATAAATCTTGAACCACATTCCAATAAGAATTGCACCGCTGATTAGAAATATTTTCACAATTTTATAATCAGATTTTTCCACTTTTCTTTTCATTCATAAAAAAATTCCTGATTCAGGCAAAAGTAATATTATTTTAATAAATATTTGAATTTATCACTCGATCGTCTTAGTTAAAATATATTTAAATATAGTTAAAAAAATCAATGTTGCATATTTTAATATTATTTTAATAATAATAATATAATATACATAACTAGAAATTATTAATAATTAATTAATTTCACCTTTAACCCGTTGACTGTCGCTGACGCATATATGCGCAAAACTAAACTGGCCAAAAGTGGTTTATGACGCATATATGCGCAACCTAAAAAAGGTGATTAAAAACTTTTTAAATGTTCCTGAAACCGGTTACTCGGGGGTTTTCGAGGTCGCTGATTACGAATATGACATTCGTTTTCCAAAATTCAAAATGTCGGATCCAATATGGCCGACAACAAAATAAAAGATCAGATTGACTTGAAATGTAGTACTCGGGGGTTTTTGGGGTCGCTGATTACGAATCTGACATCAGTTTTTCGAAATTAAAAATGGCGGATCCAAGATGGCGGAAATTTTTTCAAAATTCGTCGAATTTGCTTGAAACTTGTTACTCGGGGGTTTTAAGGGTCGCTGATTACGAATCTAACATTAGTTTTCCAAAATTCAAAATAGCGGATCCAATATGGCGGACGACGAAACAAAAAATTGATCAGATTGGCTTGAAACTGAATACTATGGGCGTTTTATTCGATGAATACGAATCTGACATTAGTTTTTCAGGGTATTTATCGAAATTTGATTTCACCAAAAATTATCATACTGATGTCAGATTAACCAGTTTCAAACAAATTTAATAAATTTTACAAAAATTTCCGCCATATTGAACCAGATATTTTGAATTTTGAAAAACTGATTTCAGATTCCTAATCAGCGACCCTGAAAATCCCCAAGTATTCAGTTTCAAGCCAATATGATCAATTTTTTGTTTCGTTGTCCGCCATATCGGATACGCCATTTTGAATTTTGGGAAGCTAATGTTAGATTCGTAATCAGCGACCCTTAAAACCCCCGAGTAACCAGTTTCAAGCAAATGCGACGAATTTTGAAAAAATTCCGCCATCTTGGATCCGCCATTTTGAATATCGAAAAACTGATGTCAGATTCGTAATAAGCGAGCCCAGAAACCTTAGGGTACCAAGTTTCATAAAAATCCATTAAAAATTTTTTCAACACACTTTTGGCCCAAACAGTGAAAATCTCGTTGACAGCCAAGGGGTTAATGCAAATTATTATGTTTATTATTTATTACATTTATTACTACGTATTCGTTAATTCTAATTTAATAATAATAACGGAAATAATAATATAATTGTTACTAATATTTTTAATACTTACATATTACATATAAATGTATTTTAAAAAATTTAATAATTACATTATATTTAATATATAATAGGAACATTATAATATATCATGCAATTTTTTATTGCATTGCTATTTTAAATTTACTGAAAAGGATAAATATTTGAAATTTGCTAGTGTTATTTCTCTTGAGTAATTAAATTGATTAATTAATTAACTACAGCACACAGTGTATTTTATCAGTTTTGACAGAGTTTAGCGTTTCTAAATTAAGTAATTAAATTTGTAAGTTTTCTCTTAATTTTCTTTATTCCATTTTAAAGAGTTCTGCGGTTATGGAAAATTTTATTTCTTAAAAAAAATAAATCATTTAAATTTACATTTATAAAAAGAATTCTTGGATAAAGTATGAAAGAAAAACGATATTACAATTTTTAAATTTATATTTAAAGAAACATTTCAACATTTTTTATGGGGCAAATCGGCAGTTCTCTATAACGACTTATACGGGGTATTTTTTTTCTTTTATTTTGCCGAACGACTAAATAAATTCCAGAGTACGTCTATATTTTATTTTCATTGCCATTATTTTCTTTTTTACTGGGAAGGAAATTGCGTAATACAAAAGCAATTTCCCTCATATAATTAAAAGGTATAAAACCGTAGGTATATACATGTATGTTTGAATGTATGCGTTACTTGTATAGTGAGCGCCTAAAAGTAAAATAGAAAATGTTTGAAAAGAAATGGTTGAAATTTCTCGCGCTTAGCATATATCACGCAGTAGGGCATTCAACGAGTTGTGAGTAAATAATTCAAGCGATGAAGAAAGAAGAGTGTCAACTCTTCTTTCTTCAGTGGCAAACATTTTGCCACTGAGTTTCAATTGAAAATTCATCCTACGAAAATACTCCAGCAAATAATTAAAAACGAGAGAGAGAAATTTTTTAAATTATAGACCCCACACTGTAAAAATCAAATCTTAAAGTACTTACAGCTCAAACGTGTTTTTTTCTTAAATTCAACTCATTTTTCGGCTTAATATTAAAAAAAGATGATTTTAGGTCTTACAATCAGTTTCCTAATAAGAAATTTAGTCAATACTTGGACTATTGTAAGTGGTTTTAGTCAAAATCAGGCTTAAAACAAGACTTTTATTTTCAGCAAAATTAAAATAAAGATTGTAAAAAACATTTTACCTTGGATGAATACATTGAATACCGTAAACTGGGGCTATTAGCAACAGATTTCAACTTTAAAGGCTTGTAACTATTTTGTCTTTTGAAATATTGCCTTAATTTTTTGTTTCTTTTCTTGATCTTGGCGAGCACATTGAAGGCTTGAATAATTGTCCTGAGCAAAGCTGGAATTTTATACAAAAAAGTCGAAAAAGACGCATTTTTTCGAAATTACAAAATGGGGCTATTAGGAACAAGGCGGTAAAAACCATTGAAAAAAGTATTTAAAGCTGAAGAAGTTATTTTTTATTGATCGAAAGTACACACACAATTTAAAACAAATATAAAAACAAAACTGAAGAGCGAATGTGTGTTTTAAAAGTTGCTGGTATCATCAGTTGAGGTCGATAATGGAATCACTGGTCGTTTTTTGCGACTTGACGTTTTCAACACTCTTTTACAATTTCGAAACATCTATGAACACTAAAAACCAAATTAGGTGATAAAAAACAAAAGAAATTACGAAAAATTTACGTTTTGGCAACACACTTTAACAATTCGGAAGAAAGAATTGTGTTTCTTATATCCCCGCCGTTTGTGAATTTTGGTTTTTGTCTCGTAAATCTTACTGTAAATACAAAATAAACATATTTATTACTTAGTGAACTCAATAAAGTTTCCCATAATAAAAGACAATCACTTTGAGAAGTTAAAAATGAAATAACTTACCTCGGAAATCAAATGTTTTCCACATTTGAATAGGGGAGAGCGGTGTTGAAAGTGCCGGGGGTAGGTTGTGCCGTTGCTTATATCTCGAAAACGAAAAAAGATTTTTAAAAAATTGAAATGAGAGATGTATTATTTTACGCCTGCGCACCTTTGGCAGCCATTTTAATTTCATTTACTACGCGAAATAAACAGTTGTTAGTATTTTGGTGATTTGGCGCTATGTAAGTATAAATTTTCAGGTGTGTAACTTTTAGTCTATTTTTTAAATAGTTAAAGCTATCAATGCGCTTTTTTCACTAAAATGATTTATATTTAATTGGGAATCAAATAGTATATTATACTTAACAGTTTAATCAACTGGTTTTTTCATATTCGATAAAAAGTGAAAAACTGCTCAATCCCAGGTAGAAATTGACGACCGGGATGGTACCGGCCCGGTACAAACGGCGGATTATAAGTGCCGGGGCGGTACCGGCATAAGACCGTCATTTTCACCGGCTTGGCACCGGTAAATTGCCGGATGATAACTACGGCAGGTATCCGGCATACGTACCGGGCCGGTACCGAATAATCCACCGGGGCGGTACTGGCCCGGTTAATATTTGTAGACATTTAGTACCACATTAATACCGGCTGCACAACCGGCTAGGTACTGGTCCAGTACCGGCATAAGTCTGTTCATTCCACCGGCGCAGTACCGGTAAATTGCCGGATGATAACTTCGGTAGGTATCCGGCAACCGTACCGGGCCGGCACTAATAAATATCTGACGCAGTACCGGGCCGGCACTAAAAAACAACCGGTGTGGTACCGGGCCGGTTAAAAAAATTATATTTCAGTCTGATTAATTATTTAATTATTATTATTATTATTATCAATGTTATTATTAATTTTAAATTGGAAACAGTAAATATATTAAATGCTGAAACAGAGAAACATAAACAATCATAGAAAAATCTGAAGACTCGAGGAATTGAACTCCGGACCCTGAGGCTGCAAAGTCGACACCACATCCGCTAACCTAAACCTGCATATGGAAAGCAAATGCAAAGTGAGCTTATAAAGTCCAACCGACATTACAGCTGGCAGCAGTACCGGGCCGGCACTAATATTCAACCGTTACGGTACCGGGCCAGTATTTGTATTTTTTAATTTATTTTAATTCAATTTAAATTATTATAAATAAATAAGAATAGTAAATGTAAATAATAATGACCGCCCTATTCACCGGCTAGATACCGGGCAGGCACCAATAAGCAACCTACTCGGTAATAATATAATTGCCGGCACAACTAACTAATTAATTTATTATTAATAATTAAATTAATAAATAAATTAATAAATTAATTTTCAAATTTTTTTTCTTTTCTTTAATTCTTTTTCTGATAGTTTAACATTGGCAAACAACCGGGAGGACACTAGGTTAGTACTAATATTTTTGTCGGCAAAACTTCTGTGCCATGTAGAAAGCATTAAGTAAATTTTTGTGCTGGGCCGGTGCTGGGCCGGCACAAATATTATCACCGGAAAATCTCCTTCGGCGGTATAAGACAGAGCGAAATGACAGTACCGGGCCAGTGATACACCGGTGCTGGCCCGGTACAAATATTATCACCGGCAAATCTCCTTCGTCGGTATAAGACAGAGCGAAATGGCAGTACCGGGCCGGTGATACGCCGGTGCTGGCCCGGTACAAATATTATCACCGGCAAATCTCCTTCGGCGGTATAAGACAGAGCGAAATGGCAGTACCGGGCCGGTGATACGCCGGTGCTGGGCCGGTACAAATATTATCACCGGCAAATCTCCTTCGACGGTATAAAAGAAGAAGTAATTTATAGTACCGGGCCGGTGCTGGGCCAGATATTTTTAATCAACCGGCCCGGTACACACTACCAGTACCGGTAGAAATCCACATTTACTACCGGGCCGGTACTGGGCCGGTATTTATTTCATATCCGGCCCTGTAACTTTTTGCCGGTACCGGCATATGTCCGACTTTACAACCGGTTCGGTACCATGCCGGTCGTTAATGCTGGCACACCTCCAACTTTTCTGCCTGGGATGGGGCTGATTGTGCCTTTCGCTCGGGGCTAATTGTGCCGCAGTCAGTGGCAATTTTTTAGAATGAGAACATACAACATGTATGGGAAATTCCACGTGAAACATAGTTATTTGTTGTATCAAATGTAATAAATTAAAAAAAGTAAAAAATGGCATTTAATATCTGCTTTTTGACCTAGGTGCTCAATATGCCGCGTGCAAGCGACCTGCACGCGGAGATTAACTATTTTTTAAAATCTATGAAACTTATCAGATTCACTCTAAAATTTTTTGCAAAAACTTCTTAGTATTTTAAGGTACATTTTAAACAAAAACATTTTTTTATCGAATATCTTAAGTTTAAAAAAACTTAATTTGTTTATAAAAAATTGTTATTTTTTTAGTATAAAATGGGAAAATTTTTTTGTCAACATATTATTCAATAGTAGAGAAGAAATCAAAACTATTCTTCTCTTGTAAAAAATTAGAGAGAAACAATATTTTTCGAGTTATCTGATATTAAAAAGTAGGTAAAAAAAACATTAAAAAAACGAAAAATTTTGAAAATTCGTAACTTAAAAATTTGGATTAAAACGTTGCAGATTATTTTAATCTATTTTGGTGTTAATTTACTGTGTATTTGAATGTTTATAATAAATAATATTATTTGCTGTAATTTAAACAAGGTAAAACTATATGCGGCACAATCTGCCCCAGCGTCGGCACAACCGGCCCCGCAGCGAGAGTCGTTGGGACGCATCGCCGCGCTGCAAAAAATCACATTTTTATTGAAAACTATGAAAAATTGTTAAAAAGTGTAAATAAATTCAAAAACTACATAAAATTCTACACCAAATAGTTCATTAATAAAAACAAATAGTTGTTATTTTACTATTGTTTTCTGTTACGGAGTAACAATTAATTTTATTTTAATTTTAACAATTTATGAAATTATGTTTTTGGAAAGAGTATGAGAAACGAAATGTTAAAACTTGTAGTAAAAACTAAATTCAGAGTAGTTGGTTGATGAAAATTCTGTTACCTGACTATCGATACATACCTCTTTTAGACCCTTTTGCACATCTGTATTAAATATGTTTTCCTCTTAATGATACTTGAAAGCTACGAAATTCTATTACTGTAACAACCGTTTTTACCTAAGTAATAAACTTTTCTAAGGCTCTGTTGCCACATTTTTCAAAAAGGGAAAAAACTCAAAATATCGATGTTGCCAAATCTTATAGGAATGGGTTTGTCGTTTGAATGCATGTACTAAAGAGACAGAATAGCATTGACCATGGTTTCAAACGCATCAATCCATGAGTCTTACCGCGCATTTTTACATTTCATTTTAAAACTCTCCTGTCGAGTCAATTGACATCTAAATATGTGTATTTGAAAGTTATAAATAAATATTGTTAATTACACAGGCACACAAAAAAATAAAAAAGTCAAAACCCAGAGGTTACACCCGCCTATCCCCATGTTTTTGGGGTCGCTGAAACCGAATATGACCATGAAAATTTTTTTTCATCGGCCATTTTCCCGCTACCACCCCCTTACACCTGCTCCCGGGGGTTGGAATTTCAGTTTAAAAGAAAGTGGAGTAGGGTGTCTATTCCTATGTTTTTTGGGTCGCTAAAACTAAAAAAGACTACCAAAAACAAATTCTTCCCTCCCTTAACCCCCTACAACCCCCATAACAACCCCGGGGTGAGGGGTCGAAATTCGAATTTTCACGAAAAGTCGATTACGGTGTATAAACCTACGTTTTTTGGATCGCTTAAACCAAAAAAGACCACCAAAATCAAATTCTTTCCATCCCCGACCCCCTACAATCTCCTGCAATAATTTTTTTCAAATAAAACAAACCGATTTTTGGGAAATTGAAAATTAAATATTAATTATCAAAAAATATTGCAGGGGGTTGTAGGGGGTCGAGGGTGGAAAGGATTTGATTTTGGTAGTCTTTCTTGGTTTCAGCGACCCAAAAACGTAGGTTTAGACACCGTAATCGACTTTTCGTGAAAATTCAAATTTCGACCCCCCACCTTTCGAGTGTTAAGGGGGTTGTAGGGGGTTAAGGGAGGGAAGAATTTGTTTTTGGTAGTCTTTTTTGGTTTTAGCGACCCAAAAAACATAGGAATAGACACCCTACTCCACTTTCTTTTAAAGTGAAATTCCAACCCCCGGGAGCAGGTGTAAGGGGGTGGTAGCGGGAAAATGGCCGATGAAAAACATTTTTCATGGTCATATTCGGTTTCAGCGACCCCAAAAACATGGGGATAGGGGGGTGTGACCTCTGGGTTTTGACCTTTTTATTTTTTTGTATGCCTGTGTTATTAATTGTCAATTTCATTGTATTTTTTACAAAGCCTAAACATTTTCTTTCATTTTGTCGAAATCGGCACTTTCAACCCCGCTCTCCCCTAACTTCAATAAAACACATTAAGTCACTTACAAGCTACTACTGTTCACAAAATAATTAATAGTCACAATTATTGCATTGAAAGTATTGCCAATAGCATCAACTCCACCCGAAAACAGAATTTTGTTCCTAATAGCCCCAGTTTACGGTACACTTAGAAAACGATTTATTTGGTTCAAACATATTTTGTTTAAATCAAACTTAAAATATCTTTGCTATCAAATTTAATTCAAACCTAAGTTATGGTTGATTTTAAATTATTTATAATCAACTTTTAAGTTTGAATCAAACATAAAATTTTTAATAATATATTACATTATAAGGGCAGAAAGTTCGAATTCCGGCACTGTGCGAAATGATGCCCGAGGCGAAGCCGAGAGCACCATCGCACTGTGAAGAGCTTCGAACTTTCTGCCCTTATAATGTAATATACTATTTTTCTTTATATACGGTTGAAAGTACGTCCGTTAATTTATTTTTTAAGAAAATTGCAATCGTGATTAATTTGACAGCCGGCCATCTTTATTTACTTTCGCTCCCCGCTTCAACGCCTCTAGCGGACGCTCGTAAAGCTTTGGTTTTTTCTCTGTCTCTCTCTTACATTCAACGCCTGCCCCGACATTTGAAGCACGAGCGAAGCGAGTGCTTCTGGTTGGGGGCAGGCACGAAAAAAAATGTAAAAGATAAATTTATTGATTTATTTATAATAATACACGGGCAACAAAATAAATTAATATTATATTCTCAAAAGAATTTTTTTGTTCGTACAAAATTAATTTCATATTTCGGAAATTCTAAACGTTCTAATAAACAAAATGTCGTTATTTCTTTAAATTATTAAAATTTTATTAGGGGAGACGGCCCCAAGGTGGTCAGGGACCTAAGGTGGTCACCCTAAGAAAATTTTTGTATATTAGTTAGTATCTTCAAATGTTTTTTGTTATTGTTATTATTTGAGAAGACAAAGATTTTAGTAAAGTTTTGAGGTAAATAGTCGTATGAGTCTCTTTGTAACGTGAACGTCGTAAAATTTCTGTTTTTAAATGATCGAGAAATTTTTTTCTCAGGGTGTTAAAATCATCGAAATTAACCATTTTAAATTAGTAAAAATCGTTATAATTATCTTTATATATCGTACAATAATATTCCAAATGAATATAATTAATATTGTGCTTTAAAAAATTTTTTCATTAGCGTTTAAAAAATTGTGTCTTGGCCCTAAGGTGGACACTTTTTTGGCCACAAGGTAGTCACTTTTGATTTTTTATGAAAATGTGTTTATACGCCATATTTATCTACATTTATCACTGTGAATGTGAATTTTATCAATTTTTAAGTTTTATGATGAATAATAATGAAATAGAATTATTTTCAAAATTTTACCTATCTAATACATACACAAAAAGTATCATTTTTGACGAAAGGACAAAGTGCAAAAAAAAGTATGTAATATGTTTCGGTGATCCTGAAAAACAATTAATATTAAATAAACAACTTAGTAATACGTTTTTTACATTTTTTAAAAACTTTTTTAGTGAATTTTTGTATGGTGACCACCTTGGGGCCACTTTTTTAAAAGTCGAATTTTCAACTTTTTTTAAAAAGTGCCATAACTTTTTTTTATTAATCAAATAAAAAAAACTTTATGATAGGAAGTTAGGTAATAAGATAAAGTTTCAAACGCCGTATTATTGACCTTTATATATAATTCCATTTGAAATCTACAGTCGTTCAAAAGATGGGTGACCACCTTAGGGCCCTCTCCCCTATAATATTGTGGCACGTATAAAAAAATAAATTATAAAATCTTCTTGTTAATTTTCATTCTCGTTTTATATATTAAAATAAAAAAAAATTCGTTAAATTTTCTGGAACTCACAATTTTCTTATTTACCGACAAAGAATTCTTTTACTCCCGCTGTAATAGAGGGCGTGTGTGTATATCAACCAAAGCGTAAATGTTTGACTTTCTGCTGCGAAGTCTAAGCGGGAAGTACGTACTTTCGACCGAGGTATAAAGAAAACATAATTTTTGTTTAAATCAAAACAGAAAATATGTTTAAATTAAACATAATTATTCAAACAAATAATATTTTTGAATCAAAACAGTATATATTTTCTATATGTTGGGATTAAGCTTACAAACCAATTTCAATTTAACAGAATCACTTAAAATTATTTTTCTATTTGAATTAAGTATAATGTTTTCTCAGTGTAGACAATAACTATTCTGTTTGTATATAAATTAATTACTACTGATAATGTTACAAAAATAAATAGTAAACTTGAAATGTAAAGATAAACAGTTACAATAAACAATAAAATAAGTAGTGAAAATAAATAGTGAAATTAAATAGTAAAAAAATGGTTAGGGGAGAGTAGACTACATTGAACCAGGTTTTTTATAAAGTCCAAGAATTAATTAAATTTTACAAATTTTGATCAGGTTTTTGTGTCAAGATAATACTGAAGTACTCTTTTAGTTAATACACACGTTAAAAACACAAATTATTGTGATTAAATAATGACATTTAATTTTTTTCTAACCAGTAACACTTTTCTTATTTTGAAGGATGTGTGTCTACATTGAACCACCTCTAATAAAACACTACAATTTACTTCGAAAATAATATTTCCACTTACACATTGTAAAAAATCTTATTTTCCACTCAAAAAAATAGAAAATTGTTGTTAAATAGTTATTATTTGTTAATATAGGAGATTAATATATTTCGATGTCAGATTTCGTAGCAGAAGTGACAGTTTAAGTTTATCTCGTTGACAATTGTGATGAAAGCATGTCATCCAGTATTTTTCTTACCAGTTAGTAGAGCAGACAACTTTACCACTCTTAAAATTGAAAATTCTTTGCTTTTTCGGGTGGTTCAATGATGCCGCACTCACTGTATTTACATGACATTCACAACAAAAATTGTTTATAATAAATTCATGTAAGAGTTAAAATTCTTTATCACATCGGAATATTGAAGTTGACACCCAAAGCGAAATAAATCACAAGTTTACTAATTTTTAAAACTTCTTATTTCAAAAAAATACTTAAATATATTTCCACAAAATTTTTTGTTTTGTACGTGAAAAACAGTTTTTTTAGTTTTTCTTTGTAAATAATAAACCTACGTGCCCGAAATTTTTGGACATAGTTTGTTTCGGTAAAACTAACTTATATATTAAATAAGAAAAAATTCCACTTAGTCATTTCTCAGAAAATTGAAGTGGTTCACTGTTGACGCTGGTTCAATGTAGCCTACTCTCCCCTAAACAAAAAGCAAAATTATTTATTTTAAATAGTTATAAATAGTATTTTATTTGTAGAGAAATTTATTTTGTATAGAAATATTACATACTTCTCATAAAGAGTAAAGAGAGTATAAAATTTTCTATTTATAAGATCTTGTTTCTAGAATGAAAAAAATGCAAGGGGAAAAAATTTCCCAATGGAATTTTTTATTTTTTATATTACGTTGAATGCTAATTTTTCCCCACTTTTAAGTGGAGTTGTAAGTGTAACTTAATATTATATTAGAGGTGAAGTAATTCTCGTTAGTATTACTCGAAAAAGTTGTTATTTCCGTAGGAAAGAGAGGAGAAAACGACGGAAATAGAGAACTGTGTGTACGTGTTTGTATGTGAATGCCCTTTTACAATTATTTAACAAAGCTCTATATTGCATTGCATGTTCGGGGATACAAAACCCATTCTCCACTTTCATTTTCTTCATGAAGCCAATTATAGCGCGCGAAATGAAATCTACTATGACCATTCTCCTATGCATCTCGAAATCATCCCATTTTCGTATAAATAAATAAACCTCTTTAATTCTCCACTTGAAATTTGATTCTCATATCTGATAAACTTATTTATTTATATATAAGATTTTTATCAGAGAGAAAATTTCATTTATTTATTCATACACAATTTCTGTAGATATAATGTTGAGGGTAAAATGAGATATTTTTTTTTAATTTTATATTCACGGAGATTGAAATGAATAAAATAATTCAAATCATACTGTGGGAAAAAAACATAATACTAAAAAAAATTTAATTTTTTTTTTGTTAGAAAAGATTAATGAAGTTATGTTAGGAAAAAATAATGATATCATTTTTTTTCCTCTAAATTTGACTACTGATTTTCAAATTATATCAGAAGCATTTCAGATAGTATCGTCTGACTAAAATTGAAAGAGGCGTAGGGGAGAGTAGGGTACATTGAACCAGCGTCAACAGAGAACCACTTCAATTTTCTGAGAAATGACTGAGTGAAATTTTTCTTATTCAATACAGTTGAACCTGGCTAAGTGAAACCTAGATAAGTGAAAAACCTCTATTAGAGACAGCAATCGCCAGGTCCCTTCATTTTCCCATGTAAAAACCTCTATAAGTGAGAATCTGTAAGTGACCGATATTTTTTCTTTGCTACACCTCTATAAGTGAATGAAGCGCTCCTTGAACCTCTATAAATGATTATTTTTCTTAAGTAGACGAGGCGCATGAAAAGTCTCCAATTTTTATTTTCCGAATCTTTATTTTATCGAAATTCTTCTTATCTAATAAGAATTAATTATAATTTCTTTTAATCGAAAGAATAATTGTCAAAAACATTATTTTTTTTGAATGACTAATTAACAGAATGTTTAATACTGCGAAAGAAAATTTTTTATAATCTTCAAATAATTGAATTATCATTTCTAAAAATTATTATTTTTTATATTTCTTATTTACACTAATATTTTTATTTTCGAAATGTCAATTTTGATAAATATTATTTTATAGATTTGTTAATAATTATAATAATTATATTCCCGAATTATTATTCAATATAATTCAAATATTACCGAATTACCAATTCTTAAAAAATTTATTGTTTATTGTTTATTGATTAAAAGAAATTATAATTAATTCTTATTAGATAAAATGAATTTCGATAAAATGAAGATTCGGAAAATAAAAATTGGAGACTTTTCATGCGCCTCAAGTAGACCTCTATAAGTGACAGGAGCATGTCTCCAACCTCTGTAAGTGAAAATCTTTTCCTCATATAAATATTCTACTGGGTAGTAGAAGTAAGTAAACAGTAATTTAAATTTAAATAGAAGTTCACTTAATTTATAATTGTGTAAATCGACAAATCACTTTTTCATAAAATTTTTACAAATAAATTAATGAATTTAGTTGCTATTATCATTTGTAGATTGAATTGATTAAACCTCTATAAGTGAAAGAGGGCACGCTTAAACCTCTGTAAGTGCGAGAACCTCTATAAGTGACTGAGGCCGCTCTTCAACCTCTATAAGGGTGATTCTCCGCGTAGCGCACGATTTGGTTTATGAAATTAAAAAAAATTTTTTTTATCGTTATGATTAATATCAATATATTTTTTTGAAGATAAAGGCTTTAGAAAGAAAAATCCATAGCGGGCCGGAAAAATTATTTATAATTTTTGTTGTAAACAAGTGTAGTAATTAACTAATTCACTGTTTGGACACATTCTGTCAAAAAAAAATTTTGCGGTAATTTAAACAATATTATATCATAAATCTCATTTAAAAATTATTATTTCGGTAATTTATGGTAATTTATGGTAATTTTTGGAAATTTATGGAAATTTTTGCGATAATTTATAAAAATATGTAAAATTTAAATTATTATTAAAAATTTGGATTTTGGTAATTTATGTAAATTTTTGGAAAATTATGGAAATTTTTGCGATAATTCATAAAAATATGTAAAATTTAAATTATTATTAAAAATTTGGATTTTGGTAATTTATGGAAATTTATGGGAATTTTGCGATAATTCATAAAAATATGTAAAATTTAAATTATTATTAAAAATTTGGATTTTGGTAATTTATGGAAATTTTTGCGATAATTCATAAAAATATGTAAAATTTAAATTATTATTAAAAATTTTGATTTTGGTAATTTATGGAAATTTATGGGAATTTTTGCGATAATTCATAAAAATATGTAAAATTTAAATTATTATTAAAAATTTGGATTTTGGTAATTTATGGAAATTTTCGCGGTAATTTATGGAAATTTATAGCAATTTGTAAGGTAATTTAAAGAAATTGTGTCGGTAATTTTTAAAAATATTCAAAGTAGAAATCACAATTTAAAATTTTTATTTCGGTAATTTATGGAAATTTTTTCGGTAATTTATAGAAATTTTCGTGGTAATTTATGGAAATTTATTTAATTAATTTATGGTAAATTTTTCTGAGCAATAGGTTTTTTTTATTCCTTATATATGTGGCACCATAACACTACATTTGCACTAGGTTCTTCGTAATACAAAGGTCGGTGAAAATTCTGATGCCGGTGGAGACTAAGGTCGGTGGAAACTTTTTTCAATCGCCTTCAGTTATTTTTATTTAAAAAAAAAATATCATTAATTTTCAATCAGTTTCAAATGGACTTCATTTGTATTGACTAAAACAATATAACTACGCTTTATTTAACCTTTTTTTATAAATAATTGTTTAATTTGTAATAAAATATTTAAGGGTTGGTGGATGCCGGTGGAGACTATTTTGTGATTCCCTTTTCAAATTCCCAACATAAAATGAGTGAAAAATGAATAAATCAATTAGAACATTGATTCTTTTTCCTGAATTAACTTAAGGAAGTTATTTTTTGTGTTTACAAAAGTAATTTTAAGTTAACATTTGATTTTCATTTAAATAATTCACTGTTTGTTAATAAAATAATAAATAGCATCCAAATTTGCTGTCAAGCATAAACTGAAAAAAAACATATATAAAATGAATTTTAAAAAAAAAATTTTTTTTATTCAACTGTACTAAAGTAGACAATACTAAAATGTCAATAGTAATTGTATTTATTATTGCATATTACTAAAATTATTAACTTTTTTTTCTAAACTTCCTATGGGGACAGGTAAAAATTTGACGTTTTCAGCCTTAAAACCGCTTATTTATGAAAAATTATAATATTAGATACAAAAGTAATTATTGGTTTTTGTTTCTAAACATTAGATAACCTTTTTACGTTGGAATTGTAAAAATATATGAAAGTTATTTATTATTTTTCCATTACAACATGAAAAAAACCAAGTTCTGCGCTACGCGGAGAATCACCCATAAGTGAAAACCTCTATTAGTGAAAAACCTCTATAAGTGACAAAAAATTCACGTTCCCTTGAAATGTCACTTATCTAGGTTCGACTGTATATATAAGATAGTTTTACCGCAATAGTCTATGTTTAAAAATTTCCGGCACCTAGGTTTATTATTTATAAAGAAAAACTAAAAAAACTGTTTTTCACGTACAAAACAAAAAATTTTCTGGAAATATAATGACGTTTTTATATTGAAATAGGAAATTTTAAAAATTATAGTAAACTTGTGATTTATTTCGCTTAGGATGTCAACTTCAATATTCCGATGTAAAAAAAAATATTACATAAATTTATTATAAACAATTTTTGTTGGGAATGTCATGTGTATACAGTGAAAAACAAACGCGTTTAGTTATACACGTCTAAACATAACCAAAAACTTCGTCTTTATAAACAATAAAAATAACCTGAAGCATTCAGTATGTTGCCAAATAATACACAAGAATTTTCCTAGGGTGGCCACGGGCCACCTCACTGTAAAAAGAAGGCATCTTATTTTAAGATACTTTGGTAGTTACTTTTAAGTTGTTTCCAAAAAGTTATCAAAATCATCTTAAAATGCATTAGTTTCTAAAATGGAAGTTGGAAAAATAAGATGTTTTAAACGTTTTAAAAGTGACTACAATGTATTTTAAGATGCTTGTTTTTGCAGTGCTTAGGGCCCTCTACCCTACAATTAATTTTTTTGACAAATCTCCAGTTTTTATTTACTAATATATTTAATTGAAGAATTTCCGAATAATCGAAATTACGTTAAATTAAAATGTATGCAAATGCCCAAGTGCGAAATGCCAAGACTGCAAAAACGGCCCATCATTGGTCTAGTAATGTCTGCCGAGAATTGGCAGTAGTTACTGGGCCATTACTGGTGTTCAAAACGTCCCATTGATGGGCCAATGATGGCGCCGATGGTCAGATTTTCAAATTTTTTAAGACTGGGCCAGCTCTCGGCCCAATAATGGCACATTCATGGCAAAGTTGATCAATCTTTAATGGCAAAAAGCAATTGCCAGTGATGTGCCGACCATCGGCCCATTAATGGCACTTTAATGGCAAAAATTTTGTATCTTTGATGGCAAATTATAATTGCCAGAATTGGGACGTAGCTTGGCCCAATAACGGTACATTATTGGCAAAGTTGATAAAACTTTAAAGGAAAAATTCAATTGCCAGTGATGTGACGAAGATCGGCCCATTAATGACACATTAGTGGCACTTTAATGGCAAACATTTTGTATCTTTGATGACAAATTGTAATTGCCAGAATTGGGGCGTAGCTTGGCTCAATAATGGCACATTAATGTCTATCATTTTGTATCTATGATGGCAAATTATAATTGACAATATTGGGACGTAGCTCGGCCCAATAATGGCACAGTATCGGCCAGTGTAGTGTAGCTTATAAGAACCCTTTTGCTTCCTCGACTTCAAGTCAGAGTAGCAGAGTGGTCAGAGTGTTAGGCTGTGGTGCGTCAGGTTCAGGTATCGATCCCCGCGAGCGGTAAGAATTTTTCAAATATTTGTAAGTTTGCGATTAATTTAGGGAAATAAACTGTATAAATATTATAAATTAATTAGTTAATTAAATAAAAAATTTATATTTTTTTTATTTTTTCCACACTGGGGAGTAATGGCAGCCAATAATGAGCCATTAATGTTTACCGAGAATCGGCCGATGATTGGCTGCCGACGGCCTACCGCGGTTAACCTCCCGACAGTCGGGCCACTATTGTCTGCCAAGAGTAGGCACTGACTATGCCGTCACTGGGCCAGTTTTGGGCCGTTTTTAATTTCGCACTTGGGTGGATTTGAAAAGCTCAAAGAACTTTTTAAAAAATTATTAAAAATAATTTATTTAAAGAAGAATATTGTTCTCATAAACAATTTAATTTTGGGAAAAACAAAATTTTTGGATAAAAGTACTTTAGGAGAGACTCTTCTTTGGGAATACAATTTTTTTAGGAAAAATGGCCGTTGGGAAAATGTGGTTGGGAAAAGTGACCCCCTACCGATTTTATTTTTAATTAGACAACATTTTTAATTCACAATTATTTTACATATGAAGGGGATAATTGCGTAATTTAATTTCCATTTTGACTTTCATATTCACATTGACTTTTATTTTAACAGATTTTCATTTTCACGTTTATTTTCACTTTCATAAATTTTTAGTTTTACTTTTATTTTGACAGATTTTAATTATCCCATTTATTTGCACTTTTGTAAATTTTTATTTTTACTTTCATTTTTATTCGATAATAATCTATTTAAATAAAAATTAAGGTGAAAAAAATCTAACAATAAAAATTTTAAATGAAAATAAAAATCTCTTAAAGTGAGAGTGAAAATAAAAATGAAATTAAAAGTTATAGTGAAACACAGTCATAAATGGAATTTTTATCCTTATATTTTCTAATCAATAGTAACTGCTTTAGTGATGTAAAATAGTTTCAGTCAGACATAAAGTTTTGTTGATTTGTCTGACTAAAATTGTATTTTTTTACTTCAGAGCAATTCCACGCCAAGTGATTATAAGAATTTTCGATGATTTTAGCAATATTAAAAATACTTTCAGAATTTGTTCCTTTTTATACATGGAATAAAAGTGTATAAAAGTTTTTTTAAAATTTTCAAAATTTTTTGAGTTACCTCTTACTCAAAATTTTGGGCGATTTTTCAAAAAATGCACATAACTTTTTTTCTTGTTAACCGATTAAGATAATTTTTTTTGGAAAATACTCATAATAAGAAGTACTTTAAAGAAAAAAAATAAAATTTAATAAAAAAATTTTTTTTGCCCGAAAAAAATTTCAAAAAATTTTTTGAATTCAAATTTTGAAAAAAAATATATCTTCGATTTGAAAATTTTTTTTTTGGTAAATATTGTCAATTAAGTAAAGAATACTTCCTGTAAATTTAATTATGGGACAAAAATAACTATACGAGAAAAAAAATAAAGTGTGCAGCGCGGCGTGCCGGGACTTGTGCTTATGGCGGCGCAAGTTTCGTTTTAAATCACTCTAATAGGTCACAATTTTTTACCAAAACGCTTTTTCTTTTTTTCTAAATCTTCGTAATTAAATTCTCTATCAATCTCTCGAGCCTTATTTTTGAATTTTTTTTTTAAACATTTTTTAAATAACAATAAGTATTAAAAAAATCATAAAATCGTAAAATATATTTTTTTAGTTTTATTAATTAAGAAACTTAATCAAAAAACCTATTAAAATAATTTTTGATTGATAAAAAATAAATTAATTAAACACTTTTTAATTAATTAATTGTTGTTATTTTTTATAAACTGTATACTTAGGCCTAGAAATTACTAGTTTCTTCTCAATTGTACAATTTTTCATGAGTAATATATATCTACTGATGATAAAAAAACAATTATTTATTAAAACATTGTTTAAACAATTAATTGTTGCTATTTTTTCATAAACTATTTATACTTAGGGTAAGAAATTTATATTTGTTTCTTATTTACTTTTTTCATTTTTTCATAAGTTTCATTTGGGTTAGAAATTTCTAATTTTTTCTTAACAATTAATTGAAAAATTGAAAATTATAAACTGTTTAAACAAGGGTTAAATAATATATTTTTAGTTTTTCTTTTATACTTGAATACTTTACTTATGAAAAATTGCACAATTCAGAAAAAATAGAAATTTTTAACCCTAAGTACGCAGTTTATGACAAAATAATAACTTTTTATTGTATAACAATTTTTAACTAAATAGTTTTTTATTTTTTATCAATCAAAAATTATTTTAATAGGTTTTTTGATTAATTTTCTTAATTAATAAAACTAAAAAAATATATTTTACGATTTTATGATTTTTTTAATACTTATTGTTATTTAAAAAATGTTTAAAAAAAAAAAATTCAAAAATAAGGCTCGAGAGATTGATAGAGAATTTAATTACGAAGATTTAGAAAAAAAGAAAAAGCGTTTTGGTAAAAAATTGTGACCTATTAGAGTGATTTAAAACGAAACTTGCGCCGCCATAAGCACAAGTCCCGGCACGCCGCGCTGCACACTTTATTTTTTTTCTCGTATAGTTATTTTTGTCCCATAATTAAATTTACAGGAAGTATTCTTTACTTAATTGACAATATTTACCAAAAAAAAAATTTTCAAATCGAAGATATATTTTTTTCAAAATTTGAATTCAAAAAATTTTTTGAAATTTTTTTCGGGCAAAAAAAATTTTTTTATTAAATTTTATTTTTTTTCTTTAAAGTACTTCTTATTATGAGTATTTTCCAAAAAAAATTATCTTAATCGGTTAACAAGAAAAAAAGTTATGTGCATTTTTTGAAAAATCGCCCAAAATTTTGAGTAAGAGGTAACTCAAAAAATTTTGAAAATTTTAAAAAAACTTTTATACACTTTTATTCCATGTATAAAAAGGAACAAATTCTGAAAGTATTTTTAATATTGCTAAAATCATCGAAAATTCTTATGATCACTTGGCGTGGAATTGCTCTTCAGGCAAGAAGTAAAAGTAGAAAAATTTTGCCTGACTAATGTCAATCGATACTACTATAATTTTAAAATTAAATGAAAGATATTTCTCTCTCGGTATAACGTGTGTTTTGATTCTGAGACAAAAAGTACAAGTTCTGTCACTCTTTGCCTGACTGATAACTGATCTCCACTACTGACAAATTGTCTGACGAAATTCAAACTTTTATCACTACGAATGCAATGAAACTTATTTTGTCCGACTAAAATTGTTTTATATTACTGAAATCAAACAGTACACGAATTTTGTGACGTTTTGTCTGACTATTATGGTAATATACTACTTAAAGTGCAATTAAAATAATTTTATAATAAATGTCTGATAAAGATGGAACCATTACTACTTGTCACGAAAAACCATGTCTTTAAAGTTTAAACTGTTTTAGAAGTAACGAATTTAAATTCTTAATTGCTTTGTCCACTAAAAGCAGGCAGTGCTGAATTAAAAAAACTGATTATAAATTAAGGATTTCTTTTTACTGTCTTTATTTGTCAGTAAAGTTAATCAGTTAAGTTTTTTTATCCTCTCACTTCACTTTCACTGTCACTTCATGTGTATTGAATTTAACTTATCTTCAAAATTTTAAGATAATTTAGAATGTAAATTAAATTAAATTCAATAAAAATAATGTAGGAGAAACTGGGGTAAACCCGCTCACAGGGTAAACCTGCTCACTAGCGATTTGACACTATGAACTCAACTTAAGATGGAGATATTGTTACTGTGAATAGTACTTAACATTCAACTTATATTAACGAACTTTCGTTTAGTTTCATGAATTCAACATAGAATCAGAGGCGATCAAATGTTTTTAGAGGTGTCAGAAAAAAAACGTTTTTTCGATTTTTAAATTCTTCGATCATTATTTTTGAGTCTTAATTTATTTGGCAAATTTTTTTTGTTACTATTGCACTGTAAAAACAAGTGTCTCAATGTAAGACGTTTTGTCCCCACTTTTAAAACATTTGAGGCTTTGAGGTGTTTTATCTCAAAATTATTAAGGTAAAACACCTGAAATGTTTCAAAAGTGGGGGCAGAAACGTCTTACATTGAGACACTGTTTTTACAGTGTGGGTGTCCTTCTTCGAAGTACATATATAGTTTTGTCTTATTTGAAAAAGATTTAATTAAATTTATTTTGAAATGTGAGGAATACACTCGGGGTAAAGTCGCTCACTTAGTTTTAAATTTAAAATTTAGAATAAAATAATTTCACGTATTATATTTTAACAATAACTAAATTTATGACTTGCTAAAACCAAAATTGTAACTACATTTCACTTTCTCCTAATAAAATATAACCTTATTTAAATTTAAATCCACACAGAAAAAAGTGAGTGTTATTTTAACACTGAATTCGGTGTTAAAAGTGTCTGCATCAAACTTTAGCTCGGAAGTGTTATTTTAACACTGAAAATAAGGTAAATTTTCTATTATAGAAAATTTATCCTCACTAAAATTACCCTACCAAAATTTACCCGCATCAAAAACAACACTCGCTTTTCTCTGTGCACAGTTGTAATTCATGAAACCTAAATTCATTATTTATTAAACCAATTTGTTGTTTATAGAATTGTTTATAGAACTCATAGTTTATCAATAATAAATCATACTTAAGACGGGAATAAGACGAATTTTAATATTTAAAAAATAAAACTATTCCGTCTTGAAAAGATAAAGTGAGTGGATTTACCCTGGAAAATTGCGATTTTGAAATTTGGTATATGTGTATTAAAAAGTTTCTCTAAGTAAAACTAACAAAGATGAATCAAAAACTCTTTTTTATTTTTTTAGTAGAAATCATAAGCTTTCAAATGATATAAATTAACTTGGATTTAGAAAATAATTTTCTAGATTTTTACCGATCTGAAAAAAAGTGAGCGGGTTTACCCCAGTCTTCTCTAATAGAAAAAGTGAGAGTGAGAGTGAAAGTAAGAGTGAGAGTAGTGTCTGATTTGAATACAATTTTATAAAATTAGACCCTCCTTTGACTCCCAAAACAGGCTGAAATTTGCCAATCTTCCATTTGGAGGAGTAAAGGAGGGAAAAATTTGAAGATTTGCTCAGATTCAATTGAAGCACTTGGGATGAGTAAAAGTGGAATTTTATGTGTTTTATAGCGCATACATCAGTATTTATCAATTTGGAGTACTTTTTGTATTTGCAGTGTTTCAAGTAATGCATTAAGAAATAATTCAAAATTTTCTTTTAGAATGTAGGGTCTAGGAGTATGAAAGTAGGGTCTACGAGGTTTGAAAGTAAGGTATATAGGTTTATTCGAATTAGACCCTCCTTTACTTCTCCAAATGGAAGATTGGTAAATTTCCGCTTGTTTTGAGAGTCAAAGTAGGGTCCAATTGTATTAGAATTAGACCCTACTTTACTACTCCTAACACTCAACAAACCCTGAAAATTCAGGGTGAATGTAGGGTTTAAATTTTGACTCGAGTAATGATTATAATAATATTATATATATAATTTAAATAAAAAAAATCTAGCAAAAAAATTAAATTCAGATTAAAAAAATGGTAGTACAAGAGATTTTTGCGTAAAGCTTTTAAGGGAGACTTTTGAGCTTGTGAACTAAAAGCTCTTTGTGTGTGAGTATGCGTGAGTGTGAATGCGGTGAAATAGAAGAAAATTGAGAGTACCTATGGCGCACAAAATGTACTTAGTCATTTAGTCTTACAGAAGGGTCCTTTCGACTTTAATCCGGCTGTGAAATGATTCCCTTAATGCAGGAGCAAAAGTACAGACTTTGTTGTAGGGGAAAGGGGGTTAAAAATGCATACTATATATGAAAAGTAAAAAAGGTATAAAAAAAGGAACGGAGAAAGAGGATTTAGGGATGATCTTAAGTGTTGAAATCCCCTCCCCCTCTCTCTCCTTTTCTTTCTTCCTCTTTCTTATTTTCTCTCTTTCCTTTTACCTTTGTTCTAAATATTTAAACCACCTTCTTTTTTTTTACGTTATTATTCTTTAGCGTTTTCGTCTCGACGCTAGAATTCAGATTTGGTGTCTCATAGTGTTCTTAAAAAACACACTTAAAAGTTAAATGAATTCACAACTCCTTGAGAATGCAAAAGGCTTTTAAAAGTTGTTCATTCAACAAGTTTTTTTTCCAATGAAAAAACTTCTATATAATTTTTTTTGTTCTTATAAAATTTACACATTTTCGAATTGTTTTTCTATTCTAATGAGAATTTATTTTTTTTATTTGCAAAATAACATAGCCTACAAGCAAGTGACCATAACAAGCACTAATTTATACAAATAATAATAATAATTATTATTATTATTATTATTATTATTATTATTATTATTATTATAAATATTATCAATAATAATAATTATTATTTTTATTATTATTTTCCTTTTTATATTTATTGTTTTCTTTTATTTTCTATTAAAACATTTGTTTAAAAGAAAATAATAAAAAATGAAAAATAAATTATGAAAATAGTTTTTGAATTTAAAAAAAGGGGCAAACCGTAATAATACTTAAGCGTATCTCGCAAGGGAGATTAAAAGTTAAAACTGGAAATCCATATTACGAGTGTATCGAGCATCGAATGGTATTGGATTAAATTCATCTTTAGCTATGTATACTCACGACATGGACAGTTTAATTTACTCGGAAATGCTTTTTGCGAAAGTTTAACCGTTTGCGTAAAGCTTAAACTCCTTTACCGCCAATATCAAACAATTGTTCCTGTATATACCTATATACAATAATACTATATTGATATTTCTCCATAGAGCTTGCGAATTTTCTTAGGATTTGAATCACAAGTTTCTGCCTTTTCAAAAGCACGTTCCTTTCATAAATTTTTTATTTTTAAAAACTTTTGAGAGTTTCATTATTTTCATTAAAGAAAAGATATACCGTCAACCGGGGCTATTTTGTGCACCAAATAGCTTTTTTTGATTCAAAGATTTATTTAAATTCAGAATTAAGAGAATAAAGAAAATCAACTTTTGACATATGTTGTGGACATCCTTCTGAAGGTTTCCTATAAATTTTGCAAAGAAAAAAATCGATCGAAACCACTTTTGCTTTCAAACCTTCATAACTTTGACAAAAAATTAACATATTTTTTATTTTCCTACACCCACAAATTTATTCTACTCTTTGAAAAAAAATTTATGTTGCAAAAAAGAAATAACAATTTTTTAATTATAACAATAATAAAAAATGAATGTTTATGGCAAGATTTACAACAAAATTACAAAATCGAAAATTAAATAAAGCTAAGCTAACGAAAATGACTACTTGGGAGTTTTCGAGGTCGCTAATTACGAAACCTATATCAGTTTTTTGAAATTCAAAATGGCGGATCCAATATGGTGGACGCATTTTTAAAAATTGATCGAATTCGTTTGAAACTTATTACTGGGGGGTATTTGAAGTCGCTGATTACGAAAATGAAATCAGTTTTTCAAAATAGCGGATCCAATATGGCGGATGAATTTTTAAAACTTGTTGGATTTTTATAAAAATATGTTTTCGAGGGTCTATAATGTGCCTGCTTATTTGTAGTTACCGCGTTCAACCACGAGGAGGTATCAGAACTTTGATACCATTTTTAAAAATTCGTCCTCCATACTGGATGCGAGATTTTGAATTTTAAAAAACTGATTTCATTGCACTTTTCTAAAAAAAATCGGGCGTTAAAGGGTTAATTGTTAAATATTAATTAGTGATTTACAAAATTTTATCGTAAATGTTAGTATTTTATTGGGTTTAGTTATTTCTGATGAAAAAATATGACTGCAATTTGTTTTTTGTCTGATTAAAATTTTAGATATTTTGGTCGACATTTTTAATAATTTTTCTAGAGACATTAAAAAAAAAATTTTTACTTTGCTTGATTTTTCAAATTGTATTTTGTTTTTCTGCGCTCACCTTCAAACTGTTTAAAGTGATGTTTAAAAATTAACTATAATAATCGTCGTATTCATTCATTCATTATGTCCAGTCTGTTCACACCTGAAGTTAGTCATGGTTATTCTTTTGTGTTTTATTCGTTTTGATAGAAAATAGAAATAAAATATAAAATAACGATTTTTTAACAAAATTCATGCTTTTGTTTTTTATATGTTTTGATAGATAATATTACATTTCTTTATTTTGTTATTATTTTTTTTAATTTAATAATATTATTTTTATTTCTCAAATAATTCAAAAATATTTTTATTAATCTAAAAAAATTATTAATATTATTATATTATTCATTATTTCCTTTGTTTCTAAAAAATTATCATTTTGAAAAACATTTTAGAAAATTAACAAATGTAAATCCTGTGAAATATTTTCTTTTTTTAATATAAAAAACTTTATTACTTGACAAAATTTTGACTTCTTCCTTGACTCTAAAGAATATTCTGATTCACTCTAAAAATGATTAGATACTCCTATCCAAAAAATGTTCCATTATATTTATTTACGAATTTCTTTAATTCTAAAATTATTTGAAAACATCAAAAATTTAAGTCTGATAAAAAATTTTATCAAAACATTTTTAAATTCATTTTTTGAAGGCACAAATATGAAATTTCATGCAAAGTTAGCAAAGCAGTAATACATTTTGTAAATTTCAATTTTTAACGAAATTCATTTTTCTTACTAAATGAATAAATATGCATAATTTCTATTTTATAATCATAATTTTTGCACAAACAAATTTTTTTTTAATTTTTTAATTATTTTTTGTGATTAAGTAGTTAAGTGATTAAGTACCAGGTTTTATTGTTACACGGAAAAAAATTAATCTCTAAATTAGAGATTAAATCTGAGATTTAGACATAAACAATCACTGGAATCGGACGTAAGATGTAAGCAGATCACTAAAACTAAAATTTGGTATTATATCTAATCCGAATATTAGTATTGTGAAGAACACGTATTTCTTATGCCTAAAAATGATATTAGGAATCTCAAATTTTATGACATGGAACATATGTTCTAAACTATCAACTTACTTGAATAAATTCAAATCTAATATATTATTTGAATAAACAATATTAAACATTTTAGTCGTATATTTATATAATTCGTATTTTTGTAATAACTCGATGTAATAAGAATTTATAATTTATCACAATTTAGAGTGAGAATTATTCACAAACTATTTATATTGTTTTCCCTGTTTGAACTATACATTGACAAGTATAAAAAAGTAGTTGGATATTTTTAAAACACAATACGAATTAGATATTTTTATTTCATTTTTTTGTTTTAATCAAATCATATATTTATTATAAGTTTAACAAATACAGGGAAGTACTCTATTAAATTCCACATCACGTGAAATAGGTAAATAAACATTTTTCAACCACTTTTTCTCTAAACACAGACACTTTTTACAAAATAGGCCAACATACAACGAGTAGGAATCTTCTTAATTACTTAAATTTAAAATACGGTTTAAATTCATGTAGAAACGCGGTTGTAAAATGTAAAATTGGAAAGTGATGTAATGCTAAGAATATAACAGCTGGACCATTGTGCTCTCTGCATGCTTCTGCCCTCTTCTGGCGACTGGCAGTAAACCGCTTCTTGTTGTCTGTCATTACATTACTTTCCAATCATTTCCAATTTTACATTTTACAACCGCGTTTCTGCATGAATTTAAACAATCTTTTGAATTTAGGTTATTAAGAAGATTCTTACCCGTTGTATGTTGGCCTATTTTGTAAAAAGTGTCTGTGTTTAGAGAAAAAGTGGTTGAAAAATGTTTATTTACCTATTTCACGTCATTTAAATTAGTCAGTGACGTATTTTGTCGGGCGATAATTGTAACCTTAAAATTTCACAGACCTTCCTTCACAGACCTTCGCTTTTATTTGGATATTTGAAAACAAAATTAATACTTAATTAATTAAAATGGTTTAAATCTTTTTTGTCACTGATTAACTTAAAACACAATGTACCTAATTCATATAAAAAAAGTTGTGAAATTAACAAATCTCTAAATCAAAGATGTGAATTTATGGCGTTTTCTGGTATAAAGTTTGACAGAATCAAACACAACTTATCACAGTAATTGTGACTATAATGTTTAATTTAGATACACTTATATTTCATTGGACTTCAAATTAATATTATTTCAAGTTTAGAGATTAATTTTTTTCCGTGTAATAGGCATTATTATTACTTATCTATTAATACTAGGAGAAACTACACGCGCGTTTTTTTAGCTATCACCTGTAATAATTTCAAAAGATAACATTTTTGAAATTTTTCGAAGAATGTTTTATTGAAATTTTGTAAGGATAATCGAATTTCTTTTGAGTAATGATAATAATAATAAGAAATTAAATACTTTGTTTAGCGGGCATGACATTTACTACTTATTTATATTATTTATAAAAAAATTTTAAATACAAATTTCATGAAATTCAATTATTATTTTTTTAATTTTTAAATAAAAAATTATTCCAAAATAATAAATAAAAAATAATTTTTTCTCGACAGTTTTTCAAAAATTAAATTATTTAAGAAAATCAATTTTAAATCTGTAAAGTCTAATAATTGTCAAAAACAGGAAGAGTTTGAAATATATAAAATCTTTTCAATGCTGAAGAATAACATTCAGAATTTTCTTATGCATTCTTGAAATTGAATATTATTCCAGCACTTTTGACAAAATTTTCTGACTTTTTTCTGATTTCCCTTGTGACGTTGCAAATTTTTCATAAAAATATTAACAAAATTTCATGATAAGTTTGCATGAAATTTAATTGTAAACAATCATATTTTTTATAAACAATAATAATAACTAAAACAAAGCTTAAAACTAAGACTAGTTTGTTATATAAACATTAATTTAATAATATAAATATTATCTATCGTTTCGCTTTTGCAATTTTTTGTTTTTCGTATTCTCTGAATATTTCTAGTATTTGAAATCATCGAAAACGACGTTCGTCGGTCAACCTGCAAGCAGAGTTCCCCTCTCGTCGTTGACAATTTCCCCCTTTCTTCGTACGAATCGAGGAGAATTTCTCCATTTCTCCTAAGAAATGACTCTTCGAGACTTGCCGCTCTCGCTATGTTTCCGCCGTTTTCGCTTTCCCCTACCTACCGGAAACTACTAAGTCACCCAAATTAACTTGAAATAATTTTGAAATTGTTACCTTTTTCTTGCACCTAACCCGAGAATTGTTATAAATAACAATAATACCTTGAAATTTATTAACTTTAATATTATTCCGGAATTTTTATTATTATTCAGGAGTATTATTTGTGAAACAAATAAGGGAGAATTTTCTCGTCAAATTTTCTTCGTAGTGAAAACCTCTTGTCAATCAGGCCCGAATTAATCGTTGCTAAAGGCCCGCTCTGATTTTCGTATTTTTGATATTTTATTGGATTGTTGGTTGTTTATTTGGTTTGTAATCAGAGTAGCTACAAATTAGGAACTAATTCCCTGAAGCAAATTGATGGCGAGAAAGACGCGGGTCAAGATACCGAAATTTGGATGCCGACAGCTGTTCTTAAAGTTGAAATTGGCCTATGGCTTTTCCAGTGGTTACGCTCCTTTTTCCGGCGTAAGAATACAAGATTGACCAAGGGCTACCGGTGGGGAAAAGCGAAGAAGGACCAGCAGGGTACGAGCCGGCAATCATCGTTATCATCGTTCTCTTTGGAATCCTGCTCTTGGCCTGTCCAGACGCGCTTTCTAATATTTAAAATTTCTTTGTGAAAATTCTTTAGTTTTTCTTTTTTTGTTGTTCGTTGTTGCTGTTCGACTGTGTGCAGTTTTGCCGATTTATTCTTCGGAATTGTAAGATTTTCAATTATAAAAAAAAGGAAAATGTTTTATAGAATTATGTAAAAGTGTAATTTTGGTTCAGCCGGCCTCATGGCTGGACAAGAGACTTTTCTTTATGTTTTTGAATTTGAAATTTATCAATTAATTTAGTTAAAATGATTTTATTGCAATTTGGATAATAATTAATTGACTATTAAATTATTTTATTTTATTATATTGTAGGTTATTTCAATGTCTCTTGTTCAACCACGTGTTGCTTTTTGTTACCCTTTTTCCCTTTTATTCTTGAAATTTTATACTAAATTCTTCCCTGTTACCCAAGTTACCAACCCCACAATAATTTATTGTTATTAAATTATTGAAAATGACCCTTCTAGCTTTCCCCAGTTACCACACTCGTTACCCTTTTAGGTGCCGCTTTTCTTTGTTAATCATGGCTGAACCTTTTGTTTAATTTATAAAATTTGTGTGAACATTCATGCATATTTTGTGTGTATTTATTTGTTGTATTTTATGTCTGTAAAAATTGGAATTTTAGTGTAAGAATTTGATTTGTGTCATATTGTTAATTATCACTTTGTTACCCTTATTTGTATAATTTGAATATTTTATTTAAAATATATTTTATAATTTTATTAGTAATTGATGAGTATAATTTCTTCGAACCACGACGCTTCCTTTAACCTTTTGGTCCTAGCTTACCGGCAAAATTCTTTATATTTTATTCGTTTCTCAGCCAAACCCCTTTTGCTCTTGTTTTGGGATTTTGTAAATTTAATTTTGTATTTGATTTTGGAATTTGGTCAATTTTAATTTTGTTTATTTGAAGCGACGATTATCAGAGAATTAATGGTCTTATTTCTTTGTAATCTAGGTACTTGTTTTTGGTTTGTAACTCGACTGAAATTCATTTTAAATTTGTTTGTTTTAAGAGACGATTGTTAGAGATTCAATGGTCTTGTTTCTCTGGAATCTAGGTACTTGTTTTTGATTAATAATTTTAAGGACTCAATGGTCTTGTTTCCTTGAGATTACATTAGATTTTGTAAATTCTCTAATTTTCTTTTTTTTAAGAAAATGTCCCTGGAAAGGACTGGCGCTCAACAAATTATTTGGGTTGAGAAATTTATAAAGTATTCCTCTCTCTCTCCTTCCTTCCAATAGGGAGTATGCATCAAAAAAATTTTTCGTTTTTTTTAAGAAATAGTAAATATAGATATTTTAAAATATATTAGCGTTCAAATTTTTTTTTTAAGTTTACATATTAAAAAATTAAATTGAAATCATAAAATTTTTGAAAATATCCATGCTGAAAGAAAACGATTTTGATTGGTTACTGAAACGTGACGTCACATGTGCCTATTGTCGCGTCTTCTGCTATACATGATCCATGCGCGATTTGTGTTTACAATTTACGGTCACCGTTTCAAATTATTTTATTATTATTTAAAGTGAAAATAAGTGTTTTAATGACATCAAAAAATGCCTTGTGCATTGGACCCGGGATTTGAAAAAGCTGATTCATCGAATTTGCCTAAAATATCGATTTTTATGGTTTGGGAGTATCTTGTAACTGATGACAGATACAATGCTCCCGAAGTTCGAGGTGTGAAAGCATCTGTGTAAGTATATTTATTAGTATATTTTACACATTGTTTCAATTAAAAGTAATAAATTTCTTAATGTGTATTTTAGAAATGCCAGAGAAAGTTACTGCGATTCCGCTATAGGTTATGTCAGCGTCAAAAGAGAAGGTTTACTTATGTACTTTAAAGGGAAGAATTTGCCCCGAACATCGTGTTCGAAAAAAAGCATATGCTGTGTTTATGAAAATTGACGAAAAAGAGGAAAAAATTAAATATTTGGAGTGTTTGGATTGTGCAGCGTCAGAAGGTAATAATTCTGTTTTTACCTAGTCAAATATTTAAATTAAATTCCTGTAATTTCATTAAGATTTGATTTTATCATTGAAAACATTGAAATAGACAATTTTTTCTACTGTTTTAAATTTGAATTTTATTTCAAAATATTTATTTACTCTATAAATATTTAATTTATTTTTCATAAAAGTACATTAATTTAAAAAATATGTCGTTGTAAAAAATTTTATTTATTTAAACGATCATAACTTTATAGTGTTTAACTATTGGACTAACTTTATTTTAAATAATTAATAAAAAAATAAATAATTTATGTTTTTAATTTTAGGAGGGTGTAAACATGGTATTGCCTTTTTAATGTGGAGTAATCGCAGATCTGAATCCGCCTCTCCGACAGATGTAGAATGCTATTGGAAAAAACCAACTCTATCGAATGTTGGAGCGTCTATGAAATTTATGACAGCCAAAGAAATGGCCAACGCCAAGGATTCATTGACATCTACAGATTTTGGTGACAATAGTACATTTTTACAACAAGTTACTGCACAATTTCAAGCACTACAAGTAGACAGTCAATTGTCAAGATACACTACTACTTTAACAGAACGCGCTGTTCATTCTCTCTCGATTCACCAATTACTTTGCAATTTTTGCTTTAACCAGGATTCTCATGATGATTTTATCTCCTATGCTGGAGAGAAAATGAGTCAAAATTTTTGTATACAAGCAGAAACTAGGACAAGAGATCAAAAGAACGATGTTTTGTGGCATGAATTGAGATTCGGAAGAATAACAGCGTCAAATATTTACGAAGCTAGTAGATGTCAAACGGCAGACGGCTCGTTGGTTAAACGTATTATAGGAGCCGCAAAAGTTTTCGATAATGTGTATATGGAACGTGGACGAAAATTAGAAGCGCAAGTTATTGCTGAAATTGAAAAAAAACTTAATGTAAATGTCATTGACAGTGGTTTATTTCTTCTTCCATCACGACCAATTTTCAAAGCTTCACCCAATGGTAAAGGTGACGATTTCGTCGTAGAAATTAAGTGCCCAAATTCGTCAAAAACAATGAAAAATTATATCTGTAATGGGAAAATAAGCGATAAGTGCAGGGGACAAATGAATTTGCAAACAGGAAAAAAGAAAGGATTATTTTGTGTGGCTGATCCTGATTTTGAAAAAAACAAGCAGTTTCAATTTTTATGGATTAATTTTGAGGAAAAATTTATTACAGCATTGATGAAAAGATCGGAAAAATTCTGGAAGCAATATGTGTTTCCTATTTTATCAAATGCTATTGCACGTTGAAATCTATGCAAATTTTTTACTTTCAATACGAAATAATATTATGTTGTAATAAAATATTGTTAACATACCATTAATGTAACGTTTATACTCCTCGTATAGTGTAAAGATTTTTAAATGTATAATTATATAAATTCGGCATGTCCCGTTATGAAAATAAATAATTAATTCTGGAAATTCGTATTTAAATTTTATTAATCTTACAGAATATTTAATGATATGTCGAGTTTAAACATTTACAAAACAAAATACAAATATTTATAAGATTTTTTACAATTTATTTTTTTATAATTGTTTTTTGCAAATTGATCAAACCTGCTACAATTTTTGCAATACCATCGATGTACGGTATTAAATTCCAATCCACACATGCATGCGGTGATAATATTTTGTACTCTCGAACCCTTCGTATAACTCTTTCCACATGGATTCTTAAACTAGCCACACTTTTTGTTTTTAATACATCCTTTTTTGACGATTTGCTGGAACTAGAAACTGAAGGAGGACGCACCAACTTACATTTTTTTTTTTATTTAAAATGGTTTGAATCCCCTGTCTGCCATCACACTACTGTTTTCAGGAATAATATCTATTATTTTGCTTTCTTCAAAAAGCATAATGTCGCTAATTCGACCTCCGTAGCCAGAAGACATGAATGATAATAATCCGTCAGGAGTACACCCTATTAAATATTTTAAAGTGTTACACTTTTTGTAATCTGACCACGTTAAGGCTTGTTGAACCAGATCAGATGGTTTTTTCAATTTCGATTTCGAAGGCATCAACAATAATACACACGTGACTATAGTACGCACGAAATGCAATTGGTAAATTCATTACAATCATTTCGAGGTCCGGACAGTAGACAAGTGTTTTTAAATAATGTGCAATGTGTTCGACTGTTTTACTAAAGATTTTACTGGTCTGAGATGTTAACAAACCAAAACGATCACCTTATCTGCTGAATGTGTCGTACGTTTTTATTTTTATTAAAGTTAAAAGAATGTCGTCACTAGAGCATCCAGTAGTAGATTGTAAAAAGTCAACAATCCACATCATGTCATTAGTTATGCCAACATATTTCTTTGATTCAATAGAAATAAAATATTTAGTAACTTTTATAGCTGTGTCTTTCATAATTTTCTTTTTTTCTCTCACTTCATCACTACAGCCGGAAGAAATTACAGTTTCGTTAAGGGACGATGGAAGTTTATATCCACTTGACGGATTTGTTGAAGAAGATAACAAAAGAGAACTTGTAACATCTGAATTGCTCGAAGTTTGCGGTTTTACCTTATTTTTTGATAATGGGCAGTTGCAATGTAGATCGCATTGTACACTTGCATCAATGAGATCTGCCTTGCACATAATAGATATACTATTACTTTGAGGCTTGCACATAATAGCTTTACTACGAACATGCGGCTTTGCAATCCTTTGCTCGACTTGAACACCAAAATCACGGGACACTTTTTAATAATTCTCGACTGATGAAGTTGTCGAACAATTAGGCTCACAATTATTAATTTTATTGCGATCATAGGGTTCTAGGATTTTCTGCTGTATCTCCGCTTCAATATGAAAACTGTCTTGTACAGAATCCTCAATTGATTGAGATGGTGAATTATTCTGCAAAACACGAAACATATTTTATTATATTTTTGCTCTCAAATCATCAAGTTTTATATATACTTTAACAGACAAAAATAATCGCTATAGTTAAATCACATTACAAAAAATTTGCAAAAGTAGATTATTTAATTCACTAATAAATGTACTTAATAAAATTATTTATTTTGAATTATAAAAGAGTAAGAAATTAGTTAATACATTTTTATCAACTATTATTATTATTAAATATTAAAGTAAACATTAATTTTTAATCAAGAATAATTTATATAAATATTGTTAAGTATTTTAATGTGGAATAATTTTATTGAAAAAAATAAAGTAAAAAAATTTGTGAAATCTGAGGTCTGAAATTTTTACTCCTCACTTGAAAATCAGTTGCTTTAATTACATACACTTTAATAACTTACGTAATTAGTTAATTCTGCAAAAAACTGTGCTTGTATTCGATTCTTCTGTTTTTCTTCTTTTGTTTGAAATTTTTCCTTCTTCGCTATTCGAGTCTAAAATATTATTTTCCGAATTCGACAGTATTTCAGAAATTTCTCTTTTTCTAGATATTTTTTCTAGTGCAGGGCGAGATGATACTATCCAAGTTTTTACACGATTTAGCTGACAGTCAAATTTGTGCGGTGTCACATCATTTTTTAATTTTGTAGGAGCTCCCATTAAACAGAATCTTACATAATTGTCCATATCCTCTTTCAGCTACAATGAGCAATTCCACGCCAAGTGATTATAAGAATTTTCGATGATTTTAGCAATATTAAAAATACTTTCAGAATTTGTTTCTTTTTATACATGGAATAAAAGTGTATAAAAGTTTTTTTAAAATTTTCAAAATTTTTTGAGTTACCTCTTACTCAAAATTTTGGTCGGTTTTTCAAAAAATGCACATAACTTCTTTTCTTGTTAACCGATTAAGATAATTTTTTTTGGAAAATACTAATAATAAGAAGTACTTTAAAAAAAAATAAAATTTAATAAAAAATTTTTTTTTGCCCGAAAAAAATTTCAAAAAATTTTTTGAATTCAAATTTTGAAAAAAATATATCTTCGATTTGAAAAATTTTTTTTGGTAAATATTGTCAATTAAGTAAAGAATACTTCCTGTAAATTTAATTATGGGACAAAAATAACTATACGAGAAAAAAAATAAAGTGTGCAGCGCGGCGTGCCGGGACTTGTGCTTATGGCGGCGCAAGTTTCGTTTTAAATCACTCTAATAGGTCACAATTTTTTACCAAAACGCTTTTTCTTTTTTTCTAAATCTTCGTAATTAAATTCTCTATCAATCTCTCGAGCCTTATTTTTGAATTTTTTTTTTTTAAACATTTTTTAAATAACAATAAGTATTAAAAAAATCATAAAATCGTAAAATATATTTTTTTAGTTTTATTAATTAAGAAACTTAATCAAAAAACCTATTAAAATAATTTTTGATTGATAAAAAATAAATTAATTAAACACTTTTTAATTAATTAATTGTTGTTATTTTTTATAAACTGTATACTTAGGCCTAGAAATTACTAGTTTCTTCTCAATTGTACAATTTTTCATGAGTAATATATATCTACTGATGATAAAAAAACAATTATTTATTAAAACATTGTTTAAACAATTAATTGTTGCTATTTTTTCATAAACTATTTATACTTAGGGTAAGAAATTTATATTTGTTTCTTATTTACTTTTTTCATTTTTTCATAAGTTTCATTTGGGTTAGAAATTTCTAATTTTTTCTAAACAATTAATTGAAAAATTGAAAATTATAAACTGTTTAAACAAGGGTTAAATAATATATTTTTAGTTTTTCTTTTATACTTGAATACTTTACTTATGAAAAATTGCACAATTCAGAAAAAATAGAAATTTTTAACCCTAAGTACGCAGTTTATGACAAAATAATAACTTTTTATTGTATAACAATTTTTAACTAAATAGTTTTTTATTTTTTATCAATCAAAAATTATTTTAATAGGTTTTTTGATTAATTTTCTTAATTAATAAAACTAAAAAAATATATTTTACGATTTTATGATTTTTTTAATACTTATTGTTATTTAAAAAATGTTTAAAAACAAAAATTCAAAAATAAGGCTCGAGAGATCGATAGAGAATTTAATTACGAAGATTTAGAAAAAAAGAAAAAGCGTTTTGGTAAAGAATTGTGACCTATTAGAGTGATTTAAAACGAAACTTGCGCCGCCATAAGCACAAGTCCCGGCACGCCGCGCTGCACACTTTATTTTTTTTCTCGTATAGTTATTTTTGTCCCATAATTAAATTTACAGGAAGTATTCTTTACTTAATTGACAATATTTACCAAAAAAAAAATTTTCAAATCGAAGATATATTTTTTTCAAAATTTGAATTAAAAAAATTTTTTGAAATTTTTTTCGGGCAAAAAAAATTTTTTTATTAAATTTTATTTTTTTTCTTTAAAGTACTTCTTATTATGAGTATTTTCCAAAGAAAATTATCTTAATCGGTTAACAAGAAAAAAAGTTATGTGCATTTTTTGAAAAATCGCCCAAAATTTTGAGTAAGAGGTAACTCAAAAAATTTTGAAAATTTTAAAAAAACTTTTATACACTTTTATTCCATGTATAAAAAGGAACAAATTCTGAAAGTATTTTTAATATTGCTAAAATCATCGAAAATTCTTATGATCACTTGGCGTGGAATTGCTCAATGAATAATAAATGATAAAAATATTGGTGTAATTAGAAAGTATTTTAAGTTTTCAATTCAAATTTTTTTTATTTTCAGGTTATGTTGACTAGTCATTTTTACATTTTACAGTAATATTTGAATTTTTTATTTATCCTCGCATATTTCAAAATATAATTTAAAATTTTTGCAATCTGAATACATACATTAAAATGATCTTGACAGCAGAAAAATTTCGTTTTCAACGATAGCGTATTATCATTTCGTTTCGCAACTAGAAACCATTGTCTCCTGATGTCTTCTTTTTGTGGCACAGAAAAAAATAATTTTTCTGGTGTCTTTATTGTTGTGCTGATACACTCTGGCACAAAACACGTCTTAAACCTTTTTTTTTTATCCATTTTATAAAAATTTTCATAAAAAACTACCGTTGCACTATGTTTTACATGCAGAATTCACGACGAATGAGCACCTGTGACGTCACAGTCCCTTCGGTAAGACTCGGGTATTTCCGGACCGTTTTCAGTATTTTCAAATTATGCAAATTGTTTTTATTTATTTACTTGCTTATTTTCCATTAAAAAATTATAAGAAAAAAAATTTGTTATATAAATTAGACCTGATCTATCGATTTAAATTAAAAAAATGTTTGGTGAAAACTCCCTATTGTATTGGGTATAAAGACTTTGGCTAAATTTTTAATAACATTTTTGTTGTTAATAATTTTTCTTTGTTTACAAATTAGATCTTATTTATTGTTTACTCTCTTTGTTTCTTGAAAACAATAATTTTTGTTGTTATTATTATTATGATTGTTTATAACGAATTGTTAATTTGATTGTTGATAAATTTTATAAATATTGTTATTTGTTGAAAAACTCATTACACCCTAAATAAATTTAGAAAAATAGTGATTTTGTGTAGAATTCTTCTGAATAATTGAATTTTTGAATGTTAATGACATGAAAATAATATTAATTAATTTTAAATAGAAAACTATTAGAAACAAAATAACAAATAAATAATTAATTGTAATTAAATGTAATTTATTTTTGATAATTAATAAGTCAAAAATAATGTAATGAACATATTTTTCATTATCGTCTCATTGGCATTCACGCTTTCATTAATTTTCATGTGACATCTAATGTAAAAATTACATTATTGTTATATATATATATATATATATATATATATATATATATATATATATATATATATATATATATATATATATATATATATATATATATATATATATATATATATATATATATATATATATATATATATATATATATATGTTAAAAGTGAAACAAGAAACTTCACGCGCGCGTTATTTGTGCTAGTTAATATAATAAAAGAGGTAAATCCTCTCAATTAGATATGAATATTTTAGTGCCCATATAAGACGGAAAAATTCTGCAAAAGAAGAGGAATCCTCAAAATTTAGAATTTTATTTTTTCGTGTCAAATTTATTAATAATCAAAACATTAGTATTTATATATTATTAACACTGACATTATTATATATTTTATATAATATATATTTTTTTATATTAGTGATATTATTTTATTTTATTATTATTAGATATTTATTTATACATTATTGTTGTTATTATTATTTTTATTGTTATTATTACTACTATTATTATTTTTATTATTATTTTTTTATTATTATTATTATTATTATTATTATCATTATCATAATTTTTGTCCAACAATTGCATTAGATGATGAAAGAATTTTGATCTTATTTTGCTTCACTTTACTTTCATCAAACGTTTGTGGCATCAAAACTGCTTGTGCTTTCCCTCAATTTCTTTCGACACTAAAGAGTATAACTTAATTTCTTGGTAAAATAGCAAAGAAGAAATTGCTGTTAAGAATACTCTCCTATCCAAACCCTCCGTTTGAAAGCACATTAAAAAAGAAAATTCAATTATCTTGCCAAGAGAACACAAAAGAAAGTGAAAAAGAGAAGGAAGCATTGAACATTGTTTAAGTTGAAAAGAAAAAAATGACAAATATTATTTTTCTACGATCTTTGACATGATTTAAGAATATATTTTACAATATAAGGATAAAATGGAAAATCTACATTTTATGCAAGTGACAGTTAATTTTGTGCTTCAACGTTAACTATTATAAAATACGGATAAATATCTACTTAAAAATCAACTTATAAATCGACCTATTATGGGAACATAATGATGTCAATATTCATAATAATTATAGAAAAATATTTGTTTTTTCTATATTATCTATTAATATCTAAAGTTTATAATTGATTTTATACTTTTTTCTGTTTTAGGTAAGTTCATTTTTTGAAAACGGGATTTGAAAACAATTTCAAGCAATATTGTGAGTACTGCTATTAATTATTTTTATTACTAATATTCATATATACGTATAATAGAAATAGTTATATAATTATATAATATATAAATAATAATATAAGAAATATAAATAATAGTATACATAATATAAATAACCTAAATGATTATAATTTATAATTAATAATTTTTTCATTTATCTTTCTTTCCTCTTCTGTTTCTTTTTGTTTATTTTACCGTTTTAAACACCAGGTTAGATTCTTGATTGTACAATATCTTCTGAAACTCGTTTAAGCTCTGACTGATTCACCATCAGAAGAGATTTATATTTTGATTCTTCGAAAAGGGGAGAAGTTATCGCTTCATCTTTTCTTTGTTTAAAGTTAAAAAAACTTTGTGTTTGAAGTACATTTTGAAATATAGATTTTTTTTTAGATTATTTTTATTATTTATAAATATATATTATTGTTAGAATAAAGAGCAAATTTTTATTTCAAAAAACAAATTTTAAAATGAAAAACTCGACAAGTGTGAAAAAACAGTATTTTCAAGAGAAGTGGTATTTTTATATCCGGTACTGCAGACATGGAAATATAAAAGAACGAACAGGGTGAAAATTTGAATTTTTCAAACGAGACAGCAATTACAATTTTATTTGACATTTAGTTCTATTTATTGTTCTATTAACTTTATAGAACTTTTTCTTTAGGTATTTACTATATTTACAAAAAGGTTTTTTTAATGTTTACCTTTGTTATTTATTTATATTTTTTACATTTACTATTTATGTTTACTACTTACTTATACTATTTATTTTCACTAGGTATTTATTTTTACTATTTACGTACACTATTTATTTTTACTTCTAGTACCTATTTATTTATTTGAATCAAATAATATCTTTTCAGTATATTATTGTTTACTGTATTCTGTGTACTATTTACTTTTACCTTATCGGGCTACATAATTAATTAAAAAATGATTAAAACAAAAATTTTTTCTATGGTTGTTTTTTATAAGTTTTACTAATATTTATATATATTTTTTATTAATATTTGAAAGTAAATAATATTATAATAATTAAATTATAATAACAAATTTTATTTTTTATAATTTTTTTTAAATATAATATTGTTTTATAAAAAATACAATCTGAACGAAATGGATAGTACTCTTTTTTCTACCTCTCTCACACACTTGGCATTGTTTTCGATAAAGCACTGCGGCGCGAAAATTCATGCTGCTCTCTTCTTTCATAAAGAAATAACGTCTAGACTGCCGGAAGTCTGGAATGAAACTCTTAACGAGAAAATAAAAATAATAGAAATAATGTATAAAAGGCAGATCAAAGCTTGCTCTCTCTCTCTCTCTCTCTCTCTCTCTCTCTCTCTCTCTTTGTTTTGTTTGCAACAAACTTTTCATAAGAATATTTAATGACGCGCAATTTTTTTAAATAAATGAGATATATAATCCCTTTAACAATAAACTTGAATATTTTCTTCATCTTTTAGTAAAGAAAAAACTACTTTTTTTAATTGGGAGAAAAAAAATTATCATGCTACTTAGAACAAAAGCAAATTAAAAGTTTTCAGAAAAAGAAAAAATTGACTCACATTTCTTTAAATTATTATTTTCATTATTTTTAATTATTTTTATTTTCTTTTCAATTATTATTTTTCCATTATTTTCTTTTATTATTATTTTTTTTTCATTAATTTCAGTTTTTTCATTAAGGGCATTTGAACCATTATGACGTCACAGTTTGTGCAAAAACTGTGACGTCAAAATGGTTCAAATGCCCTTAATTTTATTATTTTGGGTCACTATTTTTTTTAATTATGTTCAATTTTTTTTTAATTATTATTTTTATTTATTTTTTATTATATATTTTTTACTAAATTTTCTCTTAATATTTTCTCTGTTTTTGAGTAAAAAAATGTAGGTATAATATTTTTCTCCTCAATGAAAGAGGAATTTTGCAGTAAATATCCGTTTACGGAATTGGTGAAGAATTATTTGAACGAAGAAGAAATATTTACTATTCAAATATTGACACCCCCTCAGAACCAAATGGAAATATTCCCCAATGAAAATAAATATATATACACATTCACCTCATGTTGTAAAGTCAGTTATTGAAAATAAAAAAAAAAATTCAAAATTGAAAAATAAGGTACTTTATATTATTTCCCAATGTAGATATTTTTCAATTGTCAAAAAAAGAAAAAATTGAAAAATATTCTATTAAATTTTTATTTTTCTTCTCTATTTCTTTTTATTCTATATATATATATATATATATATATATATACAAAGCATCAATTCTTCTTTATTTCTTGTATCATTTTTCCTTCAAGTTATCGCTGGCAACAGCTAAATTAAATATTGATTTGATGCGTTCGCGTGTAACAGATAGAAAGGTCATTATTTTTCTGCAAACGAGTTTTTATTTTTTTTTCTCACCAGTTTCTCCATTTCTTGATTTCTTTTATTTATTTTTGTTTTTTTTTTGTTATTTTTTTTTTTTTTTTGCTTTTTTTCTCAGGTTGTAGTGAAAAAGGGCACGTGGGGGTAGAGGAAAACAGTGAAAGAGAGAGGGGGGGGGGGGTTGTAAATCAAACTGACCGCAATTGTGTAGAAGGATAGATAAAATGTTTTACGCACTACATCACTCTTAATGGAAACAAAAAGGTAACAAAGAAACTTGTATTCCTGAAAAAAGGAAAAAGAGAATTAAGGAACTGTTCGGTAATAAAAAAGAAAGAAGAAGTAATAGTAACTCCAAAGCAAAAATAATAATTTTCAAAAAGAAAGGCAAAAAAGTGTTTGTAATTTTAACTTATTTGAAATATTAGAAATGTTTACTAGTTTGAATTAATAAAAATTGTAGTCAATTGAAAGTAGTAAAAAATGTAATTAATTTTAATTTCGTAAAAATGTTATGATTAATTTAAAATAATAGAAATTTTCACTTATTACAATTAGTTGAAATATTAGCTAATTTTTTTAAGCAAAAATTAACTATTAACTATATTAATTTGAATGTTCTTTCATTCTTTCATTCACTTTTTCTGTCCCTCACACTCTGAAGTTGTCTTTTGTTTATACTTTTGTTTTTTGTTAACTTTAGATAGAAAACAGAAATCATCAGAATTTTTTTTACTTCTTTTCATTAAAAGACTAAAATTTTGTTAAATATTATGTTTTGTCAAATTGGAATTATTTTTGTTCTTTACTCTCTAAATCTGAATTAGTAGTTTTCTACTAATGAAATAGTGCGGATTCGTTTACCAATTGAATTAGTAACTGTTTTTACTAATTTCTAGTAGTTTTTTACTAATTATTAGTAGAAAATTTACTAATTTGAAATAGTAAAAAATTCGTGCTACTAATTGAATTAGTAATTTTCTACTAGCAATTAGTAAAAAACTACTAAAAATTAGTAAAAAAAAGTTACTAATTCAAATTGGTAAACGAATCCGCACTAATTCAGATTTAGAGAGTACATCTAAAAAAAATTAGAAAATTATTGAACAACTATGATTAAGAAATAGAAAATTTATTTATTTTTCATAACTTTCTTTTTGAATCACAATTTTTTTAAGAAAATTATTATTTTGTTTTAGAAAAAGAAAAAAAATATTTGCACAATTTATATTTTAATCTAATCTAAACATGAAGATATCAATTCTGCCGTCCAGAGGAAAAAGATACATAAGCGACATTTTTGAAAAAATTGAGTTTTTGGTACCATTGGATTCATAAAAAAGCTGCATTTAACTGTGTAAAAAAGAATTAAAATATTTAATTATTTATTGCAAAAAAAGATTGTATAAAAATGCCAAAAATGGAAAAAGTGACGAAATACAGAGTTAAAAGATACATAAAGCACATTGTGGGTTCATATTTCGGTAAACGACGCTGCATACGTCACCAACTTACAGGACAAAATGATACACAATGTCGCTTATGTATCTTCTTACTCGGTAAAGGAGCGTGAGAGTGAGCTGACTTTACAGACTAAAAGAAGCGACTTTCTTTCGACTGTCTTTATGTATCTTTTTCTTCTGTAAAATGGTCTGACAGTGAGTCGAGTTTACAGAAGAAGAGAAGCGATAATTGTACTACACAGGCTTAGTTCTTTTATATTAAGTCGCTTATGTATCTTTTTCCTCTGGACGACACCGCTCAGCTCGAGTAAGTTTACCGAGAAATAAAACATAAGCGACTTTGTGCTTTTATTCGTCTGTATTTATCACTACTAGAAACCCGTATGTCCATTTTACAATAGAAATTGTTTAAAAAATTAATTTTTTTTTACATAATGAGAAGCAGAATATTTTTTTATTAAATATTGATCAAAAATTTTTTTAAAAAAGTTAATTTGAATTATAGTTCCGGAGGCAAAAAGTTTTTTTTGATTTTCTCGGATTGATGGTAATGTCGCTTATGTATCTTTTTCTTTTGGACGGCAGATATTGCTCCGAGTCGAAGACTCGGAGTGATCGATTTCTTCATGTTTTCTAATAAATTAAAGATGTCCGAGAGATAAAATCATTATTTTACATTATAAGAATATTGTTACTGTAACTTCATCAAAATTATTTTCATCATTTTAATTAAATTATTATTTTCTAGAATATTAAATTATTTTTTATGAAAATAATAATTGAATTCCTTAAAAAATTTTATTATTTATGAAAATAATTGAATTCCTTAAAAAATTTTATTATTTATGAAAATAATTGAATTCCTTGTGAAATTTTAATTATTTGATGAATATAATTAAATGTTTGCGCAGAATTTCAATAAAATTTTTTATAATTGAATTCTTTTGAAAAATTTTAGTAGATATAAAAATCATTGGATTAAGGGAAATTTTTGAAAATAATTGAAATTTTTGCCGAGAATTTTTTAAAAATTTTTTAAAATAATTGAAGTGATTCGAAGAATTTTATCAAACTTTTTTAAAATAATTGAATTTTTGCAACGAATTTTATTAAAATTTTCAAAAATAATTGAATTCTTATGAAGAACTTTTATTAATTTTCTTGTTAAATAATTTAATTATTGCGAAAAAATTTATAAAACATTTGCAAATGATTGGATTCTTGCAAAGAATTTTATCAAAAAATTTGATACTAATTGAATTTCTTGCCCAAAAAAACCCGGAAAAAAAATTTTGAAAATTGATTTAATAGTGTTGCTGCAACTATCCTTTTTTTTTACAAAAACTTCAATATCTCCTGACACAGTTGAGTCTTCATCAAATTTTTTTTAAATTAAAGATGAATTCATAAGGAATACAAGTATGTTAATAAAATTTCTCTTAGAGGGGAGTAAATAAACAAAATTGTATAAAAAAATTTTTTATATTTTTTTTAAATGGAATTTTTTTATTAATTTTATTTTCATTTTAAACTACATATTTTTACCTGAAAAAGTGTAAATTTCATTAAAGAACCATAATGTACAATATTCTGAAATATTCAAAATTTTATAAAATTATTAAAATTCAAAATATGGCGTATTTTCAACAATTTTGAATTTAAAAAAATAAATTTTTGGGGGAAAGAAGTCTCTTATATACAACTATAATCCCACGAAGTTTTGCAAAAATCGGCCTAAGTTTTGCAAATTGTGATATTTCTGACGTAAAATGACCCAACACTAGAATAATGTAAACCATTCTCAATGCATTAACATTTACTACCTTAGGCATGTTTAAAACATCATATTGCACAAACAACTAAGACAAAATTGTTCAATTACCCCAATGTAACCAATTTCTACTTCACACCCAAAAAATCTAAAAAAATTATATGTTAAAGTAGACACTTTTACAGATATTTTTGGCACATTTCAAAAATGGTAGGGGAGAGTCTCCAGTTGTGAGACGGGTTTTATTTTTGACCCGTAAATTGTAAACAGGTAAACGAAATTGTAAATAAAATACACCGTTCGAAAGGTAACAGAAATACGCAACTTTTATTAAAAGAAAGTATAGTGTTTCAATGAACTCAAAAAATTTTACGATACATTTTCCGGGCACATCGCTTTAAAAAAAAAAAAATGTCTCCAGTTGTGAGACACTCATTAAAAATTGCTAAAATTTAATAAGTTTGACATAAAACGTTATGTTTAGTAGAAATAATTAAATATATTAATAATATATTTTATTATATGCTAAATAATAACATTTATTCGCCAAAATATGACTATCAAATAAACACAATTTAATAGCTTCAACAAGAGCATTAAAATTGATTTCTTCTGAATCAATTGACTTTTTTCCACTTAACATGCCCAAAAATACTAGAAAAAAAATCAAAACAACATTTAAATAGTATGCCTGCAAAGTCGTATTTTTTATGCTGCCCAGATGGGTGTTGACACCGTCTCACAACTTGTGATATGCTGCGTCTCACACCCAGAAATTGGCGCTATTTTGAAAAAGGAAAATTAAATTATTTTCAACCGTAGATTGGAACAATGCAATATTGCATCACAAAATATAAGGAAAACACTAAAAGAAAATGCATTACATTTACCTTTTCCAATTAATTAACTTGGAAAAAAGTACTTGGCATTTATTGAAAAAACGCTTTTTAGTCGATTATCACACACAGTGTTGGTATTTAACAAAAACAGTTTATATGTATATCCGCTTCGGCGTACACGAAAAAGTTGGCTCATATAAAAAGAAATGTTTTTATATAAACCAATTGGCTTTTTAATATTGCATGTTAAAAAAAATTGACTGTCTCACAACTGGAGGTGTCTCACAACTGGAGACTCTCCCCTACCTCTGCAATACCCTTCTAAAAAAAATTTTTTTCCGGATTTTTTTGGGCAAAAATTTTTCGAGTATTTTTTTTATAATTCATCTTATGATCATAAAAATTGATTTTTATGGAATGGTTTATAAAAACTATTTTATTTCTTAAGCCAAATTACGCACATGCCAGAATGAAGAATTACGCTCTCCGTTTTCAATTTTTTTCAATATTTTACACCAAATTTAAAAATCTAGAAAAATTATATGTTAAAGTAGACACTTAACGAGATATTTTTGTCACCTTTAAAAAGTGGTACCTCTGCAATAACCCTGTTAAAAAAATTTTCCGGGTTTTTTTGGGCAAAAATTTAAAAAAAATTTCTTTATAATTCATCTTATGATTACGAAAATTGAATTTTATAGAATGGTTTAAAAAAACTATTTTATTTTTTAAGCCGAAGTACACAGATGCTAGAATGATGTTACGCTCTCGGTTTTACATTTTTTTAAATATGTTCCACCGAATTTAAAAATCTAGAAAAATTATATGTTAAAGTAGACATTTTTAGAGATATTTTTGTCACATTTCAAAGGTGGTACCTCTGCAATAACCCTGTTAAAAAAAATTTAAAAAAAAAACATTTTTCGGGTTTTTTTGGGCAAAAATTTTTCGAGTATTTTTTTAATATTTCGTCTTTTGATTCTACAAAAAAAACATATTTTTAAAATTAAAATCGGTTGAGCCGTTTTCGAGAAAAATCAATTTTTTGATTTTGCTTTCCACCTCCATAACTCCTGTAAAAATGCATTTTTTCAAAAAATATTTGGTGGAAATTTTCATCTCAGTAGTACCAACTTTTAGTAATAATTTAAACTTTTTTGGAGCAAAGGCAGATTTTCCATTCTTATTCCGCTATCCCGTTTAATTAAATTTTAATTTCAAAATTCAAATTTGAATTAATTAATTAGTGTAAAATTCAACTAATTTGAACAATTAGTTTTTAATAATTTAAAACAATAGAAATGTTTACTGATTTTAATTAGTTGAAATTTTATCTAATTTTTTAATATAGTATACATTTTTTATTAATTTTAAATATGAAATAGTAAAATTTTTATAATTTCAAACGGAATAATTTTTATGTAGGTAATTTGAATAAGTAGAAATTTTAGCTAATTTCATTATTACCAATTTAAACTAGTTAAAAGAATTAGATTTTTTCACTTTTACATTGAGAAAAGTTTTTTTAATCCAAAATTAAGTAGCAAAAACATAAAATATGTTTGAATTAAACATATTTTATATTTGAATGAAACGTATTTTTTATTGAATTGAACTTATTAGGGGAGCGTGGGGTAATGGGAGCTTTTAAATTTCACGCACTTCAAAGCCTTCAAATTCGCTGCAATGTCTAGAAAATCTTCTACAACCTTTGTTTATATCATTCCAAAACAAACGATCACATTCTTGACAAATTTTTAGTAAAGACAAGGGAAAATGTATTTTTTGAGTTTTCGTTGTAAAATGCAAAATATTTCTAAACATCACCATAAGTAGTGAAAATCGTATTATTTAGTTCTGTTTTTTCATTATATTATAGGTGAATATGTGTGGATATGTATACTTGTATAAAAATCGAGATAATAATAAAATTTGTTTATGTTTTTATTTTTTTATTCAAATTTTGTCCTGTAAAAATTCTGTAGGGTAATGGGAGAATTAGTGTCAGACTAAATAATTTTCGTTACTATGTTGCGAATTTCGTTATTTCTTTGAAAATTGTAAAAGATATCACCTTATGAAAAAACTTTTAATTAAAAAATAATTTTTGGTGGGAAAAATGAAAAATTTAATTTTTTTTCAAAAATTTTTTATTCAATTATAATTTAGGAAAAAAATTATTCTAAGTCTAAAGTTTTGGCTTCATTGTAAGTATTAACACTTTTTCCTATTAGAAAACAAAAAATATTCCTAAAATATAGAAATTTTTTAAATTTCAAGTGAAAGCTCCCATTACCCCACAAATTAGGTGATCGCAAAAAATGTATTTTTTTTTTGAAAAATTTTTTTTTCCAATTTACTTTCTCTTTTTCAGTTTCTAATTATACATAATTAAAGATAAATAACGAAATGAGTAGGAAATAACAAAAACAATGTATTATTATAAAGATAAGTTGATTCTTTAAATAATTTTCCTTAAGGGGCTCCAATTCCCCCACGCTCCCCTATGTATTAAATAAAAAATAAAAATAATTATGTTTAATTCAAATAATTATATTATTTTCTCAGTGTAAAATTAATTTAGATAAATTTAATATAATTAAATTAAAATTGAATTTTAAAGTTCAAAGATCAAGTTTCACTAATTTGAATTAGTAGAAAAGTCAATTATTTTATGTTAGTAAAAATTTTCAGTTATTTGAAGCAATAGAAATTTTTCTAATTTTTATAATCAGAATTTTTTCATTAATTTGAAATAATTTTAAATTACAATAAATTTTAAGTAGTTTCAATACTAATTTGAATTTCTGAAAATTAAAGATAATTTAACTATAGTAGAAAATTTTGTTAATTTTAGCTATTTTAAACTACTAGCAATTTTTAGTAATTAAAATAATAGTAGAAATTCGATTTAATTTAATTTAGTAGAGATTTTGACTAATTCGAAATTGCTCAAATTTCTACCCGTTTAAATTAGTAGAAATTTTAGTTATTTCGTACTAGTAAAAATTTTGATGATTTTAAATTATTGAAAATTAAAACCAAAGTAAAACCATAGAAATGTTTACCGAACTTCAACGATTGACTCATATTTCACTAATTCAGACTTATAAAGCAATAACTATTATCAATAAAATATGAATTTTTCTTCATTTTCTCAATAAGTTTATCAAAAAACTTTCTATTGGGAAACTTTTAAAAACACAAAGGCATTACCGTAAAGATATGTCAATATTTACGACTACTATCAAATGCGAACGTAGAAAGTTTTTTTTTGTTTAATCAATCGTACAAAGAGGGAAAATCACATTAAAGAAGTTTTTCTCATCGACAGTATTTTTTTTCTTCCAAGTAATAATATATAAGAAGAAGAAGCAGAAGAAAAAATAGAAGGAATCGTTATCTGAGATGAAAGCTATTGTGTATTAGAGACGTAGAATAAAAAAAATGGCGGGAGGGGATTGAAATGACCCTTTTCTTCTCCTCATATCACAAAAAAGCATCGTTTATGTAGTGTTGAATTTGTGTTTCCTCAGATTCGATCAAAAAAAATTATTCTTGAAAAATTTGTGAGAAAATTTCCACTTTTTTTTATTAATAATAAAAATAATCTCGGATATTTCAAATTCTTGTAAATTTTTGTTTTAGGAGTCTGAGTAAAGTAACAATAAGAGGTATCAAAAACCGTTGCAACTTGAATTAACATCAAAAAAAGATTAAATTAATCAATTATTGAATTAATTTTTTCCATGAAAAAATGTGTCTCAATCAAAATCAAAATTATTTTAATTTCGCTCTGAGGAGTACATTACTGTAATGGTCAGACAGAGAGATACAAAATTCTTGTACTGTATGATTTCAGTAGCATAAAATTATTTTATTTTATTTCTGACAAAAAACAGTGTTTTACTACTGATGCTAAATAAACATGGATTGAAAATCTCTGATCAAAGCAGTGCTTTACTACTGATACGGAATTTAATATATTGTCTGACTAAAAATCCCTTTTATCACTCTCTGTCTGATTTATGTACTTTCACTACTGCCCAATGGGAAATGCCAGTGTAGTGCCGATGTTCACCACTGGCTTAGTACTCAGACGATTGTTCGGCGTAGTCTAGCCGAGCCTCGACAATTAGTGCTGGCGCAGTACAGAATTTTTGTTTCGCCGAAGCTTGGACAAGCCATGGCGGCAAGTGCTGGCTGAATATAGAAAAATTGTTCACGACGCTCTTTGCCAACATTGCTTTTTTGACATAAACTTGAAAAAAATTATAAAAAATAAAAGTTTATGAATGTTTTTAAATATAAATTTATTGAAAAAAATTAATATTTTACTTTTCAGTTGTTCATTTTTTATTCTTATTAAATTTAATAATAACAATTTAACACAATTGTCTAATTTTGTAAATAATAAATTATTTAAACAAATTAAAATTATAAACAACATTTAAACTTTAATCTCAATAATAATTTGGTTCCTATTAAAATACTATTATACTTCTTACTATGAATAAAAAATTATTAAAAAATTACCACGTAATTTAAGAATTACGTAAAATGTTAAATGCAATAAGTAAAGTAATTTAATTTAATTATTAAAAATTTAGTTTAATTTATTTTATTTAAATTTATTATTTCTAACGTATCCCTATTTTTTTCTCATCTTTGACTGAATAATTGTATGTCTGAATAATACTGAGATATTAATAATTTACTGTACACATGTGTCGTTAGCATAGTGGTTAGAGCGTTAGTCTGTTAGTCCGTAGGTCGTAGGTTCGATTCCCCTCGTCAGCAATTTTGTTTATTTTCATATATTTGCGATATTTCTAGATTCCAATCGTTAGGTACTAAAATATGAAAATCTAATGCACACTTACTGTAATTGTTTGTTATTTAATTTTAAAATGTTATAAACAATTTTTTTCTACTTCATTTACTATATCCATTGTTAGTCTTCATCTTTAATACAATTTCTTTAAGAAGAGAAATATTTTATGAATAATAACTATTTATTAATATTATTTACCATTTTGCTGTTAAATTATTTATAATTATGAATTTACGACTAATTAATAACAATACGGCATTTATTGCGGCAATATTCTCAGCCAGCACTGGTCCAGTGCTGCGCCAGTGCTGTCTGGCAGCACTGACAGACAGTACTTCGGCAGCGCCAGACGGCGTTATCATCCCAGTGCCATGCCAGTGCTGGCTCTCAGACTTGCGGCCAGTGCTGCCAGTGCTGGCGCAATACTACGCCAGTTGTAAATTTCCCATTGGGGACATTATAGTTATAACATAATGTAAATCAATTTCGTCTAGCTAAAAAAATATAATTTTATTATATATATTTATTTATAATAATTTATTTATAATATATTTATTTATAATAATTATAAAAAAATATATTTAGTCCTACTAAATTACTGTTATACTACTTATACCACATTTTTAAAAATAAATTAAAAATATATTGGTAATCAGACAAAATTTTTTTACCAAATTCGTATTTAGACCTTTTATTACAAAATAATTAAAAAGAAAACCGGTTTTAACGAAAATTAAATATTATTATTAACAATTTTTATCTGACTAAACAAATAGTTCATTACTTAACCCTTTAAAGCATATTGAGAATCCCTATTCTTACCCTAATTTGTTTCAACTTTTTTGTCTTGGAATCACACTTCAGAATATTTAATTCATTTATTTTCTAATTTTTATTTGGAGGACATGTTATTTAAGAAATTATGAATTAAAAAATAATTTTTTTCAACTAAAAATGGGATATAAATAAATTAGAAAGGCACATTTTTTGAAGAAAAAATTAATTTATTACGACGATTTATTAATTAAAAATAGACACATGTTTCACAGAAAAGTTTTCCTGATGTGCGTTCACGTTACTTTCACTTTCACTCAGAAAATTTTCACTTTAACCCACAAAATTTTCACCTCTATTTAAAAAATTCTCACTATCAATCAAAAAATTTTCTATTTCACCCAAAATGTTTTCATTTTCACAAAAAAAAATGTTCACTTTTACTGTTATTTAAAAAATCTTCTCTTTCAATTTCACAAAAAATATTTTGACTTTCGATTTTAGAAAACACATTTTCACTTTGAATCAAAAACTTTTTACTTCCAAATCCAACAAAAATATTTTCACTTACACTCAAAATATGAAAGAAATTCACTCAAATCCACTCAAGATTAACTTTTCTGTGCCTTACAAGCATCACGTAATTTTCTCTTTTTTAAAATTAAATATCATAAGACAGAATATGGTGAAAATAATGTTTTTAAATGAATATGTTTCAAAGCACTGCAAAAAGAAGTATCTTAATTTAAGATGTTTTGGTAGTCATTTCTAAGATGTTTTGGTAGACACTTTTTAGTTACTTGAAACATCTTAATTTAAGATGTTAAAAGTATCTTCGTACTCATTTTCTGTATATTTTTGGGGTAAAAAGTTTTGAGGTTAACTATGGGCTCTTATGGAAAACACTTTATGTATCTTTGCTTTTAGTAACTTACACTTATGGCGCATCTTACGATTCTCAAGTAACTTATCGCTATAAACATCTTATTCCAACAGAAACATCTTAATTTAAGATACTTTAAAAAACTTACAGAAGTATCTTACTTTTTTAAGATAGAAGAAATATCTAAGACGTATAAAACATCTTAAAAATCAGTAAGATACTTTAGAAAACATCTTATTTTAAGATGTAAGATACCATTTTTCCATCTTACATCTTATTTTAAGATATCAAAAAACACACCTATTTTTGCAGTGAGCTAATAAAAATACCTATGATTTAAATTTTTTTGAAAAGTTTACTCCTCGATTTGTCACTATCCTGCGAAACTTATTGTTTGATTTTGATAATAACACAGCGTAACTAATTAATAATTTGATTATAATTCTGTTTTTTCTCTCTCTTTAATATATATATATATATATATATATGTGTCACGCTCCCAAGAAAGGTACCTAAGAAGCAAAAAATTTGAGGTTATGTTTTTAATTTTTTGAGTAAAATTACAGAAAGAGAATCAATTATTAATTGAAAATTATTGATCTTCAAGTCTTCATTACATCCAAAATATTCAGTAAAAATTGGTTTCAAATTCAAATAATTAAAAATAAACTTTTAATCAAGATAAATCTAACAAGAAACTAACCTATAATTCGTTTGCTTCTTAGGTACCTTTTTTGGAAGCGCGTCACATATTTTAACAAAAAATGTTTTGATTGAAAGTGAAATATTTTTTGGCAAAATTGAAAGTGAGAATTTTCTAAGTGGAGGTGAAAATATTTTAGGTGTAATTTAAAGTGCAAATTTTGTTGGTGAGATTGAATATTTTTTGGGGTAAAATTAAGAGTGAAACTTTTTTCATTTTTTTCAAAATTTAACCAAAATCATTCACCACTTTGAATTTGAAAAATTTGAAAAATCCGATATCGAATACATAATCCATAATCCCAAAATCTCCCCGGAAATGCTCTTGATCTCAGAATACCTTGGTGAGAAAAATATGTTATTCAAATTCAAAGGGTTAAATACCGAATAAATTACAATTTAATATATTTTGTCCGCTTTAATCTGTGTTTTACTACTTACAATAAGTCAACAAAGATTGTAATCGTGCTGCCTTGACTAAATAAATTGACTGATGAATATTCTGTTTGACAAAAAAGGCGCTTTTACTACTGATAGTAAGTAAACAATGATTAAAAATCTCATGTCTGACTAAAAATATCTTCTAACTTGAGAAGTAAATTTGAAATTAAATTTATGTGTAAATTCTAATATACTAGAGGGGCTCCGCCCCTATTATTTACATAATTTTATCTTGGTTTACTTACATCTTGTCTTTTTTGTGCATAACTTTATAATTCTTATTACTTGAAGAATAACAAATTTTTACAAAGTAAGTATTTATATTTTTGCTTTTTACAAAATTTTTTTTTACATTTTTAAAAGAATATAATGTAAAATTTATACTTGAATTTATTTCAATGATTAATTTTAATGGAATATTATAGAAACAGATGTCAGTTTATGACAACTTTTTTTGACTGAAACCTAATATTATTAAGATTGAGTTAATTCTTTTTATTATAAAGTACATACTTTGAATAACTTTAAAGGTAGATTGAAATATAATCTAATTTTTGACGTAACTTTACTAATTATTATACCCATAGATAAAGATTACATTTACATTTAAGATCAATTTTTCTGTAATTTATCAAAACTCTTAATCCGTAAATTTCGAAGTAACTTTACATCCTCATATCTGTAAATAAAAATTTGTATTAAAACCCGTGTGGAAAAATTTTAGGGCGCTGACCAAGCGCTTAATAGACTGTCTAACGTCTTTCTAGACCCAGGGCAGACGGTCTTGCCGAGCGGCTGCTCAGAATTGAAACGAAACTTCCACGCTATCGTCTAGAATAGACCAGCGTTTCTGGTCTGATCAGCAGTGCTAGTAAATTCTAATCTACGTCTATTAAAAATTTCTCATTATATGTTATGACAACTATTCTTAGAATGATAAAACTTAATTATATTTGAAATAATTTTGATGACTTTTTTTAACATAAAAAGTATAAAAAAATATTTTAATTTTCTGTATTTTTCACTTTAACTTTCTTTAAGCGTAAGGCTTTGTGTCCCTCCCAATCTTTGGCATTGGAGATATAGTTGTCTTTTTGTAAAAAAAAATTTACTGCAAATCAAAACAGCCGGATGAAACTAGCAGTCGTACTCAGCACCAATCTTTAGGCGTCAACCACTAATTAATGAAAATAATAAATAAAAACTTACTAAGAGCCAGTTTCACCAACTTCCGATTAAAAGTTAATCAATGATTAAAGACAGTTTAAAGGCTTCTGATTGGTTAATTGAGGATTTAATCATTGATTAACTTTTAATCGGTGTTGGTGAAATCGGCCCTTAATTTGCTATTTAGTGTATATTTATTCTCAAATAACAATATTCGATGGTTTTTTTAAATCATTAAGTATTACTAAATTTGAAGGAGAGGCATATTTGTAGATGACGCCTAAACATTGATGCTGAGTACGACTGCTAGCTTCAGCCGACTTGTCAAACACATAGAAACACATCAAAATCTATTTTTTCAGTGCACATTTAAAATTAAATTATACAGAAAACAGCAACAACATAGCACATTATTATTCACATAAAACAGAAACCACAACGAATACTAAAATTCACAAAGAAAATGCACCATACGCTGACTGATCAAACGACGCCAAACGACGCGACGCCATTAGGCGCCATGTTACTTAACAGCTGGGCATATATCGACGCATGCGCATATAAAATCCTAGACCAAATCTAGACGGTCTTAATAACACCGTACTAAGCGGACATATTTGACTTAGATTTTTTCTAATAAGCCCATCTGTTAAGTCACTGATTCGGGACTTGATGGACCGTCTAGAATTAGACGGACTTTGATGTATTGTAAATTTGTAACGAACAATTATTTTGGGTCATATGTCAAACGTGAAGTTTTTTTATATGTAACGGTCACTTAGGGAACCTAACAGCGTGAAATTTTTAACCTATAGCTATAAAAATAGGTCATGTTTGACCTACATTTTGAGTAACGACTCCTTAGAGGGCCTACAGAGGTCAAAAAGTAAATCGCCTTTCATGAGTAGCGTAACGTTACGTCAAAATTTAGGTCGGATTTATCCCCTTGGCTGTCAACGAGATTTCCACTGTTTGGGCCAAAAGTGTGTTTTAAAAATTTTTAATGGATTTTTATGAAACTTGGTACCCTAAGGTTTCTGGGGTCGCTGATTACGAATCTGACATCAGTTTTTCGAAATTGAAAATGGTGGATCAAAGATGGCGGAATTTTTTCAAAATTCGTCGAATTTGCTTGAAACTTGTTACTCGGGGGTTTTAAGGGTCGCTGAATACGAATCCAACATTAGTTTTCCAAAATTCAAAATGGCGGATCCAATATGGCGGACAACGAAATAAAAAATTGATCAGATTGGTTTGAAACTAAATACTTGGGGATTTTCAGGGTCGCTGATTACGAATCTGAAATCAGTTTTTCAAAATTCAAAATATCTAGTTCAATATGGCGGAAATTTTTTTTAAATTTATTGAATTTGTTTGAAACTGGTTAATCTGACATCAGTATGATAATTTTTGGTGAAATCAAATTTCGATAAATACCCTGAAAAAATAATTACAGATTCGTAATCAGCGACCCTAAAAACCCCCGAGTATTCAGTTTCAAGCCAATCTGATCAATATTTTATTTCGTTGTCCGCCATATTGGATCCGCCATTTTGAATTTTGGAAAACTAATGTTAGATTCGTAATCAGCGACCCTTGAAACCCCCGAGTAACCAGTTTCAAACAAATTCAATAAATTTGAAGAAATTTCCGCCATCTTGGATCCGCCATTTTGAATTTTGGAAAAGTAATGTTAGATTCGTAATCAGCGACCCTTAAAACCCCTGAGTAACAAGTTTCAAGCAAATTCGACCAATTTTTTATTTTGTTGTCGGCCATATTGGATCCGCCATTTTGAATTTTGGAAAACGAATGTCATATTCGTAATCAGCGACCTCGAAAACCCCCGAGTAACCGGTTTCAGGAACATTTAAGAAGTTTTTAATCACCTTTTTTAAGTTGCGCATATATGCGTCATGAACCACTTTTGGCCAGTTTAGTTTTGCGCAATATATGCGTCAGCGACAGTCACCGGTTTAACGTATTTTTTAACCTACAGGTCAAAAAGAGACCTCATAATGAGTAATGACCCTCCAAAGATCATTAGCCCAGATCAAAATTTAAGTCATATGTGACCTACTTTTTAACCTGCAGATTAAAAAATTGGCCAAATTTGACCTGGATTTTGACGTAAGGAAACGACCAATTGTAGGGCAAATATGGTTCTTCTTTTTGACCTACAGGTCGAAAATATGTCAAATTTGACCTACATTTTGACGTAAATAATGACCACCTTGAAGGTCTTAATAGGGCCCATTTTGACCTGTAGGTTAAGAAATAGGTAAAATTTGACCTAAATTTTGACCTAGGGTATCGACCCTTTGGAAGGTCTTAAGAGGCCTCTTTTGACCTGTATGTTAAGTAATAGGTCAAATTTGACCTAAATTTTGACCTAACTTCAGAAGGTATGTAGCCATTTGTGGCCAATTTCAGGGCACAGAATCCGGCGGTTGATAGCATTTTATTATATAGAGAGAGATTAGCTTATATAATATAAAATATTATATAATGGGGCATTCTTTGTAAAACAGTCACCATCCTCTGCCCAGAATGGGTTTAAAAATAAAAGATCATTCTTTTTGAAAAATTACTGCTTGGGATGGCCTTTTTTAATTAAAAATTTTTTTAAGACAATGTAGCGTTAAAAATAAATAAATGCTAACAAACAAAATGAATGGTTTGTTTCAAAATTTTCAAATTTGATCAGATTCGCGTAAAACTTGTTACTCGGGGGTTATTGGGGTCGCTGATTATGAATGTGAAGTCACTTTTTAAAAATTCAAAATGGAAGATACAATACGGCGGATAAAATTCAAATTTGATCAGATTCGCGTAAAACTTGTTACTCGGGGGTTATTGGGGTCGCTGATTACGAATCTGAAGTCACTTTTAAGAAATTCTAGCTTCATACTAACCTACAAATGTAAACATTATTTTTACCAGTCGTAAGCGAATTGGATCAAATTTAAGGATTTTTCTTCATACCTCGGTCGAAAGTACGTACTTCCCTCTGCGATTTCGCAGCAGAAAGTCAAACATTTGTGCTTTGGTTGATTTTCATACCCAACCTCTATTACAGCGGGAGTAAAAGAATTCTCTGTCGGTAAAAACACCACTGTCGGTAAATAAGAAAATTTCGAGTCAGTGACAATTTAACGAGTAATTGTTATCGCAATATAAAATGAGATAATTATTTTCAAAACTTATTTTAATAAACATTAAAAACAAAAATAAAATAATTAAAAAATTTTTAATTTCTTTTTGAATACGTGCCAAAATGTTATAATAAAATTTTAATAATTTGAAGAAACAATGAAATTGTGTTCATTAGAACGTTTAGAATTTTAGAAGCATAAAATTAATTTTGTACCAACAGAAAAATTCTTTTAAAAATATAATATTAATATATCTTTTACATTTTTTTTCGTGCCTGCCCCCGACCAGAAGCACTCGCTTCGCTCGTGCATCAAATGTCGGGGCAGGCGAATATTGTTTGCAAGAGAGAGACAGAGAAAAAACCAGAGCTTCACGAGTGTCCGCTAGAGGCGTTGAAGCGGGGCCGAAAGTAAATAAAGATGGCCGGCTTTCAAGTGAAACACAGTTGCAATTTTCTTAAAACATAAATTAACGAGCGTACTTTCGACCGGATATAAAGAAAAATAGTATACATTACACGGGCAGAAATTTCGAAGCCCTTCACTGTGCGATGATGCCCTCGGCTTCGCCTCGGGCATCATTTCGCGCAGTGTCGGAATTCGAACTTTCTGCCCTTATAATGTAATGTACTATTTCAGCTATACTGGATCTGTTTTGTTTAAGGGGTTACACCACTTTGAAATTTTCAAAAAATTGAAAAAAATTTTTTTTTGCGTAAAATACTCTTTGTGGACACCAAAATGATATGTCATTAGTTATATATCGATATCTTAAGTAAAAAGACAATTTTCGAACTGTTCAAGCAGGGTCGCGCGCTAACGTTTACATTGTAATGAAAACTTTAAACTCGTTTTTCTCAAAACTGTATTTTAAAAATCGGTGGACACTCTAGCTGCCACAATTTTCAATCGATTCTCTTAATTCTTTTTTTATTTTGTTTGTGATATAATTATCTAGCGAAATACGTACGGATTTTTCGAAATATTAATATTTAAATCTTCTAGACAACTTTAAATAATGAAATTTAGGCAAAAATATGGACTGTTTCCTTCAAATCGATGCCATTTTGCGAAAAATAATTTTTTTTTAAAACGGATACGTATTTCGCTAGATTTTGAGCTACAGAAACTAAAGCATTTTTACTTTTTGGTCTAGCTTAATTCTGGACCGAGTTATAGTGTCCACCGTATGGCGATACATTTTTAAAGGACTTTAACATATCATCTGTCAAACCGACAATTTAAAAAAAAAGAAATTTATATATGTTTTTTTGTAGTTCAAGAGTATAGTACAATACTCTACTGTAATTTAATTTTCCTAAAAAAATTTCTATTCTTCAATAAAAATTGTTGAAAAAGCTTATGTTTTGAACGGGTCAAAGTGGTGTAACCCCTTAATTTACAAAAAGTGACTTCAGATTCGTAATCAGCGACCCCAAAAACAGCCCCTGAGGGACGTTATAAAGCCTTTTGACGTGTAGGTCCAGAAATAGGTCAAATAATTAATAATCTAATTAAATTGATAATATTAAATTTCTAAATCTAAATTTTAACTCTTTAATAGTTTTAGCTGACTGAAACTACCTTTCTGCTATTGATTCGAAACGAAAACTTTTGGTCTTTGTCTGACTAATACTGCATTTTACTACTGATACTTTATGGCTCACTGAAACTGCACTTTACCACTAATATGAAAATAACCTGAATAAATCCACTTGTCCGACTATATAATTTAATTTTACTACTGATTCTCTAAATTAACTCCAATAATAATTCTCTCTAAATCACCTTCCAAAGTAATAATATTCTGTTTAGAATTGATTATTTCCAACCGTAAATAATTATTTTCTCTTTTAATTTCAATACCCGGGTGGAAAAGTTAACGTTAGCTAACGTTAGCTAATGCTACTAAAGTTAGACTAACGTTAACTAACGTTAGACTAATGTTTATAATCTGATATTAGTGATCAAAAAATGTCGTTAGACTAACGTTAGTAGCATTAGCTAACGTTAAATTTTCCACCTGGGTAAATATACATTTAAAAATTTTAAGAATTAGAAAAATGGAAAAATTTTAAATACACTAGGCGGAAAAGTATTGGTTATTATCGTTTTAACTCCATAATCTACACTGTAAAAAGAAAGGTACTAATTTAGTACCAATTTTGGGTACTAAATCGTCATTTGGTTCTATTTTAATACCGAAATGAAATGATGTTATTTCAATCTCGAAAAGTGTAAATGCTTTCATTTGATTGCATTCACTAGAAACTTTAAACCAATGAAATGAAAGCATTTTTATTCACACTTTTCGAGATTGAAAGTACATAATTTTCAATCTTTCGGTATAAAGTTGGAGTCCGGTTTTTAATAACAGTGTACAGTCAAAACAACACTTATTTTTTCTGCGTAATTTATCTATATTTTTTTCCCGATTTCCCCGATAAAAAAAAGTTAGATTTCAACATTACCGAAGGCCAAATTCGCGAGAAATAATATCAACTCTCGAGATTATATAAACGTAAAAATAAAGTGCCATTTGTCACACTCTTTTGAAATTGCCTAGCGGTGATTTCTCTCTCGTCTATCTCATTGGATTTTTTTTCTTTCACGAAAGAGGAAAAGCGGATTTCGCGGCTAGTTTGTCCACAGGTCGGAGGTTGTAAGACGTGTCCTGGTGTGGGATTCGGTTGAAAAAATAGACAGCGAGAGAGAAAGAGAGGAGTAACGGGACAATTGTGCGAGTACGACGAACTGGAGATTTGAGTTTTTAGAGTAGAGTGAGTGAGTGAGTGAGAGAGAGAGAGAGAGGGGATGATTCAAGAATTGTATATAGTTCCCGTGTGGGGTAGATCTTGCGCTCTACGTACCAGCCAGTGTAGCAGCATCCCTCCAATGTTGGAGGCAACTGAACCGACAGTCACTTGCGCGGCTCGCGTCCCGCTTCATCATATTTTGTCGTATCAATTTTTTATTATTTTCGTCCTTGAATTTTTTCCAAAATACCAATTTTCAAGTCACGTTGTTGTTCGTCGCATAATAACCACACGCGATGCGACCTTGAGTTTTCTTTCTTTGCTTTTTCACTTTCTCTCCAAATTTGAAATTTATCAATTTCAACTCTTTTCGTAACATTTGTTCTCATATCTTTTCTTTACATTTTTTATCTTATTTTTGCCGTAAAATTTTACTGTATGAACAAATTTTTACTGTTGTGATGAAAGTTTAAAGAAGTCAAAAATAAAATGTTTCTTTTCTGTGAGTGCATTGAGTGAAATTTAATAATTTGTTTTGGGGTGTGTGGGGGAGGTGGATAAGTTATATTAGTGCGAGTGGGGGAGGGAAAAAATTGCAGAAAAAGGACTTTTTAGAGATTTAATAGAATATATAAATATATATAAGAGTTAGCATCCTGGAGTGTCAATGCGGATCACGTGTGCCGCCCGTCTTCATGGGGATGGGCTTCAACGATAAAAAACTGAGGAGATTGCGGAGATTGCGGCTATTTGGCCGCGCCAAAGTTTACCTTACTGTTCGTTGGCCTCAGCTGGTGGGTGGATTTTATAAAACCTTATCCATTTTTTTAACCGTAACGATCCATTATATATTTTTATATTTAGAAAATTTCCCTTCATCCTCTCGAATAAAAATTATTCACTTCTGAAGTATTTTATAATTTTAAAAGTAAATATTCAAGAAATAATTATTTTCAATTTGTATTTACTATTAATATTTTTTCTAGTCAATCTCTTCTTTTATTTACTATCAATATTTGTTTCTAATCAGTGTTAATATTTTTTTCTGTTTATCATTAATATTTCCTATTAATTTTTTTTCTATTTGCTATTTAGTGTTTAAAATAACAAAAAATCGCTCGGTTAACTTTTAAATTACTATTTTTTAAAAATTCAATATTTTTAAAAGCCATAAAACATCTTTTATTTAATATCTACAGTTGAGATAGTTAAATGGCAATAATTCGCATATTGTCAATTTAATTGAATACCGTATATTAAGTACCCGAGTTGAAATTTAAGCCCTACTTTCACCCTGAATTTTCAGGGTCTGTTGAGTGTTAGGAGTAGTAAAGTAGGGTCTAATTCTAATACAATTAGACCCTACTTTGACTCCCAAAACAAGCGGAAATTTGCCAATCTTCCATTTGGAGAAGCAAAGAAGGGTCTACTTCTAAGAAACCTATACCGTACTTTTAAACCTCATAAACCCTACTTTCATACTCCTAGACCCTACATTCTAAAAAAATTTTGAATTATTTTTTAATGCATTACTTGAAACAGTGCAAATGAAAAATGTACTCCAAATTCATAAAACACATAAAATTCCACTTTTACTCATCCCAAGTGCTTCAATTGAATCTGAGCAAATCTTCAAATTTTTCATTTTCTAATTGTAGAGTCTAGGAGTATGAAAGTAGGGTCTACGAGGTTTAAAAGAACGGTATAGGTTTCTTAGAAGTAGACCCTCCTTTGCTTCTCCAAATGGAAGATTGGCAAATGTCCGCTTGTTTTGGGAGTCAAAGTAGGGTCTAATTGTATTAGAATTAGACCCTACTTTACTACTCCTAACACTCAATAGACCCTGAAAATTCAGGGTGAAAGTAGGGCTTAAATTTCGACTCGGGTACTTCTTGACGAAAGGGCACTGCCCGTAAATTTGTAAAATAAATAAATAAATATATCTATCTATATATATAAAATCAGACTTTTTTCTGTACATTGCTCAGAACATTAAATTTCACACATAATTATTCGTTTTGAGTATCAAGGATTCCAAATATACCAATAAAAAATTTCGTGTATGTATGTATGTATGTATATGGATGTATGTATGTGTGTAATGTATGTATGTATGTCACAGAATCTTTGTTCGCGCATCACTTAAAAACGGCTGAACCGTTTGAAACCAAATTTGACAGAATGTTAGACCTTGGGCCAAGGAAGGTTTATAAATTTACAGATTTGAAAAATATTAATTAGAACGGATGATATGCAATTTTTTCAAAAAATTCAAAAATCAAAAATTTTCAATTTTACATTTTTTTTAAAAATGCTTTCAAATTTTCTATAATTGAGTATAGCATGTTATTTAGTCACATTTTAGAATAGTTTTGCCAAAAATAATGCCCTGTAACTAAAATGTAAGTATAAAAATATTTTCAAAAATTTCAAAAAATCGAAATTTTTCAAATTTTAAATTTTTTAATGAATTGCTTTAAAACTCTCTATAATTGAGTTTTACATGTTATTTAGTCACATTTTAGCATAATTTTGCAAAAAATAGTGTCCTAAATAACTAAGATTTAAGTATAAAAATGTATTAAAAAAATTTTTTAAATTGCAAATTTTCAAAATTTACATTTTTTAATGAATTGCTTTTAAACGCTCTATAGTTAAGTATTACATGTTATTTAGTCACATTTTAGCATAATTTTGCCTAAAAGAGTGTCCTATAACTAAGATTTAAGTATAAAAATGTTTTCAAAAAATTTTATAAATCACAAATTTTCAAAGTTTACATTTTGTAATGAATTGCTTTTACACAATGACTAAAATGTAAGTATAAAAATATTTTCGATATCAAAAAATCGAAAAAATTATAATTGTTATTAATTACTATCAAGCTTAATTCAGTAGTATTTTTGGGGTCTCTGATTAAGATTTTGTCATCAAAATAATGCAATTCATAATTATTTATGCAATTCATCCAATATTCTTTAATTAAAACTTAACTTATAAAGATATTTTGAGCAATGTTAAGACAAAAGTTAAGCATGGGATATATGTTTGTTTAAAAAAATTCCTGGCGTTGTCCAAATCTTACCCGGTTTATTTTTTTTAAACAAATTTAAATTTACTTGATTTTTAGTTTTAGCCATAAATAAATCTGCAGATGGCTACAAAAATTGACTTATTTTATGAAAATAAAATACTCTTTTTTAAGTAAATATGTTATATACCAGTACCAGTCTTTGACGGGTTTTAGTTTCTACTAATTGACAGAGAATTTAATTTGACCAGGAAAAACCGGGAATTTTCTCTCCACATTAAAAAAGTTTTATTATATTAATTTGTTTTTAGAAACTGCTTTTGACTTTAATTTTTATTGATGTAATATTTATGTAAACAGACCCGAGTCAAATTTTAAGCCCTACTTTCAGCCTAAACATATAGATTTTATTTAGGTTTTAGCAGTCGTAAGGTAGGATCTAATTGCGACACAATTATTTCGAAATAGACTCTACTTTGACTCCAAAAGCTGGTGTAAATTTAGGATTAATTTTTAATACCTACATTAATTGTAGTACTACAAACGCATAAAGTACTACAAGTTGACAAATACTGTTCCTGAATAACAAATTTGATAGAAACCAGTCTATCACTGATTAAAAAAGTAATATTTTCCTAACGAAATAGTTCATGTTAACTTATTATTAGTTTTTCACAGTAAACTTTAATTTCCGGTAAACACCCTTTCAATTGTATTAGCAGAAACTAAAACCCGTCGAAGACGGGTCCGACAGCTAGTTTTTTATTAAATTAACAATTTTAAACATGATGAAATTAAAAAATTTCTAATTCAATTTTTTTATAAAATTAAAATATTAACTAGCGTGGACCCAAGTGCGAAATGCCAAGACTGCAAAAACGGCCCATCATTGGTCTAGTAATGTCTGCCGAGAATTGGCAGTAGTTACTGGGCCATTACTGGTGTTCAAAACGTCTCATTGATGGGCCAATGATGGCGCCGATGGTCAGAATTTCAAATTTTTTAAGACTGGGCCAGCTCTCGGCCCAATAATGGCACATTCATGGCAAAGTTGATCAATCTTTAATGGCAAAAAGCAATTGCCAGTGATATGCCGACCATCGGCCCATTAATAGCACTTTAATGGCAAAAATTTTGTATCTTTGATGGCAAATTATAATTGCCAGAATTGGGACGTAGCTTGGCCCAATAACGGCACATTATTGGCAAAGTTGATAAATCTTTAAAGGAAAAATTCAATTGCCAGTGATGTGACGAAGATCGGCCCATTAATGACACATTAGTGGTACTTTAATGGCAAACATTTTGTATCTTTGATGACAAATTGTAATTGCCAGAATTGGGGCGTAGCTTGGCTATAATAATAATAATAATAATAATGTCTATTATCTATTTTAATTTTCTTTTAAAATACATATAAAAACGGAGTTTATTGGAATTTACTTTCAAGAAGTAGCTTCTAAAAAGAATAATTATTATCTATATAGAAGTTGGACACAAACGAAATCCAAAAGAATTTATAATTTAATCCTTTCTGCGGAAAGTTAAAAATTTTTAATTCATTTTGATTCCACGCTTCTTAATGGGTTATTGAAAAACTCAAACCGTCAACGAAAAATAAACTTAAAGTAATAAATAAAAAAATTTAAAGGTTTCTTAAATTACTAAAGATTTTTTTAAATTAATTAAAAATAATATAATATAGGTAAGATAACGTGCTCGTGTAGTCAGTTTGAGAAAAATAACGCGCGCTAAAGCGTGCGTGTTGTTTCTGATTTCAATGTCGACTATAATATTTAACAATAATGCCTATTAACGGTTCTTATTCTCTTGTAAAATAAAACAAAAATTTTTTTTATGAACTATTTCCTTTACATAAAACCAAAACAGAAAAATACTCAGTATTCTTTAATTTTATTTTAATTGGCTATTTGTACAAAAAGTTAATAAAAACGGTTGCACATGTGTAATCACTATAGAAATATTTTTAATATTAAAAAAAACACAAAATTTTTTACAAAACTTGTGATCATAAAATAGTAATTATGTAAATTTTATTCATTTATGTAAGAAAAAGAATTTTTCTTAATAATCGTGATTAAAAATTAGAAATTATGCAAATTTTTTTAAGTTTAAAAAAATTATACTTGAGATTTCGTTAAAAAATTATGATGAAAAATAGAAATTTTGCATACTTTTTGATAATTTCGTTAAAAATTGTAATTAAAAAATAAAAATAAAAAATTTTTTTCCAAAAGTAATTTAAAATTTTTTACAAAAATGTGATTTATAAAAATTCTTTTCCCTTACTTCTTTAAATAAAATTTAGAATTTTTTTTGAAAATTGTAATTGTGAAATAGAAATGTTGCAAATTATTTTCTTTTTTCAAAGAACAACAAAATGTTTTGTTAAAAAATTGTGATTAGAAATAGAAATTTTGCAAAAAATTTCCTTCTTTTTTCAAAAAGTAACTAATAAATTTGTAAATAAAATTGCGTTTGAGGAACAGAAAATATAAAAAAAAATTTCTACTCCCTAATATTAATTTTTTTTAACAATTTTCGAATTTTTTTTTTAAAGAAAAGAAAAAATAGTTGCATAATTTCGATAACTATTAAACAAATCATTTTTTATAGGAAAAAAAATGAAAAAAATTTGCATGATTTCCATTTCTTAATTGCAATATTTATAATAAAATGTTAATTTTTTTCGGAAACAAAGAAAATAAGTTTGCATAATTCTTCTTTTTTAATTACTACCTACTTCTTAACTTCTTAACTCCAACCTAAAAGAAAAATAAAGTATTGAATAAAGACATTAATAATTTTTGTATATTAATAAAGATTTTTAAGAATTAGGTAATTAAAAAAATATAAATAATATTAATATATTAAAAAAAATTACATATGAAAGCATATAAAAAAATTAAAGCATTCACAAAAGTATGACGACGATTATCATAGTCAATTTGAATTTATTTTTATTACTGTTAATAAATATAATCAATTGAACAATTAAGAAATGATAGTTCCTATAGATTGAATTTTTTCTTAATATTCTTATTTATAAAAAGCAATTTTAGATTTATTTAAAATATTGAAATTATTAAATTTTATGACTATAAACAGACAATTTTGACATTTATAAATACAACAAAAATTAAAAATAATTTTTCTCTTACAATTGAACCTTTGGAATCAAAATTTTTAATCTGATAATTATTTTTTAAGTTGTCAATAAATTAATTCTTGAATATTATTTTTTTTAAAATTGGTCTTGGTATAATAAACAAGAAAAAGTAATAAAATTTTTACAAAGAAAGATTGAATAATAAATTTCGAATAGAAATAAATATTAATATAAAAAAATATTTATGGCCTTTTTCCAAAAAAAGTAGAAAATTTTCTACAAAAATTGTGATTATAAAGTAGGAATTATACACTTTTTTTGTATTTCTAAAGAAATCAGAATTTTGGAAAAAATTGTGATTAGAAAAATAGAATTTCTGAGAGTATTTTTGAAAAATTATTATTATAGTTAATTTCTTTCCTATCTAGTATTTAATTATTTTTTCTTCAAAGAGAAAAGCTTCACTTGGAACAGTGATAAGTTTTTTTAGAATGTCGAAAATCTAAACTGAAACAACTAAAAACTTTGTGAAGTAAAATTTGTAGCTGTTTTAGGTAAAATTTTTTTCCCGCGTATTTAATATTAATATCTGACCAAGGGGGGGAAAAGTTCAAAATTAGTTAAAAATAGCATGACGTATAATTTGTGAACAACCCCTTATATTTAAATTAAATTTAAAAAAATTTTTTTTTCAAATCTTATAAATTTTATTTTAAGATCTTTAATTTAATTATTATTTCCATTTAGTAATAATTTTCTTTTCTTTTGAATTTTTATGTTGTTTTCCTTTGTTTCTTTTTGTCGGTAAAGTTACTCCTTGAAGGAATAGACCCTCTCGCCGAACGGTTTTCGTCAGGTGGTGCTGAAGGTCTTTAAACGCTCAAAGAAAAGTGCTGTCGGCGTGAATTTCCCATGATTTCGCCATTTGAGGCGAGACTTGCTTTGTGAAGAAAGGAATTCTTTTAATTCAGTTTCTTGAGAAGCAATTACTTGAAAAACGAGGTTTATCGTTTATACTTTACGAGCTTTCTCTCTCTCCATTTCGTCATTCAAGTACCGATTGTTTACAATGTACGAGAGGAAAAAAGCCCTCTTTAGCTTCAATCTACTAAATTAATTTTCCATTTATTATGTTCAAATAAATTAATTTCCCACTTCAGTATAGTTATTGATATTATTATTATTATTATTATTATTATTATTATTATTATTATTATTATTATTATTATTATTATTATTATTATTATTATTATTATTATTATTATTATTATTGATATAAATTAACAATATTAAAAAACTTTTTTTTTACATTACATGTCACATGAAAATTAATGAAAGCGTGAATGCCAATGAGACGATAATGAAAAATATGTTCATTACGTTATTTTTGACTTATTAATTATCAAAAATAAATTACATTTAATTACAATTAATTATTTATTTGTTATTTTGTTTCTAATAGTTTTCTAGTCAAAACACAGGCACACAAAAAATAAAAAAAGTCAAAACCCTGAGGTTACACCCCCCTATCCCCATGTTTTTGGAGTCGCTGAAACCGAATATGACCATGAAAAATTTTTTTCATCGGCCATTTTCCCGCTACCACCCCCTTACACCTGCTCCCGGGGGTTGGAATTTCAGTTTAAAAAAAAGTGGAGTAGGGTGTCTATTCCTATGTTTTTTGGGTCACTAAAACCAAAAAAGACTACCAAAATCAAATCCTTCCCACCCCCGACCCCCTACAACCCCCTGCAATAATTTTTTTCAAATAAAACGAACCGATTTTTGGGAAATTGAAAATTAAATATTAATTATCAAAAATTATTGCAGGGGGTTGTAAGGGGTCGAGGGTGGAAAGGATTTGATTTTGGTAGTCTTTTTTGGTTTTAGCGACCCAAAAAACATAGGAATAGACACCCTACTCCACTTTTTTTTAAACTGAAATTCCAACTCCCGGGAGCAGGTGTAAGGGGGTGGTAGCGGGAAAATGGCCGATGAAAAAAATTTTTCATGGTCATATTCGGGTTCAGCGACCCCAAAAACATGGGGATAGGGGGGTGTAACCTCTGGGTTTTGACTTTTTTATTTTTTTGTGTGCCAGTGAAATTAATTAATATTATTTTCATGTCATTAACATTCAAAAATTCAATTATTCAGAAGAATTCTACACAAAATCACTATTTTTCTAAATTTATTCAGGGAAATCAGGAAAAAGTCAGAAAATTTTGTCAAAAGTGCTGGAATAATATTCAATTTCAAGAATTCATAAGAAAATTCTGAATGTTATTCTTCAGCATTGAAAAGATTTTATATATTTCAAACTCTTCCTGTTTTTAACAATAATTAGACTTTACAGATTAAAAATTGATTTTCTTAAATAATTTAATTTTTGAAAAACTATCAAGAAAAAATTATTTTTTATTTATTATTTTGGAATAATTTTTTATTTAAAAATTAAAAAAATAATAATTGAATTTCATGAAATTTGTATTTAAAATTTTTTATAAATAATATAAATAAGTAGTAAATGTCACGCCCGCCAAACAAAGTATTTAATTTATTATTATTATTATCATTACTCAAAAGAAATTCGATTATCTTTACAAAATTTCAATAAAACATTCTTCGAAAAATTTATGAAAAATTACAAAAATGTTATCTTTTAAAATTATTACAGATGATAGCTAAAAAAACGCGCGTGTAGTTTCTCCTAGTATTAATAGATAAGTAATAATAATGCCTATTAACAATAAAACCTGGTACTTAATCACTTAACTACTTAATCACAAAAAATAATTAAAAAATTAAAAAAAAATTTGTTTGTGCAAAAATTATGATTATAAAATAGAAATTATGCATATTTATTCATTTAGTAAGAAAAATGAATTTCGTTAAAAATTGAAATTTACAAAATGTATTACTGCTTTGCTAACTTTGCATGAAATTTCATATTTGTGCCTTCAAAAAATGAATTTAAAAATGTTTTGATAAAATTTTTTATCAGACTTAAACTTTAAGAAATTTTAATTATTCAATAAATTATTTATTTTTGCATTTAAATTATTGAATGATCTAATAAAAATTCATTTAGAAATGAATTTCAGTTAAAGTTCTACATAATAATTGAATATTAAAAGCATTATAGCATGAATTTTAAGAAATAATTAAATTTTAAAATGGTTCCAAATTAAATTCTTTAAAAATTTGTATTTTTCATACTTATAAGTAACAATTCTGTAGAATTAATTATTTTAAAAAAGTTTAATTGAATTTTTTTCTGAAATTATTTGAAGCATTTATTTTTTAATTCGTATTCAGTTGAAGAATTTCTGAATAATTTAAATTTCGTAAACAAATGGATTTTAAAATACTCAAAGAACATTTTCAAAAATTATTAAAAATAATTTATTCATGTGGGAAAATAATAATGATTAAAATTTATTTAGAAAAGAAGTTATTGATGTTTAAAGAAATTCGTACAAAAATGTAATGGAACATTTTTTGAAGTATCTAATCATTTTTAGAGTGAATCAGAATATTCTTTAGAAATAATGAATAATATAATAATATTAATAATTTTTTTAGATTAATAAAAATATTTTTGAATTATTTGAGAAATAAAAATAATATTATTAAATTAAAAAAATAATAACAAAATAAAGAAATGCAATATTATCTATCAAAACATATAAAAAACAAAAGCATGAATTTTGTTAAAAAATCGTTATTTTATATTTTATTTCTATTTTCTATCAAAAAGAATAAAAAACAAAAGAATAACCATGACTAACTTCAGGTGTGGACACACTGGACAGAATGAATGAATGAATACGACGATTATTATAGTTAATTTAAATTAAAAATAATAAGTAAATTTTTTATTTGCGGTATTTCATATGTATATATTTAAATTTTCTCTCTGTGAAAAGAATTTTTGCGAGGTGTTTTGAAATTATTTCTAAATAACCATAGCAAAGGACGTTTTAACTAACAAGGAGGAAAAAAAAGAAAAGATTAATAATTTAATTTTAGAAGGGCTTTTTTTCATTCGAAATACTTTATCTACGGGATTTTAAAACGAACTTTACAAAGCCAGTAACTTTGATGCAAAAAAAGTTTTTAATTAAACTAAGGACGAAAATTTCATCTCATGGACCCCTAAGTTTTCCAAGCACTACTAGTTTTAAAATAACAAAAAAAAGAAAACTTTTTTTTCTTTAAAAAGTACAGAAAACTTTTCTGTATACGAAAAGGAAACATTTACCGCAAACATTTTTGTTAATTAAATTTATTTCTATTTTTTTCATTTTTTTTTTATTTTTGTGTGATTGAATTAAATTAATCAACAGGTTATAGAATGAAAATTATTCTTATTTTGCTCCATAAATTTAGTATTTGGAAAAAATGAGAGTTAAAAGATAAAATAAAAAGAAAAAATACAAAGAGAAGAATTAAAGGTTAATGAAGATAAAAATTAAATAAAAAAATGGAAAAGAAAAATGTAAAAAAATTGAAAAAATAGAAAGTAAAATAAAAAATATAAAAAGAAATTAATAATAAAATAAAATGTCGACCAGCGCTATACTCGATTGGTGAAAAAAGAACACAATGAAATTTAAAAAAAAAAATATATAAAAAAAAATGTTATTCTCTTTCTAGTCGAAAAAAAGTATGAAAATATTTTTAACGTTTTTTTGTTTTTTTTCACAGTGGTGAAGTTCATAACCGTTTATAATTAATATTCGGAAAGAAAAATTTATTTCGGAAAAACCTTTTTTTAAAAATCAGTTTCTATGGAAAAAAAGAAAATTTCCTAAAAGCTACAAATATAGAACGAATGAAAAAAAATTCTCCATGTTTACAAACTTTTTTTCTTTTTTAAATTAGAAAGAAAGAAAGATTAAAACATAATTTTTCAAAGTACTTCAAGAATAAAAATTTTTTGAAAAGATATATATCAAGTATATTGACAGACTGCACAATTTTTTGGCATGAAATTTCGATTCCCATTGACTGTGTGCCTCTATAAAAGTTTCAATGATGCATACTTCCTTGCTTTTATCCATTTTTTTTTATTTTTATCCGAGTGCCAACACTGTCCACGCAAATACTGTTTGCCCTACTTTTTTCATCCATTTATTCTCTTACAATTTTTATGCGACCATGTCCTCAAAAATCATTTAAATATTCATTATTTTAAACGCAAATTAAAAAAGATTCTTTTTTTCGATTTTATGGCCACTTTATGTTTTTTACACCATCGCAACTTTTAAATGAAGCTGAAGTCCGCGCAACGTTTTGAAAAACGAATAATCAAAAAAGGATTTTTTTCAAGTTTAATTCATCTCTAATTTTCATGTGCCTTAATTTTGAAGAAATTAATTGTTCCTTAAGATACAATTATTAAAAAATAACATGATTTAGAATAAGAAATAAAAAACCGTCCCATTATTTTTTCGTTTTTAATTTTTAAGGGGGGAACCTCCTTTAGACGATCGAAAAATGCGTCATTTTTGGGATCTTTTTTCTCGGGTAAAATAACTTCAAACGTTTTGTAATTTATAAGGTACTTAAATACATGTCTTGAGAGTCTAAAAAATTTTTGGAGAAAAAACAAAACATTTTTAGTATGGAAATATACACCGCGTCTATGGCACCTTATTTGTAAACATTCTAGCGCTCTGAATTTTTTTCTATAACAAAGAAATCAACGTTTTTTTTAAACTTTAGGATAATATCTTCTATATGACATTTCGATTTTTTTAAAAAAATTTCGAGAATTAATTTTTTTTACCCACTTTTAAGTTAAAAGTGATTTTTCGTGCATAAAAATTGACTTTAAAATTCCAAAAAAATATGAAAAAAATTTGTTTTCAAGAAACACTAAATGTCATATTGAAGATTATTTAATTATCTTTAAAATGATGTATCATAAAGCCCGATTGGTTCAAAATGGCGTTCTCAATCGTGTTCACAAAATTAAAAAATGGTGTTTCGAGAAAAATGCGTTTGAAGTTTTTTTTAAATAAAGTGACTCGAATGTCAAACAAATGAAAGAAGGGTTGCCACATAGAAATTACAAATTATACTGACAGTGGTACTCTGAATGAAAGAAGAAGGCAGATTGAATGCCCAAAACAGAAAAAATTCTGGACTCTGGTAAACATTTCACCAGACGACGCATCGAAAAAAAAATAATTAAAAATTTTGTAACTTCTTCAATAATACAGAAATCGACTTAAAATTTGATGAGTATATTTTTTATTTTTTTATTTTTTATTAATAATAAACGGGATCAAGCTCTTTTGTACATTTGTACTCTTACAATCTAAGGCGAATAAACAACCTATACCTATTTGTTTTAACAATAAAGCTAGGTGTCTGGTAAGTAATAACTAAAATTAATCAAAAGCAAAAATCGCACATAGTACTACAACACTATTCAATATTATTATTCAATATTCAACAATATTCTTGAATAGTTGTAGAATCAATTAAAATTATTTCCAGAAAGTCGATTTTTTTGACGCAATAAAGGAGGTTCCCCCCTTAATGTTCGTTTTTAAGAACTTTGCGAACTTTAGTATCATCTTATCTTTTGATCGAAGAGTGAAGAGCATTCTTCAAATTTTAATAAGTTAACAGTTGAGAATGGTAGCAAAAAAATTCTTATTACTGCGTTGGCTAGAGTCAACAAATAAACCCAATGGGAAATGCCAGTGTAGTGCCGATGTTCGCCACTGGCTTAGTACTCAGACGATTGTTCGGCGTAGTCTAGCCGAGCCTCGACAATTAGTGCTGGCGCAGTACAGAATTTTTGTTTCGCCAAAGCTTGGACAAGCCACGGCGGCAAGTGCTGGCTGAGTATAGAAAAATTGTTCACAACGCTCTTTGCCAACATTGCTTTTTTGACATAAACTTGAAAAAAGTTATAAAAAAAGTTTATAAATGTTTATAAACATAAAATTAAAAAAAATTAATATTTTACTTTTCAGTTGTTCATTTTTTATTCTTATTAAATTTAATAATAATAATTTAACATAATTGCCTAATTTTGTAAATAATAAATTATTTAAACAAATTAAAATTATAAACAAAACTTAAACTTTAATCTCAATAATAATTTAGTTCCTATTAAAATACTATTATACTTCTTGCTATGAATAAAAAATTATTAAAAAATTACCACGTAATTTAAGAATTACGTAAAATGTTAAATGCAATAAGTAAAGTAATTTAATTTTTAAAAATTTAGTTTAATTTATTTATTTCAATTTATTATTTCTAACGTATCCCTATTTTTTCTCATCTTTGACTCAATAATTGTATGTCTGAATGATACTGAGATATTAATACTTCACTGCGATATTTCAAGATTCCAATCGTTAGGTACTAAAATATGAAAATCTAATGCACACTTACTGTAATTGTTTATTATTTAATTTTTAAATGTTATAAACAATTTTTTTCTACTTCATTTACTATATCCATTGTTAGTCTCCATCTTTAATACAATTTCTTTAAGAAGAGAAATATTTTACGAATAATAACTATTTATTAATATTATTTAACATTTTGTTGTTAAATTATTTATAATTATGAATTTACGACTAATTAATAACAATACGGCATTTATTGCGGCAATATTCTCAGCCAGCACTGGTCCAGTGCTGCGCCAGCGCTGTCTGGCAGCACTGACAGACAGTACTTCGGCAGCGCCAGACAGCGTTATCATCCCAGTGCCATGCCAGTGCTGCCAGTGCTGGCGTAGTACTGCGCCAGCACTGGCAGCACTGGCGGCAAGGCTGAGAGCCAGCATTGGCATGGCACTGGGATGATAACGCCGTCCGGCGCTGCCGAAGTACTGTCTGTCAGTGCTGCCAGACAGCGCTGGCGCAGCACTGGACCAGTGCTGGCTGAGAATATTGCCGCAATAAATGCCGTATTTTTATTAATTAGTCGTAAATTCATAATTATAAATAATTTAACAACAAAGTGGTAAATAATATTAATAAATAGTTATTATTCATAAAATATTTCTCTTCTTAAAGAAATTGTATTAAAGATGGAGACTAACAATGGATATAGTAAATTAAGTAGAAAAAAATTGTTTATAACATTTAAAAATTAAATAATAAACAATTACAGTAAGTGTGTATTACATTTTCATATTTTAGTACCTAACGATTGGAATCTAGAAATATCGCAAACCTATGAAAATAAACAAAATTGCTGACGAGGGGAATCGAACCTACGACCTACGGACTAACAGACTAACGCTCTAACCACTATGCTAACGACACATGTGTACAGAAAAGTATTAATATCTCAGTATCATTCAGACATACAATTATTGAGTCAAAGATGAGAAAAAATAGGGATACGTTAGAAATAATAAATTGAAGTAAAATAAGTTAAACTAAATTTTTAATAATTAAATTAAATTATTTTATTTATTGCATTTAACATTTTACGTAATTCTTAAATTACGTGGTAATTTTTTAATAATTTTTTATTCATAGTAAGAAGTATAATAGTATTTTAATAGGAACCAAATTATTATTGAGATTAAAGTTTAAATTTTGTTTATAATTTTAATTTGTTTAAATAATTTATTATTCACAAAATTAGACAATTGAGTTAAATTGTTATTATTAAATTTGACAAGAATAAAAAATGAACAACTGAAAAGTAAAATATTAATTTTTTTCAATAAATTTATATTTATAAACATTTATAAATTTTTTTTATAATTTTTTTCAAGTTTATGTCAAAAAAGCAATGTTGGCAAAGAGCGTTGTGAACAATTTTTCTATACTCAGCCAGCACTTGCCGCCGTGGCTTGTCCAAGCTCTGGCGAAACAAAAATTCTGTACTGCGCCAGCACTAATTGTCGAGGCTCGGCTAGACTACGCCGAACAATCGTCTGAGTACTAAGCCAGTGGTGAACATCGGCACTACACTGGCATTTCCCATTGGGAAGAAAATAAAAAATAGAAGGTAGAAAGTGAGATTGAATTTATAATAATAAAATAAGACAATAAAAGCAAACTACAGGGGGAAAATATAGTAATTATTTAATAAAACAGAAGAAAAAACTCATAGCAGGTGTGTTAGAATAAATGTCTAATTAAATATTACAATATCTTCCATTCCGGAAAAAAGATACGACTATTTAACTTTTTATGAGAACATTAAGGACTCTGTCTCTCTCACAAGTTGAAAAGAGAAAACGTGGTTATAAATCTAAGGGTCCTGGTTTATATTCGCTGGTCTCTCCCCCTTAATTTGCCTCCCTAAGGGTGTAGGAAGAGTGCGCGATACTCCCTTACGAGAGAACTCAGCTTGTTATAATGGATCTCATTACTTTTATCGCCCGAACATACGTCTGCCCCCCTTTTTCTCGAAATTACCTCCTTCCGGGCATATAGTGGCTCATACCAATCTGCATGCAAAAATTTAAGATGACTATGCTTTCTTCTCTCCCTCTTCTATTACTCTTTTTCTCCTTTTCTTTCTTTTTCTTCAAAAAAAAAAGGAAAGAAAAAAAAAGAAAACTCTTTTTTCAAATTATTCTTTCTTGCGGAAATCTACACCTGGGGCAAAATTTCTCAAGTGCACCAATCTCAAATACACTGAAAAAGATTTAGTCGAAAAAGTCAACGGTAGTCGTTTCTCTTCAAAGAAGAGAAAATAAATTACTTTTTTGGTTAATCAAATCCTGTTTGTGAACTCTATCTAAAACATGAATTATTTGACATATTTTGATGCTATTAGTAAAATTCACAACGTTTACGATTGCAGATTGAAAGAAAAAACATATGTATACTTTTCACAAGAAAAACAATAACATTTTTTACTCACAACCTTTTTTTGTAATTACTGATCAAGAAAGTATATATTTAAAAACAAAAATATTTAAAAACAAAAATTGTATAAAAATTTTAACAGAAAAAGTGTCTTCTTCTAAATTGTTGCTTATAAAAAGTTGTGAACATCACCAACGTCACTTTTGAAGAATAAAATAGTGCAGATTCGTTCTTTAAGTGTATAAGTAACCATTTTGACTAATTATTAGTCAAATTCTACTAATTAGTAGGAGAAAACTACTAATTGCGAAAAAAATCTACTAATTAATTTTTTAGACCAATATTAAATTAGTAACGTTAACAAATAACCTTGTAGTTTTCTACTAACAACTAATAGTTTTTGACTAACAATTAAATTTGTAAGAATTAGTCAAGAGTCATTTAATATTTTATTTAATGAAACAAACCCAGTCCAAAAATTCTATCGAATTTTACTACCCAGCTGAAAAAGTTCTATGGAATTTTACTAGAATGATTCTATAGAATATCTACTTGAATTCTACTAAATTTTAGTGATTTTTGATTAGAAAGAATTCAAATTCGTAAAATAATATTTTTCAACTTTATATTATTGTGTAATTCAATTACATTTTTATTTATAAATTAAATTTTTTTATAACTATAAAACATGAAGAAATCGATTACTCCGAGTCGAAGACTCGGAGTGATCGATATCATCATAATAATAATAATTTATTGAATATTTGAATGTTTCTTAAAATTGAATTCCCATAAAGAATTTTATCAACAAATTTTTAAATAATTCAATTCGTTTAACAAATTTTAATAAAATTTTTAATAATAATTACATTTATCGAAGAATTCAATTAAAATTTTATTAAAAATAATTGAAATTCTGCGATGAGTTTTATTATGAAAATAATTGACTCCCTGTAAAAATCTTATTATTTAAAAAAATAATTGAATTATATTGCAAAGTAATTTATCGCAAATTTGTAAACAATTTAATTTCTGTTAAATTTTTATTATTTTATGAAAATAATTAAATGTTTGCGTAGAATTTTATTAAATTTTTTTTAAATACTTGAATTCTTTTGGAAAATTTTATTAAAATATTATTTATTTAAAATCATTGAATTAAGTAAAATTTTTGAAAATAATTGAAATTTTGACAATTTACGAATTTTTTTAACCCTGTAGTAACCATATACAATAAAACAATGTCAATAAAATTATTTCACGAAATTTATCTACTTTCTAATTAAAATTCACTAAAATTTAGAATATGATTCTAGTAAAATTTTATAGAACTTTTTCAGCTGGGTAGAACTAGTGAAAATTCTAGAAACCTTCACTAGAACAATATTAAATACAATATTTCTACATGAATTAAAAAAAAAATATCTGGTAGCAATTTACAAAATTATTTTTGTTAAGATATTCATTATGAAATTTCACTATAAACATTTTTTCAGAAACAAAATGAAGTGAATAGAGTAGAAACATATATCATAATGCTGATATAAAATTGCTTCGTTTCAGTTATAAAATAAAATGAATATTATAAATTAAAATAGTAAATAAATTGTAAATAAATATATATAATATATAAAATATACAAATACATATATAATCTAAAAAATTTGTTAATTAAACCGTTATATTGTATCTGCCATTTTGGATATTTTAAATCTGCGACATTAAATTTTGATTCAGTGTCTTCAAAAACATTTTTAAACAAAAATGTTAATTTTTTAAAATTTTTTGATCGCCATATTGGATCCAACATTTTGAATTTTTTTAATCTAAAAACCTTAAATACAGCTAAATCAAATTTTTTTAGAAACTTTTAAAATTCATATTTTGTTTTTCTTTTTTTCTGTTTGTTTTTTTTGTCTTTTTTGTTTTATTTTAGATTTGTTTTGTATTTTTTTCTCTTTGAATGAAGATGAAAGTGCTAAAATGATTTGCAAGAATCACCCCTCTCTTGTTTGCCGTGCGAGAAAGTTGTAAATTGAAAATTGAGCTTTTAACTCTCAGGGAGTCGTTGTTTTAAAACTCATTTAAACTTTCCACAAATTTAGGTGCGTAAAAAGTGTAAAAAATATTTTTCGTCTCATTTAAATGCAAATATATTGCTATGATTTTTTAATAATTTTCTTTTTATTTTTTTGTTGTAACAAAATTTTTATTTACTGATGTATTCTCATCTTAATTTCTTAACTTTTTTATATTTTCATTTATTATTTTAACTTTTATAATCAATAAGTAAATAAATATGTGTAAATAAATAAAATAAAAATTTTATTTAAGGTGGAAAAGTTTAAAATGCGACAAAAATTAATTTTTTATTTTATTAGCTATTTGTTAATATTTATTAATATCTATTTATATACTTTTATTATAAACTTGTTTTTTAGAGTTTTATTTCTTTAAGGGGTTACACCACTTTGAAATTTTCAAAAAATTCAAAAAAATTTTTTTTGCTTAAAATACTCCTTATGTTTACCAAAATGATATGTCATTAGTTATATATCGATATCTCAAGTAAAAAGTAAACTTTAAACGCGTTTTTCTCAAAACTGTATTTTAAAAATCGGTGGACACTCTGGATGCCACAAATTTCAATCGATCCTCTTAGTTCTTTTTTTATTTTGTTTGTGATATAATTATCTAGCGAAATACGTACGGATTTTTCGAAATATTAATATTTAAATCTTCTAGACAACTTTAAATAATGAAATTTAGGCAAAAATATGGACTGTTTCCTTCAAATCGATGCCATTTTGCGAAAAATAAATTTTTTTTAAAACGAATACGTATTTCGCTAGATTTTGAGCTACAGAAACTAAAGCATTTTTACTTTTTGGTCTAGCTTAATTCTGGACCGAGTTATAGTGTCCACCGTATGGTGATACATTTTTAAAGCACTTTAACATATCATCTGTCAAACCGACAATTTAAAAAAAAAAAGAAATTTATATATGTTTTTTTGTAGTTTAAGATTAGTACAATACCCTACTGTAATTTAATTTTCCTAAAAAAATTTCTATTCTTCAATAAAAATTGTTGAAAAAGCTTATGTTTTGAACGGGTCAAAGTGGTGTAACCCCTTAATATAGAGTTTTTTTAGTTATTGATTTCAAAATTAATATCAGTTATTTTCGATTCAAAAATTAGTATTGTTCTTAATTATAATTATTATAATACTGTTGTAATTATTATAATTATTAACATTATTATGATCGTTGTCATTATTTTCATTTTAATTATTCGTACTTTTTATTCATTATTATTTTTTCATATTTTGAGTTCTCTTAATTATTAATTTTGAAATATTTCAGTTATTTTCGACTCAAATATGCGTAAATTACTTTTCAAACATTTATTTCCGATTTCATCTCAAATATTTTAATTAATCATTTATTTGAATAATAATAATAATAATAATAATAATAATAATAAATAACATAAATACGCTCACAGATTTATTATGTGTGCTTTTTCTTTTTTAATTTTCATAATCCTCTCTCTTCATTTACATAACGATGCACTTTGTAAATTACAAATTTAATATTTCACATTTTATTACCATTAAATTTTAATTATTTATTGTTTATCTTGCGTCGGTAATACACAATTATTTCTGGAAATCATCAGAGTAAAGAACTAATTTCAAAAAAATTTATGAAAATACCTTTTATTTTAAATATTTTGGACAATTTTTTGAATTTACTAAAACAACATTAGTTGTTAAAATAAGAAAAAAATTGTAAATAAATAAGTATAAAAAATATGGAAATTATAAAAACGTATTGAACGAAAGGTCATTTTTAATTTTTAGTAGACAAACAAAAATGAATTAATAAATAATAAATAAATAAATCACAAATTTATTTCATAAACGGTCAAATTATAAATAAAAATTATTAAAAAATAAATGAAAACTGTAAATTAAACTTATACATAAATAGAAAATATAAAAATTAAATAAAAAACTCTTAAAATTAAAAATATAAAATAAAGAAAACATAAAAATTATAAAAGTAACATGCTCAGAAAATTTTACGTTAAATAGTTCATTAGCTTTCTGTTTTTAATCGGTTTTTGTATAATTTTTTTTAATTACTCTATTTTATTTAATGGTTAAAAATTTAATGCCGAGCTCGAGAAAAAGCGAGAGAGAGAGAGAGAGAGAGAGAAGAATAATGCTCTAAAAAAAGAAAAAGAAGAGAGAAAGGACTCGAACAAAGTGAAAAACTACAAGTTTCTAAAAGGTTCTACACAATTGAAATGTGTGAAAGAAATTACAGAGAGAAAAGTAGAAGAACAGTTATTGAATTGAACTGAATGCAAATGACGTGATAAAGAGAGTGTGAGGAGGTGGAATTAAAGCTTTTGAAAATAACGAGACTCGCGACATAAATGGCCACTTATCACCTTTGAACTTCCCCGCGAACTCTCTCCCTCTCTCTCGCTCTCTCTTTCCAGCTTGGCACCAATCTTAAAATTCTTAATTAAAACTATTTTGCATAACAATTCAGAACGTTCAGAGAAAAGTCTTCATAAATACAATAATTTTAATAATAAAACGCTACTAATTTTAAAATTACCCCCTCTCCCCTCTTACCTTTATTCAATACAAACTTTATTATAATTATCCTATTGGAAATTTTTATTATTTTTTAAATAAATACTTTCTAGGATTTTATTTCTCTTAAATCCATTCAATGCAAATAAATAACTAACAAAATAAATATGTAAACTTTTTTTATTGAATCAAAGTTTTTCTAAGGATATCAAATTGATACAGAAAACGAATCATAAGTGTTACGAATTTATTTATTTGGTTAAGTTATTTAAATAAATAAATAAATATCTATAGGGTCAGTTGGGGTAAATGTAAACGAAATATCTATTTTTCACCAAAAACATTAGTTTTTTTTGTTAAAAGGTAAAACGGACGGATTTCTTTTGCATGAACTTGTTGCTAGTGTTCCCTAGAAAAATTTTATGAGGTACAAAAAATTATTGATGCACCTGAATCGCCTAAAACTGACTGTTTGCATTTACCCCGAGATTTTGAAATTTTCCTAAAATTCGGGGTAAATGTAAACACCACTGTAGTTAAGCGAGGTTTATAAGAAACAAGTTATTTCAAGTATACTACTGATTTAAGGGATGGAAAAACTGAAAAAAAATTCTTCGTAGATGTATAGTAAACTCGATAGTAAATCAACCAGTTGACTGATAATGTATCATATAAATAAACAATCAACCATTACAAAATTAGTAATGTAAAAACTTGAATAACTTGAACAAATTTTAATAGATTTTCATTCAACTTGGTAAAAAGAAGTTTTTAAAGTAGCTGACTAAGAATCTAAAATCGAATTTTTAAATTTCAAAATGGTGGATCCAATATGGCGGATGAACCTAAAAATAATATTTTTAAAAATTGATCAAATTTGCTTGAATCTGGCTTCTCGGGGATTTTTGAGGTCGCTGAATACGAATTTGAAGTCAAATTTTAAATTTTCAAAATGGCGGATGAACCTAAAAATATTTTTAAAAATTGATCAAATTTTCAAAAAAAAATTATTTTTTTTATCAAATTTTTTTTTAAAGAGGACTTAATTTTCTTTTCTATGTAATTTTACATTGCCAAATTAATGAAATTGTGAAATAGAAGCAAATTTATTCAATTATTTTCTTTTAAAATGTAGTTCAAGTTCTATTTACATTTACTCCGAGTTTTCGAATTCTCGGGGTAAATGTAAACACATAATTATTTATTAACTAAATTGACGAAAATCAAAAATTAAAGTTAATTTTTGTTAGGGCATTAGTAAGGAAGAATTGCATATTTTTGTTTGATTTTTAAATTTATTTTTATGCAAATGCGAGACAAAATACTGAAACAGTAAAACTTTGATTTTCAATCTTTTTTGCATTAAAAGATAACTTACACTATGGCATTGCCAATTGTCAAAATAAAATATTGGCAATACTCAGAACATCTTGTAGGTGAGCTGAGGTAAAAATATTGACGTCGTACTTATTTTTAAATTTGTAAATTTAGCTGAAACATCTACTGTTTACATTTACTCCTTGTTTACATTTACCCCAAATGACCCTAACTATATATTATTATTAATAAAAAAAATCATTAAAAAAATGTCTTATTTATTGGTGAATAAATAAAAGGTAATAATGCCCAATGGGAAATTTACAACTGGCGTAGTACTGCGCCAGCACTGGCAGCACTGGCGGCAAGGCTGAGAGCCAGCATTGGCATGGCACTGGGATGATAACGCCGTCCGGCGCTGCCGAAGTACTGTCTGTCAGTGCTGCCAGACAGCGCTGGCGCAGCACTGGACCAGTGCTGGCTGAGAATATTGCCGCAATAAATGCCGTATTTTTATTAATTAGTCGTAAATTCATAATTATAAATAATTTAACAACAAAGTGGTAAATAATATTAATAAATAGTTATTATTCATAAAATATTTCTCTTCTTAAAGAAATTGTATTAAAGATGGAGACTAACAATGGATATAGTAAATTAAGTAGAAAAAAATTGTTTATAACATTTAAAAATTAAATAATAAACAATTACAGTAAGTGTGTATTACATTTTCATATTTTAGTACCTAACGATTGGAATCTAGAAATATCGCAAACCTATGAAAATAAACAAAATTGCTGACGAGGGGAATCGAACCTACGACCTACGGACTAACAGACTAACGCTCTAACCACTATGCTAACGACACATGTGTACAGAAAAGTATTAATATCTCAGTATCATTCAGACATACAATTATTGAGTCAAAGATGAGAAAAAATAGGGATACGTTAGAAATAATAAATTGAAGTAAAATAAGTTAAACTAAATTTTTAATAATTAAATTAAATTATTTTATTTATTGCATTTAACATTTTACGTAATTCTTAAATTACGTGGTAATTTTTTAATAATTTTTTATTCATAGTAAGAAGTATAATAGTATTTTAATAGGAACCAAATTATTATTGAGATTAAAGTTTAAATTTTGTTTATAATTTTAATTTGTTTAAATAATTTATTATTCACAAAATTAGACAATTGAGTTAAATTGTTATTATTAAATTTGACAAGAATAAAAAATGAACAACTGAAAAGTAAAATATTAATTTTTTTCAATAAATTTATATTTATAAACATTTATAAATTTTTTTTATAATTTTTTTCAAGTTTATGTCAAAAAAGCAATGTTGGCAAAGAGCGTTGTGAACAATTTTTCTATACTCAGCCAGCACTTGCCGCCGTGGCTTGTCCAAGCTCTGGCGAAACAAAAATTCTGTACTGCGCCAGCACTAATTGTCGAGGCTCGGCTAGACTACGCCGAACAATCGTCTGAGTACTAAGCCAGTGGTGAACATCGGCACTACACTGGCATTTCCCATTGGGTGAATGCGATATAACAAAAGAATAATAATAATGTTAATTCAATTAAAATAAATTATTAGCTATTATTTTTTTATAGTATATAATTATTGTCTCGATGAAAAAATATGTTTTTATAAAAAAAAAACACGAAAATTTATATATTTAAAATATTTTATTTGAAGCTGGCTGTGTAATTTATGAAAATTCATCTCACAGCTCGTTTGATTTTGGACTACTTAATGGCTGACCATAATCGATTTTACTACTTGGACACTCTACTGTTTAACTTCACTCTCTCGTTAATTTATCCCATATTGCAATAATTAACTGGCGATAATTACTTTGTGATTCTCTTTCACAACAAAAAAAAATATTCCACAATTATTTTTCAATAATAACAAAATGGTCTTTTATGGTTTATAAAATATTAACGTTTAAAATTATTTCAGTGAATAAATTTTACATGCAATCAATTAACAATGCAAATAGCAATCATTTTTGGGGAAACAACTGGTTCTAGTGGTTTACGAATATGATATTTAAATAAATAAATAAATTATCCACTGGATTTTTATGTGTAAATAAATAAAATTAAAATTCCTAGAGGGAAAATAATAATACTTGTTATAAGTAAATGAAATCATTGCAAAATTTTTATGTATAAGTAAATAAAATAAAGGTATTTAAATATCTATAATAAAAAAATAATTAAAAAAAAATAAAATTTTAATTAATTAAATGAAATAAAATAAGTAATGATTATCAACAAAATATTGGTAAAAATTAGGAATTTTGTTTCTGATCGTGAATAAATTACTGTGAATGAGTTGAATAAGCAAATGAATCTTTTTAGTTATAATATAATATAATAATATTATGATTATATTATATTATATGTAATGGATTATTATCATTAATAATAATTATTAATTGTGAAATAGATGAAAAATTTATTTTTTGAAAAAGATGTTGTTTAACAATAGAGAAAGTGATTCATGAATCACAATGCCGTCTATAGAGGAAAAGCACCTGGGAAATCGTATTGAATTACTGTTCGAGAATAATACTCCAGACCAATACTGATTTTTTTTCTTCTCTTTTTTTCTTTTTTCGATGCTTCGAGACAGATAAGCTGCATCAGAGACAGTAATGCATCTGTCAATCCCACGCCGGTCTAGCTTTGCCAATTTCCCTATTTCAACTTATTGCTACAGCTACAAGTGCACTCTCACGATAACGTATTTATTCATCATCAAATCAAATTTTTTTTTTATTCGTTTTCTTCATTTCGTTTTTTTCCACAATTTTCTCTTGTTATTCTTAATAATGTTAAATTTTATTATTATTATTTGTTCGGGATGTTTTTCATAAAAAAAAAAAAGATTTAAAATAGGTAAGAAAAAAATTTAAAAATATTTAAATACCTATTCTTAATTATTAATAAATTATTTATGCAGTATTCATTATTATTGAATGAAGTGCATAGTAAAACAGTTCCTATAATTATTTTATTTAATTTAATTATTTAATATTGACCTCTCTTTCTACTTATTTTATTATTTAATGAAACTTTTTCTGTACAGGATGAATTTTTTATAAACTCTTATAAAACTATTTTTAATTGTTTTAACCCATTTCGTCGAACAAAATGTCTAAAATTTTAAATAGGCAAAAAAACAAATTGCAAAAATATTTTAACATTCACAAATGATTGACCTAAATGAAAAACTATCATCTAATTAATAAAATCTTACTACTTATTAATATTTAATAATATTTTAAACAATTTTTATAAACAAATAATGATTTGAAAGACACAAATATTGTTAAAAAACATTTTTTTTTCATAACGCTCTTATTTTTAAAGTTGCAATGAATGTTGAGGACAAAATTGTTTAAAATTATTTTTTAACAATGTTATAAACAATTTTATAAACAAATTAAGAATTTACAACAATTGAAAGAAAAAAAAGTTCCTTCTTCCACCGACTTTTTTACTGTTCTCTTAATGAATCTTTGAGATAAAAATTTATTGATCACAATTTTTTAACAACTTCATATAAACAATTTCTAAAAAAACAAATTTCGAATTAGCAACAAGTGGAAATGAAAAGATTTCGTTTTTTCCATTATTTTTTCTATAGGATTAATAAATCTTGAAACTTAAATTTACCTATTAATATTTTTCAAAAAAATGTTTAAATAATTGTTGTAAACGAAGTACATATTAACAATAATTAAATATGAAAAAAATCGTTTTTTCTTTCACTATCCTTTTTTTATATATGTAAATTAATAAATGTTAGAATTATAGTTTATAAATCTTGAAACTTAAATTCAAATTCTAATATTTTTTAACAAAGTTATAAACAATTCTTGTAAACAAGTTATTTATTAATAAATTAATTATTTTATTAACGCAATACGTTTTTTCTAGTTTTTTCATAAAAATTTTTGGGCGACTAAAAATAAAATTAATGTTTATTAAACTTTTGATATTCGTAAATTGGGAAAAAAATTGCTGTCTTAAAAAATTTAAAAAATTTTATATATATATATATATATATATATATATATATATATATATATATAAACTCGAAACTAGACATGAATTCTCTAAATTTCTCTCTTCTTTTGTATATAATATTGCATTTACCATGATGGATCGATCTGGAATTTAAACATTTTATTTTACCTTTCGTGCAGTTTCGATATATAAGGTCGTTTAAATGTCAAACATAACTGCGCGTTCTTAAAACAATTACATATTGTCAGTAGAATATTCACTAAAAATAAATACTAAAAATAAAAAGATCTATACAAAAATGATATAAGTTCTACATAGAAAATGACAAAATATTACTTAATTTATTATTTTGTACCTAAATAAAAGGCCTAAATTCAAAATATAATTATTAAAAAATGATTTTAACAAAAAGTAAATATAAATATTAAACTATATATTATTAAATTATATATTTTTAAAAATATAGAATATAAATATAAATTTTTATAATACAAACATAAATATAATACATCTATTAAAAATTTTTAATATTTGAAAATAAATATATTTTTATTACAATGTAATTTATATTTGAAAATTTTTCCTTCCTCGTTTATTCATATTTTGTACGAAAAAGTTTTATATAAAACAAAATTTATCAAATTGTGGAGAACATTTTTTTCAAAGAAAAATTTAAAATGAAAAAATCTGCTAAAAAAAGTTGACCTCATCAATCTTTCTTATACGCTTTCAGGTGCGTAAACCGATTAACGAAAACACAAAAACAAAATAAATACCAAGAGTTATATCACATTTGAATGAATGTGTTAATTTTACTTTTAAACGCAAAAAAAAATAAATATCACATTTAGCCGAAATTATTACACGACAAATTGAAAATCCATTTTTAATACTTAACATAAAGTACATAAAACAAATGTAAACGCTATTGCATTTACATTTTTTTATTTTATTTTTTGATAAAAATATTTTCATTAATTTCTCTTTTTCTATAGTAATAAATAATCAACATATTTTTCAAAACAAATACTTATTTTTAAACAAAAAAATTTTATTTAACTATATTTTTGTTATATTTTATTCAATTCGAGTCGTTAGTTTCGTCTAAAAATAAAAAAAGGGAAAATAAGTTTTTGTTTTTAAATTTTAGAGGATTACAACAGGGAAAGAGAGAGAATAAAATTAATCCATTTACCATTCACATTGCGGTAAAATTTGTACAGCAATACTTTACATTGAAAAATAAAAATAAAGAAATGAGGCTTTTAAAAACAAAATAAACAATAAATAAATAAAAAATAAAACCTCTTAAAATACTACAACAAATATTTTTTATCTAAAAAAAATTTCTACCTCGATGTACAAAAAAATACTTGTACACGAAAAAATTTGTTTCCCTTTCTCAACAATTAATTATATTTTAAAAATTGTTTATTTAGATATTTTTGTGAAATTAATTTTCTATAATTATTATTAACTATAAACTATAACAATCACAATAATAACACTGTAAAAAGAAAGTCTTAAAGTGCTTACAGGTCAAATGCGGTTTTTCTTAAATTCAACTCATTTTTGGGCCTAAAATAAAAATAAGACAATTTTAGGTCTTAAAATCAGTTTTGTAAGTAGAAATTTAGATTTGGACTAATGTAAGTTATTTTAGTCAAAATCAGACTTATTTTTCAGTGAGGCAAGTAATTATTTATTTTAATTAAATATATTTTTATTCCATTTTTTCAGTACAACAAAGTATTACTATTATTATAAATATTAATAATTTAATACTAAAAATAATAATTTAAATATGATAAATAAATAATTATTAATCATTACACAATTATTATCAAAAGAAAAATAACATTGATTATTCTGAATATCTTTTTTTCTCTGTCAATACGCTTTTGTGATTCACAACATTTAATTTTTTATTTGAAACAAAAATATAATTTAAAATCATTTTTAGAGTAACAGATAAAACAGAAATGTAACAAATTATTTAATTGACATTGACGAATATCATTGAATAATAAATTACAAAAGTTCTTTCGACATATAAATGTACAATAAAATTTTTTGAAAAACCGTGCATACAGATTATAAAGCTAACGAATTTGTTTTGTAAATAAATAATTAAATGACATTATTTTCCGCGGTATATTTTTGTAAAAAAAATTCATCTACTCTGAAATATATAGTGAATATAAATAAATAAATAAATAAATAAAAAAAGGGTAAATCTGTCGGTATAAGGGACTTTAGTGTAATCCATAATCGTAAAGCTGTTTGCAAAACGAGCGAACGCGAGACCGTGTGCCTAGTTGAAATAGGTCTAATTGAACGATACATCGACATTGCACGTTTATTTCAACATTGGAAACAAACCAGTGGTGTCAACGATCCACGCACAGCCATCACTTCCCATCCTGTTGAGATATATTGCGGCTTTACTAATGCGCACTGTTACGACCTCTATTTCATGACTGTCGTAAAGGCCCTCTGCACTTGTTTGCTCTCATATATTGTTCCGACCATATATATTTATTAAACACCATTAATAATTAAACGCATTTTTTTAAATTCTCCCCATTTATTTTTTAAAACTTTTTAAATCCCTTCCGTGTGGAGCTGATATATTATAAACTGGGTTGAAAATGTGTAAGACCTTTCCATTAATTAAATTTAAATCACTTGAAACTTGTTACTACTGGATTTTTGAATCGCTGATGACGAATCTGAAGTCGGATTTTCAAAATTCAAAATGGCGGATCCAATATGGCGGATGACAAATTTAAAAACTATTTGGATTCGCTTGAAACTCGATACTCGGGGTTTTTTGGGGTCGCTGATTACGAATCTGAAGTCGGATTTTCAACATCCAAAATGGCGGATCCAATATGGCGGAGGACGAATTTTAAAACTAATTTTATTTTCTTGAAATTCGTTACTCTCTACTTTATCTTTCTTTATGATTTAACACATTAAAAGTAAGTAAGTAAATTTAAAATTAATTTCCCAGGAGGTAAAACTTTTAAATTCAAACATTTATGTAAATAAAATGTAAAATTGTTATAAATATTACAGTACTGGCGGTTATTGTGTGACCCCTACTTTTTTGATAGCTATTAAATAACTTTTAACTTGAAAAATATAATAACTGAATTTTTTTTATTTTCAATAAACTGATAAAATTCTGAAAAAATGACACCTTTATGACAAAAAAATTTTAATTTTTCAATAAGATATTTAACAAAAATCCCATTTTCAGTGATTTCCTTAATTTCTTCATATCTTCCTAATCAATTAATGTTTTTTAACGTTCCTAGAATCATTTTAATCGTACTTTTTTTACAGAATTGAGAATTTTCACAATAATTTATTTGTGTATATTCCTTTAGAAAGTGCAAGTGATTAAAGTTATGTCGAAAAATTGGAAAAATTATTATTACTATTAAGATGATAAAAAAGAATGAGTAAAATGTGTTATTTAAAAAAAAAAATTTTAAACTTCGAATAAAGTTTTGAATTAAGCATATATATGATTTTTAAAAATTATTTTTTAGCTGTAAAATTACCTTCAAAATTTTCATACTTTTTTATTTCAACTTTCATGCCTTGCATTTTCTAAAGAAATGTATAATATAGATAAATTCTAGTAAAAAATCTTAATTGTATACACGGAAAAAAATTTTTACTGTGGGATACAGCTAATTTCGAAAATAAATAATATAAAGAATCTATGCAACTAATTCAGTGAATGATTTCCAATGCAGTAGTCAAAAAAAATACGATTCAAATGAGCATTTACTTCGAAAATAATATTTCCACTTACACATTGTAAAAAATCTTATTTTCCACTCAAAAAAATAGAAAATTGTTATTTAATTGTTATTATTTGTTAATATAGGATATTAATATATTTCGATGTCAGATTTCGTAGCAGAAGTGACAGTTTAAGTTTATCTCGTTGACAATTGTGATGAAAGCATGTCTTCCAGTATTTTTCTTACTAATTAGTTGAGCAGACAACTTTACCACTCTTAAAATTGAAAATTCTTTGCTTTTTCGGGTGGTTTAATGATGCCGCACTCACTGTATTCACATGACATTCACAACAAAAATTGTTTATAGTAAATTTGTGTAAGATTTAACGTTCTTTATCACATCGGAATATTGAAGTTGACACTCTAAGCGAAATAAATCACAAGTTTACTAATTTTTAAAACTTACTATTTCAATAAAAAAACGTTATTATATTTCCACAAAAATTTTTGTTTTATACGTGAAAAACAGTTTATTTAGTTTTTCTTTATAAATAATAATAAACCTACGTGCCGGAAATTTTTGGACATAGTCTGTTTCGGTAAAACTAACTTATATATTGAATAAAAAAAAATTTCACTCAGTCATTTCTCAGAAAATTGAAGTGGTTCACTGTTGACGCTGATTCAATGTAGCCTACTCTCCCCTATGTTTTTTCATAAAGTAAATAAATTTTTTTATTTAAACACTTTTGTATCTGAAAGTACACTATTAAATTAGAGAGATATACAATTTTTAATAAAAAATATTAAAAATCAGTCCCGTAGCAACAATTTTTCGGGCCCCTTTCCAAAAAAATTGTTTTTCGTTGGTCAAAATATCTCGCATCTACTATCAAAAACTTTTCTGTTAGTAGGTGAATATACCTTGTGATTGAACGAAGGGTTATCTTTTTTGTTGATTAGAACCGATATGACATGGTCTTAATGTGGGTATGTCAAATACGATGCGATTTTCCAATTGAAGCTCAATGTAAAAATCCAATCGACTTTGACATCCCCTTAAAATAACTTAAAAAGCGTGTTAAAAATTAAATTGTTATTTACTTAACCTTCAAAATGTTAATTCCAATTCAAGAAAATTCAAGAAAGTATGGTTTGAAACGTTTAAGAAAAGCTTCTATTCAAATGTTTTAAAGTTATTTGAAAGTTTTAAATTGTAATTGTATACACTGAGAAAACAGGAGAGTCAAATTCAGAGGTTCAAAAAGTGTATGTTTCCTTTGCTTATGAAGAGAGTTAAATAGTCCTTCTAAAATAAATTTTGAATTGATAATGGAAATCTACTTGTATATTCTCTCCCATTATATCTGAGGGTTAAAAGTTGCGCAGAAAATGTGTACGATCTGATGCGCGCGAAATTATTTTTCTGACATTTTATGTATTTAATTTAGGGGTTAGGTTGCCATATTTATTCATTTCGCGCCGGATAAGGAAGGGATTTCTCAAGATGGTTAATTTGTCCCTCTGTTATAAACTCATTTTCCCTCCAAGAGAAAGGACACGAATATCTGTCAATGGTGAATTTGAACATTTAGATTGTTATCCAATAGCTAACTCTCAAATATCAACAATTTGTCCCTCCAGATGTTTAGTCCAATACTCCAGTTTTCTCAGTGTAATCATAATAATATTATGTAATATATAATATATTTAATATTAAAATAAAAAGAAAGAAAAAATGTTTTTTAATATCTAGGTAATACATAATTTTAAAAAAATGTTAATTTTAAGGAAATACTTATTTAAGAATAAATAAAAAATTAAAATAATTCATCTTTGTTCTAAGGAGTAAAATATATTATTCTCACTAGATATAATAAAAATTTAATTTTCTTTCTAGAGACTAAAATATTTTTTTAGGGAATAAAAAATTCTTCTCTTTAGGAAATAAAAAATATTTTGTGCAACACCTGTAAGGAAAGTAATACTTTGCATGCCTGTAAAGTAGGCGCAAAACAGTACTTTGCTGCACTAGTGCGGCAAAGTTTTTAAACTTTTGGGTTTTTTTGGTGATATACATATAGGTATTTGTTTTCTATTTGCAGAATACCTGTTTTTTACAGTAATATACGCGTAAAAAACCACGAATATTACGTGCGGTAACATACGTTCCAACCCCAACATACGTATACGTATTTTGGCGTCAACTAGCGTTTGCAAACAGCTTTTTTTATCAAAACCAAAAGGTGTTGCACAAAGTACTGTGTGCAACACGTACGAAAGAAGATTTTCCAACTTCGTGCAATTTGCTGCCCTCGCTTCGCCCGGGACAGCAAACTTTGCACTCGTCGGAAAACAGCTTCTTTCTGTACTTGTTGCACAATATACTATTTCTCCCTAGGGAATAAAATATTATTTTTATTATACTAGGGAAAAAATGCTAATTTTCCTCCCTAGTTAAAGAAAATTTAATTTTATATCCCAAAGTTGTCAGTTACACGTAACGTAGTTATACAATGTTAGAGGGCAATTGTTTCGCATTGTTGGCAGAGTTGAGCGATTCTCGATGGACATAAGGCGCGTTTACGAGCTTTGAAACCCTCGGCACTAATTAAATAGGCCGCACTGCGGTGACAATAACGCATTATTTGCATACCTCTGTCACACCGAACGCATTTACCCCTGATAGTTAAATTTACAGTCACACTAATAGTTAACAGTAACAGACATCTGGGAAAAAGTACTTTTTAATTGAAATTCAAAAAAATACACTTTAAATAAAATTCAAAAAATATTTTTTTATAATAAAAATAAAAAGATTTTCAATATTGATAGATATTTATATTGTTATGTATTTATTAATAATTATTTATATGTTTATAATAAAAATTATATTTGAATCAGATATTCTATTTTGCTGTATTAACCTTATTTTTTTATTGTTGTAAATAGATATACATAATTATAAATAAATGTAAAATAAGTAAATAAATAAAAATAATAAATATTTCTTTGATTTAAATAAACATTGGGTTCAGTTCGATAAATTTTGAGTTAAATGAAATAATTTGGTCATCTGAAGTAAACTTTTAGTTGGACCAAGCAAACCTATTTATTAAATAGCAATGTATTTATTTCGTTGAATAAACCAAAATTTGATTATTTCAAAGAAATTTTTCTCAGAATGCATTTATTAAAAGATAAAAAATAAACTCTAAATCAAACGTGCAAAAAATACTTTTTTCACACGCCTACAGAGAATTACAAGAAAAATAGAAAAACTTGTATAAAACTGGCAATTTTTTTTTTTTTTTTTTTTTGCAATACGAAAACTTATATAAAGATCCAGTCAGCAATCGAGACTCAAGTTTCAAAGTCCCTCTCAGTTGTGAGAAATGCTGACATCGAATGAATCTTCTCCCAAGATCAAAGATAATCAGTGAATATTGTACGCCACTTGTTCTATAGATGCTTTCCTTGTAATTTCATGTGTTTGAATCTCGAGTAGTTTCAAAGATTCTATCCTTCAACTGCGATTTCTGTTGCTCATTTCAAGCCAAGAAATCACCCTCTCACCTCTTTACTCCCATCAAGGGAGGGGGGAAAAATGGACTCGAGAGGATAGCGAATTTCAAGGGCTTTCGGAAACTTCATGTCAAGACACAAGATTGATCAGATTGCTGATTACATTCTTTTTTTTCACGAACGAAACTAAAAATAAAATAAAAAATGAGTAGAAATTCTGATATTATAATTTTCGTTAAAAAAATAAAAAAAAATCCAAATTAGAAAAATTCTATTAATATTTCTATTGAACTCATTATCAGAGAATTATTATTCTTCCATGTTTAATAATAATTGACGCTATAATTAATTTTAGCGCTTCAATCAACGATAATTAATTTATTTAGTGTTTCGGTCAATGTTGATTAATTTCAGTGTTTCAATTTACGATAATTAATTTAGCGTTTTAATCAACGATGATTGACTTTAGGGTGTTTTTGAACGCTAATTGAATTTAGAGCTTAAAGAACGTTAACTTACTTTAGAATCGATTGGATCGTTGTTTAATTTTAATGTCGATTAGATCATTAATTAATTTTAGCGCTTTAGTCATGAAAATTGAATTAAGTTGATTATTTTAGCACTAATTAAAACGTTACTTAATTTTAGCGTTGATTCAAACGTTACTTAATTCAATTAACGCTGATTAATTAAAACGTTGCAGTCAAATACTTAATTTCAGTTTTAAATTAACGTTAATTAATTTCAACACTAAAATGAATACTAATTGTACATTACATTTCAATTGCTCTCTAAATCTGAATTAGTAAGATTCTACTAATTCTTAGTAAAATATTACTAATTGAAATGGGGAAAAGTCGTCCACCTAGAATTAATAGAAAACTACTAATTCAAATAGTCATTCCGTCATTACTAATTTAAGCCGTTTTTCAAAAGACGCTTACCATCCTGTTAATTAACATCTAAATTATAATGTTTGAATGGAATTGTTTAAAGCAAAACCTATTAAATTAAATAGTAATGCTTTAAATTACTTATAATTTATAAATTAGTGTTAATTTTAAGATTTTCCAAAAAGCCTCAAAAACACGCCGTTATTAGAGCGAACGGTTCAAATGCAAAAGGTGCAGGTTTGCGCATGCGCATATTTAGACGCCATTAGTTCTTACTAAATGAATTAGTAAAATGTTTATTCTTAGAAATTTTAAACAATATTTAGAACTAAATATTTTTTAAAGACACATTATTAATTGACACAAAGAAAATAAAGAATAAATAGATAAAATTAAATATTAAACGAAAATTTAGTTCATTTTAAAATAGATTAAAAAATGATCACAATTACACACAGACAACACTATCAAAATTGTATTATTAGCACTTCCAGAGTTTTTCAAGAAATAAAAATTTCTCTAAATATCACCAAAATCTAAACGATCTTAGCAGATTTATCACAAGAATTCTTTTCTAGCACTTAACACTTACAAAAAGTATTCAAAATTATACGAGTCACTTGATATACTGTGTACACCACGTTTAGTATTTACCCAAAGTGAACACGGGGAGCGCTATCTTCTGCGTCACATAGCCACTTTACTAATTGAATTAGTAAAAACTACTTATTCAAATAGTGAAAATTCTTACTAATTTGAATTAGTTATAGGCATTGCATAGGAATTCTACTAATTCATTAGTAAAATTTGATAATTCTACTAATTCATTAGTAAAATATTAACCTACTAATTGAAAAGGTAAAATTTCTACTAATTCAGATTTAGAAGCGTTTGAATAATATTCTTTATTATTTTTGCACCTATTAAAACGTTATCTAGGTTTAACGCCAATTTAAACGTTAATTAATTTTAGCATTTAGATTATGTTAATAATTTTAACACTAACTTAAACTTAAACTTAAAGAACGTTAATTTAAATGTTAATTAATTTTAAGGTTTATATTACGTTTATTGATTTTAACACTAACTGAAACGCAAATTAATTTTAGCGTTTGGATTATGTTATTTAATTTTAGCGCGAATTGAAACGCTAATTAATTTTAAGGTTTGAATTACGCTTATCAATTTTAGCGTTCATTCAAATGTTACTCAATTTTATTAACGCTTATTAATTCAAACGTTACAGTCTATTAATTAATTTCAGTGTTTATAAGAACGTTATTTAATTTTAGCGCTATAATTAACGCTATTTTTGGAGTTTGAATAACGTTAAATTCCTTATAGCACCGTTTGAAACGTTCTTTTTTATAACGGTTTCAATCATCGCTACACTGTAAAAAAAGGGAGTTAAATTTTAACTCCCCAAGGGATTCTATAAAAGTCGCACTCATTGGAGAGTTAATGCCAGGGGAGTTAAATAAAGAGAGTTAAAATTTAACACCTAAAGGCTAACTCCCCATGGAAAAAATAACTCGCGCGGGTGTTAAATGAAGGGAGTTAGAAATTAACTCTCTTTTGGAGTTGATTTTTAACTCGAAAAATTTCACTCCTAACTCCCGAGTCCGTTAACTGCCTAAATTTTTTACAGTGTAATTAGATTTAACGTTTGAATAATATTAATTATTAAGCTTTAACATCTATTTGAACGCTATTCACTTTTAACGTCAATTTAAACGTTAATTAATTTTATCGTTTGAATTATGTAAATTAAATTTAAACTTAATTGAAATGCTAATTAATTTTCGCGTCTAAGTTACACTTATTCATTTGAGAGTTTCAATTAACGTTAATTAAGTTTAATGTTTGATTAAACGCCAATTCATTTTAGGGTTTTTAATCAATGGTGATTTATTTAAGCGTTTGAATGACGTCAATTAATTTTAGCGTTATTTGAAAAACTGTTTAACTTAGACGTTTAATTTTAATGTAGATTGAAATAATAATAATTTACATCAGCTTAAAGGTTAGGTTATTTCATTTTAACGCTGTTTAATATTAACTACGTTTGAAAGGATAAATAATTATAGCGTTTGAATAATGTTTATAAATTTTTAGCGCTGATTTTAACATTTTTTGTTCTTAATATAAATTAAAACGCTAATTAATTTCTCGTTTGAATTATTTAACGTTGATAGAAATAATAATTAATTTTAGCGTTTAAATTACATTAATTAATTTTAACGACGATTAAAACGATACTTAATTTTAGCGTTTCAATTACATTAATTAATTTTAAACGTTCATTAAAGAGATAATTAATTTTAAGGTTGAAATTTTCGTTACATAAGTTAACGCTGATTAATTTTAATATCGATTGAAACGCTATTTAATCTTAACATGGATAGAAACGCTAATTATTTTTAATGTTTGAATCATGTTAAATAATTTTAGCGCCGATTATTGAACGCTATTTAATTTTAACGTCGACTAAAACGCTAATTAATTTTAGCGCTAATTGAAACACTCATAAATTGTAACTTTCATTGAATTCATAATTAATTTTTTATATAAATCTAGTTTAATTATTTTCAGCTATTCAATTAACGCTTAAAATATTATCTAAAAAATAATTCTAATTAAATAAGAATTCTCTAAGTGAAAATGAAATTTCTCTTGAAAATTCTCGTTGCTGTCAAATTTACCTACTTTATATAATCAAATTCATAGTGACATAAATATAGTCATTTTACAATCTTCCAATTTGATATTGTAATTAATTCGAATTTCTTATATTGTTAATATTTCCGCACTACGTTTCTCGAGACAATTTTTAACAAGTTTTTATCGAGACGATGCCTTTCGTGCAGTCATTTTTTATTAGCAATCGATCAATCAATTTCTCGCGAACACACTTGTAATCGAATTAATCACACCATCTCTGCGTCTCGACGTGCCAATGCGAATGTCATTCCATGTAAATTGGAAATCGCGTGAAAGCTCGCTTCTGATTCGCGCACTGCATCTCAAAATTTTTACATAAAAAAGAATTTGTCGAAATTGTAGTAAAAAGAAAAAAAATTGTCTTTAAAAAATTTCCACAAGGATATTTTAATTTAATATTCTCATATGGTATTATTATGCGATATATCGCATCATACGAATATTAAATTAAAATGTCAAAGTGGAAATTATTTAAAGACGGATTTTTTAATTCATTGAATATTTAATTCAATAATTTTAATAAAATATTTATTAAATATCTGCCAATCTTATTATTGTATTATTTAATAAGATTCGCAAGAAATTATTATTTCTTTAATAAAAATTATTATATGTTGAGAATTTTAATATTTAATTTTTATTTACAAAGAGAATTTCTATTAGAAAATTTTATTAACTGAATATATTAATATTATCGATAAACGTATTAAATGAGTATTTATTGTTTCTCATCGATATATTGATAATTTTTACATTAAGTGACGGAAAACATATTTATCATATAAATAAGTAAATAAAGAAATAAATATAAACATACATAAAATAGGAGAAATTTAACAAGATTTGAAATTAGTTTTGTTCACAATTAAACATATTTGAAAGTTTGATCGATATTCGTTTTCTGGAAGCAATCGTCACGCGATCATTATATGCATTTGTTATAAACGAAAAACAAAGTACAAAAAATCCTTTAAAAAAAAAAAATAAAAAAAATAATAATAGAAAATAAATTACTTATTACTAATTAGTTAAGTATTATGAGTTCTGAAATTTTTCTAAACTTATACTCAGTTTTATTGGAGAGTTTTATTTATTATGTATTCATTATTCATTTAAAAATGAAGAAGTCGGAAAAAAATTATTTTAGAAATTAGAAATTTTTGCACAAAATCCACTAAATTTCAAAAATATATTATTCTCTTTGAACTTTGAGGCACTTTTGACTATTGTAGCTTACTATGAACAGTTTCCAATCTTCAGGTCATTTGCATTAAGAGGTACTTGACGAACACTTGCAAGGTACATTGTAAAGTCACTGACATAAATTTCTCCAAATTTAGAACCTCAAGTAAATTATAATTTACCAACGAGAGTTCAATTTATTTTCTCATTAAGATAATTATTTTCCATTTGGAGAGAAATTAATTGACAATAATTGAAATATGATAGAAATATTTCGTTTCTATCTATTTTTCACATGGGATTTGAGACTAATAACGTGAAAAAATACCCGAGATACATTTTAAATTGTCAAGAGAATTTTAATTTAGAAATAAAAAATTCATTAAAACTAAATGTAATTAATTGTTAATTAATTATTTCTCTAAAATTGTAATTAGTTAAAAATGTTTTATTTAATAACTAATTTTAGTCAGAAAAATATTTATTGAGTACTTTTCCTTTAGAAATAAGTAGTTTATACAAATTTTAATTAGACAAACTTTATTGTCAAATATTCAATTAGAAAATAAGTAACATTAGTTATTTATAACTAATTCAAATTTACAGAGAAGGATAAATAGCCCTATCTATCTGTGTCTACCGATAATTTTTCAGACTGTCTAAATGAGACAAAATTCTACTAGGTACTAATGACAGTTTTTAAAAATCTATACTATGTCTGACTGAGAATGTGTTTTGCTAATGAAAATAGAAAAACTACAATTTTTACCATCTGTCTGACAAAACCGGTATTTTACTACTTATATTAAATAAATGTATGGGTTACAAATTCCTTGTCTGTCTAAAACTGACTTTTATCACTAAAAAATAAATTCTAAAGACTATAATAGTTTTGGCTGAATGAAAGTACCTTTTACTATTGGGGATCGATTTTTTCATTTCATTTCAGTTTACTTTACTTCAACTTTACCTTCCCTTTATCTTCACTTCACTTTCACTTCACTCTCAGTTGACTTTCACTTGACATTCACTTCACTTTCATTTCACTCTCAGTTGACTTTCACTTCAGTCTCACTTCACTTTCATTTTATTATCACTTCACTCTCACTTTACTTTTACTTCACTTTTAATGAATTTAACTTATCTTTAACATTTTAAGAAAATTTGGAATGTAAATAAAGTTAAATTTAAGAAAAAAGGTGACAGTGAAAGTAAAGTGACAGTAAAGTGAAGTGAAAGTGAAGTAAAAGTGAAATGAGAGTGAAGTGAATGTCAAGTGAAAGTGAATTGAGAGTGTAGTGAAAGTCAAGTGAAACGGAAGCGAAAGTCAAGTGATAATAAATTAAAATAAAGTGTAAATAAAGTGAAAGTGAAATGAGAGTGAAGTGAAAGTGAAGTGAAGTTACAGAATCGACCCCTGATTCGAAACGAAACATTTTGGTCCCTGCCTAACTAACAATGAATTTCACTACTAATAAATTTAGACTTACTGGAACTGAACTTTACCTCTGATATTAACATAACACTCACACACCATTAAAAATCTATTTCTTTCTCCGGACTGAACAAAAATGCAATTGAACGAGATTTCTGCTCTCAAAAATCAGCTGGAAGCACGTCAATTAGATGGGGAAGAAAATTTGAGAATTGTGTTCCGGTCTGGGAATCCTGTTATAGTGAAAAACCAGAAACTGATGAAAACAACATTAACTATTCAAACGAATTCTCACGAGGTCGATTGATAACAAACGAGGTCTCTCATCTTGAGTTCGATGTTGACACCTCTCCTACACATACTAATGATTCTATCATATTTAATGTTTATTATCAAAATGTGAGAGGTCTTCGTACTAAGATCGATACTCTGCGTCAAAATATTATTACCCTTTCTCTTTTTTTTATTGTTTATACTCCTGCCCTATTGACCTTACGCACTTCGACAAGAGTCCCCGAGAAATACTTTTTGGATTAAGCATAACCATTCTACTTATAAATTTTCTATATATTTACCTAATTTGCGTCTACAGCCGACTTTATTAGGAGTACTCGCATTGCGCCTGGACCACCCGTCAATGGGTTTTCTCGCCAGAGAAGAGGGAAACTGTAGAAAACCTCTCTGAGTACAACCGGTTTATCGACAGTCGAGTTCTAATGGTGTGTACCGGACAATAATCGACGGTGCACATCATTATACCTCGACGTCAAACCTCCCGCTCAGATTGTCTCACGTGCCGGAAAAATACCAAGCCAAATGGGGTCGAACCAAGGATACTTATACCCTTGGTCCTTAAACGACCGCCAAGCGAGACATCTATCCGACTGAGCTAATCTGCCGGTCCTTTCTCCTTTTAATATTATAATTTTTTCTGAAACATAGCTACATCCTGATATAAACTCTCAGGAACTTGGATTTAATAATTATGATGTCTTCCGGTCAAATAGAAGTGCATTGACAAGTGTGGGTAAAAGAGGGGGAGATGTTCTAATTGCATCTAAATTTTTTCTAAATTGTTCTCTTATAGTTACTGACTCTGTCAACATTGAACATATTTTCATAAAGTTTTTTAAAAATTCTATTCTATTCTATTCTATTCTATTCTATTCGCTCGCACTCGTTACGAAATATACTAAGCAATGATCCGGACTACATTAATTTGCAATCAGATTTGAATAGGTGAAAAGGGTGACTCAGGTTTGTGATCTGGGTGTTATACTTGATAGTTCCTTAACATTTAATATTCACATCTCGGATGTCATTAGTAGAGCTCTGAGTTGTGTCATGAGAAATGCTTCGTTATTTTGTAATGAACGTACTCTAAAAGTACTATTTTTCACTTTTGTATTGAGTACACTGCAGTATGCATCTGTTATTTGGGTACCTTATTTTGCTTATTTACTTATAAGATTGAAGCGTGTTCAAAATCATTTTCTTCGTTTTGCGGCGAGACAGTTAAATGTACCGTTCAATTTTCTAGATCATAATTATGATGATTTGCGTGATAGTCTAAAAATGCCTAAGATCATAACTCGATTTTTATATGCAGATTTGATTTTTATGTTTAAATTATTAAATGGTTTTGTAAATTGACCAACGCTTTTGTCAAGGATAAATCTAATTGTGCCTTCTAGACCATCAAGATACCGTTTATTATTTAAAATTGAACATTACAAAACAAACTATGTAAACAATTCAATGATGATAAGGTTGAGTAGGGAAGCAAACACTGTAAGCGATTCAGTTGAGTTCTTTGACACTTCTTTAAATAGATTTGTAAATGCATTGCGACAATTGTTGTACCATTATCATTAATACTATGGTCTAGCCTAGCGTTTTTTATAACTTACCTTCATATACTTATTATGGTTCATTTTTTTCTTTTTGCTGTATGATTACAGTTAAGTACTTTTGTACGAAAGGGTTTATTTGAAACCCGTTTATGTTCAAATAAATAAATAATAAAAATGAAATAGGTAAATGTTATAAAAGTAAAAATTGAACCAATGAAAATAAAATTCTATAAAATAAATAATATAATAAATAAATTCTATTTTAAGTGAATATTTTAATACTTGATTGTTATAATTAAATATTAACTACCAAATGAGAAACAACATGTCTTAGGAAAATTAGAAATTCTCCATCTGCCAGTGCAAAATTATTCAACAACTGCTAAAGCAACTCTAAGGAGAAGAAAATGGAGTAGTACAAACTCAAAGAGCAACGTAGAACAGTATTATCAATATTTGGCCGCAAGCTTCCGGGTGTCTGTACTATATATGCACCTCAAAACTTGATGAAATTCGCTCATGTACCAAGAATTGATGAATAAAGAATTTTCATGGGTGTACCCATTAAACATGATTTCAATCTTTATGTGTATTCACAGCAGCGTTTAGTTATTCATTGTAAAGGAACTTTAGTTAAAGGAAAACAATTCTTTTTCCTTAATTTCACTTACTTTTAATGTAGGAAATTATTTGCTGATTAAGAATTTTAATTAAAGAAGATTTCGACTATATCAGCAATTAGTGACATCTATTAGACGTCAATTGAACTCTTTGGTTTAGAGTCAGGTGTTATTCTTAAGATAATTATTCGGATATGGTTGTCGGTAAATAATTATATTTTTGAATTTAATTTTTGATCTGAAAAACTAAGCTGCGTGAACGACTGCACTGTGCATCTGTGAGGACTCGAACCCCAGTTAACTATAAACTAATAATGTTTGTAAATATTGACATAAAAGAAAGAGTTGATATGAAAGAAGAAAATCGAGTATTTTGATTTAATTTTATTAAAAATTAACTATTTTTTCTATAAAAAAAATAAAAAAATGTTTTCTGCTAAAAAAATTAGGGGACAGAATAGGAAATTTAAAGTAAGACTAAAAATGAAAAATATGCGGGTTTATTAGAAATTCAATGAAAAATCGGGAGAAAAAAATTTGTAATTCATTGAGAAAATGAAGAGAAGAGAGGAGAGAAGGGGGAGGAAGAAGAAAGAGATAAAAGAATTCTTGAAAGTTGTGATAGCTTAATTTTAAGGCGAGAGTGACTTCTTGGTGCGTTAATTAAAGCTCGTAATTGCTTGTATAACACGGCACCTGTACTTGTTTTCATTCGAGTGAAAAAGATCGCTGTACTTTAAATGCACGAAACTTGCAGTAAGGCTGGGTAACCTCATGAATAAATGTACAAGTATGGCAGGATCCTCGACGTGAGACTCTCAGCTTTTCTCCCAACACATACATATATATGTATATACACCTCGGTTCGCTTCTATAATCTTTCTCGCTGGTATACCCCTTTTACTCTCCTTCTTTATATACCGTTAGAGAAATCTTTCTAACCTTATAACGGGTGCAATTTTCCATGTCACTAACGACTTAAAAGCACGAAAGAATGAGGACAATTTTTTTTTCCTCATCCAGCTTAGAAGTTTCTCTCTATGTCTCTCTTCTTTTTAATTAACCAAAAATAAATCTTTTTTCCTTCGAATTCATGTATATATGAATTAAGAAGATAATTTCGCAAAAGAATCTGGGTTGTCAGAAAAATTTTCTTTTCTCTTTTCCTTATTTTCACAGAGCTATAGAATTTTGATATTTTCCCTGACCCTAAGAAAAAAAGTCATTTCTTCTTTTTTCACTGACACAAAAAATGATTAGATTCACAAAAAAAGTTTTCTAATACCTATATTTATTTGCACATATCTTCAATTAAAAAAATATTCAAAACATTAATCATTTTTATTTTAAATAAAATTAATATTACCTATTTTTCAAAAAGAATGAAAAAATTAAAAGATTTTAAATTAAAAACTTTTAAAAATTCAATAAAACTAATTTCAAGAATCTTTGAATAAAAAATTTTCAAAAGACTAATCTTCTACAGAATTTTTAATTAAAATTTTTCAAAATTCAACTTTTCTAAAACTTTTTGAAATTCAATCTATATTATTAGAATAGTAGGTAATAAAACAAACGAATACATTTGGACAAGTGGTTTTCAATAAAAAATTCAGTTAATAACTCCAAATACTAAATTTCAATTTTAATTCCTTCGACATGTAATGTAAAACTTTTTATTTATTAGTAAGATATTTTTATTATTTTTTCACTTTTTGTTTTCTTGTTTTTATATTTTTTATATTTTTATATATTTTAGTATCTTCATTTTTACCGTTCCTGTACAAAAGGTCCAAACTAAAAGATCCAAACCAAAAGATCCAAAAAATTAAAAATCCAAAAGGACAAAAAGTCCAAACAAAAAAAATATATTTTTTATTGACATATCTTTATGTTATTTGACCTCAGGACTTCAAAAATTATATTTTTAAAAAAATGTCATTCCGTATGTGTGTGTGTGTGTGTGTAAACATCACATTTTCATAAATATCTCGAAGTCATGAATAGCTTTTGGGTTGAGTTTTTTTTAAATTGTAGATCTCACCTGCGGACATGAAATGAGAGTACTTTTAGACAGATTAATAAAGTCTAACTCAATTTTTTTCGGATTTTTAATTTTCCAAAAAAACGTTTTTTGCTCATAACTTTAAAAAAATGTAAGGACACCTATAAATGTTTTTTCATAATTTTGTAGAGTTTTTCGTCCATATTAACCGGAGGTATTAAACTTTTAAAAATCTAAAACTTTGGTAACACCATTTACATTTTTAAAGAATTATACATATTTTGGACAATTTGCAATTTTGGACTTTTTGTACTCTTGGATTTTTTGTACTTTGGATAAATAAATTTTTGGACCTTATGGATTGGACCTTTCGTCTTGGACCTTTTGGATTGGATCTTTTGTACCAATCCATTTTACATTACATTTTCCATTACTTCTTATTTAAATCATTATTTTTTAAAATTATTATTTAACGTCTTAGTGTATACTGTATACTCATTGCTTTCTGTATTATTATTGATAGAATTTCCTGAAGAGGAAATCGTATTGATTTCGAAACGTAGGAGAATTTTTTATTAACCCTCCATCACACATCTAGGGAGGGATTCCCTCTATGGTTTCAGTATTTTTTAAATAACTTTTGTTTTCCTCATTGCAAAATAAAATTAGTTTCTATATCTTTCGACAATTTCCATCTCAACACATTTCTAAAAAAACATTTAATTTAAACATAATTAATCTTTAATTATGAGGCTTCAAAGCCAAAAAAAACTCGAAAAAGAGAGGTTATGATAAGTAAAAAAATCAAGTTTTAAAAAAAATTTTTGTTTCACTGTTGGTTAATTACAAAATTATATTATAAATATATAATTAAAATGAATTGTTTAATGATTTTTTTGCTTATTTGTTAATGTTACATTATTTTTATATGTAAAGTGGAATTCCTTCGAAGATGTACATTCGTGTTATTAATTTTTATTTTTGAAACCGAAAATTAATTTTATTAATTTTATCATTTAGAATAATTTACTACATATTTGTAAGTTTGTGTTAAAATTAAATTGTTGTTGATTCCTTTCTTTATGTTGTAATGTCGCTTTTTTACAATGTGGTGAGGGATTCCCTCTAAACATGTGTAATGTTGTAATTATTTCTAAGGTGTGTGACGGAGGGTTAAATACAACTTGTCCGAATGTATTCGTTTGTTTTATTACCTAGTAATATTAATTTAGCATTCTAAAAGATAAAAATAGTTACATATAGCTTATTGTAAAAACTAATTAATGTTAATGCAAAAATTGGCTTTTTTAAAATTTATTTTCAAAGAGAAACAAAATTTTATTTATTTTAATGTCTTGTTCTATGTAGAACGAAAAAATTAATTTTTAATTAGTTCAAGTTTTTACTAATTTAAATTTAGAAAATAAGTTTTGTATAATGTTATTGACAAAAAATGTATAAATTAATTTATTCTCCATTATTAGGTATATTTTATTTGTAAAATTTTTTCTATTTTAAAAGATAACATTCTTCATAACATACACTGAAAAAAAAATTTATTTGATTTAAATAACCGATTATTTGGTTATATTCAAATAAATATTTATTTGAATCAAATAATTTTTATTTGAATCAATTAAATAATATTTGCTTCAAATACTGAAATATTTGATTCAAATACAATTTATTTAATTCAAATAAAAATTATTTGATTCAAATAAATATTTATTTGAATATAACCAAATAATCGGTTATTTGAATCAAATAAATTTTTTTTTCAGTGTAACATTAATTTTTATATTATTTTTTATAATTTTTGTAACTTTTTTTATAACTTTTATTATTTCAAAGAATAATTTTATGGAAATTTTGTAAAAATAATTCATTTTTTTAGGAATTCAATTTAAATTGTATTGAAAATAATTGTATACTTATAATTGAATTGTTAATTGTTGTCTATTCATGCAAAACTTATTTCGTCAGACAGAGATAGTTTAAATTCTTTTGGAAACTGTATTAGTAGTTTAAGGATATAAATGAGATCCAAAAGGTTAGAATTCCCGTAAGTTTGAAAGCAGTAGCAAAACACTGTTTCGATCAGATAAAATATTTAAAATCTTTGTTCATTTATTAGTAAAGTTAGTAAATAGCAAATCGCAGTCATAAAAAGCATTTTTAATAACCGTTTATGTAATGTCACCAGTTCAATACTTGCTTAATTAGTAATAAAACACAGTTTCAGTTAGACATAATGTTTTATTACTTCTAAATCTGCCGTTAGTAGTAAAATTCTTTTTAGGCAGATATTGTATACATGTTTTAAATATAAGTAGTAGAGTATTGTTTTAGTTAGACAAACTAGAATATATTATTGTAAATACAGTAGTACTAATTTTTAAGTAACAAAGATCTAAGAAACTCTTGTCAGCTTCTAAATTGACGTTTACTACTGATCTCCAAATGAAAAATTTTATGTAACTTTAGTCTGATTAAAATTAATTCCAACAACTTGACGTCGATTACGGAATTCTAATTTGACTTTTCATTTTCATGTCCACTTTTATAATGATAATTTTTTATTTACTTACACTTTCTCTTTGACACTTATTTATTTTCTCTTTCAAAATTAAAAATGATATTCTAAACAAAATGTTTTAAATCCTTTTTAAACATTGTATTAGTAGTACAAGAATAAAAATTAGATACAAAAGGATAGAATTCTTCTAAATTTAAAATCAATAGTAAAGCACAGTCAAACAAAACATTTTTTCCTGGATTATTTAGTAGATTATTAGTAGATTATTATTTACTGGATTGTTATTTGTTAAATTTATTTTAATAATAATATTTGATGACTTTAACTATCAATTTTTAACCCGTTGACTGTTGCTGACGTATATATCCTCAAAACTAAACTGGCCAAAAGTGTTCATGACGCATATATGCGCAACTTAAAAAAGGTGATTAAAAACTTCTTAAATGTTCCTGAAACCGGTTACTTGGGGATTTTCGAGGTCGCCAATTACGAATATGACATTCGTTTTCCAAAATTTAAAATGGCGGATCCAATATGGCGGACGACAAAATAAAAAATTAATTATAATGGCTTGAAACTGAATATTCGGGGGTTTTTAGGGTCGCTGATTACGAACCTGACATTAGTTTTTTATAGTATTTAACGAAATTTGATTTCACCAAAAATTATCATTCTGGTGTCAGATTAACCAGTATCAAACAAATTCAATAAATTTTAAAAAATTTTCCGCCATATTGAACCAGATATTTTGAATTTTAAAAAACTGATGCCAGATTCGTAATCAGCGACCCCAAAAACCCCCGAGTATTACGTTCCAAGTCAATCTGATCAATTTTTTTATTTTGTTGTCGGCCATATTGGATCCGCCATTTTGAATTTCGAAAAACTGATGTCAGATTCGTAATCAGCGACCCCAGAAACCTTAGGGTACCAAGTTTCATAAAAATCCATTAAAAAAGTTTTCAACACACTTTTGGCCCAAACAGTGGAAATCTCGTTGACAGCCAAGGGGTTAAGTAACAAATATTTAACAAACTTTTATCAGTCTCTAAATTGACTTTGACTACTGATTCTCAAATTAAAAGAGTTGTAAAAATTGTCTGACGAAAATGTACTTTTTCTATTGATATTTTTAATTTACAATCATAAAGAATATTCTAAAATGTATTCAAAAATTATACTTCCTTTTTTTAACTGACTCACTAGCAGCACGCTTTTCGTGAATTAATATTTAAAATTGACTTTTTGATACAATGCAAAAATGAGATTTTTTCACTCACTTTGGTGTTAAAATAACACTTTTTCATTGTGATTAGATGTAGTTTGATATAAAAAATTTTAAGAGAAAGAGAACAAGGTATTTTCATGTAAGGAATTTTACATTTTTAATATCTTTCACCAGTCCGTTTTAAGCTTGCAATTACGAGCTTTTTTATTAAAAAAAGAGCTCTTGCGGGGTCAATTTTGTTCGAAACTTGTGAAAACTTGCATGTGCGTGCCAACGATTACTACCACCTTATCGTCCCCAAGAGATGGTAATTAGCACAAAAGGTGGTTTCACGGCATATCGTTTCCACGTTGCAGGGAAAAAAGCTAAAAGACTCCGCATCTGGAGAAAATATAATTTTAATTATAAAAAATTTATTTTTTCCCCTATTTTCTAACTTTTGTAAAGTATTGCCCGTCGTTTCTAAATTTTCAATCAAACCCCCTCCCATTTGTTACGAATACTTTGAATAATTTTCTTTCTAATTTCTAAATTTTGAAATAATTTTTTCCCTAGTTTCAAATTTTTTAAGTAGTTTCTCCCCCTTGTTTCAATTTTTTAAAAGTAAATGTTCTCTTAGTTTCTAATTTTTAAAAGTAATTTCGCCCCTATTTTCTAATTTTTTAATTAATTTTTTCCCCCACTTTGAATAATTTTCTTTCTAGTTTATAAATTTAGAAGTCATTACCCCCCTAGTTTCAAAATATTCTCTCAGTTTACAATTTTTAAATAAAATTTCAGTTTTTCAAACAGTTCACCCTTATCGACTATTTTTGTAATAAATTAACAAACTGTTTCCCAGTTGAATAACAAAATGATTGTTGTTTTTTGATCCAATAATAAAAAAAAGTGAACGGAAAAGTATAAAAGTTTGAAATAAAGTTCTAAATTGAGGGAATTTCCGTTACGTGAAAAGTTTAAGGACAATTAGATTGTAAGGCAGAAGAGGAATAGAATAGAATTGTCGAGTTGAAGTGGGTTTCATGATAACCAAAGAAGCATGGTTTACTGGGTTAGCTAATCTTGATCCGTGAAGTGAGCGCATGTGGTTTTATCCACTTCTGGATAGTGAAGTGTTCGTCGAGCAATTACCAGTGATGGGTAATTAAAGGCTCTCTCTCTCTCATATTACTCCCGCTTCTCTCTTCTTTACTTACATGTTACATACACAGCATGGAAAATTGCATTTTCTCCTAAGGCTCCTTCTACAATAAATAAAGAATTTTTCATTTGCAAAAAATTAATTTTGTTTCATTATACTTTGTTGTGCTACAAAATTTACATTTATTAAATTAAAGTCAGAGAAAATTTTGTTGAATCTTGTTAAATTGTGTAATTAGATTAAATTAGACAAAATCTGTTAATTTTTTTCAATTTTTTTTCACAATTCTTTAAAAAATCCATATTAAAAATTTTTTTTTTGTTAATTCACATTCTTTACACAGTTATTCTATAAGGATAGTACAGTATGTGTTTATATAATAATAATTACTACTCAATACATGAAGAATTTATGAATTAATTTGATAGAAATTAAATTAACCCTAGATGGTCATCTGCGGTTTCAAACACCCCAAAATTTTTTTAATTTTCTGTAAAATATCATAACATGCTTAAGTACATTAATTTTTTTTAATAATTACAAATTTATATTTAATTGCAAACACTGATTGAGAATGTGTTTTGCTACTGAAAATAAATTAAAAACTACGATTTTTATCATCTGTCTGACAAAAATGGTTTTTTTTCTACTGATATTAAGTAGATTTAGGAGTTAAAAACTCCTGGCCTGACTAAAACTGTCTTTTATGTTTTATTACTGAAAAATGAATTCTAAATACTTGAATCGTTTTGTCTGACTAAAAGTACCTTTTACTACTGATTCACATTACCAACTTTTCGTCTTTTCATGAAACTAATAAATTAGGACTTATTCTAATTGCACTTTACCTCACTGTAATATCTAATATTAAAATAACCAGAATAAATCCACCTGTCCTACCATAATTGATTTTTACTACTGAATCCAAACTAACGTTTATATACAGGAAAAAAGAAGTGTTATTATAACACTGAAAGTAGTGTTAAGACTACCTCTAAATCCCTTTACAAACAAATTACATTTATTCCCGAACATTTTTTAACAATTCTTTTTAAAATTTTAATTTCTTAAAAAATTTGTTTTAATTATAGTAAACATTGGTTAAAAAATACACTCCAAAAATTTTTAGCAGATTTGATTACTTCTTACCTACTTTGCTTAATTGTTAATTCAATAAGTCTCTAACCAAATTAAAAAATTTGTGTTCACCACCAAAAAGTAGTTAAAAGAACTTAGAATGTAGTTAATGAAATGTACATTTGTAGTTGTTTCTGAAATTCAACTATACTTTTCTTAGTTGATTGAATTCTAAAATTTTAACTACATAAGAAATAGTGAAATTAACTGTATAAACAGTGTTAGATTAACTAAATAAGTAATTATTTTAACTACTTTTCACTTTTACTAGCCACAGTAGTTGAATTTTTAAAGCAAATTTTGTTCAGAGTATATGAATAGGTACATAAAGATGTTTAAAGACAGATGCTAATTAGCGATGAGTGTATAAAAATGAAAGTAAAGGCTAAATGAAAAGTAGTAAGTTTTAAAATGACAAAATCGGTGAAATTAACTCTCTGGTGAATATATGAGAATGTCTTGAAAGTTCAGGTGAGATTTCACTGTCTCGAAGTGGAGAGAAAGAGTGAGGGAGAGAGAGATAGAGAGATAGTGTGTGTGCCTTTGACTGTGGGTCATAACAGAAACTTAGAAACGACACGATAAGTCAACCCTCCTAGTTGGAGAACTCGTTTGCAACACTGTCCAATCAGAGTCAGGCACGACTTGTGTCAGTGTTCTCCGTCTGCAAGAAGCAGATGCAACTTGGCGCAAAAGCATGAATACAACTGTGTCACGAATTTCAGAGAGAATCACTACATATATATACACGCATAACTGATACTGTGTACAACAATGAAACTCCTTGTTAATTTTGAATACCGTGACATGTGCCGTGTAAAGTAGTCAAGACTTTATATGAATCGAGTGCGCACATTTTAATACTGTATATTATAAGCTTGGAGAACTTTTAGATAATAATTATTTCTCTAATTCTGTTATTTCTAAACTGAAAAAATTGATGATAAATAAGTGATTCAATCAGTGATTAAATAAACAAATAAATTATATCTTTTCTATTAGGTATCAAATAAATATTTATTTGTGTCAAGTAATTTTTGATTGTCATAGTTAATTTCATTGTAACTACATTCTTAGTTCTTTTAACTGCTTTTTGCTGGTGAACACAAATTTTTTTAATTCGTTAGGGACTTACTGCGAATTAAGCAGAGTAGTTACAAAGTAGTCAAATCTACTAAAAATTCTTTTGAGTTATAAAATTAATAGACCTTAGATTAACTATGTCTGATTAAAATTGACCTTAACTGCTGATTTTAAAAAAATTCATGAAACATTTGTCAGTCTCTGAAGTGATTTTCACTACTGATTTCCAAGAACAATTTGACTCTCATTTTTATTTTTTACTCTTTCAATAACAAATTTTTATTTGTAGGGGAGTGTGTCTAGGTATGAGACGGGTTTTGTTTTTGACCCATAAATACTAGAAAAAAAATCAAAACAACATTTAAATTGTATGCCTGCAAAGTCGTATTTTTTATGCTGCCCAGATGGGTGTCGACACCGTCTCACAACTGGTGATATGATGTGTCTCACATCCAGAAATTGGCGCTATTTTAAAGAAGAAAAATTAAATTATTTTCAACCGTAGATTGGAACAAATATAAGGAAAATACTAAAAGTAAATGCATTACATTTACCTTTTCCAATTAATTAACTTGAAAAAAAGTTCTTTGCATTTATTGAAAAAACGCATTTTGGTCTATAATCACACACATTGTTGGAATTTAACAAAAACAGTTTACATATCCGCTTCGGCGTACACAAAAAAGTTTTCTACTATTTTTTAATTAACAAGTGTTTTTTTTATTAACAATTAACAATTTTTTCTGAAAATCATATTCATGATTTTTGTCTGACTAAAACTTTTTTAAACTACTGATTATTAAATCGCAAGTGTTTCAGAAAGTATTGTCTAACTAAAATTGACTTTAACTACTGAATTGATAAAAAGATTTAAGAAACATTTAGTTTGTTAGTCTCTAAAGTGACTTTCATTACTGATTTTCAAAAAAATACAAAATCAGTATTTAACGCTTTAAATTATTATTTATTGGGTATGAAGTAGTGCAATACTTGTTTGGTCAGACAAATATCGTTTCAATTCTTTAAAATACAGTATTTGTATAGTACAAGAATCAAAATGAGACACAGGAATTCAGAATTTCTGTAAATTTGAAAGTAGTAGTAAACCATTGTTTTGATCAGGTAAAATATTTAAAATCTTTGTTAATTTATAAGTAAAGTTAGTAAGTAGTAAAACACAGTCATAAAAAGCATTTCTAATGCCCATTCATGTAATGTCACCAGTTCAACACTTGTTTAGTAGTAAAACACAATTTCAGTCAGACATAAAGTTTATTACACTGCAAGCCCGATCAGCGGTCACCCGATCAGTGGTCACTTGTTTACGTCGTTTGTAGATGGGGCGGGCGAGGGGCAAAGAGGGAGTCGAAAAGTTGTGGCAGTAGCGTATACATTAAAGACGCTCTGGCCCCTTAAAAAAAAATTCAGTAGTCAAGTAATGGTAACCCATCATAAAACAGTTCGTACGGTTCTATATGTTTACGCCCGATCAGCGGTCGAGCACCCCCGGAGCTGACCGCTGATCGGGCTTGCAGTGTACTTCTAAATCTGACGTTAGTAGTAAAATTCTTTTTTAGGTAGACATTGTATAAGTTTTAAAAATATAAGTTACACAAAAAAATGTTAAATTCTTAATTAATTTTTAATTTACAATCATGGTCTAAAATTGTAAGGTACCGGGCCCCAAGGTGGCCACTCTAGGGATATTCTTGTGAATTATTTAGCAGCACTGAATGCTTCAGGTTATTTTCAATGTTTATGAAGACGAAATTTTTGGTAATGTTTAGACGTGTATAACTAAACGCGTTTGTTTCTAAAATAAACATCGTTAAATTTCGGTAAAAAAAAATGTCGTCCTGGCCCTAAGGTGGCCATTATGCGTTTTTATGTAAAATCACTTTTGAATTTTTTACGATGTAATATTTATCAAAATATATTATTGAAAATGTAAATTTTATTGATTTGGAAAATTTTATAGTGAATAATAAAATAATTTAGTTTTTAATGTATGAAGTAGGATAAATATTTAGCAATATTTTAAAATAGCTTCTTGTAAGCAAAAAACAGAGTTTGCTACTATTGATTCTGTGATTGTAAGCCAAAAACAATAGATTTCAAATAAAATTAGTAAAATTACCTTAAATTGAATTTTGACACTATTTTAAAGCAAAATTTCAGCTGTTTTTCCAAAGTCGCCTAAATTATATTTTCCTTAGTAAAATAAAAAAAATATTTTGCTAAAAAGTTAGCTAAGGAGATACAGTTTCAGAACATATGTTATTTATTACGTTATATAATACCGTTTAAGAATTACAGTCGTTCAAAAGATGGGTGTCCACCTTAGGGACCCTACAATTTTATTGTACAATCATTTTCGTTATTTTTGTTAGGCTAAAACGTTTTTGAATTGCCATCTACCAGATCAAGTGTTCTAAAAATTGTTTTTTTGTTAAAATTGAAATTGACTACCGATTTTTAAAATAGAAAAACTTAAGAAACTAACTAACCAGCATCTGACTTTGATGAGTGATTTCCAAATTAAAAAATAGACACTTTTTCTCTGTTTAAAATTGGTAACTAATGGAAGTCGATTATAAAAGTTCAATTTGATTTACATTTTCATTTTACTTTGACAATGAAAGATTTTTGTTTTTACTTCAACTACTATCTCTCTGAACGATATAGAAAAAAAACTTGATTTTAAGTGAAAAGGCCAAATATTATTATAATACATAAATTTAAAAAGAAAGAAAGAACGTTCATTTAAACGTTTAGAACTTGACGAATATCTATTTAACATTTACTTATTTTTTCTCTACACACATATATTTTCTAAAAAGGAAATTTGAAAAATGAATTTTTTATTTTCCATTTGCTCGTTTTACTAAATCGGTGTTGCATTTCTGAATGGAATTGCTATAATATCAGAGTTTATGACATTTTTCACTCTCTCTCGTTTCGGTTATAATATTCAGGAGGAAATGTTTTATTGCGAATGGTCATGCTTCGTGGTTCACCGTCTCTTTAGTTGGATTTGAAATTGCATTCTGTAGTAAATGCACTAAAATGGTAGTCTGGTGACCTGAAATGGCCAAGAGATGCGTTTCAAAGAGAGGGAGAGAGAGTCAGTGACTGAACAAGGGCCACGAGTGCATGTACTGGTAGACCCGTGTTGGTATACGAATACCTGTGTACGGTGTTGTTTTTCAGTGGACGATTCCCATGATGGCTGAGCTGGCCAAGCGAGCTTTGATGCCAGTCTAATTAATCCGGTAGTTTGCGACCAACATCATCCAGCATCCTCTTCTTCCCCTCTCTTCACCAATTTAACTTCTCTATCACTCATATATACAAAAGCTTGTAACTGTCTCCCCACTCCAGAAAGAACGCATTTTTCAATTCACTTCTAAATTTACCAATTTCCCTACTACAAAACCTACTTTATCGATTATTTTCAGTTTAATCTACACCGAATGAATAGATAGTAGGGGAGACTGGGGCTAAATGTTAAACTGTCAAACAGTTAAAATTCATTGTCTTTTGAACGGAAACAGTTAAAGCATTATAATTTTGACTATAGAAGGGTCTTATCACTCTAAATAAATGTCTGTAGTTATGTGACATTCTGTTCATTTTTGTGGTGTACATAATACGAAGTGTGTTTTGATCCTACATTTGTAAATTTTTACGTAAAAGAAAATTTCAACTTTTAAGTATATTTTTTGGATTTATTCTCATCGCCAAAAGTATCTTAGCCTATTTGGGTCCCCTGAAGATATACCTGAAGGTATTTACTAAATATTTTTAGTCAGATTTTGTATATTTGTTGTTAAAGCCAAAAACGCATGGGGCTAAATGTTAAGTGTATTCTTGCCATGTTTTTTACTTATAAATCTAATCGAATTTATTGCCAAAGAAATATTTTTGAAATATTTAAAATTTAGCTCCAGTCTCCCCTATATAAATAAATGAAACATAAATGCAATAAAGTAATTTTATGGAAATTAGCGTTGACGCTCAACGACGAAAACTATATTATTATTTGGAGATTTCAGAAGTGAAAATGTCACTAGTTTCCATTCCTTCATTCCCCTAGGGAGTGAAAAGAAATATGCTAACTGTATTTTTTTTTAATTTAAAACTCTTGAAACAACTCTCTGAATTTGAATTTGTCAAAAATATGTAATAGTAACTAATTATTAGTTAAATTCGCGTTTAGGTTAAATCAAAATAACTAACATTTTTGATAACTAATTCAATTAGTGAATTTTAAATATTTTTGTAGGTAGTTATTTATTTATTAATAATTGGTAATTAACTATTAATAATTACCTATTTTTTACTAATTGATGAAGGAACAAGTCAGCTACGATTTTCCTAATAATAAGTTATTCACAATTTTATATTTCTTTCTTTATTTATTTCATTTATTTACTTTCTTTAAAGAAAGTAAATGAATAAAATTTATTCATTTTCTTTATAGAAAGTAAATAAATAAAATAAATAAATACTCTGAAAAAAAAACTTATTTGGATCAAATGAAATTTACTTTTTCCGATTAAATGATTTACTGATTTATATTAAATATATATTTGAAAAGTAAATATATATTAAATTAAAATATAATAATTCAGAATTTACAACCAAAAGCATAATCAGAATTGCCACAGGTCAGGGAATTTAAGGAAAAATCAGAGATTTTTTTTAAAAGTACTGGAAAAATTTTAGACTTCATAAGAAATTTTGAATTTTGGTGTCTTTTTTGTTTGCCTCATAAACTATGAAATTACCACGAATTCTAATAAAAAACCTTCAAGTCAGGAATTTTTATTAAAAGTACTAGAAAATATTAAATTTTTAGAATTCATAAGAAAATTCTGATTATTTGTGACTTTTTTGCTTGCCTCATAAACTATGAAATTAACACGAATTCTAATGCAAAACCTTCAATTTTTTCTATTTCTGACAATAATTTCTTTTTAAATAACGTAATTCTTGAAGAACTATCATAAAATTATTACTTATAATTTATAAGTAATAAATTAACAAAATTAAATTCAATAGGTATCAATTATTCAATAAATTATTTATTTTTGTTAAAGGTTGAAGAAGTTAGCAATTTTAAGTGAGAAATTGATTCGAGATTGTTAACTTCTTTCATCTTTAATATAATTACTACCGAATGATAAATTCCTTCTCTTTAATTATTTATTTTTGTGTTTAAATAATAGAATTCTCATAGAATTTTCTAATAAAAATTGATTAAAAAATGAAGTTTTGTTAAAACTTAAAATGTTAGATAATAATTGAATATTAAGAGCATTATATATAGCCTGAATTTTTAGAAATAATTGAAACTTGAATTTTTCATATTTTCAACTGACAATTCTGCAGAATTTATTTTTTTGAGAAAGTTTAATTCCATTTTTTTAAAAAATTATTTGAAGTTTATATTTTCTAATCTATATTTAGTTGAAGAATTTCCGAATAATCGAAATTTCGTTAAATTGAATTGTAAACAAACGGATTTAAAAATTCTCAAAGAACTTTTTGAAAAATGATTAAAATTAATTAATTTATGGAAGAATTTTAGTTCAAAATAGACGACAGTAATTATTAAATTGAAATAATGAAAATAATATTTGCATTTCATATATAAATATTATGCTATAAATTTAAAAAATACTTTATTTAACAATGATAAAAGTAAAGATTAAAAAAGATTTATAAAATAATGTAATTACATTATTATAATAATTTATCTAATTTACCACTTAACATGTTTATAAATGTACTATTCATATACCTTTGTCTAGAGATTGGTTACCGAGAATGACACTGAATGTTCGCTATATACCTACTTGGAAAGTTGGAAGATTAATTTTTTTTTCTCACAAGTGGTGCTAATTTCATCATTTTTGTGTACAAGGAAATTCAAATCAATATCATTTAAGTGTATTTGATTTTGATTATTCAGACTACAGCATCATGCTGTAAATTCTTGTTCATGTACTTTAAAATTGATAGCATGTACTATCGATTTAAAATAAAATAGAAATCAAATCACTACTACATGCTATTAAATTTATAACAGATTTAATAATATGTACGAAATTCATCTTTATATTGTATCTTTATATTGTAGTATTTCTTCTGAAAACTATATCTTCTGTAATAATATAATACAAGATGAATTTAAATCTATAGTGCAATAATAATCGATAGTACATGTTATTAAACCAACAGTATTTGTATTCAAACGATATTGAATATGCCGTTTATTGCGACAAACTAATATGCCATTGATTCAATAGCATTTTTTCGCAGTGTCCAGCACACAGAAAGTAAATAGAATAAACAAAAAATTGGAAAAGAAAAACTAAATAAATGCAATGAAGAGAAAAAAATAAATAAATACAATAAAAATCAAAATAGATGCAATAGAAAAAAATAATAAAATGAATGAATAAATAATAAATTTATAAGAAATCAACAACGCAAATTTCAAATTGCATTTCTTATTAGAAAACACTAAGAAAACAGATTAAAATGAAAAAAAAGAAGGAAAAATCCATTCATAGAATCGAAAAGTATTAGTTGATCTACTATACACTGTGAAACCGATTTATTGCTGGTTATTGTACCCGAAGCATTGTGTTCTTTTGATAAAATTCAAATCGCAAAGCTTCATGTTTCATTTCACTGTACTCGGATCGCGTGGACGTTCAGGAAATAAAAAAATAAAAAATAAAATAAAAAATGATCAAATCGAGGGAAATAGGAGAATCTGAAATGTACCACATGGCCGATCATTGTTCGCTCTGGAGATGGACACAGCAATAAATTCCTCTCGTTTGAATATTACTATATATGAATATAACCACTAAGGAATCGAAAAAACTATATATAAAATATTACCGGACATTTTTTTTCCAAAGCACCCTTTGTCTCGATATAAAATATATACTCTTTATTATAAGCCAACATAAAAAAACCATTTCTCTTCCTTACTACTTTACAAATTTTATTGAATGTTTCAACATAATTGAAAAATATGTACTACACAAAATATAAAAGAGAAAATTGAAATGAATGACTATTAAAAAAAAGTTGTAAAATTAGTAGTAAAAAGCAACAATAAATAATAATAAACAAAAACATAAAAGAATAAAATTTTTAAAAATTCCATTCAAGAATAAATAGAATAATAAATTTCCTAACAAAGTAAATAATTTTTGTGATAATTAATCATGCAGGGAAAGTTGTAGAAAAGAATTTGATAAGTAAGAGTTTAAAACGGTTTTCGTCGGACAACAACGATGAATAAATTTTTTGAAAAAATTTTACAATATTCTTTATAGTTGTAATTTAAAAATTATTTAAAAATAGAACAATATTGTGCCTGACTTAAATTATCTCGTACTACTGATACTGTATTTACAAGAATATATTCTAGTTTGTCTGACTAAAACAGTACTCTACTATTTATAGGTTCTAAAATGTATACAATTTTTGTCTAAAAAAGAATTTTACTACTAACGGCATGTTTAGAAGTAATAAAACTTTATGTCTGACCGAAACTTTGTTTTACTACTAAACAAGTGTTGAGCGACTGATACTACATGAAAGGGTATTAGAAATACTTTTTATGACTCTGTTTTACTACTAATTAACTTTTACAAGGTTATCACAAAAATTTAATTTTGTTTTTCCTTCACTTTTCCCTGATTTCCAAACAAAATTTTGACTTTTTCCCTGACCCTAAAGAAAATTCTAATTCACTCTAAAATAAAAATTATTAAATACTCAAAAAAAATGTTCTAATCCATTTATTTACGAATTTCTTTAATTATAAAATTATTCGAAAACATCAATAACTTCATTTTATAAATATTTAATCATTGATATTTTTCTAAAGGAATTAAGATTTTCAAAAATTTCAAATTCAAACTTTTTGAAATTCAGAAACTTAAAAGAATATTATTATAAAACATGACCGAGTGATAGAATAATTATTTTATATTATAGGAATATTGTAACTGTAACTTCTACAAAATTATTTTTATCAATACAATTCAATTCTTATTTTCTAGAATTGTAGAAACTCTTCTTTAAATCAAATATTAAAAAATTTTTTTAAAAAAAGTCCTTTGACAATTTTCAAATCCATTTGTTTGCAATTCAATTTTACTAAATTTCGATTATTCGGAAATTCATCAATTAAACAATATGTTATAAAATAAAAAGTTCAAATAATTTTTGAATAATTAAATTTTTTTAAGCAATTAAACTTTTTCACAAAAATTAATTCTATAGAATTGTTTGTTAAAAGCATAAAAATTTCAAATTTTCAAAGATTTTAATTTGAAAACTTGAAAATTTTAACTAAAATTAATTTTTAAATCAATTCCTTATTAAAAAAATTCTACGAGAATTCAATTATTTAAATAGGTACAAAAATAAATAATTTATTGAATAATTTAGTGTTTTTTAAAAATTAATTATTATAAAGAATTGTATCATTAAATTTTTAAATAATCAAATTCTTTTTGACGGAGTTTAATAAAATTTTGAAGAATTACATTCTTTGAGGAATTCGATTGTACTAAAAATAATTGAATTCCTACAAATAATTTTATTATTTATGAAAATAATTGAATTATTGCGAAAAAATATGAAGCTGAAGCTTGCACCTAGTTATTAGCACTAACTTAATTTTTCAAAATTTTAAGCTGGTTTTAAACAAAGAAAATACTTAACTTTAAAATTTACATTCTAAAATTAATTGGGTGCTGGTAACTGGATACCAGTTTCGGTTTCATCGAAGAAATTTATAAATAATTTGTAAATAATTAAATTTTTGTGAAATTTTTATTACTTATGAAAATAATTAAATGTTTTCTTAGAATTTTTTAATGATAAATTTAATAAAAATTTTGACGAGAATTTTTTAAAATTTTTTAATATAATGGAATTTCTGCGAAGAATTTTATTACTGTTGAAGAATGTATATTACTTTAAAGAATATTTAGTATATAATATTAAAAAATCTAACTATATTTAGAAGAATTTGAATTATTAACATTTTTCAAAAATCTATATTCTTTAAAATTTCTAATTAAATTCATTGAAAATCGAAGTTTCATAAAATTTTAAATAAAAACCTTTTGAAGTTCATCTATTTATGAAAATTTTAAACGCAACTTTTTTATAACATATTTAATTTTGAAATATTTGCCTAAGTAAAATTTTCCATTAATTAATTTATAAGTAATAATTTTATGATAGTTCTTAAAGAATTGAGTTATTTAAAAAGAAACTATTTTTAGAAATAGAAAAAATAGAATGTTTTGTACTAAAATTTGTGTCAATTTCATAGTTTATGAGGCAAGCTAAAAAGACACCAATAATCAGAATTTTCTTATGAATTCTAAAAATTAAATTTTTTCCAGTACTTTTAATAAAAATCTTTGACGTTTCCCTGACTTCCCTCATCTGAGGCAACTCTGTTTTAGAAAATTAACAAAGACTAATCATTTTGCTTGATCGAATTCGTCTAAAATTATTTAATTTGGGAATCAATAGTCAAAATCAATTTAGAGGCTGACAAAAGTTTCTTAAATCTTTGTAACATAAAAATTAGTAGTTAAAATCAATTTTTGTCACACACTTTTCTAAATTTTTTCAATTTTTGAATTAGTAGTGAAAATACACGGAGAAAAATTATTCATAATGATTACAATAGTCTATATTACTGTTCGGATATGTGACCACTTTTTGTGATGATTACTATAGCTGTTGTAAGGAGTACAAACGTGAAGGTATCCCTTACAACAGCTATAGTAATCGTTCCTACTAAATTCTTAACACATTTCATAGTCTTCGTAATCATTCCAAAAAGTGGTCACATATCCGAGCTGTAATGTAGACTATTGTAATCATTAAAAAAGAATTTTTCTCCGTGTAAATTTTTCTTAAACAAACATTGTTTTTAGGTTTAAAAGAGGATTTATAGAAGTGTTATGGAGACTTAAAAGAAGATAAAAAGTGGTTTTTGGAGAATTTAAAGAGAGTTAAAATTTTGACTCGGGTTTTTATGTATAGTGTTTTACATAAAAAAACCCTATTCCTCACAGAGAAAAACCTAACAATAAATAATAATAATGAATTGAAACATAAAAGAAGAATTCCTAAAAATTACAGTCAAGAATAAATAGAATAATAAATTCCCTAACACAGTAAATAATTTTTGCGACAATTAATCATCCAGAAAAAGGGGTAGACAAAAAAGTGTAAAAGAAACGCGAAATAGAAAAATGTTGTCATTCTCTCAGTTTTATATTTGCCAAGTGGTAATTACGAGAAGACAAAGGTTTTTCGTGTATTAAAGAGAAATAAACCAAAGGTAGAAAGAGAGTGAGGGTGAAATAACAAAGATCGTCGAGGGACGCGGAAACAAGAGGGAATATAGTGTATATAAGTCCTAAAAGAATTAACGAGCGAAAAGCATTGTACAAGGATCGACGACCTTGTAACGAGGCTTTTACGCTTTCTTCATACTCCCTCAACAACCATAATCGTAAAACATGAAAGTTCGGGAAAGGATCTTGCTCGCGACCACAATATCGAAAGTCGAGCTTTCACCCCTTAACAATGCTTCTTAACTCCTTATGTTGTTTGGACCAAGGAATCGTAGCCTTCTTTTTATAGCGAAGCACTTGCTTTTCTTTTTTTCATTTTCTTTTCCTTTTTTTTCTTTTGTTTTTTCAACACACCGCGATTATAAACTCCCACGCAAAAGATGACGAACGTTTTTAAATTTGTTACGATCCAAATTTTTATAAAATGAAAGCGCGCGCCTATAAACTACGCAAAACAACTTAATTATTCAAGGTTGCCACAACAAATTAATTTTGTTTTTCATTGACTTTTCCCTGATTTTCAGACAAAATTTTCACTTTTTTCCTGACTCTAAAGAATATTCCGATTCACTCTAAAAATTATTAGATATCTTCATGTTTTATAATAATTTAAATTTCCATAACATTTTTCATTAAAAATTAAATTATTTACAAAAATTTTAATAAAATTCTTCGCGAGATTTCAATTATTTTTACAAGTAAATAATAAATAATAAAATTCCTCACAGGATTTCAATTATTTTTTATGCAATTTTAAGTAAATTCTTCGAAAAATGTAATTATTTTCAAAAATTGTATTAAAATTCTTTGAAATAATTCAATTATCAATTATAAATTATTTTTAATAATTTTTGAAAAAGTTCCTTGAGAATTTTCAAATCCATTTGTTTACAATTTAATTTTACAGAATTTCGATTATTCGAAAATTCTTGAATTAAATATTTAGAAAATAAAAACTTGAAATAATTTTTAAAAAAATTAATTATTATCTAAAATTCTAACTGAAATTAATTTTTAAATCAATTTTTATTAGAAAATTCTACAAGAATTTAATTATTTAAATACAAAAATAAATTATTTATTGAATAAATGAATTTTTCTAAAAATTGAATTCTTATAAAGAATTTTATCAACAAATTTCTAAATAATTGAATGATTTCGATAAATTTTAATGAAATTTTCAAAAATAATTACATTTTTCGAAGAATTTGATTAAAATTTTATTAAAAATAGTTGAAATTCTGTGATGAATTTTATTATTTATGAAAATAATTAAATTTATTTATGAAAATAATTAAATTATTGCGTAGAAATTATTTTAAAAATTTGAAAAATAATTGAATTCCCTATGAAATTTTTATTATTTATGAAAATAATTGAATTATTGAGAAATAGTATATTGTGTGGCAAGGGCGGAAAGTTGTCAATTCCTGACCGAGTTCGAAATTTGCCGCACGAGCGAAGCGAGGGCGGCAACCCGTGTGGAAATCTGCCCAAGTTAGCCCAGTTAAAAACTGGGCCCCACCTGGGCTTCCCATTTTCATAAAAATATTAACATTATAATAGAAAAAGTCTGAAAATTAAATATAACTATTCACAATAAATCATTCTACAATTAATTCATAATAATAATAATCATTATTATTTTAAACAATTTATTATTGTCAATAATTATAAACTTTTATTGTACTACACTAACAGACATTTAGTTTTACCGAAATTTTAAAGTTGTTCCAGCTGAATTTATTTATTTAATAATTAACTCATCAAGGTATAACGGTTTTTAATACATTTTAATAATTGTTTAAACAAATAATTGTTGTTATTTATTAACTTTTGATACACATAACTTAGAAACTTGCAATTTTTTTCCTAATTTTGCAATTAAGTAATACGAACAACATAAAATAAAGATAATTTATGGTTTTAACAATTAAGAAATTGTTTAAACAAATTATTGTTGTTATTTATTAACTTTTGATACACATAACTTAGAAACTTGCAGTTTTTTCCTAATTTTGCAATTAACTAATGTAAATAGTAAATCATTCGGATGTTTTATGATTTTAATTTTAACAATTTATCAAATGTTTAAACAAATAATTGTTGTTATTTACTATCTCTTGACACATAGCATCTAGAAGAATGAAGTTTTTTCTTATTTTGCAATTAGTTAATCAGAGTAGTAGCAATTGTAAAATTAGAAAGAAACTGCAAGTTTCTGGATTGTTTGTATCAAAAGTTAATAAACAATAACAATTATTTGTTTAAACAATTTCTGAACTGTTTAAATCATAAAATACTGTTATTTCATACTTTTCAGATTAGTTAAATGTAAAATTAAAAAGAAACTGCATTTTTTTAGGTGCTTTGTGTCAAAAATTAGTAAATAACAACAATCATTTGTTTAAACAATTTTTGAATTGTTAAAACCTTAAATTATTTTTATTTCATGTGGTTCGAATTAGTTAATTGCAAAATTAGAAAAAAACTGCATCTTTCTGGAAGCTAGTGTCAGGAGTTACTAATTAACAACAATTATTTATTTAAACAATAACGACTGCAATATAACATTAGTAAAATTTATTATATATAATAACAAAAATCGTTTACAGTGAAAATTATTAAATAGTTTAGTTTTTCTTTAACATTTAATAATAAAACTTTGATGTAATTATGGTCATCTTCGTACATGAATTGACAATTGACAAACATGTTAACATTTTACGGAAGCATTTTAGAGTTTGTCTATTGACCCACTCACGGTGGGTTCCGGTCAGGCGAAATAATATTATAAGTGGGCGTGAGCTGGGCCCTACCTGGGCTTCCCAGTTTTTGAGGACCCACATCAATAATTATATAAGCAAAAATTTCTAAGTCCAAACCTAAAAATTTTTTTTTCAACAAAAAATTAATGTTTATAATGACTTAGATTAAGAAAAAACGTGTTTTTAACAAAAATGTATTCACAATATTTTTTTTTATGTAATGTCCACATAATTAATTAGTAAAAATTTCTAAGTCCAAACAACTAAAAAAAATTTTTTTTTTTAGACCAACAAATTAATGTTTATAATGATTGTAAACAATAAAAAACACATTTTTAATAAAAATGTATTAATATATTTTTTTCATAATAATATAAATATTATTTTAAGAATATTTATCGTTTATTACTACATTATTAATATTGTTATTATTATTATTAAACTATTTATTTGTTACGGTGTTTTCGTGTCAGTAAGTGCTTTATTTATTATTTTTTTATAAATTTTTAATTTATAAATGAAAGGATATATATTAATTCCCACATATATGCTAACATTATTTATGAATTTGCTTTTGGTCACAATTTCATTAAAAAAGTAAAAATCGTTAAATAATAACGTTATTTATTTATAATTCGACTTATTTGTTATTAATAAACAATTTATTCATTAATTTGAATGAAAACTAAATCTATGGGCCCCAGCTGGATTTTTCCTAGGTGGGCTGTGGCTGGATTCACCGTTACAAGCCAAGGAATCGCCCACCTGGGCCATCCCTGCTGGGACCCACCTAGAACCTGGGAAGCCCACCTGGGACCCACCGTGGGCCCACCTCACTTTTCCACACGGGAATCGTACGAGGTCAGAATTGCCATTTCCGCCCGAGTTGCACACGATATTTTTTGTCCAAATGCGCGATAAACAAGACGCATCCGTAAATTCAAAAATGAATATGCACTAATTATTAAATGTGTATGAAACATTTTTATTAAGCCTAAGGCGAGTCCGAATATTTTTGATAAATTTTACTTAAAAATTGACTCCGTTTTGATTTGAAGTAATAGAAAGTGATAATATAATAATTAGTAGTATTTATTTAATACCGCTAAAAAGCAGCGGGCGGAAAAGTAGTTTTTCCGCCCGCTGTTGGTAGTCGGGCGGCAAAAGCTTACTTTCCGCCCGCTATGCATGCACGGAAAGACGAGTTTATCGCGCATGTAGGACAAAAAAATTTGTAAATCATTGAATTCTTTTGGAAAATATTAAAATAGTCGACATTGAAAATTATAGATTTGAAGAAAATTTTTTAAAATAATTGAAATTTTGCCAAGAATTTTATTATTTTTAAAGATAATTTAAATTTTGATTAGAATTTTTTTTAAATTTTTGAACATAATTGAATGTTTGCGAAGAATTTTATTACTTTTGAAAATAATTGAATTTCTGCAATCATTTGTAACTTCTCCAAAATTTAATTTTTTCCAGTACTTTAATAAAAATTCCTGACGTTTACCTGATTTTCCTGGCCAATTTTACTTTCCCTGAATTCCCTGATTTCCCTGACCTATGGCAACCCTGTTATTAGGTATTACCTAATATTATTATTTTTTATCACTTATATAAATAATTTTTAACTCACTTTTCAAATTTGATAAAATTAAAAAGTGTTCTCTAAAGTCGAGTTGGTAAATATCTTAAGAATATTCTTAATATTGATACTAAAATTATACGAGTTTCAGATTACCGTCTGACTTAAAATTGACCCCTACTACTAAACTTACTTACTACTACAAACCTCATAATAATAATGTTAACAATAAAAATAGTAGTAATAATAATAATAGTAAAAAAATAATAATAAAAACAACAATCAGATGACATAACGGAATTGCAACTAAATAATCAGTAAATTTTACTGAGAATGAAAATAAGAGAGGGGGGGAAAAGTCTTTAAAGAATCGAAACTCAATAATAACTCAATTTTTTTTATATACACTCGTATGATCAAATAAAGAACGTAAATCTAAGTTGAAAAATCCTAAAGGGGCGAAAGGACAAGTGGAACTTTATCTCGTTTCGTCTCTCAAGACGAAAAGTATGAGACGCCGACATAAATTCAAAGATACATCGATATACTCCTCTGAGAACGACACAAGCGATATATTTCGATTTATCGATACTATATATAGATTTACCTTTAATAGAAGGACTCTAGAGAACAGCCGCGCTCCATTTCGTTCCATCCTTTTTGAAATTATATTGTGAGTTTCCATCGTCATTTTAAATTGATGGCAAGGTGGATATACTATATAAGGAAAGAAACAAAATTTTTTTCCATTGTAAACGAAAATATTTTCATCCAGCACTAAACGTTTCGGAAAACATTATATTACATGTCTGACTCAAAATATTTCTCATCTACTTTGACGAACATTTACTAAGTCATTTTTATTCATAAATAAGTAGTTTATGTCGGATTCAGTATACCAAAACTTTTTTGTAACATCTTTTGATTATTAAATCAGTAGTAAACGTCAATTGTAGTCAGACAGACATTATCTGAGTACTTTTCAATTAAATAGATAAATAATTAGGTTATAACCTGTCAATAATACTTTGAAATAATTTTATTCATTTTTAATTGCAACGTTGCAAAGTCAATTGCAACTTTACTGCAAACTTTAGAGTCTGATGTCAGTAGCGAATGTCAATTTTAGTCAGATAAAACGTTTCTGATCATTACAAGATTACATACTGAAAAAAGTGTTTTATTATTTATTCATTTATTTACGAATTTCTTTAATTGTAAAATTATTCCAAAACATCAATAGTTTTATTTAAAATAAATATTTAATCATTATTATTTTCTCATAGCAATTAAAATTAATTAATTAAAAACCTTTATATCAAGTTTCACAAAAATTAAAAGACCCATGACCAACTTTGATTTCTTTGAGAAAATTTGACCCTACTGTAACTTCTTTAAAATTATTTTCATCATTTCAAATTCAATTATTATTTTCTAGAATTTTTAACTAAAATTCTTCTTTAAATCAATTATTTTTAATAATTTTTGAAAAAGTTCTTTGAGAATTTTCAAATCCATTTCTTCATAGACACTTTTAAAAACAAATTTTAAAATAATTAAATTCTTGGGACGAATTTTAATATGTAATATTTTTAAGAATAATTACATTTTTCCAGGAATTCGATTAAAATTGTATTAAAAATAATTGAAATTCTGCGATGAATTTTATTATTTATGAAAAAAATTAAATTCCTTAAAACAATTTTATTATTTATGAAAATAATGGAGTTATTGCAAAGAAATTTATAAAAAATTTGTAAATAATTGAATTCTAGTGAACTGTGTATTATTTATGAAAATAAAAATTAAATGTTTGTGTGAAATTTTATCAAAATTTCTGAAAATAATTAAATTCTTTCAACAAATTATAATAACATTTTTAAGAATATTAAGGTGAAAGATTAATTAATTTTTAAGAATAATTCCACTTTTTGAAAAAATTTTATCAAAATTGTATTATAAATAATTGAAATTCTGCAATGATTTTTATTATATTTATAAAAAATAATTGAAATACTAATGAATTTCATTATTTATGAAAATAATTTTTGTGAAATTTTTATTATTTTTTAAAATAATTAAATATTTGCGTAGAATTTCATCAAATTTTTTTTAAATAATTGAATTCTTTTGTAAAATATTATTAAAATAATAGATATTTATTGAAAATCATTAAAATGAGGAAAATTTTTGAAAATAATTAAACTTTTGACAAAAATTGTATTAAAATTATATAGAAAATAATTGAATTTCGGAGAGGAATTTTATTGTTTACAAAGATAATTGAAATTTTGACGAGAATTTTTTTAAAATTTTGAACATTATTGAATTTCTGCAAAGAATTTTATTACTTTTAAAAATAATTAAATTTCTGCAATCATTTGTAATTTCTCAAAAATTTAATTTTTTTAGTTTTTATCTAAAATTCTTCTATAAATTCATTATTTTTAATAATTATTTAAATACCTATATTTTTAAAAATTTTAATTAATTTCAGAAGAATTTGAATTATTAAAATGTTTTTAAAATCTTAGTTCTTTTTTTCAATAAAATTGATTCAAAATTGAAATTTTATAAATAATTTCACAAATATAAAATAGTTCTTGAAGAATTAAACTATTTAAAAAGAAAGAATTAAATGTTTTGTACTAAAATTTGTGTCAATTTCATAGTTTATGAGGCAAACAAAAAAAAACACAAATCAAACAAAAAAACTTTCTTATGAATTTTAAAAGTTTTTTTATTTTTTCCAATACTTTTCAAAAAAATCCTTGACTTTTCCCGGATTCAGGGAATTTAGAGAAACGTCAGAGAATTTTATAACAAGTACAGGAAAAATATTCAAATTTTAGAATTTATAAGAAAATTCTAGAATTTATTCAAAATAATTTAATTTTTGAAAAATTATCATAAATTTTTTTTTAAATTATTTAACAAATAATTTTATATAAAAAATTCTCAAAAAATTTTTAATTAAATTTCTAAATTGTTTATAAATAATGATATTTCAAAAGTTTCAAATTAAAATTTATAAAAAATTGATCTGCAATAGGGTCATTTGGGGTAAATGTAAACAAGGGGTAAATGTAAACAGTAGATGTTTCAGCTAAATTTACAAATTTAAAAATAAGTACGACGTCAATATTTTTACCTCAGCTCACCTACAAGATGTTCTGAGTATTGCCAATATTTTATTTTGACAATTGGCAATGCCATAGTGTAAGTTATCTTTTAATGCAAGAAAGATTGAAAATCAAAGTTTTACTGTTTCAGTATTTTGTCTCGCATTTGCGTAAAAATAAATTTAAAAATCAAACAAAAATATGTAATTCTTCCTTATTAATGCCCTAACAAAAATTGACTTTGATTTTTGATTTTCGTCAATTTACTTAATAAATAATTAAGTGTTTACATTTACTCCGAGAATTCGAAAACTCGGGGTAAATGTAAACAGAACTTCAACTACATCTTAAAAAAAATAATTGAATAAATTTGCTTCTATTTCACTTGGGCAATGTAAATATTATATAGAAAAGGAAATTAGGTCCTCTTTAAAAAAAAAATTTGATAAAAAAAAAAAAATTTTTTTTTGAAAATTTGATTAATTTTTAAAAATATTTTTAGGTTCATCCGCCATTTTGAAAATTTAAAATTTGACTTCAAATTCGTATTCAGCGACCTCAAAAACCCTCTAGTAGCCAGATTCAAGCAAATTTGATCAATTTTTAAAAATATTATTTTTAGGTTAATCCGCCATATTGGATACACCATTTTGAAATTTAAAAATTTGATTTTAGATTTTTATTCAGCAACCTTAAAAACTTCTTTTTACCAAGTTGAATGAAAATCTATTAAAATTTGTTCAAGTTATTCAAGTTTTTACATTACTAATTTTGTAATGGTTGATTGTTTATTTATATGATACATTATCAGTCAACTGGTTGATTTACTATACATCTACGAAGAATTTTTTTCAGTTTTTCCATCCCTTAAAACAGTAGTATACTTGAAATAACTTGTTTCTGAAACCTCGCTTAACTACAGTGGTGTTTACATTTACCCCGAATTTTAGGAAAATTTCAAAATCTTGGGGTAAATGTAAACAGTCAGTTTTAGGCGATTCAGGTGCATCAATATTTCTTTGTACCTCATAAAATTTTTCTAGGGAACACTAGCCACAAGTTCATGCAAAAGAAATCCGTCCGTTTTACCTTTTAACAAAAAAAATTAATGTTTTTGGTGAAACATAGATATTCCGTTTACATTTACCCCAATTGACCCTATTAATTTTGTTGATCATTTTTCTCTCAATTTATTGAAAAAATTGAGTTTATATTTTGTCAAGAAGTCTAAAATATAAAATAGAAGAACATTGATATGCAAAAGTTTTAAAGTTTTAATATTTTTAAAATTAATTATTACAAAATACTCATAGAAATCGTTAAAAGTAAAAATTATGTTAGAAGTGACAGTCATCACGGAATTCGAAAATCTTTCCTTCCCTAAAAAACTAAAGAAGGCAGAACTTAGGTAAGACATTAACAACATGTGACTGTCAGAAATTCAATGTTAATATTTACGATCACTTTTCACTTTAAATATTTAATAATTTAAACTGAAATTTTGTAAGAAAGTCTGAAATATAATGAAGAAGGGCAGTGATGTGCAAAAGTTTTATTAATTCAAAAATAAGTTATTATAAAACACTTTGATATTCGTAAAGGGGAGAAATTTATTATAAGTGACCGTGACAACTGATTATTTTAACCCCTTGGCTGTCAACGAGATTTCCACTGTTTGGGCCAAAAGTATGTTCAAAAAAATTTTTAATGGATTTTTATGAAACTTGGTACCCTAAGGTTTCTGGGGTCGATGATTACGAATCTGACATCAGTTTTTCGAAAGTCAAAATGGCGGATCCAAGATGGCGGACAACGAAATAAAAAATTGATCAGATTGGCTTGAAACTGAATACTTGGGGATTTTCAGGGTCGCTGCTATGAAATCAGTTTTTCAAAATTCAAAATATCTTGTTCAATATGAAGGAAATTTTTTTTAAATTTATTGAATTTGTTTGAAACTGGTAAATCACATGCTGTTAATTGTTACTTCAAATTTATTTGCTCAAAAATAAAGTCAATTTGCAGTAAAAATAAAATAAATCGTCGCATTATTTTTTGGTTTTCGATTTTAAAAGCGTTGCGGACTTCAGCCTCATTATTTTACTGAAGAAGATAAAATTCGTTTTTCTGAATCGTAAATAATGTTGACCTAATTGCGCTGCAAATAAAGAACAATTGATTAACTATATTTTAAAGCAAAGCTCTTAAGTTTCACTCGATTCAATAACTATCATATATTTTATAAGGGCAAACTATTTCCATAATCCTGTATAATTTTAGTGTGTCGTGTGTGCGATAATATCGCAGGTGGCTGTGGCGTGTAGCTTATCTCGAAGGTTCTTGCTCGCTCTTTGAAGAGGTGTGGGTTTTCGTGGGATGTGTTTGCATTCCACCATGTTGAGTGAGAGAGGGGAGGGCGGATGGGGGTATTTAAGATCGCGCCAAGGGGTGGCTATTAATTATTGCAAGAGACACACAGCCTCATAATTAAGAGGTTGTATCGTCGGGAGAACATTCATGGAAGAAAACATGTATATGCGAACGGGCGGTTTAATGGGAGTGAGGGGAGAGTATAACAAGATGTCCTACTTGGAAATGCCAAGAATCCCAGAAGCTACTCTAAAACTGGATTTACGAGACAGTCGAGCTTAGAATTCGAGTTGCCGCAGACAACCCCAGAACATTTCCCACATCCTGTAACTATAACGTCAAATTCTGACACACTGTCTACAAATAAGCGTCGTTCACAAACTCGGTATTTAAATGGATTATTCCCTCTGACACTCGTCGCTCAACGCTCACTATTTCCCCGTCCGTCGGATGTACTTTACATTTTCGTATACAGCAGGCCTTGCGTATTTTTACTACTTGTTTTTTTGTTAATTTTCAAATACCTATACAAATTTTTATCCACATATTGCAAAAAAATACACTTTTTTGGTATAGGGGAAAGTAGGACAAGATCGGGTACTAAAAAGTAATTTACTGTTTACTTTACACAAAATCAAATATATAAATTCTTCTTCACATCCACCAAAACTGAGAAATTTCAAAAAATATAGAAAACATGGTTTTCATCATTTTTTGTAAATAGCTTCAATAAAAAAATGTGTTTAAAGGATGTCAAAAATTAAAGTAAGGTAGAGTGAGGTAAAAAAGCCATTTTGGTTTTATATTACAACTATTCAACTGTTTTACCAACCATTTAGAATATAAATTTAATTAAGTAACAAGCAACTTTTTATTCTAATTTAGATGTTGTATCGATAATATTATAGTTTTTATTTCAATTTTATTTTTTTGTTGCCCATTATGATGACTGTGAATCAAAAGCAGGTAAACTTTTAACATAAAATACAAATTTGCATGCTAAAAACTATTTAAAATCATTTATTTATCATATAAATAAAAGCGAAAAATATAAAAGCATAAAAATTTATAACAAAATATTTTGCCAAAATCACAAAATGTCTTTTCCTCTCACCAAGTGGTCGACGCCAACTTCAAGGACCTCAAAAAAGCCACTTTCAGTGCTTTCGTAAAACTCTCATAACTTAGACCTTTTATCGAATATAAAAAATGTCTGACAAGTATTTTGAGGCTTAATAATTAAACTTTCCGTACGTAGGTGAGGTTTACAAACGTTTATGGATCAACGATTAGAAAAAAAATATTTTTTAAGCAAAAATCAATAATTTTATTGTTTAAAAAATTACTCTTTTTTAAGTTATCAATCAAGAAACATTGTAAAAATTTTATTCACAAAAAATTCTATCAAGAAATTCAACTATTTTCTAAAAATTACTCTACAATATTTAAAAAAAACTAATTCTTAGAATTTTTTATTACCTACCTACAATTTTTTGAAATTATAGTAAAAATAATGTTATAAAAGCAGAAGTGTTTATTGTAATAAAAATTTATGAAATAAAAAAAAATCTCTATGAGGAAGTAAAGTGTTCATGAAATGAACACAATAAATTCATCTTTTAACTTGGCAGCGGTTTTTTAATTATAGCGAATCAGTGAAAAATGATTAATTTTTAAATTATTTATAATAATTGATTTTAAATGACATTCCACTGATTAAAATCGTGAGAATAAAGTCACTGATTAAATAATTAAATTTTGAATAGATTATAGTTACAATTTTTAAAAATAATAAAATAAGGTGCAAAAAATTTGAAATTAAAATTTAAAAAATGTTGATTTATGTGGAAAAACAATATCAATTATTTAAATATTTATTTAACAAACTTATTGTAGTTTTGAATAATTGGATTTTAAAATCAGTGAAAGATTAGGCAAATAAAGAGAAATTTTGGTGAAACACTGAATAAAATAAATTACTTTTTAAACTATTTTTGCGTCTTAAAATCGATCCTATGTCTGTATTATGTTGCAAAATTCATTTTTGAGGTAAAATTTTACACTTTATAAATTTCAACAGAAATAAATTAGAAAAGTTTGGAAATATATTCAAATTAGAAGAATAGTATCAAATTACTAAAAGAAAACTAAATAAATTTCAAATGCTGCCCTTTGAAAATATTTTAAAAAATTTATTATTAATATTAAATTTGCCTTATTTTAAAAAGAAGGAATTTATTACTTCCGCAATTTTCTTCTCTTTAAAAATCAGCTTACTGATTTATTGGCGTGGAATTTAAAATTTCATTTAAAAAAAACGAAATTTACATAGCCCTGATGGCAAAAGTGACACTCTTGTTACTTGGAAAACAACAATATAATAAAAAAAAATATAAAAACAGAAAAAATATATCGAGTGTCACTGAAGCGAATGACGAATTTTCATTGTGTATATGTGTGTGATTGCTGATTGGTGCTGTGTGCAACGTAGCGTCTCATCGGAGCAATTAGTAACTTCAATCTGATTGTATCGATTCATCGTTACCATTCGTTTGCAACCTTTGAGAGACCCTTTTTTTAAAAAAAAAGATAAATACATAAAATAATAATGTTCATCGCATATTTTTTGTTTTTAATTGTGATAGATAAAAAGCAATCAAGATACTAATTGGTGTCTGATAAATACTATGTTTTATTGTTCAACACGTGATCCATCAAGTTTTTCATTTGTTGAAATCTTTTAAAACTCTTTTAATTCCAATTAAATTTAAAACAATTTTTATTGTTTATTTTACAATTCAATTATAATAAAATTAAAATTAAAAAAAAATTTTTTATAAATAGTTGGATAACTTCATGTTGAAAATAATATTAGCATAATTCTGTATCCTCAATAATTGTTAGAAAAAAAGTAACAACCCTAAACTATGTTTTCTATGAATCTTCTTTATAGTCTGACTGGAACTTATTTTTACTACTAATAAGCAACAAATATAGAAAAATAAAAATTTATTTTCACTACTCACTTTAGAAGTGGTTTTTCCTTCGTCAGCAAAGATAAAAAAAAATTACAACTGAAACAGAAAAGTACAAAAATTTATTAATTTCGTCTAATTGTACATATTTTTCTACATTTTTTAGTTATTTATTCTATTATTATCCAAATAGTAACAAACCATATAAAAAATGGTAAATAATAGTCTTTAGTATATGAGAGGGAAACGTACCAACTGAAACAAGATAAAAAAACAGTTTCTATTAAATAATTTCATTATAAAGAAAAAAACATTCTACCGTAAGAGAGGCTAATTTCGCTCAATTTTTCAATTCTTTTTTAAATAACTTCGGGAAACGATGAAAGTCAACATTGGCACTGAAAATATATAATCTCTAACCCTTTTTCTTTCCTATTACTGCATAAAGAAATTAAAATATGTTGCAGAAAATTATTTATAAGCCTTTTTGTTGTGAGCGGCTTTACCTTTAAATGAGGGTAAATTCGCTCACCATTATTATTCTGGCAAAATATATTATGATCTGCAAAAATGAAACTAAATATTCTTTAGAATCAATAAAGAAAACAATTAAGAACAATGTCCAAAGTTATTGGAATAAATATTTAATATTGTTTTATCAATAAGTAAGTAGATTCAATCATTCAATCAAACGAACTCCTAAACATAGAAAATAAGGTTAAGTTTTACAGTTTAGTGCTTAAACCGTTTTAAATCGTTTAATTTTCAGTTATAAGAGTACTATTATTAAAAAATCGAATTATAAATTAAAATAATTAACATACTTAAAATATCCAGGCCCAAAACATCTTTTTTGTAGACTTATTTCGTGAGCGAATTTCCACAACAAATTTGAATTTTTTTTAAATTGATTTTTTGCAGAATCTATTTATTGCTTTCAGTTTTTTGCTTAATGAAAATCATGTTGGAGATACAGGAAATGTAATGTTTAGAAGGATTCAACTTAAAAATTTTGAAGTAAAGCTTTATTCCCAATTTTTTTATACTACTTGTTCAATATGAAAATTATTCACTTGTGGTTTAAATATAATTTTTATTGAAAGTTACCAATAAATTTGCTGCAAATAAATTTTAATTTAAAGTTTAGTATTTATATTAACCAAAACAATTGTAAATCTTAAATATTTATGTCTGAAAAGTATGTTAATCAAATTTTAAAAAATAGATATTGGCTGAGCGAATTTACCCTACACGAGCGAAATTAGCCTCACTTACGGTACTTCAATTTCAAATGAATAAAAAATAAAATTCAATGAATTTACGAATTTTAATTGAAAATAATTGTCCCCACCTTTTCAAGTGTGAATTAAAAAAGAAAAGAGAGAAATTACGACAAAATTGTGTTTGCAAATCACGCTATATTCACGCTTAATAAATTGCATTAACAAAAGAAAAAAAAGAAAAACTGTACTTCGATATAAACACATGCAATTTTATATTTATATAAATTTCAGTGAAACGCGAGTAAATGGGAAATTTTTAACACGATTTTTCAACCTTTTAACGCAGATTGATCCCAATTGAGAAATGCTATTCAAACGTAATTCGTGAAGTAAATGGCGAGCGAGCGTGTGTCTGTCAAAGTCGATCTACAAAAAGCAATCCCTAAAAGCGAATGACCACCAAGCAAATATTTGACATTAGTTATACATCATTCCAAATCAGAGTTCGTCCATTCGAAAACGTTTCCTATTCAAATTTCGCATATAAAGTGAAATTATACTTTTCTGTTAGCAAAACAAAAAAGAAATTCTTTTCATTTTTTTTATTCTCGTCTTTAACGAGAAGGTAAGGTTGCAAATAGAAACTTGTTAATGGACAACTGGATTTAATCTACTTATCTTAATATTATAGTAGTTTAACTGAAAAAAATTTTTTTTGTCTAAAAATAAGTAAATAAAAGTAATGAGTAAAAGTCAGGGATTTTAATTAAAAGTAGGTACTGAAAAAAATTAAATGTTTAGAATTCATAAGAAAATTCCAAATTTTTGTGATTTTTGTTGTTTGACTCATAAACTATGAAATTACCACAAAACCTTCAATTTTTCCTACTAATGACAATAACTTCTAATTAAATAACTTTATTCATAAATAGATGAACTTCAAAAGTATTAATTTGAATAAATCTACTATTTTAATTTAATTTTCCTAAAGAATTTAATTGTTTAAAACAAATTTCGATAAAATTCTACGAAAACATTTAATTATTTTCATATAAATAGTCAAAATTCACAATAATTCGATTATTTACAAATTTGTTATAAATTTCTTCGTAATAATTTTCATTATTTTCATAAACTATACAATTTTTACAGAGATTCAATTATTCTTGTAAATAATAAAATTCTTTTTAAGAATTCAATTATTCTCATAAATAATAAAACTCATCGCAGAATTTCAATTTTAATCGAATTCCTCGAAAAATTTAATTATTCTTTAAAATTCTATTAAAATTCGTCGAAAGAATTTAATAATTTTTAAAAATTTATTGATAAAATTCTTTATGAGAATTGAATTTTTGTAGAATTTTCTAATAAATATTGGTAAAAAAATGGATTTCAGTTAAAATTTTAGATATAATCATTAAACATTAAAAGCATTACAGAGTAAATTTTTAGAAATAATGTAATTTTTATTAAGGTATTAAATTAAATTCTTTGAAAATCTAAAATTTTTCATACTTTTAACTAGCAATTCTGCAGAATTAATTTTTTTTAAAAAGTTTAACTGAATTTAAAAAAAAATTATTTAATGTTTTTATTTTCTAATATATAATTAATTAAAGAATTTACGAAAGAACGAAATTCCATGTAAAATTGAATTGTAAACAAATGGATTTAAAAATTGTTAAAAAAACTTTTTCAAAAATTATTAGAAATAATTGATTTAAAGAAAAATTTTAGTAAAAAATTCTAAAAAATAATAAGTGAATTGAATTGATGAAACTATTTTGAAGTTATAGTAACAATATTCTTATATTATAATATAAAATAATGATTTTATCACTCGGCCATTTTTAATTATTATAAAATATGAAGAAATCGATGCCTCCGAGTCAAATGCATTTTTCTCCAAATGAGGAATTAACTATTTACTATTAGATTATACTATTTAAAATTTGCTAATAGAAAGAAAATATTTGTAAGTCAGGCACAAAAATTTTCAATTTTCAATATTTTAAATTCAAAAGTGATTTGAATATATAAATTATATTTGAATCAATAATTTCAGTATTTAAAGCGAATAGCATTTAATTGATGTAAGTAAAAAATAGCTATTCAAGGACAAAGAATTTTAAATTCTTACTTATACAGTACAGTAGTAAAATACATTTTCCGTCAGACATAGTACCTATCGACTTCTAAAAATTTAACGTTAGTAGGAAAATTTTCTCTCATTCAGACTTTTTTTCTTTGAAATTTTTTTTCAGTAAATAGAGCCTAATTTTCGCAAGACAGAACGTTTATGTAATATTCGTTTTATTTTAAGGAGTAAAATATAGATTCAGTGAGTAAAATCGCATCAAATTAATATTTATTGTGTATTAAATTGTAAAATATTTGCTTTATTAAGCTAAAACAATTTATATCCATGTGAATTTGTTTTTAAATTTGCCTTTATTTAATTTCATAAATACAGGAAATTAAATTATGGTTTTTTTAAATTCTCTGACTGAACTAAATTTAATTACTGCGATACACAAATTAACAAAAAAATAAACAATATTTTCTCCAAGTTTGACTAATAATTTTTAAAATAAGTACAGTAGTAGTTTAATTTTGTCCATCGTAAATTGACTAACTACTGATTCCCTTATCGCGTTTGTCAACCTCTAAATTGACTTTTACTAATTTTCAAATTAAAAAAATTTGGACCACTTTTGTTTGCCTAAAACTATTTCTAACTATACTGGGATTCAATTTAACTTTTATTTACATTTCATTTTTTTTTACACTAACAGTTTTGATTTTCACTAATAATATTTCTTTAACAGTCCGACATTTTAAGTATATTTTTAGTAGTAAAAGATTTAATTCATTAGTAAATTTAGTTAGTAGTAAAACGTGGTTTCAATCAGGTAAAGCGTTTAAAATTTTTGTTACGTTATTAGTCAAGTTAGTCAGTAGTAAAAACCAATTTTCGTAAGTTTGAATTGAAATTGAATTCGATAATAATTTTAAAAAAAAATTTAATTCTTTCGTTAAAAAGAAAAAAAAGTAAATAAGAAACTTATTCTTAAGGTTAATTTAAAATCAGTAGTAAAAGTCAATAATAGTCGCACAAGCGCATTTATTCTGGTTATTCAAATATTTTAGTAGTAAAGTGCAGTTTCAGTGAGCCATAAAGTATCAGTAGCAAAATACAGTATTAGTCAGACAAAGATCCAAAGTTTTCGTTTAAAATTAATAGTAAAATATAATTTCAGTCAGCCATAGCTATTAAAGATTGTAATATATATTTCTTAGTGATAAAAGGCAGTTTAAGTCAGACAAGGGATTTTAAATTATCATTTATTTAGCAGTATAACAATATTTTAGTAGTAGAACATCGTTTTTGTCAGACAAACGGTTAAAACTCGTTTATAATTTATTGTCAGTAGTAAAACCCATTTTCTGTCGTAGATAGTATCGATTGTTGTAAATCTGGGGTTAGTGATAAACTTCTGTCTCATTCAGACAGTATGAAAATTTATCAGCAGAAAAGCATAATATTTTAGTCAGTCCAAAAGTTTATAAACTTTGTTAATTTACTTTAAGTAGTAAAAACAGTCCGACGAAATGTTTGAAATTGTAATTTATTTGATATTAAGTAGTGAAAGACTTGTTTAGTCAGACAAAAATGTCTCTTTTGTAAACGCATGTGAAAGGAAAAGATATTTTTTTCATTATTCTATTTTTTCAGATCGTTTTAATCTCTAGCTTACATGAAATTATCGTTAAAAACCGGAATTTTTTAACGCTTATTTTCCACATTTATATAAAGACTTCTCAAGAGAGAGAGAGAGAGAGAGAGAGAGAGAGAGAGAGAGAGAGAGAGAGAGAGAGAGAGAGAGAGAGAGAGAGAGAGAATCTATATGCTGACTTTCGTTCAGAATTTTCGTTTTAAAAAATTGAAAGCACGTTTTATAAAAGGATTAAAAAGAGTAAAAGAGAGAGAAATAAGGGAGGAAGGGGAATTTACTCCCGCGCGACAGAATCAGTGGGTTTTTCAAGTGGAAGAGTAAGAATCCGGGAGCCAGAAGGCCATAGGCTGGCGACGAGATTTAATCATTTAATGGAGTTAAACGTACCGTTAAAACCGTATGAAACCTTGATAGAGGAATAGAAATCTCAGCATTGTTATTTTCTCAAGTTATAATATCTCGCGATATCTCGCGTCCTTTCATTCTATTCAGAATACGGGCAAAATCGATAGATAAATTTCTTATTGATTTTAAACATGACTTCACCGATTGAAGCAATTTTTTCCATGAATAATTTTTTCTATATAGTAATTCTGTTTTCTTTTTTTTTATAAGCATTATACCTATATAAGTAAACTAATTATATATTTATAATAATAATTATTATTCACAGTTGCCACAGGTCAGGGAAATCAGGATATTCAGGGAAAGAAAAATTGTTCATCAGGAAGTTAGGTAATTTTTTTTAAAAGTACTGAGAAAATATTAAATTTCTAGAATTTATAAGAAAAATGAAAATTTTAAATTATTTTTGTCCAGCAACAATTTTAAAATGTTGAAAAAATTTAATTTAATTTTCAATTTTTTCCAGGAAAAAAAAATCTGACTCCGTTTACACCTTAAATTCAGCCCATGTATTTCACATAAGTCTGTTCTTGTTTAATGGGGAGCTTTACACCTTAAATTCAGCCACAAAAATAGGCTGAAAGTAAGACTTTTTTTAGTGTGTAGGCTAGAAATGCTAAAAAATACCATTGTTGTTCAATTTTTGTATATGGAAATTCTTTTGTTTATTTTTCTAACTAATTTCAAATCAGATATAATGAATTTTCATAATTATAAAAAAATTGAATAAGAATAGTATTTTTTAGCATTTTCAGCCTGAAAACAAAGATTAAAAAATGATTCAAAAATTATAAAAATCAATTTTTTTATTGGGCAATTTTTTTTTTGATTTAAAAACATATTTTCTACAAAATTACGCATGGATTTAAAAACCTACAAATTTTTAAGAAAAATAAAAACACAAAACGGATCAAAATATTTTCTGAGCGGTTTTATTTTATGATTATTGGATTCCTCACAAAAAATTACCTAAAAATAATTTTGTGGAATATTAAAATTATTTTCTTGATATAGTTAAAAATAACGATGTAGCCTTCCCTTAATTAGAATTTATTTTAAATAATTTTATTCTTGAATAACTATCAAAAATTTATTATTTTCTAAATAAATTCATTTAAAAATCCAAAAAATAATAGAATTTTATAATTTTTCAATATTTATAAATTAATATCAATAATTAGCAAAGCTAGCTATTAAATTTATTATTATTATTATTTAAATTACAAGTTTTTTTATTTTTAAATATTAACTTCAATTGTTGAATAATTTCAGATTCGAAATTTAAAAAATTTAACTTTAATAAAATTCTTCAAAACACTAATTATTTAAAAAAAAAATTAGTATAAAATTCTTCGTACGAGATTCCATTTTCAATACAATTTTAATAAAATTTTTCGAAGAAACTCAATTATTTTTAATAAATTTTATATAAGAATTATATTATTTTCAATAACATTTTGAATATTAAATTCGTCGAAAAAATATGCAAGAATTCAATTATTTTTATACATATAATAAAAGTAAGATGTAATATAATTTATCACAAAATTATTGAATTTCAAATGATTTAAAATTTAAAATTCTTTAAAATTATAATTTCTGTGGAAAAATAATAATAATGATTAAATATTGATTTAAAAAAACTGTTGATGTTCTGAATAATTTTAAAATTAAAGATACTTAAAAATAAATGTATTACAAACATTTTTTCGTGTACATCTAATTTTTTTAGAGTGAATTAAAATATTCTTTAGAGTCAAGGAAAAGTCCAACTTCTGTTTGGAAATCAAGGAAAAATTAAATCAAATTTTTGTAGCAAACCTGTTTTTACTATTATTATTATCATCATTATATAGTTTCATTATATAAAAATGAAATCCATACTCACCTACCTATGTAGATCTGAATAAAATTTGAATACACCTTGATGAACAAAGACATATTTTTTCCTCTTTTTAACAAAAAATAGGTTATTCATTGTAATTTACAGTACATTATTATAAATATGTATAAAGATGATACAAAAACCCATACTCGTATTAAAAAATTTAATTATTAATTAAAATTGTCAATGTGTCAATGCTGAGTATTGAATAGTTGAAAGGTTTTAAAAAATATCCAAATATATATTACAGAAGGAAAATTTTTATCAACGAAACTAAAAATGTTATTTAAAAAATATTTTTATAGTAATTTTGTCTATATTTTCAACTAGCTGTTGTACCAGTCTTCGACGGGTAGAATATTGAAATTCTATAAAGAATTTTTTAATTTCTTAAATGTATTAAATAACATTTTTGTCCTACCTGCACGGAAAGTATGTCATTTCGGGCACTTAGAGCGGGCGCAAAGTAACTCATTACCACCCAGGGGTAGGGGAAGCGGGCGCAAAATATTTTGCGCCCGCTTCCCCTACCTTCAAGCAGGCGGAAGAGTATTTTGCGCCCGCATGTTAATTATTCGATTTTCTTCATTAAAATGTGATATTTTCGAGTTTCTTTTTATGTTGACTATAAAAATGCAAACATTTTCAACTTGTTTTATTTTGTCTAAAAAAATGTGCAATTTTTTTCGATTTTCTCAAAAAAAAAATTATGACACATTTGGTTTTGTTCACATTTCGGTTATAAAAATTGGCAATTACTATATTTCCAGAATACATTGTTTTCTTATTTCTATATTAAAACTTGTATCATTAAAGACTTCAAAGAGTTAACATTTATATAGAGTTTAATTTTTAACTAATATGAGCGTTTAATCGTGCGTGCCCTCAATGACATACTTTCCATGCAGTTAGGACAAAAAATTATGTTAGCATCATGGGCGCAAAGGTGATTACGACTCTGGCGAAATCACCTATTTTGCGCCCTTGATACGAAAATAACTATTTTACCCTTTAAGACACTAAAATCTATTCGAATTTTTAAAAATTCAACCTCAAACAAAATAATTTAATTCATTTTCTAGAAAAATAAAAAAAAAAAATTATTGAGTTTATCTTGTTTTATTGCAATTAACATAATTTCTGAAAAAATTTACATGTTTTAATGTTCTTTGAATAAAGCTGAAACTAGCACCCAGTTAATTACTTAAAATTTCATGTTGGGTTGTAAACAAAAAGATTATTTTGCTTTAAAATTTAATTTTCAAAATTAAGTTGACAGTTTCAGTTTTATGCATTTTGAAATTTTTTAATGGTAATTTTACTTGTAATTTAAATATCCAATATTCAGTAATGTGATATTTATCTCCAAAAATAGGTTAGTTTTTAAATTTAATCTGAGAGAAATGATAATGATAATTTAGAAATTGAAGAGATAAATAAATACCAATAAAAATTACATTAAATTGTTATAACAATATTCAACTAAAGAGTAATTATAAAAAAATATTTAACATAAAAAATTTTATTTTGGCTTTTAAATTCGAATTTATTATTTTGAAATGTTATTATGAAAATATAGTACATAGCAGTAATTAATGTAAAATTAAGTTAAAATGTGACTTGGTAACTTTAATTTCACGGTTAAAATTCTTATTCTTCGTTGTTACACATGTTTTTCGAAATTTTTACTATTTCGGAAGTAAAGTTGAACTGTTTGCAAAATAAATTTTACTGTTTCCAAAGGAAATTGAAAAAAAAATTTAGATTTCACCTTGTAAATAATAAAAGTTACTTTATATTTTTCTTTCCCCATCTAAATATAAATAATTTACAATTCGAAAAGTAGCCATCAGGACTTTTTCTTGTTTCATCAATCTTAGATGATATTCATGTATTTCTAAAAGTAACAAATTGTTTTTTACCTTTAAGATTTTTCCATTTTAAAATTGGTTTTCCCTCAACGTTCGCAAATGTTTTTCGTTTCTTTATTTTTTTTTCTTTTCTTTTTCATCAAAGCCAAAGAAGTATTTTTGTTAAATATTTATGAGTGGAATGTAAATTGTCTCCGAGTAAAGTTGGAGAGAGCTTTTGCAAGAAACGTAACTGCTATTTAGATCAACATGTTTCGCAAGTAAGGGTCCGCATTTCGTAACCGAGAAGTTACACGGACAGAGGGTGTGCAACAAAATAATAAAAAAAAAATTCCAACATTTCAAACACACTCAAGTCCAACGATATTATAATTAATTTACGTTCTCATTAATTACATTTTCTTGTAAATCTAAATTAGGTTTAAATTAAAATCAAAATTACTTCAATAATGAATAGATGTTGTTTTTCGTTCCGACTTAGGGGCCGTTCAAAAAATACGTAACGCTATTTTTCGGAAATTTGGACCCCCCCCCTCCCCCCATGTAACGCAATGTTGTATACATTAGCGCCATTTTTTCTGCTGACCGTAACAAATAGCTTGACCCCCCCTCCCTCCTATCTAAAGCAATACATATTTTTGAACGGCCCCTTATTTGAGTAATTTATTTTGTATAAGATGTTAATGACTGAAGACTTAAATTAAATATTAAATAATTAAAATTACTTATTAATTTTAATTCACTATTAATCATTAAAAAAAATTTTTTTAATTTTTTATATTTTCTTTTTATTGAATGAAATGAAATTATTTTAGTTTTTGTATTTAGGTTTTTTTGTTACAAAATATAAAATAAAGAAAATGGTTTTAGGTCTTTCGTACAAAATAAAAAAATTATTTATTCATTGATTGAATTAACTAATTAAAAATTTAAAAATTGATAATTAAAATTCATGTTTACAATGATTATAAACTATTTGGTAAAATCAAAATTCCAGCAAATAATTTCACATAATATGTCAAATTTTAAAAACGAAATGAATATAATTGTAACAAGTACAATTGACCCATGAATTGTAATTAGAAAATTGAAAATTAAAATAGAAATTACAAATTTTCGCAGCTATTGTAAATTAATTATTATTAAATCAATATGAAAATTCAGACAAACAATTTATTGATATTAATTAGTAAAATTGATAAAAAAATAGGGGATTACAAAATAATAATTACAAAAGGAATTATTTTTTGAATAATTATTCAAAAATAATATAATTACAATTATAAGCAAAAATGTATAAAAAGAAAAAAAAGAGAAAATTGTAGCGATGGTTATAATATGTACATACAAGAACGCCTGTATTTAAATGGTTAAAAACTTAATGCGATAACAAAAACAAGAGGAAGCTCTTGAGTCAAGTGGATGAAGTTTGAATTACATTTTGGGTTGTGGGTGAACACTGTATATACATATGTGTACTGTGTGTACATACAGAGACTGAGATAATTCAACAGTAGGGAGAGAGGAGAATCGAGAGTGTCGTTTATCGTTACAATGATACGAACCACTCTACACTCGGCTTCATTATCAAACATCCACCTATCGATGCAATCGTGTACAATTTTTATTTACATTGACAAAAGTACATTCCCTTTTTCTCTAAAAACTTTCCACTTTTCGAAAGAGACAAATTACTTTCTTTTACGATTATTCCCTTTTTTCTCTCTAAAGACTTTCCATTTTCCAAAATGTACAATTTAGTTTCTTTTAAAATTATTAATATTATTATAATCATTTTATCAAAATTATGAAAATGACTGTACAAAAGATCAGTTACGATTGCCACGTTTTCCCAAAGTTACACTAAAAAAATTTATTTTATTAAAATAAACAATTACTTGTCTATTATCAAATAAATATTTACTTAAGTAAAACAATTTTTTCTATTTCTGACAATAATTTTTTTTAAATAACTTAATTCTATTGAAGAACTGCCATAAAGTTATTACCTACTTATAAATCATTTAATAAAGTAATTTTTTGAAAAATTTTCACGCAATTTTTTGAAAGAATTCAACTATTTTAACAAATATCAAAATTCTTTCAAGAAATTAAATTATTTTCAATAATTAAAAAAACAAATTTTCCACAATATTTTAATTATCTTTATAAATCGCAAAATTCTTCGCTGAAATTCAATTATGATCAGGAATTCGTATAAAATTCATTAGAAAATTCAATTATTTTCATAACAAGATCACAAGAATTCAATTATTTTCAAAATGATAAAATTCTTTGAAATTCAATTATTTTCAAAAAATCTATAAAAATTGTCAACATTTCAATTATCTTTATTAAATGAATATTAAAATTCTTCGAGAAAATTAAATTATTTCCAGAAACTTTTATTAAATTCATTGTAAAATTCACTGGATGCCCCCGTTCATATGGTTATTGAAAAACAAATGCAAGATCATTCTTATTCATTTTTTAGTGCAAGACAATTCTTATTCGATTTTCCGTGCAATAAAATGCTTATTCAAAATAAATCTTTTTAATATTGTGTAATTCTTTTTCTTTTTTAATTGGTTCTAAAAAATTTTGAGAAATTCAGATTTCTTATTTTTACAACTATTATTTTTGAACAGAATTTTTAATTTTAAAAAATTATAAATTAGAAAAAAAACATTATTTTTCACTTCAAATAAACATTTTTTTAACTTACAAAAAAGGGATGATTTTTTTATTTATTTTTTTTGTATTTAAAAAAAAGGGACAAGGGAGAAAATACCCATTTTTTTGGTGCTACAGGAAAGAAAAAAAGAGTAAAAACTTTTATTTAGTTCCAATTTTTTTTTAAATTTTGTCTCCTACCTCACGCGGTATGACGTATTCGACAGGAAGAGGGACGATGTTTCGCCCAGAAGCACGTTTCAACGTTGGTTCTCGCCAGCCTATATTGTCGTCATAAATCTAACAACGCGGTTCAACATTAACCCCCCGCGACTGCCGCTTGTACTTCCGACACCAAGCAACCTCCACATCCGATAAAATGTTACCAACCCGTTTTCATATAAACTTCGTTCGCGGTTATTATTTATCCGAATTTAATAAACTTCTAAAAAAAATCTCATTCTCACGAACAAAAAAAAATCCAAGTAAAACAAAAATTAATAATTTAATTTACATATTATTTTCAATTATAGTGCATTAATAAATATCTTTAATAAAAAACGAAATCTATCAACCACATTACTAATTTAATTAAAATTATCTTAATTTTTAAAATAATTTTTTTACGATATTTTAAAAATTGATTTTTACAGAATAAATTAAGAGAAACAAAACTAATTTCTGGTTTTGATAAAGTATGACAAAAAAATATTTTCATTTTATTTAAATTTATCGATTTATATTAAATTTGAGAAAAACAAACGAATAACACTATAAAAATAAAATTCCCCTTTTGTAAATAATATTCTATTTCCATTGAAATTTAGGTACAAAATAAAACTTTGGCTCAAGAGAGAATTCGACTAGTGTGCAAATATTTCTGTATTTTTTTTTTTATTTTTTGTTCGCAACTTGGAGCTAGCGAATTTGAAAGCAAACGGTATTATTCAATCGATGGGAATATTGCATCGAATGCACTCGTCAAGACCGAGGAGAAATTTCAATTTCCCTTTTTACTATCGTCTGTCTCTCTCTCTCGCTCTACTCTCTCACTCTCTCATCCTCGAGTTGTACAGGAATAATCCGCTTTACAAACTTGAATTTCTCGTTATAAATATTTACCAAATTTTTCAAAGAAAGAATCTTTCCCAAAGGAATAATTTTTTTTTCGAAACGGAACACTTTATGCCAATCTGTATATCAGTTGGTGAAAAAAATCAAAAACTGATTTTTTACCTCTCTTATAAAAGTAATCTTTCATCTGTGTACTTTCATATTTTTTTTACTTTCCTTGGAAAAAATAAATTTTAATTTAGTTTTTTAAAAAAACACCTACTTTTAAAAATATAATTTCTAGAAATTTTTTATTAAAAATTTTATAGATTTGCCAACAAATGTTATTTAACTGCAAAAATTGTTCTTCATTTTCATTATTTTTTTTACTTATTTATTATTTTCTTTATTATTACTTCCTCATAGAGGAAGTATTGTAATACCGAAATTTTTTGAGTTCGATTTTTTGACATATCTTTATGTTATTTGACCTCAGGAGTTCAAAAATGACAAAATTTTTTAAAATGTCATTCCGTATGTGTGTGTGTGTGTGTAAACATCACATTTTCATAAATATCTCGAAATCATGAAGAGCTTTTGGGCTGGATTTTTTTTTAAATTGTAGATCTCACCTGCGGACATAAAGCGAGAGTACTTTCTGATATATTAATAAAGTTTAACTAAATTTTTTTTTATTTTTAATTTTCCAAAAAAACGTTTTTTGCCCATAACTTTAAAAAAATGTTAGGACACCTATAAATGTTTTTCATAATTTTGTAGAGTTTTTTTAGACGCATCTTTTGAGCCCTAATTGAAAATTTTTCGTCCATATTAACCGGAGTTATTAAACTTTTAAAAATCAAAAATTTTGGAAAATAAGACTTTTTGAAAATTTTGTTGAAAAACATTGAAGTAACTTTAAAATTATCGTTATCAACTTGTAGAGCATTAAAAAACGCTTCGATTGACCTATTTTTGAAAATAATTCGATAATAAATTTCTAAATTATTGGTATTTTAAAATCCAAAAATTGTGAAAAATGACATTTTCTCAACTTTTTTGTTTGAAAATTTTTGTTTAACTATTAAATTATTGTAACTATCTTGTAGAGTATTTAAAAATAAATTGATTGACCCAAAATTCAATCACTTTTACCATATTTATAAAAAGTTATTTGTATATTTCTATTATTTTTATCTCTATGAGGAAGTAAAGTGTTCATGAAATGAGCACCAAAATTATACAAAAAAATATACAACTTGGCAGCGGTTTTTATTTTTTTTACTTTTATTCATTTATTCTTATTTTTAAGAATAAATAGGACAAGCATATAAATATTATATATCTTATATATTTATGTATTTACAAAATGGAGAAAATGGAAAACATATATTTCCATTAAAATAAATTCAATATTTATATATATATATAAAACATATTACTTTATAGCGTATAAATTTATATCAAATATTTTTCTTTGTTGCAGAGCCATGACAGCTGGCAGGGCCATGACAGTGACCAGGTAAAAATGTTCAGAAAAAAATATTATCCATACTTTGCCGTTAATGAATATAAAGCTTTGCATGGTCTGTTATTTTTCTCAATAACTGCATGAGATTTTTTTTCTTTTTTTAATTCATACGCGTAACACCTTTTTTCCATTTACCCATTGTGTATCTATTTTTCCCTTTTAAATACAAAAATGCAAGTCAAATCGTAAAAACAATAAAAAATTGCACTCTTTATAAAATATCTCCATAAATACAATTCATAGTATTTTCGTTTTTAGAAAAATACAATTCTACCAATACTTAATTATTTAGTTAATACTGGTCTTTAGTACTAGTTTATTACTTTAGTCTTTAGTACTTAATTTACCACTTATTAGTTAAATTTAGAAATAATTAGTAAATTAATAGTAAATTATTAAAATGCAGAGTTGACACAAAAATTTAATTTTGTTTTTCCCTGATTTCCAGACAAAATTTTGACTCTTTTTCTGAACCTAAAAAGTATTCTGATTCACTCTTAAAATGATTTGATACTCAAAAAAAATTTCTATTAAATTTACTTACAAATTTCTTTAATTTTAAAATTATTTGAAAACATCAATAACTTCTTTTTTAAATAAATATTTTATCATTATTATTTTTCCATAGAAATTAAGATTTTCAAAAATTTCAGATTCAAACCTTCTGAAATTCAACAACTTATAATAATTAAAGATGACCGAGTGATAAAATTATTATTTTATATTATATATGGGACATTCTACGTCAACACAGACAGAGCTCTAAACAAAAATTGCTTTGATGGATTTAAACGTTCTAGGGCTTAAAAGATTTCTACGTTCATGTACTTTAAGTTGCCGATGGGCGTTTTTTGAAAAATTCCATTTCCGATGCCAATAGAACTGTCAAAAGTCAAAAGATTCAAAAATCTCAAAATACTTTTATGAATTAAAAGCAAAAAACGAGGTAAATAATTCTGTAACTCATTCTTTATCAGTTTTTAGGGTTCCCGAATATAAATCTAAAGTTTTTTTTTAAAATCCAAAATGGCGAATTCAATATGGCGGACAAAATTCAAATTTGATCAGATTCGATTAAAACTTGTTACTCGGGGGTTTTTAGGGTCGCTGATTACGAATCTGAAGTCACTTTTTAAAAATTCAAAATGGCGGATCTAATATGGCAGAAAAAATTTTCAAATTTGATCCGATTTCCTTAGAACGTGTTACTCGGGGGCTTTTGGGGTCGCAAATTATGAATATGAAGTTACTTTGTAGAAATTCTAAATGGCGGATCAAATTTTTTAATTTTATCAGATTTAATTTAAAAGTGTTACTCGGCGGTTTTTAGCGTATCTGATTATGAATTTGAAGTCTCAAACACAAAGTAACTTCATATTCATAATCTGTGACCCCAAAAGCCCCCGAGTAACACGTTCTAAGAGAATCGGATCAAATTTGAAAATTTTTTCTGCCATATTGGATCCGCCATTTTGAATTTTTAAAAAGTGACTTCAGATTCGTAATCAGCGACCCTAAAAACCCCCGAGTAACAAGTTTTAATCAAATCTGATCAAATTTGAATTTTGTCCGCCATATTGAATTCGCCATTTTGGATTTTAAAAAAAAAACTTTAGATTTATATTCGGGAACCCTAAAAACTGATAAAGAATGAGTTACAGAATTATTTACCTCGTTTTTTGCTTTTAATTCATAAAAGTATTTTGAGATTTTTGGACCTTTTGACTTTTGACAGTTCTATTGGCATCGGAAATGGAATTTCTCAAAAAACGCCCATCGGCATCATAAAGTACATGAACGTAGAAATCTTTTAAGCCCTAGAACGTTTAAATCCATCAAAGCAATTTTTGTTTAGAGCTCTGTCCGTGTTGACGTGGAATGTCCCATATTATTAGAAAAAAAACTTGAAATAATTTCAAAAAAATCCAATTAAACTTTTTCAAAAAAATATTTCTACAGAATTGTTAGTTAAAATATTTTAATTTGAAACCTTTTCAAAAATCAATTATTTCTAAAAATTCATGCCATAATGTTTGGGCAGTTCCATACGAAAAGCAAATGGTGGATCACCGATTTTTCTTAAAGTTTGTAATTTTGTAGTACTTGGGGTACTAAATAACTGCGACAAACAGTTTTGCAAAAAAAAATTTTTTTTGCAAGATATTTAGATTTGAAAAATCGGAAACTGAAAAAAATGACTTTTTTTGAGAATTTTTATTTCGAAAGCTATTGATTCTACAAGAAAAAGTCATTGATTCAAAATTGTTGAGAAAATGTCAATGTTTTATAATATTAAAAAAAAAGTTAAGAAAAATTAATTTTCCAACAATTTGTTTAAACAATAATTTTTTATTGTTAAAAAAATAGCAAAGGACATCATGGAATTTTCTAGAAAAATTATTTTCTCAAAATTTGAACCTTTCTTAATAAGTAGTTAAATTTTTAAAGAAGTGATTTTTGATGTTTTTGAGAAAAAAATTTTTGAAGTTTGCGCTACGAGTTTTTGTGCGTTGCGCTAACTAAGCAGCGCCTATATCAGTGTATTTTAAAAGATGATATGACCTTTACTGTTTGCCCCTAATACATTTATTAATTATATACGTACACTCCCGCTCAATAACTTTTGCCCACCCTACAGCGATTGAAGGCTTTACAAAAAGTTTTGTATTTTGTTTATTATTAAAGATAAAAAGCTCAAAAAGGTCTCTTTTTAAAGCTCTTTTCCTGAGCTTTAACACTGTATAAAACAAAAATTAAAAAAATTAATTTGTTAATGTTTAAAAAATGTTATTGCAACATAAAATTTTTCGTTTTTTTTTGTTTTTTTTAAAGTGATACAGTTTGATAGGAAATGGTCGCATTTTAATCCCACATATATTTTCTGAAAGCTAGTTTTATCACCTTTAAAATGCATTTTCTAAAAATTTTATACGATAATTTTTAAGAAAAATATGATTTTTTGTTTAAAAAAATAGCCATTTTTTTCAATTGTTGATAACTCTAAAACGGTTACTTTAGGAAAAAATTTTTAAGAACATAAATTATTCCTTTTTATGTGCAGAATTACAAAAAAAATATTAAAAATTTTTTATTAAAAAAAATTTTTTTGACTTTTTTTGAAAAAAAGAATTTTTTTCAATTGTTGATAACTCAAAAACGGTTACTTTAGGAAAAAATTTTTAAAAACTTAAATTATTCCTTTTTATGTGCAGAATTAAAAAAAATGCTTGTTGTAGTAAGTGTAAAAAGCGAGTTTCTACAATTAAAACTAAAAAATATAAAAAATGAAAAAATTATTTTTTTCAAAAAAAGTCAAAAAAAATTTTTGGAAAAAAAAATTTTTAATATTTTTTTTCTAATTCTGCACATAAAAAGAAATAATTTATGTTCTAAAAAATTTTTTCCTAAAGTAACCGTTTTTGAGTTATAAATAATTGAAAAAAAAATTTTTTTTCAAAAAAAGTCAAAAAAATTTTTTTGAAAAAAAAATTTTTAATATTTTTTTTCTAATTCTGCACATAAAAAGGAATAATTTATGTTCTTAAAAATTTTTTCCTAATGTAACCGTTTTTGAGTTATTAACAATTGAAAAAAATGGCTATTTTTTTAAACAAAAAATCATATTTTTCTTAAAAATTATCGTATAAAATTTTTAGAAAATGCATTTTAAAGGTGATAAAACTAGCTTTCAGAAAATATATGTGGGATTGAAATGCGACCATTTCCTATCAAACTGTATCACTTTAAAAAAAACAAAAAAAAACGAAAAATTTTATGTTGCAATAACATTTTTTAAACATTAACAAATTAATTTTTTTAATTTTTGTTTTATACAGTGTTAAAGCTCAGGAAAAGAGCTTTAAAAAGAGACCTTTTTGAGCTTTTTATCTTTAATAATAAACAAAATACAAAACTTTTTGTAAAGCCTTCAATCGCTGTAGGGTGGGCAAAAGTTATTGAGCGGGAGTGTATATATTATTATTATAAACAGTTTAACATGAAACAGGAGTTTTTGTTATACTAAATAATAAATTAAATTTATAAAATTAGAAACTCCACACCACACGCGGCAGGGTTCAAATGCTGTGTGGGTTCAGAGAATAATCAAAATTTATAAAAACCGCGGGCGCCAGTCGACTGAAGGTCGACAGTAAATCAAATATATAATTAAATTTACTTTAAACAAATAAGCAAAATCTCAAGGGGGGTAAAATGGGTGAACCCAGTGAAATAATAACCAAAGAGTGTCGACTGAAAAGATATATTTTACAGATTATCTACTTACATTTCGATGTCTCTCTCAGTCGACGAATTGGCCAATTCCACACTCACACAATTATAACATTAAATTAAATAAAATAATTCTTTAATAAATAAAATATTAGTCGACAATAAAATTTAACACAAGATGTTACAATATCGACGTACGACCAAAAGTGATAAAAAAACACACTTCCCAAGTGCGAAATTAAAAACGGCCCAAAACTGGCCCAGTGACGGCATAGTCAGTGCCTACTCTTGGCAGACAATAGTGGCCCGACTGTCGGGAGGTTAACCGCGGTAGGCCGTAGGCAGCTAATCATCGGCCGATTCTCGGTAAACATTAATGGCCCATTATTGGCTGCCATTACTCCCCAGTGTTGAAAAAATTAAAAAAATATATATTTTTTATTTAATTAACTAATTAATTCATAATATTTATACAGTTTATTTCCCTAAATTAATCGCAAACTTACAAATATTTGAAAAATTCTTACCGCTCGCGGGGATCGATACCTGAACCTGACGCACCACAGCCTAACACTCTGACCACTCTGCTACTCTGACGTGAAGTCGATAATGCAAAAGGGTTCTTATAAGCTACACTACACTGGCCGATACTGTGCCATTATTGGGCCGAGCTACGTCCCAATATTGGCAATTATAATTTGCCATCATAGATACAAAATGATAGACATTAATGTGCCATTACTGAGCCAAGCTACGCCCCAATTCTGGCAATTACAATTTGTCATCAAAGATACAAAATGTTTGCCATTAAAGTGCTACTAATGTGTCATTAATGGGCCGATCTTCGTCACATCACTGGCAATTGAATTTTTCCTTTAAAGATTTATCAACTTTGCCAATAATGTGCCGTTATTGGGCCAAGCTACGTCCCAATTCCGGCAATTATAATTTGCCATCAAAGATACAAAATTTTTGCCATTAAAGTGCCATTAATGGGCCGATGGTCGGCACATCACTGGCAATTGCTTTTTGCCATTAAAGATTGATCAACTTTGCCATGAATGTGCCATTATTGGGCCGAGAGCTGGCCCAGTCATGAAAAATTTGAAAATCTGACCATCGGCGCCATCATTGGCCTATCAATGGGACGTTTTGAACACCAGTAATGGCCCAGTAACTACTGCCAATTCTCGGCAGACATTACTAGACCAATTATGGGCCGTTTTTGCAGTCTTGGCATTTCGCACTTGGGTTGTTGCTTCCTTGCCGCATTTTCGGCTACGCAAGCGCAAGTGTCGTTACCATGACAACACAGGATCGTAAATCGACGTTTAATCAATTAATATTAAATTAATCATATTTAATTATTTCTTTATAAAACAATAATTTGTCGACTAATACTTTGTAATTTCAGAATAAGGAGATACGTAAAATACGTCCTGTTACAAACAATATATTTTTAACTTTTTTATAAACATTATTTTCCTTTTTTAACCCATTAATGCCCATGGGCACAGGATCCTGACATGGGGTTTAATGATAATTTTTGACGTTAAAAATTAAAAAAAAGTTTTTTTAAAAAATTTGTTATAAACAAATGAAGAAAAATTGATTTTTATAAAAAACTGATAGCGCCATTCGATTCGACGCAAAAAACTACTATGAGAACTACTATCATAACTACTATGAGTATGAGGTCTAAGAATAGTTTTTGAGGTAAAAATTTTGTTTAAAAAATTTTTAACGTCAAAAACTCTCCTAATTAAATTAATTTTGTTTGAAAAAAATTTTTAACTTCAAAAACGATCCTTCTACCTCATACAGTATAAATGCAGGCTAATTGTTTATAACATTTTTACAATAATATGTCTTTTTTTAAATTATGTAATATACGTTCTTGTAGTAGTTTTTTGCGTCGAATCGAATGACGCTATCAGTTTTTTATGAAAATCAATTTTTCTTCATTTGTTTATAACAAATTGTTTAAAAAATTTTTTTTTAGAAATTATTAACTTTAAAAATTATCATTAAACCCCATGCCAGGATCCCAATAGTTACTTTTTATATCTACGTTCCTGTGCCCATGGGCATTAATGGGTTAAAAAAGGAAAATAATGTTTATAAAAAAGTTAAAAATATATTTTGTTGAACTGTTTATAATAATAATAATATATACGTATATAATAAATAAATGTATTAGGGGCAAGCAGTAAAGGTCATATCATCTTTTAAAATACACTGATATAGGCGCTGCTTAGTTAGCGCAACGCACAAAAACTCGTAGCGCAAACTTCAAAAATTTTTTTCTCAAAAACATCAAAAATCACTTCTTTAAAAATTTAACCACTTATTAAAGAAGGTTCAAATTTTGAGAAAATAATTTTTTTAGAAAATTCCATGATGTCCTTTGCTTTTTTTAACAATAAAAAATTATTGTTTAAACAAATTATTGAAAAATTAATTTTTCTTAACTTTTTTTTAATATTATAAACAATTGACATTTTTTCTACAATTTTGAATAAATGACTTTTTCTTGTAGAATCAATAGTTTTCGAAATAAAAATTCCCAAAAAAAGTCATTTTTTTCAGTTTCCGATTTTTCAAATCTAAATATCTTGCAAAAAAAAATTTTTTTTGCAAAACTGTTTGTCGCAGTTATTTAGTACCCCAAGTACTACAAAATTACAAACTTTAAGAAAAATCAGTGATCTACCATTTGCTTTTCGTATGGAACTGCCCGCTTTTCAAAATTTTAGCTAAAATTCATTTTCAAGTAAATTTTTATTAGAAAATTCTACGAGAATTCAATTATTTAAATACAAACATAGATAATTTATTAAATAATTGAATGTTTCTTCAAATTAAATTCTCATAAAGAATTTTAACAACAAATTTTTAAAAAACTGAATTCATTAGACGAATTTTAATAAAATTTTTTAATAATTGAATTTTAGTGAAATGTTTATTATTTATGAAAATAATTAAGTTTGCATAGAATTTTGTCAACATTTTTTTTAAATAATTGAATTTTTTTTTTTTTGAAAGTTTTATTAAAATTGAAAAAATTAATAATCATTGAATTTGGAAAAATTTTTATAAATAATTGAAATTTTGTCAAGAATTTTATTAAAATTTCTGAAAATAGTTGAATTCTTTCGCCAAATTATAATAAAATTTTTAAGAATTACAATATTTTTCGAAAAATTTTATTAAAATTCTATTAAAAATGATTGAAATTCTGCAATAAATTTTATTATTTATGAAAAATAATAATTGAATTTCTAAAATGAATTGTATTATTTATGAAAATAATAGAATTACTGTGAAATTAATTATTTATGAAAACAATTAAATGTTTGCGTAGAATTTTATCAAAAATTTTGTTAAATAATTGAATTCTTTTGGAAAATTTTATTAAAATAATAGATATTGAATTCAGGAAATTTTCTGTAAATAATTGAAATTTTGCCAAAAATTTTATGTTTAAAATTTCTAATTAAATTTATTGAAAATTGAAATCTTATAAAGTTTCAAATTAAAACCTTTTTGAATTTCAACTATTTATGAAAATTGTAAACGCAACTCATCTTTTAAAACTGGATTAATTTTGAAACATTTAAAAAACATTATTTATTAAATAATAATTTATAAGTTATAATTTTATGATAGTTCTTCAAGAATTAAGTTAATTAAAAATAAATTATTGTCAAAAATAGAAAAAATTGAAGGTTTTGTATTAGAATTCGTGGAAATTTGATAGTTTATGAGGCAAACAAAAAAGACATAAAAATTCGGAATTTTCTTATGAATTCTAAACATTAAATTTTTTACAGTATGTATTTTTAATAAAAACTCCTGACTTTTCCCTGATTTCCCTGACTTGTGGGAACTTTGTACTTATGGATTTTTTTAATTTGACATAGAAAATTCATAAATTATTTAAGATTTTCAATAATTTGATATTTTTTAGAATGTTTTTAATTATTGTCCTCTTGAATCAAGTGTATTAATCTTAATCGATGAGTATTTTCCTCTTATGTTGAGAGGAATATTCTTAAGTGGAGAATAATCCTCTTAAAATAAGAGGATTATTTTTGAGCCATATTCAAGAGGAAAATATGCATTAAAATAAGAGGAATCAGATTAAAACAAAGAATATTTTTTTTCTGTGTTCTTTTAATAAAAATCCTTGACTTTTCCCTGATTTCTCTTACCAATTCTACTTTCCCGGACTTTTCCCTAAATTCCCTAACCTACTGTTGCAACCCTGTAAATTATTAGTAAATTTTATTAATAATTGGCTAATATTATTAGTAAAATTTAGAAATTAATAGTAAAATACGAATAAAGTTTAAAAACAAAAGGTCAATTATTAGTAGAAAAGAAAATATTTAAAAGTTTTTAAATTGGTACGTAAAATAAATTTTGATAAGATTGTTAGTATATTTGTATTGTTATTATCAACATCACGAAGGTAAATTCGATTAAGCGGCTGACTAAATTTCATTGAAACCGCGCCCTCCGCATTGTTAAGTGCTGTGCTCCCTCGTCGACAACGATTCCTGACGACCTCGTCTTCAATGGATTATCAGACTGTTTGTCGAGAGAGGTGGAGTTGATTTGGCACCTCATAGGCGACAACCACCTCTCTTCTCCAGCAAGCAGATTCTGTTCTCAATCTTAGGATTTCCAGCTTTCAGGCAGAGAAACAGAGAATAAACGATAAGCCAAGATCGTTTGCTCCTCTCTCGCAACCTTAATTCAAGAAGGGAAAAATAATGTTTTTTATTCGTTTTTTTTTGTCAATAATTTTATAAAAATAGTATCAGACATTACGAATTTGGAGAGTTTAACAATTGATGCAAATGAATTTCAATTTCTAATTTACTTCAATTTACATCAATTTTTATATACTCAGAAAAAGTAATTTCATCACAGAGAAAAACTGAACTCAAAATGAGTCGAAAAAGTGACTCATTATGAGCTGCAACAAAAATGAACCTCGCAGATGGCGCCACGTTCTATGTCATTTAACATGGACTCATTTTGAGTTGCAACAAAAATGAGTCCAAGTTTTTTCTGTGATATTAACAGCATGTGACTTGATTTTTCGATCATTTTTCTCTTAAAATGCAAAGTAAATTGAGTTAATTTTTTGTGAATTACTTTAATAAAATGTGATAAGGAAAGACAATGAGGTGCAAGAGTTTTAATATTCTTAAAATTTAAATATTTTGGTCTCCATTTTTGAGCCGTCATTTTGAATTTCGAAAAAATAAAAATTTCTAATAATGTCTAAATGAAAGATCATACATTTTGGCTCTTATAAATCAGGGTTGCCACAGGTCAGAAAAATAAGGGAATTCAGGGTAAAGTCAGTGAAAGTAGAATTCGTCAGGGAAATTTGGAAAAAATCAGCGATTTTTATTAAAAGTACTGGAAAAAATTAAATGTTTAAAATTTATAAGACAATTCTAAATTTTTGTGTCTCTTTGTTTGCCTTATAAAAAACTACCAGGAATTCTAAAAAAAAACCTTAAACTTTTTCTAGTTCTGACAATAATTTATTTTAAATAACTTAATTCTATTGAAGAATCATTTAATGAAGTATTTTTGAAAAATTTTAATTTTAATTCTGTTGAAATTAGTTTTAATTTTCAAAATTTTAACGCAATTCTTTGAAAAAATTCAACTATCTTAATAAATATCAAAATTCTTTCCAGAAATTCAATTATTTTCAAAAATTTCAAAAAAAATTTTCGTCAACATTTCAATTATCTTTATAAATAAATAGCAAAATTTTTCGACAAAATTCAATTATTATTTTCAGGAATTTTAATAAAATTCATTGCCAAATTTAATTATTTTCATAAATAATAGTGTTCATAACAAGAGTTGAATTATTTTCAAAAATTTTAATAAAATTCACGGCAAAATTTCAAGTCTTTTAAAAAATTCTTCTTAATTCAACGATTAACAATATTCTACTATTTTATATTAAAAATTTTAAGAGCTTTTTTTACTCTTTTTCTTAAATTTAATTTAATATATATTTGTGACATTTTTTTGAAAAATGTCAATTTTTATATACGTAAGAAAAATAGGAAATAAATATCTAAGGGGGAAACCTTAATTATATTTATAAAAAATAAATTATATAAATTCAATAATTTTTAATATATATAATATAATATATTTTAATATATTTTTATATATATATAATATAATATATAATATATATACTAATTTTCACTTAAAAATCCATTTTAAGACGATTTTAAGGGTTTTTTTTAAAAAAAAATTTTTGAAAAAAATTTTTTTTACAACCCCTTCCAAGTTTGAAAAATTGATAATGAAAGGGGTATAATATTTATACCCCTTCTAACAATACGTTAATTACTCACACATATGAATTCCTAAGAAAATTCTGAATTTTTAACGACGTTGAAGTCCACAACGTTTATCAACGAAAAAAAATATTTTTTTAAATAGAAGATTTAACTAATATAACAGATATGAAAAGAAAAGTCACAAACACAACAGAAAGCAAATATCAAAACTCAAAATCATAAAAAATTACATTTTTTACAAACTTAAAATATCAACAATATGTATGCAAACTAGACCAACTTGACAACAACATAAATGTAAAAATTAGAGTTATGAATTGACCAAGGATTTTATTTTTGGAAATGACTCCTAGTGAGTCTCCTAATCATCCTACACAATTTAAAAAAAAATCGCTGCCCGGAAACTCTCAATTTTTTGACCTAAAAAATCAAAAATGGTTTCTTTTTTGCTATGAAATCACCGAGAATTTTAATACAAAACTTTCAAATTTTTCTATTTCCGACAGTAATATTTCTTTTTAAATAACTTCATTCTTAAAAAACAATCATACAATTATTGTTATTTATAAATTATTTATTGAATAATTTTATTTAAATATTTCAATATTAATTGCTATTTAAAAGAATTGAGTTTACAATTTTCAAAAATAGATGAACTTCAAAAGGCTTTAATTTGAAATTTCATAAACTTTCAATTTTTAATGAATCTAATTAGAAACTTTAAAAAACTTAGATTTTTTCAAAATTTTAATAGTTCAAATTCTTCTTAAAATTAGTTACATTTATCAATATATCGTCGATTGGGTGCAGAAAGATGCCAATTCAGACTAATTAACAAATAGAAATTTTTTTTATACAAAATTTTTTTTTCACACAAATTTTTGTTTATTTAAGTAATATATGTCGATTTTGGTAAAAATTATTTTGAATTTAACAATTACCATTGTTATGAACAATTACATGAACAATAATCAAGTTTCTTTGACATTTGTAAACATTTTATGCATTTTTTAAACATAAAATGTTTATATAATATGTACATTCTTTCAAAAACTTTAAAAATTTATTAGCACAAACAATTAATAATTATTTACTTTTTAAACAAATAAATGGCTCTACTTGATTATTGATAACTAGATTATTGTTCATGTAATTGTTAATAACAATGGTAATTGTTAAATTCAAAATAAATTTTACCAAAATCGACATAGATTACTTAAATAAACATAAATTTGTCTGCAAAAAAAAAATTTTTTATAAAAAAGTACAATAGTTATCTATTTGTTAATTAACATTGTTTGCAACAATTTAAATAAATTGTATTATACATTATTATTTGTCTGGTGGTCATGCTAGACTAATTTAAATTGATTCCAATCATCTGCAACGAAAAAATAAAAAAATTAACATGATTTTTTCTAAAAATATTGTAAATTATTAACTTTGAATAACAAAAAAAATATAAACAATTTAAAATTCAAAAATTGGTTTAGAGGAATCTCTTAGAAATTTTATTCCCTTCAATTTAAGACCAAATCCATGAAAATCCGATAAAATTTGTAGGTTCCAGACAATTTTAAACAGTAAATTGTAAAAAATGCCAATGTGCGCGCGGGTCGAGTTTAACGCCATATAAAGCTCTACAAAGCTGCAGTTTTTAATTAATAACATTTTTCTAATTGAGGCTTATTTTTTTCGAAACGGTTTTACACTCGGAGACATTTAAGGAATAGAATAAAATTTTAATTTTTTTGTTAGGACGTGAAGAACATATTTGTTTATTAACATTTTATAAACAAATTATAAAAAATAAAAAAATTTAAAAACAAAAAATATATTCAAATAGTATAATCCAAGACGAAAAAAACCCATATTTTAATTTTAAAATCCGTCAACTGGAACTCGAGAAAAAAATTTGTGAATTAAGCAGTACTAAAAAATTCAATTGTTAATAACTTTTACAAAAAATTATTTTTTGCCTTAATATTTTCAGGGATTCTTCTTAACAATATTAAGAGTCAAAAAAAACTATTTTGGTTCAAAAAAAAAATTTTTTAGTTTTAGGTGATCCGTTTGAGAAATTCTGACCCATTGAGAAATAAAAATTATGCATAAAATGGATATATATTTCTTATTTCTTAATCATTATTCTTAACAATTAACAATTTTTTAATATTTTTTATAAATAAAAAGCATACAAATTTGTATAATTTAGATCAGTCAAACGAAGTTTCTTATAAAAAGCGTATAAAAAACAAAATTTATTTGTTAATCATAACTTTTAAAAAATTTTTTAATTTTCCAATTTAAAATATTATTTTATTATAAATCATGAAACATACCTGCATATTTTCTATTTGTCAAACAATATTTTCTAAAGAAAAAAACAAAACCATACGCAAAAGTCAAACTTCAGATGTGGACAAACAGAATGAATGAATTATTGATTATTATATTTAATAATAAGTAATATTATATTTAATTATTGCATATTTTTACTTAAGTAATTCATATTTGGTACAAATAATTATAAATACAACCGAGCGAGCGTTAGCGAGTGAGGTTTATGTCGCTAGTTTATATTAATTTATTTTTGTCAGTAATGGAAAACTGGTTTTCTCATAAGTTTCAGAAGAAATTTTAGAAAAAGAGGCAAAAAAAGATCTGAAAATTCTTCGCAGTAATTCAATTATTTCCATAAATTTTAAAATTCCTTTAAGGGATTTAATTATTTTTGTTGGAAATTTATTATCTCATCAAAACAAAACTATACATTTATCGAGTTTGAATGTAGTATGATATATGTATATATGTATATTACGAATTGAGTTGATTTGTATTAGTTTCATTTATTTCGGCTTCTTATATTTTCTCGCATTATTCTGAAATAAGTCAGTAGGCAGAGAGCGCCTAGAATGTAAACACCTCTTCAAGTTCATGTCTAATAAAGTCTTATAATTTGTTAAGCTGAATAACTGTTTCATAATTTATTTAAAAACACAACAATTTTCATAAATAATAAAATCATTCGGAGGAAGTCAATTATTTTCATAAATAACAATTACAATATTTATCACAAAAATTAAAATATTTTCGAAAGTAATAAAATTCAATTATATACCTACAAAAATTTTAATAAAATTCGTGGCAAAATTTCAATTGTAATTTCAAAAAATTTTCTTAATAAAATAATTGGTATATGTATTATTTTAATGAAATTGGCCAAAAGTAATTCCATTATTTAAAAACAATTTTCACAAAATTCTACATGAATACCTATTCAATTATTTTCTAAAATAATAAAAATTTCACAAAGTTATTGTTGAATTTCAGAAGGTTTTAATCTGAAAATCTTAATTTTTATGAAATAATAATAATGATTAAATATTTATTTACAAATGAAGTTATTGATGTTTTCGAATAATTTTACAATTAAAGAAATTGGTAAATAAATGTAGGGGAGAGGGCCCCAAGGTGGTCAGGGCCCTAAGGTGGTCACCCTAAGAAAATTTGTGTATATTAGTTAGTATTTTTGAATTTTTTTTGTTATTGTTATTGTTTGAGAAGACAAAGATTTTAGTAAAGTTTTGAGGTAAATAGTCGTATGAGTCTCGTTGTAACGTGAACGTCGTAAAATTTCTGTTTTTAAATGATCGAGAAATTTTTTTCTCAGGGTGTTAAAATCATCGAAATTAACCATTTTAAATTAGCAAAAATCGTTATAATTATCTTTATATATCGTACAATAATATTCCAAGTGAATATAATTAATATTGTGCTTTAAAAAATTTTTTCATTAACGTTTTAAAAATTGTGTCTTGGCCCTAAGGTGGACACATTTTTGGCCCCAAGGTGGTCGCTTTTGATTTTTTATGAAAATGTGTTTATACGCCATATTTATCAACATTTATCACTGTGAATGTGAATTTTATCAATTTTTAAGTTTTATGATGAATAATAATAAAATAGAATTATTTTCAAAATTTTACCTGTCTAATACATACACAAAAAGTATCATTTTTGACGAAAGGACAAAGTGCAAAAAAAAATATGTAATATGTTTCTGTGATCCTGAAAAACAATTAATATTAAATATAAACAACTTAATAATACGTTTTTTACATTTTTTTAAAACTTTTTTAGTGAATTTTTGTATGGTGACCACCTTGGGGCCACTTTTTTAAAAGTCGAATTTTCAAATTTTTTTAAAAAGTGCCATAACTTTTTTTTTATTAATGAAATGAAAAAAACTTTATGATAGGAAGTTAGGTAATAAGATAAAGTTTCAAACGCCGTATTATTGACCTTTATATATAATTCCATTTGAAATCTACAGTCGTTCAAAAGATGGGTGTCCACCTTAGGGCCCTCTCCCCTATATAATAGAACATTTTGTTTGAGTATATAATAATTTTTCGAGTGAATCAGAATATTTTTTAAGGTCAGGGAAAAAATCAAAATTTTGTCTGGAAATTAGGGAAATGTCAGGAAAAAACAAATTAAATGTCTGTGGCAACCCTGTTAATCCTGAAAGAAGATTACACTATTTTCTTGAAGTTATCAAATTAGATCAAATTAATACAAAAAATTTGAATCAAATTATGATGAATTGTGCGATTTTGCTTCTCAACACTTTTGATTCGTTTTTCGTTTCCATTTGATATACTCAGAAAAACTCTTATGAATTAGTTGTAATTCACTACAAAAAAAAATAGTTTTTGACCCTGATTTCAGGGATCATAAAAATGAATTTGGAATAAAAGTAAAATTTGAAGGAATTTACTTTCAGAAGGAAAAGAATATTGTTGTGTGAATATTTTTTTCGCGTCAGTAGACGGATCTGAATTTAAACTCGGATAATTAGAAGTCGCCTAAGGATATCCTGAAGATTTTTTATTATTACTCACATTTTGTGAAGTATATATATATATATAATTGCAGGATGAGATGTGGGATGGATATAACATCATTAAATTGTAACGCGCGTAATAACGGAGTGGAGGCCGCGTAACCAGATGGTAAGAGCGGATCACATGCATCAATGTCACGCAAATTGCTTTACCCATCTCTACATTGTAGTCATTCCCCTCTCCCCTTTCATGCTTCCTATTCCGCCAATCTCATCTGATATATGCCCCGTCGTTCTTCAATCCTCGCATTTAACAAACAAATCGATTTACAAGGTTCCTGATATCGACTATTCTCTCTACCTCCCTCTATCCGTTTATATCATTTTCAAAGTCGCTTCCTAGAATTTATTTTCAAACAAATTTTTACAAAAAAGTCGATGACTTTTCCAATTTATTGAAAAAAATTTTAAAGAAAACTCATAAAAAAGTTACCAAATAAATATTCATTTTTTTCTTGTTTTTTTAAATTTATTTTTTTTATTTTTATTTTATTAATTTTCATTTATTTAATTTTTTAAGTTCTCAGTATTTAGTTTATTAATTAATACTAAAAAAAGTATATTAAAATTTTTGTAGAATAACCACACGGGAATAAAGGTTTTACGAAAGTTTCTTAGTGATGCTATTAATATTTTATAGCAAATTTCATATAGACAATGTTCGATAATCTCACCTTTAAATTTTTAAATAATCTTTCCCTGGTAATTTTAAATAATATGTTTTTATTATTATTATATTGTATATTTTATTATTTTAATAATTCTATTAATTATTATTATTTTATTTAATATTTTACACTAAAAAGAAATTTATTTTATTTCAAATATACTTGTCTACTATCAATCAAATATTTATTTGTATCAATTATTAAATAATTTTTATTTCAGTCAATTAAGTGGCCTTTGCTTCAAATACTTGGAAATTCTTGGTTGAAATACAAATAAAAACAGGGTTGCTACAAAAATTTTATTTTATTTTTCCTTAATTTTTTCCTGATTTTCAGCCAGAACTTTGACTTTCTTTCTGACCCTAAAGAATATTTTAATTAACTCTAAAAATAATGAGATATACACGAAAAAAATATTTGTCATATACATTTATTTTTAAATATCTTTAATATATTTCATTATATTTAAATATATTTAATATTAATGAATAATTGGTAAAATTATTCAGAATATCAACAGTTTTTTTTAAATAAATATTTTATCATTATTATCATTTTTCCACAGAAATTATGAATTTAAAAAATTTTGAAATTTTAAATCCTTTAAAATGCAATAATAATAATTTATAAAAATTGCTACTGTAACTTTTCCAAAATTATTTTCAAGATATCAATTCAATTATTTTCTTGAATTTTTAATTAAAACTCTTGTCCAATTCAATTATTTCTAATAATTTTTTAGAATGTTCCTTGAGAATTCAATTATTTATTTATAGACAGAAAAGTTCACTTATATTTCCAGAATCCACTTGTTAGCAATTCAATTTCAAGAAATTTTATTAATAATTTAAAAATTTTCCAATTACATAAATATTAAAAAACACACCTAATTTCTAAAAAAAAAATTAATAAAAATGCTCCAAAAAAGTAACTTTGACAGAATTTTTTAAAATTCAATTTTTATAAAACTTTAATTTGAAACTTTTTGAAATTCAATCTATATTAATAATATTAGTAATATTAATTTGACATTCTAAAGTATAAAAATAGTTACTTATAAATTATTGTAGAAAAAGTAATTAAAATTAATGCAAAATACGACTTTTTAAAAATTTATTTTCTAAGAAAAACAGAATTTTATTTATTTTTATATCCTGTTCTATGTAGAATTAAAAAATTAGTTATTAGAAATTTATATCACTTTTGTTGTAATTAGTTAAAATTCTTACTAATTTAAATTTAGAGAATACGTTTTGTGATAATATTTTTGCAAAAAAAATTTAGAGATCAATTTATTTTTCTATACCTATATGTGGAATTTTTTTCTGTTTTAAAAAATAACATTTTGGATCAATTTTTATATATTAATTTTTATATTACTTTCCGTAATTTCTGTAACATTTTATAATGTTTAATATGAAATAAATTTTTTAAAAATAATTTTATTGCTTTGAAGAATTTTATGGAAAGGGTATAGCCGGATAAGTATGCAAAAAGTGCCCCCGCATGTATTTTATTCATAATTTATCCATACATTCCTACCCACTTAAAGATAACATTCTGAAATTTTGAACTCAAAATTCGCTTTTTTGGGGGAGTTATGGAGGGGTAAAGAAAAATCAAAAAATGCGTTTTTCTCAAAAACTACTGAACCGATTTTAATGAAATTTAAATATGTTATAAATGTCAACAAAACAGTTTTAAAAAAAAAATTTTTAATTTTTTTTTCAAAAAAATCCAAAAAAAATTTTTTTTTGAAATTTTCAAAAAAATTTTTTTTTTCTTTTTTTAAGAGCGACACCCGCCATTTTTTTACTATTTACTCGTTAAAGTGTTTTTTTTCAGAAAAAAATTTTTCCCAATTTTTTTTTGAGGTGCGTGATAGTGAAAAAAAATAAAAACCGCAAGTGGGTACAATGTACAGCTTAAAAAATCTTTTCAAATTTTAAAAAATTTTTTTCAGGGTTATTTTTTTAAGTGACCACTTTCTCCTTTATTGTAAAAAGTACCTTATAATGTCCCCTTTAACATATATTTTTTCCAAATTTTTAAAAAATACAGTTTTTGATTAAATGGCAAAAACCATGGTCATGCTATTTGTCACGTACGGTAATGCACATATATGCATATGGACAATTTCATGTGTTAGGGTATAGCCGGATAACTATGGAAAAAGTGACCCAAATATATTTTTCCTATTCATTCCTACCCACAAAATAACTTTTTGAAATTTTAAACTCAAAATTTTGAGTTTTTTGAACTTATGGAGGAAAAAAATCAAAAAACGCATTTTTCTCTAAAACTATTGTATGCATTTTTATCAGCTTTGGATTTGTTGAAAAGGCAATTAAAGAGATCAAAAAAAATTTCAAAATTTTTTTTAAAAAATTCGAAAAAACTGTTTTTTAAAAAATTTAAAAAAAAATTTTTTGGTTCTATTAAAGTGACATTTTTATGTATTTTCTCATTTCAGTCTCTTATGTGATCTACTTAATGAAAAAATTTTGCCTGACATGATTTCAGTGTGTGTCACAGTAAATAACTCAAAAACCCTACCCGGTACATTTTTATCTGGTTTTTCACCGTGACACACACTGAAATCATGTCAGACAAAATTTTTTTATTAAGTAGATCACATAAGAGACTGAAATGAGAAAATACATAAAAATGTCACTTTAATAGAACCAAAAAAATTTTTTTTAATTTTTTAAAAAACAGTTTTTTTGGATTTGTTGAAAAAAAATTTGAAATTTTTTTTTTGGTCTCTTTAATTGTCTTTTCAACAAATCCAAAGCTGATAAAAATGCATACAATAGTTTTAGAGAAAAATGCGTTTTTTGATTTTTTCTCTCCATAAGTTCAAAAAACTCAAAATTTTGAGTTAAAAATTTCAAAAAGTTATTTTGTGGGTAGAATGAATAGGAAAAATATATTTGGGTCACTTTTTCTATACTTATCCGGCTATACCCTATCACATAAAAATGCCCATATGCATATATGTGCATTACCGTACGTGACAAATAGCATGACCATGGTTTTTGACATTTTACTCAAAAACTATATTTCTTAAAAATTTAATAAAAATATATGTTAAAGGGGACATTATGAGGTACTTTTTACAATAAAAGAAAAAGTGTTCACTTCAAAAAATAACCCTGAAAAAAATTTTTGAAAATATCATAAAGAAAATTTTTTTGACTTTTTTTGAAAAAAAAATTTTGATTTTTTTTACTAAAATCGTCTTATCTATATTTACAACCTCTTAAAATTTTATTAAAATCGATTCAGTAGTTTTCGAGAAAAATAAGTTTTTTGTTTTTTCGTTCCCCCTCTATAACTCCATAACCCACTTGTGGTTTTTATATTTTTTCACTATCACGCACCTCAAAAAAAAATTGAGGAAAATTTTTTTCTGAAAATAGACACTTTAACGAGTAAATAGTACAAAAATGGCAGGTGTCGCTCTTAAAAAAAGAAAAAAAAATTTTTTTTGAAAATTTCAAAAAAATAATTTTTTGGATTTTTTTGAAAAAAAAATTTGAAATTTTTTTTTTTAAACTGTTTTGTTGACATTTATAACATATTTAAATTTCATTGAAATCGGTTCAGTAGTTTTCGAGAAAAACGCATTTTTTGATTTTTCTTTCCCCCTCCATAACTCCCCCAAAAAAGCGAATTTTGAGTTCAAACTTTCAGAATGTTATCTTTAAGTGGGTAGGAATGTATGGATAAATTATGAATAAAATACATGCGGGGGCACTTTTTGCATACTTATCCGGCTATACCCTTTTATGAAAATCATTAAATGCTTTAGAGAAATTCAAATGAAAATTGTATTGCGAATAATTGAATTCTTTAAATGAATTTTATAAAAAATTTCAAAAATAATTGAAGAATTTTATTATATATGTGTGAAAGTATGTAGTTTAATTCCTGCAAATTTTTTCGACAAATTTAATTAAAATTGTATTAAAAATAATTCAATTCTTATATAGAAATTTACTAAAATTTATTAAAAATAATTGAGTTCTTTCGAAAAATGTTATTAAAATTATTATACAAATAGAAAGAATTTAAAATTAAATTCAATCTTTTTAATATTTTTATAGGCTGCTGAACGAGAAAAAATTTAATTTTCTTATGAATTCTAGAAACTGTATATTTTTTCACAACTTTTTGATAAAATCTCCTGATTTCAGTGACCAATTTTACTTTCTCTGATTTTTCTCTGATATTTGGCAATCCTGAAAAATTATTTGATTCAAGTAAATATTTATTTAGTAATATACAAGTATAATCGGTTATTTGAAATAAATATATTTCTTCAGTGTATAATTATTTTCATTCACTTATTTAAGTTACCATTTTAACTTCTTTATTAATTAGAATAATTTCATTAATTTATTTATGAACATTTATTTAATGTTTCCAGTTACTATAAACAGTCAAAAAAGTTCTTCGACAAAAAATTTATAAAAACATCTTTCTCTCTCTCACTCTTTCTCCATTTCGTTTTGTTATTTATAAATAGAAAAATTTTTCTTTCCCTTTTTTTGGGACTTCCGTCAATATTTCAACCCTTTCTTGGTGCATTTTCGTTTCAGTTGCACGATTTTATATATATATATATATATATATATATATATATATATATATATATATATATATATATATATATATATATATATGTATTCAGCAACAAAGAAAACCATTCACTTTGTCCGCGCTCTTGCGCTCTACGGCTCATAGCCTCTCGCTCGAGGCTTTCGTGAGAGAAACCCTTTCGGGAAATCTTGCCACGCGAATCCCTAATAATCCCTCTGATGAAAAGGGAACAGACGAAGACGAGAATCGTCGGGGTAAGCGAGCGAACGAGCAAAATCTCTTTCGCGATTCGCAGGGGAGCGGACAATATTGTCCGCGTTCTCTCCTCTCAATTTTCAACAATGGCATTTCTTCTGTATTTTACAACAAGTAACACATACACACACATATTCCCCAGCAAAGAAAAAAAGGTACCCGATTATATTCGTGTTTGATATTTCAACAAAAATGGTGCAATTTTTTTTCTTCAAAAGAAGAGAGATATTTTCTTTCTATACTTTGAAATTGTCTAAAAATATCTTTTCATAATACAATTATTTAATTACAGAAATCTTTTTTTAGAAATACATAAAGTAATATCACTAAAATTTCTTTCTAAGAAAACTGTTGAGTTATTAACCACTGTTATTAACAATTAAGTGTTCTTAATTCTTCTCTAAATCAATTATTTTTAATAATTTTTAAAAAAGTACTTTGAGAATTATCAAATTCATTTGTTTACAATTCAATTTTACAAAATTTCGATTATTCGGATATTCTTCAATTAAATATATATATATATATATGTGACCTGGTCTATGAAACCCTTTTGCGAAAACAAGTTAAATTGACAATTTGACAGTTGACAGCTGTCAATTTCTCTAAAAAGTGATCGTTTTTTATAAAAAAGACAGTAATAAGGTTTTTGAGGTCGCTGATGACGAATATGATATCAAATTTGAATTTTAACTGTTGATAGTTGTCAAAGAAACTGTCAACTTTTCTAAGTAATAAAAAATTATCGTCTTCGTTATTTTAATTTGTATCATAACAAAAAAATCAGTTTTTTCGTATTTTTACTCTTGTTTCTTTTGACTTTAAAAAATTTTTTAAAAAACTTCTAATCAACTTATGACTTTTTGGTTTTCACCATCTTAAAGAGCGTTTCAAACTTTATCCGAATCAACAAAAAAGTAAAAAATGACTTTTTGACACGTAAGGTCCCTTTTTATAGACCAGGTCACATATTAGAAAATAAAAACTTCAAATAATTTTTTAAAAAATTGAATTTTACTTTTTTAAAAAAATTCATTCTGCAGAATTATTAGTTAAAAGTATGAAAAATTTAAATTTTCGAAGACTTTAATTTAAAACCTTTTAAAAATTAAATTATTTCTCAAAATTCACGCTACAAAGCTTTTAAAAATATTGAATTCTTTATAAAAATAATTAAATTTTGGAGAAGAATTTTATTCTTTATAAAGATAATTAAACTTTTACGAGAATTCTTAATAATTTTAAAACGATCGTTATACAAAATTAAAATGTTTTTATTGACATCTTTAACTATTTCAAAAAATTTTTTGTACAATAATTTACATTAATTTGTTAATAATATTTTTATCGTCGAAGTCGACTCCTTGAAAAAAATCAGAAATTTTTTGGTACACTCCAGAACCTTTCGCATTCACCTTAAATAAAAAACTCAAAAATATTATTAATCCACAGACATAAATCTTAGTCTATAGACTAAGATTTACATCTGTATAATACCAATAAAACATTACATTTTTTAATAACAAATTAAGTTTTTTAAACAATTTATGATAAAAAAAAACGGTTTTCAAAACTTTTTTTCACAAGTTTGCCATTTTGTTTTTTTGTTTAAAAATGTAAATTTTATTGGTATCAGACTTAGATTTATGTCTATGGATTAATAATATCTTTAAGTTTTTCATTTAAGGTGACTGCGAAAGGTTCTGGAGTGTACCGAAAAATTGATGTTTTTTTATCGAGGAGTCGACTTCGACGTTAAAAAGTATTAACAAATTAATGTAAATTATTGAATTTTTTTTTTAAATAATTAAAGATGTCAATAAAAACATATCTTAATTTCGTAACGATCGTTTTTTTTATTTAACCGCTTAAAAAAATTGTGAAGAAGCATCGAAATTTCAAGCTTCACACCGGTCTACTACCTTAAAGGGCTTAGAGGGTTAATTGTGCAAAAACTGCTCCCGCAGTTCCCTAATATGAATATAACTTTCTGCAATTTTGAACTCAAAATTCGCTTTTTTGTGGGAGTTATGGAGGGGGAAAGAAAAATAAAAAAACTTATATTTCTCGAAAACTACTGAATCGATTTTAATGAATTTTGGATATGTTTCAAATATAGGCAAGACAATTCTAGAAAAAAAATCAAAATTTGTTTGGTTCAAAAAAATTATATATTTGAAACATATCCAAATTTCCCCCTCCATATGCCTTGGAGATGGGCAAGAGGGTAGAATTAGCTGAGCGTGATGGTTTGTATTTGTAGAAAAAATGGCGTCAAATCATGTAAAATTTGTAATGTGTTGGAAGGTGGTGGAAAAATGTGCAAAATAGCGTGACATATAATTTATGAACAGCCCTTTAATAATCACAGAAAAAAATATGTGTTAAATTTGTTGCGCGTACTTTTCAGATGGTGTTGTTTTAACACAATTTTTGTGTTATTTTAACGCCATTAAAAATGTATATTAATTTAACACCCTCTAGTGTTAATTTAACACACTCCAGTGTTATTTTAATATATCAATGAAGTGTTAAAATCACACAGTGTCGGTTAAAAAGGTTGCGTGTTGTTTTAACACTACTTTTCGTGTTAAATTAACACTTCTTTTTTTCTGGGAAAATATTTTTAATAAAAGTATACGTTCACTTGAATTCTCAAAACTTGTGGATCATCTGACTTTTATCAAGTGGAATTAATACTCAACCGAAATTTTACGACAGTATGTAGTTAAGTAATTAATTTTAAGTAATTAAATTACAGAATGTGAAATTTTTGTTATGTATGAAAATCGTGAAAGTCGTCATCGCGCGTCTCTTTCACCTTAGTTTTTAAAGATGCTAAAATAATAATGTAATTCAAATTATGGAAATCTGCTTTCATAGTTCTGAAAATGCAGGTTTACCTTGAAAGCTTCTCTTGGCTCAATCAATTTCCAGTCAAGTTCTTGAAATCTTTTGACGTCGACTTTTCGTTTTTATATAGAAAATTCATACCTCAAACTTTAAAAGAAGCGCAATAGCAAAAGTATTTGTCTGGAAACGAGTCTCATTCCTTTTCGACTACATTACGTTAATGAATTCCTCCCCTCTTTTTCTCTCTCTTGGGAGGTCCTTCTTATCTCGCTGGGCGTTTTCTCGTTTTCTAATTTAATACAACGTGACGTATATATATAGATACAGACATTCTATATATCTATATAAGAAAATTCCATTTCTACCTCATTTTCGGTGCTACTCATTTAAAAGCCTGATTGTAATTTGAAAACAGAATAGTGAAGAAAAAGTTAAAGGGAACTTGTTGAAATTCCGCCAGGATTTATATATACGTATAAAAAGATCGTCAAAGTCCCTCTTTTGTCGCTGATGACTTCGTTTTCTCTAGTTCTGGAATTTTACTTTTCTTGTTATTCGACGTGAAATTGTCCAATCAATTGGAATAACAAGTTTCGTTAAATTTATGCTACATATTCAGAAATTAATTTTTACTTCATCAACTTATATTATATAAATTTCTTATCTCATGAAAGTGCGATTATCTTTTTATTCTATAAAAATATTTTATTATTTTTAAAGGTACTTCTCCTTCTGTTAATTTCTTTCTATTATAGTAGAAATGTATACAAAGAAAAGTAAGAACCTTATTACTCTCTAAATTATAATTATTTAAAAGTAGCTAATTAGATGATAGGAAAAAATTCAGTCACTGGTTCAATTAATTTCTACCAATTATTTTTATTAAAAAATAATTAAATTTTTTAATTAATTAAGTAATTAATGGTGTGTTGGATTGTATAAAAATATCTGCAGGGAACACAGCGATTTTTTCGTGGAATATGAGGAAAACAAGTGAATTTCAATTTTTAAATGAGGGGGCTTTTATTAAAAAGAGGGAATTTTTCAAATTAAGTAAATAAGATTTTTTTGGTTTCAATTTTTCTGTTGAATATTGATATTTCATCTTTTAATTTTATTGTAGCCTACATTTTTTGAATTCCCTTAATTTTACAATAATCGAAGTAAATTCCAGTAATAATTAGATTAATTAAATAATTTTATCAAACAAATTATTTTTAAATAGGTAATTAAAATTCTTTTGACGAATTTCAATAAAATTTTTAAGAATAATTTCATTTTACGAGAAATTAGATTAAAATTGTATTAATTCTACAATTTTTACAAGAGAGAAGCAAGAAATCATCAAAGGTTGTACTGACAATTAGTTATTTTTTACTAATTCAAGTTTGAAGAGTAATTTAGCAATTAGTTTAAACAATTATTTAAAAAAAAAATAGTTCTGCAACAATATTCTCAAAAAACATTTTTTTAAACTATTTGAATACTTTTCAGAATCGGTACGTGTTTTAATTTGAAGAATTTGCACATTCGGTCGTGCATAACCGGTTGTCAACTGCCAGGCTTTCCTTCTTATTTCAATTTTTCCTTTTCTCTCCATGTAAAATAATTCAATTATCATTTGTAGTAATACTTCTAATTTCTCTAATTGTTATAATGAAAATAATTTTTAATATTATTAAATAATTATAATTATTTAACTATATTTAAACCTTTTAAGGATGTACTCATAAAGAAAAAAATACATTTAGAAAAATTTTAATTACATTTAAATTATACCACACCACACTAAGAATAGGTATTTATAATTTTTTGGTTTATTTATGTATTTTTAATTTGATTTGAACTTATTTAGATGATTTACATCTATATATTTTTACGAATATACGGGATAATCCCATTCGTATTTTTAATTAATGAATTACTTGGATAAAATAATTAAATAATTTAAAAGATTAATTAATTATAATAACTCAATAAAAAAATCATATAGCTAACAATTAAATTCAGTCAAATGATTATATTAGTATTATTATTTTTACTATTAGGTATTATTATTATTATTATTATTATTATTATTATTATTATTATTATTATTATTATTATTATTATTATTCTTATTATTATTATTATTATTATTTATTATTTAATTAATGTCAAATAAAATTGTTTATATTATTAAATTGTTTATATTTGACAAAAATTAAGGTCCTGAAAACATTCTACGTTATTTAATTAATTAAATAATTGAATTAATTAATTAAAAGATAAATCATTATTGAATTTAAAATACTTCTCTGCGTAGAACGTAATATACTTATACTAATTTATCTAATAATTAAATTTCTCGCTCTCTACTAATAATCATTTTTCACAATAATATTAATATACAAAAACAGCAATTAAAATGTCTCAGTCCTGCTTCGCTCAAAAATGAAAAATAATTCTTTATCAACGTGGATTTTTTTCTTATCCATAAATAGGAACCGGCACCAGAAGAAAACGGAGCCATTACAAACGCAAACTATCAAGATCATCAATACTAATTATTATTTTGCGCATCCTTTTCGAATCATTTGATTTTTTTCACTATTCTTTTTTACAATTGTGTGAAATTATTAATTTTTTCTTCAATAAAGTTTTGAATTCATTATATTTTTCTTTTTTATTAACTCCATTCCCATTCCTCTAATTAATCATTTAATTTTGAACATGAATTTCTTTTTATTTAACATTTTTTCTAACTTTAAATTTAAATCTGTTAAAAGTAAAACCATTGTAATTAAAAATAATCATTTTCTGATGACTTGTTGAAAAAAAATAACTTAACATAATGATTAAAATAGAAAAATTATTATTATAAGTCATTATTAGTAAAAACGAATAATTATTAGTAAAACGACGAATTATTAGTAATTATTAGTAAAAAGGCTAATTTTGAGTAATTATTAGCAAAACAAGACTAATTATTAGTAAAGAGGCTAAATTTTAGTATAAGTATTAGCAAAAAATACTAATTTTGGTTATAGAAAAATAAATGAAAAGAGCCTTTAAATAAATTGGTAGGTACGGATAAATTTTTATTTTACCTTAATATAAAGAGGAATCTTAATTAATCGGTTATTATTAACAAGATGATTAGTAGAAATATTAATATTTCAATCAATAACGATTTTTTTGCTATTTGCTTTCTTGATTAATTATTTTTATATGTAAATGTTATTTTTAACTGATTCAAATTTAGAGAGTAGCATGTGCATGATTATATTTTTTTCGCGACATAATACCAACAGTTGGTAGGTATATTTTTGTTTTTGATTTGTAGCTTCGTAATTAATAGACGTTATACTATTGCCATTAAAAAAGGAAAGAAAAAAATAATCATATATTCATTTCTATATGGAACATTTTTAATACTTTATGATTAATATACCATAATAGCGATAAATTTAGCGAGCTTATCTCCTCTAATAGAAATGTTGGCGCATCCTTTTTCTCGATGGAGATATGCAAATTGCAAATGGTTTTCAGTAACACTACGAGTTCTGAGTGTATATTCTCTCCCTGTCTCTCTCATTCTCTATACACATATATATACAAACACCACTTCATGCCTGTGGGTGCATACGTCAGCGTATGCACGTATATTTTACTGGGAAATTGCCTTCCACTAAGTTCTAAAGGTTTGTTTAAGTTTCCGGGTCATATCTCTAAGCGTTGGGCAACCCTTTATGGATAACGGTTTATTTACCAAAGAATCACTTATTTAAAAAAGAAATATTTCTCAAAAGTCGAGATATCAACCAAAAATTTACAGTTCCAATTCATTTACCAAAAAAAATTATTTTTTTTCAGTAAAATTCATTTTATTCATATTATTTAGAGAAATATTTATTTTCTGTTTGAAAGTGAAGTTGTTAGATTCAATATTTATGCAGTTTTAAATCTCAGAGATGGCATTCTTCATTCCCATGAAGACCTTTTAGAATCTTACATATTGACGGAAATTTGAAAAACACTTTCTATTTCCTTATTTGCTTTTAAATGAAATCACTTGCGGAAGGTTTTTCCTCTTTCGTTCTTTTTTGTTTCTTTTTTCTTTTTTGTTTTTCCTTCTTTTCCGTCAAAGGAAACTTCAACATCAAAGGAAATAGAGAGTTTATATTTTAGTCTTAATTTAAGAGGGAACATTTTTCATTTGATGGTAAAATGCTTGTTGTTGATGATATAATCGAAATTAGAGATGATCCAATAATAATTAGAAATGATAAATTCAGAATTGCGAAAGCTAACAAAAAAAATTGAATACAACCAAAATTATATTTAGTAACAAAGGTGATACAATTAAAATTACAGATGGTATGATACAAATAAAAGAGAGTCCAACCAAAATTATGGGTAACATATATTCCAAATTATAGATGTAAAAGTTACAGATATAAAATCTAATTATCCAAATTATAGATGGTGCAATAAAAATAACAGAAAGCATAATAAAAATTACAGAACCTATAGTAAATATTAAAGATTGTATATTAAAAATTAAAGATAGTTTAATCCGAATTACGGAAGATACAATTAAAATTTGAAATGGAACAACAAAAATTACAGATGGTACAATAAAAATTACAGATATGGTGCAATAAAAATTGCAAATGGCACAACAAAAATTAAGGATGATACAATTCAAACTATGATTGATAAAACCAAAACTATAAATAATAAAGATGTTCAATCAAAATTCCAAATGGTACAACAATGAAATAGGTTATATAATCAAAATTGCAGATGATACAATCGACATTTATAGATATTACAGATGCAACAATCTAAATTTTGTATGATACAAATTAAATTTTAGAATATATAACTAAAATTAAAGATGATACGATCAAAATTACAGATGGTAAATTAAAAATTTCTGACGGTACAATTTGTAGAGAAAAATTTGGATAGAAACCAAATTTCAGATTGTATAATCTACAATTGTAAAACTAAAAATTTGGGTACAACTCAAATTATAGATAGCACAAACCATTACAGATTACACAGTCAAAACTACATATCGCTTTATGTAAATTAAACCCAAGCTACAGATGATACAATACTTTGTCCAAATTATAGATAGTACAATAAAAAAATACACAAGTTACATTAAAAATTACAGAGGGTAGATTAAAAATTAAAAATCGTATAATAATAGAGATCGTGCAATCCAAATTACGGAAGAAAGAATCAAAATTATAAATGGCACAACAAAAATAGCAGATGCCCGTGCAGAAATTAAAATGTGGGCCTGATAGGGTACTGGACAGTTTTCCTGATCTCTGGTGTGGCTCTGGGTAGAGAAACTGACCAGTGCCCGACTAGTGTGTGACGCTGTTCCCGACCAATGCCCTACTTAGGGAAAAACTGGTCAGGGCCTCGTCAGTTTTTCTTAAAATTGCCCTATTTTGTGAGGTTAATTTTATTCAAAAGAAATTACAATAAAATTACTGTAATTAAAAATATTATTATATTAGAAACATGAACATATTCATTATATATACAACATATTTATACATAACATAATGAGGTATCATAGTTATTTTGACTAATTTAAAAGTGAAAATGATAAAAATAATATAATTTCAAGAATAGAAAAACTTAAAAATTTTTGAAAAATATAATTTTTGGTTTTATGATTAATTCATTTTTCTTTTGGAGGTTGTCGCTCCTTTCTGCCTCCTTAATTTTATAATATTAATAAAGGTTATAATTTTTGTTTTCAAATGTATAAGTAATATAATTAATATTTATTTAATAAATATTTTATTAAAATTTATTAATTATGTTTAAAAAATAGTTATTAAATATTGAAGGTGTTAAATTTAACAATCTCTCCGAATCATTTTCTCACTTTAACCTAATATAATATAAAATAATTATTATTATTAAAATATTATAATATATATACAAACCAAATGATAAATTCATCCTATAAATTAATAATTATTAAAATTCATTAAGTATAATTTATTAATAATTGTTTATTAATTATTATTTTTTAAATTCATAATTTTTATTTTTAAATAAATGTATAATAATTAATTATTTAATAACTATTATTATTCGTTATTTATAATTTAGTTGTTATTATTAATAAATAAACTTTTAATATTGTACTTAAAGAAAAAAAATTATATGTATTTTCGTTTTTTAAATATATTACCATAATTATTTTGTAAAGTGTTTTAAAAGAACACGCTTTTTTAACTTAAATAACTGTTTTAAAAAAGTTAATTTTAAAAAATTAAATTTATTTACATGCTTTTAAAACGAGGAAAACTGTCGAGGCCCTGATCAGAGCCCTATTTCATATCTAGTGAACACCCCACATTTCTGGTCAAACCCATAAGATAAAAAAATTCTTAAAAATGTAGTATAATTACTCCGTTTAATTAATTTCTTCAATTGTTTATAATTTTGTTATGGAAACTAATTTGAAAAACTTAATTCATTTACACTTTATTCAAACGAGGAAAACTGTCGAGGCCCTGATCCTCTGATCATTCTAGTCAAACCCCTAAAATAAAAAAATTATTAAATAACTAAAATAATGATTGCTTTTCATTGTTAATAGCTTCTACAACAAAAAGGTATTCTAAAAACTTTATTAAAAAAAAAAAATTTTAATAGGGAAAACTGTCGAGGCCCCGATTAGAACCCTGTTTTAAATAGGGCAAAGTGGGGCATTTTCTGCACGGGTGGTACAACAAAAATTACAAATGGTACAATAAGAATTACAGATAATACAGTCAAAACTACACATCGTAATATAAAAATTACAGATGGTACACCAAAAATTGCATATGATAATTTTTGTACAACCAAAATTTCAAGAAATCGAATCTAAAGAAAAAATTTAACACCTTCCAAACCTCATTTTACCGAATTCAAATTGTTCCTCAACTAAATTTTACTTTTTAATAAAAAATCATCAAACTAACTTGTTGCAAAACACAAAAGAAAATTCATCAAATTTATCACCAGTAAAATTTTACTCCTCATAAAATTTGACCCTTACAAGAATCATGAACGCTACGCGCCTGTTGATCCAAGTCACGATCGTGCAAGATCGTCAAGTTTCGTGACAATTCGTATCTCCGTGCATGCAGCACGTTATGCCGGCCGCATCGGGATGACGTTGCCAGCAAGAAGACCTGTTTTCTATACGGCTGTTTTAATTTCATTCTCGCCATTCCCCTCTCACGTTTTGACAATTTGCATCAAAGAAATTCAAAAATCAGAAACTGTTCTATTTCATCAAATATCCGATATACTTTCCCCAAATTTTCAAATCTTTCTCAGAGAGAGAAAAATTACAAACTATCCGTGATTTCAGTAACAAAAATCGTTGTTTGTAGAAAAAGTTTTCTCGATTGCGTACACAACCAAAAGACCTAACCTCCGTGACAGCAGTTATGGCAACGAAGAGGGGTCGAGAGGGCAAGAGCGGTACACAGTCATCAGTACGTACAACCTGTGCACGCGAAAAGCCGCATTGCCGATTAAGTGGCGGCGACTTTGACAGAAACAGTTTTGTTTTCCTTCGCCACGCAAAATTATTACATCTCACATTGGCGTAACGAGTTCAATTTCCTCTACAACGAGTGTGGTGTTTTAAAAAGTGCAATACACTACCTGTTGGTTCAAAAATACAACCAATAAGTTTCAAAACAAGTGATAACAGTGATTTCTTCCTCCCCCCCCAGCTACGAAAATTCCTTGAATATAAAAAGAGTAAAATAGCGTCAAGTGATAATGTGATAATCTTTCATCGTTAGTGAAAAGTGATTTCTAAATGTGTCACAGGTGCGTATCATATGTGAAAGTTCATTCTCAGTGACTCCAAAAAAAAAATTCCAATGCAATTTTTGCCTTTGCGTCGAGAACGCCGGTGTAGGTGCGAGAGAGACGGATAGACAACCTGTAAGTTAGGTAGACGCCAAACTCAAAATTCACCCAAATTTTTTTTTATCAACTTAAAATTACTGGTTAGTAATATTCCTCTTAATAAGGAAAAACGCTCCCACGCACTAAAGTCCCAGAAATCAGTCGAAACGTTAAAGAATTCATTTTATAGAATCACTGAATATAATAAATGCCGTTATGTAGAACTCAACTATATATGTATAATACACTAAAAGGAACCTGTTGAAGGAAAAAAAACCTGTTCCAAGAGAGAAGTGTTTGAAAAAAAGAGAATCTTTTCTGCAAATGAAATGTGCTTATAAAACCAAAGTTCTTCAAAGAGATGCCAATTGCACTGGAATTATTTAGACACACTCGGACAATTCTTGTTCGCTCGAAAAATTCTTTTGAATATACCTTTCGCGTAAATGTCTACTTTTAAAGAAAAAAAATCTCCTTTTGCTCAAAAAACAATTGTCAACGTCAAGGCCAGGGAAAAAATTTCAAGGAAAAAAGGGCATTGAAAATTGATGCATTTTTAGGTAAAGAATAAATGACCAGAGGCAGTTATTAAAAATATGGACAAAGGTCTTTGAAACTATTTTTAGTAGTCTGAACTGAATTTAATTTTAATAGTACAGTTAGTAAATCAATTAATTACTTCCTCTAATTAGTTATAAATTTTCAACAATTTAAATAGAACTTAATAACAATGTTCATTAAACTACAAAAACAAATGTTACTTTGTGTTACTTCTTTATCTTCCTTATCTGTTTAATGAGCCTCATTATTTTTCAATTTACTTTCAAAATTCCAATTTATCAATATTTCACACATTCATAATACAATTGAATTATTACAGATAGTTTAAAAAATATTAAAGACATTGCAGACCAAATTATAGTTGGTAAAATTTATGGATAGTAGAATCAAAATTAACAGATGGTTCTTTAAAAATTATAGATGGTATAATAAAAATTTGCAAGGGTAAATTTTGAAGAAAAATAATAGAACAAATACTAATGCAAATAATAGATGATACTATCCAAATTACAGATAGTATAGTAACATCTACAATGCCTTGTGCTTTAAAATTGCTGCTAAACAATAAAATTATTGTTGATTCGATTATTTAGGAACAACTTCAAACACAAGACATTTATAGAGTTTACTGTACAATAAAAATTACAGATGGTACTATCAAAACTATCCTAGGTTACAGATGATACAATTCAAATTGTTCAAATTATGGATAGTAAAATAAATATTGCAGACGGTATATTAAAAATTACAGAGGTTAGAATAAAAATTTAAAGTTTGTTTAATAAAAATTAAGAATCAAAAGTACGGATGATACAACAAAAGTTACGTGCAATACTACAAAAATAATAGATGGTGCAACAAAAATTTCAAATGGTACAACAAAAATTACAAATTACACAAATGTTCATGTTCATTAAACTACAAAAACAAATCACAAGTTTTGAACGTTCGAATGAATGAAATATTTTTGATTACAAATATTTTTATAAATTATTGATTTCAGTAAAAATTAAAAACTTAAATTTCACATTTAGAAAATTCATAATTAATTTTTTGTTTGCGACTCAATATTATTGTAATAAAAATTCAATTGGCAGAAGAAATAAATAAATTTCGTTGATTTGAAGGTTCAGAAATTTGGTAACATTGTTTCCCTTCAATTACTTTTTTTACTTGTCTGTTTAATGAACATCATTATTATTCAATTTACTTTTAAAATTCCAATTTATCAATATTTCACACTAATTAAATATTCTACTTCCAAAATTTTCTTAAGGTTTAAAATGTTCAAATGAATACTTTTTCTGTTTAAATTATCGATTTTTGTTACGGCTTTCAATATCTATTCAAATATTTTTGAAAATCACTGAAATGAAGAATAGTTAAAATTACATATTCGCTTAGTTAAAAAATAATATTTGTTTAATGTACAAAACATATTTTTTTCAATATATAAAACATACTTTATTATATAAAAAATATTTTGTTAATGTACCTACAAAATAATTTTTTAAATAAACGACAAGGTAAAGTAAGTAATAAAAATATCATTATTCAATTAAGAGTTCAAAAATTTAGGAACACATTTCAAAATATATTTTTCAAAATTGTACAAATTGTGTCTTAATGATTTAAATAATAGATCCTAATGGTAAAAATAGTAGAATTATATGCCGGAAGCATATGTTTCAAAATCAAATTTTTCTCTACGTGAAAAGCATAACAATTTTTTTTCCTCATTTCGAAATAAAGAGAGAGAGAAAAACTCGAAGGTCACTTCAAAGACGTTTTATATTCATTTGAACATATTTTTAAGATGCACATTTATGTAACAAGTTTTTGTAAAACCATCTGTTATTGTCAATTCATTTTGTCAATGAATTTAAAGTTATTTATAAAGAAAATATTTTACGACTCATCAAAAAAGAAAAAAAGGAAAACAAAAGAGCACTATTAAAAATCAATGACGTCGTTCACAATTTTTTTATCTAGATCAAACGCATAATAAAATGATTCCAATCTATTTTACAATCGAAAGCACATGTCGATATAAATTTGCATTTAATTGCTTGGCGAATGCGACGTCATTTAAAATGAGATCACTTCTCTTATTTTTTTAATTATATAAAATGCCGGAAAAACATTAAACATTGATCTTTAATTCAAGTTCTTGTTTTTTTATTGAATATTTTACTTGAGGAATATTGATTTAAAAAAAAAGAATTCTTTTGGAGAGTGTCAAGTAAGAATTTAGTGATTCATTTTCTGAGTGATATCAAATTTACTTGCATGTAATTACCAATCAAAGGATATGATGTACATGTTATTTATTGAGGAGTCAAGTAGATGGGTCGCGCTCGCTATTTAGTCATTCCAGTGGAATTTGTTTACTTAGAAAGAGACGAGTATTAACCTTATATGTTGTTTATTTGCTCATCTAAATTGGAACAGTTTAAATTACCTTTACATTTTATGAATGAATGACTTCCTCATGAGTAAACTCGTGAAAAAATTACTAATTTTCAAAACTTGTCACTCGACGCTTAGCAAATTTTTTCTAGTTTTTTTGGTGATAAAAATATCACTAAATAGCACTATTTTCATTGTGATGAATAGTTTTGAGTATTGAAACTTCACCAAAAGTTTCAAAAACTTCCAAAAACTTTTTCAAAAATTGCTTAACTTTTGAGGTTAATAGAAAAAGAAAAAATTTTGTTGATGCTTAGCGTAGACGCTAAATTTAGGAACCTCAAAAAATTATTGTTTGCATTAATTAAAAAAGTAGAGTTAAAATAACAGTAAGAATAGATTTCTCGTTCTTATGATTACCATACAAACAATTATTCATAATTCCACAAATTGAAAAGGTACTAATAGTTAGCGTCCACGCTAAACGTCAAAAAATTTATTCTTTTCCCAAGATCTCAAAAAATGAACAATTTTTCTAAAAATGTTTATTTAAAATTTAAATAGTTCGATGAAAAGTTTAATACACAAAGTGAATGGAAAAAGTTAAATAATTAGTGATATTTCAGTCGAAAAACATTTTTCGACGCTAAGTATCAAAGAAAAATTTTTTCTTTTTGTGAAACCAAAAAATGGAAATCATTTTTTTATATTTTACGTTTAAACCATAAAAAATAGAATTCTAAAGGAATAGAAGTATTGCCATTAGTGACATTTTTTGAATCAAACAAAAAAATACTTTTGGACGCTAAATTCGGAAATTTCGTTTCATTCTTTAAAGAGAAAATATAAGGCAGTAAAATCTACAAAAATGTTTACTATTTTCTCTCTCAAAATTGTAGTTTTAGTATAAAAATAAAATTTTTGTACAAACAGTAATTGTTTTAATGTCGAAAGTATGTAAACGTTTTGAAATCACCATCTAAAGTTAATGGCTTATCGTCAATATTATACCGTAAAGTGAATTTTCACTCTAAATCACATTTTAAGTGGAGTGGTAAATGAACCAAGTTTATTAAGTTTTCGAAATAATGGAAAATTTCCCTTTTCTTTTTTTACATGTACAAGTTTGAAATTTCAATAATGGAGGAAAATATTATTTCTCTCAAGTACCTTTTACAGATCCTTTAATTCAGCGTCGACGCTTAGAGTGGAAAGATATTTAATTATTTTTTTACCTAAAGAGATCCCTTTTTGGTTCTGGGTAAAAATCGAAAAATTTTTCGACGCTTATCATCAACGCTAACTACAGGAACATTTTTTTAGGCCCCTAAAGTTAGCGTCGAAAAATATTTTTCACATTTTTTTTTTTTTAAATTACCCTAATTCCCCTGTTTTTATTAACCAAAGTTAATATAGGAACATCTTTTGGTCCCTGAAGTTAGCGTCAACCCTTAGCGTGAAAAACATTTTTCCCAATTTTTTAGGAAAATGAAAATTACACTAATTTGGTTTCGTGGAAAGAAATTTTTTCTACGCTCAACGTCGAATCTAACTATTAAAAACATTTTTTTAAGAGCAATATAAAATTTATAAACACAAAAAATTATATTTCTAATCCGAATTTATGGTAAAAAAAATTCTTTGAAATTTATTCCTGTCACCATTCGTAGTTGTGAGGAAAAAATTCCCCAAAAAAATGTCAGGCCGATTTATTATGGAAATACCATTGACCACGCACTTTGTATCAATGAATTCGTATAGTATGTGAAAGGAAAGTAAAAAAAAAATTCACGCGAATCTCACTTTAGCCCTGCGGGTCACGGTGGATGATTCCACAGACTGTTTTTCCCCCTTCTTCCTTTTATATTCAGTCCCTTTTAAATTTGATTATATCTACTTCCCCCCTCCCTGCTTTATTCGTTTTATCCGTCTCTCTCACTCTTTCTCTCTTTCTATCTCGTCACGAGGAATCGTGAGAGAAACACCTACGTGTAAAATAACACAAGAAACGCAGGGCACGTAATACGAGTAGTGTGTGTATATCCAGGTTTGAAGTTGCTCGTTTCGAAATTCTTCTACTTTGTAAAGTCATCAGAATTATTTTTAAAAACTTATTTATTTATTCATGTAAAGAAAAAAAATTAAAAATACACACTACTCTCATTCAAGTCATCATATTAATCCCATTCATTTTTTATTTCATACAAAAAATATTTTTAATTAAAAATTTTTTTTAAAAAATAGTATTTTAAATTTAATTAATCAACTAATTTTTTTTTTAATCTTTTTGACATTTTTTTCCTTTTTAGTCTTTTTTAATTAAGAGCTGTGTTACAAATAAATAAATTATACTAAATTTTAAATTCACTCGTTATTTTTTTAATGGATTTTTCCTTTTTTATTTTTACAGAGTTTTTACTTTTTTTTTGCTAAATTTACATGTTCTCTCAAATGCTTTGACAAAATTTCTTATAATAATTTTCGGGCATGAAATTTTTTAAAAACGCCATTTTGATGAGACATGAAAGAAAAAATTAATGTTCCTGAAGTTTTGAACTTTCAAAATATTAACGAAGACTTGGTTCTCGTTTTTAAATCCAAAAATATAAAAAAGTTTTAAATATTAAATTGAAAAAAATAAATTTACCTTTCATTCACAGTTGAGTAATTCTTCAAAATATTGAAATCGAAAAAATTCGTTGTAAATTATTTAACATACAAAGACAAAGAAAAAATTGTTTTGTATATGTATATTAAAAAAAATTAATTTTTAACAAGATAAATTTACACATTTCACAGTAAGTTGAGTAATTTTTTCCGCCTTTTTAAACAAAAAAAAATTTCGTTTTAAATTGTTTTATATAAAAACATAAAAATTTTGTTTTTGTAAGTTAAAAATATATGGTAATCTTTAACTGAATAAACTTACTTTACAAATTTTAATATTTTAGTGATTTTTGAAAATATTTAAAAAGAAGAACAATTTTCTAAAATTCACGGAAACTTAAATGTTAAACTTAACTTTACTTTAAATTTTTAATTTTTATTGTAGTAGATTCATAGGTAATTTTTTACAAATATTTGCATCAACAAAAGATGATAATTTGAACCTTCAAAACTTATTATATGGATCATAAAAACTAATTTGTTGAATCAATTTAAATCGTTGAATAATTCTCTCTCTAAATTTGAATTAGTAAAATTGTTTGCTCATTTATATTAGTGACTGGCTGTTTGCTTTTGATTTAGTAAATGTTACTATAATAAATAATAATTTCTACTAATTTATTTGTCAATTCTACTTTAAATAGAAATTTCTACTAATTTATTAGTAAATTCTACGTTAAATAGAAATTTATTCTAATTTAATATAGTCAATTTTATTAATAAATAGTAATTTCTACACATTTATTAGTAAAATTCACTAATTCAAAACCAAAAAGTGAGTCACTAATTTAAATTAGTAAACATTTTTACTAATTCAAATGTAGAGAGTTGGAAGAATTATAATTTGAAATTCAGAATAAAAGAAGTAGTGTACCTACTAATTTTTATTAATAATTAATTAATAATAATTTAATAAAATAAAATTGAGATTTTATAGAGAATATAGTAAAATAATAATTTAATTAATTATTAAAAATTGATTAATATGATTAATTATTTATTTATTCAAAATTAATAGTAATAATACTAATAGCATTTAACATGTCACTCAGAGATAAAATCATAATTTTTATTCAAAATAACCCCCTCTACCTTTTTTTAAAGTGAATATGATGAAAACTATTTTTTCACATCGAAAATTTTGCACTTCATTTTCCAGGAAAATATATATTTATAAAAATTTACTGTGATACCGAAAAAGGCCTTTATGTTGAAAAAATGTGCTGTGAATTTTTTTTGCTTGTGAAAAATCGTCATTTCAAAGAGAACAAGTGAATTTTTATTGTACTTGAGGGAGAAAAAAAAATTCAAAGGAATAAAAAAAAGAAAATAAAAAGAAGAGCCCATCGAAAGTAAAAAGAAAGTGAAGAAAATGTGTTTCTACTTGAATTGAGCCTTGGGATTATTATTGGATTATTCTCGTCCGCCGATCAGCCGAAGATGACTTCAAGAAGGAAGAAGAAGTCGCAAGACGGGTTCTTGAAGAAAGTTTCAAGCCTGTTCAATCTCGACACGGTGAGTCATATTCCTCCTCGTGCTATAATTTCGCGTCTAGTAAATTTCTTCCACTTTATACGATAAAAAAAAGAAGGATAAAAATTCATCCTCCTTGATTTTAGATTCTAATTGAACATCCTCAGTAATTATCGAGTAATTATTTTCTATAATTAGAAAATTTTCTTCTTATACGTTTGAAAATTTATTATAGAAAATAGTATATTAAGCAACAAGAGGATAAACAAATTGGCTGCCTTTATTCTCGTGTTACTTACGATATTTTTTATTCCTAATGCACAAAAGTGGCGATTTCAGATAGCAGACGACAGGGAGTAAAAGTCATTCACTTGTTCGACTTGTATGAAAATGGCGGCCGTTTTCTCCCAAGGGCAAGAAAAATGCATGTGAACAGCTAATTTTCTTGCCCTTGGGAGAACACGGCCGCCATTTTCATACGGTCGAAGAAATGAATGACTTTCCTCCCTGTCGTCCGCTATCAGAAAGCGCCATTTTTGTGCATGTGAGATAAAAAAGAAATTTAATTCTCTTAAATTTTACTAACGTTTGAAAATTTATTTCCTAGGGATAATATTTTCTAGGGAAATAAATATTTTATAGGAATATAAATTATACTTTATAATTCGTGTAACATCTCTATGGAATTATTACACTTAATCCGTAACGTACCTGTAAAAATATTACTGTAGTTGCTTATCTGAAAGTGACTTTTCATTACTCATTGTTCTATAAATAGAACTCTTTTTAAAGATTAGACTACAGAAAAAAGAGGTAACTTCATAAGAAACTTTTCTAAATATTCGGATTTTGAATTATTTGGAGAAAATAATTTTTTCAAGATCAAGCTTTTATAAATGTTATCAAAGTTTGCAAGACATTTATAAATAACGACTGAATAATTTAAAAAATCTCGAAAAAATATATTATATCCCTATAAGGTAATAGTGACGGCTGTAACGCTAATTTCAAAGTTAGAGTTAGATTTTCGATGACGCCAAATTAACACCAAAAATCAAACTAGTTTTTCATTTTGATAAAATTTACAACGTTTATCATCATCAATTTAGAAAAAAAAAGAAATGATTTCTATGCACACTCTAAATCTGAATCAGTGAAAATTTCACTGATTTCAATTCAGTGGCCCAGTTTTCTTTAATTCATCAGTGGGATTTCACAGAGAATCAGTAAAAACCACTGATTGTCAGTGAAATTCCACTGATTCATCAAAGAAAACTGGGTCACTGAATTGAAATCAGTGAAATTTTCACTGATTCAGATTTAGAGTGCAAACTTTTATAAATTCTAATTCTGATTGTAATTTAGATTTTACATTCTAATAATTTTAACATTAATTTTGTCATTAATTCTAATTCTGATTTTTATTATTGTTCTAGTTTCGATTCTAAATCAAATTTTGTTTCCAATTCTAGTTCTGATTTTAATTCCAATTCCAATTCTAAATCTAAAAAATTTAATTACTGCTTTTAAATTTGACTACAATTTTTATTCAAATTCTAATCTCACATAATCAATAAAATAATATAAACGTCTATAAAAATATAAATATTATGACTTTAAAAAATTGTACAGTAAAAATAAACATTTTATAGTTAAATACAATTTTTACATACAAAATAAATAAATGTACAGTCAAAATAGAAATTTTACAATAAAAATAAAAATTTTACGTTACAAATAAATTTTTTTACTGTCAAAATAAAAATTTTACAGACAAAATACATATTTACAATCGTAATACAAATTTTATAGTAAAAATAGAAATTTTACATTAAAAATAAAATTTTAATAGTTAAAATGAATATTTCAAAACCAAAATTAAAATTTTACATCTGAAATATAAATTATAGTCAAAATAAAAATTTCAGAATAAAAATAAAACTTTTAAAATAAAAATGTTCCATTCAAAATATATATTTTACAATCCAAATCTATATTTTGTAGTTAAAATAAAAATTTTACAACTAGAATAAAAATGTTGCATTCTATAAATCAGAAGTTTATACCTACATTCGAAATAAAAATTGTACAGTCAAAATAAAAATTTTACAGTGAAAATAAGAAATGTACAATCAAAGTAAAAATTTTACAATCAAAATCAAAACCCGTGCAGAAATTGCCCGCCCGGGCCCTGACCCCGCATGAAACAGGGAACCCGACCGGGCCCCGGTCTGGGAGCTCGTCAAATCGGGGGCAAATCGGGCTGTCGCCATGGCCCCGGTCGGTTTTATTGTTTCATCCCGACTTAGGGAAGCCCGGTCTGGCCCCGGCCAGGCCCCTACCAAAATTTCTACACAGGAATTTTACATCCCAAATGAACATTTTACAGTAAATCAAAATAAAATTTTTACAACCGAAATAAATAAATTTAAAGTAAAAATGGAAATTATACGATTAAAATGAAAATTTTACAGACAAAATACAAATTTTCAGTCATAATACAAATTTTATGGTCAAAATAAAAATTCTATAACCAAAATAAATATTTTACATTTAAAATGAAAATTCTTCAAGTAAAATGAAAATTTCACAACCAAAACTAAAATTTATATCTAAAATGTAAATTGTAGTCAAAATAAAAATTTTAGAGCCAAAATAAAAATGTTATATTCAAAATATATATTTTACAATCCAAATATATATTTTGTAGTTAAAATGAAGATTTTACAACGAAAATAAAAATTTTGCATTCTATACCTAAATAAAAATTTTATACAATAAAAATAAAAATTGTACAGGCAAAATAAAAATTTTACAATAAAAATTCGAATTTTAGTAAAAATCCACAATATTAAAATTTGTTTTGCTCTTCAAATCGTTGATCATAAACATTGTGTTATCCTCACTTCACAAAAAATGTCTTTAGATGGATATTCTGTGGGTGTGAATTAGTCGCGTGTCGTCGCGATTGCAGAGACATCGTAATTCGCGCGAAGGCCACTTGCATACATACGGACCAATATCCAATTACGCTGGAAACGTATCGTTACATAATCAAAAGTGTACGCAAGTGTACACCGTTAGTTATTTTATTATGATTCGAAGATTTTTCACCGTGAATAATCGAGACGACGGAAAAGCATGTACCGTGTAACTATTTATCCAGTGCGATAAATTCGTTAGTAGAATAAATTTTCTAATCAAGATTTCATAAATCAAACAAGAAATGAAAAAAAAATCGAGATAAAGTATACTGGAAACGCAGCGCACCATCTTGAAATTTAATATTGGTGTTCGATTTCACATCACGTACGTTTTACTTTTCTCACGAAATTTGTATTTTTTTTTCTTCTTCCTCCTCCAATTTTTTAGTGACAAATATGTATATTTTTTATTCAAACATTCTTGAATGAATTTTTCTTCTCATATTTTATCACTCTACTTGGTGCATTTCGTTCCGTTTTTTCTTATTTTTTTCATGTCCCTGAAATTAGCGTCGATCCTAAGCGTTGTTACAAAAATGATTCTTTGGGATTTTTAGTGATGAAAATTTCACTTATTTAATTCATTTTTGAAATTTTTTATTTATTTGAACATAAAATGTTTCTCTGAAATTAACATCGAAAGGTATTATTTATATAGAGTTCTTGAAATTAGAGTCGACGCTAAGCGCCAAATATTATTTTTTTGAATTTTTAGATATGAAATTGTCACAAACACTTCATATAGGCTGTTTTCGGCACTCACCCAGGGTTAACCCCGAGTTAAATATTATCCAATCATCAAAAACATTCTGTTGGTCTAACCAATCACCATTAACCCGGAGTTAACTCAGGGCGAGTGCCAAAAACAGCCATAGGGAATTTGTAAAAATGTTCAGGGCACTTTTTTTGTTTAAAACCTTAAATACTTAAAGTTAGTGTCGACGCTAAGCGTCAAAAGTGTTTTATGGTAGTTTTAGTGATAAAAAATAAAAATTTTAGAGATTGAATAAAAATTTTACAGTCGAAATATAAATTTTACGGTCGAAATAAAATTTTTACAGTTAAAATAAAAATTTTACAGATTGAATAAAAATTTTACAGTCGAAATATAAATTTTACGGTCAAAATAAAAATTTTGTAATAAAAATGGAATTTTTACTGTCAGAATAAAAATGTTCCAAAATTTTCACGAAAGTAAATACTTTTTGACGACGTTTGACGCTTAGCGTCGACGCTTTATTAAGAGACCTAAAAACTTTGTCAAATGTTTTTTTTCGACAACTTTAGGGACCTTTTTTTACTCCTGAATGTTTCAAAGATAAAATAATAATCACAAAATAACATCTAACTTTTCTTTTTTAAAAAAGTGAATCATTAGCTTTACAATCAATTTTTTACAACTGTTATCAATATCGAAAAAATTATTTCACAACCAGTCTGTAAGTCGGATGATTGTAACTGGGTCACATTGATATTGTAATATAGTTCAGAATTTATAGTTTCGAAATAAAAACTGTCGAAAACAGAAGAAAATGTTTGGTTTTTCATTGAGAAAAATCAATAAAGATTAAAGAAAAAAGAAATTTCCGAAATTATTATAAATTTGATTTGTTTGTGGAAAAACCTTGAAAGTAAAGAAGAAGAATGGGAAAACTTTAATCGGACTGCGAATTAGAAAACGAAAAAGATATTTAAGGACCTTTTCAGGTATACATTTTGGGTTAGTATCTGGCTAAGGGGGGTTAAAGGAAGAAGGTTTTGGTAGCCCACAAACCTCGGCGAAGCGTGAGCTGAATACTGAATCGTATAACTTGCACGCCTCACCTAACCTCCTCACGGCCAAAACCCAAATGCCATTGAGTGGAGAGAGTTTCACGGTAGGCTGCCGGCCATACATTTCACGTTAGAACATTGTCGTAGTTTCGTATTCAGCCCTACGCAAATAGATAATCTACCTCAATAACAATTAACCTTTCACTTGTTACGCCTCTTTTTTCGAATATACAATCAATAACTGTTATTATTCTACATACTTTTCTCATAATTCTCATCACACATGAGAGCGTACTATTTATTATCCAACAATACAGAAATTTATTTATTCATTTATAATTTTTCTTCCTTTACCTCTTTTTGTTTATTTAATTCATCATTTTTTTTCCTTTTTCTTATTTAACTCTAAATTTTTATTTGAAACACAATCTAAGTGTGTCTAGGTCACTGAAGTTGATATCGACGTTTAGGGTCAAATACAATATTTATTTATGGGTTATTTTAAAAGGTAAATTTATTTATAATATTATTACTTCCAATTTTTTCTAATATTTGAAACTTTTCAGTACTGTTTGAATTAAAAATGTTTCAAATTACATATTATTAAATTTTTCTGAAAGATCGATTGTTACGTTCTAATAACACTAAGTTTTTTTCCGTTAATATATTAAAAATTAGGAATAAAAATTAAACAATTCGTTATCACTACTTATGCTGTCAAAGATTCTTGATTTATATTCCTTTTATTAACATTTTTTTCTCTGATTGTAAACTGTAATTACAAATCAAAATTGAAATTAGAATTAGAAAATAAATTAAAATAACCACGACTAACAACGAGAGTTAGGATCAAATCCGAATTTATTAGAATCAGAATCGTAATCAGAATTCAAATTAGAATTATATTCAAAATTTAAATTGGATTCAGAATAAGAATTAGAATTATTATAATCAGAATTAAAATTAGAATTATTATTAGAATTTGCATTAAGATTACAATTACAGTCAGAATTAAAAACAGAATTAAAATTGGAAACACATTCCTAATTCGTACAAGCATTATGGAATTAAACTGTCAATATCTATATAAGAATTAAGATCAGAATTTAAATTAGAAACAACATTAGAATTAGAATTTAGAATAGAAGTACTATCAGAATTGAAATCCGTATTAGAATTAGAATTAGATTTAGAATTCTTACTAGAATTAGACTATAACCATGACCATCCAAGAATTAGGATCAGAATTAAAATTAAAAGTTGATTCAAAATTAGAAATGGAATCGAGATTATAATTAGTCAAAATTAAAATCAGATTTAGAATTCATAGTAGGATCACAATTAGAATTGACATAGAAACTAGAATTAGAATCAAAATTGGAATTACATTTAAAGCGAGAATTATAATAGAAATTAAAATTACAATGAGAATTAAAATCAGAATTATAATCAGATATGGAATTCGTTTGATTTTTTAGTATAATTTATTAGACTTTCTATTAGAAAAAAAATTAAAATTCCAATAGAAATTAGAATTTAAATTAAAATCAGAATTCGAATGAATCAGGGTTTAAAATAGAATTAGAATCAGAATTAGGATTAGAATTAGAAATAGATCCAAGTGGGAATTAAAATTAGAACTTTTAATTCTTATTTTGATTTAATTCTGATTCGATTTTACTTTCTGTATTCAATTCGAATTTGATTCCAATTCTAATTCTAACTCAATTTAAATTCTAATTCTTAATCTAATTATATCCTAAATCAGATTCTGTTCTAATTGTATTTTGATTTGAATCAAATTTTAATTTTGTTCAAAATTAAAATTAGAACCGAATTAAAATTTGAATCAGAATTAGAAGTAGAATTAGAACCGAGTCAAAATTTAAATTAGAAGTAGAATTAGAAATAAAATCGAATAAAAATTTGTAACAAATTAGAATTTGAGTAGGTAGAATTAGAATTTCAAATAAATTTAAATTTGAATCATATTGAGAAGTAGAATCAAAATTAGAATCGAATTAAAATTTGAATTAGAATTAGAACTTAAATTAGAACTTAATTAAAATTTGAATCAGGATGAAAAGTAGAATTAAAAATAGAATCGAATTAAAATTTGAATCGAATTAGAATTTCAATTAAATTAAAATTTGAATCAGAATTAGAAGTAGAATTAAAATTAGAACCGAATTAAAATTTGAATTAGAATGAGAAGTATAGAATTAAAATTAGAACCGAATTAAATTTGAACCGTATTTGATCCAAATTTAAATTTGAATCGAATTAGAATTTCAACAAAGTTAAAATTTGAATCAGAATTAGAACATAATTAAAATTAGAACCGGTAGAATTAGAAGTAGAATTGAATAAAAATTTGAAACAAATTAGAATTTGAATCGAATTAAAATTTTAATCAGAATTATAAGTAGTTAATTAAAATAAGATCCGAATTAGAATTAGAAATATGATCACAGTTTTTGTTATCCTAAAAAAAAATTTTGAACGCTTAGCGTCGACAGTAGCATCCCAGGTGACATTTCGAGACTTTGATTTTAAAAGCTAATTAGTTGAATAAAAAAAATAAGATAACCCTAATTTGCTTTTTATTCCTTCTATCTTGAAACTTTCGGATTCAAAGTTAAAGTCGAAGAAAAATGGTGATCCCTTAATTAGAGAACGTTTTCTTGTCATCTAGTGTCGGACCCCCGTCTTCTTTCTCTCCATTTTCTCATTCTCCCTCTTTTTCCATATTAATCTTATGTGTTCGGATTTACGGAAACATTTGAAGAAAGGGAAAAACAAAGTGCAAGAGAGAAAGAGAGGAAACCAATGCACCTTGTTTTTCTTATTCTCCACTAGTAGTAGTGGCAGTACTTTAAATGGTCTGATTTCACGGCAAATTCTCCCAGGCTATACATTTCCCAAGCACTTTTCGTCTAGGGACTCTAATAAAAAAGTCTCTTTTGCGTTTAAAGTCGAGTCTCTGAGGGAGTGAACCAATTTATCGGGTTTCCTAAAACGCTAAGTCACTGTAGTTACCCGAGACTCTTGTAAACCCATTTTTAAATCAAACAAACACTCGTGCAAATGTGCAATTCTCTGTAATATTTTAGAAATTTATTTTATGAAGAAATTATTCTTTAATTCATAACCCTTGAAAATTATACGTGTACAGTTTGGGTGAAATTATAATTTATGTATTCACAAAGCGTAAATAAACATTTGTAATTAGGGTCGGTTCAATCTGCTTTACTGAAGCTTGTTCCCAAGCTATTGTCAGCGTAACTAGCTCGGCATAACCGTGCAATCAATTAAGACAATTGCTTCCTACTGCGTCTTCATGAGAACATTTTTATACTATTTCTGTTACTGTTTAATCTTCTGCTCGTAAAAACCAATATTAGATAATATTACGTTTCTTGGTTTTTCATCAAGTCCAAATTAATCGAAAAATTAACTAATTTCAGTCATAATTCTTCTTCTGATTCTGCTCTCAACCGGTTCTAATTCTACTTCATATTAAATACTCATTTTAAATTCTTATTCTCTTTCGGATCTAATTCTATAATTCTGATTCTATTCTAATTTAGAATATTCCATTTTATATTTAAAATTCTAATTCGAAACTAACTCATAAATAGAATCAAAGGCTTATTTCAAATTTAATTAGAACCAATTTAGAACAGAATCAAAGTCAGAATAAGAATTAAAAGAAACATAAATAGATTTCAGAGTTAAAATTATAATTAAAAATAGAAGTATGCTTGAAACCGAATCAGGAATTAGAATTAAGAACAAAATCAGAATTAGATCCTCATCAGAATTAAAATTAATCAGACATATATTTAGAATTAGAATTAAATTCGAATCAGAATCAAAATTAATTATACAAATAGAATTAGAAAGTCTAAATTTAATCCTGAATCCAAATTATGGAACCGAATCAGAATTAGATCCAAATGAGGATTTAAGTTACAACACCAAAATTTAATCATCATTAGGATCTAATTCTGCTTTAAAATTTAAATTTACTTAATTTTAATTAATTAATTCTGATTCTAATTCTAATTCTAAATCATATTAATTTTAATTAATTCTAAATAGTTTTACGATTCTAATGTTGTTTCTAATTCTAATTAATACTAATATTAATAGGGGAGCGTGGTCCTAAGTTGGCCGTGGGCCTAAGTTGGCCGTGGGCCTAAGTTGGCCACCCTGCATTTCTCAGCGATGGTATACTGGACGAATCTATAATTTTGTGGTATGATATATTGATAAACCATGATATAATTTATGGACCTAATTATAATCTAAGATCCTTCTACGCATTGTGAGGACAATAATATTGTTTACAACCAAAAAATTTAATTTTTCTTGTTTTTTCGAGAGCAGCTACAAGAGATAAATAATTAAAATTTTCTAAATGAGTGTGTGCGCTAGTTCCTTTATTTAATGTTGTAATAAGAGGTTCTGTTGATTTTTTAATTACATTTTTTTTATTAGCGTAATAATTTGAAACCTGTAAAAATCTACAGTGGTCCTAAGTTGGCCACCTATTGTTTTTGTTTGCTTTTATTTATGTTTTGCTTCTTTTTTGTGTTTTTCATCACGAGAAAGACCGAGAAAGTGTAACGTAGAAATTAAACAAAGACAAAAAACAAAAAAAATGGTTTAAAAAACATTAGAAAAGACATAGTACAAAAACACCTGTCTCAACAGCCATCCACCACTGCAAATAAATGAAATAAAATAATGCTTCATTTTCTGAACAAAAATAGTTCAATAATGCGTTTTTATTCTCCTAAATGTATCAAATTTGTAAAATTTCTGCGTAATTGAAAAGAATATGCATTTCTTCCTTATACACAACCAGAAAGTGAACCAGAATTATAATTAAGGATAAAATTAGAATCAGAATTATAATGAGAACCAGATTATAATTTAAAACGGAATTAGAATTGAACTCTGAATTGGAATTAGAAACGAAATTAGAATTAGAGTTTATATTTATGTTTTTATTCTAATTCTCGTTCTGATTATAATTCTAACTCACTTTGCGGTTCTAATTCTAATTATGGTACCAATTCTGATTTTAATTATAACTCTTTCTCACTTTCCGATTCTAAATCTAATTTTGTTTTTAATTCTGATATGGTTCCTACTTGTAATGCTGATATGTATTTCTAATTCTTATTCTAATTCTAAAGCTATTCTGATTTCAATTCTAATACCAATTCGAATTCTAATCACATAATATTCGGAAAATAAAAGAACAGCGTGTTAATAAGAAGGAACAATCCAAGCAAGGATCATTGACATCGTGGATAGTAGGTCGCACTTAAATTAGTCAACGTAAAAAGTTCACAAGTCTCTTGTTCTCTCTCTCTCTCTCCCGATCAATTAATGAAGTATTTCCGTCTGGTTTTGGGATGGTCCGTCACCCCTATAGAACACTAGATGAACTCTGGAATGACGTAGATAATTCGATTTAGCAGTTGAGTCCATCTCACAATGGAATTACATTAACCTACTTCACCCTAAATCTCTGAAATCCTTCAGAAATCCCTCGAACAAAAATAAAAACATATCTCTACCGGAAGAATATATATGTTTTGCCGAAATAGATACAAAAGCTATTTGTACTATATTAATAATAATTGTTTCATTACAAATATCTTTTCCTAATGGATGGCAAGAATTTTTAGGACTAAATGTATTTTTCTTATTTGAATCAATTATCTCGAAATTTAACAGGATGGAAAAATTGTCAATGGCAAATATTATCACTAATATTGTCTACAAAAATTGTGATTATCGCTAATAGTTATACGCTAAACAAACAAATTTAATAAACCGCAGCAAATAATAGGTAAAAAATTTCTAGATTTAGCGTCAACGCTTTGCGTCAAAATATGTTTTCTTCCGGAGGACAAACAAAATTAAGCCAATTTTTCAAATGGTTTAATTTTAAAAAACTGGAATTTTTATCACCACAGATCTACCAAAAAAATTGTTCTCGACGATAAATTTAGGGCACAATATAATTAGCGTTGACGCTAAGCGTCAGAAAGTTATTTTCCCCTTAAGGTACTACTACACTTTAGAAGGCTCTTAAAAGACCAAATTTAAAAAATTTTTTTCTCAGGTCTTTTATTATAAATATTTGAAAAACTTTTTTGCCTATATTAGTACATATTTGGAGAATAAAAATAATGGTTTGTTTTTAATTTTTATTTAATATCGTAATCTGCAGACTGCATTCAGATCGAAACTCCAAAAAGTTATAGTTGTCCAATTGCGGACAGTTTATCTCAAGATTGACAAATCGGAAACAAAAAATCCAAATTGCTTTTTAAAAAGGAAGGTGTCTTGCATAGAAATCTACCACCAATAATAAAAAATCGACTAAAATAAAAAAATAGCAGATGTTTTAATAATTTGTTTAAAAATACACTATGTTTTTCAGTATTTTTCTAGTCTGCAAAAATGTTTTTTTTGAATTTTTTTACCATTTTCTGGTGAATTCTCACACAGGACATGCTAACAAACAAAACGAGTTATCATTTATTAAAATCGGTTCAGTAGATTCAGAGATAAACTGTCCGCAATTTGAGAAAACGTTATTTTGAAAAAAAGCGTTTTAACTTATATGTATCGTTAGAGGCCATCCATAAATTACCTACCTAAAATTCTTTTGCAAATTGAAACCCCACCATTTTTTTTATGTCAGACACTGTTACATACATTAGCACCAATGTTTCTACTGGTCGTAACAAAAAGCTGGACCCCATCATCCCCTTAAAGACTTACTTAATTTGTCAATGACTTTTTACATTAATTGAATATTTTTTGAAAAATTTACTTTTATTTTTTACAATTGGTTATAAATACTTTAGGAGGTGTTTTCTGAAGTCATAAGGAGTTAAAAAATACAATAAAAAAAATAAAATTTTTTTAAATTCTAAAGTGTAGTAGTACCTTAACGAAAAAAATGATAGAATCATATTTAAAATTATAATGAAAATCAGAATTAAAATCAGAGTTAGAATTAGAATCAGATGTAGGATTGATACGTGAATCAGAATTAGACTAAGACTATCTACGAATTAGGATCAGAACTAAAATTAGATTCAAAGATAGAATGAAAATCGAGATTAGGATTAGAGTCAGAATTGAAATCAAAATTAAAATTAGAATCAGATTTAAAATTCGTACTGGAATTAGAATTAGAATATCTATGCCCAACTAAGAATTAGGATCATTTAAATGATTTAAAATTCACACTAGAATTAGAATTCCATTGTCTATTTAGAATTAAAATTTGAATTGAAATTAGGATTACAGTCAGAATTAGAATTAGAAATAAACTTTTTACGAATTATTTAGTAATAGAATTAAAATTACAAACAAAATTATAAATGTAAATTTTAAACAGAATTAAGTGTAGAATCAAATTTAGTATTAGAATCAGAGTTAAAATCAGAATTAGAATTAGAACGTCCTTGAAGTTGGCTTCAACGCTCAGTGTCAAGAATTATTATTTGAAAGTTTTAGAAATTATAATTATAATTAAAATTACAATAGTATTAAGATTAGAATCAGAATTAGAAGTAGAATCAAAACTAAAATGACAATCAGAATTGAAATTAGAATAATAGTTAGAATTAAATTCAGAATTAGAATTTGAATTAAACATTTTACGAATTAGTATGGGAATTAAAATTGTAATGAAAATTAAAATTGGAATTAAAATTAGACCAGAATTAAGATTATAATTAAAAGTAGAATCAGAATTAGAATTAGTATTAGATTTAGAATTAGAATCAGATGTAACATTGATACTAGAATCAGAATTATTCTAAGACTATCTACACTGAAAAAATGTTAAGTACACTGTAAAAAGTCTTAAGGAAATTTTCCTAAAGTTGGTAATTTTATTTTACAAAATCCTTGGCAAAAAAACTTCATTTAATGCGTCAAAAATACAGAATTTAAAATGAAAAATACGAAATCTTGTAATTTTGCCATATTAAATGTGTCGATTATCAAATCTCCGGCGAATTTAATACTTTTACTGTAGGTAATAATATTGCCCACTATAGATGTAGCGAAATGACAAGTGACGGTGAAAATACAGCAGATGGGAAAATTCCTAAATCCGAACGTTAACCTTACTAGTTTCTACATGTCAATTATCCAAAATATGGAACTTTTTTTTCCTGGAGAAAAAGGAATATTGCCGTTTTTAATATGTCACAATTACAAGTTTATGTAAAAGTGACATATTAAAACTAGGTAATAAACATTCCTATTATCAGTCTAGTAAAATTCCCTTAAGACTTTTTACAGTGTACCGTGCAATCCCAATCGTCGGAAAGTGGGGGAACTATAGTTTGGATGTGCTACGTTCTCAATTCGGGAAATCTACGTTCCCATGTTGGTGGCGCTGAACACTCAAGATTTGAGACTCAAAACCTTGGGACTGCAATAGCCGCATCTTGGGCGTTCAGCACGCCCATGTTGGAAATGCAGCTCCTCCAAACTAAAGTCGTATCGCATTCGTACATTTTCGGTCTATTTGGAACGGCACGTCACCCAAGATTTTTTCCGTGTAGGAATTAGGATCAAAACTAAAATTAGATTCAAAGTTAGAATCAGAATCGAAATTGGGATTTAAATCAAAATTAGAATTAGAATCAAATTTAAAATTCGTACTAGAATTAGAATGCTTATGCCTAACTAAGAGTTAGGATAAGAATTAAAGTTGGAATCAGAATTAGAATTAGAATCAAAATTAGGATTATAATTAAAATCAAAATTAGAATTAGAATGAGAATCTGACTAAGTGCAAAATTCGAATTAGAATCAAAAATACAAATTCTATCGGAGAAGAAAAAAATTTCAGCTAATTTTTCAGATGTTCTAGGTAGCACTCCAAACTTACGTGCTATCTGATAACACTCTAACTGAATGAAAATAGTGATATTTCGTCACTTAGCGTCAACGCCAACTTGAAAAATCTCAATCGTCCCGTCATTGTCTCTACGAAAATAAAAATAAAAAATTAATTTTAATCCTGATAAATTTCTCGTCTACTTTTTAAAGAACAAGAAGAATTCTTTTCTTAAAGAAAAGAAATACCGAGCTGAGATTCCATTTGGTTGATTGGTCTTGTCGAAAGATGGCGCTTTTTTCGACCTTTACTTATCGATACTGAGTTCGACAAGACACCTCATGAGTGATGGATAGCCTCTCCTCGCGCTGACTTGAAACTTCGGGTAGTGAATCAGTTTTGCAGGAAAAGACTTTCGACATCGACACACTAACACAGTGAAAAATAGTCGATGATTTAGTAGATACTTCAAAAGACCGACTTTACAATCTCCCACATCCACGTGACGGATAAAGGATGAAAAGAAAAGCTTATTAAGAAACGGGAAAGTTATATAAAAAATTTCTCTACACCAAAAAGGCAGGATAAAACTTTTCACAAACATTTTTTTTCCAGTGGAATTGAAAATAAATTTAGAATTCTAAATTTCCATTTGAGGGAAAATTATTCGTTAAATTTGCTGTTAGTGTAAGGTAATAGTAGTAGTGGTGGTGCTGGTGGTTCTATTTCGAGTAAATTGGATCGACTTGAGAAATAGCGAAGGTGCCTATTTGTTTTCGCGGGGTTTGAAAGCGAGAAGAGTAGAGTATATAGCATTTCAACGAATGGCCCAACGACATCGGACAAATGGACGTCCGTTTATATTTGCGAGCACATTTCACTGGTCATTGCACATTAGACTTCTTTTTTTAAGGATTTTTCGACGAATGAAAACAAGGACTTGAAATTTTCACCTTCTCTTCTTCTTCTCTTCTTGAAGCACACATACATAGTCACTACTGACAGTCATTCACCCGCCTTTTCCACTCATTTCCTTCAAGTCGTTAAACGCAACTCTTGACGCCCTCTGGCGTACAACTTTGACATCCAACAGCAACGAAATTACCGTCATCCCTTAAATGCGAGAGTGAGAGAGAGAGAGAGAGTGACTGCTATATATGCTTGCATTCAGGAAGTGTTCCATCGTTACACTTGACAAGTCGACAGGTTCGGGATTAAACCTCCTCAAACGTTTTTCAGCTAAAAGTCTCAGTCAAATTTTATTGTTTCGAAAATGTTCTCTCTCACTACTTTATTTTATTACCTCCTTAATCAATTGATTTTCAGGTCTTTTAACTTCATCGTCGACGCTAAATGTCAGGAAATTTTATTTCTCGTAAGAAAGAAAAAATTTTAATTCTGATTGTAATTTTAATTATGATTAAAATTCTAATTCAGTTACAATTCTAATTCAGTTGAAATTCTAATTCGACTCAAATTCTAATTCAGTTTACAAATTTCTATTCGATTCAAATTTTAATTCAGTTAAAATTCTAATTATACGATACTAATTACGATTCAAATTTTAAAAAGGTTCAAATTTCAATTCGATTCTAATTCTACTTCTAAATCAATTTTTAATTTGTTTGAAATTCTGATTCGACAAAAATTCTAATTTGTTTCAAAGTTTAATTCAGTTCTAATTCTATTTCTACTTTCAATTCAAGTTTTAATTTGTTTGACATTCTAATTCAATTCTAATAAGGCCTGGTTCAAATTCTAATTCTGATTCAAATTTTAATTTTGTTCAAATTTTAGTTTGTTTGAAATTCTATTTCGGTTCAAATTTAAATTTGGATCAAATACGGTCCAAACTTTAATTTGGTTCTAATTTTTATTCTACTTTTAAATCTGATTCAAATTTTAATTCCAATTTTAAATTCTAATTCTACTTCTGATTCTGTTATATTTTAGAATTCTAATTAAAATTTAGAATAATTCTTATTTGAATCTAAATTAGAATTAGAAACGAATTAAAATTAAATATAGAATCGATTTAGAACACATTCAAATGCACAATTAGAATTAAAAGAATCATAATTAGAATTAGTAAAAAATTATAATTAAGATCGAACATAATCTGAATTATAATATAATCAAAATTAGATTTAGAATTCGAATTAGAATTTAAATCAAAGCAGAATTAAATACAGAATTAAAATAGAATCAGAATTAGATACAAAGCAAAATTATAATTAAAAGTACTAATTTTAATTCCTTTTATTGATCTAATTTTTAATTTTAAATTCTAGTCCTAATTCTGATTCTAGATCTAATTATAATTTAAACCCAGATTCATTCTAATTCTAATTCTGAACTAAATCTTGATTCATTATGAACCTAATTCTAAGACCTATTCTAGTCCTGATTTTGTTAAACTTCAAAATTTTAATTTTAAGTTAAAATTCTGATCGGAACTAAAATTAGAATTAGAATTAGAGACGATTCGAATTAAATGTAGAATCGATTTAGAACACAATCAAAAGCAGGATTAGCTTTAAAAGACACGTAATTACAAGTAGAATTAGATTCTGCTTATAAATTCAGCTTAAAAATTAGAATCAGAATTAAATCCAAATACGAATTAAAATTAGAAGTTCTAATTTTTATCCCTATTTAAATTTAATTCTGATTCTGATTATGTTCTAAAGCGGCTCAAGGCTTGTCACTGCTACCCGACTGGTAATATCCCTTCCAAGCCTCGCGTTCGTTCCCTTATTCTATGTAGCCCTTCAATTGTGATGTTAATTATAAATTGTAATTTATGGATAATCTAATTCTGATTTTAATTCTAACCACGCAGTTGAATGTTATACCACATAGTTAAACAAGGCAAAAAAAAAAAGAAATTAGAAAAAGACAATTCACAAAGTATTGGAAGAAGCGTCGACGCTAAGCTAGCGTCAATTTTTTGTTTTCCCTGAATTAGAAAAATTGAACAATTTTTCAAAAGATTTTTTATTTAAAGTGTTTGATGAACAAAAAGTTTTGAACGTTCAAATGAACGAAATATTTTTTGTTAAAAATATTTTCATAGATTATTGATTACAATTCAAATTAAAAACTCAACTTTTACATTTAGAAACATTATAATTAATTTGCTTAATAGTGACGCAAAATTATAGTAATAAAAATTTAATTTGAAGAAGAAATAAATAAATTTCGTTCGTTTGAACGTTCAAAACTTTAACCTCCTAGTGTTTGATAAAAAAATATTATAATAGAAGTTAAATTTTTGAAAGTTTTATCAAAAAAAGACGAGCCTAAAAAAATAGTCTTTAACCCTAAGCGACTACGCCACTTCAGGGACTTTTCTATTTCGAAAAACTTTACATCCCTTTGCTATAATAAAAAAAACAGTTTTCAACATTTTTGAAAAAAGCAAAGAATCTACTTTGGATAATGAAATGAAATACTAAACAGTTTGCGGTGAGAAGAAAACCTTGATGTATTTTTCTGAGTTGTAAAATTCTTTGGTACATAAGACAGTGAAAATAGCGTTCATGAATAATAGTCATAGTCGCCGTTTACTGACGATAAAGCACGAACTGCATTTGACGTGTAAAAACCACAGTTTCTTCTGACAACAATCGTTATAGTCTAACACTTAAAAACTGACCCTGAATGTTGCCCTAGTAGAAAAATTTGGTGGCGCTAGTAAGGTGCCACTCTCGCACGCCATTGCGCTGTAGTGGCGCTGACAGCATTTGAAACACTTTTGTGCTCTAGCACCTTCCTCGCATTCTGCTCGCAGTGCTAGAATGCGAACATAACAGAATGTACATAACCTCACCTGCCAAAAATTTATTTCGTGAATTAAACAATTATTCTTATATGTCATTTCATTTGATGACTTTAAATAAAAGTATATATAAAAAATATTTACAAATTATCTGTTTACAATGGAAATTATACATATTTAAAGAATTAATTACACGTTTCGTTTTAATAAATGTAATCACACTTCTTAAACTTGTGGAATTATATATACATATTAGTTTATGAAAATTATCTCCAAAAGTCTAAATTATTATTAAAAAATCGCTTATAATTTAATTGCAAAAGTTATTTTCTTATTTAAAACCAATAAAACTGTTCTGACAGGTCAATTAAAAATAAAGAAAACATAAATCCAGTTCGAGGTTATGTTTTCTAATTTGAATTTAGAGAAATTAATATGTTTAATTCATCAAAAGTATTTATTGTTATTCTTGGTGATAAATTGTTAGATTAATTACTTAAAATATTTTTTAAAATTTCCTTAACAAAAAAACAAACACCATTGATATTTTATGCAACAGCGATATTTGTGGTTATGTTGCATTCTAGCAGAAAGTGCTCGCGCCATGCAAGGCGCTAGAAGACTTCGGCGAGATAAACTGCCATACAAATTCCAGTGGTGGCGCTAGCATATATCTAGGCTTCCATTAAATTTTTCTACCTGGGTGACGCATCTAAGTGCTTTTGCAAATTTTTTTCACAATCTCTGTAAAGTGTACCAATTATATTATTTATTTAGATTAGATTCCCAGAAAGCTTTATTTATTTACTACTTTTGTTTGAAAAAAAGAAAAAAATGAAATTCGTGAAATTAGAAATTTTAACTTATTCAATTTGAAATTTCGCGCCAAAATCTTACGACCTGTTGGTTTCTTCGGCCATTTATAATTTCTATCAATACTTTTTTAATTTGAATCAGTGATTTTCTACTGACAAAATAGCAAAAATGTAGCGACTGAAGTACTTCTGTAAGATTTCCACAGAAATGCAGTCAAATATGACAGAATTTCAATACAAATCATAGAAACATTCATTTTTTTATCGACTAAGGGTAAAACTCTCTTAATTTGCATCATTTAAAAATCAAGGTTTTAACTGACAATCAGTGACTGACTTTTTGCTTCTAAATCAGTTAAAAATGACTGATTTTCATTGAAAAAATAACTAATTTTCACTAAAAAAAAATAACTGAAAAATTAGTTAAAATTGACTAATTGAATCAGTCGACAAAAAATTTACTGAAACATCAGTTATTTTTAACTAATTATCAGTAGAAATATTAGTATTTGCGAATTCGTGACTGACTTTTTGTTTCTAAATCAGTTATTTGTGACTGATTCAAATTTAGATAATACAAAATTCAATTATTTTCAAAAATTTTAATAATATTCTTGGAGAAATTTCAATTATGTTCAAAAATTTGAAAAAATTCTCGTCAAAATTTAAATTATCTTTATAAACACTCTAAATCTGAATCAGTGAAAATTTCACTGATTTCAATTCAGTGGCCCAGTTTTCTTTAATTCATCAGTGGGATTTCACTGAGAATCAGTAAAAACCACTGATTGGCAGTGAAATTCCACTGATTCATCAAAGAAAACTGGGCCACTGAATTGAAATCAGTGAAATTTTCACTGATTCAGATTTAGAGTGAATGATAAAATTCTTGGCAAAATTTCAATTATTTTCAAAAATCTTCCTCAATTAAATCATTTTCAATATTTACTATTTTAATACAATTTTCTAAAAGAATTCAATTATTTAAAAAAAAATTTAATAAAATTCTCCGCAAAACATTTAATTATTTTCATAAATAATAAAAATTTCAAAGAAATTCAATTATTTACAAATTTTTATAAATTTCTTTGCAATAATTCAATTATTTTCATAAATAATAATAAATTTTTTTACAGGAATTCAATTATTTTCATAATAAATAATAAAATTCTTTACCAGAATTCAAATTTAAGAAACTTTTAATTATTCAATAAATTATTTATTTTTGTATTTAAGTAATTGAATTGTAGTAGAATTTTCTAATAAAAATTGATTTAAAAATGAATTTCAGTTAAAATTTTAGATATTGAATATTAAAAGCTTTATAGTGTAAATTTATAGAAATAATTGAATTTTCAAAAGGTTTCAAATTAAAATCTTTGAAAATCTGGATTTTTTATACTTTTAACTAACAATTCTTTGAAATTAATATTTTTAAAGAAGTTTAATTTAACTTTTTTTTAAATTATTCCAAGTTATTATTTTCTAATATATATATATTTAATTAAAGAATTTACGAATAATCGAATTTTCGTAAAATTGAATTATAAACAAATGGATTTAAAAATTTCCAAAGAACTTCTTCAAAAATAAAACTGCTCGTGTTTCGCATAATTTTACAAAATTAAAGAAATTCGCAAATAAATGTAATAGAACATTTTTTTAAGTCTCTAATCATTTTTAGAGAGAATCAGAATATTCTTTAGAGTCAGTGAAAAAGTCAAAATTTTCTCTGGAAATCAGGGAAAAGTCAGAGAAAAGCGAAATTAAATTTTTATGGCAACATTGCTTTAAATATTTTTAATTTCCTGTATGAATGAAAACAATGAAATTAGCAATATTTTTATATCTAAAAACCAAGAGAAATAGTTTTCAACGCTAAATGTCGAGACTCATTTCAGGGAGATATTTCATCCAGTTTCTATTTTAAGTAATTTTTTTAAAATTAAAATTTTTTGGGAAAATATTACCATTAAACGGAATTTCAAAGGAACAAATTTCTCCTTTTTTGTCCACTTTGAAAACAATCTATAAAAAATAAAAATTTAGTAAAATAGCAAGAGAATAAAAATGTACTGAAAGAAGGAAAAAATACAAAATCAGAAAAAAAAAAAAAATGAATTGAACAAATATAATATATTAAAATAGGAAATTTCAAAAGAATAAAATTGTTCACGTTGCAACACACGTGACGCACGTCTTTGATCGGATTTTAGAAGGTACAAAAGCCTCGGGAGACTGAATGTATGTATATCTATATGTGTGTGTGTGCTAAAGGGTCTGGGGAATTGTTACGGAAGAAAAAGGAAGGAACAATTTTTCCACGTCGGACGCTATGCGGTCGGAAAACTAACACCATGTAATTAAATTTTCCACTAGAGGCTGTCGTACAAAAACAAGTCAACGCGAAATTTTGTTTTTTCTTTTCATTTTTTGTTCTATTTTTCTTTCCTCTCTCTCTCTCTCGCTCGCTCTTCATCTTCTCTCAAATCCTATCGTCCATCATATGTCACTTTCTCGCGCGGATGCTGGGTCGAAGAACGTTAACCTTGTAATCTCTCGCTCCGTCCATTACACACCCCCTTTCGCGCGTGTTGAGGAAATTTCTACACCTGTGAATCGGCGCTCATCTTTTTCTCTCTTTTCTCTCTCTCTCTCTCGAAAAAAAGATATATAACCATCTAGAGGAGCAGGAAATGGAGAATTATCGTTCAACACTTTTCAAATTCACAGCTGGGATTTGCCTATACTATCGCTTGAATAAGGGCGAGAACTGCGAAGAAGAAAAAAAATAGAAGAGCTGGGAAAAACGATTCATATTTTATCGGGCGTAAAGCTTTTCGCCCCTCTTCAGTTATATGAACTTTTAAGAAGTTGTGCCAACAATATAAGTATAAAGAGTCGCTTCGAAAAATTTTAAATTGAATTCATATTTTACTTTTGGGACTATACAAATATTTTGTTTAAATTTTTATCATCTGCAAAATTTATTGCTTCTTAACTTTTGTAGTTTTTAATTATTTCCATCTGAAATTCGAAAATGAGTAAAAAGTTTAATAACTCAAAGCAGGGGGAAAAAAAATTTCCAAGTGTATGTTTTCAATAGAAAACAAAAATTGTTAGTTAATAAAAACTTTTAAATTTAATTCGCTTTTTAATCCCTAGCCAATTTTTAGGTATAACGCATAATAATATTAATCTTGCAGTCTAATAATTTTTAACTTATTCAATTTTAGTAATTTTTTCAATGTATTTTAATTATTAGGTAAACTTATGTAATTGTTTGGTTTATTTATTAGTTTGATTTTAAATTTGTCGCCTATTAATTAAAATACTAAATACACCACCGGAAAAAAGATAGATTTAACTCAGAGCCAACTAAATTTTTTATTTGTTTCAAATAAACTTTATTTGGATCAAATAAAATATTATATATACCTATATACAAAAGTGGCTCAGTTGGTTCAGTGTCAATCAAACATGTGAAAGTTATAGAAAAAGTAATCAATTTAATAAATTATTAATAGAAAGTAAAAAAAAATTGTAAAAAATTTTAACTAATCAAAGTTTACTTTAGGGCGTTAATCCCCTCAAAGTTTTGCAATAAAGTTTGAAAAATGATTTTTATTGGTACTAAAAACTGACTTTAAAATATACAAAGATGTTCAGATTTGCCAAGAAAATTGCGTAAAATACGTTTTTAATTATGAAAATTATTTTTGTTACAAAAAAATTATTAACATTTTTTCACATATATTGTAGTTTTTTGCGACTCACGGAATTTTAAAGAAAAAATTACATTTTAATTATCTTTAAAATGAGTCTATTAAGATTTTGAAGAATATATTCACTATTTCATAAGTAATTTTAACATTGTAAAATGTAAATATTAGTAAAAACAAAAAATATTTTTTATTAGTAATAAAATCATCTTTTTTGAAACATTTTTCTACAAATTGCAGTTGTCATATCGTTTTTACCTTTTGGGATAATTTTTATTCGTTAAATTTTCGATAGCTACTTTTTTGCTTCTTTTCCCAACTTGAAAGCTTCTTTTTCAGCCTCAAAGCTGCTTTTTGATAATTTTTCATGTACTAACGAGTGCAAAGCCTGAGATTGAAAAATTTAAGTACAAAAGTGGCACTTTTAGAAAAATGAGCCATAAAAATATGAAATAAATACGGAAAATATAAATAATGAAGATTTTAATAATGAGAGAGTGCGAGTGGTAGAAAATGTGAGGAATATATATTTTTTCTCTATGAATTTTTATCGCGTCAAAAAGTAGCCACACGTAAAAGCTAATTGAATTTTATAATCCACCGCTCGCGAATCAAGTTGACGCGTGAGCAGCGAGGACGACGACGACGACGACGCCTCGACGATGGTCGTCGCGGCAGTTGGTTCGTATAATTAATTACCATTCAAGTGAGCGTTCGTCGCAAAAGAGACCGATGCAAACGGAGTTAGTCGTCCATCCAAGGGAAAAAGTTTCCTGAGCTGCAAACGCTTGGCAGCTTTACTTTTCTTTTGCTTACTCCGAAAAGGCAAAAACAGAACAGAAAAAAAACACTATAAAACAAGCATCGTAATTTCCCCCTTCTATTCCAATCTTGACTCGTCGATTCACTTTATAATGTGTGTAGGAGGAATAAGAAATTTCTCTCGATAAAAGAATTCGTCGAAAAATACATTTTATTCACACAGTGAAGTCGACTCTAGGCGCCAAAAAATTTTATCTTTCCATTTTCCAAGAAACTAAAAATTATTTCTTCTTTTGCATTTAATTTTTAAAAAATATTTCAAGTTAAAACAGTAACTTCAGGAAATGCAAATGAAAATTCGATTATATTTATTATAATAAAAATAAAAATAATTCTGAAAATTTGAAGTCACTGAGTGCAGAAGAAAACTATTTTTTTCGAGAAACGAAAAGAATAAAATAATTTTTTCATTCGTTTTAATTTTAAAAAAATCTCTGAAAAATTATCAAACTCCCTATAGATAAATATTAGATATCAAAATTAGTGACAATTTCATTTGCAAAACCCCAAAATAATAGTTTTCGACGCTGATTTCAGGGACATAAAATTTGACTATAGATTAAGATATTTTGTAAATAATTCTCCGAATCGTGTAAAATAAAAAAATATCGTGTCAATTGTTGATAATTTTTATAAGTTTTTAGCGTTTTTCATTCATTTTTTTTGCCCAGTAAAGTCTGGTCCTTTGGGAAATAGCCGAGATTGAATCCAAGAAAGAGGAAACGAAAACTATATCACATGAGGCGATGAAAACCTCACTTTTATGTAAGAGAGACAGCAAAAAGCGACGTTGCAAGAAAAAATACGCCCCTCTTGAGGGACATATAGTTATTAAAAATAAAGAGATTATTTATTAAATTGAAAGAAGAATTTCCGATAAAAAAATTGAAATAAACAGAAATGTATTTAGAAAAAGGTTTTCATAAATTCTGCCCTATGGAACGCGTTAAATGGCATTTTTAATAATAATTATAATAATTGGGGGAATAAAAAAAATTTTTTCATTATAATTATAATGAAAAAAATAATAATAATCATAATTTAGAAAATACGGATGAGATAAAAGTAATAACAAAAAAGGTAATAAAAAACGAAAATAAAAATAATAACTAATACCGGCTTGCCACAAAAATTTTATTTTATTTTTCCTTGGCTTTTCCCTGATTTTCAAACAAAATTTTGACTTTTTCCCTGACCCTAAAGAATATTCTTATTCACTCTAAAAATTATTAGATACTTACTCAAAAAAATGTTCTATTATATTTATTAAATTATTTCTTTAATTGTAAAATTATTCGAAAACATCAATAACTTCTTTTGTAAATAAATATTTAATCATTATTATTTTTCCGTAGGAGTTGTGATTTTCAAAAATGTTAAATTCAATAACTTATAATAATTAGAAATGACAGAGTAATAAAATCATTATATTTAATATTATTCAATTTTACAAAATTTCGATTATGCGGAAATTCTTCAATAATTATTAAATATATATTAGAAAATAAAAACTTTAAATTATTTCAAAAAAAATTAAATTAAACTTTTTCAAATAATTAATTCTATCTACAGAATTGTTAGTTAAAAGAATGAAAAATTCAGATTTTCAAAGATTTGAATTGAGCCCGCGCGTGCAATAACAGCAAGTGCGCTCGGGCTGTCTTTCCCAATCGCTGTATCTACTTCAAATTGCGAGGTGGGGACTAAATCTGGCCAATAAGGAGACTAGATTTTTTCCTCTTTTACTCCTCTCAAAGTAGATATTGCGGTTGGGAAAGTCAGACCGAGCGCACTTGCTGTTATTGCACGCGCGGGCTCAATTTGAAACCTTTTTAAAATTCAATTATTTCTATAAATTCACACTATAAAGCTTTTAATATTCAATATCTAAAATTTTAACTGAAATTCATTTTTAAATCAATTTTTATTAGAAAATTCTACTATAATTCAATTATTTAAATATTTATTTCAATTATTTACATATTATTTAACTACAAAAATAAATAATTTATTGAATAATTGAATATTATTCTCAAAATTAAATTCTCATAAAGAATTTTATCAACAAATTTTTAAATAATTAAATTCTTTTAACGAATTTTAATAAATTTTTTTAAAATAATTAAATTTTTTGAAGAATTCGATTAGAATATTGTATATTTAAAAATAATTTAAATTCTGCAATGAGTTTTATTAGGGGAAGAGGTTCGGTTGTGGGCATAGTTTCGTTTTTGACTCATAATTTGTGTCCTTGTAGATATTAAACAAACATATGTATATGTATTTAAAGCCAGGGACCTTAGCTAACTACTGATGAAGAAACTAAATTGATTCCATTGACTAGAAAAATTTTATTAAAAATTTAATAAAGTGGTCATTTTTCTAACAAAGAAAATTTTGGTTCGGTTGTAGGCACTCTTGAAAAATCAAATAAAAATTCAAAAAAATTAACTAAGTAACCATTCATTAACTACGTAAGGATGATTTTATCTAATTTTGACATTACTTCCTCCCCATGTAAGGACATATAAGATTTATCACACTGAGCCTCAACTGCACAGTTAGGTACTACTATTGCTATAGCTACGAGCGACGTACGGACGTCAAAGTCTCGTTATATTAATTTCTGTGCTAAACTAAGAAACTTTTAAAATTCTTAAAACACTATTAAATGTTGTAAGGAATTACTTATGATTATATCGACTACGATATTTCACGATTTGTCAAGAATAAGAGTGGTGTCCACAACCGAATCAATTTAGGTGCTCACAACCGAACTTTACCATCATTTTGAAATATCATGAAAAAAATTTGCTTGTGAACATGGTTGTGATACTTGGTATTGGAGCACAAAATATAACATATTTACTATGTAAATACGCTTTGAACTTATCATTTTAATTAATTCACTTCGATTTGTTGAATATTTAACAATGTTTAAAAATTCATTTTTGTTATATTCAACGTGTCGAAAAATTAATTTATATATAGTTTGGTCATAACACACACGTGACATTTGTCAGATTAGAAAAATCTTATTTCTGTCAAAAGTTCTGCGGGGGGTGTCCACAACCGAACCATGCCCACAACCGAACCTTTTCCCCTATTGTTTATGAAAATAATTGGATTCTTAAAAAAAAATTTATTAATTATGAAAATAATTGAATTATTGAGAATTTGTAAATAATTGAATCCCTGGGAAATTTTTATTATTTATAAAAATAATTAAATGTTTGCGTAGAATTTTATTAAAAATTTTTTAAATAATTGAATCCTTTGGAAAATATTATTAAAATAGTCAATATTGAAAATCACTGCGAATTGAGTAAAACTTTAGAAAATAATTGAATTTCAGAGAAGAATTTTATTATTATACTTTCGAAAATAATACAAAAGTAAAGTCAAAATATTAGCTAATAATAGAAATGAATAAAAATATTAATGATACTTAAATATTTAGTAAATTCTTCCACAATTATTTAAAAATTTAATTTTTTCGATTTTTGGAAGACGTATATGAAAGGTAAAAGAAAAACACTCTTTTACTTTTTTATAAAATAAACGACGTTTCGGTGGTCAGGTTCGCCACCATCATCAGGTCACTAGCTAAAGTCAACAAAATAAACATCACGTCAATAAATTAAAAACCATAAATAAACGCAATACAAAAATAAAATATTTAAATTTACAAATCACAAACATATTAAAACGAGTGATTAGTCAAACTGTTTCTAAGGTGTAAAAAAAAGATTGCAAGGTTTTCCCATGAGTTATGGAAAAGAAGTTATACTTTAAATGTGTTTCCCGTTATAATTTATTACAAGTTAGTTACGCCTCTCACTTCTTTATCACTTTACAAGTCCCTGAAACGTACGAATAAATATAAATACAATTAACAATTGTCGTTATTCCAAGAACAAACACATACGTCTCGGAAAAATTCTGCTGTTAAGAATAAATATCTCTTTTTATTTAAATAAAAATTTATTTGTAAATTTAATTATAAATTCACTCGAAAAAAGGCTATTTCAATTTTTTACATATTTTTCCTGCCACATGAATATATATTTGTAATATTTTTGAAAAAAAATTGATGTGAATATTTCTAACAAGATTCTAAATATGAATAATAGTAAAAAAAAGAATTCACTGATTTAAATTAATGAGTAGAAAGCTGCAGACTAAAAGTTTAAAAAATGCATACAATAATAGAAGAAACATTATAGTTTCAGACTGTTTTTTTAAAAAAATGTTTAAGAATTTGAAAAAATCTGCAAGAAGTTAGTTTATCGAGTAAGATTTTATAAACTTAATCAACTCATCGAAAATGTTACTTTCTAAAAAGAATCGTCCATAAAAAATCGAATTCAAAGAGGAATAAGAATACACAGTTTCTAGAAATGCTTTAAATGATTTGAAGTCCACGTCAAGCAGAACGTTACTGAAATTCTCTGGTATGGAGAAAAAGCTGTTTTAATTTACTCTTCCCCTTTGTGACTTGCGTTTCAGCTTTTCAAGAAACTGCTGATGTTTTTTTTTCTCTTTCTCTCTCTCTCCCTCTCTACTACTACCACTACTTTCCCTAGGAAATTCTCATTATCTTCCGGTTAACTGCGTAGTATTTGGTTTTCATTATCAAATGCTTGATTGTTTACTACTCTTTGTAAAGTAATTAAACGTAAATTACTTTTCTTTCAAGTAATTCTCCGATATTTTAATTCTAATATACTTTTTTAAATTAAAAAATTTCATTTATCTTATTAAACAAAATTCTATAAAGAATTTCCGGTCGTTGTATAAGAGAGCTAGAAAAAAAGGAGGAAATATTTCCACTTAATTAAATATACCACACGGAGAAAAATATTTATTTGAATCAACCATATTTTGTTTCAATCTAGATCTTCACTATATACAGACGAATATACTAAAGTTTGTTAAAAACATATTTTTTGGTACAATTGCAAAAAAAATTATATATTTAATTCAATATTTTCAAAAAAGTTTCTTTCATTGTTAATGGAAATGTTTTGTTATAAATCTTTTACAAAAAAGGTTCGAAAATCGCAACAGAATTGATGCGAATAATTTAAACACAGTTGTGGTTGAAAATGAAAAATAACAGAGAAGGAGAGAATGTCTGAAGAGGCAAAACGGATTTGGTGTCAAGAAGAAGAAATTGGTTCGAGTTTCAATAAATTCCAATTAGGAGTGTCAGACAATCCTTTAGGGACTAGGGTTGATGAAAAAGAGTTGCCAACTAGACTTTTATGTCCTTGAAAATCATAGAAACAATAATTCAATATTTCTATCAAACTGTAAACGAACTCGAATTTACTAAATTATCGAAAAATTAATTTTTTAATCGTTAACTTTTTTAGCACTACTAGTCCTACACCAAGGAAGAAGATATATTTTTCTCAGAGGCCACTATATTTTTTATTTTCTGCAAATAAACTTTATTACTTATAAATAAATTTTATTTAGTTCAAACAAATGTTATTTGAATGCGCATGAATATCACATAAAAATTATTTGAATTAATATTTATTGGATAGAATTTTCATAAAGCTTTGGTTTAAAAATTTTCTATTTTAAATTAGCGCGAATTTTTAAATAGTAAAAATTTTACTTAACTGAACATAAAATCACAGAATTTTGATTTATCAGAATATTCAATTGATTGAAGTTCCAATTAATAGTCTTTATATTTAAAAAAAATGTAATTTGATTAGTCAGCATTTCTTTTAAATAAAAAGACTGCTAAATAAAACTTCAATCAAATGAAGATTCTGATAAAAAAGAAGTCGGTGACCTTATATTCTGTTAAAAACTTTTCACTATACAATTTAAAATTAATCAATTTAAAACAAAATTTTAGTCTTTTAATGAAAAGAAGTGAAAAAAATTCTGATGATTTCTATTTGTCATTTCAATTTTGAATTAATTATAAAATAAAAAAATAATTATAACATAATAAAATATTCAATCTATAAATAATCTATCTAAAGTTAACAAAAAACAAAAGTATAAACAAAAGACAACTTCAGAGTGTGAGGGGCAGAAAAAGTGAATGAAGAATGAAAGAACATTCAAATTAATATAGTTAATTTAAAAATAATATATTATATTAACTATAATATAGTTAATTTAAAATATTTCAATTTTTAAAATCAACTGCATGAAAATTCTATCTAATAAAATTCTGTCTAGCAAACATTCTTACTGATAATTTTATATGATATTTATTTGCTTCGTTATTTGTTACAAAAAATTTGTATTTGGTCAAAGTAAATGTTATTTGTTAGAAAGAAGATAACTAAAATAAAAACAGAATTTTAAAAAAGTAAAAGAATAAAAAAAAATTTCTTTTCTTTTTTTTCATTTTTATGTGATTTTTTATCCAGCAGGGTGTTTTTACATTAAATCATTTTTTATTGCCTTTACGGTAAATGAAGCTAATATCCAAGATCGGTTCAGGGCCACTTATTTTTGGTCAAGAGGCAAGTTTCCACGTCGTGTATTTTCAGACAACAGCCCAAACGTAATATGTTCGCTTTTAAACATAATACAGACACACAGTTTGGCACTGTTTTATCATAATATTGTCGCCCCCCTATGTATATATATATATATATATGCCTCGAACCAGATATTTTCCCAAGAATTAAACAATTGCAAAAATATATATATAGTAGAGCGCAAGAATTCCCCGAACAAGATTTATGACACATGTTTTCTTTTCAACATTTTGCAGAGTTGGAGAATTTCATTTTTTATTTTTACTACCTAATGTTACTTTTCATATTATTTCAATATAATAGTAATTCAATTTATAAACATTTTTTTTATTTTTTGTAATATTCATTTAAATCAAAGTTATTTTGTTGTTAATTATTTATTTCAGGATCCTAAAATTTCGAACGTTCGAATAAAGGACATTTTTTGTTACTTCATTTAATTCGTACTTCATTGAAAAAATATCAAAAAAATTACTTATAGAATATTAGAAAATTATTTTATTAAAAAAATTAATTCGTAACTAAATAAAAATGTTAAGTTTACATTATTTTCTATTTTATTCAGTAAATTATTGAAACTATTTACTCAAGAAAGAAATTTCGTTCGCTTGAACGTTCAAAATATTAAAGGAATTTTATTTTATATTGTACGTTTTTTAAAACAGTTTAATTATTTACTTAATTATTTCATATTTTATTTACTCTATATACTATTTACTTTTTTATTTTTCTAAGTTTAATAATAATTCTACTAAGTTATATTTATAATAATACTTTAATTTGAAATAATTTTTTTCATCATCTACCGAAAATCGAAAAAAATTTCTTTATAAATAATACTTTAATTATTTAAATATTAAGCCGTGTTTTAGTTTGAATAAGCTTCAGGTTTATTCTTCTCATAAACAATTAGTAATAAAAAATGACTAAATTATCTATTTCGGTGCACGTTTATTTGGTTAGAACTTTATTTTTTTTTTTTATTCTGTTTTGTAGATTTCAAAAAAAAAAAACGTAGAAATTTTAGATTTGAATTGCAACTTTGCACGAGAATTTGAAGAGCATGCGGAATGTTTTTCACTGTTAATGCGAAATATTTTTGATAAAAAAAAGAAATTTCGGTTTTAACGAGAAGAACATTGTTACAGGCAAACACTCCACTTCTCGCTGGGGACACGAGACATGTAAGTAACACAAAATTTGTAAAAAAAAAAAAAAGAAAAACGATTTTATACCTTGTTGACAAAAAAAAATTTCGCTTTATCAGAAATCATCAGAGGTATAGTCAAGCAATACTAATTTTACATCTATTCAATTTTTGCACCAAATCTAATCGCGATTTTCAGTCACTGAACAAAATTTTCCTTTTCGAAAAATAAAACAACAAAATATTTTTTACTCTTCAGAAAATTAAATTTTTTAAATTTCAATTTCATAAATTCTGAAATTTAATTAGGTTTTTCTAAAAATTTAGATAAGCAATCCTTACAAAATTTAATTATTTTCAAGAATTTTCGACTAAATTTCTTCTCAAAATCAAATTATTTATTTATTTTTAATAATTATCAAAAAGTTTTTCGAGAATTCAGTTATTTAAATACACGAAGAGGACATTATATTAAATTTTGTAAAAGTATTTCACAATTTGGGGAAAAAATGCGACGAAGCGAAATTTTGATATAAACTTTAAAAAAACTTATGTGAAATTTAAGAATTTTAGTTAAATTTTAATATAACTTTTCTAAATTTCATATTATTTCTTTCACTGTTTAGTATTTCCTATATGTCAAAATTTCTGTTTGTTGCACTTGTTCTCCAAATTGTAAAATACTTTTACAAAATGTAATATATATTTTCTCTCCGTGTATAAAAGTTAAATTTTTTTAATAAAATAATTGTAATTTCTTTCTAAAGTTATTAAGGTGAATTATTAATTAATTAAAAATTATTACCATAAGTATTTAAAATAATTAAATTTTTAAAAATTAGATAAAATTGAAAGAATTTTTGGAAAATATTTTAAAAATGATCAAATTTTTGAAGAATTTAATTGCAAAAATGAAAATATATAGGTATGGTTTTTCCATACTTCTTTAAAAATAATTGAGTTTCTTAAAAAAATGTTTAGATAATTTAAAAAACTAATCAATTTTCTGAAGAATTTTGATTAAAAATTTTAAAAATATAATTTTCTAGTAATATACATACATTTGATTATCAAACATTTAAATGAAATATTTAAAAAAAACAATTATTTTTAATACAAATTTATAAAATTTAAATTATTTAATTTTCTTTATAATATATTTCGAAAATTTAATTATCTTAGAAAATTTAATCAACGATAAATTTTGAAATTTTTTATACTATGATAAAATCGAAATAATTTGCATTTTATACCATAAAAATTATTATGTTGCGATATTTTTAAAAAAAGTCGGAAACGTCGCATTTTTTAAAACAAGTCGAAAAAAGTCGAACTATCTAATGCCTTCGATTTAGATTAAAAATAAAATTATTATTTAAACAATTCTGTAAAAAATTAATAAATAACAACCACAATTTGCATAAAAATTGTTTATATAATAATTTTCTTTTTTATCTGCAGCGGAATTTATAATTAAAGTTTGGTAATTTGCTTAATTAGAAAAAAAGCCGAAACTAATTAGGTAAATTGCATAATTAAAAAAAGACTGTATAAGGTGAATTGTATAAAAAGTTAGTAAATAACAATAATAATTTATTTAAACAATCTTTGAATAATAGTTATTGTAATTATTTTCACAAAATATATTTGATTTATTGATTCAATTTTTGAAAAAATGATTTTAAAAAATTGACTTTACGATAGTTATTGAAATGAGAGAAATCTATTTTTCGAAATTTTCAAAGGGGATGGAAAACATTTTCTTTTCGATCTTTAAATGAGATTATTAGATTTAAAGGAAAGGTTCTTCTCCTTCTTCTTGATTGCCGACAATTGAATGAAAATTAGGGAACAGAAGAGAGAACGAATCACGTTTCGCAAACTTAGCGAATTCTTCTACACGTGGTAAATATTCTCTCTGTCTCCCTCTCTCTCTCGCGCGCAATCTAATTTAACTCGAAATTAATCACACTAACTTCGGCAATCGCACTAAGCGACGCTCGACATTTGGCTGCTCAAGCAGCCAACGACAAGTCGCGCTAAGTTTCTTACGTAATTTGGCCAAGTCTGAATCGATTTGGTCGTTAACGGTCGTTAATAAGCATTGGGAATTAACGACGATTTCAGAAACTAGGCACCAACTTTGAAACTCGATAGTTAGTATCGTTCAAAACTTCTATTACTCACTGTTAATTAATGAAAACAGTGATTTATAAACCCTTCATCGAGTAATTAGAAATTCACATTTTTTTTTATTTTTAATTTGTATTTTTGACACAGTTTTTTTTAATTACATTTTCAAATTGTATCTTCAGTTTATATTTTCAATTTACTTTTTCGAATATTTATTTATTTAGGTACTATTAATTTATCTCTTTAAATCTAAGTTGGTGAAAAGTTATTCACAATATAGTAAAAATTTCCATTAATCAATCTAATTATTCTTGTTTTTAAATTCGATTTTTCTCTTTGAGTGTAAAAGAACAAGGAAAGATTCGAAAATAGCAACTTTTACTATAACACTGGGTTACAAAAAAATGGTCATATCGTGTTTATTCAAAGTTTTCTGTGTTTATTAAAAGTTTAGGTGTCACTGAATAAGAATATACCAGAAAAACATTTTTATATTCGGTCATTCCCTTAAAAAACGAGTTTAAAGTGTCAAAAAACCGTATTTTTAGCACTTTTTGAGGCAGCGTAACAAGAAAACGCAACATGATAAAAATTTCTACAAGAGCTTAAATAAAAGCTTAAACCTTCAATTTTAAGGCTCAGAACTGAAAAGTACTTAAATAATCAATGAAAACCTCCTTAATCAAGCAGTCGCTACCTGAAATTGTCAAAAAAGCTAGAACAGGAAACAATTGGTAAAAATCGATTTCCCTAACCGGATTCGGTTGCAACTTGTTACTTAAGGTTTTCTGAGGTTTCTAATGACGAATTGGAACTTAGATTTAAAAATTTAAAAATAGCGGAATGAAAATAATTAATTCACTCAATTTTTCAAAATTTGCGTTGATAATTTTAAAAAATTTAGTCCGCCATTTTGAAATTTTTAAATCTAAGTTCCAATTCGTCATTAGAAACCTCAAAAATCTGAAGTAACAATTTGCAACCGAATCCGGTTAGGGAAATCGATTTTTACCAAGTGCTACCTAACCCAGCTTTTTTAATAATTTCAGATAGCGACTGCAGGTTTTCAGTGCTTATTTAAGTACTTTTCAGTTCTGAGCCTTAAAGTTGAAGGTTTAAGCTTTTATTTAAGCTTTTGTAGAGATTTTTATCATGTTGCGTTTTCTTGTTACGCTGCCTCAAAAAGTGCTAAAAATACGGTTTTTTGAGACTTTAAACTCGTTTTTTAAGGGAATGACCGAATGAAAAAAAGTTTTTCTGGTATATTCTTATTCAGTGACACCTAAACTTTCAATAAACACAGTAAATTTTAAATAAACACGACATGACCATTTTTTTGTAACCCAGTGTAATTTGACAGTAAAAAGTAAACTAAGAAACTTCTCATTTCTACAAATGTTTACTATTTTCGACAGTAAAAATTGCTACGTTCGAAGTACATTTTTGTAAAAATAAGTAAAATGTACTTCAAACGTAGCAAAATTTACTCCGAAAATAGTAAAAGTTGCAAAACAGAAGTGCGTAGAAGTTCCAGACAGTTTGGATTTTATATATAGCAATACTAATTATTTGATGTTCACAACATTTTTACATTTACGCTAGACTTTTTCTTGAAAAAATGCCATTTTTTCAAATTTATTTATTTTTTTGGTTAAAGTAAACTTTGTCTTCTAATCCCTCAAGTAATTTTTTCAAGAAAACAAATGCGAGCGTGATGGGAGTAAAATAAATCGAGAGTCGTGTTTTGTGGTGGGAAATATTTCGTGTGTGAATAAGTCAGCAATCAGGAGTAAAAGTTATGGGGACATTTTTATTGGACGACAGAAAAGATACAACAGTTGACACTTACAAATGTACCCTTCCTGTAAGGACACCATCTTATGTTTAAAATATCAGAGAAGAGACGCTTCTATAAAAGCAATGTTCTTTTGAAACGAAAACGATCCCCTTAATTGAATTACGATTTCAAGTGTATGGGAATAAAAGGAATGTATCTACATTTTTCATTTGAAGAGATATATACAGAAAGTGTGAATACATTATGTATTCAATTCTCGAGAGAGAGAGAAACATTTTTTAAAATTGTTTTATGTTTACTTCCACTTGATTGCGTTTTCGGAATATGCTTTCAATTGGAATTTTATTTGAAAGGGGGAAAAAATTATAGTTGGTGACAATTTTTTCCGATATGATTTATTTTTCTTGGCTAAACCGCACTCTTTCGTAAAATAGTGGTTGGCAAAGTTATAGGTATAAAAGAGAAAAATTTTTCAAACTTTTTAAAGATGAAGTACTACTCAATTTGCCAGACTCAATATTCATATCATATGTTATGCCTCGCTTCATACAATTCGCAGAGGCTGCAGAGATCTCTCTTCTCGAATGTCAGTAGATGAAACATGACCGACAAAATTCGAGCGGCTGCAAATCGAATTAGAGTTGCTATGAATCTCTTGCTATATACCATACGTAGATATGAAAATGACCAAATGGGTACGAGTGACTTTTGGGAATTGTCAAGTTTTGTCAATTAAACTTCCCCTTTGCCTTTTTCATTGCCGATGAAAGACTAGTTTTAGTACTCTTCAAAAAGTGGTATTTTGTTGAAATATTTGAAAGACAAATCGAGAAAGTTGTCTTTTTTCAAAATAGTCGGAAAAAGTCCAAGAAGGATTTTTTTCACTGAATACGAGGCCTGCTTCTAGTTTTGGACTGATTACTAAACTGTTTTAGATTGAATGCTATTTTACGAAAATAATAACTTAACTGTTTATTAAAAATTCAGTGTAGTTGTACTACAACAATAAATATAAAAATTTATTATTAAATACTGTTCTTTCATATTTGATTTGCCCCGTAGCAAAAAAACACGATTAATTTACCATTCGAATCGAACATCACAAAAAGAAAATTCTGAGTGTCAATATTTAATTTAGACGAGAGCACTCTCCTTGGAATAATCTTTTCTGTCAAACAGTCTCGCCATTTATCAACTACAAATATCTAGCCGGAAGTATCTTTTCTGTATCATCATTTCTTCCCTCTACTTGTACAGCCACAAATTGCTGGGATTAGTTGTCGAGAGACGGATTACAAATTATTATCACCTCCCTATATTTTCGATCCCAAGGGCAAATGTCATTCATACAGTCCACTTTTTCGACCCCTTCAATAAAGAACAGCAGAAAAAAAAAGAAAAAAACAAACTCATTTCTTTTTTATTCCCTTCCCATTCTCAATTTATGGTCATTTTTATCGTTCTTCTTACTTTAACATCACTATTATATTTATACTATATTTATTGTCACTTCCATTACTTTTATCATTAAACAAAATACTTTGCTTCATTCTTTAAAAAATATTCTTTATTATTATTTTTTCGTTATATTTATCAGACTTTCGTTTAAATTTTTTTTTAAAATATAGGAATACATCATTATGATTTTTTAAAAATATTTTTATTATTGTTTCAATTTTCAAATAATCATCTTTTGGACGCTATTAATTTATCAATTTATTTTTAAGTAAAAAAGTTGTTAATTCAAAAGATTATAAATTTAAAAACTAAAAAAAATTAAAATCATTACAACTTATAAAAAGTTCATCAAAAAACATTTCTTGACACGTTCAGCGTCGACGCTAAATTTAAGCATCTATTCTCTAAATCAGCAAAATTATAACAAACAGATTTGAAATAATATTTCTATATTGTAAAACAATACTTTATCATTACATAGTGAATGGAAAAACTTTAAAAATTGACAATAAATCATGCAAACAAATTCTGAAATATACTCGATCGTCATTAAGGAATTTTCGCCAAAACAATTTTCCCTCACCGCCCCGAATAGAAAACCATAAACTATTAATCAACTTCAAGAGAAAAGTCTGCTTGTGTCTTGTTGAAAAATTTTTTTTTGTTTTATATACCAAAAGTAATTAAAAATCTATAAAATCTTATCCATCATTCACTTGCGAAAATAAAAAAAATAGTATGATAGAAAATTTTTTTTGTTGCAATTTTCTAAAAAAAAAAGAGAATCGTAAAATGCTTTTCCGATAAATACCAACCCAGGATGTGAATAACGATCCATCACAATTTCGCGGTATTCGCAAAGCGACACATATACGCATTTCCAGTATTCTATATAGTATATATATATAATATTATATGAAATGTGTATTAATGTCCCTCCGCCCGCATATTATGAGTAATTATTCTTTTCCGCTCCACAGGTATTACAATTTCGTCATTGTCTGTCGATAATACTAATGGATGTTCCCTTGTGACATTTTTACGGAAACAAAAGTAATTTTTATTTTCTAACAAATCGCATTTGTGTTGTATGATTGCATAAGAGAAAGAGACGCAACAATTATGAGAGGAGAAAAAAGAATTCTAATACGCTGACATCAGAATTAAAAGTAGGACAAATATATTTTAAAATATATGTTTAAAATGTATAGGTATATCAAATATATTAATCAAGGTTGCCACAAAATATTAATTTCATTTTTCCCTGATTTTCAGAAAAAAATGTTGTCTTCTTCCTGACCCTAAAAAATATTCTCATTCATTTTAAAAATTATTAGATACTCAAACAAATGTTCTATTACATTTATTAAGAAATTTTTTTAATTGTATAAAATTAGTCTATTAATAGAATTTAATTTATTATTAAATATCAATATATTCTTTTTTAAATAAATATTTTACTTTTATTATTATTATTATTCCACAGGAATTAAGATTATCAAAAAATTTCAAATTCAAACCTTTATGAAATTCAACAACCTTTAATAATTTAAATTTACATACAATGTTTAAAAAGAAATTAAATTATTGACAAAAATATTAATAAAATGCCTTGCAAGAATTCAATTATTTTTAAAAATTAATAAAAATTTTCATAGGATTTCAATTATTTTTAATACAATTTTAAAATTTAAATAAATTCCTAGAAAAATGTAGGGGAGGGTAGGCTACATTGAACCGGGTTTTTTATAAAGTCCAGGAAGTAATTAAATTTGACTAATTTTGATCAGGTTTTTGTATCAAAATTAAACTGAAGTACTCCTTTAGTTAATACACACGTTATAAACACAAATAATTATTATGATTAAATAATTAAATTTAATTTTTTTCTAACAAGTTACACTTTCTTATTTTTAAGGATCTGTGTCTACATTGAACCACCTCTAATAAAATACTACAATTTACTTCAAAAATAATATTTCCACTTACACATTGTAAAAAATCTTATTTTTTACTAAAAAAAATAGAAAATTATAGTTTAATAGTTATTATTTGTTAATATAGGAGATTAATATATTTCGTTGTCAGGTTAGGTAGCAAAAGTGACAGATTAAGTTTATCACGTTGACAATTGTGATAAAAGCATGTCTTCCAGTATTTTTCTTACTAATTAGTAGAGCAGACAACCTTACAACTCTTAAAATTGAAAATTCTTTGCTTTTTCGGGTGGTTCAATGATGCCGCACTCACTGTATTCACATGACATTCACAACAAAAATTGTTTATAATAAATTCATGTAAGAGTTAAAATTCTTTATCACATCGGAATATTGAAGTTGACACCCAAAGCGAAATAAATCACAAGTTTACTAATTTTTAAAACTTCCTATTTCAAAAAAAAACTTGAATATATTTCCACAAAATTTTTTGTTTTGTACGTGAAAAACAGTTTTTTTAGTTTTTCTTTGTAAATAATAAACCTACGTGCCCGAAATTTTTGGACATAGTTTGTTTCGGTAAAACTAACTTTTATATTAAGGAGGATAGGTTCACGACGGTAGTCAAGATAACTATTTTTTTTTTAAATGTTCAAATATGAAATAAATTTTAATATGTAAATTAAAAGATCATTTTTTAAAATAATGTTGTGTACATTATTATGTAAAAATCTGTAAATAATTAAAATTTTAAGAAAAAACAGTAATATTTTGAAGAACGTAGTGCTTTGCAGTTAGAGATCTGGCAACATGGCATGAACAGCTGATGCGAGCGCATGCGAATTAGTGTTGTTTTGGTCAGTTTTGGTTGACTTTCGTCATGGAGAATAGTTTTTCTTTAGTTTGACAATTTAATAAATTGTTTTTTTTTCACTTTTTGAAATAGTGTATTTTTCAGTACTCAGCTTTATTTGAATTACCGCGCTACTCCGCTTCTCCCTCCGCTCTCAACAGTTGCGATGTTGCCACGCACTCCGCGTCACTCACGTCAAAAAAAAAATTACAAGTAACTTTAAGTTTTGGATAAATAATACTCTGCAACTAAACGGTCGATTTCGTTCTCTTTGAAGTATTATGTTCCTTAAACATTGAATTAATTTTGCTCTAATTTTGAGTTGAATCTCTCCGCTGTGTCAAAAGTTATTAACCAAGTTGTTATTTTTTTTTCATTTTTTTTTTTTGCGGCCATTAGCTCAATGCTAAATACTGAGAAAAATAGTGAACTTTGGCCGTCAATATCTCGAAAACTATACGGTCAAATTGGCTCAGATTTAACAATAATATGCATTAATATGTCATTTAATTTTGCTGCAACTCTATGAATCTCTATGATTCATGATTTTGAACTAACCTCCTTAAATAAGAAAAAATTTCACTCAGTCATTTCTCAGAAAATTGAAGTGGTTCACTGTTGACGCTGGTTCAATGTAGCCTACTCTCCCCTAATTATTTTCAAAAATTTTTTGCAAGAATTCAATAACATTTCACAAATAATAAAATTCTTCGTTGAAATTCAAATATTTTCAAACTCTACTATTTTAATAAAATTTCTCAAAAGAATTCAATTATTTAAAAAAAATGTAATAAAATTCGTTACAGGAATTCAATTATTTTCATAAATAATAAAATTCTTCACAGGATTTCAATTATTTAAAAAGAAATGTATAATAAAAATTCGTTGTAAGGATTCAATTATTCTCCTAAATAATAAAATTCCTCAATTCCTTCAATTATTTTTAATTCAATTTTAAGTAAATTCTTTGAAAACTGTAATGATTTGTTAAAAGTATGAAAAATTCAAATTTTCAAAGATTTTATTTTTGAAACTTTTTCCAAATTATTTTAAAGAATTTTTTTTAAAGTTCTTTGAGAATTTTTAAATCCATTTGTTAACAATTCAATTTTACGAAATTTCGATTATTCGAAAATTCCATTTTTTCAAAAAATTCATGCTACAATGCTTTTAATAATTCAATTATTATCTCAAATTTTAACTGAAATTTATTTTTATATAAATTTTTTTTAGAAAATTCTACGAGAATTCTATTATTTAAATACAAAAATAAATAATATATTGAATACCTATTTGAATTTTCTTAAAATTGAATTCTCATAATAGTTTTTTTAACAAAATTTTAAATAATTGAATTGGTTGTACGAATTTTAATAAAATTTTCAAGAATAATTATATTCTTCGAGGAATTCGATTAAAATTGTATTAAAAATAATTGAAATTCTATGATGAGTTTTATTATTCATGAAAATAATTGAATCTCTGTAAAAATTTGATTATTTATGAAAATAATTGAATTATTGCGACGAAATTTATAAAAAATTTGTAAATAGTTAAATTTCTGTTAAATTGTTATTATTTATGAAAATAATTAAATGTTTGATTAGAATTTTATCATCATTTTTTTTTAAATAATTGAATTATTTTGAAAAATTTTAGTAAAATAGTAGATATTGAGGATCATTCAATTGATGAAAATTATTGAAAATAATTGAAATTTTGCCAAGAACTTTATTAAAAATTTTGAAGATAATTGAATTTTGGAGAAGAATTTTATTATTCATAAAAATAAATTAAAATGTTAACGAGAATTTAAAAAATTTTTTTAACATAATTGAATTTTAGAGAAGAATTTTATTATTTATAAAAATAAATTAATATGTTAACGGGAATTTTTAAAATTTTTTTAACAGAATTGAATTTCTGCGAAGAATTTTATTACTTTTGAAAATAATTGAATTTCTGCAATCATTTACAACTTCTCCTAAATTTAATTTTTTCCATTTACTTTAATAAAAGTTCCCTGACTTTTGCCTGAATTCTCTGACCTGTAGCAACGCTATTAATAGAAGAAAAATTAGGGTGTTGACCTTCGTGAAAAGCGAAAATTAAATTGTTGCTCACCTTTTTTTTCTATCCTCAAGATTGGTGCACTGTAAAATATATTTATTAACAATTAATTTCTTAAAAATTAAGGCACATGAAAATTAGAGATAAAATGAACTCGAAAAAATTTGTTTGTGTTTTTCGTTGTTAAAAACGTTGCAGAGTTGAATTTTATTTTTCTCAGTGTAGTTGCGCATAATTATGATATACTATTCAAAATTTGAAGTAAAAAAAAATGTTAGTGCCACGTTGGATAAAAATGTTTTTTTCCCCTATTTCTCTCTCGTACACTATACTAGAGTGCTTCACGAAGCGAATATTGACAGGCAAGTTTCCCAATTTACGCTTAGATGCAAACGATCCATGATACAAGAAATTTCCATGCAAAACGTTGTCGTTGCAGGACGGAAATTGGGATGAATACAGACATACGACAACGTTGCCTAGACTACATGTCACCTACTTTGTCAACATCATTTCACTATTGAAATTGTTTCAAGAAAAAAAAGTTGAGAAAATTTTTCGTTGTACGATGTTTTCACATTTCAAAAAGCTTTTACTTTTCAATGTAAAATATTCAAGTTCTATACTATATAAATGTCGAAAAATTTACAAGTTTTCTGTTTTTAAAAATTTCTCCCACATATAAAACACGTATTCTTTATTTTTCTCGCAGTACTATACAGTAAACACTTGGGAAAAAATTTCTTTCTTTCTTTTCGCAAAGGAATTAAAAAAAAAAATTCAAAGGAGTATTTTTTTCATTATTCATGTCAAGAGATGTTGTGAGTTTGAAGTAAATGAAAAATATCACAAATATGTTGAAATTATGTTTGAAAAATGTAGAATTGTAATAAAATACTTCATTGTTTTTATTTACTTTTTACAGTTGGGTATTTCTAGGGGAAACATTCAAAACTTTTGGATGCAACGTCGAAACTGGAAGGTCGTAAAGTTACGAATGTAAACTATAAACGGTATACGTGCACTGTTCGAAATGGAGTACATTCGTGAATCGAGAAAACGAACTCGAGCAGCTCGAGAGTACTATTACGAGAAATGTTTCTCCGTATTTCGTTCACGATATAATTAAAAAAATGCTAAAACTTCTCAAAATCACACATTTTCTTGACTAAAAAAAATACAATAAAACTCTCTCGACAAGAAATTTTTCTTTCTTACAAGGTTGCCACAAAAACTTTATTTTGTTTATCCCTGACTTTTTTCTGATTTCTTTTGACTTTTTCCCTAAAGAATATTCTGATTAACTCTAAAATTATTAGATACTCAAAAAAATGTTCTATTACATTTTTGTACGAATTTCTTTAATTGTAAAATTATTCAAAAACGTCAATAGCTTTATTTAAAATAAATATTTAATCATTATTATTTTTTCATAGGAATAAAGATTTTCAAAAATGTTAAATTCAAACTTTTTTGAAATTCAACAACTTTTAAGAATATTAGGGGAGAGTCTCCAGTTGTGAGACGGGTTTTATTTTTGACCCGTAAATTGTAAACGGGTAAACAAAATTGTAAATAAAATACACCGTTCGAAAGGTAACAGAAATACGCAACTTTTAATAAAAGAAAGTGTAGTGTTGAATTAAATGTTTGCGTAGAGTTTTTAAAATTTTTTTTAAATAGGTAATTGAATTCTTTTGGAATATTTTATTATAATAGTAGATATTAAAAATCATTGAATTTTAATTAATTTTTTTAGTGTTTGAACTAAAATTTTTCTATAAATCTATTATTTTTAATTATTAATTAATTATATATTAAAGAATTTAACTAATTTCAGAAGAATTTAAATTATTAAAATTTTTCAAAAATCTAAAATCTTTAAAATTTCTAATTAAATTCATTCAAAATTGAAATTTTATAAAATTTCAAATTAAAACCTTTTGGAGTTCATCTATTTGTGAAAATTGCAAAAGCAACTATTTTGAAATTCAATTGATTTTGAAATATTTAAGTAAATTATTTATTAAATAATTTATAAGTACCTAACAATTTAAGGATAGTTCTTCAAGAATTGAGTTATTTAAAAAGAAATTATTGTCAGAAATAGAAAAAAATTGTAGGTTTTCCATATTAAAATTCGTGATAATTTAATAGTTTATGAGGCAAACAAATATATTTTTTGTTTGAAATTTTGAATGTAAAAAAAGAAAATAAATTTTAAAAAACTTTGGAAAAAAATTATACTAAAGGAAAAATGGGAGTCGTCAGAGGCGTTAGTGTTGCTAAAAACAAAAGGATAATACCTTGTAATTGATTGACAATTTTAACTAGAAGTTCGTGATAGTAAAGAAAACTTCTAGTGAAGAAAAATTTATATAAAAGATATAAAGTAGGAATAAATCCCTTTGGACTTTTCTGTGTTAAATAATAATTATAAAATTCGAATGAAATTCAATTAAAGAAAGCAATCGGAGATTTTTAATTGACAAAAAAGGAGGAAAACCAGGGCTTATCAACAGAGAGGTCGTCGTTCTTTTTGATCGAAGCCGGACCTCATTTCAACTTATGTGTGTGTGTGTATACCTTTTTAAGTCGTACGTGACTCGGGGGGAAACTGCCACGGAATAATAATAAGGAACTCAAGAAATAAATTACATTTTCCTCCCGATGAATCCTGCCTCGGTACATGAATATTTGCAGGTTTCAAATGGTATAATAGTGTTACAAAACAATCTTAACAACTCTCATAAATGGTTCGAAGGAGGAAAAAGAAGAGATAAAGGAGAAAAAAAGAGATGCTTTACCACTTTTCCAGATTGCTTCACTCAATTTTCTACCTCTATCGACATAAATTGTAATTCTGACTTTTTTCAGATATCGAAGTATTTCACAAATCTGTATATAGTACAAGTTCCATTTACCTATAATTGTCAAAAAATCCACTTCCTCAACAAGAAAAAATTTATTTTCACATTGTTTCCACCTTTGCATCTTAGTTACCTTTGTAACCAGTAACACGTCTAACAATTTCAAATTCAATTAAATGTTCCCTAATTCTGAACATCAACTGAATTTATATAATAGCTAAAATATCTTCACCTCCAAACCTGGACTTATCAACCTGTCTCTAACAGGTCTTCCATCACTAAATTAACATTTTCCAAATTGTTTCAAAGTCTGAAAATTTTTTAGTAAAAGTGGGAATTTTTGGAATGAAAATACAAAAAGGGGATCACTCTCAACATAAACATAAACAATTTCAATTTGAAAAAACATAATATTTAACAAAATTCTTTTAATGAAAAGAAGTGCAAAAATTCTGATGATTTTTATTTGTCATTACAATTTTGAATTAATTATAAAATAAAAATAATTTTAACATAATAATATAATATACAATCTATATCTAAAGTTAACAAAAAACAAAAGTATGCATATACACACTCTCTAAATCTGAATCAGCGAAATCTCGCTGATTCCCAGCTATAAGTATACCACTGATTTCTTTCAGCGTATATATACTGATGAATCAGTGAAATTTCACTGATTTTTCAGCTAATATACGCTAATTGAAATCAGTGGTATACTTATCGCTGATTCAGATTTAGAGAGCAAAAGACAACTTCAGAGTGTGAGGAACAGAAAAAATGAAAGAATGAATACGAAGATTATATAGTTAATTATAACTAGCAACAAATCGCGCGGTTAACTTCTTACTGCCTTTTTTAAATAAAATTAACAATTTTAAAAATAATAAAATTTGAAAATTTTCTAATTTAAATTTTTATTGAAAATACTAAAAAAATTCAATTTTATAAAATTTAAAAATAATTTCAAAAATTCTGAAAAAATAAGATTCTTATTAAATTCAACTATATGTTTAAATCTTGAAAAAAATTTTCGTAAAAATCCCAATTATCTTTATAAATAACAAAATTCTTCTCCAAAGTTAAATTATTTTCAGAAATTTTTTTTTTGAATGATTTTCAATATCTACGATTTTAATAAAATATTTCCCAAAACGAATTTAATTATTTAAAAAAAATTTTAATTTGAAATTTTAGAAAATGACAATTTTAAATGAATGAATTAAATAATAAAAATTTCAGAGGAATTTTATTATTTACACATTTTTGTAAATTTCTTCGCAATAATTCAATTATTTTCATGAAGAATAACATTTTTTTAACCAGGAATTCAATTATTTTCATAAATAATAAAATTCTATAGGTATGTAGGTTTTCAATTATTATTTTCATAAATAATAAAAATCATCGCAGAATTTCAATTATTTTTGGTACAATGTTAATGGAATTTCTCGAAAAATGTAATTATTCTTAAAATTTTTATTAAAATTAATTTTCAAAGATTTTAATGAAATAATTTTTAACAATTCGATTTTTTTAAAAATAATTTGAATTAAATTCTTCGTAGAATTAAATTAATTTCAATAATATCAAACTTCAATTATTTTTAATATCTACTATTTCAATAAAAATTCACAAAAGAATTCAATTATTTAAAAAGAAATATATTATTAAAATTCATCGCAAGAATTAAAGTAATATTATTATTGTTTATACTCCTGCCCTATTGGCCTTACGCACTTCGACAAGAGTCCCCGAGAAATACTTTTTGGATTAAGCATAACCATTCTACTTAGAAATTTTCTATATATTAACCTAATTTTGCGTCTACAACCGACTTTATTAGGAGTACTCGCATTACGCCTGGACCACCCGTCAATGGGTTTTCTCGCCAGAGAAGAGGGAAACTGTAGAAAACCTCTCCTAAGTACAACCGGTTTATCGACAGTCAAGTTCTAATGGTGTGTACCGGACAATAATCGACGGTGCACATCATTATACCTCGACGTCAAACCTCCCGCTCAGATTGTCTCACGTGCCGGAAGAATTAAAGTATTTTTCATAAATAATAAAATTCTTCTCAGGTATTCATTTATTTTCAATACAATTATTAAAAAATTCGATTGTATTCAATAAATTAAAGAAATTTTTCAAAAAAATTCAATTATTTTCCAAAAATTTTTAATAAAATTCAAGAATTAAATGCCTAATTTCAATTATTAAGAAAGAGGATTATTATAAAAACTTGAAAGAAATTATTCATATAGAATTCAATTACTTTGAAAACTTGTAATTAAAATGATTAAAGAAAGTCCATTATTTTAAAGAAACTCAAAGAAATTCTTCAAACGAATTTAATTAAGATTATGTAAAATTTTAATAAAATTCTTCCTAAATTCAATTATTTTCATAAACAATAAAATTCTTCGAAGAAATTCAATTAGTATCAAATTTTTTGATAAAATTCTTTGCAAGAATTCAATGATTTGCCATTTTTTTTCGCAATAATTCACTTGTTTTCATAAACAATAAAATTCTTCAAAGAAATTCAATTATTATTATCAAATTTTTTTATAAAATTCTTTGCAAGAATTCAATCATTTGCAAATGTTTTATAAATTTTTTCGCAATACTTTAATTATTTAACAAAAAAATTAATAAAAGTTCTTCATAAGAATTCAATTATTTTTGAAAATTTTAATAAAATTCGTTGAAAAAATTCAATTATTTTAAAAAAGTTTGATAAAATTCTTCGAATCACTTCAATTATTTTAAAAAATTTTGAAAAAGTTCTCGGCAAATATTTTAATTATTTTCAAAAATTTTCCTTAATTCAATGATTTTTATAATATCTACTAATTTATTTATTATTATTTTATTATTATTATTATTTAATTTATTTATTTTATGAATATAATTATTAATTATATTCATAAAATAATTAAAATTTCACAAGGAATTTAATTATTTTCATAAATAATAAAATTTTTTAAGGAATTCAATTATTATTTTTATAAAAAATAATTTAAAATTTTAGAAAATAATAATTTAATTAAAATGATGAAAATAATTTTGATGAAGTAACAGTAACAATATTCTTATAATGTAAAATAATGATTTTATCTCTCGGTCATCTTTAATTTATTAGAAAACATGAAGATATCGATCACTCCGAGTCTTCGACTCGGAGCAATTGATATCTTCATGTTTTATAAACAATACTTTTATAAGTTGTTTAATTTAAAAAAGGTTTGAATTTTGAATTTTTGAATGTCTTAATTCCTGTGGAAAATCTTGTTCCAAAGATAAGATTAAAATATAAATTGTGCCAATATTTTTCTTCTTTTTATAAAACAAAATAATAATTTTCATAAAAAAATTGTGATTGAAAAAGAAAATAATGGAAAATAAATAAATTTTCTATTTCTTAATCACAGTTGTTTAATAATTTTCTTATTTTTTTAGAAGTAAAGAACAAAAATAATTTCAATTTGACAAAACATAATATTTAACAAAATTTTAGTCTTTAAGGGGAGGTTCCCATTGCGGGAATCAAAAAAATGGATTCATTTTTTATTGTATTTTTCGAAAGCTATATATATGTAGAATATGTGTGTATAGCGATTTTTTGATCCGAAGAATATTTTCGTTTTTATGGGGTCTTGAACTCACTGTCGTCCCGAGCACTGAGTAACAAAGTCAGGCAAATTGAATCAATTTTTAAAAATTTTGCAAATCTGACCTCAGAATCGTAAAGAGCGACTCTAAATACCTATAGATATTTATCATATACGCAAATTAAACAAAGAATTGCAAAGAATACAATTATTGCACAAAAATGTTTATCAGACTTTATATGCGATTTTCTCGAAACAAGATTTTGCAAACTGGTGGGCATCGTAGCGTCTAAACTATTTAATCAATCAACTTCGGGTTTGCGGCTAATTAAAGGTGACTAAATTCTACTGGGGTTATACCTATAATATGATAAAATTGTTAACAATAGAGATTTTTACAAGAGGTCAAATATGGAAAAATAATGCAAAAACGCAGTTTTTTAAAAATGTGTCCGCCATTTTGTAATTTTATTAATTTTTTAACTGTTTTATATAGGTATAACCTATTCTTTAGGATGTCATCTTTATAAAAAATTTTGAGTTTTTGTTTTAGACTAAAAATTGCGCAGTGTAGAATGCCCACCGTTTTCCCTATTTAAAGAAACATTATTTTCTAGATGCGCCATATTGGCCGCCATTTTGCTTTTTTTTGAAAATGAAATATGTTTTAAAAGTTCAAGAATGTATCTTTATTTAGAATAAAAATTACATCGCTAAGTCATAGCCGTTCCTTGCAAATAATTGTCAAAATTTGTGTTTATTTTGGCCTCCGCAATGAGAACCTCCCCTTAATGAAAAGAAGTAAAAAAAATTCTGATGATTTCTATTTTCTATCTAAAGTTAACAAAAAACAAAAGTATAAACAAAAGACAACTTCAGAGTGTGAGGGACAGAAAAAGTGAATGAAAGAATGAAAGAACATTCAAATTAATATAGTTAATTATTATAAAAAAAATATAGTTAATTATTATAAAAAAAAATATTATGAAATAACTCAAGTATAAAAGTGCCACTTGCAGCAAAGTCACCCAACTAAAAAAAACCAAAGCATTTTTTTTTGTTTTAAAGACACAAAGATATAGAATTCGATTATATTGAGAATGAATTTTCTATAAGGAGAAAAACTGTTTTTTTATAAATCGAAAAGCGTATACAAAAAGTACAAAAGACAGCAAATAACTTTCTTACTCTCCCTTTCTCATGTTAGATTCATCGAAAGCTAGCTTTTAGTCAATTATATCGATAAAAGATTCATACAAGTCAGAAGAGTCTTGGTCAATAAGATACGAGGAAACGAATAACTTTTGCAACAAGAGTTTATCGATATATAGAAAAGGGGTTTACTTGATATTCAAAGGGTGTTTACTGCCGTGAGGTGATTTCAGTTTCGCTTCAACAATCTCAGCTTTGAGTTACATTTCGAGTTCATAGTGATCGAATGACGTATTCGTTTCCCATAGTGTCTGAATTCAATTCTCAATTTCATAGCAAATATATATATATATATATATATATATATATATATATATAATAAAATTATATTTAAATCAAATGCTCCATTTTCTTGTGTAGATTCAACTTTTATGTTATTGCAGATAAACTTTGTTTAACATAAATAAATATTTATTTTTGAATTAAGTAAATTTTCCCTTGATACAAATATAAATATTTAGTATTTGAGAAACATAAATTCTGTTAGAAAAAAATAGATATTGTTGAAGTTATAATAAATAAATAAATATTTGTTTCAGTAAAATAAATATTTACCTATCTGAGTTAAATAAAATAAAACTTTCCATTTTTTTTTCATTTTCTTCAAAAATGTTTTAATGTTTACAATATGTTTCATTTTTTATTCTTCTATTAACATTCGAATTATTATTTAATATATTTAATATTTTTTTTTCTTTTTTGAAGAGTGCATCGTAACCTGAAGCGGTTTTGAGGAAAAATTTGCATGCAAATCTGAGGAGATGTAAAAATATAACGAGATGCATTTTTCACGACGAGTTAGAGAAAAACTGGGAAAGTAGAAGAATTCGAGAGAAAATATAAAAAAAAGAGAAACAGAGAGAGAGAGAGAGTCTGTACAGCAATCGTTAGGCGAGTTAAGTAGAAATATTGCAAAAATAGGGAAATACCCTCAAGAATCAGAAATTCAGGGAACAGTCGGTAAGGAAGATTTTATTGTTCAGATAGGTAATTTTTATGCGGAAAAAAATAAAACAAAACACGAAAGTAATGATAAAAATTAGAATTTTAACTTTTCCATTTGAATTTCTGCGTTTTGAAGACTCGAGACTTGCCTCGAGATTATATGGGTTTGTTGCATTTTTTTTTCAATGTTTTACAACTGCTTGAAAAATCGACATTGCTTTGGTAATGCGAGACATGCTTTGGCTACTAACGTACAAGTGGAGAGAATTTTTTATTTAGAAAAAAATCCCCTTAATTTTATTCAATAAATTTTTTCAAAGTCATTTTATTCGAATTCGAGAGTGTTAAACAAAATAAATTTTGATTCGATTTAATTACTTTTTTATTTTAATTATAGGAATATAAATAATTATTAAGTATTTTATAATGTCCCAAAACTCAAACCAGATTTACAGACTGTTATTGATTTTTAATTTCAAACAATTTATTTCATACAACAAAATTTTTAACTCTTTTTAATTTAAATTGGTATGAAAAAAACGACGTTTAGTGTCGAAAACTATTTGAAAAATTTTTTAGTGATAAAATTGTAACTTTTTCAATTCACTTATACAATTTGAGTGCTTTATTTTCATTATTTTCAATAAAAAATCTTTGGGAAATTTTTATTAATTATTCTTCTTCCACGGAAAGAAAATTTTTTTTGACGTTTAGCTACAATGCTAACTTCAGAAACTATAAAGTTATAATCAAAAGGATATAATAAAAAAATAATAGAAAAAATTTGTATAAAAATTCGAAGTTTATGGAACAGAAATATTTTGCAGAATTTAAAGAGAAATAATGATTTTTTTTAATGCCACAAGTCTTTAATTTTCATGTCAAAATTTAAAAAAATAAATAATAAAATCGTCAAACAAAGAGGAAAAGCAAAACGACTTAAATGAACCAATCATGATCAGACGAGTATCGCGTGTTGCATTGTAGGTGAAAAAAAGTTCGAGATAGAGAAAGAAAGACGGAAGTACAAGGAATGAAAAAGAAGCTACGTGTAGTAAAATAAAAAGAAAAGACAGAAAAGAAAAAAAAAGAAGTACAGAAAAGAAAACTAGACAGACGTGACTAGGATAACGCGAACTCACTTTAGATTCGTCTACTCTCGACCCCCTTAGCGCACACGAACGCAGAATGTAGAATTGGAATAAATTTGCGGGTTTTCGGATCGGATTAATCTCATTCCCGTTCTAATTTCTGTCTTTTTTTATCTTTTTTTTATTATCCTGTCTTTACGATCACGCTAACCAAATCGAAGAAAATTTCAATAGATATATATAGTCACATTGAATTGAGAGATAATCGAAAACCAACAAGCTTTCTTACTTTCCTTTTCGTCGCGTTTCGTTTCCAGAAAATAATTTTTTCCTTCTCTTTCAATGGAAAGTGAAAATTGAAAAACTCAATCGAGTGGAATTTAAAATAGCCTTTATCTTTTTTCACCTTCTTTTTTACTTATCATGCCTTTTTTTTGCTTCGCACTTATTTCATAATATATAATTATTTTTTCCCTATTTTTACGATTTGTATCAAGTTTTGTTTTTATTTCATTTCTTTTTTATTCTTTACACTCTAAATCTGAATTAGTGAAATACAACTATCAATTAGAGCGAAATTTTACTAATTGTTAGTAATTTTCATAAACGACTTTTCCCTTTTTGATTAAATATAATTAATTATTAGTAAAATCTTATCAATTTTTTTAGCAGAATTTCACTAACTGCTAAGTATCTAATTTATTTAGCGAAGTAGTAACAATTCGCGTGGCTAATTTCTTACTTATTTTTTAAAATAAAATTAGCAATTTTAAAAATAATAGAATTTAGAAATTTTTAATTCAAATTTTTGGTAAAATTTTACTAATAATTAGTAAAACTCTACTAACAATTAGTAAAACTATACTAAAAATTAGATAGTAACAAGTATTAAAAATCTACTATTAATTAGTAAAACTCTACCAATAATTAGTAAGATTCTACCAATAATTTGTAAAATTCTACTAATAATTAGTAAACTCCACTATAAATTAGTAAATTTCTAGTAACAAGTACTAAAAATCTACTAACAATTAGAAAAACTCTACTAACAATTATAAACACTTTACCAACAATTAGAAAGATTCTACCAACAATTACTAAGATTTTATACAAACAATTAGTAAATTTCTACTAATAATTAGTAAACTCTACTAAAAATTAGTAAAATTCTAATAAAAATTAGTAAAATTTCACTGATTGTTATTAAAATTATTATTAAATCATTTGATGGACGACGTTCTCGTCATTTACCTAATTAAACTTTATTAGTAAAATTTTACTACTTCATTTGGTAGTTTTTAAAATTTTTATTGGAATTTTTAGTGTATAATGCTTTCAATGTTCAATTATTTTATTTAAAATTGCATTCAAAATAATTAAATTCTGCGATGAGTTATATTATTATTTAAAATAATAAAGTTGAAAATAATTGAGTTATTGCGAAGAAATTTATAAAGAATTTGTAAATAATTGAATTCCTGTGAAATTTTTATTATTTATGAAAATAACTTAATGTTTGCGTAGTAAGGGGCCATCCACATATTACGTCACTCTTTAAGGGGGAGGGGGGGGGTCAAGCAATTTGTGACACCCTGCAGAGAAAATGGCGCTAATGTATATAATAGAGTGTGACATGGGGTATGGGGGGGTCAAAAATGACCAAAAATAGTGTGACGTAATATGTGGATGGCCCCTAAACATAAATGTTTTTAAATTTTTGTTAAATAATTGTATTCTGTTGGAAAATTTTATTAAAATAGTAGATATTAAAAATTACTAAATTAAGGAAAATTTTTGAAAATAGGTATAATTGAAATTTTGCCAAGAAGTTTATTAAAATTTTTGAAAAAACTTGAATTTTTAGAGAAGAATTTTATTATTTATGAAAATAATTAAAATTTTAACAAGAATTTAAAAAATTTTTTGAAAATAATAATTTAATTTCTGCGCAAAATTTTATTACTTTTGAAAATATTTGAATTTTTGCAATCATTCGTAAACTTGTATATCTCTGAATTTAAATTAGTAGACGACTTTTCCAGAAATTAAACTTAGAAAGTATAAATTCGAATTTGAAAAGAAAAATAATTTCTTTTTTAGTCATTTATCTTTAAGGGTTTATATTGCATTCGTTGTTTTATTTGTCATATTAAAAAATTCTTTAACAAAACAAACAGAGTGAGATGGAAATATTTTTCAAAGTGGCTACATAATCTTCTTTTTCGAAGGAATTATCCTTCGTGACTGGAAAACGTAGATGGGAAATCCTAGCTATATGAGGGATTTAGAGGAAAGCTTTCACGATAAAAACGAAATTAATGAGTGAAAATGCAAAGAAACGGAAAGAGCAAAAAAGTACGACTTATGGAACTTTGTACCGGTCAAATACTGAAAAAAACAAAAACAAAACAACCGAGTTTAATCAGAAAATATCTTTACTTTTTTTTCTGGATTTTAGAATTTTTATTTCAAAGAAACATTCACTTTTTCAGTGACATTTTTCTCAATCGGTTCCTTTTTCCGCTTTCGAGTAACTTTTCTTTTTACTTAAGAAAAGCAAAGTTAAAATGTAATTAGTAAATTACAATTTACTAATTGTACACTGTAAAAAAACATTCTTTCTTTCATCTTTTTCATACTTTTGATTAAAACCCTTCATTGGAACTATTTTTTACTGAATTTTAGATTAGTATGATTTTAAGTTCTATAATTTATTTAATCTATTTTTAAGTTTAAAAATAGTTTATTTATGCTTTTAAGATCTGAACTATTTCAGACTGTTTTTTTTATTGTAAAACACAAAACTTGAATTTAAAAAATATCACAGTAATGATTTGAGAATTTTCATTGTTAAGTATTAAAATTCTTTTTCCAGAATTTTGCATGATGGATATAGATATATGTGACAGGAAATTGTGGGAAACGTATGTGAAATTACACACGTGAAAAAATCATTTCCATCGCGCAGGATATAAAAGCAGATCACAAAGTGAACGATATAGAGGATGATGAGAAGGATAAAAAATCTATATACATATATACACAGAATAAAAGTGAGAAAGAGAATGGCAATTAAAACCGAAAATTAAAATCATTCGTCCAGAAAAGGGAGAAGCATTACTGGTATAACTGTGGGAATTTAACTGTCAAACCATATATGGATTCGAAATATACCACATCTTTTAAACAATATTAAAACCTCCAATTTTTCATTTTTCGCTCTAAATCTAATTTACTGAAATGCTACCAAGTATAGTGAAAGTTTACTGAAATCATTTGATGGATGAGTTTTCAACCATTAGTAACTTTTTACTAATTCAGATTTTAGAGAGTTGACTTATTCGAAATATCAAAAATTGTAGCAGTAACAAAAACTATAAATAAACTAAATAAATGGAAAAAAATTTTACAATACAAAACATGTATTTTATGCGAAAATATCAGAAACTCTTTTATTAAAAGTTGTTGAGGACAAGTTGCCCTACAATATTAATCTATACACTGAGAAAACTGAAGGATTGGACTAAACATTTGGAGGGACTAATCGTTCATATTTGAGAGTTAGCTATTGGATAACAATCTAAATGTTCAAATACACCATTGACAGATATTCGTGCCATTTCTCTAACAGAGGGACAAATTAACCATCTTGAGAAATCCCTTCCTTATCCGGCGCGAAATGAATAAATATGGCAACCTAACCCCTAAATTAAATACATAAAATGTCAGAAAAATAATTTCGCGCGCATCAGATCGTACACATTTTCTGCGCAACTTTTAACCCTCAGATATAATGGGAGAGAATATACAAGCAGATTTCCATTATCAATTCAAAATTTATTTTAGAAGGACTATTCAATACTCTCTTCATAAGCAAAGGAAACATACACTTTTTGAACCTCTGAATTTGACTCTCCAGTTTTCTCAGTGTATATATTTGCATCTAAGCGAATTAATTGCCTAAAAAACCATTTTTGCACAATTTAATATTTAGCTCCAGTCTCTCCTATATTTTTATTTAAATTCCCTAAATTTTAAACAGAGGATTCATTTTCAGTGATTTTATATTCTAACAGTTACAATCAATTAAATTTCACTGAAAACCGATTAAAAGTGATTGAATTATAATTTTGCTATTATGTAAAATATTTTGTTTAAATAATAACTTTTATTTAAAAAATTTGAGAAATTTTGTCTAACGAAACTTTTCTTAAATAAAAATTATATATTTTTAAATTTCGTTGTACCAGAATTCAACGTCAATTCTCAGCATCAAAAATTTCTTTAGAAAATTTTGTAGCACAAAGTTTTTAAAATATTAGAAATTATATTATATAATCACTTATATTATATCACTTATAATAATCGCCGTATTCATGTTCTTTTTCATTCCTTTTGTTTATATCTAAAAGAAGTCATTTTTGAGTATGTATTTTTATTTTTTTTAGTTTCGACAGTTGAAATTTAATTATTTTCAAATAATTTTTTCAAGTTTCCTAAATATTTTTCTATTTCAACGACAGGACTATTTTTAAAAATTCTAATAAATTTCTCTGAAATATTTACTTGATTTCAATAAAACTTCCAAATGTTTAAACATTTTTCAATTTTTTATTTTTGGGAATTTAATTATCTTGAAGAAATTTTAATTAGAACTTTTCAGAAACCTAATTTTTTTAGAACTTCTAAATTAAATTATTCAAAGCTTGAGTAATCTTGTTAAATGATTTAAAATACTTGTTATTTATTTTCACCTAAGGATTAAAATTTTTCAAATTATCTTTATCTAAAATTCAGTTCCTTTCAATTTAATTTTACAATATTTCGATTATTCAAAAAAATTTTAATTAAATACCTACATATATTCAAATAATGATATAATTTAGAAAAAACTTGAATCAAAATTTTTCAAACGTTTAAGTTTTTCAAATTTTTTATTTATTTAAAATTAAATTTTTCAAAAATTTATATTTGAAACCTGTTTACATTTAAGTAACATTTTATACCAATATTTAAAAAATTAATTCTTAATTACGAACGATCTTCATTAATATGATTAATTAATACAAATAATTATTAAAAGCAGGAAACAACCCTCGCGTTATTATTTTTTTTGCTAATATGGTAATATCTAATAAAAAATAAAAATACTCATAAAAATAAAAGTAAAATGAGAGTAATACAATGCTAATACTAATACTAATAATAATAATAATAATAATAATAATAATAATAATAATAATAATAATAATAATAATAATAATAATAATAATAATAATAATACTAATAATAATAATAATAATAATAATAATAATAATAATAATAATAATAATAATAATAATAATAATAATAATAATGATAAAAAATAGTAATGAATGTATAGTAATGAAAATAATAATGATAATAATATTGAGAATTGTTACAACTATATCTCTATTTTTAGAATATTATATTAAAAACAGTTATATTTTGAAAATTATTGAACAAAACGTGAAAGGAAAGATCGGCTTTAAATTTAATACGCGCTTTGCGTCTCGACTATGAAAAGACTATATATATAGGATACCTTCGTTACAGAAATTGTAGTTAATAAGCATTAATGCACGTCTAGTAATTCAAACTGAAGGCATCCTACTTGCTTTACAATTAGATAAAGGGAATTTTTTAATTTAAATGCTGCAGCTTGTGTGTGTGTGTTATTCATATTTCGTTTTGAGGAATTTCCCGACAAGTTTACTAAAGTAACCAAGACTAAGAAACTTTTAATATTTTAAAGATCCTTTTTCTCAAAAAAGTAGGTTAATGCTGAATGAAAAATTCTTAACAAACAATTGTTTTTTTCGAATGAAAAAAAATTAATAAAGTCACTTTTACTCATCTAGTTAAACAAAACATTTGAAATATCTGTTGTTAAATTTTACCATTTTCGGAGTAAATTATTTTTTATTTTTATATTAATAATTAAAACTATTATATTCTAATTCATTAGAATTATTATAATAATATAAAAAATGCAACACTTGTTAGAAATATTAAATATTAAATTAGAACTAAATAAAAATGGTTCGGTTATAAAATGAAAATTATTTTTTAAAATAAAAAACTCTAGGATATATATATACTTATTTCTGTAAATGTAGTATAAAATGATAATTTAACTTTTTTAAAGCATACACACATGGAAATGTCGTTCACGTACTGGAATGTTTATAGAATGTTTATAAATGCAAAGCACAAGAGTGAATTCGAATTGAGGAAAAGTTTGTGGTGTTCTCTTGCACTTGTCGTGCAAGCAGCCGGAAACAATATCTAGAGCGTGTCGCGGGCACATCTTGCATTACCCGGCACTTAAATGTACAAACAATGGCGAACGTCCGAGGTCAACGAGTTTGGTGGGTTTTAGTGTTTAGGACGAATAACATTCCACATATATTAAAAAGTACATATACAATATAATTTGTCCCTGGTAACTAAATCCATAAAGAAAAACACAGAGAGAGAGAGGGAGAGAGAGAAATTTATATAAAAATCCACAAATTCTTGTCACATTCACTTTTTGCTATTTCACAATGAAAATTCTTTCAGTTTCCGGTAGAATTATTTCTCGATTTAGGTCCTTGAAAGTGTCATCAAAAATCTTTTTTTTAAAGAAACATTTTTTTCGTCAAAATGATACCCTTGTTAAGTCAGAGTTGAAAACTATTATTTGAGATTTTTAGAGATGACAACGTCACTAATTTCGATTCTTTAATTCATATAAGGAGTTAAAAAAATGTTGAGGGTACTTTTTTAATCTAAAAATTTTTTCCAAAGATTTTGGGTTAAAAAGAGTGTCCTGAAAATGTTGTCAAAGTTTTTGGTAAAAAAGATAAATAAAAAAAGTGAATTAGTGACATTTGAACGCAAACTTCAGCTATATAGTATTTATATTTTATTTTTTCTTTCAGAAAAAAAGAAACAAATGAAAGAAAAGAAAACAAAGAGAAAGAAATATTAAGACATTTTGGAAAAGAGAAAGTAGAGTTGAGGCAATTAGGTTTGCTCTTTGGTACTCTTTAGAAAGCTCGTAGGAGAAGAAGGTATAACTTTTCGATGGCACCTAGTAAGTCTCGTTTCAATCTGATGCTAGTGGAGAAAGGGTGGCGAAGGAGGGGAGTTGGAGATACTCCAATTTTGCTAATGCACCCTTCGAGGCAACCCATTCCTTCTTTGCCATCGGCCAAAAAGTGCCTTTCGTCTACCCTCGGACAACACTCACTGACTTTCGAGTAGCCACTACACCAATGAGAGTTTCCCTAACTATACTTAGACACCGAGTACACATTGCACTCGTCCTTACTTTACCAACCCCTCATCTCTGCGATCCAAATATTTGCTAGTAATTTACTTCCTAGATGAAGACTCTATGAAAAGGAAATATTTAGATCCCAAAAAGAAGGAGAGAGAGGAATTCTCATCATCTTCTAACTTTTAAAACAGGACATATTTTTCATTTATAATTCTACTCTCTTTCTAATTCAGCGTTGCCACACTTTTGCACTTTTCAAATTCCCTCACTTTTCCAGGTTTTCCAGGTTTTTAAAACGAAAATTATTCGAAAACATCAATAACTTCATTTTTAAATAAATATTTAATAATTATTTTTTTTAATAGAAATTAAGATATTCAAAAATTTGAAATTCAATAACATATAAGAATATTATAAAACATGAAGATATCGATCACTCCGAGTCTTCGACTCGGAGCAATCTATATCTTCGTGTTTTGTAATAATTGAAACTTGCTACTTTATTACTGTAACTTCTTCAAAAATTATTTTCATCATTACGATTATTCATTTCTAGAATTTTAGACTAAAGTTCTTCTTTAAGTCAATTTTTAAAAAATAATTTTTGAAAAAGTTCTTTATGAATTTTCAAATTTTTTTGTTTACAATTTAATTTTACGAAATTTTGATTATTCTGACATTCTTCAGAATGTCAGAATGTGTTTCTTGAATTAAACACTTCAAATAATTAACAAAAATTCCATTAAACTTATTAAGAAAAATTAATTCTATAGAATTCTTAATTAAAAATATAAAAAGTTGAAATTTTCAAAGACTTTAATTTGAAATTAACTATAATATTTTGAATGTTCTTTCATTCTTTCATTCATTCACTTTTTCTGTCCCACACACTCTGAAGTTGTCGTTTGTTTATACTTTTGTTTTTTGTTATCTTTAGATAGATTAAAACATTATTAAAATAATTAAATTTCTTTGATAAATTTTAATAAAATTTTTAAGAATAATAACTTTTTTCGAGAAATTCCATTAAAATTGTATTAAAAATAATTGAAATTCAACATTGAGTTTTATTATTTATAACATTAAAGGAATCCCTGTAAAAAATTTTTTATTATAAAAATAATTAAATGTTTTTGTAAAATTTTATTAAAATTTTTTTTAACTCATTGAATTCTTTTAGGAATTTTTATTAAAGTAGTAGATATTAAAATAAATCGAAAAATACCCCTTTTTATATCCACTGAAAAATATTATTTCGCGTTTTTAGATATAAAAATATTTTTAATTTCACTTTCTTCATTCCTCTTTGTAATTAAAAAACCATCAGGGTACTTTTTAAACCAAAAAAAAATATTTGTTTCATTTTTTCCAATTTAGTAAAAACATTTTTTTTTTTTCGAAAATAGTAAAAAAAATGAGAATAATATAATTTTTTTCTAAAAAAGACAAAACTAAAATAAAAAAAATTACTCTACAAGAAAAAAAATGTTAATAATATTCGTCTTCTGTTCAAGCGTCATTCGTAGAAAGAAAGAAACAACAAAAACAAATGAGACATTTGCAAATTGCGACGAGAACTCGCCCTGACAATACAAACCAGAATCTCTGTGTGGAAACTCAAGAATTTTCCATTTTCCTACATCAAAGACATTTTTTTACACAGTGCTATTAGAATATTAATTTTTTCACATACCACAACATTCTATGTGAATATCAAAACAGCTTTTATGTCTCAAAATGAATATTTTATATATACATCTTTGAAATATGAAAACGTTTTTTTTCGATTTTAACATACTTATTTTTCAGCCCGACAAAAGTATAATGAAATTATTATACTGTACTTAAAATCGCACTAGCAGTTATAAAAATTGCAATTAATTAAAATCACCATTGTCGCAATTAGTAAAAAAGTATCACTATTTTTCTCTACAGTATTTTTCCCTTGTCAGTTAAAATTTTTTAATTACCGCGTTAAACCGGAGTAATTACAGAATAAAAATAGCGAATTTTTCATTTTCTTCTTCACCAAAACGCTCTAAATTTTGTAAAAAAATATTCTTTAAATATTCAAATATATTATTTTTTTTTAATAATTGAATTTTTACAGAGTTCTACAGATCAAGAAAATCAGGAAATGTTTTGAAAATTTTATCAAAAGAACTGGAAAATATCAAATTTTTAGAATTATAACAAAAGTTCTGGTTTTTGCTGTTTAAAAATATTTTGGAAAAACTTGAAAACCTAGATATTTGAGGAGTTTTAATTTATTTAAAAATAAAATAAGTTAAATTATGTCTAATTTTCCTCTTCAGTATTTTCAAAAATTTAAGTAAAATTAAAAAAGAATTCAATTATTTTTAATCGATTTCTTGAAAATTTTAACTATTTAAAAAATATTCAACTATACAAGTTCCCGTGCAGAAATTGCCCACCCGGGCCCAGACCCCGCATGAAACCGGGAACCCGACCGGGCCCCGGTCTGGGAGCTCGGCAAATCGGGCTTTTGCCATGGCCCCGGTCGGTTTTATTGTTTCACCCCGGTTTAGGGAAGCCCGGTCTGGGCCCGGCCAGGCCCCTGCCAAAATTTCTACACGGGTTTGAAAAAATTCAATTATTTAAAAAAAAAGAATTTAAATACTTTTAAAAAACTAATTTTTTTAATTTTTAAACAATATTTTTCGAATTTTTAATTCATAAAAACATTGTAAATTTAGATCTTTTTAAAATTAACTAATTAACATAAATTTTAAAATTTTTTTCCCGAAAAAAATTACTCTAGAATTTAATTATTTATAGAAATAAGAAAAATCAAGGTAATATTTCAAAACGAATTGTTATTCGAAAGTTTTTAAGATGAAAAATAATTCAAGGAGAATTCAATGAATTTAAATTTTTCAGAAATATTTTTTGACATTTAATTCAAAATTTTTATAGAAATTCTATAGCAATTTGATATATTTTTCCAGTATTTTTAATAAAATTCCCTGATAATAGTGATTTTTCTGGTCTGTGTCAACCCGGAAAGAGTTCAAATGGAATGTATTATGTTTGTTATTGTAAAATTAAACATTAAAAGGGTCCAAATTGTATCTAAAATAGTTTAAATTTGTATTTTTGGAAATATGTAATTAAAAATACTGAGAATATTGAATTTAAAAAAATTAGAATCTAATTTTCATTAATTTTACTTTTTTAAATTTACCTTTAAAGATTTTTCATCAAAATTTTTGATATTTCAATTATTTTCAAAATTTGCAATTAAAATTCTACAAAAATTGATTTTCAAAAATTGTAAATAAATATTTGAAATAAATTAATTATTTTCAATTAAATTTTACACAATAATTTCAACTATTCAAAAAGATTTTTATTATAGATCGGTATACTTGAAAAATTTAATTGTTAACCCTCACGGGCTCGAGCCGGGTCCCTCGGACCCGGAGGAAAGTTTTTTTGATCTACTTCCGGTTAAAAAAATATTATTGGAAAATCAACTTCACATTAGGCTTGGGGACGTAAAAACACACATTTTTCATCAATATAAACAATTCTTTATTTATAAAATATTCTGGAAAAATTACCTTTTAAGTCGAACATACGTAAGGGCTCAAGCCGGGTCCGAGGGACCCGGGCTATGAAAAATAATTAAAAAATTTGCAATTTTTATGCAATATTGGATTTATTTATGGTATTTTTATCATCAACTGCCATAATAAGTGATATCATATGCTTAATACATCGGTAAATTTAATAGAACAAAAAATACATATTAAAAAAATCTTGCTTAATAAGTATGTAGTTCGATTTATTCAAAATGACTCATTAAATTTATTAAACAAATTTTAGTTATATCTTGATTACTTTTTAATATTTAAAATTTTTTATGCAATTATATCATTAAAATTGTATTAAATATGGAAAATATGAAGCACTTTGCTATTAAATTTTATTTTTTATTGCATTGAAACATCCGGGTCCCTCGGACCCACCTTGTGCGCGCATTTCAAAAATCGAACTCGAGCCTGTGAGGTTTAAAAGATGATTCACAAAAATTTTTGAAACATTTGTTTATAGTTATCTTTTACATTATAAACAAGTTGTACATTTTTTTAATTATCCCAGTGGGAAATTTCCAACCGGCGCGGATCCTCGCCTGTACCGACGCCGGAGTAGTGGTACTGGCTGGGAACCGCCTGCCTACCGCCCGAGAACTGGTATTCTACCAAAAGATGACTTGGCCAGGAGCTGGCTGGCCATCCGTCTCGGAACTGGCATTCTACCGCCCGGTAACCGGCCGCGAAGAGCCGTTCCGTGTATAATTCAACCGGCTGGGACCCGGCACTGTACCGACTGCGGATCTTTCATTTTCTAGCCAGATGTGCGCTGGCAATGCTGGCATTCTACCGACTGACAACCGGGTCGGATCCAAATGATAATTTCAACAAATATCAATAAAAAAATAATAATTAATTGCAAAAGATAAATACGGATGACAATTCATTGACAGTTCACTTTACACATTTTTTTATACACTTAACGCTATTTTTTATATTCACATTTGAAAAATCCTAACGCTTGGGGGTACGAACCTACGCCTAACCGAATATTTACGCACCGAAATCTCGCACGCTAACCACTATGCTACGCTCGCATGGAACTCTCAAACCTTAAATGCTTTCAAGTCTCACTAGCTGAAATAAAAATTGTAAAATTACTACGCGGCAATAGGCAATTTGGAAATACGAACTGATGTAATACCGGTATAGTTTCAATACTTTACAGAATGTGTATTTATGAATATTTCAATATTTCGTTTAAAAAAAATGTTATATTTTTATTATTATGTTTTTTAATATTTTATTACATAATATATCGAATAATATGAACATAACTTCACTGCAAAACAATTTATAACATATAAGTAATAGTATTAAATTGAATAAAATTTTAATGCACAACACATTTTTTTAATTATTTAATTTGCAGAAAAGTGTCAATAAATAATTACTTAATATATTGTTTAAATTAAAAAGAGATTATTAATTAATTAATAATAAATTAATTAATAATAATCTCTTTTTTATATATTGTATTTAATGTTATTTATTGTAGGCATTATAATATATTGATCACATTTTCTTTCAAGTTAAATATATTTTACTTCTTTCAAATTAATATATTATTTATTAAAAATTATTTATTTAATTGCACATTAATAAAGTTGGATTTTTATAAATATAATGAAAAAATTAAGTTTCTTATATTCTTCCTTTGCATGAATACTATTAATTTATTTATTGGTTAACTAATAATAATATTATAATAAATGCAATGAGTTATTGTAATAATTAATTATAATAATAAAATAAATTTATGATTATACTGATAATGTAAACTATAACAATAAATGACGAGATCCGCAGTCGGATCCGCCCCAGCACCGAGCCAGTACAGACCTAACATCCGTCATTCTTCCGACGCGCGTAGAAGAATGAAATCTGCAGGCGGAACAAATCCAGTACCGCGCCAGTACTGACGAAAGTAGAAAGGCGGATCCAAAAGTCGGAGCCTAATCTGTTCCGCGCCGGTTGCATTTTAGGATCCGAATCGGTACAGACCATCGGTGCTGGCGGTCCGTACGGGCGCGGATCGCAGGCGGTTGTATAATCCGACATTCGTCCGACTTTTCCTCCTGGGATGATGTTCATTTCATGAACACGTTGCTTCCTCATAGAAATAATAATAATTGAAATATAAAAATAACTTTTTATAAAAGGGTTAAAATCATTAAATCTTGGTCGAAAAAATGTATTTTTATATATTCTATAAGATGGTAATAATAGTTTTATAATTACACATAAGTTAATAAACAAGAATGTTGAAAAAATTATATTTTCCACAATTTTTTATTTTTCAAATACCAATAATTTCATAATTTCTGACCAAAACAGGTTCAAAAATAGGTCTTTCGAAGCGTTTTTTAATGCTCATCAAGTTGGTAATAATATTTTTAAAGTTACTTCTACATAATTTAGAAAAATTTTCATAAAAGTCTAATTTTTCAAAATTTTAGATTTTTAAAATTTTCATATCTCCAGTTAATATGGACGAAAAATGTCCAATGAAGGCTCAAAAGATGCGTCTAAAAAAACTGCACAAAACTAAAGAAAAACATTTATAGGTGTCATAACATTTTTTTTAAGTTATGGCCAAAAAACTTTTTTTTACAAAATGAAAAATGCAAAAAAATATAGTTAAACTTTATAAATCAGGCTGAAAATACTTTCATTTTATGTCCCCTGGGGAGACCTACAATTTAAAAAAAAATTGAAACCTTTAGCTATTTCTCGTTCTGAGATATTGAGGCAAATGTAATGTTAGTACACACACACTTATCGGGACAATTTTTTAAAATCCGTTTTTTGGACTTCTGAGGTCAAATTACATCGAAATTTTTTTTATTTATTTATAACATTTATAAGGGCAGTGCCCATTCGTACATAAAGTACCAAAAGATTAGGTATAATGAAAATAAGTTTATAAATATGTCAAAAAATCGCAATCGAAAATATTGTTAATACAATCCTTCCTCTATGAGGAAGCAAAATAAAAATAAGTTGCACTTTTTTACTTAAAATTGTTGTATTTTGTTGCAATGTTTGGAAAAAAAACTCGAAAAAGTCGCAATTTTTTAAAATAAGTCGAAAGTATCAATTTTCTTAATTTCCCTGACAAATATTTTTCCTGACATTTCCCTGACTTTACTGACATGTAGCCACTCTGAATGGACAACTATAAAATATATAATTATAAAACACTCTCTAAATATGAATTCGTAAAAATGTTTACTATTTTGAATTAGTGACTGACTTTTTTCTTTTGAATTAGTAAAGTTTACAAATAAATTAGTAGAAATTGCTATTTATTAGTAAAATTTACTAATTCAGAAGCAAAAAGTCAGTCACTAATTAAATTTGGTAAATATTTTTACTAATTCAAATTTAGAGAGCGCTACCTATAATGATGTTAAAAATTTTCCCCCTCCCTAAAAAATTGCAGATTTGAAAATAAGTTCTTAGAATGTTTACTTGAGCAGAAAATTGTCAAGCGAAAGGTAAAGGGAAAAGAATAGTTTTTTTCCTTTTTATTTTAGTAATTCGATACCGTCAGTGAAGTGTTAAAGTGACCGCAAAAAGACTATATGGCGATACATTAAATGAAAAGGAGGAAAAGTACGTGAAGTGAAGTTATATCAGTATATACGTGAAGGGGGCAAGAGAGCATGTCACTTTCGACAAATTTCTCGGTGACTGACCACACGAATGCGGTCGGGATTATTTCAGCCACGAACTCATGTCCAAGTATATTTTCATAGTTAGTCAGAAATAGACTCCGACCAGTCTAATATTATAATAGCGATGACTCTCTCACAAAACGAGTAGTTCGTGCTGGTAACGCGTACCGTATCACTTCTCTCTCACATATAAGCGCGCCAAACGAAAAATTCCCATCAGTTTCATTTTCTTCGAAAACCCAATATTTTTTATCCCCAAACGCAGTGAAAAACATTAAATCTAAATAAAATAACTATTCTATCATTAAAACGAACTAAAAATTTTTTTTTAAAAAATCATCCGAAAAAAGTGGGCTTAAAATATCTGAAAGTGTCCTCGAGTTTCGGTTATAATTTCCAAATATAAAGATATAATTCCAAACATTCTGTTAAAATTATCGAATGAAAAATAAAAACCTAATTAAGAAAATGTAAATTTAATTTTAATGAATCAAATATTGCGTGAAAAGAAAACAATTACGAAAGTTAATAATGAACTTGAAGAAGAATATATTGTGGAATTTGACGTGTGCGTGTGTTATAAATAAAAATTGAAATAAGTCGTGGGGATTTAATTTTGAAAAATTTTTGAAAAACAGTGTCGAAAGACGTCGAATATGTAATCCGAGTGAGGCTAAATACTGACGTAATAAAAGTGTCCGTTTGAAAAAGTGTTTCTGACACTGACCTTGGCTCTACGTCAGCCAGGAAGGCATAGCAGTCTTCCGCGTTTTTCAATCTCTGCGACTCTCTGCTATAGTAACCAACACGTGCTCCTCGAGTACGCTCTCGGTCTGGGCAAAGCACAACCTTATCTACTGTCAACGTTATATTAAAACTGTGTCCTCTCCTGTCTCGCACTTTCATCTCCTCAGTTTATTTTTTCTCAAAGTGAAACATTTTTTACTCAAATCAAATTGTTTTTAGTCAATTGCAACGTGAAAATTGTCTTCCAAATTTAAAAAGTTAAAAATAAATTAAAACCAAAAAGTTTAAAATAAATTAAAATCAAAAAAGTGAAAATAAATTTAAATCAAGAAGATAAAAATAAATTAAAATCAAAAAGTTGAAAGTAAATTAAAATCAATAAGTTAAAATTAAATAAAATAATTAAAAGTAAATTAAAATCAAAAAGTTAGAAATAAATTACATTAGTGAAGTTCACAACATTTATAATCAACGAATTTTAAAAAAAAAATATTTTCAAACCAAATTTTGGAGGTACCTTAAGTTGACGTCGACTCAAAGTGTCAAAAATTATTTTTCTTTCTACAAAACTAAAAAATAATTTTTTCAAAGATTTTAAGTTCAAACAGTGCAATAATAATTGTCAAAGAACTAGTTGCATAAAGGCAGTGAAATTAAAGACATTTTTATCACAAAAAGCACCCAGGGTTGCCAAAAAAATTTAATTTGGATTTTTTTTACTTATCCCCGATTTCCAAACAAAATTTTGACTTTTTCTTGACCCTACAGTATATTCTGATTCACTCGAAAAATTATTAAATACTCAAAAAAATGTTTTAATACATTCATTTATGACTTTCTTTAAATATGTAAAATTATTCGAAAAGAGCAATAGTTTTATTTGAAATAGATTTTTAATAATAATAACATTATTTTCATAACAGCAATTAAGATTTTTAAAAATTTCAATTATTGTCTTAAAATTTTAACTGAAATTTTATTTTTAAATAAATGTTTATAAGAAAATTCTACGAGAATTCAATTATTTAAATACAAAAATAAATAATGTAAAGAATAATTTAATGTTTCTTAAAAATGAATTCTTTTAAAGAATTTTATCAACAAATTTTTAAATATTTGAATTCTTTTAACGAATTTTAATAAAAATTTAATGAATAATTACATTTTTCGGAGAATTTGATTAAAATTTTATAAAAATAATATTGAAATTCTACAATGAGTTTTATTATTCATGAAAATAATTGAATTATTACGAAAGAATTGATAAAAATTTGAAAATAATTGAATTCCTGTAATAAAATTTAATATCTATGAAAATATTTCAATAATTATTGCGAAGAATTTAATAAAAGTTTTTAAAAATAATTGATTGTTTTTAAAAAAACTTATGACAATTCTATTTTAAATAATTTAATATTCCTGAGAAATTTTTATTACTTATTGAATAATTGAATGTTTGCGTAGAATTTTTTTTAATAATTGAATTCTTTTGAGAAATTCTATTGAAATAGAAGATATTGAAAATCATTGAATTAAGAAAATTTGATTAAAATAATTGAATTTCGGGGAAGAATTTTACTATATTTAAAAATAATTCAAATCTTGGCGATATTTTAAAAAAAATGAAAATAATTGAACTTCTGCAAAAAAATTTCTTACTTTTGAATATAATTGAATTATATTGTTACTTATGAGAATAAATTAATTTTGTAAGGAATTATGTTAAACTTCCTAAAATTCAACTATAATTTCAACAGAATTGAAATTAAAATTTGTCAACAAAATTATTTTTACAGAATTATTAATTAAAATTATGAAAAAATCAGATTTTTCAAAGATTTGAATTTTAAACCTTTTCGAAATTTCATTATTTCTAAAAATTGATATTATTTGTAACGTCTCTAAAATTTATTTTTTTTATAGTTTTTGACTAAAATTCTTCTATCAATCCATTATTTTTAACATTATTTCTTATATTAAAAAATTTAACTAATTTCAGAAGAATTTGAATTATTAAAATTTTTCAAAAACATAAGGTTTTTAAAATTTCTGATTACATTCTTTCAAAATTGAAATTTTATAAAATTTAAAATTAAAACCTTTTGATGTTTATTTACTTATGAAAATTGTAAACGCAACTCTTTTAGAATTCAATTGATTTTGAAATATTTAAGTCAAAATATTCATTAAATAATTCATGACTAATAATTTAATGATAGTTCTTCAAGAATTACGTTATTTAAAAAGAAATTATTGTCAGAAATAGAAAACATTTAAAGTTTTGTATTAGGTTTCGTGGTAATTTCATAGTTTATGAGGCAAACAAAAAAAACACCAAAATTCAAAATTTTCTTATTAATTCTAAAAATTTAATTTTTTCCAGTGCTTTTAACAAAATTCCTTGACTTTTTTGTAAATTTCCCTTCTACTTTCCCTGATTTCCCCAAAACCGAAAAATAATTTTTGACACTGAACGTCGACGCTAACTTCAAGGATTTAATTTTTATTCTAAAGAATTATTTTATACAAAAAAATGTATTGTTTGCTGTGTGAAAAATATTTTTTTCTCAATCGTATATATTGTAAATGTTGTTAACTTCACCGACGATATGAAAGATCTCTGAAATTAACGTGGAAGAATTTTTTTCTAAAAATCGAAAAGAATTAAACAATTGTTTCAAAAGTTTTTAATTAAGAAAGTGCCCTAAACGATTTTTTTAACTCCCTCGGTGAATAAAAGAAGCAAAATTAGTGCAATTTTCATCTCTAAAAACACCAAATAATAGTTTTCGGCGCTTAAGGTCGACGCTAACTTCAGAGGCATAAAATAAATCATAAAATGAAATAGAAAACAATAAAAACAGGTGAAAGTGAACATAAGAAAAAAATTGAAACAATCAAAAGAAAAAAGTGGTGATTAAAGAGTTAGAAGAAGAAAATAGTTAATGAAATAATGTCAAATTGAATGCTAATCAGATTGGTATGAATGGATTAATGTGTGTGGGCACTGGACGATAATTCGACTATGATTACTAGGATGGCGAATGGACCTCACAGAATGGTAAATCTCGATTATTAATTCGACATTTCATACAGGGTGGTGTATATAAATCTAACAACTGCAAACGGTTGATAAAGGCAAGCTAATATTTCTAGAGCATCAGGAGACATACGATGTTCAGAAGCACACACCCCGTATACACTATAATGTATAAAGGACGTGATGCGTGCTGCAAATCTCCTCTAACTCCCTTTAACCTCCCCCAGTGCCCCCTTGTCCTTCCACCCACACACCCTAAATTGCATATGCGTACTCGCACCCGTCACGCCCATCGGGATGTGCATACCTACAAATGCTATAATGGGAAACGCGTACGTAACATTAGTGTCTACATTCCTAAAGACCAATGCAATCTCATTTCACTGGCAATTTTCAACACGCCTCTTCGATTTTCCTTTATTCTTCTCTATGTCACGAAATAATCTTATTTTCCCTCTAATACACTCGGAACAGAATTTATTTATTTATTTCAAACACCCATATTTTGCTTTAATCGATTCAAAATGGTTTAAAAATATAAGATTTAGTTTTTCATTTAGACCCATTTTTTTCATGACAGAAATTAATTCAAAAACTGATTAAGGGTGAGTCCACGTCAAAAATATCACAATCTGCAAGTGGTTCCCAGATTTCAATAAAAATTGATGAAATTATATAGTATAATAGGGGAGACCGAGGAGGAAATGAAAGTAACAGAGGAGGAAAGTAACAACGCTTATAGCTTTTAAACAAATTAGCCGATATACAAAGTTAAAATTTTTTTTAATCAGTAGTGCCCCCTACAACTTCTCCATAGTGTGCAAGAGCATTTCCGGTTAGGTTAGGTCCGCTAGTGATATGACGTTACAGAAATACGTCAAAAGTAAGTTTTCGTTTAAATTTTCAAAACCTCATATTTTTTTAATTACACAGTTTTATAAAATGTGCGTTTCGTTTTTTTGAAGCTTAATTATCTGTCTTTAAGTTGTAACAGTGTATTTTTAAATTACGTGTAATTTTCTGTAATTTTAACTTTTTTGTTGAAAAATAGAGTGAGGAGGAAAGTAACACGTTGTTACTTTCCTCCTCGTTTCAATATTGTGCATACTTTATGAAATGAGTGAAGTAAATCATATTTAAAGTTACAGATTAGATTTTGTTTGTTAAAAATAATGAATTACAAATAAATTTACTTTCGTTTTGACATATTAACGTAACATTTAAATCTATATCTTTGAAATTAATAATTTATTGTCAATAAAAAATTAATAATTTAAAGAAATTAAATATTAATAATTTATGTTTATTTGAATTATTTATATGCACACGTAAACACACCACTAAGGCACCACATTTAACAACGCTACAAGTCAGTTCTGTAATCGCTTACCATTCGAACCTTACTAAGAACGGAACTTAAATTCGGAAGTAAAGTACAGTAGGCTTCGTGACATGTTACAGATGCGTTCTGTAATTTAAGCAGATCTATTTTGAAAAGTAGTAGAACTGCTCTGGCCTCTGTAGCTAAAAGTGGTCTAAAATGGTCGTTTCGTCCGAGCAGTACAGAAAAGTTTTGTAACCGCTACAAATAAAATTTTCTCCGTGTACGTTAATCGGACAAGTTTTTGAAAATGTCGTCCGCCATATTGGCTCCGCTATTTTGAATTTTCAAAATCTGATATCGGATTCGTAATCAGCGACCCCGAAAACCCGTGAGTAACAAGTTTCAAGTGAATTCGATGAATTTTTGAAAATTTCGTCCGACATGCGACATATTGGATCCGCCATTTTGAATTTTTGAAAACTGACATCATATTCGTAATCAGCGACCCCCAAAACCCCCGAGTAACAATTTGTAAACAAATCTGTGTGTTTTTGTAGCCAAAAATCTGCTTGCGTCTATACACGTCATCGACAGTTTGAGCCCACCTGCACCATGACGTGTATATGTCGTGGCAACTTAGACGAATCCGACATTAAGCTAAGTGTCCAGACAGTTAGCTAACTGCTGACAGTTAGACGAATACACGTCGATATCGTCTATTTGTCTAAGCAGTAAGCTAAATGTCCGACACTTAGCTTACTGTCCACCGCCATTTGGACATTTAGAGTAAAATAGCTAAATGAATTATATATATAATTATTATATTTAATGTAAATTAATTTGTAATACTTCTATAATATTATTTAATTATAAGTTTTAATTGCCGAAAAGTTAAACGTGATTGTAAGCAATCGTTTGATTTGACCATGCCAATCCGTGAAAAAATAAATAATTTGTTAATTTTTTTGTTATCACAATAAATAATTTTTTTTCATTGAGAAATATTTTAAATATTTTACTGTAAATGACGAAATGGCGGTGGATATTAAGCTGACTAATAATAAATGTAAAATTTGTTTTTTTATTGGCCGCATTAAATACATTATTTTGGTATAGATGAAATGAATTTATTCATTTAGCTATTTTACTCTAAATGTCCAAATGGCGGTGGACAGTAAGCTAAGTGTCGGACATTTAGCTTACTGCTTAGACAATTAGACGATATCGACGTGTATTCGTCTAACTGTCAGCAGTTAGCTAACTGTCTGGACACTCAGCTTAATGTCGGATTCGTCTAAGTGGCCACGACATATACACGTCATCGACTGCCAAGGGGTTAAAAACATAAAATGTCTGATGCATTTTAGAAGACAAATTCTTCCAAATTTATTTGATTTATATGAATCTTGGTAGCTGTAGATTTTTTGGTGTTTTTAATTGCAAATTCTTAAATATACATATTTATTTATGCATTTTATACTTTATATAATATTAATAAATTTCGAATTTTTAAAATCTGACTTCATATTCGTAATCAACGACCCCAAAAACCCCTGAATAACAAGTTTCAAGCGATTTCGACCGTTATTTAAACAAAAATTCTGCCATTTTGAATTTTACAAATCTGACTTCATATTTGTAATCAGCGACCCCTAAAACCCTCAAGTAAGAAGTTTCAAGTGAATTTGATCAATTTAAAAAATAAGTCCGCCATATTGGATCCGCCATTTTGAATTTTTAAAATCTAACTTCATATTTGTAATCAGCGAATTTCAAGAAAACTGTGTTTGCATTGAAAAAGACAGGTAGATTATTATCTTTTAATGGTTAGTTTTTTATGTCCAAAATTCATTACTATATTTTTAAAAGAATAATTTTTTCTGTTACCACATGGTTTTCTATTTTTATACTTTTCTATATTTTCTATTCTTGCTTCAATTCTTCGAGAAATAAACCACTAAAAGGACGATATCTCAAGATCTAATATATTTTTATTTTATTGGCAATTAATTAACAATTTAAACTCATTTTTTTGATACTATTTTTCATAATATTTTTAAAAATTTAATTTCTAATTTTTTAATCTGATCCCTTCTGGTTTTGACTTTTAATTTCGATTTTAATAGCATTTTATTTTTATTTATTTCTTAATTTTATTCATTTAGTTCATTTTTATAATGCATTCCATTTTTGATAATTGTCAATTAAATTTTTTTGAAAGTATAATTATATTTCCAACTAATTGAAAAAACATGTTTTTGTCAAATTTGTTATTTTTTTAAAAATAGTAATGAATTTTGGACATAAGAAACTAACCATATAAAAAGATGATAACCTACTTGTCTGTCTTATAATACAATTAGATTCTATTTTGGGGGTTTATGTCACTAAATATGTTTTACATTCTTTTTAATAATTTGTTTAATAATCCATTTTACAACAACTCAGTAAAAAATCATTAAAAATAGGAAAATAAATAGTTTTTTATTTTAAATAAGTATATTTGCTAAATTTATTAAAATAAACGAAAATAATCATATAACTATCATAAAAAAGTAAAAGCTAAACAAATTTAGTAGTGTAGAAAATTTCCAAAATTTTTCTGCTGACTTAATAAATATTTCTGAGTTAAAAACAATAGTTAAAAACAATAATGATTTTTAAAAAATTGGCTTTGAATACATTTATGCAGTAAAAAATAAATCTTATTATTTAGATGCATAAGCATTAATTTAAAAAAAAATTTCAGGTTTTGAGTAATTTAATTTAAAAATTCCTAATAAATCAAGATTTTTGAGTTAACCTTTAGAATATGTATGTTTAAGATTTACCTTTTTTTGAGTTACAATAGCAACATCAAAATATTTAAATTGCACCTAAAAATATTTGAATTTCAGTAGAGTTAAAATTACAATTTTTAACATTAAGTTGTTATAAATTTGAATATATTTGAAATGCAAAATTTCAAACAATTTTTTTAAATTCTAAAAAAATTAGCTTTTATTTGAAAATGTATAATTATGTTACTTTATCACTCAGTAGTTTTATTTATAATTTATTGGGAAATATTTCATATTTCGTAAAAATAATATTCTTCGTAAAGAAATAGGTCACTTAAAATGTTTATTGCTGCTTTTAGTCTTTCTTAAAATCTCTCAAGAGTCTCGCTCATAAAGTATACAAGGAACAAAATCATTCTTGCCCCGTGAGATTAAGGGGTACTATTAATAAAGGACGAGGGTAAATTTTGAGTCCCTTTTGAATGCGTTTAAATTTAATTACACATTTACGAGGTTGTAAATTTTCACATAGCCTATCTTCTATACAACGAGATTAATAAATTCATGACTGTGAACTGCCATTTTACCGAAATGCAAACACCTTACTTCCATTCCCTCATTTCATTGTTTATATATAGTTAACTCTGCAATTAACTTTCCCCTCCGAAGATGAAAATCAAACAATCTTTGTACTCTTAAACCACGATTAGGTAAAAAAAACTCGTTTCAGTCAATTTAAAATTTCATATTGTTAAAGTACATTGAAAAAAGTGGAAAAAGTCACATTTTTAATTTAAAAACTAAATCTCGAAAAAATCATATCATATAACTCGGGACCTGCGAAAAAATTTCATTTTCCGATAAAATAAAATGTTTGTGTGATAAAATATATATACTGTCATTTAAAATTCAATTTCTATCAAGAATTGAAAAACAGAGATTTTTTTTGTTTTAGAAAAAAAGCGATTACTCGAGTAATCGATCTCACGATAGTTTTACGATGAAAATGCAACGACCGGAAATTATCCCAGTTGATTCTCCTTTACAAGACTCGATTTCCGACTTACTTAGCTTCTTTCTCAAACAACATTTTTAGATTTAGGATCAGTGATCCTTGGCGCCACTTTATTTCCTCTTTCTATAAAATTTCATTCTGTCTTTGATGACATTCAAAACTCAAACGACAACTTTATAGCATTTCGAAAAATTTTCCACTTTACTCGAAACTCGACAATTCAAAGTTTCCTCTCCCTGAGACGAATCGAGATGAAAAATAATAAACTTTTAATAAAAAAAAGAGAGAAGAAATTCTCATCATCCACAAACTTATTTTATTTTACTATTGGAGACAACAAAAGATGAGACATATTTTTTTAAGAAAAGTTTCATTTCACTAATTTCGGAGATCAAAATATTGAAATTTTTAAGAAAAGAAAGGAAAACAGTTAGTAAAAGAAAAATTTTCCTAATTCTAGAAAGTTATTCATTTAAATTGGATTTTTTCAATTGAATCTCATTCAAGAATTGAACAAATAACAAATATTTTGGTAAATTCACTGCTAGAACGAGTTTGTAATCCGAAATATGTTAATATCGATCACTGAAGTATGCAGTTTAATTAACTGAAACTATTCATAGAAACTAATTAACTGTAATGTAATACATAATCTAAATTAAAAGTTATCAAATAATTATTATAATGTCATAATCATCATTCACATGTTCCAAAAATATTGAACGAAATATTTTTTCAATATAAATATTTTCATTTTTCATATATTCTTAAGTTTTTAGAATTTCTACAATTTAATTTTGTTTCTTCCTGAATGTCTCTCATTTTCAGACAAAATTTTAACTTTTTCATTGAGCCCTACAATAATTTAATGGGAGTTCAATTATAAAAAAAACTAAAAAAGATCATTTCTAGAAGCGACAATTTGATTTAAAATTTCAAGAGTGTCTAGCTGCTTTAAAAATAAAATTAGTTACAAGTTATTAATATTCATTAAAATTAGTTATGTAAAAAGATTCAATCATTTTTAATCGAATTCTTGGAAATTATTATTTTCAAAATTTTGAATTACTTATTTATAAACATTCAATAACAATCAAAAAGGTAAATTAAACATTTCGAAAATTCATTTAAAAATTATTTTCTAATTTTTAACAACCTTGAATTGTAAAAAGAAATAAGTGTCTTTCTTTTGAACATTGAGAACTCGATTAAGAGGAGCATTGGTTTAAATATTTTAAATAAAATTGACAAATAGGTTTAAAAAGGAAAATTGAACTTTGACTGAAAATTATAATCTCAATTTTGATTTCAATTGTTACATAAAACCTTTTGTAATTCAAGGCAGACGAGCCTAATTACATAAGGAACTAGTTATCCTAGTTTGAGTAGAAACAGTTCATAGTTAATTGATTTGGAGTTTGGTAACAAGCGTCAGATTGAGTTGGTTAGCTCGTGGGCCCATATTAGCTTAATAACTTAATGTATTATTCTCTTATTAAATTAACATGAGAGATATAAACTAATATCTTTCACTTAATTAACATCAATAAATTTGCATTAAAACTTAGAAGTCAAAAGCAAAATTACAAAGTACAAAATACTTGACAGAATTTTTAATTTTAATTATTATTTCTCTCTTGAATTTAACTATTTTTTTAATTTAAATATTTCTCAAATTTAATTATAACTTTAAAATTAAATAATAATTTCGATTTTATAATTTTAAAAAACACAAATTGTCTGATTTTTTTTGGAAAAAAAGTGAAAAATATGTTGCGTATTCTTATAAATAAATAAATAAACTAAATTATTTTTATTTCACTAAGATCATGGATTTACTTTAAACAAAAATTACATACATCTTAACTAATAAATAAAAACGTTCAAAATAAAAATGGAAAACAAATTTCAAACAAAAATGAAACATTACAGGGTTGTCAAAAGTTTTTCCTCTCACATGTTTCATATTTTTACATAACAAAATATTTAGGATACAAAAACTGGACTAAAATATTTATTCATCAAACAGGATAATGATGAATTATTTATTATGAATAGAGACAATTATTCGCAAGGATAAATTATTTACGTTCAAGTTACCTCAATGTTTAATAACGCAAATTTCTCTTTCAAAATGGAAACTCAATTTTATGTTGACAGAATTTCGTTGCAAATTCAAAAAATATAACTATATTTTTCGAAAATAATTATTTTTGATGACTTTTTAATTTCAATTTCTTTTACTAAATTTTTTTTAAAATGATATAAATAATTATGTGTATGAAGTTAACCAAACAACGAACAAATCATTTCGGCATTAATTGGAAAATTTGCAGCTTATTTGTCGCTAATTAGTTGTGCAAAAGATAATTCTGCCGTGATTAATTAAAAAAGAAATTGACAGCAATTAAATGTAAATGTATGATGCTGATATCCACAACGTTTTTAAAGCGAAAGCGAAAAAGTATAAATTTTATTTTGTCTGGAAATCCGAATAATTTGAGGGTAAGTTATCCTAAAAAGAGACTTAATTTCTTAAAAATTTGTAAATTTTTAAAATGCAAATAAATTAACATGTGGGAAAAAACATTTTTAATTATTTATTTTTTAAAACGTTGCATACTTCAGCCTGATGTGAATGTTAAGTATGAATAATTTATCATAGTCTCTTGAAATTGCATACTTTCCTAAAATATATAAACTTTCAAAGGAACGAAAATCTTTTTCTGTTTCAATATATTTAAAAATTTATTAAACGAAATGAAAAATGTAATTTTTTTAATTCAGGATTAATATTTTTAACTGAGTTAAGAATTAATTTTTTAAAAATACGCAGAGTAATTTTTTAATTACCAAATGTCGTCAGAATAGAACTTTATACTAAAATGTGTTTGTTTTAATGAATTTAGTCAAATGAGATCGTCAAACCTTGACCGACGTAATGTTGCTTTGTGAGGAAAAACTCTTAAATATTGCATTCAATTTGCCTTCCCGAGATAATTTACATCATAATTATTATACACATATTACTCTCTAAATCTGAATTAGCAAAATTTCACTGATTCCCAGCGCATATATGCTAATGAATCAGTTAAATGTCACTGATATTTTAGTGAAATTACACTAATTCATAGCATATATTATATACCTATGATAATTGGAATCTATGGTATATTTATCGCTTTTTCAGATTTACAGAGTAACAATTACAATTTATTTAATCCTTTTTGAAATCTTATAAACTATGCCCGACGCTTGGATAATAATGTTTGTAAAATTATTCATCCCCTGATGAGGAACTATACTCTCTAAATTTGAATAAGTAAAATTTTCACTTTTTTCATGTGTAAACCTTTTTCTCACTTATTAATAAGTAGAATCTACTTATACATAAGTGAAAATTCACTTTTTTATGTGTGAATTTGTTTTCACTTATCAATAAGTGAAATCCGCACTTATGTATAAGTGAAATCTTTAGTTAAAAAGAAATCCACCTGCCCATTACATTTCAATTATTTATACTTTTAAATGTTTAGAAACAATATTTTTATCATTTCAGTTAATATGTTAAAAATTTTTTATTTTATTTAATTATAAAAATTGTCATTTAAAATTTAATACAATTTTTAAAAAATATTCAGTTAAATATTATATTAACAGTAATCTAATAACCAACTTTTTATTTGCTTAGTATTTATATAATGTATAATAAGAGAAATCTTGAACAAAACGCTAAAGTATAACACAATAAATTAACTCTTTATGAGTAGCACCCAATAATTTCCTATGAGTATAAGGCAACATATTAAGTGGCATTGTGGTGTTTCTCGTTGATCATCAAAGTTAAGCGACATTGCGTGCGGTTAATATTAGAATGGGTGACCGTTTGGGGATTTAGCTTAAAAAATGTGAAAAATTTATATGTTTATAAGTTTCAGATTGATAATGAAAAGAGAAGAGAGTGTTAAGGTATTTGTCGCGTAAATTCGTTTTCGACAGAATTTTTTTAAATTTCACATAATTATTCTTTGGATATTTATCTACAAAATAAGGCCTATTAAAATAAAATTGACCATCTGTAAGTCTCAAAAAATGAAATCAAAGTTTCGATTTTTAACATGTACGGTATAGGAAAACCATATGAAAACCACAGATTTTTAATTTTTGCACTTATACTAATCGACAGATTTTTTAGAAAAACTAAAGTTTTATTTATTGAACCAAAATGAACTTTTATAAAAAAAATGAAAATTTTTCACCGTCTTGTTTAAAAGATATTTAACATCAAACTTGAAAAATTATTTTAACATTTACTGTAAATGACAGGTGAATTTGTAAACGTGGCAATAGCGCTTGTTAAATACTACAGCTTGTCTGCTACTTTTGGCGCGAAATTTTAAAGACGGCCATACGCCAAACTTGCGACGTTGCCACGATCGTTTTTCATGCGAGAGGTTATGAATATACTTTGAGAACATCTGTGTGTCAAAACTGTACGTCCGCAAAAGTTTTTCGGAAACTCGCATTCATAATCGTTTCATAAGTACAGTCAACGGATACAAACTTTTGACAGTGACCAGTCGCGCGACAAATACCTTAAATAGTTTATAGTAAATAAATATTTTTTTATATAATATTAATCCCGATTATTTATTTACATTCATTAAGAAATATATTTTAACTTATTTAATAAGTTAATATAATTCACTTCTTAATGTGTGAGTATTCACTTATTTCATAATTGAATATTCACTTATTCATAAGTGTGTATGTACTTAATTTATAAGTGAATATAATTCACTTATTTTATGTGTGAATATTTACTTATTCTACGTGGAAGAGTTTTGAAACATGGAATAAGTGAAATTGCACTTATTCAGATGTAGAGAGTATATAGTTTGAAACTAGTTGAGATTTTAATTAATTTCATTAAAAAACAAACCGTATCTACGCCTTCTCATTACTCAACAAATTAATTAATACGGTCCCACACAGCACATGATATTTCCTGAATACTTCCTGAATATTTCACTGAAAGATTGAAATATTTCATTGCAAGATTCAGGAAATATTTCTGCAAACAGGAAAATGTCCGCTTATGTGGGAATATTGACGCGAAAGTTGAGAAAATATTTCATTGAAATATTTTGGAAATATTCAACTGAAATGATGCGCACTGGTCGAACTCAGTTTCTATGGCCTGTAGAGTTGCGCAGTAGTTTTTGGCTTACTATATCCTATGGGTTTTAAAATATTTCAGAAAATTCCTATTGATTTGAGGTGTTTAACAAATTTTTCCATTTTTTGAAATATTTTCACAATATTGCAGAATCTTTATGTGTAATATTGCAGGAATATTTCAATGAAATATTTTCTCAATTTTCGCGTCAATATTCCTACATAAGCGGACATTTTCCTGTTTGCAGAAATATTTCCTGAATCTTGCAATGAAATATTTCAATCTTTCAGTGAAATATTCAGGAAGTATTCAGGAAATATCATGTGCTGTGTGGGGTCAAACAAAAATTACAAATTACAATTTGTATTTTCTCTCTAAATCTGAATTAGTTACTCTCTAAATCTGAATATGTGAAATTTCACTTATTGTACGTTATAAGTCGTCCTCTCGATCAATAAGTGCAATATACACTTATAAATAAGTGAATTTTTCACTTATTCTGAGTGAAATTTCACTTATTACCAGTGTATATGCACTTATTGATCGAGAAGACGACTTATAACGTACAAATATGTGAATTTTCACATATTCAGATTTAGAGAGTAAAAATGACTAAGTTAAATGTCCCAATTTGTGAACTACTAAAATTTCTACTTTAATAGTGAAAAAATGCCATTTATGTTTTTATAAAAATCTTCTTTTTTATAAGATATATCAAAGCAAATATGACTTTAAATACAGTTTTATTGTCAAAATATAGTAAATTATTGTGTTTTTATGAAAAAAGGTTAAAGTAACAATTTATGAACGCTTATATTCTGATTGATCCAATTTGTGAAGACGTGTACCAATATGTTTTAAATTTTTTAAATAAATTACAAAGCTTACAACTCAAAACCCCCAATATTATAGTTATATTTTGTCTAGATTTATTTATATTCCAATTCTACAAAATATTTAGTTGGAAAACTTTATATTGTTAAAGAGAAGAAGTCCAAAGTAATTAAATTTCATTAAAAAAATAAATTTTCAGATCTTGTATAGTTCATTTATAAATGTATATATAGTTTTAATGAAAACGTCTTTCATTTCAACGGTAAAAACCTACTCTTTATATATATACAATCACGGGGGTTAAAATAAAAGAAAAATCTTGGTTCATTAAGTTTTCTAGCTACGTTTCGCTTCGGTTTTCTTTCCTAATGGACGTCAAATCCCGAAGCGTCTCATCTTTTGTTGTCGTAAACAATTTTCCAAGCACATTCTCTCTAAAACTTCCTTGAGAACCACGTTCATCTACGTTGGCGTCGTATTGTATCCTATCTATATCCTATACACTAAATCCCTATACCCGAACGTTTCACTGAACACTGAGATTTGTTTCATATATATAGATATAGATAAAACAGACACTCGAATGACAACTTAACTCAAGAACCTTAAGTAACATTTCCGCCAGATATTATTTTCTCAAGATTCTCTCATTTGGAAATGTCTTTCTTGTTTTTCCGAGCATTCATTTGAAAATTTAATTAAAATTACTCTTTTTATGTACGTATTCGAAAGTACAGAAATTTTTACAAAATATTACTTACCAAAATAATTATTCGATGCGACCGATTTTTATTGTAACTGACACTCTGAAAACGAATAGAGATTTTTAGAACTTGACGTGTAAGAATAGATAAGAGAATATCAGCAATATACGTTCATCTTTTTCTTACTCATTCTTATCCTGGTAAGGCGTCAAATTAACCTAAAAATCTTTATTGACTGTCAATAACGAGATCGATTTTCGTTACATGATTTAAATTTAATTATTTAAGTTTTTCTTCTAATTTTTGTTGTTCACGGTGGGTTTGAATCGTTTGAATTAAGTTCAACCAAAAAAATGCTTGCACCTCCGATTTTTTTCTTGAATTTGTTTCTGGGTTGTCTCATGATCATTTTGAGCCCAAAAAGAACAAAGTCGCTCGAGCCGTTTTTGAGAAAACTTTTTTTTTCTTTTTTTTCTAAATATTAGTTAACTTATTTTTAAGAAAATAAATCATAGTATTTTATTAGCTTAAGTTCTTTAAATGAGTAGTAGAAAAGAGGATGTTACTGTTAAATTTCTTGCGGCAACTAATAACCATAGAAATTCAGGAAAAAACCATGAAAAAACTGTTCATAATTTACTTTTTGCATATTACTATTTTCCAGTACATGTAAACTCAAATTCGTCTACACTAAAATTAAAGTGTATACAATTTTCTGTTAATTTAAAAAGAATGAAGTGCTTCATCTTTATAAAATAATTTCTTTTGCATATAATTTCTTAAATAGGAAATAATTTTTTAGTTTTTGAGATTTAAACAGATTTCTATGCATCTAAAGTTACTACTGTCAAAAGATAAAGTAAAGTTAGTTAAATTGTGAGAAAATTAAAAAAAAATAAATGTTCTCTATCTTTATTAGGACAAAACTTATGGGTTTTTGAAAATGACTATTTTTATATACTTTCAATAAATATAGGGTAATGTCACCTTGAGTGGACCGCCTGAGTTTTTAAGTTATCTGACAATGGAAACGTAAAATAAATAGTGCGAATTGCAGCACCGCAACTTAGATAAATATACTAGATGCGGCGAGGGTCGATGGTGGGGACTACCGATATATATAGCATACTAAATTTTCAGTGTATGTTAGTGCTGCCCTCTTCAACTTTTCGCCGTTTCCAAGGATACCGCTTGGAAATCGCGTTTTTTGAGTCGTGAAAGGCTAGAATTTCATTTCTCGCCAATATCACTACTTTTCTTTTTTGAAAACAACGTGTTTTTCAATAAAAACTAATCAATCAATTTTTTAAAATAAAATTTTTAAAAATAAAGAACTTTTAATTTAAAATAAAAAAACCTAATTATTATTTTTAATTAACTTTCTTATAAATAAAATAAAATATTTTGATTATTAATTGTAATTAATTTCCTTTATAATAAAAAGTTATTAATTATTTTTTTAATTAAAACAAAATTTTTTAATTATTAATTAAATTAATTAATTTAGTTATTAAATGTATTATTAAAATAATTTATTTAATTATTAAATTAATTATTAATTAATTTTTTTAATTAGTTAAATAACGCCACATAACCTTGGAGTGCGGAATCCAAGGTATCTGTAGGCAGATTTCCCAAAATTCCCTAAGCAAAAAAAAAAAAATAATAATAAGAATAAAAATAATTTAAAAAAAAATAAAAAAAAAATTAATAGATAATTATAATGTTTATTATAATGTAATGACTCGATAGAGTTTGGAGCTCAGTTTAAAATTTGACGTTGCAATTTAAAATACGTAGATATTTTTACTTAATTTGAGAAATTACATATTTTTATTTTATTAATTTATTTTATTATGAATTATTCTATTGTGAACCGTTATTTATTTATTTATTTATGGTATTTTATTATTTATTTTGCATGTGCTATTTATTATTTTTATTTATTATTAATTTTCATAATTGTATTTTTAATGTTTCATAAATTTTAATTTTTTTTATTAATTAATTTTTAATTTGTTATTAACTTGTTACTAATTTTATTATTGATTATTATTTTTTACAATTTTAAATTTAAACAATTTTTTTCAATTATTTTTAAATTTATTTGATGAATATTAAGTTTTTTATAATTTTCTTTTACTCGAGACTCTACTCCATCGTCAGGGCATAAAAATTTAAGTCTTCATCTATTTTAATTATATTATTTTTTGGTAAGATAATTATCCATTAATTTTTATTTTTATTTATTTATTGTTAAATTATTTTTATTTTAATCATGTAAATAATTTTTATTATTATTTTAATTTTGTATATTTTTTTGGATAAACTTCCTGAAGAGGAAATCATTTAGATTTCTGAATTTTAATTTAAAAATTGTGTTTAATAGAATGGGAAAGGCTAAAAAAATACATAAAGTTTGAAAAATGAGGAATATTTTATATTAAACGATAATAAAATTTCTATAGTGCAAAAATTTTTTAATTTTTAAACAAATAGTTTCTGTCTGAAAAAATTTTACACTGAAAAAAATTTATTTGATTCAAATAACCGATTAATTGACCGTTCAATTAAATCAATGTAAAATGTAAAATTTTTCTTTTGAAAATTGTTGATTGAGAAATGTTTAAAAACATTTGTTTGGAAAAATCGCCCCCAAAAAGTGTTTTCCCGCGTTTCATATCTCACTCCTAAATAATTAGAGATACTTAGTTCCGATTTATCATGATAATTAGGGGAATTCATGATGATAAAGAATATTCTCGGAATTTGCAAGCAATTTTTGAAATAAATATTGAAAAACAAAATAACAAAAGTTGGATTTTTGGCAAAAGTGAGAGACAATACGGCGGCGAGCACACAGACAAGTGGATCTATGTGTCAGTGGTCAAGGAGGTGGCGCCGATTCTCGGAAGTGGCCGCGACTTTAACTAAGGAAATGTATGATAACCTCGCAAATTACTCCACTTTAAATCGTTAATAAAATAATTTTCTCGCAAAATTTTATCCTCTCGAAATGAGACCGTGATATCAAACCGTTCAAAACCGTTTCTCTATATTTACCAAAAAACCCTGACTGAAAATATTCTTTTCTTATTTCTTTTTAAATGAGAACGCGATTGAACGCGATCACGAAAACATTATTTTTCCCCGGATTCACACACTTAAATATACAACGAAATGAAAGAATTTAATTTACTATATTTAATTATATATAGTTAAGAAAAACAACAATTTTTTTTATAAATTGTATACAATTTTAATCTTAAATTTGAATGAGAAATGATCGCTTTGTAGTATTTTCAAACATTTCCGCCTTTAATAGACCGAAGATTGACGAAGTAATCCTATTGGTCCGATTATAAGAGGCACACGAAGGGCACATGTGGGCACATGATCTACACTAACGCCACCCTGGATTCATGTGCCTAAACTAACGCCTCGCCGCATCTAGTATATTTATCTAAGTATATATATAATTTTTCCTTTCTTAAAAAAGACATGGAGTGGAAAGGTCGAATGTATCGAAAAGTATCGAAGTAAAGAATGGGCAATGAGAATGTAAAATCTTAATAGAAGGGTGTTTTTAAAATTGTTTGTACATGTGAAGGTGGCGCTGCAGTCATATAAATAAGCAAATTATTAACTGAAAAAATTTGAATATTATTATTAATGAAATAATGGACTTGGACAATGGACATATAAAAACTAGCACCGTAGACGGCCGTCGGAGGAGCTAGTAATTAAAAAATATATATTTTTGTTTTATTCTCCTTCACTATAATTACTATTTCTCGGACGTAAAAGATTGATTAATAATTAGAATAAATCATTATTTTAACCTAAAAAAATTAAATATATTTGTAAAGAATACAAGCGCAGGGATGGGTTTTGACGCGTCACTCGAGGTTTTATACGTATAATACATTTTCGACGTATTATACGTATAAAACTAGGTAAAATACACATGATAGCAGACTTAGGGTGAAGTCCCATGGCAGCGTTTTGCGTTGCGTTTTGTAACTAGGTCATGAGTGCAAATATGGGACGCATCAATGTTGCACAAATCTCATTTGACATGTTTGTTATTTATTATTCTTATTCCTATATTTAAATTTAAAACAAAATTTTAATTGATATAAAAAGTTTTGCACATGTTACACGTACTATGACACTAGTGAATATAGGTTATGTTGTATGCTTATATATACATATATATTACTGTGACGGTTATGATCAAATTTCTAAATAAAAGAAATTAAATATGTAAAGATTAATAAACATTTTATTTTACTATTAACAAAACGATAAAAATTTTGTTAATTTAAAAATTAACAACTTATTGTTTTATTAATTATTGTAAACTTAGAAATTTCAAAACACCACCTTTCAGTTACCAAGTTACGTCATCACATGTAATATACATAATGTAGAAAACCTAGGACGTAATATACGTAGTATTATACATGTATAAAACCACGTATTAAGTCCAACGCACAATAAATTGGTTCACGAACAAGATGCATGAGATAGAAAAGGACACAAACATATCTCTGTTCTTTTCTAACTCATACTTTGCGTTCGCGAACGACATTCGCGAAGCAGTTGTGCTTAGGCCATTATACATCATGTATTATACGCACCCATCCCTGCACAAGGGCCACGAAAAGGCCAACGCAAAATAGAATCTTTAACCGGAACCGCAATCGTAACCGTAAGCGTAAGAATGAGTTAGAGAAGGATAAACAATATACCTATCCTTCTTTAACTCATTCTTACGGTTACACTTACGATTGCGGTTCCGATAAAAATTCTATAAGGCTATTCAAGTTCGGTGGGGGAAAATTCAAGATGGATGCTAACTGGTGCACCAACATTGTATAGAAAGTGTATGGGATAGAGTCTAATTTTTTAAATATCTCGCTTAAACGAAATTTTTAACCATAAGTTTATTAGGATTTTATGTTTCATTTTTAAAGAACTATTTTTTGCAATAATAAAATCAATAAAAAAATAAAATCGACTTTTATTATTGCAAAAAATAGTTCTTTAAAAATGAAACATAAAATTCTAATAAACTTATGGTTAAAAATTCCGTTTAAGCGAGATATTTAAAAAATTAGACTCTATCCCATACACTTTCTATACAATGTTTGTGCACCAGTTAGCATCCATCTTGAATTTTCCCCCACCCAACTTGAATAGCCTTAAGGTACAGTCCCATGACGGCATGAAAGCGTCGGCGTAAAGCAGAAATCGTGCGATAGAAAGAGATGAACAGATATCAGGTTCTCACTCACTCACATGGTTTACGCTTTACGCCGACGCTTTCACGCCATCATGGGACGGTACCTTTATACGAGGAATTTCTGTAAAAAACCACGAAATTTACCTGAGGTATTTTAAGCGCCCAACCCTGAATTTGTTTCAACACTTCCCCCACCACTAGGAAATTATCAGCATAAAGTTTTTTGAGTATAGTTCTAATGCCCTTATACTTTTATTAATGTTTTGGCTATCTGCTTTGCAAAAAGCCATTGAATAAAAAAATACTTTTATTAAAAAAACCGAAAGAAAAAGATGAAAGAATGAATTAAATAGACCACCAATAATAGTAATAATAATAATAATAATAATTTAGCGCATGAATATGGCAATTAAAATGAAATGGTGCATTAAAGGGTGTTGGTAATGATTTGTAAAAGGCGTTCAATCGTGAAAACAGTATTTGCCAGACGTTTATTTGACTGGGAATATTGCGAGGCACTTAAGGGGAATAACGAGGTTGTTCTGTCGTTTTCCAGGTCAATGGAGATGACGACTGGGAATACGAGGAGATCGTTCTCGAGAGAGGTAGCGCCGGACTTGGATTTAGCATTGCCGGCGGCACTGATAATCCACACTTCGGAAACGACTCCGCTATTTACATTACCAAACTTATCCCGGGTGGAGCTGCATCAGCCGACGGTCGTCTTCGCGTTAACGACACAATACTACAGGTGAACGATGTGACTGTTGTTGACGTTCTTCATGCAAGCGCCGTCGATGCCCTCAAACGTGCCGGAAATACCGTCAAATTGGTGAGAATAATAAAAACAAACTTCCTTACCATTTTCTATAGCCATTTATAAATTGTATTTTTTCTTTACCGGAGGATAAACAATGCATTGAATTCAATGGGACAAATCAGTTTTTTAACCATAACTTTTTAAATATTCATTTTTGAACCATAGTGTAATGGAAAATTATTCTTTATTTATCGAAATCTATTTTTTAAAACAATAAAATTTAATTTTTTGGTTTTATTGTTTTAAAAAATAGATTTCGATAAATAAAGAATAATTTTCCATTACACTATGGTTCAAAAATGAATATTTAAAAAGTTATGGTTAAAAAACTGATTTGTCCCATTGAATTCAATGCATTGTTTGTCCTCCGGTAAATCAGCTGATGTCAGCCATATTGAATTTCCCCCACCCAACTTGGACTACCTAATTGTGATTCGCCAATTTTGAAATTCGCGCCTATATTTCCATGTCAAATGATCTGTATGTAATATAAAATCTATGACAACTGAATTTTATGTCAAATGAGAATTATTTGTAATGAGTTATCCGTCAAATGAAATCTATATCAATTGAACTTTATGTCAAATGAGAATTATGTAAAATGGGATTTATACCAAATGAAATTTATGCCAAGTAAATTTTATGCCAAATGAGAAATTTTTTAAATGGAATTTATGCTAAATGAAATTTATATAAATTTAATTTTACGTTAAATAATAATTATGTTAAATGACATTCACGTCAAATGAAATTTATGTCAAGCTAATTTTATGTCAAATGAGAATTACGTTAAATGACATTTATGCCAAATGAAATTGATGTCAAATGAATTTTATAACAAATAAAATTTACGTTAAATGAATTTTATGTCAAATAAATTGATGTTAAATGATTTTTATGTCAATAGAAATATATGTTACATAATTTTAATGTCAAATGGGAATTAAATTATCTGAGTTTTATGTAACATAATATTTCTGTTTAATGAATTCTATGACAAATGATATTTATGTTAAATGGTTTTTGTGTACAATGAAATTTATGTCAAATAATGTGCATATTATGTGAATTTTAAGTTAAGTAGTTTTATATCAAATACCTATTTGATCAAAAAATATTTCGGGAATAAGCATGCGTCTCTTCAGAAAATAAAAAAATCTGGTGTAAATTTACTATGTCCGACGTTGGAAAGTTTGGTCCACGAAGTTTGGTCACTATGTCCGACGTGGTATTTTTACACGCCGACTGTAATCTACATAACCTGCAAATATTTTTTGAAATAATATTTTCAGTCGTAACTTTTTGTATTTATGAAACATAGCCCAAAACTTTTTGTAATATTATTATTTACTTATAAATTACCATATACTTTCTATAAATGTACATTATATATACTTTCTTAGAGTTATTTATAAAAACTTGAAAATTTTTTGAAAATTTTAAAGGAATAAGAAAATTACATTCGCCATGTAATTGTACAGTTCGTGCGACGTAATATTACGTCAAAGTGTAGAAATACACGCAATGTAAAAATACATGTGGGACACATAGTGACCAAACTTTCCAATGTTGGAGAACGTAAATTTACACAAACTTGTTAAATTACATAGTCATATTATGTAAAAATACTGTGAATAGTAAAACTACTTTTGGAACGAAATAAATTTACTACACTGTAAAAAATCCTTATTGAAATTTCAATCGTACACCGATTGACATAAAATTACAACGGACCCTCGGATGAATTTTACATTTTTGATTATAAAATTCCCATTTGACATGAAAATTCAACATAAAACTATGTGCTCAACATAACCTTAAAATTTATTTTATTCACTTTTTTTTCTTGCACGTTTATAATATATCTATTGATTTTTTTACATAATTGTTGGAAAGTGTTTAAGTTATAAAAATGAATACTTTTTTATAATAAAGTTAATGATATCTATGTTTAAAATAGAATAATATCTTTTTTCGAAATAAAATTTTTAAGTGAAATAAAATTAAACAAATATGTTGAACTTTCAACACTCCCTGTAAATTTCCACAGATCACCGAGTGAAATTTCATTTGGTTGTCCATTGAAAATTCCAAGAAGAATATGAAAATTCATACGTGGTTCCATTGTAATTTTATGTCAATCGACACTCGTATGAAAATTCAATAAATGCTTGAAAGTTACATGGACTGACCATTTAAATTTCATTAATTCTGTTATTTTCATACGTCGTTCCTATTAAAGTTTTACACATTACATGGAATATTCAATATGGATTTCTTACAGTGTATACGTACAACCTATAATTTTGATGTGTGAAATTACAAGTTTCGTGTTATTTTACACCAACTTTTTTACAGTGTGAACTTTTAAAACCGACTGTCTTAATTCTTAAAATTACAAAATTAAAATTTAGATACGAATTTGAAGGAAGAATCCGACAAAAAATCGGAATTATAAAAAATAAATTTTAAATTCGTTTTTGTGAAAGAGTAAAGTAAAGATTTTATTTTCAACATATCAAACAATTAAAAGTTGCATTTGAATAAAAATTACAAATTTCTGTCAATAAAAAACATAACCTAAAATTTAAGAGATGTTCCTTATTGACAAAAACTTGGATATTTTTATCCAAATACAACTTTAAATAGTTTAAAATGTTAATTATTAAATTATTAACACTTCTATCAAAACGAATTTGGTGTTTTCTTTTCAAATACGAAATTATGACGTTGAACTAACTTGTATTTTGACTGTTTGTCAGAATCTTCCTTAAGGGGATGTCAAAGTCGATGCGATTTTCCCTTTGAAGCTCAATGCAAAAATCCAATCTACTTTGACACCGCCTTAAGAGTGTCTACCTATTTTTAAATTAAAACTAGTTATACTTACTGTGTCAAAATACATTATTTTCAAAAATTTATGAAGATTTGAAATTTTAGTTATTTTAAAAATTCTAAAATGTTTGTTTATAAAAATTCAATAATTTTTAGAAAATACTAGAACTGAAACATTTTGAAAATCAAATCTTTAGAATTTGAATATTTTTCGAAACTTGAATTCTTATAAAAATTATTATTAATTTAAATCTTTATGAAATTAACTAATTTATTTATTTTTATTATTAATACAATTTTTCTTTAAGAATATTAAAGTTTGAAAAAGTATTATTTCAAACTAAAAAATTAGGTTTTTAAAATATTTAAATTCTATTTTTTAAAGATAATTGAATTTTTACAAACTAAAAAATTAGGTTTTTAAATATTTCAATTTTATTTTTTAAAGATAATTGAATTTTTACAAACATGTAATTGGAAATTTTTTGATTAATTAAAATTTTCAAGAAATCGATTATAAAAATAATTGAATTCTTTATTAATTTTACTAAAATTTTTTGAAAATGAAGGAAAACCAGCATTTTTGTTGCAATTCTATAAATTTCATATTTTTACAGTATGTTTGATAAAATTTTTTAACAATTACCTGATTTTTCTAACAAATTTTATTTTTTCTAATTTTTTTTTAAGAATTGTAAAATTAAATCCAATTACTAAAGATATTAAACAAAAAACTCTTAATCTGTGAATATAATTTTTATTTTATATTATTTTCAGATCTTTCTGTAATATTAAAAATAGTTTTGTCAGGAATTTCTCAATTTACTCAGTGTTTCCGAATCTAATATTAAAAATGACAACTACTTCTTATTGTTTGAATACAAGAGAATTTACTTCACTTTCTGTTCTTTAGAAAAGTACATAAAGTAAAATTGTCTTCTTCCTCTTTTTTGTCATCTAAAGTCTCTATTTCTGTAAATATTTCAATATTAACATCAAAAACTGGAGAAATCTCATTTTTGTATATTTTCATTAAATCTTATTTTTCTATTTAAAGCGCCATGCAAGTGATGAAAATATTTTAATATAGAACTAATATAGAATAAAATTTAATTTTTGATGTTTTAACTCAAATTCTTTGCTAATAATAAAAATAATTTAAGAACTAGTATTTATATTATAAAGTGTGAAATTTTATCTTTAAAGTTTACTCGGATAAAATTGACTCTTTTTTTATATCATTAAATTTTTAAATCTTATTGAAGGCGAAAATTTATTAAGTAATAAAACTAAATTTTCTTTCTTTATTTATCATGGTTTGAAATTTTTTCAAAGAGCGAAATACATTAAGAATGAAATTAATGCAAAACAAAAGCAAAGTAAAAAAATAAAATTGTTTTTTGGGTACTTTTTCGTGTATGTAATTGTTCCCTTGACTTCAAACGTATTTTTCTAACTTCTATCTTCGCTTTTCATTTCCGTCTCAAAACGTTGCTCCGTCACCTGAGTAAATAGTCTAGAACCACTTGGAACGTCTTGGTTCTTTTTTTCTCAATTGCTTTTCTATCAGTTGGCGAAGTCTTGAAAAACCAGAATCGAAATACGTCATTGCACCAATTACATACTCGGAAAAAGGAAGAATTTTCTAAAAAAAAATACGTATACGTATATTACCATTTCAATTAAAATTTAAAATAAAACTATAAGAGAAGTTATAATGCACAGATTTTAGAATTTTTTTAATAAATGTGATACGTTTCGAAAAAGGTGCCTTTAGAAGGTTTGGAAACAAATCATTCTAAGGTTATATTTGTGTTATTTTTACCTTAATTAAAAGATTCTGTTTAATTGCGTAAAATTAAAATCAGCTTTTATTAATTATTTTAGATTTACTAAAAACATAAACATGAGTGCTTTATAATGAGAATTGATCCATTTTGTGTATTTTTATTCCAACAGTTACAAAAATAACCTAAAAGTTTTTGCCTCTGTAACAGGGCTCGAACTAGGTCCGTAAATCCCGTAAAAGTCCGTAAATTTGCTTGAAGTCCGCAAAAATCAGTTTTTTTTTTAAAAAGGTCCGTAAAGTCCGTAATTTGATTGAGAAAAGGCGAAAAGTTTATAAATTTTTTATTTTCTAATAATATACAATTTAATTGAAGAATTTACAAATAATCGATACTATACGTGAAATTTATTATTGGAAACAAATGGATTTGAAAATTGTCAAAGAATTTTTTCGAAAATTAAAAAAAATAATCGATTTAATTAAAGAAGAATTTTAGTTAAAAATTCTTGAAAAAAATAATTGAATTAATTAAACTTTTACGTCCGAGTTGGTTTTAATTGGAGTAGTAGGTAAAAAATTTTTTATACAAATACATTCGGACAAAAGGTTTTTTAATATATTTTTATTTTTTGTATTCTGTATGTATTTTTTCTGTATTTTTTATTTTTTGTATTATTTTGTAGACTCCCTGAACAGGAAATCGTATTGATTTTGAAACGTTGGAGTAATTTTTATATTTCATCGGAACGTGTTACAAATTTAAAAAAAATTAAATTTCTTGCTTATTTAGTAACTTAATAAATTAAGTTTCATGCGCAGGGAATATAAATTATGTAAATAATGCGAATGGTATAATTATGAATCACAAAATAATGTAAATATTTGTAATTGTTTAATAATATTGTAAGTTGCAAACGATTGATTATTTGTTTTTGTTTGCAGTACGTCCGGCGACGAAGGCACACGCAATTAATGGAAATAGAATTGATTAAGGGCAACAAAGGATTGGGATTTAGTATCGCAGGTGGTATCGGAAATCAACACATCCCCGGAGACAATGGTATTTATGTCACAAAAATTATGGAGGGCGGAGCTGCTCAGGTAGACGGGAGACTCGTTGTTGGTGACAAGTTGGTCGCCGTCAGGAATGCCTTGGTGAGAAATCGTTTTAATTCAATTTCTAAGATCATAAACTAGAGATGCTTCTTTTTACCCAAAGTGATTTTTTTAAATATCCAGGCTTCGGATAATAAGACTTCTTTTACCTTTTTCGGCTTATTTTGATAAAATGCGACAATTTCGACTTTTCTTCCACATATTGCAACAAAAGACCAATTTTTTGGTATAAAATACTACTCCATACATTAATTATAAAATATGTAGTCTATCTACTTATTTTAATTTTTAAAGTGGGAAAAATAATTAGTCAAATATCTTTCTGTAAAGTGTCTTCAAGTATTTTGTAAAATTTCAGCTTTTTGGTGAAATTTGAAAATATTAAAAACTTTAAAATGTCCGGGAACTAACTTTTTCACCTTAAAAATTTAAAGCAACAATAATAAAGAGTTACTTTTAAAATTTTTCTTCAAAATTAAATTTTTGTATTAAAAAAATTGAATTCTCAAAAAACTTTCTGAAAATTAATAAAAATAATTAAATTAGAGACAAATTTTAATTAAAAATTATGCAAAATAAGTGAGATATAAATAGAAAATTTTTTGAAACAATTAAATGTTAAATATCTGAACAATATTAAGTTTTTTAAGTGAAACAAATTTTAAATTTCAACCAAAATTTTTTTCAAAGTAGTTGAATTTTTTAATATAAACGTAATTGAAGACTTTCAAAATAATCAAAATTTTGTAAGATTTAATTTAAAAAAGTTGTTTATTAATTTTATTTAAAGTCCCTATACTTTCTTTTTTCTTCAAATAATTTAATTTTTAAAGAACTTTCTGAGAAATATTAAAAATAATTGATTAAGAAAAGAATTTTGGTCTAAAATTGTAGAAAATAGTAATTAAAATTATTTACATACCAGTATTTTTTGAAATTTTAATTTACATATTCAATAGTGAAAATTTTCAATTCATCGAAATTTTATAAAATTTAATTGAAAGCAGTTGAATTTTAAAATTATTTTTAATTTATTAGTAAAAATTTCTTTCCATTTGAATAATAATTGAATTTTCAAAGAACTTACTCAAAAGCATATAAATATTTATTTAACAAAATTATTGCAGTTTTCAATAATGAAATTTATAAATTTAAAAAAAACTTTGTTTTTGAAAAGTTTTAATTACAATTTTTTTAAGGTAATTGAATTTCCGAAAGTAATTGCTAATAGTAAATTTCGTCAAATTTTATCGAACTTTATATTTTTGAGAATTTTTGTTACAATTTCTAAAAAAAAGAATCGTTTTTTTTTGAAGAAAAATATGAAAAAATGGTTTAAAAATATTTTAATTTCACAAAAACTTAGTTCCTAAATTTAGCGTCGACGCTGATCATTAAAATCAATTTTTTTCATGAAATAAAAAAAAAATTTGGAAATAATATTTTTGTTAACTAAATTGAACTTTTGAATTACGATCCAACCTTTCTGGACAACTACTCCAGATGTCACTTGTGTTCCCCTTTTGACAATAGTTACTTTCTCTATGTATATTCACTTCCGGTTTTTACCTTCTGTTAAGAGTTACATCGGATTTCTAATTATCTTTTACCTTTTGTATTTCTAAGTGTATAATAAAACCCAGTATCAGATATTTTGTGTGTTACCGTTTTCCCTGGCATCAGAACCTTTCGTTAACAGGTTATGGGCCCAGGCCGCGTAGTATTTGTCGAGTTAAATTTAAGAATCTGTCGTGACGCCTAATCGCGTCTCGTCGGCCATTTTTTAAATCGTCAGCGCGTCCCTCCTGTTTGTTTTGGTTTCGTAATTTTCGCGAACTTTTTCTCTCGTCATTATGAATACAACGGGCGTGCGTTTTGATGTCTTGAACAAAGAAAACTATGAGACCTGGAAGATTATGATGCGTGCGGTGCTCATCAAAAATGATATGTGGGGTTATGCTCAAGGGACTATCGCAAAACCCGTGGTAGTAGAAGGCGACGCGGCAATGGTTGAAGCTGCGAACAGATGGACAGAAAGTGACTTGAAAGCGCAATCGGACATTGTGCTCGCGATAAATCCGTCGGAGATAAAACAAATCAAGGGGTGCGACACCACGCATGAAATTTGAACCAAGCTAGCGGGAATATACCAGTCTAAGGGTCCGGCACGGAAGGCCGCACTGTTGAATACCTTGATGTCCTTAAGAATGAAGGAGGGCGATGATGCTCGAGAGCATTCGCGTACATTCTTCGACGTCGTGGACAAGTTAGCTGAGATGGAAGCAGACATCAACAAAGACCTGCTGACCGTGATGCTGCTACGAAGTTTACCAGAATCGTTTGAAAATTTTCGCTGTGCAATCTCATCACGCGATGAGTTGCCTGACCTTAAAAAACTGAGAATAAAAATTACGGAAGAGTTCGACGCTCGTCAGGGAACTGACAGAAGTGCAGTGCAAAACGCTATGTTCGTTCGCAAAACAGAACATAAAGGTAGAAGTGATCGACATGGTAATTCAGAAAATAGAGACTCGGTGAGAAAGGAATGGAAAATAAAGTGTTATAAGTGCGGTAGAATGGGTCACATAGCGAAATTTTGTAGGACGCCTAAAAATGTCAAAGAAACCGCGAGCACAGCGGAAAAAGTGAGTTTACTTACTACATTGGAAACGTCGATGGATAAATCATTTCGAATTGACGATGTCGCGAAAGATAGTGGCTGGTGTTTCGACAGCGGATGCACGTTCCATATGTGCAGGGATAAAGCATCGTTCATTAAGATTAATGAGAATCAGGATTTCGGTAAAGTGAGTCTTGTCATCAGTGCGCGCGCGAATATACCGGGAAAAGGCACTGCGACAACAGTGACAGAAGTGTACAGTGATAAAAAGATCGTCGAGTTATGTGACACTTTATTTGTTCCGGAACTACGGACAAACTTGATTTCCATTAGTATACTAATGGAAATCAGTTATCCTATAGGATAACCGACGCGGGGCACGATGTGATATTTAGTGAGAACGGTTTGTATTATTTACGAAACTCGACCGAACCGGAATGCAAAATGTCAGAATCAGCTGTGACAGTGTTTACTCCAAGGGAAAACTCGATAGAAGATTGGCACATTCGAATGTCAAGTTTCTCAAGGAAGCTATAAAGAGTGGATCCATCAGAGGTATCAAACTTGATGAAAAAGAGGACGACTTAGAGTGTCATGTTTGTCTTCAGGGGAAGATGTGTCGGCCCTCTTTCCCGAAAGAATCCACGCGAGGCCAATGCGCGTGAAATCAAACGGCAAAAATGTGTACTTTATAACGTTTATCGATGACGCGAGTCGATGGTGCGAAATTCGTCTTATAAATCCGTACTCTGTGAATGAACGCCTGTCGTCGATGGATCCAGCCCAATCAGCATCCACGAAACCGACAAGATCATCCTTTTTATACTTGTAGAGTATCCCGTGATCGGCGGTGCCCTTGAGATATCGAAGTGTCCGCTTTGCAGCTTCACACAGAGCCATATACTCTGCCTCAGTCGTGCTTAGGGCAACAGTACCGTGTCGAAAGTTTATAAAATTTGGATACCAGACGAGCAAAAATTCGAAATATCGAGAGATGTGAAATTTTTGAAGAAGGAATCAAGCCTATCGCTGAAAAACGTCGAGAATCCCTTTCAGGAAAATGACTCGCCTACAACGCCACAATTGTCATCGGATAACACAAACGAAGAGGTTACCATCGAACTCGATTTGTGTAACAGACCAAAACACACGGAGCCAGTTAATCAAGATTTAGAATTCGAGGACAACGACAATGAAAGTGTTGGAGAGGATTTTCTTGGATTCCCTCAAGAAAATAGACCGCGACGAGGAAGACCGCGCATTGTACGCACCGTCCAACGCGGTGGGCCTAGAAAAGTTCGTGCAGCAAACTGCAATTTGGTCGAGTCCGACATCGATTTCGTCATGTTAGCGGAAATTCCCGTGAAACGTGCGTTGGATGGTTCTGAGTCTTACGAGTGGATACTGCTAATGGCGGAGGAAGTCAAATCGATCCTGACAAAAGAAACGTGGAATCTAGTGGAAAGAGCAGATGCCTCACACTCAGGCATCATCGGGAGTCGATTCATACTACGAAGGAAGTCCGAATCCGCTGGCCAGATGGAGAGGAGGAAAGCCAGAATAATCGCCCAAGGTTATTCTCAGGTGTTTGGCAGGGACTTTCACGAGACCTACGCGCCGGTTGCACGTTTAAGCTCAGTTCGAACCACCGTTGCTCTCGCTGCCCAAGAGGGGATGTATATTCGACAGTTCAATGTGACGACAGCGTATTTGAACGGCGTTCTAGAGGAAACATTGTTCATGGAGGTTCCTGATCTAATGAAAGAAGTTTTGTCGTTCATCATTTTGTTCGGGAAGTCATCGAATCGGGTCAGATTTTCCTGGAGCACGTAGGATCAAGTGACATGTCTGCGGACATCTTCACCAAGGACTTGTCAAGGTCAAAGCATGAAAAGTGTGTCTCTTCGTTGGGACTACGCAAAGTGGGGCTTAAATTGTCAAAGTTTGTTTCGAGGGGAAGTGTTAACTAAATTGAACTTCTGAATTAAGATCCAACCTTTCTGGACAACTACTCCAGATGTCACTTGTGTTCCCCTTTGGACAATAGTTACTTTCTCTATGTATATTCACTTCCTGTTTTTACCTTCTGTTAAGAGTTACATCGGCTTTCTAATTATCTTTTACCTTTTGTATTTCTGAGTGTATAATAAAACCCAGTTTCAGATATTTTGTGTGTTATCGTTTTCCCTGGCATCAGAACCTTTCGTTAACAATTTTTAAAGGTTTTAGATTAGAAACGTACCCTGCGGTTTTTTTAATTTCCAAATTGAAGAAAAAATTTGAAATTAGTACCTTTTTTATCTCTAAAAACTCCAAATAATAGTTTTTGACGCCGAGCGTCGACGCTAACTTCAGGGACATCAAAAACTTTGAATTGAAGTTACGTATCAGAATAATTACAAAAGTAAAGAACTTTTTTAGAAATTGGCGAGAAGTCAGACAAATACAAAGTCAAATTTTTATAATAACTCTGAATGTAATAAACGACACTCTAAATCTGAATCAGTGAAAATTTCACTGATTTCAATTCAGTGGCCCAGTTTTCTTTAATTCATCAGTGGGATTTCACTGAGAATCAGTAAAAACCACTGATTGTCAGTGCAATTCCACTGATTCATCAAAGAAAACTGGGCCACTGAATTGAAATCAGTGAAATTTTCACTGATTCAGATTTAGAGTGGACTTTTTCAACTTTTTTCCTAATTTGAATCGTCTAAGACGATTTTTTCGTATCCTAAAGTCGATCCGAGGCCTGTAATATCTAATTTCTCGTTTATTTTCAAAGAAAACAATTTTGATAAAAGTGGAGAATTTTTCTACTCTAGTTAAGTTTAAACGTTGAAATAGTTTAGTGGAAGTTGTCTTTTTATTGGAACATAAAAATTCTAGTGACTCGTCTCTTTATTTATCTTTGCACATCGGATAGTTGTTCGCATTTTCTCGTAGCAAGTCAGCGTTAGACTTTCCCGTTATCACTCTCACCGGACGCCTCCGAGTTTTATGTTAACGATGTTAGTATCGCTGAGGAAAAAGTTTCCATTTGTTGTAAATCCTGTGTGTGTGTGTGGGTGTTTATGTATATAAAAAACTGGTTTTCTACAAGTCATCGATAACCTCGATAATTATAAAAAATCACAAAATTTGACAAATACCTGAAAAAGCCCCCAAATACCTAGACATTTGAATCGATTATTTTTTTTCTTGTAAATTTAACTAATTTTTTCTGTTTTATTATTGTTCAAGAAGTAATTAAAAAGTAATGATAAATTGCCGTTATTAAAAAGAAGTTATTGTAAAATAGTTATTAAAACTAGAGGCGGAGGGAATAAAAAAAGTGTTTTAAACTTTTCTCCTAAAGTATATTTTTAGGATCTCCGCAGTAATCGTAAAATAGTCGCAAAATTGGAAATTTATTTGATTATAAAAGAGTATAGGTAGAGTTATCGATGATTGTAATCATCAGAAGTAAAAATGTTACTTTCGGTGAGAAGTGAAGTCATGATCATTTTTCATTGTCCTTGTGATAGAGAAAGCCCTGGGAAAATGTAGAGTTTTTGGGTTCTTCGTTCACCACAAATGGATGGTTAAATACGGATAGGAGAAGTAGATTAGGGCGCGAAAAGAGGGTTTCGAGTAATTGATTGCTCTTTCGTCAGTGATACCACTTCTCTTCGTCCAAATCCAACCGCAGAAATAAATTTTCCTACCCTTGCCTTTCAAAATGTCTTCCACCATATATTATTCAGAAAAAAGGAATTCTCTTTGAAAATATATTTTCACTTCTTTTTCACCTCATTTTCACTTTATTTTTGAATTCTAAAAGTGAAGAATTAAAATTAAAAAGATTTCTTCGAAATAATAGAAGAAAGTATTTACCAGTTTGTTGTTATTTTATTTTCCGAGAAAGAGGGACAATTGTTTCGTTTTTGTTTTGATATTTTGAAGTGAGAGAAACATTGGGAAATTGGAAGGTTCTGTCGATAATGGAGAGATGGTTAGTGGCGGTTATTCTTTTACTCGATGAGAACGTTTTCTGAGTTGTGAGAAATAGAGATAGAGAAGTCCTGCAGAAAATCGAGTACCTCGAGGGCTTGTGGCACTGAGAGTTTGGCTCAAACATTACTACCAGAAATCCTCCGAGTTTCTCCTTTTGTTTTCTGACGAGCGATTCGTTTCCCACCTCATCCATTATTATCAGCCTTCGCTTCCGGTGATTCCTTCTAAGTAGTGGCCGTCAGTCTTGCGACCACCTCGACCTCTCATTAATCGGCAATGCTGTCACAAGGCAAGAGAATAAAAATCCTCGATCTCAACAACTTGTACTCAAATCCATCGAGACAAATAATCTTAATCAGAGAAATGGCAGGGATTTTTATTATAGTACTAGAAAAAATTGAATTTTTGAGAAGTTACAAATTATTGCAGAAACTCAATTATTTTTCAAAGGTAATAAAATTCTTCGCAAAAATTTAATTATGTTCAAAATTTTTTTTTTTAAATTCTAATCAAAATTTAAATTATTTTTAAAAATAATAAAATTTTTCCCCAAAATTTATTTAATTTAAACAAATTTTTTTTTTAATTTTCGGTAATAAAATTCTTGGCAAAATTTCAATTGCTTTCAAAAATTTTCTTCAATTCAATGATTTTCAATGTCTACTATTTTAATAAAATTTGCCAAAAGAATTCAATGATTTACAAATTTTTTCGCAATAATTCAATTATTTTCATAAATAATAAAAATTTTAGATATAATAATTAATTTTTTTGAAAAAGTGTAATTGAATTTTTTTTGAAATTATTTCAAGTTTTTATTTTCTAAATATGTAATTGAAAAATTTTTGAATAATCGAAATTTCGTAAAATTAAATTGTAAATAAATGGATTTGAAAATTCTCAAGGAATAAAAATTATTAAAAATAATTGATAATTGATAATTGAATAATTTCAAAAAATTGTAATACAATTTTTGAAAACAATTACATTTTTCGAAGAATTTACTTAAAATTGTATTTCAAATAATTGAAATCCTATGAGGAATTTTATTATTTAGGAGAATAATTGAATTCTTGCAATGAATTTTCAATTTCTTTTTTTTATTAATTGAAATCCTGTGAAGAATTTTATTATTTTTGAAAATAATTGAATTTTTGTAACTAATTTTATTACATTTTTTTTAAATAATTGAATTCTTTTGAGAAATTTTATTAAAATAGTAAATTTTGAAAATATTTGAATTTCAGAGATGAATTTCATTATTTATGAAATGTAATTGAATTCTTGAAAAAAATTTTTGAAAATCATTTAAATATCGATTGGTTTATCGATATCTTCGTGATCGATATCTTCATGTTTTATAATAATATTTTTATAAGTTGTTGAATTTCCTAAAGATTTGAATTTGAATGTTTTGAAGAATTTTAATTCCTATAAGAAAATAATTACTGATTAAATATTTATTTAAAAATGGAGTTATTGATTTAAAATTTTACCAGAATTTTTCAACGAAACAATTGTCATTCATTTTTTTATACTTTTAAATTTATTTCTCGAAGTTATAACATTTTTTTGATATCTAATAATTTTTAGAGTGAATCAGAAAATTTTTAGAATCAGGGAAAAAGTCAAAATTTTGTCTGGAAATCTGGAAAGAGTCAGGGAAAAACAAAATTAATTTTTTGTGGCAACCCTTTCTAATTCAAACAAATGAAAAAATTCTTCTTTCAATATTTTCCATTCCCCTTATAGAAAATCATTTCTCTTCCTTTCGAAAAGATTATTTTGAAAAAAAAATTATAGATTAGGTTTATTACACTTTTACCTTGATTAAAGATTCCTTTTATTTCCTGTAAAAACAAAGACAAGTTTTACTCAAAACATTTTGGATGTAAGTAATGAAAACAAAAAAAAGGAAAATAAAAAGAAATTAGAAAATTTTAATCAAGATAAAACCATATTTTTTGCTGCTTGCGTCACAATTTTTGTTTTTATTAGAAAAAAAGTAATATTTGAAATTAGATGTTTGTAAAATTTTTGAAAAGCACAATTTTACTGATAAAAGTTTTGCGATTATAAATTTCGTTTTCCGCCAAGGTTTACTAAGTATAAAAGTTTTTCGATATCTTGTCACTTGCATCGAACTTTCCTTGGTTCTGAATTTAGTTTTAGCCTCTCTTGTAAATGCTACAAGTTTATGTGACCTCAAAAAGGAGTATCGAGAAATTCCGGGTGATGCAAGTTCGATCGAGACTCGATTTAACTTGAAATGTTGCGCCATGTGTTTCGAGATGTAAATGTACAAATTAGGATCAAAATACGTTATAAACTATTTTAAAAATATTCAAAAAAATATCAAATTATTGAAAATCTTAAATAATCTATAAATTCTTTTTCTTAAATTAAAAAAGTCCATAAGTTCAGGGTTCCCGCAGGTCAGGGTAGTCAGGGAAATAAGGAAAAAGTCAGGAATTTTTATTAAAAGTACTGGATAAAAATTAAATTTTTAGAATTTATAAGAAAATTCTGAATTTTAGGGTCTTCTTTGTTTGCCTCATAAACTATGATTTTACCACGAATTCTAATAAAAAACCTTACAATTTTTTCTATTTCTGACAATTTTTTTGAAGTAACCAAATTCTTGAAGAACTATCCGAAAATTATTAGGGGAATGTAAGGTATCGTATTGTGTAAGGTATGGTAGCGGACTTGTTAAATCTGGCATGTACGTCACATCTGAAACGCCTTAGAGCAATTCCATGGGAAGTGATCGACGATTTTTCGTCAGTCAACGGGGTGCCATAGACTTTTTCGTTGATTTCTCGAAAAGTTATCGCGATCCCACTATGAAACTTTAACGAAAAATTTTTTATTACTTTTGGCTATCACTATAAAAAAATAAAAAAAATCGGAGGGGGGGTGTTTTTCAAAAAATAAATAAAAAATTTTTTTTTGAAAATTTTTTAATAATTAATGAAAATTTTTTTTTCTAAAAAATTTATTTAAAAAGTACTAGTTATACTGAGAAATTGAAAAAAAAAAATTTGAAAAAATATTGAAAACAACCGGAGTTATCTTAATTTAAGAAAATTAGTACATAAATTTTCAAATTTGAATATTTTCAAAATTTTTTCGAAATTATCAAAATCGTCTTCACTTTATTATATCTTATCCTTATACCTACAAGGAAAAAAAGTTTCAAAAAAATTGCTAACAATGTCGAAAAATCGTCGATCACTTCCCATGGAATTGCTCCTTATCACTATGGTCGATGTCTTTTATCGTGATGACATTTTATATGCAGTAGTATTAATGATCAAATGCGTGCTTTGTACTTTAAGTGATTTTGAATAAAAAAGTAGTGAAAAAAAGAAAAAAAGTTTTATTGGATATGTGTGTTAACAGTGCCAGAGTGAAGATTTTTTGAAAATTGAGTCAGGTAAATGTATGGAACGTATTGTTTAGACCTTGGACCACAGTGTTTTGTACTTAACATTTTTCCCAATTCGCGCTGTATGAAAGTAACACCATCATATTTCCATCAATAGCTTGTAAGGTATGATGGCGTAATTTTTGTAACGTACAGTGGCGTATCATTTTTTTGCACAAGTTTCAATTATTGTCTTTGCATTTTTTGTGTACTAATGCCTCATGTGCTCCAACGCAACAATTCTCGAATATGTGACACTTGCGGTCTTCTCTTATTCTAGTTGCGTTAACCCTCCGTCACACACCTAGGGAGGGATTCTCTCTACGGTTGCAGTATTTTTTAAATAACTTTTGTTTTCCTCATTGCAAAATAAAATCAGTTTCTATACCTTTCGACAATTTACTCCTCAACACATTTCTAAGAAAACATTTAGTTTAAACATAATAAATATTTAATTATGAAGCCTCGAAAAAGTGAGGTTATGTTAAATAAAAAAATCAAGTTTTCAAAACATCTTTTGTTCCACTGTTGGTTAATGACAAAATTATATTATAAATATAATTAAAATTAATTGTTTAATGATTTTTTTGCTTATTTGTTAATGTTACATTATTTTTATATGTCAAGTGGAATTCCTTCGAAGATGTGCATTCGTGTAATTAATTTTTATTTTTGAGACCGAAAATTTATTTTATTAATTTTATAATTTAGAATAATTTACTACATATTTTTAAGTTTGTGTTAAAACTAAATTTTTGTTGATTCCTTTGTTTATGTTGTAATTTTGCTTATTTTACAATGTGGTGAGGGATTCCCTCTAAACGTGTGTAAAGTCGTCATTTTTTCCCATGTGTGTGACGGAGGATTAAAACAGCCACCAGCTACTTCACATGTCCAAATTGTAACCATAACTGAAGTGAAACTTTTTTTTCTAGAATGTAAAATCATCAGTTTTTTCTCTTTTTGTTATTTTTCATCATTTCCAGTAATTTTAATAAATGATTTTAACATCTACATAATGTTCTAGTTGAATACACCAATCTGCCACCATATCTTACAACTTTCGAAAATAAAACAAATCAATGTTTTGCGCCAAGAGCTGAAAAATTTCATTGCATTTAAATTTTAATAACTGCTTCTGACAGAAATATGCTAAATAGATGCCAGCAACTGCCTGCTTTTGAAATTTTAAAAAATATTGATTTTTGAGAGAGAGATGTAAAAAACAAAGTGTTCGCCACCATACCTTACACTCCCCTACTTATAAATTATTTAATGAATAATTTACTAAAATATTTCAAAATTAATTGAATTTTGAAAAAGTTGCATTTACAATACCTATTCATAAATAGATGAACTTCAAATAGTTTTAGTTTAGAATTTTAGAAAATTTCAATTTTAAATTAAATTAATTGAAAAAAGAACTTAGATTTTTGAAAAATTTTAATAATTCAAATTCTTCTGAAATTAGTTAAATTTTTTAATATTTAAGTTGTTATTTTAAAATAATGTATTTATAGAAGAATTTTAGTTAGAAACATTAAAAAAATTGAATTTGTAAGAAGTTAAATAATATTTGCAGAAATTCAATTATTTTCAAAAGTAGAAAAATTCTTCTGAAAAATTCAATTATGATTAAAAATTTTGAAAAATCTCGTCAAAATATTAATTATTTTTATAAATAATATAAAATTCTTCTTCGAAATTTAGGAATTTTTAAAAATTTTCTTCTATTCAATGATTTTTAATATCTACTATAAAATTCTTTCTAGGAGTTCAATTATTATCATAAATAATAAAACTCATTGTAAAATTTAAATTATTTTGTAATATAATTTTAATCGAATTCCGCAAAAATATAATTGTTCTTAAAATTTGTATTAAAATTCTTCAAAAGAATTCAATTATCTTTAATTCATTATTAAAATAATGGATTTATGAAAGAATTTTAGTTAAAACCACTTTAAAAAATTGCATGTTGGAGAAGTTACAATGATAACATAAATTCAATTATTTTCAAAAGTAATAAAATTCTTCGCAAAAATTTAATTACGTTCAAAAATTTAAAAAAATTCTTGTCAAAATGCAATATTATAATCGAATTCCTGGGAAATATATAATTAAGTATTTTTAAAAATTGTATTAAAATTCATGAAAAGAATAAAACAATTTAAAGTATCGGTAATTTAATCGCAACGACAAGACATAGTTTTATACTTATTGACATGTTACTATGTAACTGACATTTATAATTTTAATTAATCTGAAGAGGATGACAAACCATGTCATCGAAACGTCGGTGTTTTGTTAAATAAATGAAATAACACTGTTTGTTGTTATTTATCTACCTTCCATTGGATCAAAATTTTCCATTTTACAAATAAATAATTCGGAAGGAAATTTTCTACTATTTCTAATTAAAAAATTTGTTTATAAAATTCTTTATAAGAATTGAATTTTAAGAAACATTCAATTATTCAATAAATTATTTATTTTTCTATTTAAATAATTGAATTCTCGTAGAATTTTCTAATAAAAATTGATTTAAAAATTAATTTTAGTCCAAATTTTAGATAATAATTGAATTTTGAAAAAATTTCAAATTCAAATCTTTAAAAATTTGAATTTCCATACTTTTAACTAACAAATTTTGTAAAATTAATTGTTTTGAAAAAGTTTAAATGTATTTTTTTGAAAATATTTGAAGTTTTTATTCTCTAATATATTTATAATTAAAGAATTTTCAAATAATCAAAATTTCGTAGAATTTAATTGTAAACAAGTGGATTAGATATTCCTCAAAGAACTTTTGTAAAAATTATCTAAATAATTGATATAAAAAAGAATTTTAGTTAAAAATTCTAGAAAATAATAATTCATTTGAAAACAAAATTTTGGGGTTTAAAGACCTTTGAGAAAAAGGTTTTCAGAAAAATTGTATATTCGGGAAATTTAGTTTTCGGGAATTTGGCTTTCGGGTGTTTGGATTCGGGAATTTGACCGGATACCATTTTGATTATATAAAATAATGATTTTATTATTAGGTCATCTTTAATTATGATAAAACATGGAAAAATAATAATGATTAAATATTTATTTAAAAATGAAGTTAATGATTTTTTCGAATAATTTTACTATTAAAGAAATTCGTAAATAAATGTAATAGAATATTTTTTTGAGTAACTAATTATTTTTAGAGTGAATTAAAATAGTCTTTAGAGTCAGGGAAAAAGTCAAAATTTTATCTGAAAACCCAGGGAAAAGTAAGGGGAAAACAAAATTAAATTTTTGTGGAAACCCTGTAGTATAGTTACAGTGGCAATTTTTAGAAATTTTTTTATTCTCGTACAACTTTTTCATAAGAAATGATTTGAAAAAGAATTTCAGTTCAAATTTTAGAAAATATTTGAGACTATTAGAAGAATTGTAATTCCAATTTTGAGATATAATAAGGTTTCAAAAGGTTTAAACATTAAAATTATTTTGAAATTTGAAAAATTTTATTTAGAAATTCTAAAAAGATTATGTTTTTGAAAACTTTTAATGAAACATTTTTGAAGATAATATTGAATTCCCTGAAATAATTTTTAAAAATTTCAACTTTTTATAGTAATAATTATTAAAAAGACGTCTAAAAGTAAAAACATGTGTTGGTTTTGGTTAGTGGCCTGTTGTCCCCGTAAAATTTGACCCTATTGCCCTTGTCAATCATCATTTTTAGAGACGTCATGATTTCAGATCCCTTTTATAGTCATAGTTGGGAATAGTACTTGTAAGTAAGAAGTTTCTGATTGTCAGGTAATAATTTTGGGTATTTTACAATCCAATCAGAAATAAGTTCACTTTAGGTTACCCAACCCCTAATATTTTTGCTCTACCCAGCCTTGTTTATTTTTCTTTTATCGATTTTCCCTCCAAAATTTTCCGCTATGTGCTTGAAAGGAACAATAAGAACGAGTGACAGTTTTTTTCGTTTTTTTTATTGAAATTATTGACAGTAATTGTTTTGTGATTGCATATGACATGTGAACTTTTGAACTCGGAAAATGTCGAAAATGTGATTCTCTAGTGAGGTAAAATACTTGACGTACCAACAACCATGAACCACGTTGATAATTTCATAATCTGCAATTAAGCATTTAACCATGAATTTTCGTGAATGAAAGAGTCGCATCACCTCAATCGCATTCTGAGCCTTTAATTTCCTCTAACGGGTTCAGGGCGGATTTCAAGAGGAGAGAGAGAATTTTACGGGACGAAATAGGTTAGCGAAGTTTCAATTAAATTCTCCAACGAGGCGCATAGAAATAACGCTACAGAGTGACAATTTCACAAAGTGAACCAAACGCGGCCTTATTGGTTAGTCTTTGAAAATGCATTTTTTTACTTCAGTCTAGAAGTTATTATTGATAATGAAAAGAGATGGTAATTTTTAGATTATGTTTGTCAATCTGCTTATTTGATTAGTGTACAAAGTGAAAATAGAGTATTCAGGAAATTTTTTGAATTTCTTTCAACAGGGCGATAAAAATTTGGAAAATGTAACGCACGAAGAAGCTGTCGCAACATTAAAAGCAACGCAGGATCGAGTAGTTCTCTTGGTAGCAAAACCAGAAGGAGCACTTCCACCACCACCGGCTTCGGATCGTTCGCTGTCACCACAACCTCGTAAGTTTCTTTCCTTCTTTTTTCTTCGAAATGATTCGCCTTTGAAATTTAAGATCCATTGCGAAAATATACTTCAATTAAGATAAAAGCACTGGGTTGTCTTTTAGGGCTATTAAGTTTTGTAGAGTTGCTCCGAGGGTGTTACATTTTTTAAAAGCTCTTAAAACCCATGTCTGATAAAAAAATAACGGAAATTCAATTACAGAAAAGAAAGAAAAAGAAGAGAAACTCGTATTTATCATGTAAAAATCGAAAAGACATAATTTATACCCTTTTTCATTTTATTATTTATTATTACAGGGTTGCCGCAGGTCAGTGAAAAGTCAGGGATTTTTATTAAAAGTACTGGATAAAATTAAATTTTTAGAATTTACAAGAAAATTCTGAATTTTTGTTTGTCTCATAAACTATAAAATTTCCACGAATTTTAAAAAAACCTTCAATTTTTTGTATTTCTGACAATAATTTCTTTTAAATAGGTAACTTAATTTTATTGAAGAACTGACATAAAATTATTACTTATAAATCATTTAGTGAAGTATTTTTTTGAAAAACTTTAATTTCAATTCTGTTGAAATTAGTTTCAATTTTTAAAATTTTAACGCAATTATTTGAAAGAATTTAACTATCTTGATTATCTTGATTATTTTTATAAATAGCAAAATTCTTCGCCGAAATTCAATTATATTCAAGAATTTTTATAATATTCATTGTAAAATTCAATTATTTTCCTAAATAACAATATTGATCACAAGAATTCAATTATTTTCAAAATTAATAAAATTCTTCGCAAAATTCAATTATTTTCAAAGAATTAAAAAAAAATTGTCGACATTTCAATTATCTTTATAATTGAATAGCAAAATTCTTAGACGAAATTCAATTCTTTTCAGGAATTTTAATAAAATTTCTCAAAAGAATTCAATTATATAAAAACAATTTTGACAAAGTTCTAAAGGAATATTCAGTTATCTTCTTAAATAATAAAAATTTCACAGGAATTCAATTATTAAAGATATAATTTGTCAAGAGAATTCAATTATTTAAAATAATTTTGATAAAGTTCTAAACGACTATTCAATTATCTTCTAAAATAATGAAAATTTTACAGGAATTTAATTATTAATTAACTACATTTTTTCGACAAAAAATCAATTGTTGTAAACTTTTTTATAAAATTCTTCGTAATAATTCAATTATTTTCATGAATAATAAAACTTATTCCCGAATTTCAATTATTTTTTGTACCTACAATTTTAATCAAATTCCTCAAAAAATGTAATTATTAATGAAAATTTTATTAAAATAAATTATTTACATTTGTATTTAAATAATTGAATTCTCGTAGAATTTTCTAATAAAAATTGATGAACAAATTAATTTCATATAATGTTTTAGATTTAACTTTGGAGAAGTTACTAATAATTGCAATTTTTAGAAATAATTGAATTTCTTAAAGGTTTCCAATTAAAATCTTTGAAAGTTCGAATTTTTCATACTTTTAATTGAAAATTCTATGGAACTAATTTTTTTCAAAAAGCTTAATCGCAATTTTTTAAAATTATTTCAAGTTTTTATTTTCTAATGTATATATTTAATCGAAGAATTTCCGAAAAATCCAAATACCGTAAAACTGAATTGTAAACAAATGAATTTGAAAATTCTCAAAAGAACTTTATCATAAATTATTAGAATTTTATTTAAAAATTGTAGAAAATAATTATTGAATTAAACGATAAAAATAATTTTTAAGAAGTTACAGTAAAAATATTTTTATATTATAATATAAAATAATAATTTTTTCACTCGGTCACCTTTAATTATTATAAAACATGCAGAAATGAATCACTTCGAGTCTTCGACTCGAAGTGATCTATTTCTTCATGTTTTATAATAATATTCTTTTAAGTTATTGAATTTCAAAAGGTTAGAATTTGAAATCTTTTTCCTATGAAAAAATAATAATGATTAAAAAAGAAGTTAAGTTATTTATTGATATTTTCGAATAATTTTACAATTAAAGAAATTCGTAAATAAGTGCGATAGAACATGTTTTTTGGAGTTTTTAATCATTTTTAAAGTGAATCAGAATATTCTTTAAGTTCAGGGAAAAAGTGAAAATTTTTTCTAGAAATCAGGGGAAAAAAGTAAAAATTTTTGTGGCAACCCTGTTATAATGAAATTATTTATTTAGGTATACAAAATATATAATCAACTTTTAATGGAAAATTAAAATTTAATTAATAAAAATTCATTATTTATAAAGCGTGAATAATTCCACGATGAGAATTCATCTAAAGACAGAAATAATGAGACTACTCGTGAAAATACTTGAAATGTCTGCTGCAACAAACTTTGGGAAATTAAAACTTTTGTTTGAGGTTTTTTATATTCGTTTTTTATTTGAATCTCTAACGCTGTGTCCAGGTGTCTCGTTTCCTTCTCCACGTAAACGTTTTTAATAGAGCATTTCAAGTTCTTTGCGACGGATTTTATAAAGGTAGGAAAAAAAGTTTTGATTACTACTTTAACGAATGTCATTTTGCAGTCTATTATAAGACCCGTGATACTCAAATACACTGGAAATGTCGATATTTCCGGATTCATTATTGAAAATCGATTCTAGAATAAATAGTTTTATATTTCTTTTTTTAGATTCTCCGTTTGTTTTTATTTTAGTAACGGGGTTGCCACAAATCGGAGAAATTAGGGAAAATTCACGGAAAATCAGAGAAATGTCAGGAAATTTTATAAAAACTTTGTTGTTTACTATATGCTTTTTTCTATAACAAATTTCGTTTGACTGATCTAAATTATGCAAAGTTTTCTCCTTTTTATTTATAAAAAATATGAGAATATTGTTAATTGTTAAAAAAAATTATAATTAAGAAATAGGAAATATACCCATTTTATGCATAATTTATATTTCTCAATAACAATATTGTTCAGAAACTCATTCTTTTCTTTTGGAAAATAAACATTACATATTCTATTCTATTTGTCAATTACAAATTTTAATTGAAAATCAAATTGAAACTTTTTAAATTTTTAGAAAATAAAGGAAAAAATTTTACTCAAAAAAATGTTCTGTTACATTTATTTACGAATTTCTTTAATTTTGAAATTATTCTAAAACATCAATAACTTTTTTTTAAATAAATATTTAATCAACATTATTTTTCCATATAGGAATTAAGAATTTCAAAAATTTCAAATTCAAATCTTTTTAAATTCAATAACTTATAAGAATATTTTTATAATAATTAAAGAAAGATGACCGAGTGATAAAATCATTGTTTTATATTTTAAGCAGGGACCGTCACGGAATCAAAACAAAATTAAAAAATACTTTTGTTTTGATTTGAATATGGGTATCAGAATCAAAATTCCACTCTATTTAGTTTTGATTCCAATATCAAAATCAAAATTCCACTCTATTTCGTTTTGGTTCCAATATCAAAATCAAAATTCCATTCTATTTCGTTTTGGTTTCAATATCAAAATCAAAATTCCATTCTATTTCGTTTTAGTTCCAATATCAAAATCAAAATTCCATTCTATTTAGTTTTGATTCCAATATCAAAATCAAAATTCTTTTTTGTTGTAATTTTGATAAAATACTACTGCGCGTGTATAAGTCTCATTGAACCTAAATTTTGTTGCAAATGTCAAATATATCAGAAGATAATATCGTTTTTACATACGAAATCTGAAATAGAATTCGAATCGACTTCTGTTTCTATAAGAAAACCGAATTGCAGTATTATAATATCAAAATCAAAATAGGAAGTAAATTTTGTTTCGTTAACGTATCAGAATCAATATACGAAGTAAATTTTGTTTCGTTACATTATCGGAATCAAAATAGGAAGTGAATTTTATTTGTTTCGTTACAGTATCGAAATCAAAATAGAAAGTGAATTTTGTTTCGTTACAGTATCGGAATCAAAATAGAAAGTAAATTTTGTTTCGTTACAGTATTAGAATCGAAACAGGAAGTAAATTTTGTTTCGTTACCGAATCAAAATCAAAATACATTAATAATTTCGTTTTGTTTTGGAATATCGTAACGAAATCAAAATTTGATTTCCGTGACGGTCCCTGATTTTAAGAATATTATTACACTAACTTATTCAAAATTATTTTCATCATTTCAAATCAATTATTATATCCTACAATATTTTAAATTATTTTTTATGAAAATAATTGAATTGCTTAAAAAAAATCTTATATTATTTACAAAAATAATTGAATTATTGCGAAGGAATTTATAAAAAATTTGTAAATAATTGAATTCCTGAGAAATTTTTATTATTTATGATAATAATTAAATGTTTGCGTACTATTTTTGGGAATTTGAAATTGGTTTGAAAATAATTGAACTTTGGGGAAGAATTTTGTTATTTATAAAGATAATTTGGATTTTGACGAGAATTTTTAAAAAATTTTGAAAGATAATAATTGATAGAAAAAAGTCTGTCACTGATTCAAATAGTGATATTTTCCTAACGAAATAGTTAATGGTAACTAATTATTAGTTTTTCCCAGTCAAATTTAATTTCCGTCTATTTCCCGGTTGGTAGTCACCCTATCAAATGTATTAGCAGAAACTAAAACCCGTCGAAGACGCGTCCGACAGCTAGTTGTGTAATAAAACATATTGCATAAAATCTGTGATAATTTTGCTTAAGAACTTAAACCAATCTGTGAGAACTGCTAACTTGTTTACATAACAAAAGGTTATGTTTACTCAAACGCTGGTCAGTCCGACATTTGAAGTTACATCACCAGTCGACTATATTTAGTGGGAGGATAAAATAGGAGAAAGATGAAACTAAAGGACCTTAAAATTAAACGCGTTCTACTGCATGCTATCAACATGCGGTTCGTACAGTGCTGCCACCTTCAAACAGATAGATTCTACATATATCTTGCATTTCTGCGCTATATTTTTGACTCGTAGTTGTTCTTTGGCCTTCAAAAGAAACTGTATATTGTTTGACCTACACGGAGAGAAATGTGTTACGAATAACGCTAGAGACATTTTGATTCGCTTTTCGCATAGACGTCTGTACCTAATTTTGCAAAGGCCGGTGCTAACTTTGCACAGCTTTTTTCCACTTGTGCCACAGTTGCTCAAATCCATGAAAAATCAGCATGGATTTCTTGCAACTTACGCATGGTGTGTTTGCGCTTTTAGTACGGCCTGCTCATGCGCTAAGAGCAACAGATTTCTCTCCGTGTATGTTTAGTACTTTCGTTTTATATTAAATTTGCAATAATTAAACCTATAAGTGGTCATTATCCCTTGTTAAATTTCTTAACTAGTTTTCTTTTCTGTGTATTTTTGTTACATAATAATATTATTGTGTTTGTTTATTTATTCAAAGTCATTATTTGGAATAACAATGACAAACAAATTAGTGAATGAATTGCAGTTTTGTTTGAGTGTAAATTTAAGTAATCTGCAAGAGTGCGTGTAAGGTTGGATGAAAAAAGTAAACACTTGATTTTGTTTCACCTAAGTGCGGGAGAAAAATGAATTTTCGATCTTAAGAAGGAGGAAGCCCTCGCGCTTTTCGTTTCACTCCGAAGACCAAGCACCATTTTCCTCGCTACACTGTCGATCGATATAATTTATTCATTGGCGTTATAAAGCGGAGGTCGTAAAGTTTACCTCATCCCTTGGACCACGTCAAGAACATACTAGGAAGCGCGACCAACTTTTGGCATTACGTCATAACGGAATTCAAATAGCTCCTTTAAAACGACCCCTCTTGTGCTTGCGACCAAACCCCTTCCTGGTGCCTCGCGAATCGTTCGAGCTTCTCTAGACTCTTGGAAGAAGTTTTATATTTCTCCCCTACACTTAAATTACGAGTTTCAAGGGCAAAAATTTTCTTTAAAAAAACTTGAAAAATTATTCATTCATTCTTTATTTCACTTTAAAAAAAGAAAAAATGAAATAATTGACTGAAAATTTTTTTCGCAATGGAAATTTGAGTATTTATTAAATTTTTTTATTTTCAAATGGATTTCTTTATACTCTTTTTTTTAACTTTTTTCCTTATGGTTGTATTCTTGTATTTCTTTTTTCATTTGTTTTTTTCATTTGTTTAATTTTTTCATTTGTTTAATTTTTTTTTCATTTGTTTTCATCATTTGTTTAACTTGTTACTTGTTATTTTTCTGTCAAGGAAAACAAAATGGCTCTGTCTTGGCGTTGGAGAACAATTCACTGGCGTATTCGCAGGAATCGCGTCATGCATCTTCGCTTGCTCTTCATGGAACCGGGACACCTCGCGCCGTATCTCAGGAAGACGTGTCAAGGTAAGTTCCAAAACTGTTTTTTTCTACAGTAGGTATATAAAGCGCTAGGGAAGTTTTTTTCCTACATCACTTTGATAACTAAGTCGCTCATTTACCCATGTTGCGAAACTTCAAAGCGAAGTTCTCTTGGGAATTCCATGAAAAATAAAGGAAAACGATTTTGAAATTTCACTTGAAAAAAATACTTGTTTTCAAAATTTACGCGTTTATTTACTTTGCATTGCGAATTTTATGCAAATAAGATCGAAGGTTTTCCAGGTCGCTGCTGATTACGAATATGATATCAGTTTTTAAAAATTAAAAATAGCAGATCCAATATGGCTGAAGATTTTTCAGAATTGATGAAATTCGCTTGAAATTAGTTTTTAGGGGGTTATCAGAGTCGCTGATTACGAATATAACAGTGCGATTCCATGGGAGATTTTAGTTTTTTCGGAGTAAGTAAACCAATTGCAATCAAATTTAGGAATTTAAATCGACACATAAAAAGAAATATTTCCACCAAATATTACGTCAAAATATTCAGTAGTTTTTGAGATGTCAAAATTTTGGAAAAATTTTGAAATCGTTATATCTTCTTTCCATCTTATCCAAATCACTTAATTTTTTTTGAGAAAATTCAGCATAAAAAAACGAAAAAGTTTTTTATATTATGTTTATACAAAATTTTTATAAACAAAAAATTTATTAAATAATAATTGAATAACTTTTGAATAGCTTCACGGAATTGAATGAAATAAACACTAAAATAATCTTTCCTTTAATTTCTTTAATATTCCGAAAAAATACCTGGCAACGAGATTGTCTTCATATATTATTTTTAATATTTTTGTTCACTTATGAGCGTAAACATTAGAAGTTAATGTTTACGCTCATAAGTGAACAAAAATATTAAAAATAATATATGAAGACAATCTCGTTGCCAGGTATTTTTTCGGAATATTAAAGAAATTAAAGGAAAGATTATTTTAGTGTTTATTTCATTCAATTCCGTGAAGCTATTCAAAAGTTATTCAATTATTATTTAATAAATTTTTTGTTTATAAAAATTTTGTATAAACATAATATAAAAAACTTTTTCGTTTTTTTATGCTGAATTTTCTCCAAAAAAAATTAAGTAATTTGGTTAAGATGGAAAGAAGATAAAACGATTTCAAAATTTTTCCAAAATTTTGACATCGCAAAAACTACTGAATATTTTGACGTAATATTTGGTGGAAATATTTCTTTTTATGTGTAGATTTAAATTCCTAAATTTGATTGCAATTGGTTTACTTACTCCGAAAAAACTAAAATCTCCCATGGAATCGCACAACATCAATTTTTCAAAATTCAAAATGTCTGATTCAATATAATAATTGTATAATTTGACTGAAATTTTTTCGAGGCGCATAATTATTCCTCAAATGTCATTTGATCGAACTGATATTTTACCGAACCGCATTTATCCGAACTATTATTTTAACGAAATGTTACTTTTGCGAATCGCCATTTTTACGAATTGTCACTTTTGCGAATTGTCATTTATGCGAACTGCCATTTATTCGAATTGTCATTTTTACTAAATGTCATTGTTGCGAATTGATATTTTTGCGAAAATTGCTATAGTAAACTTGTATGCATATATAGATTTACTATAGCAATTACAACGACAATTACAATTACATTACAATGACATTTCGTGAAAATGACAATTTGAATAAATGGCAGTTCGTATAAATGACAATTCGCAAAAATGGCAATTCGAAAAAATGAAATTTTGGAACAATAACTATTCGTAATAATGACAATTCGTAAAAATGATATTTCGCAAAAGTGACAATTCGTAAAAATGTCGATTTGCAAAAGTGAAAAAATTATAGTTCTTGTTAATTTTTAGTTTTGTCATATTGGACCCGTAATTTTGAATTTTACAAAACTGACGTTTCAAGCGAATTCCATCAATTTTGAAAAATCTTCAGCCATATTGGATCCGCCATTTTGAATTTTAAGAAACTGATGTCAGATTCGTAATCAAGGGGTTAAAAATGTTCCTTAGCATCATAAAATTACTGTTCCAAAACATTTTTAGAGGAACATGTAAAAAAAGTTACAGAAACTTTTATATTAACTCATTGTAATACGCGTTACGAAAACTTTAGACGCGTTTTTCTCGAAAATACATTTTTGAAAACGGAGAGACACTTTTCTCGAAATCTACAGATTCTTATGAAGAGATTTCCGTTTGAATTTTTAATTTATGTAAAATAGGTTGCTCAGAAACTGTCTCCTTGAATAAAATGTACTTTTTGAAAGACGCCACCTACAGTTGCGAAAATGAACTAAAAATACTAAAAATACTAAAAAAAAGCATCCAGACACTCAATTATTGTTCAATTATAATTATAATAAAAAATAAATGAAGCTGAAACTGGCATCCAGTTGACAACGTCCAGTTAATTTAAGGGGACATTCCAGTTCAAAACAGGCTTTAGGTGTGGAACCTCAAAAAAATGGAATTTTCTTCCCCCCCCCCCTTTTTTTTAGAGTACTTTTCCCCTAAAATATGCAAAAAAATGTGTTTTTATTCAGAATTTCTCTTATAAAAAAAAGGGGAATTAGAAATTTTCCAGTTTTTGAGGTTCCACTTATAGGCATGATGACGCTGAATGAAAAGCCGTTTAATTTTATAAAATCGCTTCAGAAGAACTCGAGATATCACTCTTACCAGATCAAAAAAAAGTCAGTTTGAGAAAAACGCATGTTCATAAGTTTCGAAATTTTTTTTTAAAAATCATCGGCTTTGCATAAAAATCGTTACTCGGGGGTTTTCGAGGTCGCTAATTACGAATATGGAATCAGACTTTTAAAATTCAAAATGGCGGATCCAATATGGCGGACATTTTTTTTCAAAATCATTGGATTTGCTCGAAAATCGTTACGGGGGGGGTTTTTGGGGTCGCTGATTGCGAATATGACATCATTTTTTCTAAATTAAAAATAGCGGATGCGATATGGTGGACGAAAAAAAAATTAAAATAAAAAAATGTTCTTTGCCGCCATATTGGATCCACCATTTTGAATTTGGAAAATTTAATATCTAATTTGTGATCAGCAACACCAAACACATTTTTCTTCATACCTCGGTCGAAAGTACGTACTTCCCTCTGCGGTTTTGCAGCAGAAAGTCAAACATTTGTGCTTTGGTTGATTTTCATACCCAACCTCTATTACAGCGGGAGTAAAAGAATTCTCTGTCGGTAAAAACACCACTGTAGGTAAATAAGAAAATTTCGAGTCAATGAAATTGATAAAAAATTATCAAGAAAACTTTTTATACTTTATAAATTTATTATCCACTAGCTCTGAATATTGAAATGAACGAAATCTTTTGCTGATATAATTATTTTCAAAACTTATTTTAATACACTGAGAAAACTGGAGAGTCAAATTCAGAGGTTTAAAAAGTGTATGTTTCCTTTGCTTATGAAGAGAGTTAAGGAGGTTCTCCGGCTGCTACTCTTGAAAAAATCGATTTTCTTCCAATTTTATTTAAATTTTGAGGAAATGTTTCTTCGAGTGCGCTCTAAATGTGGTAGAAATTTCAGAACCCTTTGCCATGCTAAATTTCGAAATATTTAAGTTCAAACTTCAGCTTCTACATGCGATTATTTTGAAAATGAAAAATGCCAACTACGATATCTCGTTTTTTGACAAGGAAAAGGGTTCTGAAATTTCTACCACATTTAGAGCGCACTCGAAGAAACATTTCCTCAAAATTTAAATAAAATTGGAAGAAAATCGATTTTTTCAAGAGTAGCAGCCGGAGAACCTCCTTAAATGGTCCTTCTAAAATAAATTTTGAATTGATAATGGAAATCTGCTTGTATATTCTCTCCCATTATATCTGAGGGTTAAAAGTTGCGCAGAAAATGTGTACGATCTGATGCGCGCGAAATTATTTTTCTGACATTTTATGTATTTAATTTAGGGGCGGTTAGGTTGCCATTTATTCATTTCGCGCCGGATAAGGAAGGGATTTCTCAAGATGGTTAATTTGTCCCTCTGTTAGAGAAATGGCACGAATATCTGTCAATGGTGAATTTGAACATTTAGATTGTTATCCAATAGCTAACTCTCAAATATCAACGATTTGTCCCTCCAGATGTTTAGTCCAACACTCCAGTTTTCTCAGTGTAAACATTAAAAACAAAAATAAAATAATTAAAAATTTTTTAATTTCTTTTTTAATACGTGCCAAAATGTTATAATAAAATTTTAATAATTTGAAGAAATAATGAAATTGTGTTCATTAGAACGTTTAGAATTTTAAAAACATAAAATTAATTTTGTACTACCAGAAAAATTCTTTGAAAAATACAATATTAATTTATCTTTTCACATTTTTTTCGTGCCTGCCCCCGACCAGAAGCACTCGCTTCGCTCGTGCATCAAATGTCTGGGCAGGCGAATATTGTTTGCAAGAGAAAGACAGAAAAAAAACCAGAGCTTCGCGAGTGTCCGCTAGAGGCGTTGAAGCGAGGAGCAAAAGTAAATAAAGATGGCCGGCTGTCAAATGAAACATGATTGCAATTTTCTTAAAAAATAAATTAGCGAGCGTACTTTTCGACCGTATATAAAGAAAAATAGTATACATTACACGGGCAGAAATTCGAAAGCCCTAAACTACGCGATGATGCCCTCGGCTTCGCCTCGGGCATCATTTCGCGCAGTGCAGGAATTTCGAACTTTCTGCCCTTATAATGTAATATACTATTTGTTTGTCTTTTTTAAAAAATGCAAATGAGAAAACATTTAAACCATTCGATTGCTTATCCGCATACAAAAACATCTTTGACATGGCGAAGAATAAGGATGTATATTAATTAGAAATAAAATTCAAATTGATTTTTGAAATGTCCCTGAAGTTGGCGTCGGCGCTCAGCATCGAAAACTATTGTTTGGGGTTTTTAGATATGAAAATTTAACCAGTTTTACTTCTTTCATTCAACTATAGGGAGATGAAAAATTTCTCAAGTCACTTTTCTAATCTAAAAATTAAGAAAATTATTTAATTCTTTTCTGTTTCATGATAAAATGCCTTTTGACCTTCAGCGACGACCCCAAAATTCAAGGACCTTTTTTTAATTCAAAAATAAAAAAATATGAATGCGGTTTTACTTTTATCTGCATTGACCTTGTTTTTTTATTTCAGTAAATAATTCAATTTTAGAGTAACTTTCTTCAAATTAATAATAATTATACTTAATGACATCTGGGAAAAAATAGTCGTTTTGTAGAATACACTTAATTTAAAAAGAAAAAAATATTTTGGGTTGAAGTTTTTTGAAAATAATAGAATAATATAAATAATTTTTATAAATTATTTAAAAAATTGTTTAAACATTTGGTTTTTACCGAAAAAGGGTTATTTAAAAAAAGAAATATCATCCAATACAACACAAAATAGCAATTATTAAAAATCTTGTTGATACTGTTTTGATACTTTCTGATAAAAAATTTCATAATAAAAATATAAATTTAGTTAAACTAGTTAAACTTTTAAAACTTAATAAATCAAATCAAATCTTGATCAATTTGTTAACAAACATCTCGCAAACATCTGAAAAAAAGAATTATTGAAATTAATAGTAGAAAATTTTCAAATAATATTAATAACAATAGTAATAATAATAATACATAAGTTAAAAAAATATTTTGTTATTGTGGACAAATATCAGAAAATATCAGAAGATTAGGTATTTAAAACTTTATTAACATCCAAACAGTTTTTAGTGTCAATACAAAATTTAATAAATTCATTATGTTGTTTATAGATTACACATTCGTAAAAAGGAACATATGAATCATAATGCTATAACTAACCATTTGACAAATTCTAATAGTGATTCTTCTCAACATTTTATAAAATGGAATGAATTTAATATTTTAGATGTTGAACCAAATCTTAATAAACGATTATAATCAGAAATGTTTTTCCTAAAAAAAAAAAGGAGAAAATAGTTTAAATAAAATGACTGACTTGGATAATTTTGATAAATCTTACGAAATGATTTTGAATTTTATTTTCAGTAATTTAACACAAAAGTACTCATTGTGTTTCATTCTCCGTTCTTATTTAATTTATTTGTTTTTGTTCTTCTCTCTATAATTAATTAATTGATTTCATTGTAAGACTCGATAGAGTTTGGAGCTCAGATTTAAATTTGATTTTGCAGTTTGCAATATGCTTTTACTTAATTTGACAAATCATTTTTATTTTATTGTGAACGTTATTTATTTATTGCCAGGGTATAAAATTTAAGTTTGCATTTACTTGACTTATTAATTTTTTGTAAGATAATAATTATTTATAATTTTTTTATTTTATTTATTTGTTAAGTTATTAATTGTTATTATTTTAATTTTGTATATATTTTTTTATAGTCTCCCTGAAGAGGAAATCATTTAGATTTCGAAGCGTTGGATTTTTATTCATTGTCCGAATGTTTTCGTTTTATTTGCCTTATCTTATAAAAGATTTCGGACGTTAAAGATTATTTAACCAATCTTATTAATGTTTTTGAAAATAGTCAAGGAAAATCAGCCACAGTTATAAATTTTATTTTTAAAATAGGTAGACAATCAAATTTTTGTTTTCAAACCTGACTATTTGAATATTTAAGAAAATGAATTCAAAACTAAAAAATAAGAATCAACTTAGGTGGATCAACGTTTGTCTTGAGAGTCCATTAGATTTTTGGTAGGTCGCAATTTAAAAAAGCTTGAGGAATCTGTATTTTAAGATTCAAGTTCTTTGTAATCTGTATTCTAAGATTGGTTTTTTACTTTATAAAAAAGAAAAATCCGTCTTGTTCTCATTAGTATGCCTGAATAAATGTAACGCGAGCAGATGTTTCCCTCGGGAGGGGAAAAGGAGATAAATTTAAAATCATGAGTGAAGCAAGAAGGAATGGTACACGATGTGTGTTAGATGAGATCGCTTTTGCCTGTAAACCGATTCGATAAGTCCTTAATCCATGAGCAATTAGCTGGCACAATGTCCACCACAATCCAGCGTCCGATCCTCCGTTTATTCGGTATACGTTATCCTCTCTTCGTAATTCTCTCCCTCTCTCGGTTAGCTCTTTGGTTTAGGATCCATTCCTCTCTCAAACTATTTATCTATCTCTCTCGCAGCACTTGTGCTCGTCCATACAAGCCGCTGGACCGACTGTATAATTAACTATCGACTCTCTACATGTACGTGGAGAATGAGGATCGATCACGACTCCCCATACGATGCGATGGAAGAAATATCCTAGTGGCGCAATTTAGGAAGCTTTGGATCGTTGATCCAGAGAGCTGGGGCGGATCGCATCTCTTGCTCTTATCTCCGCGTTGGATAAATCCAAATGCTTGTGGTTTCAGATGGAGAGGAGAATTTTATGAACCTCCAGTGTGTGGATTTTGTTCTGATTATTCTTCTCTTCTTCCTTTGATTTCCAAGATTTTTATATCTTCACTAAAGGTACTTCATTCGTATCTTCATTTCACATTGGCAATTTTTAATTTCACATTAGACTGTGATATTTCAGGCCTCGAATAGTATGACTTTCAGGACTTTTTCCTACTGTTTTCGAAAAAGGTGTCTTTCTTCAACTTTTCGGTTCAAAAGTACACAATATGAAATTTTTATTTTATTAAATATTCTAATATCAAATAATTATTTTAATAAAAGTAAATCGATATATATTCATGTTTTATAATAATTCAGGGGGAGGGGTAAAGTCTATTCGTTGAAAAAAACACATGTTTTTAAGAATTTTTTTTGTCGATACGCAAAAAGTTAATGTATTTTATCGCTTTGCACATAATATTGTAACATTTGAACAATATTTCTCTAAATTTTTTATTAAAAAATATTAAGAATTGAGAGAGATAATGATGAGATATTCCTCAGGCACCTCAAAAAAAAAATTGATTTGCGGTGTTCACTCTAACTCGTAACAGAATCATCTAAAACAAAAAAAAAACAAAGTGCATTCGTTATGAGATGTTTTTGAGGTAACGCTGGGAGGATTTTTTTATTTTTTAATTTTTCGTAGCACTTGAAAGCCAAATCAATTTTTTTTGGAGGCGCCTGAGAAAAATCTCATTATCTCGGTCAATTCTTAATATTTTTTAATTAAAATTTAGAGAAATATTGTTCAAATGTTGCAATATTATATGCAAAGCGATAAAATAAATTAACTTTCTGCGTATCGACAAAAAAAATTCTTAAAAACATGCTTTTTTTCACCGAATAGACTCCTCCCCCACAAATAAATATATTGTAAGAGACACACTCCAACAAAAAACAAATAAACTACACTGCAAAAATAGGTGTCTTTTTTGATATCTTAAAATAAGATGTAAGATGGAAAAATGGTATCTTACATCTTAAAATAAGATGTTTTCTAAAGTATCTTACTGATTTTTAAGATGTTTTATACGTCTTAGATATTTCTTCTATCTTAAAAAAGTAAGATACTTCTGTAAGTTTTTTAAAGTATCTTAAATTAAGATGTTTCTGTTGGAATAAGATGTTTATAGCGATAAGTTACTTGAGAATCGTAAGATGCGCCATAAGTGTAAGTTACTAAAAACTAAGATACATAAAGTGTTTTCCATAAGAGCCCATAGTTAACCTCAAAACTTTTTACCCCAAAAATATACAGAAAATGAGTACGAAGATACTTTTAACATCTTAAATTAAGATGTTTCAAGTAACTAAAAAGTGTCTACCAAAACATCTTAGAAATGACTACCAAAACATCTTAAATTAAGATACTTCTTTTTGCAGTGTACTTTTAATTTAATATCTCGATTAATTAAAAGTACTTTTAATTAAAAAAATTTTAATAAAATATTTGTGACATAAAATAGAGTGAGATTATGGCTTTCACAATTTGCTTATCAATATCTTAAAATATTAAATAATATTATTTATTTTATTAAATGTGACTTCAGGGTGTCCAGCTACCTTGAAAACCTTGAAAACCTTGAAAAGTACTTGAATTTTTTTTGCTCCTTGAAAACCTTGAAAAGTACTTGAATTTTATGACAAAACCTTGAAAAATTAAAATTCATAAAAGTGAGATTTATTTTCTTGATGTTTTAAATTGAATTCTCGTCAATATTTCAATTATCTTTATAAATATAAAAATTCTTCACCGAAATTCAATTATATTCAGGTACTTTAATAAAATTCATTGCAAAATACAATTATTTTCATAAATAACAATATCAATCACGAGAATTCAATTATTTTAAAGATTCTTTACATTCTTCTCAAAAATTCAATTATTATTTTAAAAAAATCAAAATGAAAATTTTGGTCAACATTTCAATTATTATCTTTATAAATAAATAACAATAATCTTCGACAAAGTTCAATTATTTTGTGGAATTTTAATAAAATTCATTGCAAAATTCAATAATTTTAATATAAATAATAGAATTCATCACAAGAATTCAAATACTTTTAAAAATTTTAATAAAAACCATGGCAAATTTTCAAATTATTTTAAAAAAATGTTCTTTCTTCGATGGTTTTCAATATTCTATTATTTTAATAAAATTTCACGAAAGAATTTAATTATTAAACAAAAGTTTTTAAAATATTCTTCACAAACTTTCAATTATTTAAAAAAAATTTTTCTACATTTATTCAATTATTTAAAATAGAATTTGCATAAATTTTTTCGCAAAAATCAATTGTTTCTAAATTTGGCATTAAATTCTTCGAAGTAATTCAATTATTATTTTAAAAAGTAATAAAATTCAATTATTTTCAAAAATTTTAATAATATTCATTTAATAAAATTCGTTTTAAAATTTGGCATTAAATTCTTTGCAGTAATTTAATTATTTTCAAAAGTAATAAAATTTAATTATTTTCAAAAATTTTAATAAACCTCATTGCAAAATTTCAATGTATTTTCAAAAATTTTTCTTAATTTAATAATTTGTGTATCAATTATTTTTAATCGAAATTTCCAAAAGAATTCAATTATTTAAAAACAATTTTAATTGATGTTTCTTAAATCTATGTTCCTTATATTTCTAATATTTTATCAATAAATTGTATTTAAAGTTGTTTATGAATAACTATTGTATGTATGTAGAAATTATAAAATTGTTTATAAGTACTCCCTAAATTTTAATTAGTGAAAATATTTATTAATTTTAATTAGTTACTGACTTTTTGCTTTTTAATTAGTAAATTTCACTAAAAAATTAGTAGAAATGATTATTTATTAGTAAAATTTACTTCTTCAAAAGAAAAAAGTCAGTCACTAAATCAAATTAGTATTTAAATTTAGAGAGTAAGTAAAAATTTACTTGAAATAAACTTATTGAGGAAAACTTATAAACAGTACTCTATTACACTCGATTATAAATAACAAATATTTTGAAAATTAGTACCCTAAAAATGGACCTTGAAAAAAATTATTTTGCACCTTGAAAACCTTGAAAAGTCCTTGAATTTTTTTTTAAAGAATCGCTGGACACCCTGGACTTGTTTGTAGTATTTTTCTTTTTACAAATTAATTCGAGTTTTTTTTATTTCTCTTACCCCCTAAATATGTATATCCATAATATATATCAAGGATATTTTTTAAAACAGAAAATTAGAGGTGCATTTTAAAAAAAAGTAAATAATTTTTTTTTTAAATTTCAAAATTATAAAAAAAAATTTCTGAACTTTTTTTTGGATTATTTTGTTCTTTTTATAACATATTTAAGTTCCAGTAAAATCGGTTAAAAAATTTTTAAGAAAAATGAGTTTTTTGAATTTTTTTTCTTCAAAAAAGTTGTTTTTTGAAAAAACTATATTTTTTAAAAATCTGTAAAAAATATATGTTAAAGAGGACATTATAAGGTATTTTTTAAAATAAAAATTAGAGCGATCACTTCAAAACTTCAACTTCAAAAAAAATTTTTAAATTAATTTTTTAACTTTTTTTGAAAAAAAATTTAGATTTTTTTTCTTAAAAGCCTTACTAGTATTTATGACATATTTAAATTTTATTAAAATCGGTCCAGTGGTTTTCGAGAAAATCGAGTTTTTTTATTTATTTTTCCCCCTCCATAACTCCCAAAGGAAATCGAGGGGGGGGGGTTAAATCTTGCATAAATTTATGCTCATATTGGTAGCAATATAAGATACTAATATGAGCTTAATACATGCGGGGTCACTTTTTGCATACTTAACCCGCTAAGCCCTTTTGTTAGGAGTGACCGCCTCAACTGATAATTTTAAAGTGTTTTATTATAACTAATTTTAAAAACATTAAAACTTTTGCACGTCACTGCTCTTTCTCAAAATTTTTTATAATTATTCACAAAAAATTAGCTTCATTTATTTTATATTTTAAAAGGAAAATGATAGGAAATTTATTCGAAAAATATTTTTCTTTTATATATATTGAATTATTTTCTATATTATTTGTGTGAAAATAGAGAATTATTAATTTATTGAAATAGCAGTGAATTAATTATTAAATAATTGATTTCGTTCATTAGGGATAATTTTTGGCAATTAATTTTACATGTTAATGAAATTTAATTTCCTTCAATTATATTATTAGGTATACTAAATTAATTAACGTTAATCTAAATTATATATCAAATTTCATATTGTTGCTCTTTGAACTTTTCTTTTAACCTCTCTCGATCAGCACTATTTTCATTTAGAATTCAATATAATCCATATATTTCTGCAATGAATTTGAAATTAATAATCAAATGCTAGGTATATTAATGTAGTACATATAATATTTCATGTTAATTTCTGTTTCATTGATTTATACCGACTTCGAAATAGAATTATCTCTAATTTATTATGTTCTCCAATTATTTTTAATAGGTATAGTTTTAAACTATAAATATATCGTTAAATTATATAAAAATCTCAATAAAATTACTTTTCTCGCACCAATTTAAACTTTATTTCTTGTTTATGTATAATTTTAATTATTAGTACATTATTTTATTTACAAAATAGTAAAATAATTAATTACTTTGTGATAAACATTACAATTTATTAATTTTTAAACAAATTTTTAAAAATTGTACATTAATTTTATTTTTTAACGTTAGATTCGAAGTTCTTTGAAAATTGATTTACATTCCTTTCGCAATTTATGTGTATAATTTAAAGCAATTTGCAAATGTGAAAGACGTAATTTATTTTGAGAAACATTTCTAGAAGGTTTTCAACTTAATTTCTTCGACTAATCAAGAAGATTTATCCGACAATAAAAGTGATAATGATAATTTGAAATCTACCCTTCCCAAAAAAGAGAGGATCCATTAACAAAGATTCCGAAGAAAAAAAAATTGCTTTTTCGAGGTAGTTAAACAATTATCTTGATCTCGTTTAAGTGTAATAATAAAACATTATTAGGAAATGACGATAAATTATATAGGATTTTCATCTTAGAATCCCCCTCTCTTTTCCCCTTTCGAGGAGGAGATCATGTGCCTTATAAATTTGTTGCTCGAATTTCTCAACTGTTATATAGAACCTTAATAAGTTTCCTGTCTCAGTTTTACTCGTTTTGTTATAATTTTTTTTTCCTTTTTTCTCACCTCGAGGACTTGAATGAATCTTTCCTTTCCCAAGAAAAGTTTCACTAAACGAAAAGGAAGAAATGGAGAAAAGGATAGAATTAATTGCACTGTTCACTTGTGCAGAATTATGCCGGGGGCTAATAAAATATTACTGCCAAGTTAAATGGAATATTTCATTTGGTTTCAACCAAATTTCTGAATAAAGTTTTCAGTTTTACATATTATGTATGTATATGTATACTTTATAAAAGTTAATTATTTATTTTTCTGTAATTTATTTAATTTTATTTGGTTTAATATTTACATTCATTTATTGTTTGGAAACCGCTTCTCTGTATATTCGATAATAATATATTTTTCGAAGAATGTTTCAACCTTGAATTAGGAAAATTATTGCGTTAGTCTTACCGATAATGATTCAATTTTATTATAGGAGTGAGAAGATTTTTTTAAATAGGTTTTGGATAGTACATTTTTGGACTATTTCCGACTATTTTTTAGGGGTCTGAATAAATTGAAATTTTTTTTGTATTTTCTTTTTTCATTGACACTCAAACATTCAATAAACACAGGAATTTTTAAATAATCACATCATTGTTTTTTGTAAACCAGTGTTATTAATATATCATAAAATATTACATAACATTAATAAAATAACAAAATACATAATAATAAAAAAATTATAAAATAATTAATCGAATTTTAATGGAATCCGATAAATTTTTGAAAAATATTCCGTCATATTGGATCCGCCATTTTGAATTTTAAAAATCGGACTTCAGATTTGTAATCACAGGGCTGCCACAGGTCAGGGAAATCAGGGAAAAGTCAGGGATTTTTAGTAAAAGTACTCGAAAAAATTGAATTTTTAAAATTCATAAGAAAACTTAATTTTGAATGAAGTTAATTAGACATTTTAAAGAACTTAGTTTTTAAAAAAAATTTAATAATTCTCGTCAAAATTTCAAGTATTCTTTATAAATAATAAAATTCTTCTCCGAAATTCAATTATTTTCAAAAATCTTAATAAAATTCTTGGAAAAATTTTAATTATTTTTAAAAATTTTCCTTAATTCAATGATTTTAAATATCTGCTATTTTAATAAAATTTTTCAAAAGAATTCAATTATTTAAAAAAAACTCTTAATAAAATTCTAAGCAAACATTTAATTATTTCTATAAATAATCACTGGGTTACAAAAAAATGGTCATATCGTGTTTATTCAAAGCTTCCTGTCTTTATTAAAAGTTTAGGTGTCACTGAATAAGAATATACCAGAAAAACATTTTTTCATTCGGTCATTTCCTTAAAAAACGAGTTTAAAGTGTCAAATAACCGTATTTTTAGCACTTTTTTAGGCAGCGTAACAAGCAAACGCAACATGATAAAAATCTCTACAAGAGCTTAAATAAAAGCTTAAACCTTCAACTTTAAGGCTCAGTACTGAAAAGTACTTAAATAATCAATGAAAACCTTCTTAATCAAGCAGTCGCTACCTGAAATTGTCAAAAAAAGCTAGAACAGGAAGCAATTGGTAAAAATCGATTTCCCTAACCGGATTCGGTTGCAACTTGTTACTTGAGGTTTTATGAGGTTTCTAATGACGAATTGGAACTTAGATTTAAAAATTTTTTAAAAAATTGAGTCCGCCATTTTTAAATTTTTAAATCTAAGTTCCAATTCGTCATTAGAAACCTCAAAAAACCTAACCCAGCTTTTTTGATAATTTCAGATAGCGACTGCAGGTTTTCAGTGCTTATTTAAGTACTTTTCAGTTCTGAGCCTTAAAATTAAAGGTTTAAGCTTTTATTTAAGCTTTTATAGAGATTTTTATCATGTTGCGTTTTCTTGTTACGCTGCCTCAAAAAGTGCTAAAAATACGGTTTTTTGAGACTTTAAACTCGCTTTTTAAGGGAATGACCGCCTAAACTTTCAATAAACACAGTAAATTTTAAATAAACACGACATGACCATTTTTTTGTAACCCAGTGTAATTAAAGTTTCACAGTAATTCAATTATATTTACAATTTTTTATAAATTTTGATACCGGTCACTGTGTGTGAGTAAGAGCGACTGGTTCAAAGGCGGAGAAAATAGAGGGGAGTGCGTGAAGCAAATATTCGCCCTAACGTGAATGTGGTCGTTGGCGTTGGTCTTTGGCCATCCACAGGGTAGGCTTCGCTGGAAGATGTATATGAAGTTAACGAGACCACTTTATCAAATCAAGTCGGAAATAGTTGGATAATTTGCCGTTAATTAGTCGTTAATTAGTTGTGAAAAAACTAATTTTGTCGCTAACGTTTTTTTAAAAAAAAATGGCGGCTTCGCTAACTTCATATGAAGTTAGCGAAACCCTATTGCCAAAATGCGTAATTAAATTAATAGAGAGGTCTAATATACATCAAAATTTGCCGTTTTTTTGTCGCTTTAAATACGTTAAAACAAAATTTAAAAATATTTATTTTTGCTGCCAGTAACTATTAACAAACGGAAAAAGAGTTATAGTAATGGCTACAAAAAGCGTTAAGTAATAGAATTACATAGGACGCCCTGCTAGTTAAGAACCCGCTTAGTAATATTAGCTACGTTAGTGCGTTTCTCCACAAAAATTAATTCATGAAACCACCAACAAAATATTCAACAAATAAATTTAAATAATTTTGCTAGTTTCACTTAATCACGATCAATTCGAAATAAGTCAATTCTAACAATCTCCATTAAAAAACATAAAATTTTATTGCAAATTTGTCAAAATATTACAACATTTATTATAAAAAAAACTCGTAACAAGACAAAATACCAAAACATAACATTTCAACTGTGTCGCATTGAAATAACAAAATTTTCATTACTTACCTAAAATAGACAATTTTTTCAGTCAAAATCAATTTTAAATAATTTAAACAGTCACGACAAAATCAAAAACCACTTTTAGAAACAGAATTCGTAACACGACAAAATACCAAAACATAACATTTCAACTGAGATGCAATGAAATAACAAAATTCTCATTATTTACCTAAAAAAGACAATTTTTTAGTCAAAATCAATTTTAAATAATTTAAACAGTCACGACAAAATCAAAAACCACTTTTAGAAACAGAATTCGTAACACGACAAAATACCAAAACATAACATTTCAACTGAGATGCAATGAAATAACAAAATTCTCATTGTTTCACGAAAATTGACAATTTCTTCACTCAAAATCAATTTTAAATAATTTAAACAGTCACGACAAAATCAAAAACCACTTTTAGAAACAGAATTCGTAACACGACAAAATACCAAAACATAACATTTCAACTGTGATGCAATGAAATAACAAAATTCTCATTGTTTCACGAAAATTGACAATTTTTTCAGTCAAAATCAATTTTAAATAATTTAAACAGTCACGACAAAATCAAAAACCACTTTTAGAAACAGAGTTCGTAACACGACAAAATACCAAAACATAACATTTCAACTGAGATGCAATGAAATAACAAAATTCTCATTGTTTCACGAAAATTGACAATTTCTTCACTCAAAATCAATTTTAAATAATTTAAACAGTCACGACAAAATCAAAAACCACTTTTAGAAACAGAATTCGTAACACGACAAAATACCAAAACATAACATTTCAACTGAGATGCAATGAAATAACAAAATTCTCATTATTTACCTAAAAAAGACAATTTTTTTGTCAAAATCAATTTTAAATAATGTAAACAGTCACGACAAAATTAAAAAACCACTTTTAGAAACAGAATTCGTAACACGACAAAATACCAAAACATAACATTTCAACTGTGATGCAATGAAATAACAAAATTCTCATTATTTACCTAAAAAAGACAATTTTTTAGTCAAAATCAATTTTAAATAATTTAAACAGTCACGACAAAATCAAAAACCACTTTTAGAAACAGAATTCGTAACACGACAAAATACCAAAACATAACATTTCAACTGTGTTGCATTGAAATAACAAAATTCTCATTGTTTCACGAAAATTGACAATTTTTTCAGTCAAAATCAATTTTAAATAATTTAAACAGTCACGACAAAATCAAAAACCTCTTTTAGAAACAGAATTCGTAACACGACAAAATACCAAAACATAACATTTCAACTGAGATGCAATGAAATAACAAACTGCTTTATCGAGGACATAAACACTGACGATATCTGTTTAACGACTTATCATTTCATCTGTATTGTTTAGAAATAACAAAAAGCTGTCATTTTCGCCAAAATTGACAAAATTTGTATTTCAATTAAATTTTTACATATTTAAACAATCACGCGACCAAACCAAAAGCAAGCCTTTTTTTAACAAAACCTGTTTAACGAAAAAATAATAGAACATAACATTTCACAAACATTGGTTTAAATAAAATCCCTTCAGTTTACCACCGGGCCGAATGATGCCGGTCGTATGCTTCGGCATAACTCCGACATTTCTGCCTGGGTTAGAGAAGAATTTAAGTTAAACATTTGATAAATAATTTATTCTTGCGAGAGATACACTGGGGTCAAAAAGTTTCAGTACATTTGTACTGATTACTTTTAAATGCTTGCCTTACTTCAAATTCAAATATTTCTGTAAAAATAGATGTTAGAGCTATCAAACTAGGATCATTTTAAAGTTCAATAAATTTAGAGTCAAATAGCCTAAGATATAACCAATTTAATAGTGTAAATATTGAAAATATAATTCTTTAAAATTAGAGATTTTTCGTGAAAAATTCGATTTTGAAATCTAGAATTCAAGCGCACGCCAATTGAAGAAAAATTTTTTTTAAGATTTGATAGTTGCACAATATCAAGTACAAATTCCATTCTTTAATTCTAAACAAAAATAATTTACATATATTTAAGTATTTTCTTCAAATTCTATAAAAATAACTTCCCTTGCTCTCGAAATTTTTCAAAGAATATTAATTGCAAATTCGTTGTTTTCGTTCACTTGTTTTTTTCAATTAACCACACTTTTGAAAAATATGCAACTTTTTTTATTGAAAAATAAAAAAATAGACACCTAGAATGAAAATAAGGAATAATGATAGAGTTAAAATTTGTAAAATTATAAGAAGAGGGATAAATTTCATGTAAATAACTTAAATTTCTTAAGACGAAGAGGTTCTATATTTTTCAAAAGTGTGGTTATTTGATAGAACAAGTGAATGAAAACGACGAATTTGCAATTTATATTTTTCGAAAAATATAGAGCAAGAGATATTATTTTTATAGAATTTGAAGAAAATACTTAATATATGTGAATGATTTTGGTCTAGAATTAAAGAATGAAATTTGTACTTTTTATTGTGCAACTATCAAAACTTAAAAAAAAATTTTCTTCAAGTGGCGTACGCTTGAATTCCAGATTTCAAAATCGCAATTTTCACAAAAAATCTCTAACTTTAAAGAATTATATTTTTAATATTTACACTATTAAATTGGTTATATCTTAGCCTATTTGACTCTAAATTTATTGAACTTTAAAATGATCCTACTTTGATAGCTCTTACATCCATTTTTACAGAAATATTTGAATTTTAAGTGAAACGAGCACTTAACAATAATCAGTACAAATGTACTGAAACTTTTTGACCCCAGTGTACATTTACAACTTTGAAGAGTATTTGAATTGCAAAAGGTTTCAAATTGTAAAAAATATAAATGTTAAATAATCACAATTAAAAATTTTAAAGTATTTAATTTTTTGATAAATACTTGTTTAAATGATTTTAAAATTGTCTATAATAAATTGAGTGGTTAAATGCTATAAAATTCACTATGAATTTAATTTCTTTTAGTTTTTACAGGATTTTTGAAATTCTAAAATATTGTTTTGCGTATTAGAAATTGTTTAAAATTATTTTATTTTGTAACTAAAATTTTGTAAAATTTATTATTTCCTAGAATTAATACTTTTTTGTAAATAACACAGGCACACAAAAAATAGTTTTTTGGCCGAGACTGTGCAATATTATATTTGCATGTATTTTGTCTCACTAAATCCGAATCCGAAGTCAGAATTGTCAAATTGGTTCTTTTTTTGTATGATACTCAAAAAGCTACTCAAAAACCAAATTAAAATAAAAAAAAATTTATAACACTTCAGTAGTATATTTCAATGCATTTTTTCACGCTGAATCCGAATTCGAAGTCAGAATTAACAAATTTGCTCAAAATTTTGAGATAAACTCAAGAACGACTCATAAAACCGAACTAAAATAAGAAAATAGAAAAATTTTCATATAAGAATACAGTAGTATAGTTCTATTTGGTTTTTTTCGCTGATTCCGAATTTGATATCAAAATTGAGAGAACTACTCAAAATTTTGAGATAAACTCAAAAAATTGAAGAAAAAGCAATTAAAAATTAAAAAGGAAAATTTTTGTTATGACACTATAGTAATGTATTCTCGTATAGTTTTTCACTTTAATTTCGAACTCAGATTCTCAAAGTGGCTCAAAATTTTGATTTCAATGAAAAGGGTTCATAAACTCGAATGTGACTTGCAAGAAAAAGTTGAATCTCTTGACTTTAATTTGTTTTTCTTAGTAGATTTTCTTGAATATCTCAAAATTTTGAGACATTATATTTATATTTTCTAATTTATTTAATTTTAATTCGGTTTTTTTTAATTTTTTTTCAAAATTCTGTCAATTCGTACATCAAATTCCGATTCATCGGCAAAAAATACATAGAAATATACTATCGTAGTGTTATAAATTTTTTTTTAATTTTAATTTGATTTTTTTGAGTCATTTTTCGAGTTTATCGCAAAATTTTGAACAAATCAGTTAATTCTGACTTCGAATTCGGATTCAGCATGAAAAAATGCATGAAAATATACTACTGTATAGTGTCATAAAAATTTAATTTTAATTTAGTTCTTGAGTATTCGGATTCGGTCTCGGACAAAAAACTTTTTTTTGTGGGCCTTTGTGAATAATCTTCAAAGAGAAACTTCTAATTATTTAAGTTTATAAGCAAACGGTTTTAAATAATCCTGCAGGGTAAATACGAATTTGTAGACAAACATATCTAACCTGGCTGGCTTATAACCACACTAAAAAATGTTTTTTTCAGAATTACAAGAATGTTTGTTACGAATTCTGTTTCTAAAAGAGGTTTTTGATTTTGTCGTGACTGTTTAAATTATTTAAAATTGATTTTGACTGAAAAATTGACAATTTTTGTGAAACAATGAGAATTTTGTTATTTCAATGCATGTCAGTTGAAATGTTATGTTTTGGTATTTTGTCGTGTTACGAATTCTGTTTCTAAAAGTGGTTTTTGATTTTGTCGTGACTGTTTAAATTATTTAAAATTGATTTTGACTAAAAAAATTGTCTAATTTAGGTAAATAATGAGAATTTTGTTATTTCATTACATCTCAGTTGAAATGTTATGTTTTGGTATTTTGTCGTGTTACGAATTCTGTTTCTAAAAGTGGTTTTTGATTTTGTCGTGACTGTTTAAATTATTTAAAATTGATTTTGACTAAAAAATTGTCTTTTTTAGGTAAATAATGAGAATTTTGTTATTTCATTGCATCACAGTTGAAATGTTATGTTTTGGTATTTTGTCGTGTTACGAATTCTGTTTCTAAAAGTGGTTTTTTAATTTTGTCGTGACTGTTTACATTATTTAAAATTGATTTTGACAAAAAAATTGTCTTTTTTAGGTAAATAATGAGAATTTTGTTATTTCATTGCATCTCAGTTGAAATGTTATGTTTTGGTATTTTGTCGTGTTACGAATTCTGTTTCTAAAAGTGGTTTTTGATTTTGTCGTGACTGTTTAAATTATTTAAAATTGATTTTGAGTGAAGAAATTGTCAATTTTCGTGAAACAATGAGAATTTTGTTATTTCATTGCATCTCAGTTGAAATGTTATGTTTTGGTATTTTGTCGTGTTACGAACTCTGTTTCTAAAAGTGGTTTTTGATTTTGTCGTGACTGTTTAAATTATTTAAAATTGATTTTGACTGAAAAAATTGTCAATTTTCGTGAAACAATGAGAATTTTGTTATTTCATTGCATCACAGTTGAAATGTTATGTTTTGGTATTTTGTCGTGTTACGAATTCTGTTTCTAAAAGTGGTTTTTGATTTTGTCGTGACTGTTTAAATTATTTAAAATTGATTTTGAGTGAAGAAATTGTCAATTTTCGTGAAACAATGAGAATTTTGTTATTTCATTGCATCTCAGTTGAAATGTTATGTTTTGGTATTTTGTCGTGTTACGAATTCTGTTTCTAAAAGTGGTTTTTGATTTTGTCGTGACTGTTTAAATTATTTAAAATTGATTTTGACTAAATAATTGTCAATTTTCGTGAAACAATGAGAATTTTGTTATTTAATTGCATCACAGTTGAAATGTTATGTTTTGGTATTTTGTCGTGTTACGAATTCTGTTTCTTAAAGTGGTTTTTGATTTTGTCGTGACTGTTTAAAGTATTTAAAATTGATTTTGAGTGAAGAAATTGTCAATTTTCGTGAAACAATGAGAATTTTGTTATTTCATTGCATCTCAGTTGAAATGTTATGTTTTGGTATTTTGTCGTGTTACGAATTCTGTTTCTAAAAGTGGTTTTTGATTTTGTCGTGACTGTTTAAATTATTTAAAATTGATTTTGACTAAAAAATTGTCTTTTTTAGGTAAATAATGAGAATTTTGTTATTTCATTGCATCTCAGTTGAAATGTTATGTTTTGGTATTTTGTCGTGTTACGAATTCTGTTTCTAAAAGTGGTTTTTGATTTTGTCGTGACTGTTTAAATTATTTAAAATTGATTTTGACTAAAAAAATTGTCTAATTTAGGTAAATAATGAGAATTTTGTTATTTCATTACATCTCAGTTGAAATGTTATGTTTTGGTATTTTGTCGTGTTACGAATTCTGTTTCTAAAAGTGGTTTTTGATTTTGTCGTGACTGTTTAAATTATTTAAAATTGATTTTGAGTGAAGAAATTGTCAATTTTCGTGAAACAATGAGAATTTTGTTATTTCATTGCATCTCAGTTGAAATGTTATGTTTTGGTATTTTGTCGTGTTACGAATTCTGTTTCTAAAAGTGGTTTTTGATTTTGTCGTGACTGTTTAAATTATTTAAAATTGATTTTGACTGAAAAAATTGTCTATTTTAGGTAAGTAATGAAAATTTTGTTATTTCAATGCGACACAGTTGAAATGTTATGTTTTGGTATTTTGTCTTGTTACGAGTTTTTTTTATAATAAATGTTGTAATATTTTGACAAATTTGCAATAAAATTTTATGTTTTTTAATGGAGATTGTTAGAATTGACTTATTTCGAATTGATCGTGATTAAGTGAAACTAGCAAAATTATTTAAATTTATTTGTTGAATATTTTGTTGGTGGTTTCATGAATTAATTTTTGTGGAGAAACGCACTAACGTAGCTAATATTACTAAGCGGGTTCTTAACTAGCAGGGCGTCCTATGTAATTCTATTACTTAACGCTTTTTGTAGCCATTACTATAACTCTTTTTCCGTTTGTTAATAGTTACTGGCAGCAAAAATAAATATTTTTAAATTTTGTTTTCAAGTATTTAAAGCGACAAAAAAAACGGCAAATTTTGATGTATATTAGACCTCTTTATTAATTTAATTACGCATTTTGGCAATAGGGTTTCGCTAACTTCATATGAAGTTAGCGAAGCCGCCATTTTTTTTTTAAAAAACGTTAGCGACAAAATTAGTTTTTTCACAACTAATTAACGACTAATTAACGGCAAATTATCCAACTATTTCCGACTTGATTTGATAAAGTGGTCTCGCTAACTTCATATACATCGCTGGAAGACTAGTTCGGTTCAGAAGGTCGCCTTACGGGCCTTAAGTCACTTCACTAGTCCCCTGAAAAGTCGATCCTTGGGACGACGTTGAGTGACGTCACCTGGTCGTCCGGAGGGTGGCGGCGGCGTGCACTCACCTGAGGGAAACTGGGTCGGACTCAGAAAGTCCCGGTTATGGGCCTTAGGTCGTCCTTACCAGCACCTTCTACAGGAATCAGTGCACGTGAGCCGGTAAGCTGAGCGTCCTTGGAGTATTGTCCAGGTGGCGATTGTTATCCTGTTCTTCCTCTGTCCGTGAGACTTCGGCGTGGCGACAGGAACGTCTTGATTTATGTTTTGAACCAAAGTATTCTTTCGTAAAAGATTGACAATTTATCCTGAAAAGGACTAATTGTCAATGTAGAATTTTTTTTGTTGTTTGTCCTGAAAAGGACAGGTTGGTAGAGATGGTGAGGTTCCGCAGCCAGCGGAACAGAGATGAGACAGCGTTTCCCGAATAAAAATATTTATTTCCCAAATTTTTTTCTCTGAGGATGACGGCAGGCAGTTGACGGTTTGGCAGGCGGCGTGGCAGCGGCTGAGAGCGTCACTCGGCAGAGTGACAGTTGGCAGGCGAGAGTGCAAACAAATTTTTTTTTTATAAATAATAAAAAATGGGATTATTCTTGAAAAATTTATTTGAATTCGTCAAAAGATTAAAATAAATTTTTTTTGAAAAATTTTATGATAATCTAAATTATTATAAGTTATTTAGTTTCAAAAAGGTTTGAATTTAATATTTTTAAAAGTCTTCATTTATATGGAAAAATATTAATAATTATTAAATATTTATTTAAAAAAGAAGTTATTGATTTTTTTCCAATTTTGCACGTTAGTTTCGTTGAACCATTCGAGTAATTTTGTATGAATGTATATTTAATATTTCTTTTTGTTCAACATTATTTCTTAAAAGTTATTGATGTTTTCGAATAGTTTTATAATTTATTAAAGAAATTTGTAAAGAAATGTAATAAAAAATATTTTTGAGTATCTAATAATTTTTAGAGTAAATCGGAATATTCTTTAGGGTCAGGAAAAAAGTCAACATCAGTCAAGAAAAAGTCTGGAAATCAGGGAAAAGTTATAGGGAAAAACAAAATTAAATATTTGTGACAACTATTTTTTACACTTTTTTGCCTCTTTAATCGACTAAAACGATTTTTTTACTCCTTAAAGTCGATTCGAGGCCTGTTAAAATATCTAAATTGTGGGTAATTTCTTTCTTTATAAGAGAATACTGAACCTTCTGGTTCGCATACATTTTTCCTGTCGATCTTTCTCTCTCTCTATTTCTCTCTGTGTGAAACTCGTTAAAAGTTGTCGAGAGAAGCGGAACAGTCAAAACCGAGTTTAAAATTCAACTGACAGCTGCAATTTTGGAAGGTGGTTCTTTTTTTATTCCTTTTTAAATTGCCGTAGAATTCAATAAAAAAATAAAACTTTTCCTCTTTATATTCTCAAATTCGTTCGCCAATTATCCGTCTTAAAGTGGAGGGAAAAAATTCTTGATAAATAAGTTATATACATTTCGTTTTGAGATTTTTATATGTAAAATATTCTTGTTATCGCTTCTTCTTCATCTTCTCTCTTTTTTTTAATATTACGATAAAGATTTTTTATTGGCCTTATTTTCTAAAGTGAAAAACTGTTTTAATTAAAATTTGACATACGACCAACGTAAAAAAAGAATTTTCGAGGTTGAATGTCGGTCGTTAGATCTAATTTTTTGGCACTTAAAAATTAACGTTCCTCGTTATTCACTGGCTCCTCGTTACAATTTTTTAGGTAGATGGTTACGATTCAGACGATGACACTTGTCCCTTTTTAAAATCCCAGAGCTTTGCGATTTTAAATTCAAATCGTGAATATATTTTTTTTTATTTTGTGCCAATTAAATTTAATTCTGATAAAATTTTTTACGCCCGTTCAAGTTTTATTTAAATATACGGTATTTGAGAAATTTCTATCTATATTTTTTTTAATTAAATGAATTGAGTTATGTTTAACTAATTAACTAGTGAATAAGTGATTAATTTTTAATTGAAAGGAAACGGGTGTAAAAAAATAAGGTCTTCAAAAGGATTTTTCTACGCTTCCGGTGCCAGTTAAAGTGAATCTTCCAGAATCCATAATCAAAACCATTAAACACTTTGCAGAACTTTCGTAAAATTTGTTAAATATTTCAAGTTCTTAATTAGTTTAAAAGTTTTCATTAGACAGGATGACAAGTAGTAAATGAATAATTATAAATTAAAGTTTATTTTACAGCTTAACATTTGATGTTATTCTATTATTTTCTGTTCCTATATTTTTATAAAGAACAACTTTCAATGTTTTCTGCTATTTTTTTAGTGTTTGTCAAATGCTTTAATGACATTGTTTACAGATTAGAAAAAATTTATTTTAACTGGTTTCTGTTAAATAGAAAATTTATATTCCAAAAATTCGGAATGTTCAAGTACGAAATATTTTTTTAATTCAAATATTTTCCAAATTACTAACTGTAGGTAATAAAAATTTAATTATTGAAATATATCGGTCACTCCAAGTGGAATGTACGTATGTTTAAAGAACATTTTAGAAGTTACGTATCTTCCACGTTCTTCGATTCGGTTCGAATTTCGAACCCATGTATAAAATTCGAATTTTTGCACACCTCTAAATAAAATGTATATTTTTAATAATAATTTAATTTTTTTTCTTAAAAATATTAGAATATTATTAGAAGTTTCTAAAGCGACTGACAGAGATACGTAGTTTTTGCACGGAACAGAAAGATACGTGGTTTTTAAACTGAACGTGGAAGATACGTAACTTCTAAAATGTTCTTTAAACATACGTACATTCCACTTGGAGTGAACGATATGATTAAAAAGTTTTTAAATAATTAAAATTACGTCAAATTTTATTGAAATTAATATATTTTTAAAATATTTCATTCAAAATAAAAGAACTTTAATTGCAAATTTTGAAAATAATTGTGAGTATTCTTAAAATGACAATTATTTGAAAATGGAGATTAAACATTAATGAAAATTAGCTTCAAAATAATATATTACAAAATGTAATGTAATGTTTTGAAAATGTATTGCAATTTAAAATGTACCTAATTTTTTCATTATAATTTTTTAAAACTCAGTTATTTTCTATATTTTTAAGTGCATATTTTCGAAAATTCAAATGTCTACAAAAAATTATTACTTCAAAATTTATTGAAAAATTCAATTTTTTAGAATTATTAAAATTTTGGACAAAACAATCATTTTCAAAAATTGTAATTAAAAGTCTTTAAAATATTAATTAACTTTTTGAATTGTCCAAACTACTTGTAAGAAATTCAATTATTTTCGACAAAATATATTTACAATATTTTCAAAAACTACACTGAGAAAAAAAAACTGTTGGCCCAATAGCACCAATGCTATTGAATTTAATTTTGTTGAGAGAATAATTTCTGTATTGAATTAAGAAAATATATGTTAAAATATAATAATTCATAATTTAGAACTAGAAGCATAATGTTGTCATAATAAAATATGTAAAATGCTTGAGATGTAGGGTTGATACAATTTTATTCAAAAAATACTAGTTAGTTTGAAATAATTGTTGCCATTATTTTAAATACAATTTTGTTAAATTATTAAATAGTATTTACAGTTTGTATAGATGTACATTTTAGACGATGAAATATGCTTTTGAATCAATAGCACGTGCTTTTGTTATTACAAAAGATGTATTCGAATACGTTCAAAAACAAATGCTATAGAATTGACAGTGCCATGCTATAAAATGGACAGTTCCGTGCAGTAAAATTGTAGTCATACTTATTTAAGTTAAAGATGTTAGGTATTGTTTTGTTGAAATGATTTTTCAATATGAAAACATATTTCTACTATTTAATAGCATTTGCATTTCATATAAAAATATCATGTCTTAAACTTAAAAAAAATAATTTATTTAACAATGATAAAAATAAAGATTAAAGAAGATTTATAAAATAAGGTAATTAGGTTATTAAACATTTTTTTCACTAAATATTTGCTATGCCTACTTAAAAAATTAATTTTTTCTCTCACAAGCGGTGATAATTTCATCAGTTTTGTGTATAAGGAAGTTCAAATCAACATCATTTAAATGTATTATGATTATATGTATGCATGTGTAATGTTAAATAGTGTGTTAAGTTTATATTGTGATAAATTATGAGTTCAGGTCAAGTTGTGATTTTCTATCTCAAATTGTGTATGCTGTGTGCAAAACTTCAAAATAGTGTATCTTGAAATAAGATTCAGATGCACAAGAGAGCAAAGATATGTTTATTTCTTAAAACATTTTTTTTATAAAAGCAACAGTTTTGATCATTGAAACTATAGCATCATGCTATAAATTCTTGTTCATGTACTTTAAAATTGATAGCATGCGCTATTGATTCAAAATAAGGTAGAAATCAAATCACTAGTTATTTAAAATATCTTAATTTAAGATGTTTAAAGTACCTTCGTACACATTTTCATCATATTTTTTGGGAAAAAAGTTTTGAGGTTAACTATGGGCTTATATGTAAGACATTTTATGCATCTTAGTTTTTAGTAACTTAAATTTTTTTCGCATCTTACAATTCTGTGGAAGAAAGGCATAACAGCATAACTGACATTTTTATCAAATTTGAGATAACATCAGATTTGTATATATATTTAATATTGCTCTTCAAAGTTCAATAGCTGAAAAATCATTAAAATGGTTATTAATGTAGAAAATAATGGAAAACATAATCGCATAATTGCGTTTTTGACAAAAGGAGACCAGCATAATAACATAACTGCATTCAGCTTAAAAAACAATTGACATAATTAAAAATGAAAATAACCTTTATGAATAAAAACAATAAGAATTTTGTAATAAAATGTTTTTAGTAAAATACATTTTTCGTACTTTAAATTAAATATATTTATTTTAATAAAACTGGAACAAATTTTTTATAGCATAAATTGTGCATTTAATTATGTACTTATTTTTAAGGGTATTTCTATTCTAAAAAATGTTGGAAAGTATTTCAAAAAATAAATTGAAAAATTCTTCAAGTTGAACAGTAAAGAAAATTTTTTTCTCGTTTCAATAAATTAAAAACATTTTATAAAAAAATAAATTTTATAACTAAATAAACTCTTATAATTTTTTCTAACGAATTAATAGTTTAATTTGTCTTTGTATGAAAAATTTTTTTATTATGACAAATCAAACCAAAATAAATTGTGACATTAAAAGTGTCTGAAGTTAGACTCATATACAATCTGAACTTGCATAACCGCATAAGTGCAATAAAACTCATGATTCCGATGAAAAATTATCAAAATTTATATCAAATCGTGTGTTTTATTAAATGTTATAAAAGAATTTTGAACATATATTAAATAATAATACTAAATGCAAAAGACCGAACAAATCTGTTGATTTTCTGAATTGACAGAAGTGAGAGAACATTAAAATTATAATTTATCTCGAAATCATGACAAATGCAGTTATGCTGTTATGCCTTTCTTCCACAGAATTCACAAGTATCTTATCGCTAAACATCTTATTGAGACAGAAACATACTTTAAAAAATATACTTTAAAAAACTTATAGAAGTATCTTACTTTTTTAAGATGGAAGAAATATCTAAGACGTATAAAACATCTTAAAAATTAGTAAGATACTTTAGAAAATATCTTATTTTAAGATGTAAGATACCATTTTTCCATCTTTTAAGATATCAAATAAGACACTTATTTTTGCAGTGCACATGTTATTAAACCAACAGTATTTGTATTCGAACGATATTGAATATGCCGTTTATTGCGACAAACAAATATTTCATTGATTCAATAGCAAAAATGTATTCTTCAGAAAACAATTCTTCAAAAAAATGATTAGTTTTTAAACTTACATTGTCCAAGAGTACCTACTATTAATAAATTCAATTACCTATTTTTAAAAAATTACATTACAATATTTTTAAAACACTAATTCTTAGTTTTATTTATCGTAATATAAGGGGAGACTAGGTGCAGTTGTTACAATTTTGATAAAAACAGTTACTGTGATTACAGTTTAACTCCAATTTGTTTGGTGAAACGATTAAATCAAAGGTATATTATCTAGTTTTAAAAGGCCATAATTGATTTAGCTCTATATCTATGATTTAATTAACTACAAGCATTTGAGTGACAGTGTGTAAATTGTAACAACTGCACAAAGTGAATGTCGGTTGTTACAATACCAAGAATCATCTATAACATTTCTAAATTAAAGACAAATAATTTCTTATAACAACTTTTAGTAATTATTCATAATTTTTTACTCAACGTAATAGTACGTGACAGTTCCATAGAGATGGCAGCATTAATATTGTTTCGAAATGAAAGAAACTTAAAAAAGTTTTTTTTATTAATTTTGAAGACGAATTTAGAAAAAGCATGAGATTTTTCATAAAAAATGAGTGTGATTACATGTTTGACAAATATTTTAAATTTCAAACGAATCTGCTGAATTTTGGAAAAAATATCCTTTCTCATTATCACTTGTAACAACTGCACAACAGATAAATTTTTTACAATAAAACACTTTATTAAAAAAGTATACACTAAATGTGGACAACCAAGACAGTTTTTTAAGGCTTAATCCTCATAGAATTGATATTAAAAAAATTTACTTTGTTAAGTATAAAGGTCTATTAATTGTTTAAAAAATATCAAGCAGAGAAATATTTGCTTTTGGCCTCTAAAAACCAATGTGCCTATTTTTTTACTTGTAAAGCTTGCATATAATTTTTAAACATATTGCAGTAAGTTTCGTACATAAAAACTAAACATTTTTCTCTTTGGAACCCCATCTCTATAACTAACTGTTTCTGAGATATACCATTTATAACAACTGCACAGCGTAACAACCGCACCTAGTCTCCCCTATTTTAAAAAAAAGTAAATTAAATTTTTTAAAAAATATACTTTTTTATAATTTTGGGATAAATTATTTTATTCCACATTCAAAATTATAACTCTATAGAAACTTTATTATTTTTAAATAAATTCTCCAAAAAATTTGTTAAAAAAATTAAATTATTTTCTAAAAATGTTACTATAAAAAAATAATAAAAATTATTTCAAATTATTTTTAACAAACTAATTTTAAGAATTTTTTTAGTATTATTTTTTAAAAATCATTTATTTTCAATATTTTTGATTCGAAGTCTGTAAAATTTAATTGTGTAGATTTTAAAAGTTGTAAAATATAACATTGTCCAATTTTCCGTGTGTTTTAACAATGCCGAATTAAAGTCGCTAGTTTTATTTGAACCGCCCCAATTTGTATACGTCTACATTCTTGAAAAAATAGATGAAAAAAAAAAATGTTATATTAAACTAAAAACGGGAAAATGAAAAAATGTGGAGCAAAAGAGAGCAATTTTTACTTGTATTGGAAAAGCTTTGAAAGGATGCTTTAGCCTTTTTTCACGTAGATTGACCATAAATTGGTTGGGTAACTAAGGAGGAAAATATCAAAGGCTCGTTTTATGGAGAGACGCGGGAATATCGGATTTTATCACAGCGCTGTATCTCAAGTAATCAATATATAATACAAGGGGGTTGTGTTGTTGTTGTTGTTGTTGTTGGGGGAAGGGTGAATTTGATGTTTATGGTTTTCTCGTTTACAGGCAAAGTTACGTAAAAGCGAATTGTTTCGTTAGGTCACGTGACGCGAGAGAATCGAGGCTGACCCTGGCCTGCATCCGAAAGTCACAATATACATATATATATATATATATATATATATTCGTCTGGATCAAACGTGCCAAGAAAATTCTCTGTTTGTGTGTATATATTTACACACAGCTTTTTGCTCAGTGTTTGTTTATAAACTGTCCATGCTGAGCGTGATTGGTTTATGTGCTTTTCTTAACAGAAAACAACCATTTTCTTCCTTCTGACCTTGTGGTTCGTTTGCTCAAATTTCTCTTCAATTTCAAATCGATTTACACTGCGGAACGCTGCGTTTCCATATTTTCATTTAACAGAAAATTGCATATTACACTTTCAGAGTTGTCACAGGTCGGGGAAGTCAGGGAAAGTAGAATTGGTCAGGAAATCAGGGAAAAGTCAAGGAATTTTATTTGAAGTACTGGAAAAAAATTAATTTTTTAGAATTTATAAGAAAATTCTGAATTTTTGTGTCTTTCTTGTTGACTTTATAAAATATGAAATTACCACGAATTTTAATACAAAACCATCAATTTTTTTATATTTGTGACAATATTTTCTTTTCAAATAATTTAATTCTTGAACAAGTAAAATAAAATAAAAATAAACATAAAATTCTTACTTACATAATCATGGTGGCCGCAAGTCAGGGAAAAGTCAGAAAATTTTGATCGAAAGAAACCACAAATTAAAAAACTTTGATATATACTGTCAATTCAGTTTTTTTATTTAGACGTTTTTTGTAATAAAGCTTATTATAATGATGCCGTCACATTTTTCATAAGTTTTGGACATTCTTACGGACATAATAAGATTTTGTTAACAAACAATTTTTTTCCTTTATAAATAAAATTGTTACTTAAAAATCATTATAAACTTTTCAATCAGTAATATAGAATATTAAATAATTCAAAAATTTGTTAGAGAAAAGTCAGGGAATTTTAAAAATACAATTTTGCGGCCACCCTGTATAAGTTAAAATTTTTTAAAATTTGAATTTCTGTATAAAAATAATAATGATTAAATATTTATTTAAAAAAGAAGTTATTGATGTTTTCGAAAAAATTTACAATTTAAGAAATTCGTAAATAAATGTATGTACTTTGAATTTGAAAATATTTAAAATGAAAAATTTCAAAAATTATAAACTTAAATAAATGCATTGAAAATAGGTACTAAAAAAATTTTTTATTGAACAATTTAAAAAAATTAAAACTACGTTCTAAAAAATTAGTCAAAAAATTAAATATTTTAAAGAATTTTATTAAATTTTTAAATAATAATACTTGATTTATAATATCAAGTTAAAAATTAATTTTCAACCGTAAAGAAAATTATAAAGAAAATTATAAATGACCCAGAATTTGAAAAGATCCAGTTGTAGGTTTCATTTTCAGAAAATTTATTCTAATATAAAATTTATTGTCAAAAATAATAATTATTTAACCTTTTGTGTTAAAATTTATTGATCAATTAGCATTTTTATAAAATTTTTATTTAAAAAAAACGAAGTCGACTTTTTAGAGTGTCTCTCAATTCTCTAAATTATCTCTTTTATAGGTCTGTAAATTTTCTATAAACTATAAGAAATTAATTATGATTTTACATTATCTTGTAATCAAATGAACAAATGGAGTAAAATTTTAATTTTTCTTTTCTTCGTTTGTCTCGTAATTATATACTAATTAGAAAGAAGAAGTTAGTGAGTAGGAAGAATTTACTTTACACTCGAGGGAGTGTTGAAAATTATTTGACTTGATTTTCAATTAAAATAGAAACGATTCTAAACCATTGGGAAAACTCCCCCTTTCCCCCTCTCTGTGTGAAAATCTAATAAGAGAAAAGAAACTAGAAACCTGCAAAGTGCTATTTTACTCAAGTTAGAATTTATCTTCAATTTCCGCAACAGATCTTCCTCATTTCCGCTTTCGTCGGCAAAATCCTTCCCTCCCCACTCCCATCTCGCCTTCTCCCTTCGTAGCGGTGAAAATCTTGTGATTTCAAAAACCTCAGTTCCCTCGCTATTCTTCCCCCGAAAAAAGCTCACTTTCTCTCTCTCTTTTCTTTTGTCGGTAGCGAATCACGAACAATGAGAATTTCTTTTTTTTTCTTTTTGCAATTGGAGAGATGCTTTTCTGACGTTTCTTTATGAGCAAAAAAGGGGGAATATGGAGAGGGGGGGTGGATTTTTTTTTGCTAATATAGAAAATCGCCTTCTCGCTTGGTTAGCTAATATCCAAGCTTCGAGTTCAATTGTTGTTCGGGGAAGACAAATTTAATTTGAAAACCACGCGCACAAGTCTCAAGGCAAAAAAGAAAAGAGATGGAGAAAACGTTTCTCTCTCTAAAGAGAGGGAGATATATAAAATATAAAATGGGGAGAAAGAGAAAGAGAGTGATTCACAAATAGAAAATTTACCCTCTCTCATCCTGAAATTCCCATGGATTTAGAAACGGACAATGGCTGTGAATTGTGTGTCCTCCCCCCACTTCTTTTTCTTCTCCTCTCTATCTTCTGTCGAGTTGTGGGAGTGAAAAAAATTGCGATGTTTTTATCCCCAGTTCTGACCCGGTGAAAATCTAGTTTACCCTTGTTGAACACCAGGGACATTTTTCAAGGAACTTCCGAAAACCCTTCTCTTTTTTCCCTCCCTCTCTCCCTTCTTTCTTGAATGCTATACAAATGCAAGGAGATTTATGAATAAATTTATCATCTTTACTTAGACTCGCAATTTATTACTTTTGGCCAAGAATATTTTTTTAAACCTTCGAAATTCACACCCTTAACTTTTGTATTGATTTTCAGTTTTCAACTGTTTTTAGATTTTCGAAAAAAAATGGGAAATGAAGTCAGCGTTAAGGATAAAAGAATTCTTTTCTGATCCAGAAAGATTTAACAATTTTTAATTTATTTCAAAACTAGCATATAACTACTAGCGCGTGTAAAATTTTCATTGCCATTGCTACTATAAAAGATTTCCTTTTTGAACTTCAATGAAAATTGTCTTTATTTTTTAAAAAATATAATTTTTCTAACAGTTTTCCTTCAAATTTAAAAAAAAAATTAAAAATTATTTAAACAACTCGTGTAGAAATCGTCAAAATATTTCTAACAACTTGAATGTAAGATATTTTTGATTAAATAATAATTGAACTTTCGAATACCACTGGAACAATACTGGTAATAACTTCAATTATAATTTTTTTAAATTCAATTATTTTCCAGATTTTCAATTAGAATTTTTCAAAACAAAAATTTAAAAACTTATTCTTATTTATTTTGCCACAGCAATTAAATTTTTAATAATTTTTTTTCATAATATAATTGATCATTTTATTAATATTTTTATTTAATTTTATTAATATTACAGTGCAAAATTTTTTTTATTTATATTTATTTTTTTATATTGTTTATTTTTATTATTTTGTTATTTCATTAAGTTACAAACTGTAAACAATAAAGAATCAATTTTCCGTAACTCCAAACATGTTATTTTAATTTTTAACGATTAATGCCCTTTGAATTTTAAACATGGCCGACCTTGACTGTAACACGGTAAATCATTAGGTGTTAAAATAACACCAAAATGGATTAAAATAACACTAAATTAGATTATTTTAATCCTTTTTGGTGTTATTTTAATACCTAACGATTTACCGTGAACGACCAACCTGGACTACAATTTTTTTTTTAAATCTTTATAACTTTTTCATTTTAAAACCAATCAATTTACTTTGTACAGAAAATATGTTCCTATTAAACAGGACTTTCCGTTGTCCAACGTAACAGACTTAAAAAAAAGAAAATATTAAATTAAAAAAAAAAAATTTTTAATTCTTTCTATTTCTAACAATAATAAATGAAACAAAATGTAATTTTAATTAAATTCGTCGAAAAAATTTGAAAGCGAAAAAATTTCACATCCTATAAAATAGTGAAAAATAAATCAATTTAAAAATTTTTTTTGTTAATAATATTATAACAAAACAAATTTGAATTATTAAAAATTTGAAGTACACTCTCGGATCTTTTGCACTTACGAGACCAAATCCTCTCATACCTTTTACCAAAAACAAATGCCATGGTAACGCAAAACAAAACAATATGTATAACCAAATATGTAAATTAATGACAGTATTTAGGTTTTAGTTTTAATATTTACATTTATAATAATTAAAATTTTAATATAATTTTAATCACATAATGGAGGAGCTGTTCTAATTTACTTTAGATAACCAAAGTTATCGCGAAATAAATGTTTTGACAATTTGATAGTCATTTATTTATTTAATACAAAAGGTAAAAGGTGCGGGAGAAAAATTGCAAAAGAAGCGAGAGTGTAAAAGAACTGAATGCAAAAGATCCGAGAGTCGAGGTAATTAGAACAAAAGTGATGCGAAATTTATAAAAATTAATTTTTAAATAATAAATAAGTAAATACAAAATAAAAATAAATAATATTTCTTTTTTAGAAAATAAATTTTTAAAAAACTGTATTTTGCATTAATATCAATTCTTTTTTTTACAATTATTTATAAGCAACTTTTTCTATATACTTTTTCTAAAAATGTTAAAAAGATAAATTTATAAATAAAATCAACAAAACGTAAACTTAAGGAAAGTTCGGAAATAAAATAAACCAAGACACAAAACTTTAAAATTAACAATGTAACTATTTATTGTATTATATCTTTGACTATTCGTTACAGAGTTCTTAAACCCGACTAACTGTTATTTCGTACACTCATGTTATTAACGCTTTTCATTTTCGTCAATCTTCGTTTTGTTCACGATTAAAGCCGAAAACCTCAACCTCGATTTAATCTCTCATATACACACATACATTTTAACAAAAAATGTTAAATTAATATTACTTATATTAATATAGATTCAATTTTAAATAGTTTCAAATTAAAGTTTTAGAAAAGTTGAATTGTAAAAGATTTTAATTAAAAATTCTGAATAAATTATTTTTTAGAAACATGTCTTTTGAAAATTGTCTTGTAAACAAGTGGATTTAGAAATATTTTATTAAGATTTTCTAGAAAATAATTGAATTAAAATTTTGAAAATAATTTTTAATAAGTTATAGTAGGGTTAGATTTTCTCAAGTGGACCTTAAATTTTCAAAAGTTGAAATTTATCAGTGTAAATGTGCAAAAAGATAGTTCTATTAGAGTTACGAATAACCTGTAAATTTTATTAAAAAATATTCAATTGTTTATTTTTTATAAACAATTGAAATTTTATGCATAACATTTTAAAAAATGCATAACTTTGACAAAAATTGACGAAACTTGATGATTCTTTTTGCAAATTAACTATGAAATTCCAAATTTTATAAAAATAATGTTTACTCCATCGAAGCTCTTAATTTGTTATAAAAAATAATTATTTATTATAAACAAATTAAAAATAAAACGTGTTCTGGATAACCATATTCAATTTTATAAATAAGAATTTTAAGAGAATTTATTATATTAAGGATTGCGTATCAAAAAGAAAAAATTGTTTCAAGCAAATATTTTATTAATTATGAATTTTTTTGTAAGCGCGCGCAAGCTCCGTGATGTGGGCTCCCGCGTCTGACGAATGTCGTGTGCCCGCTTTGCACGCTTTAACTTGTTTATTTTGGAAGGTTTTCTTTCATAATTTTTTTCAAGTTTGGTTTGCATGTTTTGATCTAAAATTCAATTGGAATACTTGTTTATAATAAAAATAGTAATACATTATTTTATTTATATTATTTATTTATAATTTCTATTTTAAGTTTATTCACTGAAAAAAAATATTCTTCTTTTGAGAGGAAAATTCCTCTTGAATTTATAAAAAAATAAACAATTGAATATTTTTTAATAAAATTTACAGGTTATTCGTAACTCTAATAGAACTATCTTTTTGCACATTTACACTGATAAATGTCAACTTTTGAAAATTTAAAATCCACTTGAGAAAATCTAACCCAGTAACAATTCTTAAAAATTATTCTATTTTAAAGGATTTGAAATTTGAATTTTTTTAAAGATCTTAATACCTATGGAAAAATAATGGATAATAATTAAATATTTAAATTCAAAAAATCTATTTAAGTTCCAAATGATTTTACAGTTAAAGATAATGTATTACAAACGCACATTTTGAAGTTTCAATTATTTTTAGAGTAAACTAAAATATTTTTAAGATTTGGAAAAAAATCAAAGTTTTGTCTATAGACAATTATCAGGCAATTCTTTAAATCGTTCATGGAATAATTTATTTTCAGAGTTATTCTTTATGACCGGGAAAAATAATATATGACCAAGAATGGACCGGAAAATGTCCGTGAATTTTTTTCTATGAAAAATGCGACCACCCTGATATTGGTTCAAATAAGCGATAATCTGTCTATTATCAAATAAATATTTACATATTTGGATGAAATAATTTTCATTTAAATGAATTAAAAATAATTTGCAATAAAAATGTACTCAGACTCACAATCAGACCAAAAGATAATTAAATGAGCTTGTAATGTTGAAAAAAGGGGAATTTTTGATAAAAAGAAGAAGGTACTTGTATCCTTTGTTAACGTGAATCGATTATGTCGATAAATTTTGGAGGGGGAGTATTCATATAATAGAGAATCATTGTGAACAAGGGTGATTGTGTTGGGGGTTTGATATCGCGATTTGCATGTCGAGTTTCCTGCTATCGGAGTGCAAAGCGATGGCGATGCTAAGCTGATAGGTGCTAAGCTCGCAACCTCTGGGAAAGCGGAAGTGCGAATACGCCATGCTGTCAACAGCTTTATTGACAGACAGATCGATCAACACCGCATGCTGTGAGACAAACACGGCAATCAGGCCACCAAAATGAGCATTTGCATTTTGTCACATCGTTAATTACTGCAGCGAGATGTCCGCACGTCACTTGTAATTAACGTCATTTCGTCATATGACGAATTACAAAAATTTTCCCTCATCCCTTTTTGTCTTCAATTTTAATACCCTTAAACCTACTTTTCCTAAATTATTAAATATAATAATGTTATATGTATGTTAAATTATTAATTTTAGGAAAAAGGATGAGAAATAAGTTTTTAAACAGTGCATTTTGCCTCAAGAGACTTTAAAAAATCGCAGCTGAAAGAAAACTAACGGAATGGAAAAATTAACTCTCTTCTTCCAAAAAGAAAAGAGAAAAAAATGTTGGATGGAAATATCGCTGACTTGGTATATATGTATAGTTAGGGGGGAAATCAACTCTATAGGAAAATGGAAACCGTACGATGAGGGTTAGTATAGATGTCAGACCTTGGGTTACGTTTTAGCCGTTTTGCAAACTTGGTACTTTGCGTAAGACGCTGTCAGCGCAACAGGACACGTCTGACTCAGCACTATTTTCACTAAGGATCAGAGATCCTGCTTTTCGTCGTAGAAACAAGTTCTCTTCTCAACCGTAGACTGAATAATAAAGCAACTACTTCATCTAATTTTCAAACAAACTGTCAAGAAAGAATTTAAAACTGTCAAACAATATTACCATTCTTATATATATATATATATATATATATATGTAATCAGAAAAATACTTTTTTTCTTTTTACGAACTTCATTTTTTCTTCAGAAATGTGACAATATGTAATTTCATTTTTTACTTTTATGTATTTATTTATTTACATCATCTTTCCCGCAGTCCAAAATGGACCATACATGGGTTACAAAAAAATAAAATTAATTATTTAACAATACTTAAGTCTAAAAAACAAAAATTAAATTGATAGTAGAATTTGAGAACGACATTGTCAACAACAGTTGTCAATATAAATATCAAGAGCAGATTGGAAAGTTTTTCTAGATGAGAAAAACAAATCAAGGTTTTCAAAAATTTTAATTTTAAATAATAAAATTCTTTTCAGGAATTTAATTATTTTCATCATAAATAATAAAACTCATTGTAGAATTTAAATTATTTTTAATACAATTTTAATTGAATTCTTCGAAAAATGTAATTGAGGGCCTGGAACGGATAACTGCCTGCAACGCATGGTTCAAAAGGACTATACCAGTCAAACGACAGAAAGCGCCTCTAGGCGCCCAAAGAATTCAATTATTTCAAAATTTATTGATAAAACTCTTCATGAGAATTTAATTTTAAGAAACATTTAATTATTCAATAAATTATTTAATTTTGTATTTAAGTAATTGAATTTTCGTAGAATTTTCTATTAAAAATAGATTTAAAAATAAATTTAAGTTAAAATTTTAGAATTAATTGAATTTTGAAAAGGTTTCAAATTAAAATTTTTAAAATTTGAATTTTTCAAATGTTTCATTAACAATTGTGTGGAATTATTTTTTTTTTAATAAGTTCAATTACGGATTATTTTTTAAATTATTTAAAGTTTTTATTTTCTCATATATATTTAATTAAATAATTGCAGAATAATTTAAATTTTGTAAAATTGAATTATAAACAAGGGGCCATTCATAAATTATGTAACTGAAGGTAATATTATGTTCAAAAATTTTTTTAATTCTTCTTAGGGATTCAATTAGTTTCAATACAATCTCAATAAAATTGAATTATCAAATTTTTAATTATAATTATATTAACAGACACGATTATTTTAAAAAGTTCAAGAACATTGTTTGTTTAATTTAATTATTTTTAAAGTTTTCAATTAAAATTATTTTTTAAAAAACTACATTATCTTCAAAAAAATTAAATTATTTTCAAAAAACTTAAAGAAATTCTTCAAAAGAATTCAATTATTTTCTAAAATTTTAATAAAAGTTAATAATTAAATGTTTCATTTCAATTATTAACATACACGATTGTTTTAAAAACTTGAAAGAAATTGTTCATAAAATTTTTAATTAAAATTATTAAAGAAAAAACTCCATTAAAAAAAAAAAAATTAAAAGAAATTCTTCAAAAAGAATTTAATTAGAATTTTCAAAAATTTTTAAAAAATTCTTAACGAGAATTCAATTATTTTCCTAAATAATAAAACTCTTCGAGGGAATTCTATCATTTTTTAATTATTTGATAAAATTCTTTGCAACAATTCGATGATTTTCAACAGATTAATTTAAAAATTGAAAATATTTAAAAAGAAAAATTATTAAATTAGTTAAGAAACAAAAAAGCAAACAGCAACTATAACTTCAAACTGCGAACAGATTACCGGAATACAAAGATTTTATTAATGTAGAAGATAGATAGAAGATTGAATATTGAACACTGAACCTTAAAATAACTTAGTATAGCTGCTTTACCCTACTCACCCCTAGTTTGATCTTATATTATTCAATATTGGTTCATAGAAGAAATTTAATACAAATAAATTACTATTTGTTCACATGTTTTTGTCAATAATTCTAATATAAAATATTTTCTTTTTGTTGCAGGTGAGTTAAACATATGTTATGTTATGTTTCCTGTCGAATTCATTTCGTGAGTAGGGATATAATTTTATATATATATATATATATATATATATGTCAGCATGAAAGGAACCACTTTGGCACTATTGGTCTTATCTGCATGAGTATATTCTTGATTAAATTTCGAACAATTTGAACAGTCTTATATACCTCTAACTCTAAGTAAAAAATTCGCAAAGTTATAGACATTAAACTTTAGAAGTTACAAAAATTCTAATTTACAAAGAAATATGTAAGTTTAAAGTTCAAATCTACCATTATTTACTATGATAATTAAAAATGAGATTATTAGTTGTTTTAATTACGCTAATATCATCCTAAACGCATAAATTAACGTTGGACACTTTCTAGTTTAGCTTTTAACAATAAAAGAATTAAAAAATATTTTTTAGTAAAATATACAAATTCACAACGTAATTTTATATTATCATCTAAATATTCCATTAAGATTACTTGTATATTTAATTATTTAATAAAAAGCAAGGCTTCGGAGATGAAATTGAATTTTTACTTGGGCCAATAAGATGAAATTTGATTATTTATAAAAGCAATAATTTCCCTCCTTTTTATAAATAATATATGGGAAAATTAAACATCAGATTCTCAGCTTTATTTTAATGTGCATTAAAATTTTGTTTAGGATATTTTTAATGTATAAAAATATCAGTAATCATCGTTACTTTTTAACCTAAAACTGAAGCTAAAGACAACGTTTAAACATTTTTATCATAAATAAAACTGAGGTCTAAAAATTTTTTAAATGCATATAATCATAGACATTGCACTTTCTGATACTATTTTTAAAAAATTTCGAAGAGTTCGAAAGAAAACCACAAAAATTTAGTTTTTTAGGCTAATTTTCAGTAAAGATTAACTGAAATTAAAAGAGTGCATTGTGTGAAAAAAAATTAGTTGAGGTAACAATTTTTTTCTAGAATAATGTTTAGTCAGTAAAATATGTTGTAGTTAATTTATTATTTAGGATTATAATTTCTATTAGTATAACTATTTTGGAAAATTTGAATTGCTGGTGAAAAATAAATAATATTACTTATTTACTCTCTAAATCTGAATTAGTAGTTTTTTATTAATAATGAAAGAATGCTGATTCGTTTACTAATTGAAATAGTAACACTTTTTACTAATTTGTAGTAAAAAAAACTACTATTTGCTAGTATATTGTTTAAATTATTCAAGAAATTTACGTAAAATATATTTTTTAATTTTAAAAATTAATTTTATTAAAAAAAAAATTATTAAAAACTTTTAAACAGAATTTCTGTGGTTAAACTTTTATTCGATAGCTATTTTTTTGCTAGGGGAAGAGGTTCGGTTGTGGGCATAGTTTCGTTTTTGACTCATAATTTGTGTCCTTGTAGATAATAAGCAAACATATGTATATGTATTTAAACCTAGGGACCTTAGCTAACTACTGATGAAGAAACTAAATTGATTCCATTGACTAGAAAAATTTTATTAAAAATTCAATAAAGTAGGCATTTTTCTAACAAAGAAAATTTTGGTTCGGTTGTGGGCACTCTTGAAAAATCAAATAAAAATGCAAAAAAATTAACTCAGTAACCATTCATTAACTACGTAAGGATGATTTTATCTAATTTTGACATTACTTCCTCCCCATGTAAGGACATATAAAATTTCTAACACTCAACCTCAGCAGCATAGTCACTAGTTACGAACGACGCATAAAAATCAAAGTCTTGTCATATTAATTTCCGTGCTAAACTACGAAACTTTTACAATTCATAAAACACTATTAAATGTTGTAAGGAATTACTTATGATTATATCGACTACGATATTTCACGATTTGCCAAGAATAAGAGTGGTGTTCACAACCGAATCAATTTAGGTGCCCACAACCAAACTTTACCATCATTTTGAAACATCATGAAAAAAAATTTGCTTGTGAACATGGTTGTGATATTTGGTATTGGAGCACAAAATATAACATATTTACTGTTTAAATACGCATTGAACTTATCATTTTAATTAATTCAATTCGATTTGTCGAATATTTAACAATGTTTAAAAATACATTTTTGTTATATTCAATGTGTCGAAAAATTAATTTATATATAGTAAAAAGCACAGTTGTCTAATCACTTTTGTATTCGCATCGATAACTACGTTTGGTCATAACACACACGTGACATTTGTCAGATTAGAAAAATCTCATTTCTGTCAAAAGTTCTGCGGGGGTGTCCACAACCGAACCATGCCCACAACCGAACCTTTTCCCCTACTTTTTTATAATTATTTTTTTACCAATCAATGAGTGGACGGCCTGATTTCGCTAAATGTAATTAGCAAAAAAATTTCAACTTTATTACATAAAAGTTATTCTTTTACGAAATTTAATATTAAATAAAAATATGAAGGGTGGAATGTAAAATTTTTTACCGTACAGATGAATTTAAAATCAAATTGTCGAAAACATAGACAGAATTTTAAAATTCGTTGGAAAAATTGTTGATGAAAAAAATACGTGAATCTGTTTTTTTTTTTCTTTTTTATTGAGTTGATTTGATTTCGCGATAGAGTTTTGTGCGGAGGGGACCCTGCCTTGAAATCACACGTGGGCTGGATTATTAGGTGGTTTCCGTACCGAAGGATATTCCTCTACGCGAGAGGAATTTATCATCGTTTTCCATAAAATTGTTGAGCTTCCAACTTGAATGTATATTACTTGAACATATTGATCGCGGTTTCTGTACTCGACGTATCGGTCGTTTGAGTTCAATCCGTCCGTAAATAAGTTTGTTATGTGCTCCAAGAAAAACATTGTTAGGTTCTTTATATAGACGCTTCGATGAAATTTCCACAAATTCCATTTTTTTTGCACCAGGAGTTATTTTTGTTATAGATTTCGAGGTTTTTCCAAGGAAGGACTTTATTATCATGTTCCGAAAGTTCAGACGAACGAATTTTATTTAGTTCTTCAAATTCTTGGAATTTCTATAAATTTTTGCTATTTTCCCAGGCCTCGGATAGTATGACTTTTTAGACTTTTACTGACTTTTCAAAAATGTAACTTTTCGATTTTTATTTTAAATATTTCAACAAAATACCACTTTTTGGTATAGAATTCAACCTATTTCGATTTTTATGTAGTGAAAAATAACTGTAGTCTTATTTTTCTAAAAAACTGAAAATGAGTATAGTTTTTACAATTTGTCTTTTTTTTAAATTTGTTCATTTTATAAAATTTCATTAAAAATTAGATTCAAAAAATTTTAATAAAATTTTTATTTAAAAAAGTTATTCATTACATTTTTTACAAAATCTAATTTTTACTGTTACCAAGAATATAATTCTTAAACTTTATAAAAGAAAAAACCTTAATTACCCTTTTTAAGTTTAATAATTTTTTTTCATTGACAGTGTCAATAAAAATAAAAACTTTTGAGTTACTTTGTAGGTGAAACATTAAAGTATTATTTAAAACAAGAACCAAATTAAAACAATTTATTACAATAATTTTACATAAAATTGAAGAACCGCATAAAAATTTACATTTACAATATTATTATAAAAAATTTAATTTTAACATTTACAGGGTTGCTACAGGTCAGGAAAAGTAGAATTGGTCAGGGAAAAGAAAATTTATAAGAAAATTCTGAATTTTTCTGTCTTTTTTGTTTGTCTCATAAACTATAAAATTACCACGAATTTTTCAAAAACCTTAAATTTTTTTTATTTCTGACAATAATTCATTTTAAATAACTTAATTCTATTACAGAACTGCCATAAAGTTATTACTTATAAATCATTTAATGAAGTATTTTTTGAAAAACTTTAATTTCAATTCTGTTGAAATTTGTTTCAGTTTTAAAAATTTTAACGCAATTATTTGAAAGAATTTAACTATCAAATATTAAAATTCTTTCCAGAAATTCAATTATTTTCAGGAATTTTAATAAAATTCATTGCAAAATTTAATTGTTTTCATAAATAATAATATTCAACATTTTTTCTTAATTCAATGATTTTCAATATTTTACTATATTTTAATAAAATTTCTCAAAAGAATTAATTCAATTATTTAAAAATTAAAAACAATTTTGACAAAGTTCTAAACGAATATTCAATTATCTTCTAAAATAATAAAAATTTCACAGGAATTTAATTATTAATTAATTATATATTTTCGAAAAAAATCAATTGTTGTAAACTTTTTTATAAAATTTTTCGCAATAATAATTCAATTATTTTCATAAATAATAAAACTCATTGCAGAATAAATTTCAATTATTTTTTATACAATTTTAATCAAATTCCTCAAAAAATTAATTATTAATAAAAATTTTATTATAATAAATTATTTACATTTGTATTTAAATAATTGAATTCTTGTAGAATTTTCTAATAAAAATTGATTTAAAAATTAATTTTATATAATAAGGTTTAGATTTAACTTTGGAGAAGTTACTAATAATTGCAATTTTTAGAAATAATTTAATTTTGTAAAGGTTTCAAATTAAAATCTTTGAAAATTTGAATTTTTCATACTTTTAATTAAAAATTCTAGGGAACTAATTTTTTCAAAAAACTTAATCGCAATTTTTTAAAATTATTTGAACTTTTTATTTTCTAATGTACCTATATTTAATTGAAGAATTTCCGAATCATTTGAAATTTCGTAAAACTGACAAACAAATGAATTTGAAAATTCTCAAAAGAACTTTATCACAAATTATTAGAATTTTATATAAAAATTTTAGAAAATAATAATTCAATTGAAAGGATGAAAATATTTTTTAAGAAGTTACAGTAACAATATTTTTATATTATAATATAAAATAATGATTTTATCACTCGGTCATCTTTAATTATTATAAAACATGCAGAAATGGATCACTTCGAGTCTTCGAACCATTTTTTCATGTTTTATAATAATATTCTTTCAAGTTATTGAATTTCAAAAGGTTTGAATTTGATATTTTTTGAAATCTTTTTCCTATGAAAAAATAATAATGATTAAGAAAGAAGTTAAGTTATTGAAATTTTAGAATAATTTTACAATTAAGGGCATTTGAACCTTGATGACGTTTCAGTTTGTGCAAAGCATGTGTGACGTCATCAAGTTTCAAATGCCCTTAAAGAAATTCGTAAATAAGTGCGATAGAACATTTTTTTGAGTATTTAATCATTTTTAACCCTTTGCGGCATGCATAACATTAAAACATCAATTTAAAAATCACAAATGCTTATGAGGGTTTTCAGGGTCGCTGATTACGAATCTGAAGTCCGTTTTCCAAAATTCAAGATGGCGGATCCAATATGGCGAACAATTTTTTTTAGAATTAATCGAAATCGCCTAAAAATAGTTACTCGGAGGTTTTCGGGGTCGCTGATTACGAATCTGAAGTCCGTTTTCCAAAATTCAAAATGGCGGATCCAATATGGCGGACGAAATTTTTTAGAATTAATCGAAATCGCTTGAAAATCATTACTTGGGGGTTTTTGGGGTCGCTGATTACGAACCTGAAGTCCGTTTTCCAAAATTCAAAATGGTGGATTCAATATGGCAGACGAATTTTTTTAGAATTGATCGAAATCGCTTGAAAGTCGTTACTCGGGGGTTTTTGGGGTTGCTGATTACGAATCTGAAATTACTTTCAATAAATAAACGTTAAATTATTAAATAATTGTACTGTCGGCATTTTCGTTACCCGATGTACACCGCGGGGAGGTTGCACAATCGGGATTTGTACATCGTTTAGCCCTGAAAAGGGCAGTTTCGTAAATACTGTTCAAAACTTTATAATAATCAAATTAAGCTGTTTATTTCCTAATAAAATTAACTAATTAATTAAAATTAGCGGATTTTAATTGCTAATATAAAGTTTTTGATGTCTCTTGCTTTGAACAAGTGAATTTTTTTCAGCAGTGGTAAGCAGCGAAGCAATTTCTTGTGGGAAACAGGCAGAGTGGTACATTGCAAGTTTTACACATCCATGATGTTCGCTTTTGGTCGGCTTTAGTAGTGCAATGAGCGCAGCGTCTAGGTGTAGCGATAATTTTAGGCATATGAGCTGTTTGACTTTTTTTTTCCTCTGACACTTTTGGTTTGTAAGAATAGATTGTACTTAATTTACGTTTCTTCCCAGTTGAACTTTGTAGTTTGTGTCCTACCAATTCATCTACTAAACGTAGCGTAAAAAAGACAAGTTCTAATTCAGCATTATTTGACTGACCGCATACCTACAGTGATGGTAACAAACAATAAACAAAATACTATCCATAGTTTGACGAAACAAATGACAAGCGCAAAAAAGACAAGTTATAAATCAGCAATATTTGACTAAACGCATATTTACGTTGATTATAACAAACAATAAACAAAACACTGTTGAGAGTTCAAAGAAACTAAAATACTAACTGGACTAAAGCAAATGAATTTTACTGAAAGCGAATTGTTTCGCTGCTTACCACTGCTGAAAATAAAATTCAATTGTTTAAAGCAAGACACATCAAAACTTTATAATAGCAATTAAAATCCACTGATTTTAATTAATTAGTTAATTTTATTAGGAAATAAACAGCTTAATTTGATTACTATAAAGTTTTGAACAGTATTTACCAAACTGCCCTTTTCAGGGCTAAACGATGTACAAATCCCGATCGTGCAACCTCCCCGCGGTATACATCAGGTAACGCAAATGCCGACGGTACAATTATTCAATAATTTAACGTTTATTTATTGAAAGTAATTTCAGATTCGTAATCAGCGACCCCGAAAACCCCCGAGTAACTATTTTCAAGCAAATCAAATCACTTTTTAAAAAATATGTCCGCCATATTGGATTTGCCATTTTGAATTTTGGGAAACGGACTTCAGATTTGTAATCAGCGACCCCGAAAACCCAAGAGTAAGTCGTTAGACTTTCAAGCGATTACGAACAATTCTAAAAAAAATTCGTCCGCCATATTGGATCCGCCATCTTGAATTTTGGAAAACGGACTTCAGATTCGTAATTAGCGACCGCAAAAACCCCCGAGTAAAGACTTTCAATCAATTTCGATTGAATTTAAAAAAAAAAATTTTTTGTTCTTTAATTTATTTATTTATAGTTGTTTATAATTTCACGTAACCTCATTCGCTATTAAATTTTCGACAATTAACAATGTTTTGATTATTAATAAACAAAGATTTTTGGATTTTACTGTAAAAGACTGTATATTAACAGATATTTTCACAATATAAAAGGTGGTAATCTGGGTTACCACTATGCCGCAAAGGGTTAAAGTGAATCAGAATATTCTTTAGGGTCAGGGAAAAAGTAAAAATTTTGTCTGGAAATCAGGGAAAAGTCAGGGAAAAGAAATTAAAATTTTTGTGGCAACTCTGATTTAAATAATTAAATTATCAAAGAACTTTCTGAAAATTAAAAAAAAAATTGATTTAAAGAAGAAGTTTAATTAAATATTTGTAGAAAACAATTAAATTGTTTTATTCTTCTAGTCTTAGTATTTAAAAAAAATTAAATTTCAGAGGATTTGAGATTTACATTTAACAAATTTTAATTCCTGTCAGAAAATAAATAATAAATATTTATTTAACAATTAATTATTTAATTTTTTAATAATATTAAATATAGAAATAAGTGTAATGTCAGCGAAATTCAAAATGAATTTTTGTGACATGATTGAATTAATGATTGAATTATTAAATTAATTATTTATCAGTAGTAAAAATCGAGAAAAGGTCACAAAAATTCTTGTTGACAGTTTCAGTTTTTCTATGAAAACATATGAGCCGTTCGCTCGAATAACGGCTTAAGTCGATTTAAGCCGTTTTTCAAAAGACGCTTACCATCGTATTAATTAACAACTAAATTATAATATTTGATTGAAATTGTTTAAACCAAAACCTATTAAGTTAAATAATAATGCTTTAAATGACTTATAATTTATAAATGAATGTTAATTTTAAGGTTTTCCAAAATCCCTCAAAAACACTTAAGCCGTTTTTCGAGCGTACGGCTCATATACTAAAAAATGCTTTGATATTCGAAAATAAGTGAAAAAGACTTGAGATTGCTTTTCTTAATATTGAGGTTCTATAGAAATTTTTGTTTTAACTTTTTGAAAAGAAAGTAATTTTTTAATTGGCGAATACAAATTTTTCCTCTAATTAATGATTTATATTGTATAATTAATGGTCCAAAGGGGGGCGGTATTGTTTTCTGAAATGCCTTCATTAATATCCTTGGAAAGTTTCACGGAGAACAATATTATGAAAGTGACATTGTTGCCGACGGAAAATGAGACTTTGATCAGATTTGATAGTTTGAAAATCACGTGAATCAATTTCCTCTATTGTTTATATAAAAACAAACTACAAGCAATTATTATTCCAGATTATATATTTATGTCTACATATATATATATATATATAAGCTGTAATGAAAACGTCTAACTGAATGAAATGAAAGCTTCTATTGTTTGAAAAGCTATGTTTATCGATACGCTAATGTGTATTTGCGAACATTTGTATAGATTCTCGCGTACGTGGGTATTTTAAATGCAAATGTATGTATATTGTATATATATGTATACATATATCGTTTTGGAGCTTTTGCTTTTACGAAAGACGGCATGCGAGATTCCTATTCAATTATGGGTAAGCCGATTGGGTAAAGTTTCGCAAATGCCGGAAGCTTAGGAGTCGGAACTTGTCGTTGCCAATTCATGCATTCAACAACCATCGATTATGTTCATATTAAACACTAAAGTTTGTCTATACTTCCATCTTAATTCACTTCAACAGAATCAACACTCTTCAATGAATTCTTTATTATTATTATTATTATTATTATTATTCGCTCTTTGTTTCATTACATCTTTGGGTCAATTTTTTTATCCCTACACTTAGAAAACAAATTATTGGTTCAATAGCGTCAATGCTATTATTTAATTTAATTTTTTTGAAGCAATAATTTCTGTATTGAATTAAGAGAATATATATTAAAAAATAATAATTCATAATTTACAACTAGAAGCATAATGTTGTCTAGTGAAATATTTAAAACTAGCAACTATTCGAGCGCGACTAACTTCATATTTACTTTTTTAAATAAAATTAGCAATTTTAAAAATAATATAATTTAAAAATTTTTAATTCAAATTTTTTTCATAAAAATAAAATATTAATTGAAATATTAATTAATACTATTAATTACTATTATATATAATACTATTATATCTATAATAATCATATTTATAGGTATTCTGAGACAGAAAATTCTTTTTTTATTTTTGACAAAAATTTCTGAAAAAAAATTTTTTTCAAATTACCAAATTTCTTTACAAACAACTTAATTCTTGAAGCACTATAATAAAATTATTACTTACAAATTATAATTTATTTATTGATTTATTAAAGAAATTATTTATTATAATAAATAATTTTACTTTAATATTTCAAAATTAATCGAATTTTAAAAGAATTGCGTTTACATTTTTCATAAATATATCAACTTCAAAAGATTTTAATTGAAAATTTTACAAAATTTAAATTTTGAATTAATTATTAGAATATTTAAAGAATTTAAATTTTTAAAAATTTTTAATAGGTAATTTAAATGTTTCTGAAATTAGTTAAATTTTTAAATATATATTAAATTAATTATTCTATGTAATGGATTTATAGAAGAATTTAAGTTCAAAGCACTAAAAAAATAGAATTTTTTGGAGAAGTTACAAATGCAATTACTCTGCAATTCAATTATTTTCAATTTAATAAAATTCTTGTCAGAATATAAATTATTTTCAAAAAATTTTCACAATTCAATGATTTTCAAAATCTACTATTTTAATAAATTTTTCCAAAAGAATTCAATTATTAAAAAAAAATCTTAATAAAATTATACTCTAAAATTTAATTATTTTCATAAATAATAAAAATTTCATAAGAATTCAATTATTTACAAATTTTTTATAAATTTCTTTTGCAATAATTCAAATTCTTTTGAAATTAGTAAAAAATTTTAATATATATATATTAATTAATTATTAAAAATAATGGAATTATATAGAAGAATTTTAATTAAAAATACTAAAAAAAATTAGTTTAGGAGAAGTTACAAATGATTGCCGAAATTCAATTATTTTCAAAAGTAATAAAATTCTTCGCTTAAATTCAATTATGTTAAAACTTTTAAAAAATTTCTCGTCAAAATTATAATTATATTTATAAATAAGAAAATTCTTCTCCGAAATTCAATTATTTTAAAAAATTTTAGTAAAATTCTTTGCAAAATTTCAATTATTTTCAAAAATGTTCCTGAATTCAATGATTTTCAGTATAGCTACTATTTGAATAAAACTCCGCAAATAACATTTAATTATTTTCAAAAGTAATCTCAGAATTTCAATTATTTTTAATACAATTTTAATCAAATTTCTCAAAAATTATTCTTAAAAAATTTATTAAATAAAATTCCCAAAGAACTTTTTCAAAATTTATTAAAAAGAATTGATTTAAAGAAGAATTTTAGTTAAAAATATAGTAGAAAATAATAATTGTATTGGAATTTAAAAAAACTTTGAATTTTATTTTTTGAAAAATGGCTCATTTTGTCGAATTCCATGTATTTTAAAAATGAAGGGGGGGGGGGTAAAACCTTTTGACATTTCATCTTGAAGGTATCCGGAACTAAAAAAAATTCTCATCTGAATAAAAGAACCAAAGATATTGTTATTACGATCTTTGATTTCGTTTTTCTCGAAATGAGGTTTCCAGCACAAAAAACGTAGTTAATATTTACCTTTAGTATTTGAAACTTTTTCGTAATTTTAGTTTTTAATTATTCGTTTTCAAAAAAGTTGCAAACTTCAGCTTTATTTTTTGAGTTTGATTTTGAAGAAAGTCTATAGAATGAATCGAGAAAAGTTTTCTTCAATATAGAATTATAAAATCGAGTTTCTCTTTTGACTTTTTTTTTTTTTCTTTTTGAAAATTAGAAAATTCGTAACTTTCAAGTATACATATATAGAAATTTTCGTTTAATTTTCAAAGGTTACTTTTATGGTGCGGATTTTTTTTTTTTTTTTTTTGAGAATAAGAAAGTTTTGTTATTTAAAATTTTTTTTCTGCTGACACAGACACAAGTTTTCAAGTAGGCAATATTTTAATTAACAACGATCTCTTTAATCTGAAACTTTTCATACTGTCTCTAAGTTCTTTTGGTTTACTTTGTAAAAACACGTTTTGAGTTGAAAGTTTTTTACGATGGTAAACTTTTAACGATGAGAGGGGGGTAGGTGAGATCTTTACGTTTATACTTAAATAGAAATGACGTTATTCTGCTTGGTTGTCTCTTTAATGAGAGAATAGACACGATCGTAAAACTGAAATGAGAGCCATGCAAAGACGATTCTAAAATACAATTAAATTTCCACAAGTGTATTAAAAAAACAAAAGTTTCGAATACAGATTATTACTTCTTTTTGTTCGAAGAAAATGCTGTATATATTCTTCTAATTTTTATCCACTTTGGCATTTTATTTTCCTTCAAATATATAAAGTCACTCAATTTAAAACTTGACAGGTATTTATCACTCTCTTCTGAATCCAAATTTGTGAAAATTAATTTTGTGAATTAGTATTTTATAATTAATTAACTAGCAACAATAAAATTAGCAATTTTAAAAATAATAGAATTTAAAATTTTTCTAATTTAAATTTTTGTTAAAAAGAATAAAAAAAATTCAATTTTTGAGAAACTACAAATAATTGCAGAAATTCAATTATTTTCAAAAAAGAATAAAATTCTTCTTATAAAATTCAACTATGTTCAAAATTTGAAAAAAATTCTCGTAAAAATCCCAATTATCTTTATAAATAACAAAATTCCTCTCCAAAGTTCAATTATTTTCATAAATGTCAAAAAAATTATTCTCCTAATTTCAATTATTTTCAAAAAATTTTCTAATATCAATGATTTTCAATATCTACTATTTTAATAAACTTTCCCAAAAAGAATTCAATTATTTAAAAAAAATTTAATAAAATTGTATGCAAACATTTAATTATTTTCATAAATAATAAAAATTTTACAAAAATTCAATTATTTTAATAAGTAATAAATTTTTTTTAAGGAATTCAATTATTATTTTCATAAAAAATAATTTAAAATTCTAGAAAATAATAATTTAATTAAAATGATGAAAATAATTTTGATGAAGTTACAGTAACAATATTCTTATAATATAAAATAATGATTTTATCTCTCGGTCATGTTTAATTTATTGAAAACATGAATAAATCGATCACTCCGAGTTTTCGACTTGGAGCAATCGATATCTTCATGTTTTATAACAAATGCTGCTTTTATAAGTTGTTTAATTTAAAAAAGGTTTGAATTTGAAATTTTTGAATATCTTAATTCCTGTTCTAAAAATAAGATTAAAAATAGGAATTGTGCAAATATTTTTCTTTTTTTTCTAAAACAAAATAATAATTTTGTTAATCACAGTTGTTAAACAATTTTCGAATTTTGTATAGAAGTAAAGAACAAAAATCTGTATAATTTCTATTTGTCATTACAATTTTGAGTTAATTATAAAATAAAAATAATTATAACATAATAATAAAATATACAATCCATCTAAAAATAACAAAAAACAAAAGTATAAACAAAAAACAACTTTAGAGTGTGAGGGACAGAAAAAGTGAATGATTGAAAGATTGAAAGAACATTCAAATTATTATAGTTAATAATTAATAATAATAATAATTAATTAACTTTACATTAGCAAAAGTATACACATTTGACTATAGGCAAACTTTTTCGAATTGAGGAGCTGGATTTTAATTTCAAATTTTGAAAATAACTGAAGTTTCAAAAAATTAAATGAAAAGTCTTCAAATGAAAATTTGAAAATGAAAATTAATGCAAATTAGCTACAAAACAATGTATTTAAATATTTTTTTAAGAAGTAATTCTTGCAATTAGTTCTTCATAATTTTTTAAAATTAAATTACTTTTTAATATTTTTAATTATGTAATTTAATTGACAATATATTTAAATTTAAAAAAGTTTTTATTCCTGAAAATTGAAATTTTTATGGAAAGTAATATTATGTTCAAATTTAAAATAAAATTATTCATTTGAATTATTATTGGAAGTTTAGAAAAACTATTCATTTTCAAAAGTTTTAACTCAATTTTTTAAAAATCTATATTGATTTTAAAAAAAAAGATTTCCAAAAAGTCGTTAATAAATTTTTATTATTATCTACAAATTAGATTGCAATATTTTTAAAAAACTAATTCTTGGAATTTTTTTAAAATCTAATTATTTTCTAAACTTTGAATGTGTTTTCATTATTTGTAACTAAATTTCATTAAAATCTTGACTATTTTTTAATAATTTTTTTTTCAATAATTTGGAAATTTTTCAGTTGTATATAATTGAAAAATTTTATAGCTTTCAAAAATTATTATAAAATATTTTTAAATAAATAATTTAAAGAATTTTTTGGTGCAATTTTTTTAAAATCAATTTTATTTTTAATATTTTCAAAAATATTGACATTCATAACATTGTAAAAAAATGTACAGTTGCAGTTACAATTATTGTAAAGAATTGAATTTTTGTATTTAAATAATTAAATTTTCAGAGAACTTTCTGTAAAATATTTAAATTAGTTTATTTATATCTGAAGTTTATTTAAAAATTGTATAAAATAATTAAATTTTGAAAGAATTTGGAATTATTTTCCAAACGTTTGAAATTTAAATTAAAAAGATTTTAATTCCTGTAAAAAAATAAATAAGAAGTATATTTAAATATTTTTTTTATCAAAGTTGTTGAAGTTGTGAATAGTTGAATTTAGAAAATAATAAAATGTCTGAAAAATACAAAATGGAATAATATTTGAAGTGTATATTAATTTTTCATTCAGCTACAATAATAATAATTGGAAAATTCCCAAGAAGTTTATTATTAATTTCAACAGTGTTTTGTTAATAAAATTAAAATGTTTGACTAAAAATGCATTAGAAGCTTATAAAATAGTTTTAATCCCCTTTATGAAGTTAGAATATTCAAATAGTTGTGTTGCTGTTTGACCATCAGAGAACTAGTTTTAACACTTTACTATAAAGAGGCGAGATGGCAGCACACGATAGTTGAACAACTTTAAAATTCTTTTCATTAGAAAACTTCTCCATTTTCCAAAATAACTATTATCTTCATAATGAAACATAATTTATTTCGTCTATAAATATGTCGTCCAAATACAAAAATTATAATTTAATTTAAAATTCTGAATACATTTTTTCTACCTAACTAAAGTGTTTTGTTTTTTTTTATTAAAATTTAACTTTCGAGATATTAAAAAGTCATCTATTTCGATTAAGTTTGTTGTCCTGGGTAGAAAAACAATTTAAAAAAGCATCTCATTCGTATTCTCTTGTCGTTGGCGGTCTTTTCCACCGCCTGTCGACGATAAGAGTGATTGAAAAATCTTCACCCTGGATTTAATCCCCATCACCAGGATACCTCACGGGACAATAGCAATCCGTTGATATTGATTTACAGGGAGTAACAGAGGAATACAAAGTGTCGATGTGAAAAAAAAGTGTATATACACTTCACACCAGAGTGTATTCCTAAGGGACATTTTTTTATTCCGCCTGAAACTAGAATATTTCCGGCTTAAAAGGAGTGTTTTCTAAAATTAAATACCCCTGCTCTCAGCACTTTCTTCTGCAGCTTGAAAAAAATAATGGATTTCAAGAAATGTTTTCATTCGAAGAGAAATTCATTTCTTTTATATATCATTGTGCATTGAAAGATATTGATTATTGAAAATGTTTTACTTGATGTGATTTAATTATTTTTTTTTTGTTTACTATTCTCTAACTCTCTAAATCTGAATTAGTTGAAAGTTACAAACGAACTTTCTAAACTTGAATTAGTAAACATTTTTACTTGAATTAGTGATTTGAATTATTATTTGATAATAATAGAAAATATTTCCTTCAAAGAATTTTATTATTTATGAAAATAACTGAATTCTCACGAAGAATTTTCATAAACTTTTTGAAAATCCTAATTAAATTCTTTGGAAGAATTTCTTTGAATTTTCTTTAAACTAATAAAGTTTTTTTTAATAATTTTAATTGAAAATTTTGAAAGCAATTGAATTTTATGAAGAAGAATTCTATTAAAATTTTAGTGAAGATAATTGAATTCTTGCGAAGAATTTTACTATTTATAAAAATAATTGAATTATCCCGAAGAATTTATTAAAATTTTAGAAAAAAATTAACTTTATGTTAATATTTGAAAATTTAAATTCTTTCGAGGAATTCAATTAAAATTGTTATGAAAATAATTGAATTCCTGTAAAGAATTTTACTAAATATTTTTAAAATTAATTGAATTCTTGCGAAGAATTTTAATATAAATAATTGGATTTTTTCCAAGGATTTGTTAAAATTTTAGAAAAAAATGGAATTTTTTCGAAATTTGTTTTAAAAATAATTGAATTTTTGTACAGATTTTACTATTTAAAAAAATAATTGAATTGTTTAGAAGGATTTATTAAAATTTTAGAAAATATGAACAGTAATAATTAATTATCACTTAATAAGTGATTTTTTAAAATTTTAATTATGAAATTATTTAAAAAATTTATATTTGAAAATAAAAAATTTTGTAATTTGTATAACAATAATAAATTGAATATCTCGTTCCGCGCGTAACATTTACTAGTTTTACTAATAAATTATTACCCAGGTGAGAACTGACGGTGGATTCAGGCTTTACGGAACCTTCGTTGAGGCTTGGTCAACATTGATCAAGCCTTGGTGGGACGGCGGAACGAAGGTTGCTTCTAGCCATAATGTAACACTTATTTAAGACTGACGCTCCAGTCCTTGTTGAAGATTCGCGTTCAATGTTCAATCAATGCTGCGGAACCCTAATGCTGGACTGAAACAAGGCTGCTTCCACTGTTCCCAAATTTACGCGTCTCTCGCGCCCATTCAATATAATACGAATATATGAATTGTATATAATATTAATAATAATATTAATAATAATTATTATAATAGTAATGAATATTATTGTTATTATTTTTATTCATATTATATGCGTTTGTTAATTTAATGGCATTAAGTTACTATTATAATAATTATATTATTTTCATATAAATAATATATTACTAACAGTAAATGTCATTTGAAATAGTAATATTAAAAAAATAATTTTAGTAAAAGAAAACAATTTTTCTGTTAATCGGTACATTTTTTTCTCGATTTTTCAGCAGACTTTTTAATATTATTTACAAACATATTCACATTTTTTATTCACAACACAACACACAAGTTTATTATTATATATAAACGCTTAAAACAAAGAATGAAAAATATTCGCTCGCATGTGGGATCGAAACTCACGTACCCCGCCCCTAACGCATACCGGAAGTTCTCAACGCACGCATTTAAACCGCTCGGCCACAGAAGGCTGGAAGGCACCTCGCCTAATCTACTATTTCAATGCCAGCGCCGTATATTCTGTATATACGGCGCGTCACTCAATATTTGTTGAGCATGGGACACCAATGTTCGTCCCATGCTCGATTCAAGACTCGGTCAGTCTTGATACAGTATTCACTTTCTTTATTACCGTGTGCACTGAACAATATTAAATATAAATATTTATAAATTATTTAATATTAAAATATTTTTTATGATAATTTTACAAGTTAAATTATATATATTATTTTTTTTCTTGTACAGTGTCAAATTATTATTTTCAAAGATATTTATCTTTGAAAAATTATGACTGTTTATCTGAAAAATTATTAGTGAAAAAAATGTTCATTAGGTAGTGATAAATATTTATGCTTAGTAGTTTTTACACTAGGATTAACTGTTTAGTAAATATTATCAAAAAACTATTTTTTAGCAAACACGCGCAGCTAAACACAAATAACCTTGAAACTCCAGCATTACCAACTCAACTCTTGAGTTGGCAATGCTAAAGTCTCAAGGTTATTTGCATTTAGTCGCACGCGTTTGACAAAAAATAGTTTTTTGATAATATTTACTAAACAGTTGATCCTAGTGTACAACTACTAGGCATAAATATTTATTACACACTAATGAACATTTTTTTACTGAAAATTTTTCAGACAAACGAAACTCTTGGACTTTGAAAACAATAATTTGACACTGAGCAAGAAAAAAAATAATATATAATTTAACTTTATTTATATGAATCTTATATAATTAATAATATCTAATAATAAATAATATAATAATAATAATAATTATTATTATTATTGTATTATATTATTATATTAATAATAATAATAATAATAATAATTATTATTATTATTATTATTATTATTATTATTATTATTATTATTATTATTATTATTAATAAATTAATAATTAATATAAATATTATACACTAAATAAATATTAATATTTATTTACCAATTGATATCTTAATAATAATAATTAATAATAATTTTTAAATAGTATACAAAATTATCATAAAAAATATTTTAATATTAATTAATTTATAAATATTTATATTTAATATTTTTAAGTGCACACGTCAATAAATAAACTGTCAAGATTGATTCAGGCTTGAATTAAGATCAGATGTTCGAGCTTCACTCACGAAGATTGACCGAGTCTTGAATCGAGCATGGAACGAACATTGGTGTCCAATGCTGAATCAACATTATGAGTGACAGTGGTATAAAGACTGCTTCAACACTGGGTTACCCAGGCTGGGCGTTCAAGGCTCAATAAATCTTCAATCCATCGTCAGCATTGGTCTTTCGCGCCTGGGTAGAAATTACTATATTTATTAGTAAAATTTACTAATTTAAAGGCAGAAAGTCAGTCACTAATTAAAGTTATTAAACATTTTTTTATTTTCAAATTTAGAGTTTGTTTTTTTTTAAAAGATTGTAAAATTATAAAAAAATTTTGTCTAAACTTTTATTAATAATTAAACATTAAACACTTAATTGTAAAATGTCGAAAAATAAAATATTTTCAAAGAAACAATCTTAAAATTTACCTTTTTTAACAAGTGCAATTAAATAAAAAAAATAATTAATAAATAGAAATTAAATAATGCTAGATAATATTGCATTTATAAGAGTCGAAGCCAGCAAGGGCATAGAAGGAACTGGAAATGGAAGCCCGGCACTGGCGAATTGTAAGGTTGAGAGCGTGGAGAGAGATGCGAGTAGGTTGAGTTGCGTTTAGGTTAAGTTGTATGAAGAGAATGTTTAGTTGTAAGAATTTTTGTAAATATAAAATAAGATTATTATGTTTGTACTTGGGAGTCTTGAACCCTGCCTATTGTAGGGAGAGTAAATAAACTATAATAATAATTTTTGTATTTATAAAAGCGAGAAATTAAATTTTTTTATATAAAATAATTTATTTTCGTTGCAAATAATTATTATTCGAACTGAAAAATAAAATTATAGTTTAGAACTCGTTTGGTCCTTTTTTTCTTTTAATTTTTTTTTGCAACCATAGGAATATTTTTAAGGGGGTAGTAAACGAAGGATTTTCTATAGAATGTGAAATACGTGTGAAAAATTTAAAGACAATCTGGATCTCATATTTTTATGTGTAAAGTCCTAAAGACATTTCTTTCTTTATGACGTATATCAGATTTCTGGAAAGCAACTGTACGATTTACGATCACGTTTTAAATGTTCTTTTTTGTATTCTCATATGACGTGAGAATACGAAAAGTGTGTTATATTAGTTTTATAATTTATGAAAATTAAACTTTTGTTTATTAATTTGTTAAGAAATTTGACATTAGTGCTAAAAATTAGAAATAGGGGAATGTGGGACAAAACCAGAAATTTTTTTATCTATTCTAGAAATTTGATACATTTTCCAGAAATTTTAATAAAATTTCCTTATTTTAATATTATTTTATTTATATACATATTTAAATAATTTATATCCATATTTTATTAACCGAATTTCCTTATTTTCCTCATCTATGGCAATCATGCTTTAGTTATATTTAATTTATGTAGTTAGAGAAATTAAGAAGTGGGACCGTTGAAATTTCAACATTTAGTTATTTAAGCTGTTGAGGTACAATTTTTTTTGTCATTATTTTGCATTTAAATTTAATCTTTATTATTAGAATTAAAACAAATTATTTTTGATCATTTTCGAAATTTTATTTTTTGAAAACATTAAATTTTTTAAAATCTATACTATGTATTTTTAAAATTAAAAAAACTTCACTTGTTATTAGTTTAAAATAAAATAATTTCTAAAGTTTTCTTGCAAAACTCTGATCACAAAACTTATTTTATACATCTGTTTTATAGTAAAAACTTGAACTAATTTGAAGAAAAGTGATATGAAAGTGAAAATATTGTACCGATAATTTTCGACGATAGTGTAACCTTTACTGTTTACTTCAGTAAAACATAAACTGTTCGGATATTTGCACATTTTTGCTCTGCAACTTTTATTATTTTCGAAGTAAATTTTGCTACGTTCAAAGTACATTTTTATTAGTTTTGGGTGATCCCTAATTCTAACTAAAATGTACTTCAACTTTTACTCCGAAAATAGCACAAATTGCAAAGCGGAAACTGCATTTTTTTCGTAACCTCGCAAAATTTTTTTTAATGCTTTTTTTATTTAAAAAACATTGCAAAACATTTACAAACATTTACAAAACATTTGCAATGAAATAATAATCATTTACACTTTATCAATACTGGCTGATTATAAATTGTGTTTAGATTTCATTTCAAATAATGGACACCAAATAAAATATGACAAGGTTAGGGGAAAAAACAGTTCGGTTGTTTTAGAGGTGTAAAAATTGTCGCAAATGCACAAAAAATTGGACCAATTAAAGTTTCTCCATGTCAACAGTAAAATGTTTGTTTATTACTTTTTTTCTCTGTGCACCCTATTGTGAATGATATAGCAGAGTGAAAAGAATATAATAAGTAAATTATTGTAATCGTTTCGATCATAAGTGCGCATTGTGGAATGCATTACACGCTTCCCCCGCACGTCAGAAGCTCAGGTGGCCTCGTTCCCAGTTTCTAAATGTCCTCGTAAACATCTATAGTAGTAGTTGTTCCTAGTGCTTTATCACTGAGAACTAACCATCTTCTTTTATGGTGACGAAGAACCCACTGCTGAACAAAAAAAATCTCTTATCAAAAAATATTAGCCGTCATTTTCAACTTTCAATGCCCTCGATTTATTAAAAGAAAAAAAGGGTTCAGCAGTCTTTAGTTCAGTATTTCTTATAAATCTTTATCGGATGTCTCAATATCACCTCTTTTATTTCCATTGTTCACCGAAAATTCAGAGATTTTCTTTGGACAATTTTTTCTTCGCTGTTTCGATTTTCTGCTTCCTTTTGTTGCTTCCTTTTATTTAGTTGTAATTTTCTTTGTTTAATTTTTTAATTTTTTGCTTCCTTTAAAGCAATTAATAATTACATCATTAATTAAAATTCCTAATATAATTAACAGATTCTTTGGTTTAGTTTTTTATTATTGCTATTTTTCTATGCAAAATACTATAGTTTTATTTTTACCATTTGAGTTAGTATAATATTATAATATTTAGTATTCTTATTCATAATATTATTATTGTTGTTTTTATTTTTATTATTATTTTTATTATTAGAGTAGAAATTATTATAATTGTTGTTATTATTTTCCAATTTTCATTCTGTTTTTGGAAGGTATGTAATAAAATTGTAACAAAAGACGAAGAGGAATTGAGAGAATTTATTATTATGTCATTACGTAACTGGTTATTAGATGCATTAGTTTCGATAGTCGTTGTGAATTGCCACTGGAATGAATCATTGCATGAATGATTCATTTCGTCGATATTTGATTTAATTTTCCAAATAGAAATGCCTTTGTCGAGAGAACGATGCACTTATCTCTGATTTTCTATCTTCTCTCATTTTTATCTACTTTCTCGATCACAATAGACTGAAATCTCTCATCAATTTTGTTTCTTGTTAAAATTTATTTTTAATTTTCTTATCTCGCCTATTATATAAGTATAAAAATAATAGATAATTAAAAATATAATGGCAATAATAATAAAAAAAATTGTCATATTAAAACAAAAGACAGAATATAACATATTTTTTATAATAATTGAAAAGGTAAACAAAAGTTTGAATACACATTAGTATGTATAAAAACAATAATATTTATAATAACAATAGAGAACTATCTGTTAGGGTTTGCGAGTGAGTATTTATTAAACAAACCGAGATTAACAAATTACAAAGAATACGTAATTGAACAAACTGAACAAAATATTCTGTGAATGTGTGTGTTTTTAAGTGAAAGAAAAATAATAAAAATTGCACAGAAATTCAATTATTTAAATCACAAATTTCATAAAATTTTTCAATAAAATTCTATTATTTAAAAAGTTTATTATAAAATTCTTCGTAAAAATTCAATTATTCCTCGAAAATATTAAAATTCTTCTCAGGAATTCAATTATTTTTATAAGTTATAAAATTGTTCATATTTTGATTAATTTTATGAATAATAAAACTTATTGCAGAATTTGATTTATTTTTAATACAATTTTAAATAAACTTATAGAAAAATGCAATTGTTCTAAAAAATTTTATTAAAACTCTTCGCAGGAATTCAATTATTTTCACAAATAATATAATTTTTTAGTGAATTCAATTTCTTAAAAAATTTGATAAAATTGTTCCCAAGAATTCAATTATTTTCGTAAATAATAAAATTCTTTTCAGGAAGTCAATTATTTTCATAAGAAATATAATAATAATATAATATATATATATATATATATATATATATATATATATATATATATATATATAATATATAATTTTAATCAAATTTCTCGAAAAATGTAGTTATTTTTAAAAATTTTATTAAAATTCGTAAATGTAATGGAACATGTTTCTGAGTATATTGAATAATTTTTAGAGTGAATCAGAATACTCTTTAGAATCAGGGAAAAATTGAAAATTTTGTCTGGAAATCTGAAAAAAGTCAGATAAAAACAAAATTACATTTTTGTGGCAACCCTGAATTATATTAAATACTTAATAATAAATATTATCAAGAAAATAAAAGAAATTTGTTTTTTTTAAATTCGTTTAGAACATTGATTTTGACAAAACTTTGAAACCATAAAATGAATGAAAGAGGGGAAAGTTCTTTGAACGTGATAGAATGTCTTGTCTTCATCGAATTAACAATTCGTAGGTGACGTCACAGTCTTTAATTTCCGGTTACCTTATGTGTTCAGCAATAATAAATTTTTACAAAACTTCAATGTATTACTTGTATTTCTTCGCTCGTATGTTTACATATAAAAAGAGTAAATTATTAATAAATAACCATTTGAAATAAAATTGTTTTATTTATTATTTTTTTTTAATTTGTTATTTTCTGTAGTTACAAAACTTATTTTTTTAGATTATAAATTTATTTTCTATAGTTACAAATTTATATTCTTTGATTATAAATGAGACGCGCTCCGAAGAAGTAAGCAAATAATTTTAAGGTTTATTTTTGTCTTATTTTTACCTTAATTGAAAGTTTCTGTGTTTAATTTAAAACTAAAATCAGTTTTTATTAAGTATTTTAGATGTAATGAAGACTTAAACATCTAAAGTTTGTATTGAACGTTGATCCTCTTTGTGTATTTTTATTCCCAAAGTTACAGACATAACCTACAATTTTTTTCTTCTAATGTACCTTTCTTCGAAGAGTGTCACAAATTTATTAAATTATATATAAAAATAAATTTATTTATTGAATAATCCGAATATATAATTATTTGTTCTTCAATTATTTGATTGTCACTTTTTTAAAACTTATTTTTTAATTGAAAACTAGTAAATTAATTTTTATCCTATGAAAAACATTTTTTTTGCATCTGAATTAATTTTTTGTTAATACTTTTAAAAAAAAAAAAAAAATTGTTGCCGGAACAAAAATAAAAAATTTTTTTCACTCACTATTACGAAATGTGCGATAAAATTTCTTGGCGATTAGATTATTTCATCTATATTAAGATGAGTGCGTATTCTGAGCGAGTCGTTGCATTCGTAATGATATGACTCGTTTTAAGTCGATGTCACTTGTGAGTCAGAAAAGTCGATGGTAGAAAAAGGTTTTATCCATCATCTTCAGTTGGTGTTCACTCGATTCGTTCACCACGCTTCTAAAGCGTCGCACTTAAATTTTCAAACAGTTTCCTTCCCACCATTTTTATTTGTTTTTTCAAAGTCAGTCCCCTTCAGTTTTTAAGTGACAGTGCTACCGCGTACAATGTGTTCTCCACATTTAGTGACAATTTTTTGATTTATAAAATTTTGTGTTAATATTTAAAAAATTTAAAAAAACATTTTTTAAAGTTGTCAACTTTAGATAGAAATTTTTTAAAATGTTATTATAAAAAATAGAAAGGAAAAATTAAAGTATTGAGTGTTTAATTCAGTAGAATAAATTAGTAACTAGAAAAAATAAATTAATATTCGAGGAAAATAAATCTGTAACTATTTAGAAAATAAATTTATAATTATAGAAAATTAATTAATACTATAGAGAATTAATTTATAATTATAAAAAATAAATTTTTTTACTACAGAAGGAAAACTGTAAAATAGAAATTAATTGAAAACTATAGAATATAAAATAAATAAACAATGTAGTTTAATGTAGTTTTATAAATTTCTAAAGTTTGTGAATTAAAAAAAATTAATAAAGTTATAAACTCTAAACGAAGCTGATATTCAATGAGTCAAGAGTGAAAGAAAGAAAGGAGAATTTATTGAACAAGACAAGAAAGGAATTTCAATCTCTATCAATTGTGGTTAGTAAAGACTCATACAAAACCAGATTTAATTCAGTAGTGAATAAAACTCAAATTAAGTCATTAAAAATGCATTTAAATTAGATAATAATTTCTATTTTTCTATTATTAATAATTTATCAACCATTTTAAAATTAATTTTTAATCTTATTATTTATTACCTATATTTATTTTTATTCTCTCAAATAATCTAAATCTTTGGTCGTTCTCGCATAATGTTAATTTCAGTATTGGATGATTTTTTTATTTCTAAACGCAAATAATAGAAAATAATAAACACTTTTATTTTTTAAAAATATTTTTTTTTTTAATAAAACTGTTAAAAATTAAAAAATATAAATAAAATTAATAATATTTGAAAACTAAAACTATAAAAAAGTGAGGGACTAACTCTGCTGGGGATCGAAACCCAGAACCTATCAATTACCGGTTGATTGCTCTTCCACTGAGCTACAGAGAACTATTAATTCATTATAAAAAAATTTTGCATATAGTATTTTTATTTTTCTAAATATTTATTTTAATATAAATATAATTATAAATAAAAAAATAACATTTAAAGTACCTAGTATTTTTGTTTTCGTAAATATTTATTTTAAGAGATAAAAATAAAAATTAACATTTTTGTTAGTATTTTATTTTTCTAATATCAATTTTATATCCGAAGTAATAAAATCTTCGTCTATTATTTTCTTCAACAATTTTCTGATTCATGGTTATAAATATATATATATACATTGAATTATGTCAATCTCCGTGGAAGGTATAAAAATGAACCTCGTTGCGCATCAACCGTAAATACTTAAAACATTTGTGTGCAAATTAGTTTTATATAATAGGGAAATACTTTTATTAAAATTTTCTCATGAACTTCAATAACAATGAAGTATAGATTAAAAAAAGAATTCTTTCAAATGAAATATTTCTTTCCCACTCTGCAATTTTGTTTTAATGTTCTTATTGTAATACGTATTTTACCATGAAATTGAAAATTCATATTCTCTCGATAATCGTAGAAATTGTATGGACAGGTTGTAATTTTATTTTTTTATTTTTTACTCTTATTTTAAAATTATTATTAAAAAAAGAGGTGGGGAAAAAACATCAAGTTTATGGAAATAGATTTTAAATTATATACTTGTTTCAAGGTTTTCCGTTAGGCCTGTTATTATTGCATAATATTTCACACTCAATTAAATTTAAATCAAACTATTTTTTTAAATTAGAATTTTTTTTATTGTAAAAATTCTATTCTTTTTTCTATTTCTTAACATTTTTTTAATCATTATGTTTTATATTTTTTGGTTAATAGTTTAAGCTTGAATTGAACTATACTTTTTTTTTATTTTTTTCAACTTATTTTAATTAATACACTGAAGAAAAATTTATTTAAATCAAATAAAAATTATTTGAATCTTATTTTATTAATTATTTGTATCGAATAATTAAGTTTAGTTGAAACAATAACATAATTTTATTGTGTCGAGTAATTCTTATATCAAAGAATCAAATATTTGAGTGAAATAAATAAATGAGTTGTTTCAAATAAGTTATTATTTATGTTTAATTATTTACCTAATTAATTATTTATTATTAATTAATTACTCGTTCCAATTAAGATGTATTTGGATCAAATCAATGTAATTCAAATAATTCAACTTATTTGAATCAAATATATATTTTTTAGATCCAAATAAAAATTAGTTGAACCAAGTAAATATTTTTTCAAATAATTTGAATTCATTGAATGAAATAAGTTTTTTTTCAGTGTAATATTTATTTATGATATAAATTTATATTTAATAAAATATACTAATAATTCTGTTCTATAAATTATTTAACGTCTCTATTATTTTCAATACAAATAAAATAAAATAAATATTTTAATTATTATTTACATTTTTATGACTATTATTTACTACAATTTTTATCGTTATTATACAAAAGGGAATAAATTTCATCAGCCAAATTAGATGGTCAGAATGAAATTTATGCACATTCCGAATCTCATTTTCTCGTCCCAGTTTCCTCTTATTTGCTTATTCGAATTTGGCGTATATTTAGCCTTGGCCTTTGAACCAGACATATAAATATATATTGCTCTTTTTGCATTATAAACTATAGGAAAATTGTTTTAAAAATGTTGAAGATAAATTTTTGCTTTTTCAAGGACGCAACTTCAGATTTTACTTTTTAACTAGACCAACTTGATGTAATACACACATTTCAGCCATTTACAAATACGAACGTAAATTTTTTAAACTCAAAAAACCCCTCTCGTAAAGTGAAACAAAAGTAGAATTTATGTTTATGAAATATTTCTCATGATCTAAGAAGAGAAAAAAAATTGTAATTCTTTTTTTCGTGGAAGTAGAAATTCTCAGTGTATTTTTATTATTCAAGTGAGGGGGAAAAAATGTTTGAAATGACTACTTTTCTAGAGAGTGTTGAATGGAAGTACACTATACAAATATTATATGATCCCATTACATTTTTACATTGTCATATCATTCTTCTTCAGGCGAGTAGTTTTTATCGCCTTCAGTTTTTTTTACGAAACGTAAAGAGTCACGTTAAAGTTCGATTACATGTTTCGAATATTTTTGATAAACACAGTTATTGTGAAGAACATTTTTCAGTAAGAGTTTCATATATTCTGTCACTGTACGGAAAAAAAATCTCGAAAAAAATGTATTTTATTGGTGGAAAAAAAGCGATTGTAAAAAGGTGAATGAACTTTGAAAGGAGGAAAAAAGAGTCGAAAACAATTTTTCGAAATTATTTAGTAAAGAAAATGTAGCAGTAGGCACAGTGAAAACAAGGTTTTTTTTATTCAAAAAAACGAGTACTTGTCTATTATAAAATAAATATTTACTTCAATTAAATAATTTCTATTTAAATCATCAAATAAATTTGAATCAATAATAATTTTATTATTGGAATAAATACTATAAATGATTTTGACAACTAAAAATTATTTGATACAGGGTTGCCACAAACATTTAATTTTGTTTTTTCCTGACATTTCCCTGATTTCCAGACAAAATTTTGACTTTTTTCCTGATCTTAAAGAATATTCCGATTCACTATAAAAATTATTAGATATTAAAAAAAAATTTACTATTACATTTATTTACGAATTTCTTTAATTAGAAAATTATTCGAAAACACCAATAACTTTTTTTTAATAAATATTTAATCTTTATTATTTTTCCATAGGAATCCAGATTTTCAAAAATTTCAAATTCTAACCTTTTTGAAATTCAACAACTTGTGAGAATATTTATTATAAAACATGAAGAAACTGATTTATAGAATTTTTAACTAAAATTCTTCTGTAAATCAACTATTTTGAATGATTTTTGAAAAAGTTCTTTGAGAATTTTCAAATCCATTTGTTTACAATTTAATTTTACAAAATTTCGATTATTTGGAAATTCATCAATTAAATCCCGTGTAGAAATTTAACCATGGCCAAAATAGGGGCCAGATCTTTTGATCATTGTGTAGGCCATAACATGGCATGAAACACATTCCCAGATCGGGCTCAAGTCTGGCAATTTCTACACGGGAATATATATTTGAAAATAAAAACTTCAAATAAATATTTTAAAAAATTCAATTAAACTTTCAAAATAAAGTAATTCTACACAATCGTTAGTTAAACGTATGAAAAATTCAAATTTTTAAAGATTTTAATTTCACACCTTTTCAAAATTCAATTATTTCTAAAGATTCATGCTATAATAATTATTTATAAAGATATTTGACATTTTGGAGAGAATTTTTTTTAAACCCTTGAACATAATTTAATTTTTGCGAAGAATTTTATTACTTTTGAAAATAATTGAATTTTTGCAATCATTTGTAAAAAAATTCAAATTTTCAAAGATTTTAATTAGAAACATTTTCAAAATTTAATTATTTCTAAAAATTCATGCTACAATGCATTTAATACCTACTTATATACAACTAGCTATCGTACCCGTCTTCGACGGGTTTTAGTTTCAACTAATATATTTGAACAGGTGTCTACTAATCGTCAATTTAATTTGACTGGGAAAAACTAATAATTAGTTACCATTAACTATTTCATTAGGAAAATATTACAATTTGAATCAGTAAATTACTTTTTCTATCAAATACTATTTTTAACTAATTCAGATTTACAGAAGAGTATTTGTCAATTTGTAGTACTTTATGCGTTTGTAGTATTTCAATTAATGTATTAATAATTAATACTAATTTTCCACCAGCTTTTGGAGTTTTAAGTAGGTCTTAAATTTTGACAAATAAAAATATTACATCAATAGAAATTAAAGCAAAAAGCAATTTTTTAAAAACGAATTAATATAATAAAACTTTTTTTAATTAGATATGAAAATTTCCGATTTTTCCTGGTTGAATTAAATTCCCGGTTATTTCTCGGGTTTCCTTCGCGGTTAATAGACACTCTGTTAAATGTATTAGTAAAAACTATAACACGTTTTCTATTCCCACATGGAAATCTACATGGGATCCACTTTCATAAAGGAAACCATATGGATTCTCATGTAAAACCGTATGGTATAATTTTTCCATATCCCTATTAAAAATTTCCACATGGGATTTTACATTTTACCCGTTTTTGCGTAATGCCCGGATAGAATTTTGGAAAGCAACAACATACCCCAAACATTTCTAAAATTCAAGAAGAACAATTTTAATTCATAAATAGGAATTTGTTATTTATTTTCAAAGTCATTTCTAAAACATTTCTAATAAGAAAATTTTGATTCATAAATCCCAATTTGCTCTAATGGCGTCTTAATGACTTTCCATGTCCCAGTGCCTGCTGAAGTCAAATTTCAGTTTTATTGATACTTTTACTATATACGTTTATATTTAACAGATATATTTTATTTTCTACGTTAAATATGACAATACATACTATGAAATTTTAGAACTTGAAACCTGAAAATATCAATTTAGAAATTGTTCGCAAACTCACGTTCATTGATTTTAGAAAATTTGTAATCGACATCAAATTATGTTAATAAAATAAATTTAATTTAAAATTAAAAAACATCAACCGATATCACTACCAACTTATAAAAAATTAAACAATATTCAACAAAAAAAATTAATTAAAATTTTTTCGAAAATCAAAAATATGATTTTGGCTTAAAAATTCGTATATATCATTTATATTTCATTTTTATAGTAAAATTAGTTGTATTTATGTCGACAGTATGAAGTATGAGTGTGTATTGTAAAGAGTGGGGACGAGTTCACAGTCCTTTAAAACTAAAGCATAAGCAGGTGTGGTCAGATTAATTAGTCGCTACTCAAAGTGATAGCACGTTTGTCTTCCAATAAGGCTCAGTGAAGAATTGGAAGGATTGATTATCTCCAAGTTTTGTACTTTTACTTGTTAAATAAATAAAGTAGAGTTGGCTCTCAGTTGAGTAACCAACTCACCAAAAATAATAATATTAGTTGTTTCTTACGGCGACAACATAATTGGTGGCAGCGCTAGGATATTCAAAAAAAATTTTGGAAGTTCATCCAGATTTTGAGTATCCAGAACCCAGAGTTAGTTCCAGATAAACAAAGTGATTATCTAAAGTGAACGAGAAAGTAAAGAAAAAGCAGAGATCTACAGAGTGATATCCAGAGTTATCCAGATCTACAGAGAGGTATCCAGAGAGTTATCCAGATCTATAGAGAGGTATCCAGAGAGTTATCCAGATCTACAGAGTGATATCCAGAGAGTTATCCAGATCTACAGAGAGGAATCCAGAGAGTTATCCAGATCTACAGAGAGGTATCCAGAGTTATCCAGATCTACAGAGGTATCCAGAGAGTTATCCAAATCTACGAAGCAGAGTTCGAGATTATCCAGAACTACGATCCAGACCAACAGTAAGGTATATAAAAGAAAATTACGAATCTTTAGAACAAGAGTATAAGTCCACTTTACGTACGTTGAACGGCGACCTTCATAGGGTGTGGCTAAGTTTGTTTTAAAGCGTTGGTATACTCCGTGATTTTATGAGTATTGCCATCGACAATAAACAAAAAAAAACGAATTTCATATTCTTGTGTACTCCTTGTAGCAGGATTGCAAGAAATGAAATTTTAAATTAGAAAACGCGAACGGATATAAAATAAAAATTGTACGAAACGATATAGGAAATTTATAAAATTAAACTGGATTTAAATTCATATAGAGAAAGTAGGGAAAACGAAACAATAGACACAGACAGTTCATCCCTTTCAATATCACTGACTGACAGACTAAAATTAGACAATATTCTAAACATCATGCCAGAAACATCAAGTGCTTCAAATGACCATTTGCAAAATATTCTTGCAAAAATGGAGAGATTCGAAACGAGATTAGTAGCGATGGAACAACCAGTTAGAAGAGAGGAAGGTTTACCCTTAAATGAAAACGAATTAAATAGCGATCACGAAGAATTAGAAGAAGTTACAGAATATGATTTTGGGAAAAGCATAAAATTAGTACCAGAATTTAACGGAAGCGGTTTAGAAAATTTCATTCATCTAATAAGATTATCTAAAAGAAAAACGAAAAGAAATGAAAGATTAACATTACTGCATGCAATAATTGCACAAAAATTAGTAGGAAGAGCAGCAAATACAATTAGAGCAGATGCAGTTAAAACCTTTGCCGATTTTTTTGAGAGATTAAGAATTTTATTTGGAGAAAAAGATAGTTTAGAATCACTTCAAAGGGCTCGCGATTCATGTATAATGGGCAAAAATGAAGGTTTAGAGTCATTCACTTCAAGATTTATGCAGTGTCAGGATAAAATCAGGCAGTCTATAGATAGTATGAATATAACACCTCAAGAAACTTTCGTAAGACAGGAAATAGAAACAAATGCAAGTGTCAGCACATTCTTAAGAAATATACGTGAAGAATTTGAAATTAGAATCCGTCCTCAGAAACCGAAAACGCTGAATGAATGTTTTAATATTGCCTCAGAAATTAACGTGAATTTGAAAGATAAAAGAAGAATTGACAATTTTACCAGAAACCCAAGAAATGAAAACCCAGTACCAACACCAAGATTTAGCAAACCGAGAAATTTAGAAAAATGCAACCATTGTAAAAATTTAGGACATACAGAGGATGTTTGTAGAGGAAAATTAAAAGGTTTACCACCACGTCAAGAAAAAACTCAAAATTTTCAGTCACGACCAATCAACACCAAACCACCAGACCGAGTGCAGCTAAGCGAAGAATTTTCTTTATCGGAGAACCCGCTAAGCACGACTTTCCACCGATACCAAGAGAACGAAGAAGACACGACACACCTATTGTGGCTTTAAAATTTGATAAGTTAGCATCAGGAAAATTTGTAGTTGATACAGGATCAAATATATCAATTATAAAAGAAAGTATGTTAGAAGGGAAAAACTTTAAAAAATACGCGCCTCATAATGTTTTAACAATCGGAAACATTCCCATAATGTTCGAATATTCTATTTGTTTAAAACTTTACGGTAAAGAATCAGTTTTTCAAGTTACAAAAGATGAAAATGCATTTAAAGAAAACGGTTTAATTGGAATGAATTTACTTTACGATCAAAAATTTAAAATTGACTTGGAAAAAGGTATTTTAAATTTAGGGCCTAAAATACTTCATCCGCAATCTAGTGCAGATAAGAGAGATAAAATCTGTTTCATTAATTTTGAAGGAGGATATTCAGCAGTTACAAAATACAATTATGAAGGAAAACCGATTTTACCACCAAATACAGCAAAAATTGAAAGTATGTATGATGCTTATGAAGACTTATGGATAGATTCTATAAATAAATTGAGTGACGAAAAAATTTATCAATTCAACAGTAGTGAAAGAATTAAAGAATTACTATCGAAAACACGACTAGACCACATAAAAGAAGGAAAAGAAGATTTACTAAGAATTATAACAGAATTTCACGACATTTTTCCATTAGGAAACGACCCTTTACCTTTAACTAAATTAACAGAGCATACAATTAGAACGACAGACGATCAACCTGTAAATACAAAACAATATAGATATCCACCTATGTTACAGGAAGAAGTTTACGAACAAATTAAAGAAATGTTAAAGAAAAATATTCTTCGAGAAAGCATGTCTCCTTTCAATTCACCGTTATGGATAGTTCCAAAGAAAAAAGACGCTTCAGGCAAAGTAAAATGGCGAATTGTTATAGATTATCGGAAACTAAATGAAAAAAACTATTTTAGATAAATATCCTTTGCCATGTATTGATGAGATTATTCAACAATTAGGAAATTCTAAATTCTTTTCTTGCTTTGATCTTGCTTCCGGATTTCATCAAATAGGAATGAATCCCAAGGACAAAGAAAAAACAGCTTTTAGCACAAACGAAGGTCATTATGAATATAATAGAATGCCTTTTGGTTTAAAAAATGCCCCTCCAACATTTCAAAGAATGATAAATAATGGATTAAAAGGACTAATAGGTAATGGATGTTTTGCTTATATTGACGATATTATTGTTTACGGAAGAACTTTGGAAGAACATAATAAAAATTTGAAGAATTTGTTTATAAGACTACGACAAGTTGGACTCAAATTACAGCCTGATAAATGCGAATATTTGCGACCAGAATTGGAATATTTAGGTCATGTTATTACAAAAGAAGGTATAAAGCCAAATCCAGATAGAATTGAAAAAGTGAAGAATTATCCAAGACCAAAAACTCAAAAACAGATTAAGCAATTTTTAGGGCTTATTGGTTATTACAGGAAATTTATTAAAAACTTCTCTAAAATAGCAAATCCATTAACTAAACTACTACGAAAGGAAATTACATTTGAGTGGACACAGAAAGAAGAAAACGCATTTTCCGAATTAAGAGATAAATTAATATCAGCACCGATTCTACAATTTCCAGATTGGAATCAAGTTTTCGTTTTAACAACTGATGCATCAAATGAAGGATTAGGAGCAATTTTATCACAAGGACAAATCGGAGAAGATAAACCAATAGCATTTGCTTCAAGAACATTAAATAAAGCTGAAATAAATTACACGACGACTGAAAAAGAATTATTAGCAATTGTATGGGCAGTTAAACATTTTAGACACCATCTTTTTGGACGAAGATTTAAAATTGTAACAGATCACAAACCCTTAGTTTGGTTATTTAATGTAAAAGATCCGACAAGCAGATTAATGAGATGGAGACTAAAATTGGAAGAATATGATTATGAAATTATTTATAAGAAAGGAGTTGCTAACACAAATGCTGACGCCTTATCGCGAATTCCAAGGGTTCAGATGACAACAGATGGTACATATGACACGTTAGAACAGCAGAACGCGCGTACTACAGGTGTAAACGAAGAAAATGATAACATGGAAATAGATACGCAAACAGAAGACGACAATTCAATAGTTGATGACGAAAATAAAAACGAAAATATGGAAATAGATTCACAGACGGAAGAAAGTGATCAATCAATAATTAAAGATGAATTTAAAGTAATAAAGACTATAAAATTGATTACAGGTACTAAAGAAAAACGACAAGGATATGAAAATTATTCTCTTTTGGAACCGATAAGTAATTTGAGAAGTATACTTAAACCTATAAGAGACACAAATTATATTTGGAAAATATTAGTTTATGGAAGGAAAACAATACCAAAAGAAAGAGCTATATACAAAGTAGTAAGAGATTTTAACGAGGAAACAGAAGTACAATGGATAAGAGATATACCTCAAATAGAAAATGATGACGCGAATAAAATACGATTGAAAAGAAATAAAATAGAACAAACCGGACAGTTAATCATAAGACAAGAATTTGGACCGACAAGGATAAAAGAAATTTGGATAACGAACGAAGAAACAGAAGAAGATAACAAAATAAAAATTAGTCCTCAGGTGACAAATGAGCAATTAACAGAATTCTTAGAAAAAGAAACTAGAGAAGAAAGAATAAGAATTATTTACGAAGATATAGATGAAAGCAAAATATCAAGAATTCTTTTTAAAATGTGGAAAGGCGGTGATAAGGAAATATATTTAATAAAGAAACACATTGAAACAAATAGAAGAAAAATTATAGCAGAAGCACATGAAGGAATATTAGGAGGACACTATTCTAAGGATATTACAGTGCAGAAGATAAGAAATATGACAAACTGGCCCAACATTACAAAAGATGTTGAAGACTTTATCAAAACATGTGATCTATGTCAACGATTTAAACAAAATGAAAGAAAGCAGGAATATTATGAAGAATCAGATATACCAGAAGGACCAAATGATAAAATATCAATAGATCTAGTGGGACCATTAAATGAAACTACGAGCGGAAATAAATACATTTTGGTGATTCAAGATTTTTTGACTAGATATGTGCATTTGGAATCATTGAAGGACAAATCAGCAACTTTAGTCATAGAGGCTATGTGGAAAGGATATTTAAAAACGAACGGAAAACCCTTAGAAATACTTACTGATAATGGAAAAGAATTTATTAATAACGAATTCTCAGATTTAATGACCGAATTAAAAATAAAACATGTAAAAACTTCAGTTTATCACCCACAAAGTAATGGAAAGAATGAAAGATCACACAAGAAGATTAACGAATATTTAAGTATTTATGCGCAAAAAGATGAATGGGATAAAGAGTTACCCAAAGCAATGTTAACATACAATATGACAATAAACAGAATTACAGGATTTTCTCCGTTTGAACTACAGAATGGCAGAAAAGCAAGAGAAGCATTTGAAACAGCAAACAAAATAACGAACCTCGTAAAGAAAAACGAATTAAAACAATTAGAACATGAAAACAAATTACATGTTGCAAGAAGAAAAATCAATGAATCTCAAAGAAAACAAATTCTGACTGATAAAAAGACAATTGCAGTTGGGGAACAAATATTGATAAGAAATCATATGAGAAAAAAGGGAGACCCCTTGTGGTTAGGACCACATGTAGTTTTGCATAAAATTGGGAATACATACACGATAGAAAATAATAGAAAGGTACATAGAGAAGATATTAAGAAATATTTTGTTTTAGATAGTGAAGAAGACGATTTGGATGACGACAACAATGGCAATTCTGATGAAGATTTTGATAATGAACCTCGTGCTGGTTGTAGCAGAAACTGATTATAATATAACGGAATTAAAAGGCAATATATATAAGGAAGAAATAGGAAAAGCGTACTTATATTCAGAGGAATGGAAATTGATGATTATGATAAATGTTACGAGAACTGAAGATAGAATAGTTGTTATTCAAAAAATATTAACACAGGTTAGTCATCTATGCATAACTAAATGTCAAGAAAATTACGAAATTAAAACTATCGCTTCTAGATTTAGTCGTTTAAGGGAAAAAGAATCACTATTATATAACATAATGGGTAAACAAAGAGTTAAAAGAGGACTTTTAAATATAATAGGAGACGCATCAAAAATATTATTTGGGACATTAAGCGATTCAGATTTAAATATAATTAATAAAGAATTTGATCAATTATATAATGATAATAAGGTTTTAAATGAAGCAATAAAAAACAATACTAAAGTAATAAAAATGATCTTAGATTCGTCATCTCAAGATTATAAGTTCTTAGAAAATAAACTTGTAGCAGACTACGATATGTTCAACCAAATGAAAGCAGAAATAAATAATAACAAAAAGAGCTTGTTTATACAACAAAAATTATTGATAGTCGAAACTTTAATAGAAGAAATGAACGATGACATAGATTTAGCAATAAGTTCAATTAATCTAGGGAAACATGGTATTATAAATCCTCAAATTCTAACGCCTAAAATGTTGCATGAAACTATTGATGGATTTGAAAAGGAATTTAGAACTAAATATCACATCGAAAGCGATGAGAGAAACTATCAACATATTATAGACATTAGTGATATCACTACAATTATTAAAAATCATCACTTAGTATACATAATTAAAATTCCGATTTTAGATGAAGAGGAAATGACAATAGTAAGAAATTTACCAATTCCAGAACGAATAATTAATGGTCAAGCTATGGTGTTTTTACCAAACCACGAATATATTTTACAAACGAAAACTGAATACGTACCGATTGACAAGACAGATTTAGAAAAATGTAGTACTATAGAAGACTATAAAATTTGTAAGAGAAATCAACCAAATTATTTAACGTATCAAACAGAAAATTGTGACGCGGATTTAATAAAAATGTCTAATAAGAATTGTCTAAAATCTCCATTACTACTCAGCGATGAAACGTTTATGAAAACAGAAATAGGTTATATATGTATATTTGTAAAAGAGACAGTTATAGATATAGTGTGCGAAAATAATAATTATAATGGTAAAAAATTGGGTACTTTTCTAATAACAGGGAATAGATGTAAGCTATATACAAATGAAATAAAACTAGATCTTAATAAATCGATAAGAAATATAACTAAATATTTCGAGGACACAATCACAATAGAATTAGATTTTGAGAAAGATGACTTAAAATTAATTAACGATAAATTACCAAAATTACCAAGATTTCTTAATTTAGATAGAATAAAAGAAGCGAAAATTAGTATGGAAGATACTGAAACGATGTTAGATAAAATAAAAACACATGAAAGATTTAAGAGTTGGACAGAAAAGTCTTTGACGTATTTAGAGTATATAGGATATGCAAGTATTGTAATTATAATCTTCTATATATTGTTTAAAACGGGAATTATACAGTGTATTTTAAATTTGATAAGATATTGTATTGGGAATTGTTACACAAATTGTAGTTTTAATAATACAGGTCCAACTCAGCATGTAGCTATTGAGAAAAATCTGCAAGGATTAAATTTTGAATTATATTCGAAACCTCCTAGAAGGAAACCTGCATCGAATTTTTAAATAAAAGTTAATTTAAAAATCATCGACAATTTAAAGGGGGGAGGTGTCGACAGTATGAAGTATGAGTGTGTATTGTAAAGAGTGGGGACGAGTTCACAGTCCTTTAAAACTAAAGCATAAGCAGGTGTGGTCAGATTAATTAGTCGCTACTCAAAGTGATAGCACGTTTGTCTTCCAATAAGGCTCAGTGAAGAATTGGAAGGATTGATTATCTCCAAGTTTTGTACTTTTACTTGTTAAATAAATAAAGTAGAGTTGGCTCTCAGTTGAGTAACCAACTCACCAAAAATAATAATATTAGTTGTTTCTTACGGCGACAACATTTATATTAAAAAGTAGCTACAGAATGTGTCACATCAATTTGACAAAAAATTAAAAAATTTGCATTTTTTTGATTTTTTGAATTTTGTGAAAAAAGCTATTACTTTCGTTCAGCTTAATATTTTTCAATCGGATATGGCTATAAATTTAAGTTAGACTAAGATCAAAGAGATTGTAAAGTTTCGTTTTAATCGGTCAAGTAGTCTTTGTGTTTATCCCGGACAAAATATCGCGGACAGACATACATACATACATACATACATACATACATACATACATACATACATAATTTTTTTTATTGGCATTTTTGGAATTCTTACTACTCAAATAGAAAAACTAAAAATGAATTTTCAAATTCTATGCAATGTACAGACAAAAGTCTGATCTTATTTATAAAGATTATTATCCGAATTTTTAAATAATGGAATTTTTTCGATGAATTTTAATAAAATTTTTAAGAATCATTAAATTGTTCGAGGAATTCGATTAAAATTTATTAAAAATAATTAAAATTCTACGTTGAGTTTTATTTTACATGAAACTCATTGAATTTCTATTAGAATTTTATTATTTATGAAAATAATTGAATTATTGTGAAGAAATTTATAAAAAAAAACTTTTTTTCATACAATTTTAATAAAATTCCTCGAAAAATGTAATTATTCTTAAAAAAGTTATTAAAATTCGTCGAAAGAATCCAATTATTTAAAAATGAATTTTGGCTAAAATTTTAGATAATAATTGAATTATAATTCACGCGTTATAGCGTGAATTTTTAAGAAATAATTGGATTTTGAAAAGATTTCAAATAAAAATCTTTCAAAATTTTAATTTTTTATACTTTTAACTAACAATTCTGTAGAATTAATTTTTTAAAAAAGTTTAATTAAATTTTTTTAAAAATTATTTGAAGTTTTTATTTTTAAATATATATTTAATTGAAGAATTTCCGAATAATCAAAATAAATAGAAATAAAACTAATTGATTTAAAGAAGAAATTTAGTTAAAAATTGTAGGTAAAAAATAATAATTGAATTGAAATGATGAAAATAATTTTGAATAAGTTACAGTAACAATATTCTTATAAGTTGTTGAATTTTAAAAATGTTTGAATTTTAAATTTTCAAAAATCTTAATTTCTATGAAAAAATAATAATGATTAAATATTTATTTAAAAAAGAAGTTATTGATGTTTTCGAATAATTTTGCAATAATAGAGAAATAATTAATAATTTAATTTTTTGTGTCAACTCTGATTAGGAAATAGACAGAGAGTTTTATAAATTATAATAAATACTAAAAAAAAAGTATTAAACTTATAAAATTGATAAAAAATCCTCGTTTTTGGTGTTCAGCACCTTTTTAAAAATATCCAAAAAATAAAAATACATAAAGTCATAGAAATACGTCTCAAATTTTTGTGACAAATAAAATCGCCAAAAAAGCAATAATTTTTGTGTTACTGTCCCTCAGTTTCCTTTAGTGTGGAAATTTTCATTTTACTGTTTAAATCTAAAATTTTTGTAGACTGTTTACTTTCTGCTTTCGCTTGGAGAATTTTTTTTTTTTTTTTTTTTGACGCTTTACGTCGACTCTAAATTTAGAGACCTGATTGAAGTAAAATTAAAAGAGTGACATAAATGCTCGGAAATGATTTATTTAAATATTTAATAATCGTCACGGTGTTATGTTTTTGCCATATTTTAATGAAAAGTTGAAAATTGCGTCATTTTTTAAAGAGAAATGTAAACGAGAATGGAAATTATATCGAATATCGTTACCTCTGGGCGATACCTCATTTGATACGTGACACTCGTGAGCCTCGAGAGAGAGCCTTTTGCATAGGTTATATTGGGCGTCGCGACGCTCGCTTCGTGTGCGAATACACTATATATATGTATGTACACAGAACACGTAAAATCTAAGATATCGTTATCGATTCAAGTGTCGATAGTGTAGTAAACCAGGCTTCAAAACGTCCAGATATTTTTCTTTAGTCTAGACATGGCTAAAAATTTGTCCTCCATTTTCAAATATTTCAGTCTTTGCAAAGAACCCTCATAATCGAATCTTTATTCACATTTTTCCTTCATCGAACAGAAATAATATTTCACTAAAATTCCCTTTTCATATTTCAAATTTTAAAAAGTGGCAAAATTATATTAACATTATTTTTAAAAAAGGTATTTTTAAAAATTTATTTCTGAATTATTCTTAGTTCTCTTTTATTAATTAAGAAGTCTAGTATAGTCAATTCGTATTCGGTTTAATTAGAACCAATTTAATGCAGGAAAGCTCTTCTGGAAGAAAATGTTTCTTTAATTCAATTGTGTCATTTGACCCAGAAAGTTTTTCGGGAAAAAGAAGAAAAAGAACCGCCCTTTTTTAGGTCTTTAACGACAGACGCTAAGGGACCAAATCGAGTGTCATTTGTTCATGGATAAACGATATAAATTGAAACGTATTTCACTTGCATGTAGAAAATTGTAGATGCACTGTGCGAATTCGAATCATTAAATTGAAATGACATTTTGCTCCTGGGATTTCTTATCTTTATGTTATTATAACGGGAGTTCCATTTCTCGACATTATATATTTCATCGACCTGCACGTTGTCGTGTGCATTTATTTCATTGGAAATTTGTAGGAATTTTTCTCCAGAAAGGAAGAAAAAAATGTTCGATATCAATTTTTTACCAGTTGAAATTTATGAGGGCTACTTTGCCGAGAAATAAAGTTTTCTTTTTATAAGACACCGCGAATGCGAAATCTTTTATAGATTTTTAAATCTATTATTTAGTTTTTTTTTAAATATTATTTAGTTTCTAAACTATTTTTCAGTTTTTAAAGCATTATTTAGTATTTAAACTATTGTTCAGTTTTTTGACTATTGTTCAGTCTTTTAACTATTGTTTAGTTTTTTAAAGTATTATTTAGTTTTTTGAAACTAGTTTTTAACCCTCCATTGACACACTGAATCATTTTAAACCATTTGAAAAAACAATTTTTTTATCTAATTTTTTATTATTGATAGAAAAGTTTTTTAATTAAATAGAATTTTTCGTTTTATTCTATTAAAAATTAAGTTTAAATTAATTTTTTTAATTAAATAATACGAATGTAGCTTATTCTATACATTTCTATATACATCACAAGTTTATTAACTAATTTTAAAAGTAATTTATTACAAAACTTATTCTCTAAATCTAAATTAGTAAAAATTTGAAATATCTAAGACAAAAGTGATATTTAAGAAATTTGTAAAAATGTGAATTTTCGATCATTTTTCTCCTAACGTAATTAATAAATAGAGCTGATAATTTGTAAGGAAGTCTAAATAAAATGGAATGTGAAAAGGCAAAAGTTTTAATATTTTTAAAATTAATTATTATAAAACACTTTAAAATTACCAGTTGAGGCGGTCACTCCAAGCCTCTCTTTTTTTTACAAATTTCGAAGTGTTTTATAATAATTCATTTAAAATTTTTTTAAACTTTTGCACATCACTGCCCTTCTCCGTTATTCTTACACAATTTCAGTTCAATTTATTTTATATTAAGAGAAAAATGGCCGAAAAATAGTATTGGTAATGTAACGTTCAGTCACATGCTGTTAATAAAAATTATTAGATATTCTACAATAATTTATAAAAAACTATTTTTATGCTTTAGAATATTAAATTAATCTTACAAATTAAATTATGATATTTGATTAAAAACAATTTTATTGAATTAATTTTTGATATCATTTAATCATCAAAATTTTAAATTAGAATTTTATTAATTTGTTTTCATTCTTTATTTATTTGATAATTAATTCTTATATTTAAAGTATTTTCTTTCCTTTTTGTTTCAGGTGAGTTAAACAACCTATTTGTCCTGTCGAGTTTATTTTGTAAGTAAATATGTATTGAAGTATGCATTCTAAATCAATTTTTTACGAAATTCGCTAGAATCATGTCTCATGGGTATTTTTACTATCGCTGATTACAAATTTGGTATCAATAGAGGTAAAAAAACTACTATTATTCAGAATTTAAAAAATTTTTTAAATTATAAATAAAAAACAGTTTTAATATAATTAAAACAAGAATAAGAATTTACATAAAAAATCTAGTAGTATCAAAATATAGTCATAACTGATCAGGATTTAGAAAAAAAGTTTGCAAATTAAATCAAACGATGTTGATCATTTGAATTCATTTTAAGAAAACTTATCAGACATGTTGGATCCGCTCATTGAATTCAAAAATTTTAATATAAAATTCGTAATCAGCAATCATAAAAATCGTCTTGAGACAAGACTCAAGCAAATTAGATGTTTTTTGTAAAAATTGGTCGCAATTCCGATGAACTTTCTAAAAATTGGTAACACGGCGATTTTTCGGGTCACTGATTATTCCATTGTCAGATTTTAAAATTCAACAGGGCGGATCCAATATGGCGGACGAAATTTAAAATTCATCAGATTCGTTTGAAACTTGATTCGCTTGATTTATTTTTTTAAAAAAGTGTAATAAAATTCGTTCTGTAATAATTAAATTATTTTAATTAATAATCAAATTCAGAATTGTTAGTTAAAAGTACCTATAAAAAATTAAATTTTTCAAAGATTTTTATTTGAAACCTTTTTAAAATTCAATTATTTCTAAAAATTCATGCTATAATGCATTTAATATTCAATTATTATACAAATTTTTAAATAATTAAATTTTTTCGACGAATTTTAAAAAAACTTTTAAGAATCATTACATTTTTCGACGAATTCGATTAAAATTGTATAATAAAAAAAAAATAATTGAAATTCTGCCATGAGTTTTATTATGTATTTATGAAAATAATTGAATTCCTATAAAAAATTGTATTATGGGAATAATTTAGTATTCTATCAAAATTTTTTTTAAATATATATTGAATTCTTTTGAAAATTTTTATTTAATTTGTAGGTATTGAAAATTATTGAATTGAGGAAAATGTTCCAAAATAATTGAATTTTGGAGAAGAATTTAATTATTTTTAAAGATAATTGAAATCTTGAAGACAATGTTTTTAAAGTTTTAAATATAATTGAATTTATGCCAAGAATTTTATTACTTTTGAAAATAATTGAATGTCTGCATCATTTGTAACTTCTCCAAAATTCAATTTTTTTAGTGTTTTTAACTAAATTTGTTTATAAATCCATTATTCTTAATAACGGATAATAATAATAATAATAATAATAATAATAATAATAAAATATGAATTCCTATGGAATAATAATAATAATGATTAAATATTTAATAAATTAATATTTTCTATTTTTGGAAGACGTATATAAAAAGTTAAAGAAAAAACACTCTTTTACTTTTTTATAAATTCGAATAATTTTACAGTTAAAGAAATTCGTAAATAAATGTAATAGAACATTTTTTTGATTAGCTTATCATTTTGAGAGTGAATCAGAATATTCTTTAGGTTCAGGGAAAAAGTCAAAATTTTGTCTGTAAATCAGGGAAAAAGAAAATTAAATTTTTGTGGCAACCCTCTAAATTAAAATATTAAATAATAATAAATTCAAAAATCACCTAATCACCATTTTTTATTACTATAAAAATTTCGTTGATAAATTTAACATTATCAAATCCAATCCCCAAAATGTTTCGTATTCTATGTTGGATTGTCATAAATATAGTGTTAGGATTTCTTTTTAATGTGGTAAAAGAGAATGGATCCTAGAAAGAATAGAGAGAAAAAAAAGGAAATACCATCACAGATATAAGGTACACGTGTGCCTTGATTTATACCTTTTATTGCAAATCAATGAATTCTCAACTCAGCTACCTCGCCTTGAATTCAATTTCCACTTTGAAATTCCGTCGTTTCTTAAAGTCTCTCATACAACATTTAAAGATGTTCTCGAAATTGTTTCTCACAGGGAACATTATAAAAAAATCAAAAGATGAAATTGAAAACTCAATAGTAGATAAAAGGTATTTGTGTATTATTTTCTATTTGCAATTGTATATATAGTTGAGAGTTAGGGGGCAAAAAAAAGTTGACGATAAAAAAAAGAATTTGAAATACATTTTTTTATACTATTTTCAAATCGTTGCTTCGATTTGGTAAAAAGAGATTTTTTTATCGCGCTTTTCTATTTCGACAATAACGCATATATATAACGAATAAATCCATCTTTGACAAATTTCCGTTTTACGGATCAATAATTTCACGACGAATCGCTTTTGAATATTTGTAAAATATTATTTACAGTTTTCACTTTTCTAGTGCTTTATCAGTAAAAAACAACTGATTGGCTATTATGCATGGTACATTAAACATTTTGCTTCATCGAACCAGACCCAAGAAATCGAGTGGAATTTATTTCTTTCTAGTGAATATGAGTTAGAAAATATTTTGTGCAACACCTGTAAGGAAAGTAATACTTTGCATGCCTGTAAAGTAGGCGCAAAACAGTACTTTGCTGCACTAGTGCGGCAAAGTTCTTAAACTTTTGGGTTTTTTTTGGTGATATACATATAGGTATTTGTTTTCTATTTGTAGAATACCTGTTTTCTACAGTAATATACGCGTAGAAAACCACGTATATTACGTGCGGTATCATACGTTCCAAACCCTGCTAAACAGTACGTATGTTGGCGTCAACTTGCGTTTCCAAACAGCTCTTTTTATCAAAACCAAAAGGTGTTGCACAAAGTACTGTGTGCAACACGTACGAAAGAAGATTTTCCAACTTCGTGCAAATTGCTGCCCTCGCTTCGCCCGGGACAGCAAACTTTGCACTCGTCGGAAAACAGCTTCTTTCTGTACTTGTTGCACAATATACTATTTCTGATAGGTATGCTGAAAATTTCAGTTTTTTTCTCCCTTTTTTCTGTATATATTCACATAGTGTCCGAAAATGATTTCATCTGATTTTTGGACGCTCGAACGTAAAAACAAAAGCAGGGTTGCCACAAAAATTGAATTTTGTTTTTCCCTTACTTTTCCCTGATTTCCAGACAAAATTTTGACTTTTTTCCTGACCCTAAAGAATATTCTGATTCACTCCAAAAATTATTAGATACTCAAACAAATGTTCTATTATATTTATTTATGAATTTCTTTAATTGAAAAATTATTCGAAAACATCAATAACTTCTTTTTATAAATATTTAATCATTGTTATTTTTCCATAGGAATTAAAATTTTTTAAATTTCTAATTCAAGCCTTATAAAATTCAATAACTGATAAGAATATATTATCATAAAACATGAAGAAAGTGATCACTTTCTTCACGTTTTATAATATTAAAAGGTGACCGAGTGATAAAATCGTTATTTTATGTTAAGAATATTGTTACTGTAACTTCTTCAAAATTATTTTCATCATTTTAATTTAATTATTTTCTACAATTTTTAAATGAAATTCTTCTTTAAATCAATTATTTTTATTAATTTTTGAAAAAGTTCTTCTTTGAGAACTTAAAAATCCATTTGTTTACAATTTAATTTTACGTGAAATTTCAATTATTCAGAAGTTCTTCAATTGAATATATATTAGAAAATAAAAACTTCAAATAAAAAATAAATATAAAATTCAACAAAAAAATTCAATTAAACTTTTTCAAAAATATTAATTCTACTGAATTGCCAGTTAAAAGTATGAAAAATTCAAATTTTCGAAGATTTTAATTTGAAACCTTTTCAAAATTCACTTATTTCTAAAAATCCATGCTATAATGAATATGCAATTGTTATCTAAAATTTTTAATGAAATTCATTTTTAAATCAATTTTTATTAGAAAATTCTACGAGAATTCAATTATTAGAGAAAGGTAGATTATGCGATTGCATAATTGCATAATTTTTTAAAATCAAATAGAAACATTATAATATTATGTTAATTCATGTTTTAAACCTTTTACCACATGTTTCTAGAGCGCATAATATTGCATAATTTTTTACTCACTGCATAATTGTACTCTTTTTGCATAATGATCGCATAATAGGCTCAAAATTTTCAAAATAGTGCTTTTCTTAACTAAAAACCATGAACATTTTTTTCAGTTTCTTTATTTTTAAAATATTTTTTTAAATTAAATAATAAATAAGTTTTTAAACTGTTAACTAACTTGTTAAATGTTATTGAAAAATTAAATAAATCTTAAATTTTAAAAAGCAGTAAGTGCTATATATGATGAGTAAAATCGTTTCCGGTCATTTTCCCGAATGTCTAATTTATCAAATATCTAAAATCTCGAATACATTTATACAAAATTTTGTATGAAGATGTTTCCGTTGTTAAAATTTTTTTCGGAATCTTAAAGAAACCACAGCAAAGATTTGTTTAGTGTTTGCCTCATTCAATTTCGTTTGGTTGTTCAAAAGTTATTTAATTATTATTTAATACCTGTTTTGTTTATAAAAATTTGTATAAACATAATATAAACAATTGTTTCGTTTTTTTTTGCTGAATTAAGTGTGGTGGAAACATTTCTTTTTATGTGTAGATTAAAATTCCTGAATTTTATTGCAATTGGTTTACTTACTCCGAGAAAACTAAATTCTTACTTGGAGTTGCACATATATCCATTTCATAATAAAAAACAAAGAAATTTTTGGGTACATAAATCTTCGGGAAATTAGATTCGGGAAAAAGGTATTTGTAATTTTAGACATTCGGGATAGGGCCTTTCGGGAAGTTGGTTTCAAAAAATAACCAGTAACCGTTTCAAATCAAAAAAAAATTTTCAAATGCAACATAATTTTGTAAAATGAACATTTTTTAGCGCATAATTGAAGCAGAATTCTTTTTAATTGCATAATTCTGCATAATCATGCTCATTTTAGCGCATAATTAACGCAGAATTCATTTTTTTAGTCTCATAATTCCACATAATTGTACACAATTTAAGCGCATAATTCCGCATAATTGTGCACAATTTTAGCGCATAATTAGAGGGACTCAAAATGCATAATCTACCTTTCTCTATCAATTATTTAAAAACAAAAAGAAATAATTTATTGAATAATTGAATGTTTCTAAAAATTGAATTCTCGTACAGAATTTTATCAACAAATTTTTAAATAATTGAATACTTTCGACGAATTTTAATAAAATTTACATTTTTCGAGGAATTTGAGTAAAATTGTATTAAAAATAATTGAAATTCTGATGAGTTTTATTAATTTTGAAAAAAATTGAATTATTGCAAACAATTTTATAAAAACGTTTCAAACAATTAAGGAGCTGGATTCTAGAACCGGCTCTTCGCTCGGAATGCACGCGCTAATATCAGTCGGGTAGCAGAGAGGCCCAGAGGCGCTCACTGACACCCGACTGGTATTAGCGCTTACGGTCCGAGCGAAGAGCCGGTTTTAAAATCCAGCTCCTCAATTGTTGGTTCTTTAATTTTTTAAAAAAAATTTATGCAATTATTTTTTTAATAATTGAATTCCTGTGAAATTTTCATTTATGTTAGAAAATAATTGAATATTTGTGTAGAACTTTGTCAAAATTGTTTTTAAATAAATTGAATTCTTTTGGAAGATATTATTAAAATAGATATACAATTTATTGAATTAAGAAAATTTTTTGAAAATAATTGAATTTTTCAACGAGTTTTATTAAAATTTTTGAAAATAATTAAATTTTATTACATTTGAAAATAATTGAATTCTAGTGATGAATACTATTATTTATGACAATAGGTGAATTTTGCAATGAATTTTATTAAAATTACTGAAAATAATTGAATTTTATCGATGAAATTTGCTATTCATTTATAAAGATAATTGAAACGTTGACAACAATTTTTTTTAGATTTTTTGAAAATAATTGAATTTTTTCAAAGAATTTTATTAATTTTTAAAACAATTGAATTCTTGTAATAAATATTGTTATTTATCAAAACAATTGAATTTTGCAATGAATTTTATTAAAATAGGGCGTTGTCGGCAGTGGCGAGACAGCGGGTATAGCGAGACACTGCGATATTTCAAACAGCTGAGTTGACAGTGTTGCTTTTTTTGGTGTAAAAGTAAAGTTTTATTCTGTTGAAGCTTTTTTATATGATACACACTTTCTGGATGTAAAATCTGTCACTATAATGCTGTCAATAGTTTTAAGCAAGTTTTAAAGTTTTATTCTTCGTATGAAAAAGTGTTTATAAAATTAAACTTTTCAAATTTTGGTTAGAGGCAAATATTTTAAGTTATCAGTATGTAAGATTCCTTCAAAATTCCTAGAACATTATGCATAATAGTCCGATAGACACAATTGTAGATCGTTATTACCGTAAATCACTGTTTCGGCAATGGCGAGACACTTATTGTCGGCAGTGTCCGGACACTGCTTGTTTAAATCTAATAAAATAGTACATTTCTAAATGACTTCGGTATTATTTTTTTTAAGTTTTGTCGGCAATATTTTGCATAACAATAACCTAATCTTAAAGTTGCGTATGTATTTTCAAATAATCCGTAATAATAAAAATAATAATCTTAACTCTTTTTTTAGATGTAAAAAACGCAATCAATTTAAAAGGGACACAAAGGAACCCAAATGCTTTGAAATTGAAAGCCGTAAAAGACATTGTAATTGAAAAATTTGCGATTTAAAGTAATGTCTCGCCACTACCGACGTTTTTGAATGTCGGTAGTCGCGGGACATTTTTGAAATTCGGTAATAACTTTTTTTTTTGAAGACATATGCTATCTATATTATGTAAATTTATAAAAGATAGTCTCACTAGTCTGTCTGCACAAAAGCAGACCAAATATTCATGAAAATATGAGTCCTACACAAAAAAACAAAGCGTGTCTCGCCACTACCGACTCTCCCCTACCTGATAATAATTGAATTTTGTCAATGAATTTTACTATTCGTTTATAAATATAATTGAAATGTTGACAATTTTTTTTAGATTTTTTAAAAATAATTGAATTTTTGCGAAGTATTTTATTAATTTTTAAAATAATTGAATTCTTGTGATGAATATTGTTATTTATGAAAATAATTTAATTCTACAATGAATTTTATAAAAATTCTTGAATATCTATAATTGAATTTTGGCGAAGAATTTTGCTATTTATAAAGATAATTGAAATGTTGACGAGAATTTTTTTTTAATTTTTGAAAATAATTGAATTTCTAGAGAGAATTTTAATAATTATTAAGATAGTTGAATTCTTTAAAAGAATTGCGTTAAAATTTTTAAAATTAAGATTAATTTAAACAGAATTGAAATTAAAAATTTTCAAAAAAATACTTCATTAAATGATTTATAAGTAATAACTTTATGGCAGTTCTGCAATAGAATTAAGTTATTTAAAAGGGAACACCTAATGTGAGCGCCTAAAAAAACGGTGATTTTTAGGAATTTTTTTTGAAGAATGTATTGCGTCAAATGTTTTCAATTTTTTTTACCTTTATTTGTCTATAAATCAGTTATTAATTTTTTATTTTTGTAAAGAAAAATACATATTTTTTTAAAAGTTATGTCCCATCTCGCAAGTGTAAAAAAAAAAGTTGTCCCACTGCTGCAGTGATTGCGGCCTTCTGAGTGACTGAAATCAAAAAAACCAAAAAGATTATTAAACTAGAAGACATTTGCCGTACTATGACCCTCGGATGGAAAAAAATATTGAATTTCAAAAAAATGGCGGAGTTTTGAAAAAAAATTATAAATTTCGACAAAAAAATTCGATAGTTTTTGGCATCCCAAAATTTTATTTTTCATCCAAAAAAAAACTGGAGCCTCATAGTATGGCAAATATCTTCTAGTTTAATAATCTTTTAGGTTTTTTTTATTTCAGTCACTCAGAAGGCCGCAATAACTGCAGCAGTGGAGAAACTGGTTTTTTTTTATATAGCGAATAACTCTTTAACCCTTTGCGGCATAGTGGTAACCCAGATTACCACCTTTTATATTGTGAAAATATCTGTTTATACACAGTCTTTTTTAAGTAAAATCCAAAAATCTTTGTATATTAATAATCAAAACATTGTTAAATGTCGAAAAATTGATAGCGAATGAGGTTACGTGAAATTATAAACAACTATAAATAAATAAATTAAAGAACAAAAAATTTTTTTTTTTAAATTCAATCGAAATTGATTGAAAGTCTTCACTCGGGGGTTTTTGGGGTCGCTGATTACGAATCTGAAGTCCGTTTTTCAAAATTCAAGATGGCGGATCCAATATGGCGCACGAATTTTTTTAGAATTGATCGAAATCGCTTGAAAGTCGTTACTCGGGAGTTTTCGGGGTCGCTGTTCACGAATCTGAAATCCGTTTTCCAAAATTCAAAATGGCGGATCCAATATGGCAGACATATTTTTTAAAAAGTGATTTGATTTGCTTGAAAATAGTTACTTGGGGGTTTTCGGGGTCGCTGATCAAGAATCTGAAGTCCGTTCTTAAAAATTCAAGATGGCAGATCTAATATGACAGACGAATTTTTTTTAGAATTGATCGAAACTTTATAATAATTTAATTGAGCTGTTTATTTCCTAATAAAATTAACTAATTAATTAAATTCAGCGGATTTTAATTGCTATTATAAAGTTTTGATGTGTCTTGCTTTGAACAATTGAATTTTATTTTAAGCAGTGGTAAGGAGCGAAGCAATTCGCTTTCAGTAAAATTCATTTGCTTTAGTTCAGTTAGTATTTTAGTTTCTTTGAACTCTCAACAGTGTTTTGTTTATTGTTTGTTATAATCAACCTAAATATGCATTCAGTCAAATATTGATGATTTATAACTTGTCTTTTTTGCGCTCTTTATTTGTTTCATCAAACTATGTATAGTATTTTGTGTATTGTTTGTTACCATCACCGTAGGTATGCGGTCAATCAAATAATGCTAAATTAGAACTTGTCTTTTTTACGCTACGTTTAGTAGATGAATTGGTAGGACACAAACTACCAAGTTCAACTGGGAAGAAACGTAAATTAAGTACAATCTCTTCTTACAAACCAAAAGTGTCAGAGGAAAAAAGAAAAAGTCAATCAGCTCATATGCCTAAAATTATTGCTTCACCTAGACGCTGCGCTCATTGCAGTACTAAAGTCGACCAAAAGCGAACATCATGGATGTGTAAAACTTGCAATGTACCACTCTGCCTGTTTCCCACAAGAAATTGCTTCGCTGCTTACCACTGCTGAAAAAAAATTCACTTGTTCAAAGCAAGAGACAGCAAAACTTTATAATAGCAATTAAAATCCGCTAATTTTAATTAATTAGTTAATTTTATTAGGAAATAAACAGCTTAATTTGATTATTATAAAGTTTTGAACAGTATTTACCAAACTGCCCTTTTCAGGGCTAAACGATGTACAAATCCTGATCGTGCAACCTCCCCGCGGTGTACATCGGGTAACGAAAATTCCGACGGTACAATTATTCAATAATTTAACGTTTATTTATTGAAAGTAATTTCAGATTCGTAATCAGCGACCCCGAAAACCGCAAGTAACGACTTTCAAGCGATTTCGATCAATTCTAAAAAAATTCGTCCACCATATTGGATCCACCATTTTGAATTTTGGAAAACGGACTTAAGATTCGTAATCAGCGACCCCAAAAACCCTCAAGTAATGATTTTCAAGCGATTTCGATCAATTCTAAAAAATTTCGTCCGCCATATTGAATCCGCCATTTTGAATTTTGAAAAACGGACTTCAGATTCGTGATCAGCGATCCCAAAAACCTCCGAGTAACTATTTTTAAGCGATTTCGATCAATTCTAAAAAATTCGTCCGCCATATTGGATCCGCCATCTTGAATTTTGGAAAACGGATTTCAGATTCGTAAACAGCGACCCCGAAAACCTCCGAGTAACGATTTTAAAGCGATTTCGATCAATTCTAAAAAAATTTGTCCGCCATATTGGATCCGCCATCTTGAATTTTGGAAAACGGACTTCAGATTCGTAATCACCGACCCTGAAAACCCTTATAAGCATTTGTGATTTTTAAATTAATGTTATAATATTATGCATGCCGCAAAGGGTTAAAAAAAAGATATTTTTCTTTGCAAAAATTACAAAATGTTCACTATTTATACAAATATACATATACAAAACTTTAAAAAAAATTAGATGCAATAATTTCCTTGAAAAAAATTCCTAAAAATCGACGTTTTTTTCAGTCACTCACACTAGGTGTGCCCCTTAAAATAAATTATTGTCCAAAAATAGAAAAAATTTAATTAAATTTGAAGAAGTTAACAATTTTCCCAAATCAATCTACACAAATAAATTAAATATCTTAAATAAATCTCGATAAGCTCATGGGCTTCAATGTATCGACAGCACAGCTGCCCTAATACAGAAACCTGCTTAATTTGAAAAATATTTTCGAAATTAATTAATAATTTCAAAATTATCAAAGAACTCAGAAAAAAACGGTAGCATGGTGGGATACGAGCCCACCAGAAAAAATTTAAGACTTTTTTTAGAATTCATGGTAAATTCATGGTTTATGAGACAAATAAAAAGAAACAAAAATTCAGAATTTTCTTATAAATTCTAAAAATTTAATTTTTTTCAGTACTTTTAATAAAAATTCCTGACTTTTCTCTGATTTCTTTGACCTGTGGCATCCCTGAAAAATTAGCTTGATTTTCTCGAGGATTTTTTTGGAATCATGAGGGAAAAATTTGGTGTCATTCAACTTTGAGACTAACATTCAGGGGATGATGTGAATTTGTGACTTGGAAAAAATAGGAAGATATAAAGGGAGATTTTCATTGTCATTTCGTGACAATGGAAATTTATGGAAATGATTATTTTGGTATTAAAAGAATAAGGTTAATGAATCCACCTTTGTTATGTAGAGAAGTTAATTACTTCCGGGAATGTATAATATGAGAGTGTCGAATTTCCTCGCAGTCTGCAGTTGCTAATGTTAGATGCCTTCGCAATGTCTCGGATGTACACATAATGGAAACAGTGGTAAATACCTGTTCTGCTATTGATAGTACGAGGCACTCGGGATTATAAGGACTAACGTAATTTGAGATATTCTCTCTCTCATCTTCAATAAGCATTGTTATTATCCATCAAGGGATTCATATATCCGTATTGTCTTCTTTTCTTATTAAAACGAAATCCACAAATTCTCCATTTTTACGATAATTTTGCCATTGTTCACATTTTCATTGATTTTTATAGCAGACTTGCATGTACGTCCGCATGAAAAGGGACCAGTTTGTCGATTCTATTTTAGGATCTACCAACTAATGGTAGATTTGCAAAGTTTCAATTTTTTTAATTTCTTTTTGATTTTTATTTTAGTAAATAATTTTTGAAAATTTTTATATTAGAAAATATTTTGTTGATTTGAACGTTCTATTTATTTATTTGGTTTATACACCCGTCTTAAGCTTATCTAGCTATACAAGTGTGTTTACATTTTCTCTTACATGATATTTCTTATTATACATTTCCTAATACTAAGTTTTGCGCCTACAGAGCGACTTGAAAATTAGGAGTACTCGCATTTGCCTGGACCACCCGTCTAATGGGTTTTCTCGCCAGAGAAGAGGGAAACTGTAGAAGACCTCTCCGAGTACAACCGATTTATCGACAGCCGAGTTCTAATGGTGTGTACCGGACAATAATCCACGGTGCACATCATTATACCTCGACGTCAAACCTCCCGCTCAGATTGTCTCACGTGCCGGAAAAATACCAAGCCAAATGGGCGCGAACCAAGGGCACTTACCCTTGGTCCTTAAACGACCGCCAAGCGAGGCATTTATCCGACTGAGCTAATCTGTCGGTTTGAACGTTCTAAACTTGCGGTTCATAATTATTTTCAAAAAATCTTACTATGTTTAAATTAATTCGAAAATCGTTCATGTGAAAAGTGTGAAAAATAACAGTAGTGAAAGTTTATAAAAATAATTTTCGACTAATATTTTTAAGGCAATTAAACTTTTGAAATATTATACAATTAAATAGAGTTTAAATTTAAATTAAACTTTTAAATTAAACTATTAAAATTAATTTTTAAAAATTATTTTTAATAAATAATTTTTTAAGCATTTTTTTCATAAAAATTTTGAAATTCTTTCAAAAAAATTGATTATATAATATATTTAAAAAATGTTACTAGTTTTTAGGATTTTTTTTGTTACATTTTATTGACATTAAATTATTTTCAATATTTTCAGTTACCTACATATTTACATAAATTCAAATATCTACACAAAATATTTATTATTAATATTAAAATTCTATAAAAAGTCTATAAAAAGTAAAAAAATAGTCTTTTTATAGTCTATATGGGCGTATTCCTAGCAAAATTTGGAAAATTTTGAGTGGTCTTAGAACTTTTTTGGTTAAAAATTCGCTGAGTTACGGAATTTCAAAGTTTAGAACGCCAAAAACCTCATTTCGAGAAAAACGGAATTAAAGATAGCGATACTAACTAATTGTTGTATTTCTGGTTCTTCTTGGAAGTTATTTAGATAAGAATTGTTTCCAATTCAGGGCACCTTGAAGATAAAAACCAACAGATTTTAAATTTTTAAAACCATCCCCCCCTCTCAATTTTGAAAATACGAAAAATCGACAATACGGGCCCTTTTCGAAAAAGGACAGTTTTTCTATTAAAAAACCATTTTTTTACAAGATAAATGCACTGAAAAAAATAATAGGCAGAATGTGCTTTTTACTAAGGCAATTTTTGCCTAAGTACAAAAGCAATTCACGTAAAGCAATTTTTCCTTTAAAAAAAAGGCAATTTTTGCCTTAGTTTATAAGGTTAAAATCACAAGACAAATTTTTATTTGAATATTTAGAAAATACGATATGAAATAATTATGTTTTACCTTTTTATTAATTATATTTACAATATGAGTGAAAAGGAACATTTATTTTTATTATTATACAAATAATATTTTACTTTAATTAAATATTGAAAATAATAGAACTACTTTATCAATTTCAATCTTTATAACCAAATTGGTCTAGTTTTATGCGTAAACAATTTTATTAAACAAATGAAATTAGTACCTTTAAATATTTCAATAAAATAAGAAAATTTTCTCGATTTCATTTCAGTAATAAATTTCTTCCTTTAGTACCCATTATTTTAATTAATTATAAAATTCGATTTGACATATGTAAACAATTTACTTGATAAATGACAAGAATTTGTTACTTTATTAACTAAGGCAAAAATTGCCTTTTTTTAAAGGAAAAATTTCTTTTCGTAAATTGCTTTTGTACTTAGGCAAAAATTGCCTTAGTAAAAAGCACATTCTGCCTATTATTTTTTTCAGTGTGATTAGGTATAATTTTATTGTGTCATTGGAAGAAAAAGAATAGATATTAAACTTATTTAAAATTTTTTGACAGTCTTTATCACTGATCTCTATATATAACTGGATGGGCGACTGTATCTAAAACTGCAAAATATTAGAAGACCGGAAACGCCACATTTTAGATGCCCACTTTTACACAAATGGCGGAAATTTTTAAATATAAAAGTGAGATTGATATACGTTTTGCTGTATAGAAAAGTACTTAACTGATTAGCAAATTTTTTAAATTTAATAATTAATTAACCGTCAATTACTTTTTTAATTAAATAATTTATTAATCACTTATTTTATTTTAAAAACTGATTAATTAATATAGTAGCAGAACTTTTAGTATTCAAACATTATATAAACTCAAATATTATTGAAATAATATTTTTATTTTTAAATAATAATTGATTAAAAACAATATTTTTTTAATTTGGTAAGGAAACTAAAATTATTTAGCATTACACTAATATTAACAATACGCAAAAGTGTGTAAAATATTCTACGCAAAAAGGAAACAAAATATAACCTAAAAATATACACTTCAATAATATGTATTTACTGTTTAAATATGTACTTTCATGTGAAAAGAAACACCCTTTGCTTCTTGTTTCCACAATATAAACAAATTAACACCTTGTCTGTGTTTTATATCAAAAAAGTTGAATTAAAATTATTAAAGCACTTGAGATGTCAAAACATTGGAAACACACACACTATATCAAAAGCACACTCATACGGCAACTAACACAAACGAAGCCGCTCTACGCTGCTTCTCCGGCATCTAAAATATGACGACGAAGGTTTCAATTATTTTCACACCGGAAGCCACTTTTCTACAGCAATCGCCCATCCAGTTAATATAGAGATCAGTGGTCTTTATTATGAAAAAATTGACGCAATATCCAAATTTTCATTTTGCCAATTACGAAAAAAAGACTAACATCAATATCTCTGGTTCTTCTGGGAAGTTATTCGGATAAGAATTGTTTACAGTCCAGGACACCTTAAAGATGAAAATCAAGAGGTTTTAAATTTTTCCACACCTCCATTTTTAAAATACGGATTACTTTTGCAAATGACCGACAAAATGGGCCCTTTTCATTTTTCTAAAGAACCAATGAAATTAAACAGTTAAATTATCGATAAATTAATGAAAACCGCATGATTCGACTTGTCATAATATGTAGATTGATAATAAAAAATAAAAAAAATTAAGATTTTGCTCCAAAATTACTAAATTGCGATTATCTCGAAAACTAAAACCGACAATATGGGCTCTTTTCATGTGGACGTCCACATATATTCAGAAAATTGAAAAAAAAATAGCTCTGAGAAATTCAATTATTCCAAAAAATTTAAATAAACTTCTTTTAAAAATTCTATTATTTAAAAAAATGTTGATAAAATTTCTTTACGAAAATAAAGAAGTTCATAAAATTGCAATTTTAATAAAATTTTCCTATATTATTCAATTTTTATTAATACAATTCTTCTAAGGAATTCAATTACTTTCATAAATAATAAAATTTTTCTCGAAAATTTAATTGTTTTAAAGAATTTGAATAAAATTCTTCACAAGAAATCAATTACTTTTATAAATAATAATATTTTCCTCCGGAATTCAATTATTTCTACAAATAAAATTCTTTGCAGGAATTTAATTCTATAAAAAAATGTTAATAAAGTTCGTTGCAAGAATTCAATTATTTTAGTAAATAACAAAACTTATCGCAGAATTTCTATTATTTTTTGTACAATTTTAAATAAAATGATAGAAAATTGCATTTAATCTTCAAATTATTTTTAAAATTCGCCGAAAGAATTTTTTCTGGAAATTAGGGAAAAGGCAGGGAAAACAAAATTAAATTTTTGTGGCAACCCTGTTTGAATAATTTAATTTAAAAGTGAGTGAAAGATTAGTGAAACTTTTTCAAAAATGCACATAATATATTTGTAGTAAACAAATATAGTAATTATAGTATACAAATTATAGTAATTTATATAGAATATAAATTTATGGAAATGTATAGAAGATGGAAAAATTGTTATTGTAGTTGTTAATTTTGGAAAATTGGCTTTTCTGTGAAACTTTCCTAATTAGAAAACTCTCGTCTGACAAAAGGGAAGATTCTTGCAAAGATGGCGAGAATGTAAATCAAAAGATGTCGATAGTTAAGTACAAAGTTGGAAGACTTGCAAGATGAACATTTATTGGCATCCTTTCTGGAAGACTGTCAACGGCATATTTTTATGATAACAGGAACTATTACAAAGAGTACTTTCTTCGTTCGTATATCATCCAACTCTGAGAGTAGAACATATCCTCTTTGCTTGGCATCGATTATCGATATAGGACTTGCAAACAAATCACCCTCCTCGGTGCGCCTCAAATTGTTCCATTATATACGGAAATTGTGTCGCGATAATGACAGAGAAAGTCGCCTATAAAATAAGACACGAAATGAGTGCAATGAACACACAGTGTCATTTCCACTTTACCCAATTTGTCAGGGAACTTTAATACCAAAAACACGAACAAATTTCTGCCTCGCAACCTGGAAAACCTGGAAATGTCAGGGAATTTTATAAACCTAATTAAAAAACCTCTAAAAGTAAGGGAATTTTTATCGGAATCCTGGAAAATTATTATTTTCTAAAGTTATTGTGCTTATTCTTGAAATCTAGTTTTTCTTAAATATTCCAAAGTTAATTCCATTTTAAAAGAGTTGCGTTTACAATTTTTATAAATAAATAAACTTCAAAAGGTTGTAATTTGAAATTTTGTAAAATTTAAATTTTAAGTGAATTAATTAAATAATAAAAATTTCACAGGAATTCTATTATTTACAAAAATTTTTTAATTTCTTCGCAACAATTCAATTATTTTCATAAATAATAAAACTTTTCGCAGAATTTCAATTATTTTTAATACAATTTTAATGGAATTTCTCGAAAAATGTAATTATTCTTAAAAATTTTATTAAAATTTATCAAAGAAATTCAATTATTTTAAAAAGCCTTCCTATAATTTATTTATTAGGATTTAAATATTATTGTCAATACATTTTTAATTAAATTTCTTGAAAAAATTAAATTATTTTCAAAAATTTCAATGAAGCTCTTTTTAACAAATCAATTTTTTTCAAAATAATTTTAATAAACTTCGTAGAAATTTAACTAATTTTAATAATTTATCGAAATTCAATTATTTTCAATATCTACTATTTCAATAAAATTTCTCAAAGGATTTAATTAGGTAGGAGAGTGTAGGCTACATTGAACCGGGTTTTTTATAAAGTCCAAGAACTAATTAAATTTGACTAATTTTGATCAGGTTTTTGTATCAAAATTAAACTGAAGTACTCCTTTAGTTAATACACACGTTATAAACACAAATTATTAGGATTAAATAATTAAATTTAATTTTTTTCTAACAAGTTACACGGAAAAAAAAGTACGTGAATTTTTCATTGACTCGGTACTTGACTTTTGGATACGACACAAAATACTAAAAACAGTCTAGTACTTTTGCATGAGAGTTTCAAAAGCAGTCAATGAAAATTTCTAGTACCTTGCTTGAAAATTTCATTGACTTTCAAAAAAAACTGTAAAATAAAAAAATAATTTCCACTTGTTCGCACCGTTTTTCTGAAATTCACTCATTCATTCACATATTTGGATAATTAATCACACAAACAAAGAACAATTATTGTATCACTTTTCGACGTTCGTCAACACTTATGAACTAACCTATAACACACACATATATTCGCGTATAACTTAAAAATGAACACACACTTAACACTGAAAAGTACGTATCGAATTGTTCTTATATACCACATGGTGAAATTTTTCACGACTTCTGAGACATGCTATTTCACTGAAAACTGAGACTTACATAACATTCTGTTTTGTGAGAAACACAAAACAAAAAATATTTTTTTGAAAGTCAATTCTTGAAGACAAATATATATTAACACTATTTGTTTTTCATAAAATAATAGTATATTCACATCTGAAATTAACACAAACGGAAACAGACGATCAGCTGGCATTTACCTTGGGTAGAAACGCGCAACGCACACTGCGCATGCTCTACAGAATTTTCAAGCGCAGTCAACTAATCTTTCACGTACTTTATAAAACTGAACAAATGACTTTTCGTTAAAATTTAAGAAACACTGTTGCCCATACTAGTACTAGAATAATTCTAGGACTTTCTTATATTTTCTAATAAAAAGTATATAGAACAGCCTTGTATTTTGTGTCCTATCCAAAAGTCAAGCACTTTCAAGGAAGGATTCACGTACTTTTTTTTTCCGTGTACACTTTCTTATTTTTAAGGATCTGTGTCTACATACAACCACCTCTAATAAAATACTACAATTTACTTCAAAAATAATATTTCCACTTACACATTGTAAAAAATCTTATTTTTTACTAAAAAAAAATAGAAAATTATTGTTTAATAGTTATTATTTGTTAATATAGGAGATTAATATATTTCGTTGTCAGGTTAGGTAGCAAAAGTGACAGATTAAGTTTATCACGTTGACAATTGTGATGAAAGCATGTCTTCCAGTATTTTTCTTACTAATTAGTAGAGCAGACAACCTTACAACTCTTAAAATTGAAAATTCTTTGCTTTTTCGGGTGGTTCAATGATGCCGCACTCACTGTATTCACATGACATTCACAACAAAAATTGTTTATAATAAATTCATGTAAGAGTTAAAATTCTTTATCACATCGGAATATTGAAGTTGACACCCAAAGCGAAATAAATCACAAGTTTACTAATTTTTAAAACTTCCTATTTCAAAAAAAACTTGAATATATTTCCACAAAATTTTTTGTTTTGTACGTGAAAAACAGTTTTTTTAGTTTTTCTTTATAAATAATAAACCTACGTGCCCAAAATTTTTGGACATAGTTTTTTTTCGGTAAAACTAACTTATATATTAAATAAGAAAAAATTTCACTCAGTCATTTCTCAGAAAATTGAAGTGGTTCACTGTTGACGCTGGTTCAATGTAGCCTACTCTCCCCTATTTAAAAATTCGTCTCAAGAATTTAATTATTTTCAAACGTAATAAAATTTTTGGAAAAAATTCAATTATTTTGAAAAAATCGAAAAAAAAATTGTCATCATTTCAATTATTTTTATAAATGAATAGCAAAATTCAATTATTGTCATAAATAATAATTATTCATCACAAGAATTCAATTATTTTCAAAAGTAATAAGAGTTCAATTATTTTCAAAAATTTTAATAAAATTTATTGTAAAATTTCAATTACTTTCAAAAATTTTTCTTAATCCAATCAAATTTTTTACAGAGATTCAATTATTTTTAATAGGGGAGAGGGCCCTAAGGTGGTCACCCATCTTTTGAACGACTGTAGATTTCAAATGGAATTATATATAAAGGTCAATAATACGGCGTTTGAAACTTTATCTTATTACCTAACTTCCTGTCATAAAGTTTTTTTCATTTCATTAATAAAAAAAAGTTATGGCACTTTTTAAAAAAAAGTTGAAAATTCGACTTTTAAAAAAGTGGCCCCAAGGTGGTCACCATACAAAAATTCACTAAAAAAGTTTTAAAAAAATGTAAAAAACGTATTATTAAGTTGTTTATATTTAATATTAATTGTTTTTCAGGATCACAGAAACATATTACATTTTTTTTTTTTGCACTTTGTCCTTTCGTCAAAAATGATACTTTTTGTGTATGTATTAGACAGGTAAAATTTTGAAAATAATTCTATTTCATTATTATTCATCATAAAACTTAAAAATTGATAAAATTCACATTCACAGTGATAAATGTTGATAAATATGGCGTATAAACACATTTTCATAAAAAATCAAAAGCGACCACCTTGGGGCCAAAAATGTGTCCACCTTAGGGCCAAGACACAATTTTTTAAACGTTAATGAAAAAATTTTTTAAAGCACAATATTAATTATATTCATTTGGAATATTATTGTACGATATATAAAGATAATTATAACGATTTTTACTAATTTAAAATGGTTAATTTCGATGATTTTAACACCCTGAGAAAAAAATTTCTCGATCATTTAAAAACAGAAATTTTACGACGTTCACGTTACAACGAGACTCATACGACTATTTACCTCAAAACTTTACTAAAATCTTTGTCTTCTCAAATAATAACAATAACAAAAAAAATTCAAAAATACTAACTAATATACACAAATTTTCTTAGGGTGACCACCTTAGGGCCCTGACCACCTTGGGGCCCTCTCCCCTACAATTTTAATCTAATTTCTAAAAAAATCAAATTATTATTAAAAATATTATTAAAATTTGTCAAAAGAATATTAATTAGGGGAGAGTGGGGCAAACCGGACCCCCTAACGGTTTTTTGACTCTTGTGACTAAACGAATCAACCGATTTCATTTTTCGATGGCTTGTTTGAAAGATCATTTAATTGCGCAACTTTTTCCCAGAGACACCTATACTTTATCTTTTATTGTTTAGTTGCTGTGTTAACTTAAAAAATTTTTGCAAACGGTCCGGTTTGCCCCACCCCCTGGGGTAAACCGGACCGTTTGGTTTTTTATTTATAATATTGCATTTACATAATCTACCATAATAAAAAACATAAAGAATCATGTAAACTATGGTTGTAGTAATGAAAATAATAATACGGGATTCAATTTTAATTAAATAAATATTTTTTTAATAAAAAAATAAAAATGTTTGTCATTATCAGAGAAACAATATTAAAGGGTCCAATTCTCATTGGAAAACAATTATTTTTTATTGTAAGTAAATATTTTAATAAAAGAAACATTTTATTTAAAAATAATTTTTATGAAACTTTAATTCAATGGAAATATCCTATGGCCGGTTTGCCCCACCGAAAACGGTCCGATTTGCCCCACAGGCCCTTTTTGAGAATAAATGTTTGTTAAAAAGAAACGCTTTGCAAATTCATCAAAGTTTTTGGTGGTAAATATTCCTGAGGTGTGTACATTCAAAACCTAAGACCTAATATTTGGAAACATTACACGATTTCCTCAGAATTTCCTTAAGAAAAAATTCGTAAAAGTGTAGAAAAAAACTAAAAAAAAACTTTTGCTCCCTTCGTCGCACAAACGCAAGCTAAAACTGTCAGATTGAAAAAATAAGGTATACTAAACATGGTTGTTTTAAATTTGTAAACATCACTTTTTCCAATTTCGCCATTTCGGAAATATTGAGGGGGGTCCGGTTTACCCACCGGTCCGGCTTGCCCCACTCTCCCCTACCTATTTAAGAATTTGTTGATAAAATTCTTTATGAGAGTTCAATTTTAAAAAACATTCAATTCTTCAATTATTTTTTTAGTTTTCTATTTAAAAAATTGAATTCTCGTAGAATTTTCTAATAAAAATTGATTTAAATATGAATTTTAGTTAAAATTTTAAATAATAATTGAATATTAAACTCTCTAAATTTCAATAAAAATGTTTTCTAATTTGAATTAGTGACTGACTTTTTACTTTTGAATTAGCAGATTAAATTTTTTTAAAAAAGTTTAATGGAACTTTTTTGAAATTATTTGAAGGTTTTATTTTCTATATTTAATAGAAGAATTTCTGAATAATCAATGAAATTTCGTCAAATTGAATTTAAACAAAAGAATTTGAAAATTTTCAAAGAAATTTTTCAAAAATTCTTAAAAAATAATGAACATATATCTTCTTATCGTCAGAGACTGGGATGGCTGAATGTTAAAAATAGACGTCTATTGTTCATTGGAAGGCCTCTTTATCTGTATAACAAGTTTACTTTTAGAAGTGAAATTACTTTGAGAGAAGTAAGAAGCCCTGATTTGTTCAGGGTACCTTTTTGTAGAACTGAACAATATAGGAATTCTTTTATTGTCACTGCTGTAACATTTTGGAACTCTCTTCCTAGTTCAATAACGAATGCAGAAAGTATTGGTATTTTTAAATTCAAACTTTTTAGATATTTGTTAGCACTTAATAATTAAATGTTTGTAAGGTTCTTCTACTATAGTTTAATTTTGTCATTGCTTAATATATTTATTATCATTTTATTTTATTGTATGATTATGACAAATTAATACATATATACTATTTTGTACTACACTGAGCGTCTGAAGTTGTAGAGTCTCTTTTATAGATATATTTTTTAATTATTTGTTTATTATTTTAATTATACTTTATATTTCAATTTAATTATTGTTGAACAACTCTTAATTAAATTGTATCATGAATTTGTATATTTTATATTATGTATATTTTTGAATTTATTGTAATTTTATGGTTGTTCTCATGGTTTCCTGGAACAAAATAAAGAAATCTAATCTAATCTAATTTAATTTAAATAAGAAGAATTTTAGTTAAAAATTCTGGAAAATAATAATTGAATTGAAATGATAATTTTTGAGAAGTTACAGTAACAATATTCTTATAATATAAAATAATGATTTTATCAGTCGGTCATTTTTAATTTATTATAAAATATGAAGATATCGATTGCTCCGAGTCGAAGACTCGGAGTGATCGATTTCTTCATGTTTTATAACAATTTTTTATAAGTTGTTTAATTTCAAAAAGGTTTGAATTTAAAATTTTTGAAAATCTTTATTCTTCTGGAAAAATTATAATGTTTAATTATTTAATTTTGTAAAATATAAATGTAGTTTTAAAAATCTGGAAAAATTCCGTTTTTTAATCTGGAAAACCTGGTAAAGTCAGAGAATTTGAAATGAGCAAAAGCGTGGCAATCCTGATGCACCTATTTTATCCATTTTTAAATTGTATATCTAAAAATTGGGAATTTTCAAAAATGGTGGTCTATTTATCAATACTGATAGTAGTATGAATAGCAGTATCGATAGCAGTATCAATAAAATGCTTCGGTAAAAAAACAGTTTAGCATAAATGGAAGCATACCCAGATATCAATTTTCAAGAACGATATTGTTTCTGAACGATAAGTTTACATGAATGTCAAACATCCAAAGATGAAAATGACTATGGAAACGCTTGCAAAATTCAAAATCTCGTTAACAAGAATGGTATCTGAGAGCCGAATCTTTGAAAGCTGCGGCAGCAGAAGCAAAGGTGCTATTATTGTTAACGATGCTTCTCGTAAACGGTATGCACAAAGTTTGTAGCTCCCTCCTTGTTACTGGCGGTCCATAAAATGGATCGAGGAGTTCTCGTTAATGCCGAACATGCATCGTTAGTTTCAATAGTGTCCAACCAGTTATCTCTCAACCACTTTTGGCATCCACTCATTTGCTTCATATACTCAAAAATTTCTTATTATTGCCAACTTCAATTTTTGGCAACAAAAGAAGTGTCTCTTAAATTATATGCAGAGAGAGAGAGAAAATGAGAAAAACAAAAAGAAAAAAAGTTTAAAAGCAATTTTCATCTTTATAGATATCAGGATGATTTATTTTTATCCTCCGCACATATCATTCTCGCGAAATAATTTTTTAAACTTACACACGCAATTTAACTAATTTGCTGCTGGGAAGTCTATTAGAATGTAAGATTATACACCTTGGCTCTATCTCGTCACAGCAGAAACCACAGAATTTCATATCCGAGCAGATGGTATTTATATGTGGATTAATTTTGGTCGGGACGAATTTCATTACTTAGTGAACATCAAACACGACAATTATGACCCCTTAAAGATGCTTCTGTTGTCTCAGCAATACATCAACGTCACGATTGTTTCTATATGGTCAATATCAGAGGAAAAAATTATTCATACACTTTTATAGAACAGTTAGAACAGTCAGAAGTGGTAGAATAAATACTTAAAATTTCTCAAATTTATTCTCCCAGGTAGCACGTAATCTTGCAGTTGTTTGCTGCAACCTTGCAAGAAATTTGTAGCAATTATTCAGCAGCCTGTCGTAGTAAACTTGCAGCAATTATTTCGTGAAAACTTGTAGCAATCTTTTAACTCAAGATTGCAGGAACCTTTCACCGTAAGCTAACAACATCATTTGAAAGAAAGCTTGCTATAAAGTGGCTGTTTTTTTACTGAAATATGTCGAAAGAAGTCGCCTTTTTTTTTAAAATATAGTCTAAAAAGATCCAAAAAGTCATAATACCATCCGAGGCCTGTTATTTTAATATTTCAATTTCAGTTGAAATATTCTGAAAGATTTTTTTTTTTTTTGTTTCTGAATGAAAAATTTTTCATGCTTTATGCATTTAGAATCATTTGGAATCGAGTATGCTGCTTTGTAAAGTTTACTTTGTACGATCCTTGAGGTATTCTTGTTGTTGTCGAAGGAGAAATACTTCGATAAACGCCATTGCGGTGAACAGAAGCAAGTAAAGCAAAGGCAAACCTCTACCCCCTGTGTGTTATAAGAAGGGGGGTTGCGTCGCTTCAAGCAGAGCAAACAACCTGGAGCATCGTGAATAGAAATCCCCAAGTGAATCTGACTGCTTTCGCCAGTCATGCAAATATTCGGTCGACTAGGTCGCTGAAGTCGGTGGCTGTGAGGAAAACGCGAAAGTCGCTCTCGTAACATCGTCAGCCGGTGCTGGCAGGTTTGCATTTAGAATTCACAATAAACCATAAATATATGCACGCACACTTGGAATAATGTAAATACTTAAGCGAAAAACAATTTTCAATTTTTTCTGACAAACAAACGCAGAATTAAAAGAAAATTTCTACACAAGAGAGCTGAGAGAACGAGTATCCTGCGATCACTAACGAAGGAAAGCAATTCGAACTGATTGCTTTCCAACTTGGAGATATTTTCAGCGAGAATTACACTTTAAAAGTCACTTACAAGTATAGTGATAGCGAGGGTAGCTTTTTTCCAATTACGATCTCCTACTGTTATCAGCCATTAATTAGATTTCTTTTTGTACTATATCTCCGATATGTATTACCAATTACTGAATGCTATTTTTAAAAGAAAAACTTGTTCTAAAGAATAAAATTTCCGCTATGTATCACCAATATTATTGAAAGCTTCCTCAAAAAAAATTTTTCTAATCTAAATAAGAATTAAATTCTTGTAAGCCTTTCTCTTTGTGCACGAATTTTTCTTTTTTTGAAATGACGAACCTGAGAAACTCCTGAGTGACAGTTTTTAAACGATTCCAATCGAATCTTAATATTTTGTCCGCCATATTGGATCGACCATCTTGAATTTTCGAAAATTGATATCAGATTTGTGATTAGCGACCCAAAAAAACCGCAGAGCAGTAATATAACTAGAAAAAAACCCCAAAATTTTGAAATAAAAAAAATTATAATCTCTAAGTCTTATTAGTGACTGATGCATTTTGTTTTTGGAGTCGCTGAAACCGAATCTAAAATCTATTTAACCTCATCACGTCAGGTTTCTAACATATAACCTCAAGAAAACCCAAAATCCAACACTGAAATTTAAAAATCAAGAATATTTTTGTTCGCATAAATTCAATTATTCATTATTCTTGACAAAATTTCAATCATTTTCAAAAATTTTCCTGATTTCAATTATTTTTAATATCTACTAATTTAATAAAATTTTCCTAAAGAATTCAATTATTTAAACAAAATTTTAATAAAAATTTCACAGCAATTTTTTTTATAAATTTCTTCACAACAATTATTTGTCAAATTCATTTGTTTACAATTCAATTTTACAAAATTTCAATTACTTTTAAATTCTTCCATTAAATATATATTAGAAAATAAAAACCTTAATTAATTTCAAAAAAATCCGCAATTAAAGTTTCTGAAAAAAAAATTAATTCCACATAATTGTTAGTTAAAAATATGAAAAATTCAAATTTTACAAGATTTTAATCTAAAACCTTTTCAAAATTCAATTATTTCTAAAAATTTACGCTGTAATGCTTTTAAAATTCAATTATAATCTAAAATTTTAACTGAAATCCATTTTTAAATCAATGTGAAATTTTCATTATATTTTAGCAAATAATTGAATATTCGTGTAGAACATTGTCAAAATTGTTTTTAAATAATTGAATTCTTCTGCGAAATTTTATTGAAATAATAGATATACAAATTATTGAATTAAGAAAAATTTTTGAAAATAATTGAAATTTTGCAATGAATTTTACTAAAATTTTTGAAAAATAATTTGAATACTTATGATGATTATTTTTATTTACTAAAATAATTGACTTTCTCCAAATGATTTTATTATTTATGAAAATAATTAAGTCACTGAAAAGAATTTTAAAATTTATGAAAAAATAATTCAATTACTGCGAAGAATTTAATGCCAAACTTTAAAGCATTTGATTTTTTTTGAAAAAATTTATGCAAATTATATCGTACAATTTACGAACTCTTCATCTTTTTTTAATCAAATTACGGACTTTACGGACCTAGTTCGATTAAATTTTCTTAGTAACTATTATGTCTTTCTCAATCCAATTGGATTGAAGATCTGTTAAGGCGGTGTCAAAGTCGATTGGATTTTTGCATTGAGCTTCAATGGAAAAATCGCATCGACTTTGACACCGCCTTAAGGATGTAAGGAAATATGAAAACATTAATAAAGGTCTTTTTATCGAAAATTATTAGCTTCTTGATGTTAAAAAATTTATTTTTCCGTTTTTGCATCAATGAAAACATTGTTTCTGTAAACATTCTAAAGCAATTACAAATTTTTTTCTACTTAACGATTAAGTTGACTTCCGATAATTTTTCTTGAAATTAACGCGGAAAGACTGTTAACGAATTTAACTTTTTAAGTTACCGATGCCTACCTTTGATCTTTATACATAAAAATGAAATGCTTACAAAAAATTAAGATTCTAAATTCATTTTTTATTTAGAGGTCAAAAAGTTGGAGTATTAAAAAATTATAACCTGTTCTCTGATCGGAACCCACACTCAAAAAATTACATTCTAATTTTAAGAAAAACTTCTTAAATATGCGCCAAGAATATAAATTCTTCTTATTGTAAGAATATTTCCCACTTAATTTAAGTGGGGAATATTCTTGGCGCATATTTAAGAAGAGTTTCTTAAAATTAGAATGTAATTTTTTCAGTGCACAATTTGATTCTTTCAAGAAAACCGTGCTCCAGATACCATATTATAGAGAAAAGTTTACAGTAAAATGAGAGGAAACCTCTGAAACGAAGAATTTTTGTTCCTAATAAGTAATAGCGAAGGAAAGTATAACAAAAAAATAGAAGGAATTTTGATAGTAAAGTTTTGAACGGTTGAAAATTTAGTTTTAATTAGAAACACGATGCGATCGCTTAAGTGGGATATTCAAACGTGAGATGAACGGATGGGTTTTGTATTAATTGCTCAAACTTTAAAAGAAGATCGTAAGATCGTATATATCAAATGAGCTTTTTTTACCCCCAGACTTCTAATCTCCTGTTTAATACTTCGATTACTTTGGTCATTTATCTCACCGAGATGCTTTGCTACTTATTTTTCTGCTCATCCCCCATCTTCCTCTCATTTTATGCCCAAAGCTTGACTCACTTCGGCCCCTTTCCACTTTATACTCCTCCACTTGGTTCGATCCCCTGTACAACCGTGAATCTTCTACAAGACGCTGAGCTCTCTGTAATTAGTTACTTCGTTACCGGATCATTTCTGCCTCGCCTGGGAAATTAATCCGAAATCGTTCGTAACTAGAGGGTAAAAAAGGAGAAAAAAAAGAAACAATTTCAAACTTAAACTCGCGAGTGCAATTTTAATCCGACTGATGAATTTCCTTTTTCATACCAAGGGATTTGTTAGGTTACGTAGAATTTATGTCAATTAAAAGTTGGGAAATTAATTTAAATTCTTTAAATCATAAATACTTTTTACACTTTTACGCATTGTTGATGATGAAATTTTCTTTACTTTTCATTGCTTTAGAATGTTTTGTATGTAATGAGAATAAAAATTCACCGTGAGAGTGAAAATGTATTTCACTGTGTGAAATTTTGCTCATATTTTGAGATGACAGTTTCTATTAATTTCAAAAGCTTGCGTCTTAATTCTCTGTAGACGAGGTGGGTGTGTGTGCGCGCGCTAAGGAAGAAATTTAATTACTACGGGGTGACGCGAAATGACAAAGTGCCAACTGTCAACGTCGTGGAAAAACGCCAGGCATTTCTCTTATGAGTCAATGACGTGCCTGATGTCACTGTCCTTTTAGTCTTAGACCATGACGAATAACTATTTCCGCATATTACCGTAATAATAAAACTCGGACAGTGACGAAATTTTCCTGTCTAGGAATTTTAAAAATCCAAAATAATTTCTTTCGTTTATATGTCATTTTTTTCTTCTTTTTCTATTAATTGTAATTCGCAGTTTTACCCCTCGGATAGTATGACTTTTTGGACTTTATATTTTCGAAAAAGGGTTTTCTAATTCATAGAAAATTGTGGGGCATTATTTTAACAACAAAATTGACTTAAAATAATCTAAAACTAAAAAATTAATCCAAAAATGGATTATTTTCATCTTTTTTTGGTGTTAATTTAACAGCATGTGATTGTTAGGTTCTCAATAGTAATTTTTTCGACCACTTTTCTCTTTAAATACTTAATAAATTGAGCTGAAATTTTGTACGAAAGTCTAAAATACAATAAAGAAGGGCAGTGATGTTCAAAAGTTTTAATATATTTAAAATTAATTATTACAAATTACTTTAAAATTATCAGTTGTCGCGGTGTTTTATTATAATTTATTTTTGAATTATTAAAACTTTTGCACATCATTGCCCTTCTTTATTATATTTTACACTTTCTTACAAAATTTCAGCTCAATTTATTAAATATTTAAAGAAAAAAGTGGTCGAAAAAATTGCCATTGAATTTCAAACAGTCACATGCTGTTAGATTAACACCAAAAAATGATAATTATTTTCAATATTTTCAATTATATATTTTCAAAAACTTAAAAATCTACAAAAAAATTACATTAAAATTTTTTTTAATTTAATTTTTTGAAATCGCGAACTATTAAAATTTTAGAAAAAAACAATCAATTTCAATTTTTCAAAAAAAACATTTGTTTCCTAATTCACAGAAAATGGTTTAAAAATGATTTTATTTTTATTTAGACTGTCGATAGTACGTATGAAGTATGACTTTGTTGTCAAATCGGTCAAATCTTTAAAAACTTATTATTTTTTTAAAAATTTTAATTGAATTTACTTTTCAAAACACAATTAAATATATTTGAAATTTACAAGAACAAAATTATTTAGTAATACATCTTCAAATGATAATTTGAAAATGAAAGTTATAGAAAATTAGCTTTATAGATTATATTCAAATATTTAAAAAAAAAATCATTTTTAAAATTTTTTGAAATTTAATTTTTTAAAATGCAATTTTTTTATTTTTAATTACATTTTTCTGAAAATTTAAATATTTTTAAAAAATAATAAAATGACAAAAAATAATTGATAATTAAATTGTTTTAAGAGTGAAAAATTACTTGGGTTACTATTTTAGAGAAAGCAGTAATTTTTAAAATATTGCATTAAAATTCTTTAAATACCTATGTTTTAGTTTTTTAAATTAATTAACAAATTTTTAAAGAAATTCAATTATTTTCCAAAAATAACATAAATATTTTTAAAAAACTATTTCTTAGAATTATTTTATGACAATTTTTTAAACCTCAATTATCTACAAAAAACAGAAATAGGAATTTCTGTTTTTTGTAGATAATTGAAACAAATTTTTTAAAAATTTGTAGGTATACAATTTTTTAAAAATTCTTAGATTTTTTTAATTATATAATTTTTTAAAATTCAATTATTTTCAATATTTTTAATTCCATATTTCCATAACATTAATTACATATCTACAAAAAAATAATGACATTAGAATTTTTTAAAAATATAATTTGTTAGAATCACTATTAAGATTTTGAAAAAAACAATCATTTTCAAAATTTTTAATTTAAATTACATATTCGAAAAAAATGATTAGTATTTTAAATTATCGAAAAATTCTTTTAAGAAATTCCATTATTTGGGAAAAATTACATAGCAATATTTTTAAAAAACTAATTTTTAGAATACTCTTTCATCACAATTTTTGAAAATTCAATTATCTTCAAAATAAAGTACATAGATTAAAATTTTTAGAAAATCTTTTTCAGATCATTAAATCATTAAAATTTTTTTAATTGAAGTGTTGTTTTTTTTATATAATTATAATTAAAATTCTTTGAAAACTTGACTATTGTTTTAAAACTTTTTAACAAATGAAAAAAATTCAATTATTTTAATAGAATTTTATTAAATTTCAAATATTTGAAAAATTTTCTATTGGATCTATTAAAAAATCTACATTCTTTGAAAAATGATTTTAAATTATTGTTAAAAAAAGCTACACGGAGAGAGAATAAATATTAAATTTTGTAAAAGTATTTTACAAATTAGGGAAAAAGTACGACAAAGCAAAATTTTGATATAAAAAATACTAAACTTTAAAATAACTTATATGAAATTTAGTATAATTATATCAAATATCAAGAATATTAATTAAATTCTAATATAACTTTACTAACTTTCACATAAGTTTTTTTAAAATTTAGTATTTTTTATATCAAAATTTGTCTGTGTCGTACTTTTTCCCAAATTTGTAAAATACTTTTACAAAATTTAATATATGTGACCTGGTCTATGAAAAGGGACCTTACGTGTCAAAAAATCATTTTTTACTTTTTTGTTGATTCGGGTAGTGTTTGAAACGCTCTCTAAGATGGTGAAAACCAAAATTTTTCATTACTTGTATGTTTTTTATTTAGATGCTGTGATTCACGGTGAAGAAAATAAACCTAAATTGATTAAAAAATATTAATATTTAAAAAAGTTACAAGGGTTTTTCTAAGTTAAACTTTAACTGCTGTTTTCTCGAAAACTTGTTTTCGTACGTAAGGTCCCTTTTCACTGTCCAGGTCACATATATTCTCTCTCCGTGTAATTTTAAGAATTTTTTATTATAATTTTTTAAAAATCAATTATTTTAAATATTTTCAGTATTGAAATATTTATTCAAGAAAACTATTATTAAACACTGAAAAATAATTTATTTGATTCAAATAAACTATTTCTTGTCTATTATCAAATAAAGTTTTTTCAGTGAAAGTTTTTATGAATTGAATTTAGAAATTAGTGAAAGGTCAGGAAAGCAAAAAATAAAATTTTTATGACAACTCTGAATAAAATGAACGACTTTTTCTTCATCGTTAATTGAATAAAGTGACTTTTTTCGCCTAAAAGTCGATACTAGACCTGTAGTTTGATTACCGCAACAATTTTATATTTTATTAACATATAATACTTGCGTTAATTTTTATATTTCTAATAAGAAAAATCTTTTTCTGTTTCAGGTGAGTTTCATTTACAATCACTTCTACTCCTCAAGAATTGTAAGAATTGCTATTTCTAATTATAATTAAAAATTTTAATATTGAAAAGTCTTGTTAAAAAATGAGTCGGGGAAGAAAAATGTAAAGATTTCCAAGTGAAACTCAAACGAAATGGCTGAATGTATATATATATATATATATATATATATATATATATATATATATACATAATTGAGAGAAAAGCAGAAAAATACACTTAATTTTCTGCAGTCAAGTATTTTCTGTTTGCAATGCACTCAAAGTCTTTGATGAGATATCCTGTTTTAATTTGAAAGTTTGGCGAAGACGATGGGAGAGAATCTTTGGAATTTTCTATAGGCAAAGCCGCAAGCACAACGTGGCGCTTCTTATATACTGGAATTTATATTCGATCGAGGGAAACTTTCGTGAAGAGAGAACTTTGCTTTTGTTTGTTTTTAAGAACATCTTGCAGTCGGAGGTTTCCCCTATATAAGGGATTTGTGGCCAAAAGACACGAGTTCACGCGAACACGTTAACACAAAATCCTTTCCAAAGACAAGCAGCTTTAGTGTTATATTAAAAAAAATGTTTTTCCTCTTCTCTTGGATTATTTCTGATGTTCGTTTTTGGTTTCTCGAGTTGAGAAAGAGGAATCGTTTTCCCCAGGTGATTTAGGTGAAATTGTTTCTTATTTTTAAACAGGATTTTTACAATGTCTCACGAAAAACATGAAAATCATTAATTAATTAATAGATATTAATAAAAAAAATGCTTTCACTTATCAGAACAAATATTCGACATAAATTCAATGTACTTTTAAAAACTATAGTCAGACTTATCAAGAAATTTGTGATTAAATTTTTAAATTCTTGTCAACATTTTTCCTCTCGTGTTTGTTCGGATAAATAAAAGTGCTGTCAAATGAAAATTTGTCATTTTAAAAATTCAATGAAAAGTCGATTCATACAAATAAAAATTCTGACAAATGAAGATTCGGTGAGGTGGAAATTCGGTAATTTAAAAATTTGGCATTTATTATTTTGTCATTTCCATTCGTGAAATAATTTGAAAATTACGAAAATTATTCTTCAGGCTCTTCATTTGTTTGTAATTAAGTTCGTAATTATTGGGTACTAAATTATTGTAAATTGATTTCATATCAATTATTATGCTATTCTCTATTGTGAATATAGATAAACAGAATATATATTAAAAGCTCATCATTTTCCATTATTTTTTTTTATTAAGAATTAATTTTAATTCACTGAATCAATGCGAAAATTTCTAAAAGTTATTCCATTTTTTTTTTAAATTTCGTGTGATAAAATTTCTATAAAATAGTTTAGAAGATAAATATAAACGGGACAATAAATTCTAGAGAGGAAAATAATATTTAATTTTATATTTAACTTAATAACCCTTTTGTATTTTTCTGATCCAGAATTACTATGAGTTCTTTGAAAGCAGTTCTTATTCATCATTCGCATTCCTTTGTCCATTAATTTTTAGCTTTTGAATAGCAGATAAAAACCTTCCTACCATTTTCTGTTTTAAACTTTCAATACATTAATAACATTTCACATTTCTTTAATTCTTTTAAAATGTAATTGTTTCGGAAAAAATTTGAAAAAATTTATATATCAAAAAATATTTGTCGAAAAATAATTTTTTCTTCTGAAAAGATTTGATGAATAATAAATTCATCCCGGAGAGAATTGAGCAAAAAATAAATCTATCTTAGAAAATATTTAACCAAAAACAATATCTCAAAAAATGTTAGGCTTAAAAATGTTGAAGAAAATAAATTTGTTACGGAAATTATTTGGCAAAGAATAACTTTTCCCCTAATTTCAGAATCGAAAATATTGGTTAATGTAAAATTGTACAAGTTTCTCGAGTGGCTATCACAAAAGATGGTATTAAATCGTGTTCACTTTTTTTTCTTTGCTTTTGAAATGGGGGAATATTAACTCAATCTCTTTTAGAATCTTGTTCTCAGCTCTTTTCGCGATGTTCATTAAATCTTCGCTCGAGCGGAAAGTACTTGAGAAAAACCGCAGCTAATATCGATTCTCTCAAAAACTTTTGCGTCATTCATCTTTCATAACGAGTCAGCTTGTTGCAGGTTAAAGTTGCGTTAACACAGAACACAATATCAGATCCATTCTGGAAAAAAAGGGCAAGTGGAATACCGGAAATCGTTTCCTGATGATTTTCACAGGACTCTCAAAACTACTGGTTTCCCAATATATTATCCAGAACTCACTCCTCTAGGGAAAATGTGTCCAAAATGCCCAACTTATTATTTCGTTTAAATATTAATTCTTTAGAAATAAACAGGCTCGATAAAGTGTTGTTTAATATTTAATTTAATAATCAAAGGTGTGCAAATTCCGTTAGAAAATGTTTAAATCAATCAAAAGTAAAGAAAAACAAAGCCTTACACTTCGGCCAATTGAGACACATGTTTGTCTAAATCGGTCACTTTAATTGCAGATATTGTTAGACTTTAATATTTTTGCTTGCCTTCTAAATAAAATTCTTGGTAAAATTTTAATTGTTTTCAAAAATATTGTCCTTATTTCAATGATTTTTATTAATATTTATTTATTTACTCAATTTTTAACGGGCTTAAAGCCCTTTCGCACATTGTACTTAACAAATATATAAAATATAAAACATTCATTGTAAAATTAAATTATTTTTTCATAAATAACAATATTCATCACAAGAATTCAATTATTTTAAAATTAATAAAATTCTTCGCAGAAATCCAATTATGTTTAGTAATTTTAATAAAATCCATTCCAAAATTCAATTATTGTCATAAATAATATTAGTATTCATCACAAGAATTCAGTTATTTTAAAAAGTAATAAAATTCAATTATTTTCAAATAATTTTCTGAATTCAATAAATTGTATATCTACTTTAATAATATTTCCCAAAAGAATTCAATTTATTCAAAAACAATTTTGACAAAGTTTTACACAAATATTCAATTGTTTTCTAAAATAATGAAAATTTCACAGGAATTCAATTATTAAAAATAGAATTGCATACATTTTTTCGAAAAAAACCAATTGTTTGAAACTTTTTTTATAAAATTCTTTTTCGAAATTAAAGTATTTTCATAAATAATAAATCTTATCGCAGAATTTAAATAATTTTTAACATAATTTTAATCAAATTCCTCAAAAAATGTAATTAGTCTTAAAACTGTTATTCAAATTCGTCAAAAGAATTCGAATATTTAAAAATTTGTTGATAAAATTCCTTAGGAGAATTCAGTTTTAAGAAACATTCAATTATTGAATAAATTATTTATATTTGTAGGATTTAAATAATTGCGAATTTTCGTAAAATTATCTAATAAAATTTGATTTAAAAATGAATTTCAGTTAAAATTTTAGATACTAATTAAATATTAAAAGCATTATAGCTTGAATTTTTAGAGATAATTGAATTTTGAAAAAGGGCTCAAGTTAAAATCTTAAAAATTTTGAATTTTTCATGCATTTAACTAATATAATAGTTCAGTAGAATTAATTTTTTTGAAAAAGTTTAATTGAATTTTTTTTAATTTTATATATTCAAGTTTTTATTTTCTAATATAGGTATATTTAATTGGATAATTTATGAATAATCCAAATTTCGTAAAATTGATTTGTAAACAAATGGATTTAAAAAATCTAAAAGAAGAACTTTTTTAAAAATTATTAAAAATAATTGATTTAAAGAAGAATTTTAGTTGAAAATTCTAGAAAATAATAATTGAATTCAAATGATGAAAATAATTTTGAAGAAGTTACAATAACAATAGAAATAATATAATAAATAAAATAGTTAATTGAATCGATTTATGTAAAAATTGGAAAATCATAGTCTCTTTTAATTATCCAAAATATTCTGTCATAAATTTTAATTTCACATGGATTGCTAAGCAATTGAAATTAAAATGAAAGTAGATATGATTACATTTAATGAAATAAATTTATTGCATAATTGTAACTTACAAACTTTAAAGTATAAGTTTAAGTAAAAACTCTCTTTGAAGTTTAATTAAGTTTTCATAAACTCATGTAGTTTTGAAGGATAAATAAATATAACCTCAGATTTTTCCAGAAAATAAATTTTATCAATACTCCTTTGTATTTTTCAAATAAGTTCATTAATGAAATTTTAAAAAACAATTTTCATGGCATTTACGTTATAAATTTAAATATATGATAATTTTTACATACCAAATTATAACGAAAGATTATATGGGCAAATCCACGGAGTTGGTCGACATTCACTTATAAAAATGAAAATTTTTGAATTGAAAGCACACCTCTCATTTACGGTTCATTTTTTTCAAAATTTATTTTGGAAGAATTATCTTCTTGCGTGATTCATTTTAATTTAATGCTGTGCGAAATAAAAAGAAAAAACGAAAATATGAGTTTTTTCAGAAAATACAATTAAAAATGGATTCCCGGTCAATTACCCGAATCCCATGTGTATTTCTTTCTCCTTTTGTTTTCTATATTAATATATACAAAACATAAATAATTTTATTATTCATGTTTATTATTCATTATAATTATTTATTTGTGTAAGACAATATTAAAAATTAAAATATATTTATGATTAATATAATAATTTATTAATAACATCATTTTGGCATCTATTTTTTTAATTCTGTTAGTTAAATTATCTTAATTTTGACGAAAGTCAAAATAAAAAATAACAGATGAAAAGTTATTTAATTTTTCACATTGACTGATACGTTCATAATGAACTAAATTTAGAGTTGTTCACGCTCGCAAGTCTAAGGTGATAGTTATTGTAATATTTCCTTTAATTCTAAAGGCACATTATTTTACAATACCAAGATTTATTCGTCTGTTCAAGACGAATAAGTGCGGTTGTCAAAAATTTTAATTGAACAATCGCCACGAAAGTTATAAAACAAAGTTTCCATAAATTTTGTTATTAAAAAATAATGAGTAACGCTATTTTCAAGTATTACAATTTCTTTATAATTACGAGCACATCTTTTTTTAACTTTCAATACATTCTACAATAAGTAAAGTTTAATTCACCATCGTTTAGAATTGTTTCGTTGTATGCCAAAAAAGTTATGCCCATAAGAACAGAAACTTGTACCCTAGGGTAACACTGCAAATTTCATGATTTAGATTAATTTACTCGGTTTTATTATTTATATAAGGCAAGTAGGCTAACATTTATTTAATTTTCTTAGTTCAATAGATTCTTAAATCTTTTCTAAAGTAGTAAAAATATGAAAATAATCAGTAGAATACTTTGAAAATATAAAGATTTGACAGGAACATGAAATCGAACGGTTCGGTGGATTTACCCATATAATCCTAACTATTTAAAAAATACTTGCATATGGTGAAGAATATTAAAGTAACAATAACTATAGTCCATTTTTATCCCAAAGGGGCCGTCCATAAACTACGTCACGCCTTAGAGGGGGGGGGTGGAATTCATTTTTTGTGACGTTCTGTAGAAAAAATGGCGCTAAAGCATGTAAAATTTGTGACGTGGGTAGGGGGGCGGGGGTGGCAAAATTATGCGAAATAGTGTGACGTAGATTATGAACGGCCCCAAAGTGATTTATTAAGAATTATCCATTTTACCTGACTGACCGTTTTATACACATTTCCGCTATTTATTTAAAAAATACACTTTGAAAAAAACACATTCGTTTCTAAAAAAAATTCTCCTCTTTATATTTAATTAAAAAAATGTATTTCCTGCACTTGAAAAAAGGGGAAAAAAATTGTAAAATGAACAGTTATTGAAGTATGTGATAATAATGTAATTGGAGTAAATGACAGTAAAATATTGTAAGTAAAGGAATGTTATCGATCAAAAAGGAAAACGTCTTTAAATGCAAAGTAACGATTAATAATGACAAGTTGAATGAGTTGCAGTTTTGAAAGGAATGATTTTTTTTGCATTAGACACGTCGAGACGGTTTATCATTTATTTTGCGATGCGATTAAAAGCTAATTGAGAATAATGTGTAGGAGTCTGATAAAGATACGCCATGACCTTATTCCTTCGCGTTTAACGGTTAAGGGTATACCGTAAGGTCAGTAAGTACTCGGTGGTACTCGGGCACCGCCCCTGCCCGTGAGGTTAATTGCTTCCATATACCATACGAAGACCTAGGAAAACTATCACAATAATCCATCAGTAATTTCATTAATGATTAAGCGAGTCAATTCTTGTCAGACACCTTCAATATTGCAATACATCTGCTAGAAAATCTCCACCTTTGAATGGTATGACTTTTTCGACTCTTTCCGACTATTTTCAAAAAGGCGCCTTTCTTCCACTTGTTTTGAAAAAATACAACTTTTTTGACTTTTCTTTTACAGTGAATTGTCACATTTGTGTAAAAAAATTATTCAAGTTTTAAATAATTGTGTTTAGAAATCAGTAAAACGTGAATAGAAGTATTTGTGAGAACACTGAATAAAATAAACGACTTTTGATTTTTTGTATTTTTAATTAACTAAAGCGACCTTTTTGAGCTTCAAAATCGATCCAAGACCTGTACCTACTATCAGGGTTGCCACAGATCAGGGAAAAGTCAGGGGATTTTTATAAAAATTTCTGGAAACAATTAAATGTTTAGAATTTATAAGTTGTATTTTTTTTTAGTATTTTTGTATTTTTTTTTTGCCTCATAAAATTACCACGAATTCTAAAAAAACCTTAAATTTTTCTATTCTTGACAATAATTTATTTTAAATAACTTAATTCTATTGAAGAACTGCCATAAAGATATTACTTATTTATAAATCATTTAATGAAGTATTTTTTGAAAAATTTTAATTTCAATTCTGTTGAAATTAGTTTCAATTTTAAAAATTGTAACGCAATTCTTTGAAAGAATTCAACTATCTTAATAACTATTAAAACTCTTTCTAAAAATTCAATTACTTTCAAAATTTTTTTTAAATTCTCGACAACGTTTCAATTATCTCTATAAATAGCAAAATTCTTCACCAAAATTCAATTATATTCAGGAATTTTTATAAAATTCATTGTAAAATTCAATTATTTTCATAAATAACAATATTCATCACAAGAATTCAATTATTTTCAAAATTAATAAAATTCTTCGCAGAAATTCAATTATTTTCAAAAAATCTAAAAAAAATTGTCCAACATTTTAATTATTTTCAAAATTAATAAAATTCTTCGCAGAAATTCAATTATTTTTAAAAAATTGTCAACATTTCAATTATCTTTATAAATGAATAGCAAAATTCATAGACATAATTCAATTATTTTCAGGAATTTTAATAAAATTCATTGCAAAATTTGATTATTTCCATAAATAATAGTATTCATCACAAGAATTCAATTATTTTCAAAAGTAATAAAATTCAATTATTTTCAAAATTTTGAATAAAATTCATTGAAAAATTCAATTATTTTCAAAAAATTTTCTTAATTCAATAATTTGTATTTCTATTTTAATGATATTTCCCAAAAGAATTCAATTTATTTAAAAACAATTTGGACAAAGTTTTACACAAATATTCAATTGTTTTCTAAAATAATGAAAATTTCACAGGAATTCAATTATTAAAAATAGAATTGCATAAATTTTTTAAGAAAACCAATTGTTTGGAACTTTTTTTTAAAATCCTTTGCAATAATTCAATTATTGTCATAATTAATAAAACTCATTGCAGAATTTCAATTATTTTTTAAAAATTTTAATCAAATATTGCTCGAAAAATGTAATAATTCTTAAAAATGTTATTCAAATTCCTCAAAAGAATTCAATTATGATAAAATAAAATAAAAATAAAATTATGTATGTATAAGAAATGAGAATTCAATTTTAAGAAGCATTCAATTATTCAATAAATTATTTATGTTTGTATTTAAATAATTGAAGTCTCGTAGAATTTTCTAATAAAAACTGATGTAAACATTAATTTCAGTTAAAGTTTAACAGAATAATTGAATTGTGAACAAATGAATTTAAAAATTCTCAAAGAAAAACTTTTTAAAAAATTAATAAAAATATTTGATTTAAAGAAGAATTTTAGTTAAAAATTCTAGATAATAATTGAATTGAAATGATGAAAATATTTTTGAAAAAGTTACAGTAACAATATTCTTATATAATATAAAATAATAATTATATCACTCGTTCATTTTTAATTATTATAAGTTTTTGAATTTCAAAAAGGTTTGAATTTGAAATTTTTAAGAATCTTAATTCCTACGGAAAAATAATACCTAATAGTTAAATTTTTATTTACAAAAGAAGTTATTGGTGTTTTTGAATAATTTTACAATAGAAGAAATTCGTAAATAAATATAATAGGACATTTTCTTTTAGTATCTAATAATTTTTAGAGTGTATCAGAATATTCTTTAGGGTCAGGGAAAAAGTCAAAATTTTGTCTGGAAATCAGGGAAAAGTAAGGGAAAAACAAAATTCAATTTTTGTGGCATCCCTGACTATGTAATCTTCTTCTCAACTTTTACTAATCATTATATTTATCTCTTTGCTTTAAAAAAGAAAAGCATTGAGGAGGTGAAATTATTCCCTCTGTCTAGAATTCTAGACAAAAAGTCTTAAACTTGGAAAGATAAAAAGTCGACAACTCTAGACAAAAAGTTGAAAGTTGTGGACAGAAAAATTTCCTCTTGCAACTGAAAGGCAACATCGAAAATCTTCCTTTGATCCAGACATGAATTCTCAAAGTGAAGGAGGATTGGATGAGGACTTGCAACCACTTATTAGATAGACGCTAATACCTCTTGTAACTAATTACAAGAAGGAAGCAAACTGTCATTAGATATGTCGCATGATAACCACAAGAGTTGATACACCGGTTTATCCAAACAGCCATCTTGAATTGAATTATGAGAGCTACTCCACGAAGAATACTGTCATCGAAGTTTCAGCAAAGAGGGAGCGAGATAGAGAAGCAATTACTCCTGATTTAGAACTACGAGACCTCTTTCCGAAACAAGTTCATCACTCTACTCTCTAAATACGAAATGTTCATTAAAAGATTAGAATAAGTCGCCGAATAATTTTTCAAATTGTCAAAGAAATTATTTACAAAATCTACCATCGCGAATTGCGCTGAAAAAATAAAAATTATGTTAATTAGATAAATATTTTCAAAAAGGGGAAATAGTTATTTTTCAAAAAAGGAAAATCTAAAAATCTATTTCCTAGTTCAACAACTACCGCAGGTTTCGCACTCATCTACTAAAACCTACTACTTTCTGCTTTTTTTCGTTTTGCTACTATTTGGATACTTTTTCTAATTTTTTGACACTAAAAGCCACTAAAATCTATTCAAGTTTTTTAAAAATTAAACCTAAAAAAAAACTTAATTCTTCTCCGAAATTCAAATATTTTCAAAAATTTTCCTCAATTCAACGATTTTCAATAACTACTATTTAAATAAAATTTTCAAAAAAAAATAAAGAATTCAATTATTTAAAAAAAAATTTTGATAAAATTCTACGCAAATATTCAATTATTTTTATAAATAATAAAAATTTCTCAGGAATTCAATTATTCACAAATTTTTTATAAATTTCTTCCCAATAATTCAATTATTTTGAAAAACATTTAATATTCAATAAATTATTTATTTTTGAATTAAATAATTGAATTCTCGTAGAATTTTTTTAATAAAAATTGATTAAATTCTTTGAAAATTTGAATTTTTCATACTTTTAACTAACAGGTCTGTATAATAATTTATTTCTTTTTTGAAAAAGTTTAATTGGATTTTTTTAAAAATTATTTAAAGTTTTTATTTTCTATTATATACTTGTACCTAATTGAATGAATTTCCGAATCATCGAAAGTTTGTTTAATTGAATTGTAAACAAATGAATTTGAAAATTCTTAAAGAACTTTTTCAAAAATGATTAAAAATAATTGATTCGAGAAGAATGTTAGTTAAAAGTTCTAAAAAAAATCTGTCCGCGCAAGCGCGGGGGCTCGCTTCGCTCGCGGTGGTCTGCAGTTGTTGTGCATTATTTGTGTTCTTGTTATTATTTCTTATTATATGTTTAATAGTACATTTTTTTTCTTAAAGTTACTACGACTTTAAGGATTACATTCTCATCACATGTTTTTGTTTGCTGATGATTGCAAGATTAAGTGGATTAAAATGTATATTTTTGGTAGAGATGTGGACTCGATTAAATTTGAGCACTAGAGTGAATTCGAGTACTCGAAACTATTCGAGCTTTTTACACAGCTCGGCTCGGCTTAAAAAAAAAATTGAGAGTTTTATGTCTATAAATATGTTTTTTGGGTGTATTCGGGTGAGATTATGTAAAAATAGTTGAAGTTACTTTTAATTCTTTGAAAATATTTTGATTTTTAGAGTTATTTTGAGATTTTTTAGTTTTTTTGACCATTTAAGAGCCTATAACTCCGAAATTTGACTTTTTATGAAAAAATCTTGTAGAGAAAAGTTGTTTGTATTTTCCTAAGCTATCGTAATATGCAAATAAAAATTTGAAAATGTGAAAAAATTGATTTTTCAAAATTTTGAAAGTACTGTAGTTTTTGCATTTTTTAACGAAAATGGCTGGTTAACGAACTTGGCCTTCATTTTTGCACCAACTTTAAGTGTTTTAAATTTAAAAACGATCGGATATGTTTTTCAAGAGTTATCGTGGGAACAAAATTTTTGTTCTACATACAGACAGACAGACGAACAGACAGACACCATCGCCGGACCATGTTTTTTGGGTTCAGGGGACCCCAAAACGTCAAGATTTCATGCAATTAGCGAAAGTCAATTTTCGACCAAAACATTAGTTTTATAATACTTTCTCATATGATGAGAATGTAAAAATAATTGAATATTTGAATTGAAATGATGAAAATAATTTTGAAGAAATTACATTAACAATATTCTTATATAAATAAACAGGATTACCACAAGTCAGGGAAGTCAGGGAAATTAGAATTAATCAGGGAAAAGTCAGGAATTTTTATTAAAAGTACTAGAAAAAATTAAATTTTTAGAATTTATAAGAACATTCTGAATTTTAGTGTTTTTTTGTTTGCCTCATAAACTATGAAATTGACAAAAATCCTATTACGAACCCTTTAATTTTTTCTATTTCTGACAATAATTTCTTTTTAAATAACTTAATTCTTCAAGAACTATCATAAAATTATTACTTATAAATTATTTCAATTATTTTTAATATCTACTAATTTAATAACATTTTCCAAAAGAATTCAATTATTTAAACAAAATTTTAATAAAAATTTCACAGGAGTTCAATTATTACTTACCAATTTTGTATAAATTTCTTCGAACCAATTCTATTATTTTTAATTTTTAAATGAAATTTCTCGAAAGAATTCGAATATATTCAGAGAATTTAAAAAAAATAGCTCTGTGAAATTTAATTATTCCGAAAAATTTAAATAAACTTCTTTTAAAAATTCTATCATTTAAAAAAATGTTGACAAAATTCTTTACAAGATTTAGTTAATAAAAATGCAATTTTAATAAAATTTTCCTACACAATATTCAATTATTTGCAATACAATTCTTCTTAAAAATTCAATTATTTTCACAAACAATACATATTTTATGGGAATTCAATTATTTAAAAAAATTTGAATAAAATTCATTGCAAGAAATTAATTATTTTTATAAATAAACATTTTTACAGAAATTCAATTATTTAAAAAAAATTTAATAATAAAATTCTTCGTCAGATTTCAATTATTTTCAATTTTCTAATGAAATTTCTCGATAGAATTTAATTTTTTGAAAAAGATTTAAAAAATTTTGAGAATTTCAATTATTTTAAAAAATATTGATAAAATTCTTCGCAGGAATTCAATTCTTTAAAAAAAATTTTTAATAAAATTCGTTGCAAGAATTCAATTATTTTCATAAATAACAAAAGTTATTGCAGAATTTTAATTATTTTTTACACAATTTTAAATAAAATGATAGAAAATTTCATTTATTCTTAATTTTTTTAAATTCGACGAAAGAATTCAATTATTTTTAAAAACTTTGATAAAATTCTTCATAAAAATTCAATTTTAAGAAATATTTAATTATTTAATAAATTATTTATTTTTGTATGTAAATAATTGAATTCTCGTAGAATTTTCTAATAAACATTGATTTAGAAATGAATGTTAATTAAAATTTTAGATAATAATTAAATATTAAAAGCATTATATCATGAATTTTTAGAAATAATTGAATTTTGAAAAGGGTTCAAAATTAAAATCTTTAAAAATTTGAATTTATAGTTACAATATTCTTATGATATCAAAATAATGATTTTATCACTCTGTCATCTTAAATTTATTATAAGTTAAATGTGAAAGAAGCTATCAATTATCCGAATCAATTTTAAATTGAATATCTTAAATAAATCTCAATAAGCTTATAGATTTCATATGTATCGACAGCACAGCTGCCCGAATACAGAAACCCGCTTAATCTGAAAAATATTTTCGAAATCAATTAATAATTTCAAAATTATCAAAGAACTCAGAAAAAAACGGTAGTTATTGAATTTCAGAGCATTTGAACCATTATGACGTCACAGTTTGTGCAAAGCATGTGTTCTAAATCTGTGACGTCATAATGATTCAAATGCCCTTCAGAAGGTTTGAATTTGAAAATTTCAATTCAATAAAAATAAGAATGATTTAATATTCATTGAAAAAAGATGTTATTCATATTTTCGAATAATTTTACACTTAAAAAAATTCGCAAATAAATGTAACAAATCATTTTTTTGAGTATCTAATAATATTTAGAGTGAATCAGAATATTCTTTAGAGTTAGGGAAAATTGTCAAAATTTTATCTGCAAAACAGGGAAAAGTCAGTTTGTCACGGTACAGTTGTAATTTTTAGAATTAGGTAATTAAATTTTAACAGATTTTACATTGAAAGTATGTAAAAATTCTATTCCTGTGAAAAAATAAAAAATAGCGATGTTTTGAGTGTAAATCTGCTATCTGCCTTTTAGAAATTTTTTGTCACTAGAAAGTTAACTTGAAAAATAAAGAAAACTAAAAATAAGCAAACAAATAAACTGATTTGTTGTAGTAAAATTTCAACTTACAAACCTCTTTTCTTTAAAAAAATTTCTTTTCTGCTTGGTAGTTTTCTTTATTTATAAATTTTTTGGGGTTTTTATAATTTAAACCGTCGATAGGTATTTAAATACTTATTTAACAAACATTATTGAAATTGTAAATACCTAATTTAATTTAAAAATTTAAAAAGAATAAGCTTTTCATAACGCGGTGCTAAAAAGGGCACTTTTTTGCCGACAGTTTGTTCCAAAAAAGCGCTCATTCAAAAATTATCAACTGCTCGCACTCGTTACGAAATATACTATTTTGAAAATAATAATTAACATTTTTTAAAGAAACTTAACTTTACAAGAATAATTTTAAAAAATTCGAATAGTTGGAAATTTTGTTAAAAATTGAAATGAATTTTACATTTACAAAAAGCGGATTCAATTGTTACAAAAACGTGAAAGGTTTTTCGAAAAATTAAATTATTATATAAAATTCTTTCTTAAATTCTCTTTGTTAATATTTTTTCTCTTTTTTTTAAATAATTTTTATCCTTTTAAATATTTTTATTTTTTTTACAAACATTTTCCAATTTTAATTAAATTTCCATTGTCAATATTTATAACGAATTTAAATACTTCATTTAACTTGTAATAGCCAGAATTATTATTTTAGCTCAAACAAATTTTTAATCCACATTTTTTTACTTTTTATTTTATAATTTGCGTAATACTTTTTACAACTGAAATCATAATTTAGTGCGTGTTCAAAGTTTGGATATTTAATTCATTTGTAAATTTAAAAATTTAATCTAAAATTTAAATTAAATTAATTTATTTAACTTGTTTCGCTTTTTTAACATGAAATCCATAAATGTGCTCCAACTTGAATAGTTTTGAGAATTAATTTTATACAATTTCAATAATATATTTCTGTTGTGAGATATTTCCTACAATATTGGTTGGTGTCTATTTCAAATGAATGAAGGGTTTGGCAAGCCCTGCCTTAAACATGACTCACGAAACTCTAATAAAAAAAGAAACCAATTTACTTGTTTACCAAATGGGAAGTAGAGTAATAAACGAACGTGAAAATTAAAAAAGGGAGCTAAATTTAAATCCATATGGGGTCTTTGTCTTCAACTTTTTAACATAATTCATGATTCTTTCATTTTCAAAAATTTCTTTCATTCACAAAGAAATCTTTATCTTTAAGTAAATTTTCCCTGATTGAAAAGAAAACAAATTTTTGATTTGATCAAATTGAAAACAAAGTTTGGAAAAATTGTTTTATATAATAATAAAACAATTTTTCCAAAGTTTATTCAAATGTAAAAGTTGCTATTTTAATTTAAATATTTGAAAATAAAAGTTTAAAAATACGCAAGTAAAATAGAAGGAAAATTTTATATTCAACATAATAAAGTTTACTTCCTCATTAATTTGTCGTTGTTTGAGAAATGGGAATATGAATACATTGAAAATTTGCAAACTTTTGTGTGTAAATAGTGCCTGGTCCCGGGCGCAGTTTCAGTAGTAAACATAAGAGAAATCACATTCAAAACTCTCATCGATGCGAAAAGTAAAGTTCAACAAACAAACTCAAATAATTTATTTGAGAAATGCAAAATTCACTGATGTTAGGAATATTAATCACGGCATTAAATAATTTTCAAAACCAATAGAAATAAACAGTTTACAATAACGTATGTTATATAAAAAATAGTAGCAAAAGAAGACGACAAAAATATTATTATATTTAGAACGAAAAAACCTATTTACGTCAAAATAATAATTTCTTTTTGAATATCTTTAATTGTAAAATTATTCGGAACATTAACAGTTTTTTTAAATAAATATATAAATATTTAATCATTATTATTATTTTTCCATAAGAAATATGATTTTCAAAAATTTCAAATTTCAAATCCTTTGGAATTTAATAATTTTTAACAATTGCTACTGTACATTATCCATAATTATTTTCAAGATTTCAATTCAATTCTCTAGAATTTTTAACTATAATTCTTCTCTAATTCAATTATTTTTAATAATTTTTAAGAAAGTTCCTCAATAGATTCAATTCAATTCAATTTCATGAAATTTTAATAATTTGAAAATTTTTTAATTAAAAATATTCAAAAATTCAATTTATTTCTAAAAAATTTGAACAACAATGTTTCCAAAAACTAACTTTTTAAGAATTTTTAAATCAAATTTTTTTAAATTCAACTTTTCTAAAACTTTATTTTGAAAGTTTATTAATTCAATCTATATTAAAAAGATTAGTAATATTAATTTAACATTCTAAAAGATAAAAATAGTGAAGGAAATAATTAATATTTTTTCGGACGTAAATGATTGATTAATAACTAAAAGATAAAAACAGTTACTTATAAATTATTGTAAAAAACTAGTGAATATTAATGCAAAATACGATTTTTTAAAAACTTATTTTCTAAGAGAAACATAATTTTATTTATTTTAATGTCTGATCTATGTGAAATAAAAAATTAATTTTTAGAAAATTCATATCACTTTTGTTCTAATCAGTTCAAATTTTTACTCAGTTCTTAGAGAATAAGTTTTGTGATAATATTATTCCAAAAAATATTTAGAAATAAATTTATTTTTCAGAATTTTGCGTAAAAAAGTAAATTTTTTCTATTTTAAAAGATAACATTTTTGATAACTTTTTATATTAATTGTTATATAGTACTTATTATTGTAACTTTTTTAACTTTCTATGCTTTTGATTCTGAAATAATTTAATTTTTGCATAGAATTTCACTAAAATTTTTGAAAATAATAAAATTCTTTTGAAGAATTTTATTAAATTTGAATTTTATCAAATTTGAATTTATTCAAATTTTGAATCTGAAATTATTCAAAAATTGAAGTTGCATTTAAAAATAAGAAATAAATTTTATTTTATTTTGTTTATATATTTAAATATATGAATTCACTTAGACTTTTCTAATAAAAATTAATTTGAAAATGAATAATTTATTTTCAAATTAATTAATTAATTAATTTTGAAATAATTGAATTTTGGAAAGGTTTCAAATTAAAATCTTTAAAAATTTGAATTTTTCATACTTTTAACTGACATTATGGATTTAAAAAATCTCAAAGACCTTTTTAAAAAATTATTAAAAATAATTGATTTAAAGAAGAATTTTAGTTAAAAATAATAATTGGAAATGTTGAAAATACCTAATTTTGAAGAAGTTAAAGTAACAATATTTTTATAAATATATAAAATAATAATAATTGATTGAATTTCTAAACAGTTTAAATTTGAAATTTTTGAAATTCCTAATTCCTATATGGAAAAGTAATAATAATTAAATATATTATTAAAAAAATGAAGTTATTGATGTTTTCGAATAATTTTAAAATTAAAGAAATTTGCAAATAAAAATAGAACTTTTTTTTGAGTATCTATCTAATTATTTTTAGAGTGAATCAGAATATTCTTTAGGGTCAGGGGATACACGCAGAGAAAATAGATATTAAATTTTGTAAAAGTATTTTACAAATTGAAGAAAAAGTGCGACAAAGCGAAATTTTAATATAAAAAATACTAAAATTTAAAAAAACTTGTGAGAAATTTAATATAATTACATCAAATATCAAAAATATTAATGAAATTCTAATATAACTTTATTAAATTTCACATAATTTTTTTTGAAGTTTAGTATTTTTTATATTAAAATTTCGCTTTGTCGCAGTTTTTCCCCAATTTGTAAAATACTTTTACAAAATTTAATATCTATTTTCTCTGCGTGTAGTAAAAATTTTTTGTGGAAATCAGGGAAAAGTCAGAGAAAAACAAAATTAAATTTTCATGACAACCCTGAGCTTGGAAAGAATAAACAAAAAATTGTTAACTGTTGCAGAGATTTTGGATACGAAATAAAGTTTTTCAGAGAGCATAAGAGTAGACATTGTGGAAAAATGTTAATAATTTTTTCATAATTCATTTTCAGCGTGAATTCGTGGGTAAAAATGAAAAAAGCAATTATGCAAAGAGGTGGTGGTAGGGAAAGAGAAATCTAAAGTGAACAGGAAATGCAAGTGGCACTGGAAAAATCGTTAATCTTCCACGAGACTTGCTTAGTTTCTCGTGAGGGACTTGCACACCTCGGGCTTGGCGGGGATGAAATCGGATGACGAATGCAGTATGTCCATTTTGGTCCCCGCTCTTTCCTCTCTTGAGACTAGGAATTTAATTATTAGTTGGCGGCTTGGTCCACGTGCACTCATCACTTGGCCTCATGCATATGCACCCAGTAACCAGCATTTTAGCATATATTTGCCAAAGTGTAGCTCGACAATCCAATGGCCTTCTTTTCTCGTCCAAAGCCGACGATGGACGATAATTTCACTTCCACTTATTGTCACTTACACTCACCTTCCAACTTCAATTCCACATTCAGACTTTTCCCAATTTTTTCACAACATTTTTTTTATTTATATATTTTTTCGAAAGTTTTTCGAGAATTCAATTATTTAGATACAAAAATTCAATTTTTTATAATATTTTCAAACTGTTACTCTTCATAGTTCTTTAAAAAAGTTGTTGAATTAAAAAAAAATATTTTCCCAAAAAATTGAAAACAATTTATTTTTAAAAGATTATATCAAATTTTCAAATAAAATAAAGGAAAATTAGTATAATTTTAAAAAAAATCTTTTAATAATTTTTAAAAGATAATAGATTTTTTAATTTTATGTAATATAATAAAAAACTTTCCAAATAATTGAAATTTATTAACATTGAAAATAGTTGAATTTTTCAAAAGAGATTTTGGACAATTTAAATATTAATCAATTTTTTCAAGACAATCTTTGAAAATTATTGTTTTTACAAAATTTTAATAATAATAATTCCAAAAAATTAGATGTTTAAAAAAGTTTTATTGTCATTATTTTTTGTATAGATATATTTGAATGAATTTCACTACAAATTTTATTACAAAACTGAATTTTTTAATTTTCTGTCAATAATTAAACATTACAGAATATTAATTTATTTTAAAGAATTTAAGTCTTGAATAAATTTCATATTATTATTAATAAATTATTTAGGGAATAATTTTACTAAAAAATTTAAAAAATTTCAATTTTAAATAATTTTAATTAAAAATTCTCAAAACGTTAGTCCTTGACAAATGTTACTTTACATTTCTTTTTAAATTAGTTAAATTTTTGAATATATATATAATTGAAAAATCTTCGAATAATCAAAATTCCGTTAATTTAAATAATTGTAAATAGTTGTATTTCAGAATTATTTTAGTTAACATTTTTTTTCTTTGAATAATTTAATTCTTAAAAATTATTAAAAATATTTGATTTAGAGAAGAATTATAGTTACAAGTTCTAGATAATAATTGATTCGAAATCTAGAAAAATAATTTTTGTGAAGTTACAGAAGCAATTTTTTATGAATTAATGAATTTTAAAAGGTTTGAAATTGAAAAATTTTGAAATTCTTAATTTCTAAAAAATTTTACAATTAAAAATTATCATAAATAAATGCATTAGAAACATTTTTTGCTTATCGAATTATTTTTAGAATCAGAATAAGTTTGAGTGTCAGGGAAAATGTCTAAATTTTGTCTGACAGGATGCCCACATGTCAGTAAAGTCAGGGAAATGTCATAAAAAAAAATTTTGTCAGCAAAATTAAGAAAATTGAGACTTTTATCGACTCATTTTTAAAAATTGCGACTTTTTCTACTTTTCTTACAAACATTGCAACAAAATACAACAATTTTTAGTAAAAAAAGTGCAAATTATTTTGATTTTTATAATGCGAAAAATAAGTATAAACAAATCTTTCAAAAATTGTTTTTGAATCATTTTTTAACATAATTTTTTTCAAATATATCTATAATAAAAATTTTTTTGAATAGTTGAAATTTTATAAAATTTAAATTGAAAATAATTAATTTTTTTATCAAGTATTTATTTACAATTTTCAAAAATCAATTTTTCAAGAATTTTAATTCCGAATTTTGAGAATAATTGAAGTATTAAAAGTTTTGATGAAAAATCTTTATAGGTATGTAAATTTGAAAATGAAAATTAGTTTCTAATTTTTTTAAAAATTCAATATTTTCAGTATTTTTAATTACCTATTTCCAAAAATCAAATACATGCAAAAATAATAACATTTCAGAATTATTTTTAACATTTTGGAGAAAACAATCATGTTCAAAATTAGTTTCTTTAAATTATACAAAAATTCTTTTCAAAAATTTAAATTATTTTCGAAAAATTACATTAAAATTTTAAAAACTAATTATTAGAATTGTTTTATCATAATTTTTTAAGATTCAATTATCTTCGAACAATGTAAATAAAAATTTATAAAAATTTACTTTTTGGACTTATTAAAATTTTTGAGAAATCATGGTCCTGTTTATAATTAAAATTCTTCAATAATTTGATCATTTTTATCTATATTTTTCAAAAATTCAATTATTTTTAAAAAATTTCACCAAATTTTAATTGTTTGGAAATTTTTAAAAAATTGAAAAACTGTTATCTTTCAAAAATTATTTCAAAATAACTTAAGAAAAACTATATGGAGAGTTACAATTATTATAAAAAATTGAGTTTTTGTATTTAAAATAATTGAATTCTAGAAGAACTTTTGGAAAATTATTTAAATTAATTGAGTCAGAGATGAAGTTTAGTTGAAAATTTGTACAAAATAATTGAATTCAGCAAGGGTTGTAATTGTAATTTTTAGAAATTATTAAAATTCATAAATTTTACTCATTTTCCGTAAACATTCACATTTTCCTGTAAAAAGAATTTTGTCAGGGAAATTGATAAACTGAAACTTGTGACCACCCTGTCCGAAAATCGAAAAGTCAGGGAAAAACATAAAATTCTTGTGTAGCAAACCTAAAAAATTCTGAGAATTACTTTTTTCAAAAATATTCTAATATTAATTTTTGAAGATGATTTTAATTATTTTTCATTGTCCCATTTTAATTTAAAGATTTTTCATTAAAATTTTGGAGATTTAATTTATTTTCAAAATTTTTGCAATTAAAATTCTTTAAACTTTGATTTTCGAAAATTTTAATGATTATCAACTCTATAATTAAGTTGTAAAATATTCGCTATGCGGTCCAAAACTTCATTTTAAAAAAGAATTAGAGGGAAAAAAATTTTTTCGTTTTCAAATTTTGAATTGTCGTGAAAAGTTTCTATTTTTAAAAACACTTTCTTCTTTCTCTTGCTTTCGGTAAAAAAATGAAGAGTATTTCGCAGTGTGGAATATAACTTTCTTTTTTTTGTCGGTGGCGCTTAAATTTGTCAGTTAGGGGTCGAAGAACGGACGGTAGAGGATACAGAAACGATAGGCATTTGAAAAGTGGTTTTACGACTTTGCAAAAGGGACCTTCGAATTACAATGTCTGGCATTCGTTGCGTGTTGTACAAAACCAATCTCACAGACTCAGCCGTCTGCCAAGGCAACGTGAGTGTGACCGTGGCCTCGTGTTTGTGCACTTTTGCTTCTGTACCTTTCAATTTGCAATTTACAATCAACATGCCATTGTCATTCCTCAAATAAGTGGATACATTTTTTTGCGAACTTCATTTTTATTAATTGCATAATTCACAGAATAATTTCTCAACACACACTCGAAATCTAAATTCATAAAAATAATGTTTTCAATATTAACTAAAAAAATAAAATTATAAATAAAACTTTGGGATTAACGATCACTCCGAGTCAAATTTGACTCGGAGTGATCGTTAATCTCAAAGTTTTATTTATAATTTATAACCGAGTGATAAAGTCAAAAAATTACAATAAAAAAAAATTAAAAGTTTGATTAGTTTTGATTACTTTTTGAAATTTTCGATTGAAAGTTTGAAGCGAATAAATTTTTCGATAGGGTCTTTCTTCGGAAAGGATAGAATAAGTAAAATAGAAAAAGAAAAATAGTGTAACTAAGGCTCTCAAAAAGTACAACAAAATAAAAAATCGTGACTAAAATAAATTGAAAACGAAATGAAGTAAAAGGGTGAAAATATAAAATATACACGATATGTGCGAGCAATAATATAATACTCTGTGTATTTGTTAGGATTACAATGAATATAAAATTTCAAAGCGTGTTCGCTTGCTTTTGCATAACGTCATTTTATAAATGAATTTTATAACTCTACATGGTGTGTAGTAATAATCTTTGACGTAGAAAACTTCTTTTCTTGGCTGTCATTTCTGTCCCTCGTTTATGCAAATATATATTATAGTTGCTTACACTTATACATTACTCTATCTACATATTATATGAATGCACCTACTTAGTGACATTAAGTAATGCCTAGTTAACACCTTCATTACAAGGTTGTAAAACCACCATCATTACCACAATCTCTCGGATTGCCATTTTCCATTTTATTATCATTTTTCCGTATAAAATTATTTTCATTCAAATATTTTCTTTTCGTCGTAAATGTCATGTAAATAACATCATAAACAAATAAATGAAAAAAGAAACCAAAAATAAACAAAAATGCACTCTTCAAAAGGTCCAGATTCCTAAATTTAGCGTCGACGCTAAGCGTTAGTCTACTTTTTTCAGCCTTAAAATTACCTTTTACTACTTCTTTTGCTACTTATTTTTGAATGTTGGAGAAGTTATACGAATTATTACAGAAATTCAATTATTTTCAAAAGTAATAAAATTCTGTGCAGAAATTCATTTATGGTGGATATCACGTCAAAACTCCACCCAAAAAAAAAATGTTGTCCAATTATTCCCAAATTTTTTTTATGATATGCCCTATAGGTTAGTAATTTATCATATAAATTTTTTTGAATTTTATAAAAAATTGTCCAAGGGGGAGGGGGTAAAAGTTCTGAACTTTTGCGTGACGCGCTCTACTTTGATTATTTCTTATAATTAGAGGAAAAATTTTTTAAAAAAATTAGAATATGGGTTTTTTTAGATTTTTTCATGGGCTTTCGAAAGGCAAAGTCTATTTTCAAAAATTTTTTTATTTTGACATAAATTTTGAAAAAATAAAAATAAATTTTCACTTTTCGCATCTTTGGGTTCTTTTTTTCTTTTTCCTTTTATTTTTAAATGAAAGCTGAGCTTTTTTCTGATGAAATACTTGTTTTCCAAAAAACCGTTTTTTTTTGTTTTCGAGAAATGAATTTTTGAATATAGCGCATCACGTCGTCGCGCCACAATTTAATTTATAAAACGTTACAATGAACTATTTTCTGCATTTTACAGGGTTGAGACTGACATAAGAACAATATAATGCCTGCATTATAGTTTTTTTTTTATTTTTTTAAATTAAAAAAAATATTTATTTTTTAAAATTTTTAACAAAATTTTTTTGCAATTTTATTTTTAATTTAATGCCTGTATTTTATTTTTCTGTTCGCTTTTTTTACTTTAGAAATGAAAATAAATAAATTGTAGGCATTAAATTAAAAATAAAAGTCTAAAAAAAATTTTTTTTTAATTTTGTTAAAAATTTTAAAAAATAAATATTTTTTTTAATTTAAAAAAATAAAAAAAAACTATAATGCAGGCATTATATTGTTCTAATGTCAGTCTTAACCCTGTAAAATGCAGAAAATAGTTCATTGTAACGTTTTATAAATTAAATTGCGGCGCGACGACGTGATGCGCTATATTCAAAAATTCATTTCTGGAAAACAAAAAAAAACGGTTTTTTGGAAAACAAGTATTTCATCAGAAAAAAGCTCAGCTTTCATTTAAAAATAAAAGGAAAAAGAAAAAAAGAACCCAAAGATGCGAAAAGTGAAAATTTATTTTTATTTTTTCAAAATTTATGTCAAAATAAAAAAATTTTTGAAAATAGACTTTGCCATTCGAAAGCCCATGAAAAAATCTAAAAAACCCATATTCTAATTTTTTAAAAAAATTTTTCCTCTAATTATAAGAAATAATCAAAGTAGAGCGCGTCACGCAAAAGTTCAGAACTTCTACCCCCTCCCCCTTGGACAATTTTTTATAAAATTCAAAAAAATTTATATGATAAATTACTAACCTATAGGGCATATCATAAAAAAAATTTGGGAATAATTGGACAACATTTTTTTTTGGGTGGAGTTTTGACGTGATATCCACCTTATGTTCAAAATTTTTTAAAAATTCTAGTCAAGATTTCAATTATCTTTATAAATAATCAAATTCTTCTCCGAAATTCAATTATTTTCAAAAATTATAATATAATTCTTGGTAAAATTTCCAAAATTTCCCTCAATTCAATGATTTTCAATACATCTACTATTTTAATAAAACTTTCCAAAAGAATTCAATGATTTAAAAAAATTTTAATAAAAGTTTAAGCAAACATTTAATAATTAAATGAAAAATTTCACAGGAATTCAATGCTTTACACATTTTTTTTTTAAATTTTCTTCGCAATAATTTAACTATTTTTATAAATGATAATTTTTTTACAGGGATTCAATTATTTTCACAAATAAAATACTTTTTAGAAATGCAATTATTCTCATAAATAATAAAACTTTTCGCAGAATTTAAATTATTTTTAATATAATTTTATTGTGAGGCAATTGAATATTGCCATAAACAATTTTTAAAATTTTTAGCTTGGAAAGAGGATAAAGTCTATCCTCTTAGAGGAACTGATTTTAAGATTTTACAAGCTAGATTTGGTGTTTGGTCGCTGGAGGACAGACGTATTTTCTGATATATATTTTATTTCTTTTTAAGATAATTCGTGGTCTGACTGACTGTCCTTTTATTTTGCAAATGATACCTTTCAATATATACCAAAGTATACAACGCGTTTTTGTGCTCCATTTTACTTACCATCGATTCTTAATCATCGTTCTCCTCTTTATCGTATGTGTTCATATATGAATGATTTATTTCTTAAAAATGAGGATGAAAATTTAGATTTATTTTGTACATCCTTGAATGAGTTTGTAAAGGCTACACATAAGTATTTAAAACAAGCGTCGTGATTTGTTGACGATTTGCTATTAAGTTGTAATTTTTAAGCTTACATTTTGTAGCCCTGTTATTGGTTTTTACCGTTGGCCTTGGTTTTCTTCAAATAAATAAATAAAATAAATGAATCTAATTCCTCGAAAAATTGCAATTATTCTTAAAAATTTTATTAAAATTCGTTAAAAGAATTCAATTTTTTAAAAATTTGTTGATAAATTTCTTTACGAGAATTAAATTTTAAGAAACATTCAATTATTCAATATATTATTTATTTTTGTATTTAAATAATTGAATTCTCATAGAATTTTTTTAAATAAAAATGGATTTAAAAATTAATTTTAGTCAAAATTTTAGATAATAATTGAATATTAAAAGCATTATACATAGCATGAATTTTTTAATGTAATTGAATTATTGTAAAAAAGTTTCAAATAAATTATTTATTTTTGTATTTAAATAATTGAATTCTCATAGAATTTTCTAATAAAAATTGATTTAAAAATAAATTTCAGTTAAAATTTTAAATAATAATTGAATATTAAAAATTCGCTTGAATTTTTAGAAATAATTGAATTTTGAAAAGGTTTCAAATTATACCTAATCTTTGAATGTTTAAATTTTTCATACTTTTAACTAACAAATTTGTAGAATTAATTTTTTTGAAAAAGTTCAATTGAATTTTTTTTAAATAATTCAAAGTTTTTATTTTCTAATATATATTTAGTTGAAGAATTTCCGAACAATCGAAATTTCGTAAAATTGAATAATTGCAAACAAATGGATTTGAAAATTCTCAAAGAAATCTTTTCAAAAATTATTATAAATAGGTAATTGATTTAAAGAAGAAATTCAGTTAAAAATTTTAGAAAATAATAATTGAATTGAAATGATAATTTTTAAGAATAGTTACAGTAACAATATTCTTAGAATATAAAATAATGATTTTATCACTCGGTCATTTCTAAATTTTAATTATTATAAATTGTTAAATTTCAAAAAGGTTTGAATTTGAAATTTTTGAAAATCTAAATTGCTACCCAAAAAAAATAATGATTGAATATTAATTTAAATTAATATTATTGATGTTTACATGCAATTGTTCTTTTCTTTACACGAAAATTTAAAATTGTGAAAAAATTGGATTTCTAAGAAATTTTAATTCAATTCTTTAAAATTTTTGAAGTTTCAACAAAATTTTATTAAAAATAATACAATTTGTTAAATTTATTAGAGTAGCTTAAAAAAATTAAAATTTAAAAAAAATTTTAATTTAATAAATAATAGTTCTAAATTGTAGGTACCTAAAATAATTTAATTACGAAAGAGTTACAATTACAATTTTTATTAATTACTTCATTTTAAAAAGATTTAAATTAAATATTTTTTTAATATTGAAGTTTCGAAAAGTTTTATTTACAATTCTGAAAACTTAGAATTTAAAAAATTTTAATGATATTTATTTTAAAGATATTAATTGAATTTTCATAAACAAATAATTGAATATATTAAGAATTATATTGAAGTTTTTGAAAATAATCAAAGGAGGTTTGCTGCAGTAAAAAATGTTAATTTTTTTAGAACGATCAGGAAAAGAGTTCTTTTCTTAAAATAGAGAACCAAGAAAATAATGTAAAAATATTAAATTAATTTAAGAGAAAAACATGGAAAAGGAAAAGTACATCTGAAAATTTTTATAGAAAAATAACGCATGTGAACGACGGAAGCACTAATAAATTCAAAATTAATAGTTAATAGAAGAAAAGAGTTTGATAAAAGAATGTAATTGGTTGGTCGGCGAAAATCTTCATTGAGAAAGAATATAAAATGCTTTGATATGCTAAACACGCTGTTAACTTATTGTCTACTGTCGTATGGTTGCCTTTAAGTCATATAGCGGTTACTAAATGCCCCCCTTTGACCCAGTGAGAAGAGGAATTCTTTTGACAAAAAAAATTGCTCATCTCGTGTACCAAATCCCCCCCCCCCCGTAAATACAGTTTCAGGATGCAATTTCAGTTTTTCATGAGTCGCAAATATTCAGAAAAAAATCCCTTTTGCATTCTTTGTGTCTAGACCTACTATTAAAAACAAAAATATACTTGTGTGGTGCTGCGGTAAAATTTAAAAACGTAAATTCTGCATTTTAAAATTTTTCACATTTTAAGAGTTGAAGATGAATTGTGGATTTTATTGTTTTTGTGTTTAATTCGATTAAATTAGATTCAATTAAATAGTATAGTATAGTATAAAATTAAATTCTAATTTAAAATTTAGAACAATATCAAATTGAGACAAAATAAATTATCAAAATTGTTGCGATTCAAAGTTTTGATGCACTGCAAAAATAAGTGTCTTATTTGATATCTTAAAATAAGATGTAAGATGGAAAAATGGTATCTTACATCTTAAAATAAGATGTTTTCTAAAGTATCTTACTGATTTTTAAGATGTTTTATACGTCTTAGATATTTCTTCTATCTTAAAAAAGTAAGATACTTCTATAAGTTTTTTAAAGTATATTTTTTAAAGTATGTTTCTGTCTCAATAAGATGTTTAGCGATAAGATACTTGTGAATTGTAAGATGCGAAAAAAATTTAAGTTACTAAAAACTAAGATGCATAAAATGTCTTACATATAAGCCCATAGTTAACCTCAAAACTTTTTTCCCGAAAAATATGCTGAAAATATGTACGAAGATGCTTTTAGTATCTTAAATTAAGATATTTTAAATGACTAAAAAGTGACTACAATAACATCTTAGAAATGACTACCAAAACATCTTAAATAAGATACTTCTTTTTGCAGTGTGCGTCTCAATTTGAGGATCTTAGAAAAACTTTGCTTGCTATCTATCTTCTATTGACTAAAGTGATTTTTTTTCGCCCTATAAAGTTGATCCGAAGCCTGAACTTTAAGAAATTTCAATTCGAAATTATGTTTTAGAAAATTGCTTCTTTAGGAAATTCTAAAATTAGAAAAAAAAGACAGGGCCTCTTTAAAAAATATGAAAACAAAAGATATAAGTAATAATGTTAAATTACGGAATGCAATATATAAATACGTGAATACGTATAGGATTCTAATGTGATTATGGTGTTTAAAAATTGAGGGCGCTACTGTGGGGAACTATAGTTTGTGGAAAATAACAAGGGCGGTCTAAAAAAAGAAGTACAATAGCTAACGAATCCGAAAGTTCGAGGGGTGATACAACCCTAAGGGGTCCCTCGTCAGTCGACTTTCCGTTCGCTGAAAGTTCGTTTCGTGTTGTATGTACATATTTTTCAAGTTTCATCGCACAATTCTCGCATAAATCTCTTACAAACTTTCAACTAAATTGTAAAAAATTCGGTAAATTATACCTTACAGTTTACTGTAAAAAACATTCTTTGTGTAAATAATTTCATTTGCATCTGTGTGTTTATTTTTCTTGAAAGAAAGTGCGGAGGATATTTTTTTTAATATATACAAAATATATGTGTGTGTATACATAGTTTATTGTCTGCGTTTGGGTGCGTGAAACTTGTGTTGGGAGAAATCGATTTCACCAAGTGTCTTATCAACAAATGGAATAACAAGTGTTGGAACAATATATCAGGATTTTAATGGAGCAAGATAAAATGATATTGACACTGCTTCCTTTCAATGAATAAAATTTGTAGGACATTCGTGAATGATAAATTTTCTCTATTTTCTTCTTGACATTTTATAATAATCATTTTTTAGTACATTTGCTGTTCTCTCTAAATCTATATCAGTGGAATAAAAATCGAAATGACGAAATTAGTGATTACATGAAAGAAAAGTGAATATAAAAAATAGTACTGACTCCTAAGCATTTAGATTGATTCCTGTAATTTGAGACTCTACTGAACGGTTTTCGATTGGATGTTATTTTAAGGAAATGATTCCTTAACTGTTTTTGATTCAGTGTTGTACACTTGTACTACAGGAATCAATATAAATACTGTTCTTTCAGAAGTTTTTACTAATTTTAATCCATGGATGTCTTTACTAATTTATCAGGGTTGCCACAAGTCAGCGAAAAGTCAGGGATTTTGTATTAAAAGTAATGGAAAAAATTAAATTTTTAGAATTTATAAGAAAATTCTGCATTTTGGTGTTTTTTTGTTTGCCTCATGAACTATGAAATTGGCAAAAATTCTAATACGAACCCTTCAATTTTTTCTATTTTTGACAATAATTTCTTTTTAAATAACTTCATTAATTGGATCATTAATTGGATTTCAAAAGAGTTGCGTTTACAATCTTCATAAATAGATAAACTTTAAAGGCTTCAATTTAAAATTTTAAAAAATATCAATTGAGGCCTTGGATCCAATAACTCGCCCGACGCTCGGAGGAACGCGCAACTGCCAGTCAGTGAGTAGTGAGCGCCTCTGGGCCACTCACTGCTACCCGACTGGTATTAGCGCGTGTCTTCGAGCGTCGGGCGAGTTATTGGATCCAAGGCCTCAATTATTTAAAGAAGAATTTTTTTTAATTCCTTGTCAGATTTCAATTATTTTCAATTTTTAAATGAAATTTCTCGATGGAATTTAATTAAAATTTTCAAAAGTTTAAAAAAATTCTAAGAAATTCAATTATTTAAAAAAATTTGAATAAAATTCTTCACAAGAAATTAATTTTATTTTCATGAATAATATTTTATCCGGAATTCAATTATTTTTACAAAAAAAATTCTTTACAGGAATTCAATTCTTTATAAATTTTTTAATAAAATTCGTTGCAAGAATTCAATTATTGTCGTAAAAAATAAAATTCTTCAAAAGAAATTCAATTATTTAGGAACTTTTAATAAAATTCTTACCAAGAATTCAGTTCTTTTCAAAAATAAACATTTTCACAGGAATTCAATTATATAAAAAAGAATTTTTTTTAAATTCTTTGTCAGGTTTCAATTATTTTCAATTTTTTAATGAAATTTCTCGATAGAATTCAATTATTTTCAAAAAGTTTTAAAAAATTCTGAAAAATTCAATTATTTTTAAAAATTTTAATAAAATTCTTTATAAAAATTCAATTTTAAGAAATATTCAATTATTAAATAAATTATTTATTTTTGTATATAAATAATTGAATTCTCGAAAAATTTTCTAATAAAAATTTATTAAAAAGTGAATATCAGGTAAAATTTTAGATAATAATTGAATAGGGTAAGTCCGGGGGAGATGGCCACTACCTATAATTTTTGGCTTTTATCTTAAATTTAATGTTTAATCGTTCACATCACTTTCCTCTTTTTCTGGTCGCATTTTGAAAATTTTTCATGGGGTTCAGAGCAGTTTTCATGTAGCCACAAGTGTCAAATTCTGCATTGAATTCAATCTTCAATTATTAATGTCGTTCGGTTGTAACTTTTAGCACAACCTACAAATAAATCTCCATCTCTGGTGTCAATTAGATCAATTATTTTGTTCTCAGACATTTTTAATTTGCTTTTCTTTAATATTTCTCAAGTATCTAACATTAACATAAAAAATTTTAAATAAAAGTCATTAATGGCCATCTTACCCAAAAATTCATGATAAAAGTAAACATCAAAATATTAAATAAATAAAATAATTTTTCCTTTCATTTTTCGTTTATATCGAAGCGTGAGTTATACACTACTCAATAAAACTTAAATTTAAAAATTATGTTAACAAATAACAATATAGCAACAAGAAATCTGAAATTTTCAAATTATTTTGGACCCATGCCAAAAAAATAAACAAGGATTACACTTACAGCTTCATTATTTTTCATCAAATTATTCTTTAGATTTATTATTAATCACAAAAGGTTGAACCAATAAAAAGTGATATTTCTTTACAAATTCTGTAAAATATTCGAACTGGCCATCTCTCCCATATGGCCATCTCCCCCGGACTTACCCTATTAGAAGAGTTATTGCGTGAATTTTTAGAAATAATTGAATTTTGAAAAGGGTTTAATTAAAATCTTTGAAAATTTGAATTTATAGTTACGCAATATTCTTATGATAATAAAATAATGATTTTGTCACTCTGTCATTTTAAATTTATTATAAAACATGAGGAAATCAAACACTCCGAGTGGTCGATTTCTTCATGTTTTATAATAATATTCTCATAATAAGTTATTGAATTTGAGAATCTTAATTCCTATAGAAAACTAATAATGATTAAATATTTATTTAACCCTTTGCGGCATAGTGGTAACACAGATTACCACCTTTTATATTGTGAAAATATCTGTTTATACACAGTCTTTTTCAAGTAAAATCCAAAAATCTTTGTATATTAATAATCAAAACATTGTTAAATGTCGAAAAATTGATAGCGAATGAGGTTACGTGAAATTATAAACAACTATAAATAAATAAATTAAAGAATAAAAAAAAATTTTTTTTTAATTCAATCGAAATTGATTGAAAGTTTTCACTCGGGGGTTTTTGGGGTCGCTGATTACGAATCTGAAGTCCGTTTTTCAAAATTCAAGATGGCGGATCCAATATGGCGCACGAATTTTTTTAGAATTGATCGAAATCGCTTGAAAGTCGTTACTCGGGGGTTTTCGGGGTCGCTGTTCACGAATCTGAAATCCGTTTTCCAAAATTCAAGATGGCGGATCCAATATGGCAGACATATTTTTTAAAAAGTGATTTGATTTGCTTGAAAATAGTTACTCGGGGGTTTTCAGGGTCGCTGATCACGAATCTGAAGATTGTTCTTAAAAATTCAAGATGGCGGATCCAATATGACAGACGAATTTTTTTTAGAATTGATCGAAACTTTATAATAATTTAATTGAGCTGTTTATTTCCTAATAAAATTAACTAATTAATTAAATTCAGTGGATTTTAATTGCTATTATAAAGTTTTGATGTGTTTTGCTTTGAACAATTGAATTTTATTTTCAGCAGTGGTAAGCAGCGAAGCAATTCGCTTTCAGTAAAATTCATTTGCTTTAGTTCAGTTAGTATTTTAGTTTCTTTGAACTCTAAACAGTGTTTTGTTTATTGTTTGTTATAATCAACCTAAATATGCGTTCAGTCAAATATTGATGATTTATAACTTGTCTTTTTTGCGCTCTTTATTTGTTTCATCAAACTATGTATAGTATTTTGTTTATTGTTTGTTACCATCACCGTAGGTATGCGGTCAGTCAAATAATGCTGAATTAGAACTTGTCTTTTTTACGCTACGTTTAGTAGATGAATTGGTAGGACACAAACTACCAAGTTCAACTGGGAAGAAACGTAAATTAAGTACAATCTCTTCTTACAAACCAAAAGTGTCAGAGGAAAAAAGAAAAAGTCAATCAGCTCATATGCCTAAAATTATCGCTTCACCTAGACGCTATGCTCATTGCAGTACTAAAGTCGACCAAAAGCGAACATCATGGATGTGTAAAACTTGCAATGTACCACTCTGCCTGTTTGCCACAAGAAATTGCTTCGCTGCTTACCACTGCTGAAAAAAAATTCACTTGTTCAAAGCAAAAGACATCAAAACTTTATAATAGCAATTAAAATCCGCTAATTTTAATTAATTAGTTAATTTTATTAGGAAATAAACAGCTTAATTTGATTATTATAAAGTTTTGAACAGTATTTACCAAACTGCCCTTTTCAGGGCTAAACGATGTACAAATCCTGATCGTGCAACCTCCCCGCGGTGTACATCGGGTAACGAAAATTCCGACGGTACAATTATTCAATAATTTAACGTTTATTTATTGAAAGTAATTTCAGATTCGTAATCAGCGACCCCGAAAACCCCAAGTAACGACTTTCAAGCGATTTCGATCAATTCTAAAAAAATTCGTCCACCATATTGGATCCACCATTTTGAATTTTGGAAAACGGACTTCAGATTCGTAATCAGCGACCCCAAAAACCCCCAAGTAATGATTTTCAAGCGATTTCGATCAATTCTAAAAAATTTCGTCGGCCATATTGAATCCGACATTTTGAATTTTGGAAAACGGACTTCAGATTCGTGATCAGCGACCCCAAAAACCTCCGAGTAACTATTTTTAAGCGATTTCGATCAATTCTAAAAAATTCGTCCGCCATATTGGATCCGCCATCTTGAATTTTGGAAAACGGATTTCAGATTCGTGAACAGCGACCCCGAAAACCCCCGAGTAACGATTTTAAAGCGATTTCGATCAATTCTAAAAAAATTTGTCCGCCATATTGGATCCGCCATCTTGAATTTTAGAAAACGGACTTCAGATTCGTAATCACCGACCCTGAAAACCCTCATAAGCATTTGTGATTTTTAAATTAATGTTATAATATTATGCATGCCGCAAAGGGTTAAAAAAGAAGTTATTGATGTTCTTCAGGGTCAGGGAAATAATGAAAATTTTTTCTGGAAATCAGGGTAAAACAAAATTAAAGTTTTGTGACAACCCTATTTATATTTGGAAAGTCTATTCAAAGAGTCAAATATGTATTTAAAAAAATTAGTTTAGTTAATAGTGCTACATTTATTTTTTCGTCAAAAATGGAAATTATTCCTTCTAAGTACTCCCTTAATCTAAATATAGAAATTTATTGATTAGCAGGTTTTGTGGCTCAACACTAACATTTGGTACAATACGAAAAATTGACCGAATTTACTTAATAATCGATCCGTAGAAATGGAAAACTTTGGTAAACATGCTTGAAGTAATAAATTATTAAATGAATAATTTGAACGTTGAAAACTTTAGTGACATAAATAGTGTAATGCTATATTTCTCAGTGGAAGTTAATTCGCAGAAATTTATCTGTTTTAGTTTACTTTACGCTTTTGGTTGTCGTGCATATCTTGAGGCAGAAGTTTTAATCAGATTCCTAGGGAAATGGTCGCTTGGATTATCTTAGATGCTTAAGGGATATAGACAATTTAACTGCAGTACAATGCACATTCTCATGTCAAGTTTGCAAACACACAACAATATTGTCATACTTTCTCACGAATCCACGTGTATGTATACACAAAAACATATACTCATTCTTTCAACGGGATCGAAATCACGTCCCTCTTGTTCAGATTCTTAAGAGAGGAAATTACAGATCATGACCTTTTCTCACTTCATTCCCCTTATTCAGGCCACACAAACAATTTCCAACTTTGAACAAAGCTTTTTTAGTGCAAAAAATACGATGTGGGTTGTTATTTTTCTTTTTTAAATTATTTTTGATCGCGATTATTACTGATATTTACTGTATTTAATTTTCACTGGTAGTAGTTGGGTAATTGAAGGTTTACGTATACTTTAATTATCCGTTATTACGGATTTTTAATTATTTCCTATAACAGCTTTTTAATTATTTTCAACTACTGCTTCTTAATTATTTTCCATTTACTGCCTTATTGTAATTTGCTGTTATTACTTTTTAACTATTTCTTGTTACTTCTTTTTAACTCATCTATTTATTGTTTTTAAATATTTAATACTTGTTTTTATCTATTTGTTGCTCGTTTTAAACTATTTATTATTTGGTTTTAACTATATTTAATACTTGTTTGTAACTGCTTATATTACTTGTTTGCAATTAGTAATAAGCACTTGTTTGTAACTATATTTAGTTTTCGTTTTGAACCATTTAATTCTAGTTTCATTACACTTACACAGATCGACAAACTTTTGGCGAATTTCAGAACCAAGAACTAAATATGTAGCACATTTTCGATGGTTCTTGACATGCTAAATCTAAATCTGACCTCAAAATTTCCCTAACACGTCAGGCTTTTATGTTCTTCTAATCTTAAAGTACAAAAAGCAAGACTCATCATTAAAACCATTTAACATAAATTTCATGTTACATAAAACTCATAAAACATAATTTTTATTTGACATAAAATTCATTTAATATAAATGTAAATTGACATAAAATTATTTTGGTATTAATTTTACATAAACCCAAGCAAAAATTTCTGTCAAATGCCAGTATTCACAACTGGCGCAGTATTGCACCAGTACTGGCATGCCAGCAGTTGGCTTGCCAGTACTGGTTTAGTACTGGCTTCATTAAAATTTCTGTACTACGCCAGTACTGCCCTTTAAGACTGGTATGCCAGTACTGTGCCAGTACTGCGAAAACAACACTGGCAAACCAGTACTACGCCAGTACTGTGCCAGTATTGCTAACACGGTAAACTGACAATAGTCAGTTAGGAACTAATTAATGGAAATTTATGCGGTAATTTATAGAAATTTTCGCAACAATTCATAAAAATATGTTCCACATAAGTTACAAGTAAAAACTTTTATTTTAGCAATTTATGGAAATTTTTGCGGTAATTTATAGAAATTTTCGCAATAATTCGTAAAGATATGTAAAGCAAAAATTACCATTAAAATTTTGTATTTCAGTCATTTATGAAAATTTTACTGTAATTTATTGAAATTTATGCGGTAATCTATCAATATTTTGACAATAGTTTATACAACTATGTAAAACACAAACGAGAACTAAAAAAATTAACATTGGTAATTTATGGTAATTTATGGAAATTTTTGCGGTAATTTATGGAAATTTATACGATAATTTATCAAAATATGTAAAACACAAATTAGACCAAAAATATTTAATGTCGGTAATTTATGGTAATTTATGGATATTTTAGAGGTAATTCATGGAAATTTATTAGCTAATTTACTTATTTGGTTTTTTTGAATTTAGTTCAATTAAATAATAATTTAACTTAATTACGCAGTTAAACGCTCTTTATTAATTGTAAGTGTAAAAGGTGTCGAAAATTAAAATTTATTATCCTGCAGCTTCGATAGGGTAGTGGTTAGAGTGTTAGGCTAGAAGTCCGTATGTCGTAGGTTCGATTCCCCACAGTAGCAAATTTTATTTCGTTATAGCTTTGTGTTTATTCTGCGTTGTAAACATAAATTTGATTAAAAGTTAAAAGTTAGGGATTATTACATGTTTGCAAATATAAATTAATTTTTTTTTTTATTATATTAATATTGAATTTAAAAAAAATTTCCACTAGATTGGAAAATAGACGGTCTGGTCTGATTCAGGCCAGCACCAGAAGATTTTTCTACACGGGTACTAAACCAGTACTGAACCAGTACTGCGCCAGTACTAAACCAGTACTGGATGCCAGTACTGCGCCAGTAACATCGAACCAGTACTGAAAAGCGTTATCATTTCGGTCAAATGCCAGTACTGGTTCAACCATGGCGGCCAGTACTCCGCCAGTACTGGGCAGTACTGGCGCAGTACTGCGCCAGTTGTTAATTTTTGCTTGGGAAACTCATTAAAATAAATTTTATTTATGATAAATTTCATTTTAAATAAATGTAACTTGGTATAAAACTCATTTGACATAATTTCCATTTGACATTAAAGTTATTTAACATAGTTCTCATTTGACATAAAATTCACTTGACATAAAGATCATTTGGCACAAAAATATAGACGCGAATTTTAAAATTATCCGATAACCATTTTCTTAAACTTCTGTACAATAAAATTTATGTCAAATGAAAATTATGTTAAATGACTTTAATGTAAAATAAAACTTATGTCTAATGAATAGAAGAAAATAATTGAATTGAAATTTTGAAAATAATTTTTAATAAGTTATAGTAGCAATTCTTAAAAATTATTCGATTTTAAAGGATTTGAAATTTGAATTTTCTTGAAATCTTAATACCTATGGAAAAATAATGAATAATAATTAAATATTTATTTCAAAAAACCTATTTAAGTTCCAAATGATTTTATAATTAAAAATATTCACAAAAATGTATTATAAACATATTTCGGAGTTTCAATTATTTTTAGAGAAAACCAAAATATTTTTAGGGTTTGAAAAAATTCAAAGTTTTCTCTAAAAATCAGGAAATTCTTTCAATCTTTCATGGAATAATTTATTTTTAGAGTTATTTTTTATGACCGGAAAATGACCGTTAAATTTTTTAATGAAAAAGTGGCCAACCTTGTTCAGGTCAAAATGAAATTTATATTATATGAATTTTAGGTTAAATGAAACTAACATAAATTTAAATTTATGTCAAATAAAGTTTAGGTTAATTAAAACCAATATATAAATTTAAATTTATGTCAAATAAATTTTAAGTTAAATGAAACTTATGAACTTATATGTTATGTTAAGTGATTTTCACGTCAAATAGGAATTATACCTACTAGATGAGTTTTATGTCTATTTAATTGTATGTCAAATGACATTTATGCCATACAAATTTTATGTTTAAGGAAAACGTCAAGTAATTCTAACGTCAAATGGGAAACTTAAAAAAATAACAACAAAACTCATAATAGTTTAGTTCTTTTGTCAGCGATTACGCATTTGAAGTCAGAATCGCAAAATTCAAAATGGCGGATTCAATATGGCGGTTGAATTTTTAAAAACTCTACAGATTTTCTTGAAATTTGTTACTCGGGGTTCTTAGGGGTCGCTGATTACAAATCTCCTTTAAAAATTTTTAATTTCAAATTAGTAGATATAATGTATCGACTAAAGTGTTTAAAAAATTAAACAGATTCACTTGAAACTCTGTCAAATGCAGCAGACACAATTCAATTGCATTTTAATGTACTTAGTCAAAACGGATAAAGATTTTTTTAATCTTTAAAAATTTTATCTTATATAATTTCAGTTTCTAATTAAATTAATTTTTAGAAGGCACCTAAAGCATAATTTTTATATAAAAAATACTAAACTTTAAAAAAACTTATGTGAAATTTAGTAAAGTTATATTAACATCTAATTCATATTCTTGATATTTGATATAATTATACGCTAAATTTAACTTAAGTGTTTTTAAAGTTTAGTAATTTTTATATCAAAATTTCGCTTTGTTGCATTTTTTCTCAAAATTGTAAAATATTTTTACAAAATTTAATATATATACTCATAAAATTGTAACACAGATATTTCATAAGAATATCGAATTAGGACAAAAAACAAATCAAATTTATTACGATGCAACTTTTTGAAGCTAATAATGATCTCAATTTGATAATCTTAGAAAAACTGTGAACTAGATATTGGCATTATTGTTATTATTATTATTGTAAGTAGATATTGTTATAAGTAAAGGTATTTATATAAAACTAGAGTAAAATGACCATTACTGCGGTATTTATTGCAAGAGGAAAATAAATGATTTGACAGGTTCGGCGCGAATAAATGCGAATAAATGCGAGTCGATTTATGATTAAAAATAAGATGATTTAGGGTTGCACCTTGAGTTCAATTTGCCAATGGGTGGATCATTAGTTATTATAGGGGCGTCAATCGGTGACAGTTCAGAGTCATGGGTGCTGTTCGCCTCGAAGGTAGAAAGTAACTTCACTGAGAGTCTCTCTCTCTCTCTCAAGGAATATTGCTATTGACAGTCTCACAACAGTTGACTCATGCTTTAATGTTGATTCCGTATAATTTTTGATCCCGAGGGAAAATAATCATTTCTCATGAATAAGTAAATGGTTCACTTATTTTCTATTCCCATTCGGAGCGCAATTTTTGTGTAGAATTTTATTATTTTGGTAAATAATTAAAATCCTGCGATTTTAAAATATTAATATTTTAAATTTCAATTTTATAGCGTAAAATGTAAAAACGTAGTTTTTTCAGATGTTTCATTATTTATTTTAGACGATACTATTTATTTTGGACTTTGGATATTTTTATTTTTGATTTTTAGTACAGTGGACTTTTTTTCATGGATTTTTTGTTCTGTAATCTATCGCGAGACCTGAAATAATTCAAGTTATTTAAATTAAATACATTTTTTAAAATTTTTTGATTTTTTCAATAAAACTATTATTCAATAAATAAATTAATTTAAAAATTTTTTTTTATTAATGCTTTATTAATAAATAAATTTCAATGCACAAAATACAATGAAAATATTTGAACCAAGTAAATGTTTTTCAAACAATTCGAATTAATTGAATGAAATTAATTTTTTTTAGTGGATTATGGTGTGTGATATGAAAAATTGAGTTGTCAATTTTCTATTCTAATATGTTTTCTGTTTCGTAACATTCTTATGTTATTTCTGTATTGGTACTCTTCGAATTAATATTATTAGATTACTAATAGTGAATTAGAGACGGGATTTGTTGTGGGTTTTCCTGTTCTAAGTTGATTTGCCATGTATGTGTTTGTCTGTAGGCGAAGGAAGCATACCGATAGTATTAGCCATACATAAAAGAGACAATACAATAATGGGGTTATAGTTTGTTACAAAATTCTTATTCCACTTGATGAACATTGCACCTTAAAAATTCTTATCATTTTGCAAATCTTTCAATATTCTTCCGACTTTTTTCAATATACACATTTTCTCTTGTAAAATACGACTACTAATTGATTTATTTTTCAAAAAAAGTCAATTTTTTATTTGACTTATTTTTAATTAACGCAATTTTAATTTTTAATTAATTCAAAATTTATTTAAATAAACGAGTTCTCTATCAAATAAAAATTTATTTATATCAACTAATTTTTGTCAAATAATTTTTATTCTAGTCAATTGAATTCACCAAGAAAAAATATAGTTGACTCAGAGCCAATATTTATTTGTTTCAAATAAATGTTATTTGGTTCGAATAAAAGTTTTATTTCTGTCGAATAAAATTTTTATTTAAAACAAATAATTAAATAAAACCTATTTGGCTCTGAGAGAAATATACTTTTATTTAATACAAATAAATTATTTTTGATTTAAATAGAACTTTTCTCTGGGTGTGTTATTTGAATGCAATATTAAAATTAGTTTTAAATTTAATTTATTTGATTTAAATAAAAATTATTTGATTCAAGTAAACATTTATATTTAGAAAAGAAATCGATGATTTGAATCAAAATGAATTTTTTTCATTTTATAATTTATTTGTTTTTTATTTGATTTTATTTTTAAAAACTGTTTTCCTTAAAGTATTTTATTTTCCTAGCATTTCGCGTAAAAAAATTTTTAACTCTTGACTACAAAGCGATATTTTAATAAAATTAAAAAGAACTCTATATTACACTTTTTTCATTGTATTAAAAATTTAAAATACAATGAAAAAAGTGTAATATCGTTTTTTTTCGACATTGTTGATTCTAAATTAGAAAAATTAAATTTAAAATGAAGTCATTTGCATGTTTTTTCGATGTACAATTTCGATAGTGAATTTGAGGGTTGCTTAAAGCTAATGACGCATTCCTGACTCCATGGGAAGGCCACGAGTTTAGAGACCCTCTTACTTCTTGGTGAAACGAACGTCTGTCATTCGAGGAACGACTTACGTGTCGCGTGGACGTTCCTTATTTTCATGTCCCATAATTATTATCACCTCTCATAGATCTCTTACAATTTTCTTTTATTTTTACCAGTTAATTTTGCAAAAAAAAATTACAAATGAGACTCTATACATTTACTCTTCACCAACAGTGATTTTTCCGTTTTACAAACTGTTTCGGAAAAATGTTTCTCAGTGGTATAATTTCATACATTTATTACTAAATTCAAATAAACAAATACAAAATAAATAAACAAGTACAAAATAAGTAATTACATTAAATAAATGCAGTAAATGCAAACTAAATAAATAGAAAAACAAAATAAAAAAATTTTTAATAAAACAACCGAGTGATAAAATCATATAATATTTTAAAATAAAAAAACTTAAATCAAAAAATAAAACAAACAACAAAAATTTTTAAAATTTGTCGAAAAATGAATTTTTTTTTTAAAATTCAGTAAAAAAAAATAAATGAGTGAAATATAGATGAAGAAAAAATTGAAAAAATGAAATTTTTATTTGTGTTGTTTATCGTAAATTGGCAATCGGTGATTGTACTATAGGTAGATTCAATTTCCATTGGCGAATTCGAATTTTACAATTTTGTTGCGAATTGCTTTGGTTTTTCAATTTGTTCACTAAATTCATTAGTGAGCTCTGTGTTTCCGAATATCGCGCATACCGGAAGTGCAACTGTTGTTGATTGAATTGTGAATATATGTTTCGTGTATGTTCTTTCTCTCTCTCTCTCTCTCTCTCTCTCTCTCTTTCTGCAGGCGAAAATGGCGCAAGGGAAATTATTTCTTGTTTATACCCTTTGACGAAAACTCTTTGAAATTTAAATAAACTTTTTATTCCTTTGAGACTGAATTACTAAATTCGTCTTTTATTTAAAATTTGCCCAGATTCGTTTTTTCGTGCAAAACAAAAATAATTTGTTTCTAATTTTATCGTAAAGTTATTAAAAAACACTGTGAATGATTAAAGAAACAATTTTTTAAGACTATTTCTGTATTTTTAATTTTATTATTCTAGTGTTTAAATTTTTCGTTATTTTCTTTCATTTTCATGATTAGCTCAAGAAAAAAAACCAAATTTATGAAACAACAATAGAAAATAGCAATACTAATATAATAGTAAAAATCTAATAATAAATTGAAAATAATAATAAAAATTTTTTTTTTTTTTTTTTACTTCTTCATTTAATTTGTATTTTTTATAAGTAAAATTATTTTGTATATTATTAAAAAAAATTCCGAACTAATTAAATGTTTAATTTTATTAATTTTTCTTTTTTGTACATTAATTTTTACAAATATATAAAAACAAAAAAAATTCGTTTATTTAAACATTCAATACTTTAGGAAACTTAATAATAAAATAATAATAATAATGAATAATAAAAACTATTTTAACAAAATAATATTAATTAAAAATAATAAAGAAAATAATGAAATAAATGAAAAAAAAGTTCCTTGCAAAAATAGATTGTGTAAAGAATAAAATTTTCATTCGTTTAATTATATCTTTTAAGAATTCAGGGCGTGTGAAATATAAAAATTTAAAGCTTAAACATTTCTCTGAGAGGAGTGAATTGAATTTTTGACTTAATGAGGCTTAACGAGATATGTTTTATTAACTGCAATGAGATAATAATTTCAAATAAAAGAAATCATTTACATTTATTTCAATTGTTTATAGAAAAATTTATTTTTTAAATCTAAATTTATGTAAATTTAAATCTTCATATTCTTCTTTATCTAATTAATTATATATATACGAAAAAAAGAAACAGATTTAAAAAATGGAATTTGAATTTTCCAAAATAGTAATTTAACAATATTAAAAAAAACAAATTTTCTGTTATACAACAAATTTTTTTTTTTAAATATTTTCTTCTTTAGGTATATAATTTTTTCACTATTTTTCGTGACATAATATTTCTATTCAATAATAATAAAAAAAAGAAAGAGAAAAAAAGAAACAAGAAGAGAAGAAAAAATAATATAAGAATATTAATATTTTTAGTATAATTAAATAATAATAATTATTATTATATAAATATCTATTCATTTGCATAAGTATAAAATATTATAATGCCAATAATTATAATTACAATATAATTATTATTTTAAGATTATTATAAAATAAAAATTTTATTATTATTATTATTATTGTTATTATTGTTATAAATTAATAAATTACATAAGTTACATAAATTGAAAAAATGGAGTAAATTTGTTTTCTTTTCTGTTATTGTTTCTCTTGATTCAATGAAATAAGTGACAATACTTCCCTTTTTTCTTCCACGAATTACATTCACGAATTTGTAATGTTGTTTCACTTGAAGTCATAAAGTCAATGACATGGTTTTTACGCGTTAAACTATTCTTGCTTTATGGTTGAGCAGTTATGCTAGTAGTAGTAGAAATTTTTGTATCCCTCAAAAGTTTTCTGTTAAATATTTTCTATTGTCATAAACACGCCCAGAGAAATTTAATTATCAGGAAGCAAAGACCAAAAAAAAAAAAAAATACGCTCTACAATTGTTTCATTTTGACTCTAACAACAAAAGCAATTTCATTTCATTCTTCATATAATTTGACAAAACTCATTATCATAGATTTAAAAAAGAAAAATTGAACCCCCTTCACACTTCAATGAACACTGTGAAATTATATTTAATTTGTTTTAATCGCAGACTTTTTTTATATAATAATCAACGATTGTTTATTATACAAAAAATTGTTATTAGTATCGATAATTTTTTGTATTTTATATTTTTATATTTAATTTTTTATATTTAGCAGTTTTATTTTTTTATAGTTAATAATATTTTTAGTTTTAAAATTTTTAAAATTAGTAATATTTCAATAATTTTATATTTATTATTTTTATGTTATTTAATTTATTTATTTATTTGAAATTACAAAACCCAGCAATTTAAACAAATTATTTAGTAATTTTATTTTAAATACTTTTATTTTTTAATTTTTATAATTAATAAAATTTTAATTATTTTATATTTAATATTTTAATGTTTAAGATTTGTATATTTTACAATTTTTACTAAATTGCCTCTTAGTTTCGAATAATTATTCGAGTGAAAAAATAATTTTAGTAAAAATAATCGTTAAAATTATGAATCGTTTAGAGAAATTGACAAAGGTGTTAATTTTGTCAAAATTACACTTTTCAAAATTCGCGACAATTTGTCACGTGACTGACGCACTCCAACCCCTCCAACCTACCCAACCTGCCTTACCATGCCGAAAGCCGAACCGCCGAACATAAACGTCATAACCTCAAATACTGTAGCTGTCAAAGCTGGCAAAGCGTTAATTTCTGTGTCATTTACGTCATTTATAAAGTTAAATAGTATTCTTAAATTAAAAGAGTTTGGAATAATTTTTCACTCATATTTCTCCAATTGTGTTCCTCGGTCGGAAAATGTATAAATTTACATTTTTTCTTTTATTGTGAAGTAGTAAATCCATTTTTCTAGTGAATGAAAAACGTTTGTAAACAAGTGTTCAGTTTTTTTTTCATTAACAATCATTCGCTTTTTACGTCATAATGCTTGACATTTTTTAATATTTTTTATTTTTATGGGTAAATTGTGTGTGAAAATAGTGAAAACCACACCATTTTCGTTAGAAGCACAAAGAGAGTAAAGTGTGTTTTAGAGTTCGTTTTCTAGATTCGCATTTTGATAGAAGATACGAATAAATCTATCAATAATTAGAAATGAAGTTAGTATAATCAGTTTACTAATTATTTAAAATTTATGCAATTCTAAATAATCTATTTACTGTTTTTGTATTTATTTACTTTGAAGATTCTGTAGGTTATGTTTGTTTGTTTATAAATTTGGTATAATTTTCATTTAATTGTATTAGTTTTTAAATCTTACTTTTTAATTAATTTATGAATATTTTTAGTACTATTGTTATTCATTTATTTATTTAACTATTAATTGATAATTATTTATCTAATGCACAAATTTTGTTTTTATATTTTTTTGGCAATCAAGTTTGATGAATTTCCAGTGTTACTACAGCACTGTAAAAAATCCTTATTGAAATTTCAATCGTACACCGATTGACATAAAATTACAACGGACCCTCGGATGAATTTTACATTTTTGATTATAAAATTCCCATTTGACATGAAAATTCAACATAAAACTATGTGCTCAACATAACCTTAAAATTTATTTTATTCACTTTTTTTTCTTGCACGTTTATAATATATCTATTGATTTTTTTACATAATTGTTGGAAAGTGTTTAAGTTATAAAAATGAATACTTTTTTATAATAAAGTTAATGATATCTATGTTTAAAATAGAATAATATCTTTTTTCGAAATAAAATTTTTAAGTGAAATAAAATTAAACAAATATGTTGAACTTTCAACACTCCCTGTAAATTTCCACAGATCACCGAGTGAAATTTCATTTGGTTGTCCATTGAAAATTCCAAGAAGAATATGAAAATTCATACGTGGTTCCATTGTAATTTTATGTCAATCGACACTCGTATGAAAATTCAATAAATGCTTGAAAGTTACATGGACTGACCATTTAAATTTCATTAATTCTGTTATTTTCATACGTCGTTCCTATTAAAGTTTTACACATTACATGGAATATTCAATATGGATTTCTTACAGTGAGGTCAGGGTAGTCAAGAAATTCAAGAAAATGTCAGGGACTTTTATTAAAATTACTGGAAAAAATCAAATTTTTAGAATTCATAAGAAAATTCTGAATTTTTGTGTCTGTTTTGATTTTGCCTCATAAACTATGAAATAGTCACGAATTATACAAAACCTTCTATTCCTGAAAATAATTTCTTTTTAAATAACTTAATTCTTCAAGAACTATCATAAAATTATTATAAATTATTTACTGCATAATTTTACTTAAATATCAATCGAATTATTGCAGAAATTTAATTATTTTCAAAAGTAATATAATTCTTCGCAGAAATTCAATAATGTTCAAAAATTAAAAAAAATAAATTCTTGTCAAAATTTCAATAATTATCTCTCTTTATAAATAAAAATAATTTTTCAAAAGAATTAAATTATTTAAAAAAAATTAATAATATTTTACGCGAATATTTAATTATTTTCATAAATAAAAAGAATTTCACAGGAATTCAATTATTTACAAATTTTTTATAAATTTCTTTGCAATAATTCTCTTATTTTCATAAATAATATTTTTTATAGGGATTCCATTATTTTCATAACTAATAAAATTTTTTACAGTAATTAAATTATTTTAATAAATAATAAAATTCTTGTCAAAATTTCAATTATTTTCAAAATTCTTCCCTAATTCAATGATTTTTAATATCTAATATTTTAATAAAATTTCCCAAAAGAATTCAATTATTTAAAACAAATTTTGATAAAATTCTACTCCAAACTTTAATTATTTTCTTAAATAATAAAAATTTCACAGGAATTCAATTATTTACAAATTTCTTTATAAATTTCTTCACAATAATTCTCTTATTTTTATAAATAACAAATTTTTTTACAGGAATTCAATTATTTTACTAAATAATAAAATTCTTTTCAGGGATTCAGTTATTTTTATAAATAATAAAACTCATCGAATTATTTAATTCTTTATGAGAATTCAATTATTCGTTGAATTATTTATTTTTGTATTTAAATAATTGAATTCTCGTAGAAATTTATTATAAAAATTGATGTAAAAATGAAGTTTTGGAAAAAATTTAGATAATAATTGAATATTGAAAGCATTATAGCATGAATTTTGAGAAATAATTGAATTTTCAAAACGTTTCAAATTAAAATCTTTGAAAATTTGAACTTTTCATATTTTAAAATGACATATTTTGATGTTTTAATTGATCCTTAATATATAATATTCAAAATTAAATTAAAAATTCTGTATCTAGAATTAATTTTTTTAAAAAGTTTAGTGGTATTTTTTTAATTATTTAAAGTTTTTAATTTCTAATATATTTAATTGAAGAATGTAAGAATAATCGAAATTTCGTAAAATTTAATTATTGTAAACAAAAGGATTTGAAAATTTTAAAAAAACTTTTTCAAAAATTATTTTAAAAAAATGATTTAAAGAAGAATTTGAGTTGAAAATTCTAGTAATGAATAATCGAAATGATGCAAATAATTTTTGAAAAAGTTACAGTATCAAATTAGCAAGTTTTAATTATTATACAAAACATGAAGAAAGCGATGACTCGGAGTAATCGGTATCTTCATGTTTTATAATAATATTTTTTTATGTTATTAAATTTGAAATATTTGAATATCTTAATTCCTATGAAAAAATGATAATGATTAAATATTTAGGTATTTTAATAATAAAACTATTGATGTTTTCGAATAATTTTTAGAATGAATCAGAATATTCTTTAGGGTTAGGGAAAAAGTGAAAATTTTTTCTGGAAATAAGGGAAAAGTCGGGGAAGAAGAAAATAAAATTTTTCTGGCAACCCTGATTTTTCTTTTTCTCTTTGTCAAATTGAAATCAGAAGAGTGAACTTTTTGTGAAAATTGTAGATGGTGTAAAGTGTAGTGAAAAAACTGAGAATTTTGACGGGGTATAAAGTGGATAAATTAGACCCTAGACGAAGGCGTAACTGCTGAGGTGTCGACCCCATATAAACAGTCAGGATACGTGGTTAAATATGCTGGAGGGCTAAATATAGCATTGGCAGTCGAACCAGTTCAAGAAAGAAGCATATAGTATACAGAAAGAGGAAGCAGAAAAGAGGGAAAGGAATGCAGAAGTCCGAGTGAGAAAGATAAAAGGGAGTGAAAATCAAGTGGAAATAGTATCACTGCAGTGTGTCTGGATAAGATCGAAATAAGCCGGCAGCTCTTCAACTGTTCGGAAAGAAAAAGCCAATTATGCATCTTGTCCCTATCCCTAATTTTTACTTGTCAAGGGATTAGAGAATTATAAACGATAGTCACGCGATGACTCGAAGTAAACAACAACAAGCTTTCCCTGTACGTCCTCTCGCCACATTTGGACGAAGACTCTTGCGCGATAAGCTTTTCAAAAGGTAAGAAATCTCTCGAAAAACAATTTCGTATGGATTTTTATTTAAATCACAGCCTCAGTCATTTTAACATATACTTTAGAAATCTTGCACTCGATAGTCAATTGAATTTCCAAACGGTACGACATTTGGAATTTCAAATAGGTTTCTGTCGGAAATGGTTATAGCTATTAAGATGAAAAATCGAAAAATGTGACTTGAATTAGGGTTCAAGGTTTTTTTTCTAAATCTCATTTCAGTTGAAATAAAAAAAAAGTTTTTCGATTTTTTACTCTGCGTTTATGGTAAATATTTGAGTTTTTTATGATTTCAAAAAAAAACTGAGGAATAACTTCAGTATTATTTTCCGGTTGACATGATTTTCAAATTAGAAATAACCTTTTTAGAACTGGAAGAATATTAATATAATCGTGTTTTCAATATAAGGAATAAAATTACAATTTTCCGTTTATATAAATTATCGCAGCATTGATACAAATTAAATTAATTAAATAACTGTGTAAATGTCTCGTTCAGCTCTCGTAATACACAAATCAGCAATTACACACCTTATTGAAAATTTATCTGCATTGTAACATTGTATGTTTCGTATCACTTCATTAAACATTTCAAAATGATAAATATTTCGCACGTTGTTCAATAATTTTTCTTTTTTCCTAACAAATAAGTAACTGTTTTTCTCCGGCAAATATATGATTATATTTGCGCCGGAATATCATCTAAGGAATATTTTCACCTCCAGTAGATATAAATATATGAATCTTCTCATTAATGAAGAGATAATTAAAAAACTTATTTCGTTCAGATATTTAAGGAAAAGAATAAATAATTTCTTGTATGTACAGAAATAAAATAAGAGATAAGAGAATATAATATTCTATAATAATAGAAATCTTTTTCTACCTAAAGAATGGAATAAATAAAATATATTTCATTATGAGTGAAGAAAATGTGCGATTTCTTTTTTTATACTCTTTGGTCATGTACGCGAGTATCGGGAATAGATTCGTAATTACAAGCCTTATAAATACCGAGCACTGGTCGATTTGTTCAATAAGGTCACTGACATTACTTAAGAACCTCATTTCAAGAAATGACAATTTTTTATTTTACGCAATTATTGGTCAACTATCAGGATCTCCAATTTTTATTTAGCCAATCTCATAATTGATTTGTCAATTATTTTTTGTTTACTCCACAATACGATTTAATAATAATAATAACAATTATTATTATTATTACAAATTTTCCACTCGATAATTAATTTTCATCAAAAATATTTACTTATTTTTTATCCTCCTAATAAATTGAATTCCTGCAACGAATTTTATTATTCATGGAAGAATTTAAATTTATAAAAATAATTTAATTCTAGCGAACAATTTTATAAAAATTTTTTAATAATTGATTTCTTTCGACTAATTTTATGCAAATTTTAATTTAAATAATTGAATTCCTGTGAAATTTTTATTATTTTTGAAAATAAGTGAATTCTGTTTGGAAATTTTATTAAAATAGTAGATATTAAAATTTGTGAATTGGAAAAAGTTTTTAAAAATAATTAAATTTACAAAGAATTCTAAGTATTAAAATTTTTGACAATAATGAAATGTCTGTGTGGTATTTTATTAAATTTTTTTGAAAATAATTGAATTCCTAACAGGCAGTTTATTATTTATGAAAATAATTGAATTATTGAGAACAATTTTATTAGAATTTTTTAAAATAATTGAATTCTTGTGATGAATATTGTTATTTATGAAAATAATTGAATTTTGCAAAGAGTTTTTTTAAAATAGCTCAAAATAATTGAATTTTTGGAAATAATTTTATTATTTACATATCGACATAATTAAATTTTTTCGGAGAATTATTTATGTACCTAAATAATTGAATTCTTCCAAAGAACTTAAAAACATTTTTTTAAATAATTGATTTTTTCGAGGAATTTAAATTAAATTTTTAAGTATAATTACATTTTTTGAGCAATTCCTGTAAAATTGTATTAAAAATAATTGAAATCCTGCGATGAATTTTATTATTTATAAAAATAATTAAATACTTGCTAATAATTTTATTAAAATTTTCAAAAATAATAATTAAATTCCTGAGAAGAATTTTATTATTTATGAAAGCAATTGAATTATTGCGAAAAAATTTATGCAATTCTATTTTTAATAATTGAATTTCTGTGTAAAATTTTGTAATTTTTGAAAATAATTGAATCTTTCTTAAGAATTTCATAAACATTGTTTTAAATAATTAATTTTTTCGAAATATAATAAATATTATGAAAATTTTATTTTTGAAAATAATTTAATTTTTCGATTTATTAATTTAAAATTTAGTATTAAATATGATTGGAATTCTTCGATAAGTCTTATTATTTATGAAAATAATTAAGGTCGAGGTTGGACCACTGTCTAGGTAGGCCATTCGCGTTTTTTTGTCAAGTTCACTAGCGTCACCTACGAGCATGCTTGTCGAAGCTTGTCTTAGTAAAACCTAACTTTTTGTTCAATTACATTTTCGGAGAATCGAAAATTGTGTTTTCTGTGACGTCGGTACAAAAAAAGCTCAAAAAAAGTTTTGTGCATCAAGTGAAAAATCAATAATAAAAGATAAAAAAAATTGAATCGTCAAGGCAAGCATGCAGAAATTTTGTGGGACTCATTGTTGAAAGAAAATCAAAGTGAAAAATCGAATCCCGAAACGTATTTCTTTTTGGTTACAATAATTCGGTAATGTTATTTTTTGTCAAGGTCGGCTACTTTGTGTTTAAAATGCGCAAAGATGAGGACGAGCTACTTCATTTGCAAAAACTGCAATTCTGTATAACTCATAATATAATTGATCATCTTATTAATATTTTTATTTAATTTTATTAATATTTCAGTGCAAAATTTTTTTTTATTTAGATTTATTTTGTTATATTGTTTATTTTTATTATTTTGTTATTTCATTAAGTTACAAACTGTAAACAATAAAGAATCAATTTTCCGTAACTCCAAACATGTTATTTTATTTTTTAACGATCAATGCCCTTTGAATTTTAAACATGGCCGACCTTGACTGTAACGACCAACCTGGACTACAATTTTTTTTTTAAATCTTTATAACTTTTTTATTTTAAAACCAATCAATTTACTTTGTACAGAAAAGATGTTCCTATTAAACAGGACTTTCCAACCATATACTTTAATTGTCCAAATTCATTTTTAAAAAAAGTTATAAACAAAAGTCAAAAAGTGGGCCGACCTCGACTATGTTCCCCTAATAATTAAATGAAATTGCCCATAAAATTTGCTAGTTTAAAGAAATAAAAATTATGAAAAATTTAGGAAACAAAATCGCAAACAAATACAACTTCGAAAAGACATCTATCACTAAAAGATTATTATATGTAATACTTATTGTTAATTATTATTATAATTAATATTATATTATTGATATTATTGTTATACCATTTATTATTATTATTTTAAGTAGTTTATTTTAGCCAAAAGTCTCTGAAGTGGACTTGGTGTATTGTTAATTTCCTTTATTAATTAAAGAATATATTTTTGAGAAGTTTTTATTTACAAGAACTTAAATTAAATGAAGATTTAAGAGAGAGACCTTTCCTTTTTCCTTTGCAAGTTTGGTTTATTTTTAAAAAGAAGAGGGCTAAAAAGCAGCGTTTCTAATGCCTTAAGGTCAATGGAAAGATAGAGGGAGGAGGGTGAGGAATGAGTATTGTAAGCACAAGCGGGGAAAACTCGAAATTTATGCGCAGATACTTCTTAGCGCAAGTAAACACAGAAAAGTATAGCAACCTTGGGAAAACGATCTCAAACTCTGTACATTTCGTTTGCCAAAACTTGAAAGCCTTATTCTCACTCTCTCGTGGTCTTCTTGTAATCCTATTAAAGTCGAAAAACTTTTACTCTGTGTGTATACCGTGCAACCTCTCAGACTTTTAAATCCCCCATTTCAACCCCCTACAATCTTAAAGAAAAACAAAAAAAAGTGAAAAAATAAATTGCATTTTCTCTTTTTTTGAACAATATTTAATTTTTCATTTATTTATTAATACGTGATAATAAATTTATTATTTACTATTGGAAATTAATAAGATACATTTATTCGCGCTCCCAAGAACGGTACCTAAGAAGCAACAAATTTTAGGTTTGTTTATTTTTACTTTTATTTTATTATTTAATTTCATGTGTTATATCAGATGTGCCACAAAAATTTAATTTTGTTTTTCTCTTACTTTTCCCTGATTTCCAGACAAAATTTTGACTTTTTTCCTGACTCTAAAGAATATTCTGATTCACTCTAAAAATTATTGGATACTCAAAAAAATGTTCTATTATATTTATTTACGAATATCTTTAATTGGAAAATTATTCGAAAACATCAATAACTTTTTTTCTAATAAAATAATATTTAATCATGATTTTTCCATAGGAATAAAGATTTACAAAAATTTTAAATTCAAAACTTTATGAAATTAAACAACTTATAAAAAATTGTTATAAAGCATGAAGAAATCGATCACTCCGAGTCGTCGACTCGGAGCAATCGATATCTTCATGTTTTAAAATAATTAAAGATGTTATTTTTAATAATTTTTTTAAAAACCTGAAATAATTTTTGAAAAAATTCAATTAAACATTTTCAAAAAAATTAATTCTGCAGAATTGTTCGTTAAAAGTATGGAAGATTCAGATTTTCAAAAATTTCAATTTAAAACCTTTTCAAAATTCAATTATTCTTAAAAATTCATGCTATAATGGTTTTCATATTCAATTATTATCTACAATTTTAACTGAAATTCATTTTTAAATCAATTTTTAATTTTTATTAGAAAATTCTACGAAAATTCAACTATTTAAATTCAAAAATAAATAATTTATTGAATAATTGATTCTTCCTTAAAATAGAATTATTTATAAAAATAATTAAATGTTTGCGTAGAATTTTATCAAAAAATTTTTCAAATACTTGAATTCTTTTGAAAAATTTTATTCAAATAGTAGATATTGAAAATCATTGAATTGAGGACAATTTATGAAAATAATTGAAAGTTTGACAAGATTTTTGCCTGATTTCCCTGACTTATTCTACTTTCCCTAAATTCCCTGCTCTGTGGCAATCATAAAATAAATATTATAAATAAATTGGTAATAATAAAATGAAAAATATACATATTTTTAATTTTATTATTACCAATTTATTTATAATATTTATTTTTTTTTAATCTTCCTTTTCAATGGGAAAAAGGTCAATGAGTGTGTATTCTATTAATCTGAAGCTTCTGAAGGATATTTACAGAAAAATGCGTGTGAAACTCGCCGGAAGTTGCGAGGTAGTTTTTTAAATTAAGACTTCATGGTTACACGTGCCTGAATAATTTGCAAAAGAAAAAAAAAGAATTTCAGATTTTAGACCATTTCTATTCTTCTACATTCTTTTTCTTACTTTTTTTTAATTAGTGACAAATGTTGTTTACTTAATAAAATTAGTAAAAAAAATTTATTAATTTTTAATAAAGGTTTACTAGGTATGAATTAAGTAAATAAATGTTACTTTTTGAATTTTGGTTAATTTAGAAAAAGTTACGAATAACAACTAGCGTGGAAAATTACACTGAAAATTTGTTAGACACTTTTACTAGTTTAAATTTGTAGGTGAATTTTTTACTTATTTAAGGTACTACTACACTTTAGAAGGCTCTTAAAAGACCAAATTAAAAAAAAAATTTTCTTAGGTTTTTTACATTCAGATCGAGACTCCAAAAAGTTAGTTGTCCAATTGCGGACAGTTTATCTCAAGATTGACAAATCGGAAACAAAAAATCCAAATTGCTTTTTAAAAAGGAAGGTGTCTTGCATAGAAATCTACCACTAATAATGAAAAATCGACTAAAATAAAAAAATAGCAGATGTTTCAATAATTTTTGTCAAAATACACTATGTTTTTCAGTATTTTTCTAGTTTGCAAAAATGTTTTTTTTAAAATTTTTTTACCATTTTCTGGTGAATTTTCACACAGGACATGCTAACAAACAAAACGAGTTATCATTTATTAAAATCGGTTCAGTAGATTCAGAGATAAACTGTCCGCAATTTGAGAAAACGTTATTTTGAGAAAAACGCGTTTAAACTTATATGTATCGTTCGAGGCCATCCATAAATTACCTAAAATTCTTTTGCAAATTGAAACCCCACCATTTTTTTATGTCAGACACTGTTACATACATTAGCACCAATGTTTCTACTAGTCGTAACAAAAAGCTGGACCCCATCATCCCCTTAAAGACTTACTTAATTTGTTAATGACTTTTTACATTAATTGAATATTTTTTGAAAAGTTTACTTTTATTTTTTACAATTGGTTATAAATACTTTAGGAGGTGTTTTCTGAAGTCATAAGGAGTTAGAAAATATAATAAAAGAAAATAAAATTTTTTTTAAATTCTAAAGTGTAGTAGTACCTTAAATTAGTATGAAAATTTTTACTTACTCACAAATAGGTAGTAAAAAAAATTTAATAGAGAATGTAAAGAAAATAACCAAAAAAAAGTGAAAATTTAATCAACATATATTTTTTTTAACAAAAATAAATTCTATATTTGTTAAACATTTCTTATCGGTTTTTTTAAAAATTAAAAAAAATTTTTTAATGAATAAAAACGTTTCCTTTTAAAGAGGAATTTCAGAAATTTATTCGACGTTCTTGTGTAATTTTTTCCTAATTACTGTTTATTCATTTAGTGTTAATTAGCTTGTAGTTCCTATTTTTTCCGAGATGAAAAAATAGTGAAATAATATTGTTTTTCTTAATTAGGATTCTCTGCAAACATTACTGGCGGAACAGATTGCGTCAGTAATTACAGACTATTCCCTTTTTTTGTGAGAAAAAGCCTTTTTGCAGCAAAAGAAAGTAGAAGAGATCAAAGCTCACCTAGAGTATCTTCTCGAGAGTCGTATAAGTGGGGAAAAAAATATATATAGGTGTATATAATCATGTAGCTTGTCTAGTTTTTACTGCCAGTGACCTCCATCTTCGAGGACCTATAGAAACACGGAAAACAGTGCCAAGTATCTTCAAACAATGAGATGTACTAAAAAAAATCACATTGTAGCAAATTTCACCCGAGAAGATGATTTTTTTCAAGATTTCTTCGATGGCATTTTTAGACAATGGCAATTTTCCACCTTGCTTTTAATTTAACATATTTAACATTTTTTCGTTAAATTTATTATTTAAATCTCCTGTATTTTTTAATTTTTGTTCGTTATAAAAATTAATAAATCAAGCTTCGGTTCTTTTTTCTCAGGGTTGCCACGCAACCTGGAAAACGTGGAAATGTCAGGGAATTTTGATCGGAATCCTGGAAAATTATTGTTTTTCATAACTTTTTTCGCAATAATTAAATTATTTTCATATATAATCAAATTTTTTACAGAGATTCAATTATTTTCATAAATAATAAAATTCTTTTTATGAATTCATTATGACGGCTCATAAATGAAAACACATTATTTGCGAGAGAAATTATAAAACACGTTACTCACGAAAACAAATAGATAAAGCGTTATTCATCTGAAATATTTTTTAGGATAATTTTTGAAAATTTTGTCATTTATTTTAAGCCAATATAAAATGCCAAATATAGAATTTTTATTATTTAAAGTTAATTTAGCTTTAATAAAACAATTTTATTAAATTATATTTTTGCAATTTGTTTACACTTTAAAAATAATAAATATTAAAAATTGTAACATAGCCTTCAAAAAACTGTCATTTTAAATAAGCATATTTTCTATTTGTTTTCGTGAGTTACTTATATTGTTTTATAAACGTACTCGCGAATAATGTGTTTTCATTTAGGAGCCATCAAAAATTTATTCTCATAAATATTATAAAAAATCATCGCAGCATTTCAATTACTTTTTAATAAAATTTCAATCGAATTCCCTTGAAAAATTGTAATTATTCTTAAAAATTTTATTAAAATTCGTCGAAAGAATTCAATTATGTTCAAAAATTTCTTAAAATTCTAGTCAAAATTTCAATTATCTTTATAAATAACAAAATTCTTCTCCGAAATTAAATTATTTTCACAAATTTTCCTCAATTCAATGATTTTCTTCTTCTTCTATTTTAAGAAAATTTTCTAAAAGAATTCAATTATTTAAAAAAAATTTTATAAAATTCTAGGCAAACATTGAACTATTTTCATTCATAAAAAAAAATTCTACAGGAAGCCAAGTATAATAAAATTTTTACACGGGCTCAATTCTTTTCATAAATAAAAAAATTCTTTTTATGAATTCAATTACATATTTTCACAAAGATTAAAACTCATCATAGAATTTCAATTACTTTAAATAAAATTTCAATCGAATTCCTCGAAAATTTATTCTAAAAATTTTATTAAAATTTGACAAAAGAATTCAATTATTTAAAAACTTGTCGATAACATTTTTTATTATAGAATCCTCTTTTAAGACACATTTAATTATTTGAACAAATTATTTATTTTTATATTTTAATAATTGAATTCTTGTATAATTTCTTAATAAAAATTGACTTAAAAATTAATTTCAATTAAGATTTTAGATTTAATTTTTAGAAATAATTGAATTTTGAAAAGGTTTCATAAAATCTTTGAAAATCTTAATTTTTTATACTTTTAACGAACAATTCTATATAATTAATTTTTTTGAAAAGGTTTAATTGAATTTAAATGTGAAAGTTATGTGAAGTTTTTATTTTCTAATATATAATATATTTAATTAAAGAATTTCTGAGTATCTAATTGAAATTTGGTAAAATTGAATTGTAAACAAACGGATTTGAAAATTCTCATAGAACTTTTGCAAACATTATTAAAAGAAATTGATTTAAAGATGAATTTTAGTTAAAAATTTTAGAAAATAATAATTGAATTGAAATGATAATTTTTAAGAAGTTACAGTAACAATATTCTTATAATATAAATTAGTGATTATATCACTCGGTCATTTTTAATTATTGTAAGTTATTGAATTTCAAAAAGGTTTTAATTTAAAATTTTTGAAAATCTTAATTCTAATGGAAAAATAGTATAATGATTAAATATTTATTTTAATTAAAACAACCTATTGATATTTTCGAATAATTTTTTAATTAAATAAATTCGTAAATATATGTAGTATATGTAGTGTTTTGAGTATCTAATCATTTTGAGGGTGAATCAGAATATTTTTTTGGATCAGAGAAAAAGTCAAAATTTTGTCTGTAAATCAGGGAAAAACAAAATTAAATTTTTGTGGTCACACTGTTTATGGTAGCTATTAGAAAAATTGAAATAATTTTCATTTCATATTTTTAAAAAGTCGTATTTTATTTATAAAAGACATAGAAAAAAGTGGGATTTTAACAAAAATTCATCTTGCTTCGACTTATTTTAATAAAAAGTGACATTTTTATAAAATAACTCGAAAAAGTAATCCAAGGTCTGGGAATGTGAATTATTTGCTAGAATACGAAGCTCAAGGGGTAAAGAGTGCAATGTTACCCTTAAAGGGTTAGGAGTTACGTAGCGTGAGAGAATTGGTTGTGTGTGTGTGTGTGTGTGTGTGGTTTTTAACGGGTATGAGATTAGCCAGTGGTAGACTGATGGAAGAGCCAGGAAAAGACTGCTGCTGTACTTGAGCGAATGCAAAACGAGCGAGAGACTCAGATATCTCTCTTCCACCCTTTTTCAAGTAAAAGACCGTGAGAGTTTGACTCATTCACGTATAATTTCACCCGATATATAAAACTCACTGGCTCTTATAATTAATGTCTCCCAGAATAAAAAAAATGTTACCTTTAATTAAGAAATTCTTGCAATTTTTTTTCCCTCCCTTTCTTTTACGCATTAATTCCAAAATCACCAAAAGAAACAGAAGAATATCGCTTTCATCTTTTTCTCTTTTTTTTTGTGGCATAAAAATAAACTAATTAAAAAAATTTTCATAAACTTTTGAATAATTGTGAATTTATATTGGAAGACATGTCCCGTAAAATGCAAATTTAATTGCAATACGGCGTGTGCGTTGTAGAGAAAACCGCAAAATGTATTTACACAATTTTCGAAACACGTTTTCAGTTTACGGCCTTGAACATCCGGTTCAGATTCAGCAAGGAACAGATGTTTGAAAATTACCATCATTACCATTCACCCTCTTCATTGATTGATTTTAATATTTTGCTCGCGGAGCATTCTCCGCATTATTATTTATCATCAATTCCTTCAAAATTACCGCAGCACTGCCTAAAATAATAATTAATTCAAATTACTATTATTATTTTACTATTCCCAACAACTATAATTAATATATATCTCAAACTAATTGACTAAAAATTTTAGAAAAGTCAAAAGAAAATCAGGTTACAGTTACTATGACTTTTTAGAGTTTTTTTTTTTAACTACTTTCGGAAAGGCGACTTTTCTTCCAAATATTTTAAGAAAATAAAAAGCAGAAACAGAATTGCCACGCTTTTGTTCACTTCAAATTCCCTGACTTTTCTAGATTTTCCAGACTACAAAACGGAATTTTTCCAGGTTTTTAAAACTACATTTATATTTTTGAAAATTAAATAAGTATAGTCATTATAATTTTTCCACAAGAATTAAGATTTTCAACAATTTTAAATTCAAAACTTTATGAAATTAAACAACTCATAAATAATTGTTATAAAACATGAAGAAATCGATCACTCTGAGTCTTCGACTCGGAGCAATCGATATCTTCATGTTTTATAATAAATTAAAAATTACCGACTGATAAAATCATTATTTTATATTATAAGAATATTGTTACTGTAACTTCTTAAAAATTATCATTTCAATTTAATTATTATTTTCCAGAATTTTTAACTAAAATTCTTCTTATTTAAATTAATTATTTTTAATAATTTTTGAAAAATTTCTTTGAAAATTTTCAAATCCTTTTGTTTAAATTCAATTTTACGAAATTTCATCAATTGAGGCGTTGGATCCAATAACTCGCCCGACGCTCGAAGGCACGCGCTAATACCAGTCGGGTAGCAGTGAGTGGCCCAGAGGCGCTCACTACTCACTGACTGGCAGTTGCGCGTTCCTCCGAGCGTCGGGCGAGTTATTGGATCCAAGGCCTCAATTATTCGGAAATTCTTCAATCAAATATATATTAAAAAATAAAAACTTCAAATAACCTTAAAAAAATTCAACTAAACTTTTGTAAAAAAATTAAATCTACACAATTTTCAATTAAAAGTATGAAAAATTGAAACATTTAAAGATTATAATTTTGAAACCTTTTCAAAATTTAATTATTTCTAAAAATTCAAGCTTTAATACTATCTGTATAAATTTAACCCTAGAAGGAGTACGTTAGTTTACTCACCCTCTAAGGAGTAACTGGGGTGTCCCGACACCCCACGCTTTAAACTTGTTTTATAAGGATTATATTTGACGTAAAAAAAATTTGTTATAATGAATTGATTGGTTTTTTAGTAAGGAATACAGTAATATTATTCATATTTTGATAAATTAAAAAAATTTTGAAGAAAAACCATAAAAACCCAAAAAAACACCAAAAAATTGCAAAATTGACTTTTTTCACAAAAACGTTGTAGTTTCTTAAAACTTTGACTTATTTTAAAACTATTTTAGGTTTTTAAAGTTAAATAAATACACTTTTAGGGGAAAAAATTAGTTTTTGTATTACTTCCAAAAAACATAATTATTTGAACATCTGAAGTGAATGAAATTAAAGACAATTGACGAATAGTGAAAATCATAAAAATGAACTATAAAATGGACTTAAACAATTAATATTTACTAAAAATGGTGTTATAAATTTAATATTTTACAAACTTAATATATCTGAATATATTAACATTAAAATTAATAACTTATGAAATGATTCTGTAAATTAATATTTAATCAAAGTTTTAATTAACAATTCTTAATAACTATAATATATATTAAAATATTATTAACAATATAGAATTTATAATTTAAATTTGACTGTCATATACTACATTTTTCTGTATTAGAATTTAATTTCTGACTGTAGAGAGAGCACAGAAACTTTTAATAATAATCTTAACTCAAATTTCATAAGTTGTTACAAATGCAGAATGTCTATTTTTCATAAAAATAGAATTTTTGTATAAAAATGTTTCTTTTTTATAAAATACAACTTTTTCATGCATAACCTATCAATTTATACTTCATCAGATGATTTTAACTGATTTAAAACGATTTTTTAAAAAAATTTGAATTTACTTATGTTGACAATTTTTCTAACGTTAGGGAGTAACTGGGGTGTCCAGACACCCCAGACGTATTTTAACAGGAGATAGAGCTCTTCCTAGAGCAAAACTTTTGGCGGCACAAATAGGTGTCAAAAGATAGTGGTTCAAACTAAATTATCAACAAGTTTTGAGCGTAAAAAAATTATTGGTTAAGCCATGGGAATACTTTGAATTTTGCTTGGGGTGTCCAGACACCCCAGTTACTCCTTCTAGGGTTAAATTAGTACCTAAAATTGTTTACTAATTGGAATTAGTGACTGACTTTTTGCTTTTGAATTAGTTAATTTTACTATTAAAATAGTAGAAGCGACTATTTATTATTAAAATCTGCTAATTCAAAAGTAAAAAGTCAGTCATTAATTCAAATTAGAAAACATTTTTACTTTTTCAAATTTAGAGAGTTTAATATTCAATTATTATCTAAAATTTTAACTAAAAATCATATTTAAATCAATTTTTATTAAAAAATTCTACGAGAATTCAATTATTTAAATACAAAAATAAATAATTTATTAAAGAATTGAATGTTTTTTAAAATTCAACTCTCATTTAAAGAATTTTATCAACAAATTTTTAAAAAGGTAATTAAAATTCTTTTGACGAATTTTAATAACATTTTTAAGAATAATTTCATTTTTCAAGAAATTAGATTCAACTTGTATTAAAAATAATTAAATCTTTGTACAAAATTTGATTGAATTGAGAAAAGTTCTGGAAAATAATTGAAATTTTGCCAAGAATTTTATTAAAATTTTTGAAAATTTTATTAAAATTTTATTAAAAATAATTGAAATTCTACGATAAGTTTTAATATTTGTGAAAATAATTGAATTTATAAAAAAGAATTTTTTTATTTATGAAAACAATTGAACCCATAAAGAAATTATATTAAAATTGGATTCCTGTGGAATTTTTATTATGAATGAAAATAGTTCAATGTTTGCCTAGAATTTTATTAAATTTGTTTTTAATAATTGAATTCTATTGGAAAATTATCTTAAAATTGTAGATATTGAAAATCATTGAATTGAGGAAAATTTGTGAAATTAATTGTATTTCGGAAAAGAATTTTGTTATTTATAAAGGTAATTGAAATTTCGGACTAAAATTTTAAGAAATTTTTGAACATAATTGAATTCTTTCGACGAATTTAAATAACATTCTTAAGAATAATTACAATTTTTCGATGAATTATGAAAATAAATGATTTCATAAAATAAATTTTATTATTTATGAAAATAATTGAATTACTGTGAAAAATTTATAAAATTTTTATTATAATTCGGTTCCTGTGGAATTTTTATTATGAATGAAAATAATTCAATGTTTGCCTAGAATTTTATTAAATTTTTTTTAAATAATTGAATTCATTTGGAAAATTTTATTAAAATAGTAGATATTGAAAATCATTGAATTGAGGAAAATTTTAAAAAATAATTAAATTTCGAAGAATATTTTTATTATTTATAAAAATAATTGAAATTTTGACAAGAATTCTGGAAACAGAAACTTCTTCAAAATTCAATTTTTTTGTGTTTTTAACTAAAATTCTTCTATAAATCCATAATTTCTAATAATTAATTAAATATGTATTAAAAAATTTAACAAGTTTCAGAAGAGTTCGAATTATTAAAATTTTTCAAAAATCTAAGTCCTTTAAAACTTCTAATTAAATTGAAAAATTCTAAAATTTTAATTTGAAACCTTTTGAAGTTCAACTAGGTATTTATGAAAATTGTAAACGAAAATCTTTTAAAATTCAATTAATTTTGAAACATTTAAGAAAAATTATTCATTAAATAATTTATAAGCAATAATTTTATGGTAGTTCTTTCTCGAGATAAAATTATTTTAACTATTTTCATTTTTTTTCAATCTCCCAGAAGATAAGAAATTTTTTAAGAGTAGTTTTTTAACCTAAAACCCTCGGAAAAATTGTGTGATTTTTTTCAGTTTATATAACAAAAATGTTTATTTTAAAAAATAGAAAAGTGTCAATTTTATCTCTAAAAACCATATATAATAATTTTTTTTTATTTATTTCTAAATTTTTGTAAAGTTATTATAATTCATATTTTTGGGAATATGAAATGAAAAAGTCACTTTTATTTATGTATCCCATTATATTCAACCCGAATTCTGTTTTTAAACTAATATAATTATTCATCTTAGACTCTACAGCAAATTATGAATATTTATTTAATAACGTTTTCATTTAAAAATAATGTTCTTCAGTGAAATATGAATTTTATATGCATTTATAAACACACTGAAAATTCAAATTCATCCGCTTGTTTTAATTCGAAAAAAATCTAATTAGTATTTAATTATGTAAAATGTGTTATTCTGAAATTTCTGTACATACAAACAGGTATATTTTAATTAACCAGCGTTCAATTTAAATTAAAATTTTCAATTTACTTTAATTTCAACTAGATTTTAAGCGACTCTTATCTATATTATACACACTTTCAGTATTAAACACACGTGAAAAAAAATTAAACTGCAGTGATTAAATATTCGCCACCACAGCTTAAAACACGTTATCAAATGCGGAGATAGGGGACTTTTTAACTGTCACAGACAATAAAAAAAAATTACCCGAATTTCTTTTTTTACTTTTAATCTTCAATGGGCGATGGAGAGTTGTTTATATTTCAATAAATTTTTAGTATTCAAAAGATTTAAATATTAAATTCAAAGAGAAAAAAGTAGTTCAACAAATTTTGTCTAAGTAAAAATAATTTTTTATAGAAATCTTTTTTAGCGGCATTATTTTTTATTTATACTTATATTATTTACAACTTTATTTTTATCAGATCGTCTTTAGATTGTATGTGAATAAGGAAACCCAGAAGATGACCATGAATCTTAGAATCTAATATCTCATCGTGTTATTTGATTCCTTCTCCCTTGATGCTATGTATTTATTTTATGAGTACTTTATTTACCGATAAATGCTTATTGCAGGTGAAAAAAAAAGAAAAATTGGAAAGGAGAAAAAACTAAGACAATAAATCTTGCTTTCATAAAAATTAGATTATTATTTTTTTTTTTCATGAACAGGGAGGGAAAAGGAACCCTTATCCACGTGTTTATAATTTATTATCATTAATGGAACTCTTTCGAAAAAAAGAAAAGGAAAATAATAGAATATATATATATATATATATATATAGTGTATTCCATTGAATTTGTAAGGACAATTTTGTTTTGGGGAGAAAAATAAAAATAGAAGAAACATGAAGGTGAATATATGCGGAATTAAGGATCTCATAACACGATATTTGATATAACATCAAGCTCTTTTGATAGATTTATTTTATGGGCGCCGCCTTTGTCAACGCAATTCAACCTCGCAAACAATAGCCAAGTGTACATATAGGTCTGTCTAACCTTTCTTTCTAATGAACGCAGATAAACAAAGTTTAACAAAATGTCACTTTCTTGAAGGTCTAGTTTCATATCACGCCCAAAGTTTTGTTTTATCAGTTAGAACTATTTACATACCTACCTTCTTTTCTAATTAAATTACAATACAATACTTAAACAATATTAAATTATTATTAGATTATAAGTTTATTATATTATTATTAATAATATTATCATTAGGGGCCATCCAAATCATACTATTTTTGGCTATTTTCGACCCCCCCCCCCTTCCCTGTAAAGTGTGACGTAATATATGGACGACCCCTTATTATTATTTTTTTATTAATATTAATATTATTATACTCCACAGTAAAAGAGAACTATTCACTAAAAAGAAATGTTGGGTTACGATTATCATCGTTTTACCTTCCTTCATTAGTGAAACTTTTTATAATTTTATAAAATAAAAAATAATTTGTAAACAATATTTTTTACCTATGCAATATGGATTTAAGTCTTATTTCATATAAGGATTAGTTTGCACTGTAACTTAATCCTCTTTATGTATTATCATTTCAAAATTAATAGCCATAACCTATAACACAGGACCATGTTTTTATGGTCAATTCAAAATGACGGATCCAATATGGCTGACGAATTTTTTAAAAATTGCTCAGATTCACTTGAAACTTGTTACTTTGGGCAGATCCAATATGGCCAACGAATTTTTAAAAAAATTAATCAGATTTTGAATTTTTGGAAAACTAAAGTCAAATTCGTACTCAGCGACCCCAAAAACCCTTAAGTATAACGTTTCAGGTAAATCTAATTAATTTTTTTTAAATTTGTCAGCCATATTGGATCCGCTATTTTGAATTTTTGAAAACTAAGGTGAAATTCGTATTCAGCAACCCCAAAAACCCCCGAGTAACAAGTTTCAGGCGAATTGGGTAAATTTTAAAACAATCGACGCCATATTGGATCCGCCATCTTAAATTTTGAATATTTACGAGTTTTTTTTTATTGTTTAACATTATATAATATTTTTTCAGTGTGTTAAAGTTGTTTTCTAATAGAATCTTTTGCTTATTTTTATTTATATCTTGCTTACAGTCAGTTTTTGCGAATTTTATTAATTTGTGAAGAAACTTGACGTGATGGCGCAAAACTGAGTTCGGATTCGAATTCAGCGACACAAAAAAACATGAAAAACATGGTCCGGTCAATACTTAATTTATAAAAATTTTGTGGTCCTGTGTAATTTTCGGGAGATAGTCCCTTTCACTATGGAGCGTCAACATATTTGTATACATATATATATTATTATGTGACGCGCTTCGAAGAAAGGTACCTAAGAATTAAAGAATTTTAGGTTATGTTTGTTATTTTTGGATTTAAAACGCACAAAAAGGATTAATTCTTAATATAAATCACTGAAGTTTAAGCCTTTATTACATATAAAGTAATTAATAAAAACTGAGTTTAGTTCTAAACAATTAAACAGGAACTTTTAATTAAGGAAAAAATATCACAAACATAACCTTAAAACGATGGACTACTGAGTTTTATTATTGATACTGTTAGTAATGAGGGAAGAAAGACTAATTTTTATTGAATTAGTTACAGTTTTTCTAATAATATAAATTGAGACAATAAATGTATCAAAACTGTAGAGATGCAACGTTTTGATGCTACAATGGTCTCAATTTGAGAATCTTAAAAAAACTGTGGCTAATTTTTTAGCAGAATTTCAGTAATTGCTAATTATGATTCACTAAATGAATTAGTAAAAATATATTATCGACTTTTAATAAAACAGTTGAAAATAATTTATTACGTATGCAAAAATACTGTTAGTTACGTTCTCTTTAAATTATAAGCATGCTCCCAAAAAATCATAAGTTATGGTTGTTAATTTTTCAGTAGGTACCTATAGTTTTGAAAATAATTGAATTTCTGCAATCATTTGTAACTTCTCCAAAATTCAATTTTTTTGTGTTTTTAACTAAAATTCTTCTATAAATCCATTATTTTTAATAATTAATTAAATATATATATATATATATATATATATATATATATATATATATTAAAAAATTTAACTAATTTCAAAAGGATTTTGAATTATTAAAATTTTTTCAAAAATCTAAGTTTTTTAAAATTTCTAATCAAATTCATTCAAAATTGGAATTTTATAAAATTTCAAATTAAAAGCTTTTAATGGTCATCTATTTATGAACATTTTAAACGCAGCTCTTTTAAAATTGAATTAATTATGAAATATTTAAGTAAAATTGTTCATTAAATAATTTATAAGTAATAATTTTATAATAGCTGTTCAAGAATTAAGTTATTTAAAAAAATTATTGTTAGAAATAGAAAGAATTGAAGGATTTGTATTAGAATTCGTGGTAATTTCATAATAATTTATGAGTCAAACAAAGAAGACCCCAAAATTCAGAATTTTTTTATGAATTCAAAAAATTTTATTTTTTACAGTACTTTTAATAAAAATCCCTGACCTGTGGCAACCCTGAATTATAAAATGAAATTTATGAAATTAATTTACTATAATAATTTGAATGTTCTTTCATTCTTTCATTCATTCACTTTTTCTGTCCCACACACTCTGAAGTTGTCTTTTGTTTATACTTTTGTTTTTTGTTATCTTTAGATAGATTGTATATTATATTATTGTTATAATTATTTTTATTTTTTAATTAATTCAAAATTGTAATGACAAATAGAAATCATCAGAGTTTTTTTCACTTCTTTTCATTAAAAGACTAAAATTTTGTTAAATATTATGTTTTGTCAAATTGAAATTATGCAGATTTTTGTTCTTTACTTCTAAACAAAATTAGAAAATTGTGATTAAGAAATAGAAAATTGATTTATTTTGCATTATTTTTGTTTATGAGTCACAACTTTTTTAACTAAATTATTATTTTGTTTTAGAAAAAGAAGAAAAATATTTGTACAATTCCTATTTTTAATCTTATTTTTGCAACAGGATTTTCCACAGGAATTAAGACATTCAAAAATTTCAAATTCAAACCTTTTTTAAATTAAAATAGTAAAAGTTTGTTGTGTTGTTTTTTTAATGTTTTTTATGTTGAATGGAAATACGAATGCAACGCAGTCGACCGCGAAACGATTAATAGAGGCGCTACTGTAATTATAATATTTAAAAACAAAAAAAATATCCAATTCCAAAATAAATAGGAGAGCTATATAGTTGTTATTTGTAAAAAGAAAAAAGGTGGCGGGAAAATTTCGGCAATGTTTACAACAGGTTGGCCAACATAGAAGTCAGCTTATTTCTATATCGATCTGGTGATGGCCCAGTGTAGTCGAAGCGCGCATGGCGACGCGCGGCCACCACCAAGTCTTTTATGTATCGCTACGCCCCCGTTGTCATCGTAGCTATGATCTTAGAGACCCTTTTATCGCATCGACGTGCTTAAGGCGAGTTGTATTTTCCTCCTTACAACATATGTCCAATTTCTAAAACCGGCGAAGAAACAAAATTAAAAGAGAAAAAAATAGTGCGCCCTTATTTTTCAAGTGCCCGTAATATTCCATTTTGAATTTTTTACTGAAATTTAAAAAAAAATAGTGTACTCCATTTATTTTTGTGTGTCACCAAAAATTACGACTGAATTCAAAATTTAAATTCACCGATCTATCAACTGTTCTTCAATAATTTTACACTTTTTTGTCAATTCGGACAATGTGTTTTATGCAAATATGAGGGAGAAATAAAACAGGTGTGTTCATGATTCAATAAGCAAATGTATCTCTTTTTTGTCGACGCAAGTTTTTTGCGCATTCATCTCTATGTGCGTTTTACGCTTTATTTTTCGCCATAATACAGAGATTATGATAAATCGTTTTTTTCTCATTCTTTTTTCCGTTCTATAAAATTTTATCTATTTCTTTTTGTTTTAGGAAAAAATTTTGTCTATTTTTTTTTGAATAATTATTTTATTTTTATAAGAAAATTTTTTTTATCCAAAATAAATTGTTATATTTGAATTTTTTTCCCATTGGTTTCATAAGTTTTTTGTGATATCGAAATATGTTTGTATAGTGAATTTGTAATTTTCTTTTCAAATTAAATTTCAAAAGATTTGAATAAAAGGGTGTGCAATTTAAATCAGCTTTATTGTCGTTTGCTCAACGCCACTTGTTGACAACTTCATATATATGTCGTTCGGTCACTAAACTTTACTTCGACCGTCATATTTTTATTGACTTCTTTTTGCCATTCACTTTTTTGCACCAAAAAATCTCAAATTAAGACTTTCTCTTCCAAATTTATGGAGAACAATAAATTTCTTTTTGTAATATTCTGTTGCAAAATTGTGTTACAATTGTCACAGAAACGAGAAATTGAAAACTTTATTCCAAAATAAAAAAAAATATTTTTAATAATTAAGGAAATAACTATATACAATCACTGGTAATTTTTTATTCTACATTAAAGTGGAATTTTAAAAATGAAAACTTTACTTAACCGTGAATTATTTAATTTTTAATTTTAAGGAAGTTTTTTCGATAAAAGTATAATTTTTTATTACTGTAGTATAAAGTTTAAATTATTAATGAAAGTTGATGAAGTTTGCAATTTATAAACAAAAAAAATATTTTTCTTTTCTAATTTTTATAAATTTTTGGGTGTCTGAAGTTAGCGTCGTCGCTGAGCCACGAAAACAATTTTTTTATCACGAAATCGAAAGAAATGAAAAAAATGGTTTCAAGGGTTTAAGGCTAAAAAGTGTCTTGATGGTTTTTTGATTTTCAAATGCAATGAAAAAAGTGAAATTAGTGACATTTTTGTCTCTAAAAAATTGCAAATTGTAATATTTTTCGACGCTGAACGTCAACGCTAACTTCAGGGACCTAAAATTTTAAATGAAGAAATTTTTTTTTAAAAAGTTTATTAATCAATAAATTATTTTTTAAAAAAATTGTAGGAAATATTGATAAATTTTTATCTAAACAAATTTTTATACGTGTTTATTGATAAATACGTTGAAAAAGAAAATTAAGTGTAAAAAAATTCTTTTCAGACCAAAAATTTACTGCCATTTTGTCAGTAAATTTTGGTCTGAAAAGAATTTTTACAGACTTTATTATTCAATAATTTATTTTTTTAAAAACATGTGTAAGGTATTTTTATAAATTTTTGTTTAAAATAAAAAATTTTATTTTAATAATTATTTATAAATTTTTATTGATCAATAATTTATTTAAAAAAATGTGTTAGAAATTTTGATAAATTGTTGTCGTAAAACTATTTTAAATAGTTTTTTTTACAAAATATTGTTTGCTATAAATAATTGAAAGTAAATAATATATAAAATTAAATTGAATAAAAAATAAATAAAATAAACGAAAATTTTCCTTCGTTTGAATGTTCAAAATTAAAAGAGAATAAAAATAAAAAAATTTTGTTTGTACTAAGTGACAAATATTCACTTTTCAATCATTGTAACTTTTACTTTAATTTTATTTCTAATAATATCAAAATATTATTATAAATAAAATAAAATTATTTATAAAAATAAATACAGCAAGAAAGAAAAAATAAAATATACAAAATTTTATTTTTTTAAATTGTACTTTTATTTTTTTATTATTAATAATAATTTTGATACATTTCATTACCTGAACTTTATTTTTCAGTTGTATTTAATTTATAGTTTTAAATTTTACTTTTCACATTTTTAATTGAAAAAAAAAGAATTTTGTAAAGTTAGATAAATTTTTATTTATATTTTTTATTTATACTATTTTATCATATTAATTATAATTACTAATTAATGAATTCTGCTTAGTATTAAAAAGATATTTTGGTATATAATTCAATTAACTTTCTTCCCCAGCGCAGCGATATTTATTTTTACGATGTGACATCAAACTAATCAATAAAACACTAATGAAATTACTTTAATTGAAAAAGCGTGAAGAAAAAAAATATACAGCTTTTTAATTAGTAATGAACAAAGTGCATAAACTCCACCAAGAAACAATAATTATATTAAGATTAAAAGTGAAATATGTATAATTTCGAAACTTTTGATGAATAACTTGTCAAGAGAGAAAATAATAATTGCCTTGTGCCTTTATCAATATTTTAAAATAGATTCATTCATAAAATTGTTGTAGGCGAGTGTAAGAGGAAGAAGGAAGGAAAAGACAGGTGGAGAGCCTGTTGAATGATGAGTATTACGTGGAAAGGGGGCAATTGGGGGGAGGAGGAACGAGTTCAAGAGATGGAAGTACTGGTCACGGACATTGAGTAGTCAATTAAGCGTGGAATCGTGTCCCCAGTTACTATCTATATAAATATTGCATCAACAAAATGAGAGAAACTATTTTTCCTCTGGTCCATCACTTGAACCTGTCTCTCTCTCTCTCTCTCTCTCTCTCTCTCTCTCTCTCTCTCTCTCTCTCTCTCTCTCTCTCTCTCTCTCTCTCTCTCTCTCTCTCTCTCTCTCTCTCTCTCTCTCTTCCTCTGTTGTTCTCACCATGATTGATTAGCAATCATACACGACAACTCACTTTTTTCCACAATTATCAACGTTAAATAATACCACTTCTATCTACTTTTAATTACATTAATTGGAAATTTCATCAAATAATTCATCTTTCTCCTCTTTTTGTGGTTTTACCGGTTTTTTTCACTATACAAAAATATGAATCTATTTTGTATCAGACAAAACAAATGCATTTTCAAGCTATTGGAGAAACACCTTTACAGTTGAGTGCGTGAATACGATTTCGACATTTTTCAGTAAATTTTTTTTTACTGACAATTGAAAATTCTCGTCAAAATTCCAATTATCTTTAAAAATAATAAAATTCTCCTCCGAAATTCAATTATTTTCTAAATTTTTCCTCAATTCAATGATTTTAGAATATCTATTTTAAAAAAATTTTCCAAAAGAATTCAATTACTTAAAATTAAAACAAATTTTGATAAAATTCTTTGCAAAAAATTCAATTACTTTCAAAAATAATAAAAATTTCTCAGGAATTCAATTAACAAATTTTTTTAATTTTTTCGCAATATTTCAATTATTTTCGTAAGTAATAAATTATTTTCAAAAATTTTTTTTTAAATTCTCGTCAACATTTTAATTATCTTTATAAATAAATAGCAAAATTCTCTGACAAAATTCAATTATTTTCAGGAATTTTAATAAAATTCAATGCAAAATTCAACTATTTTCATAAATAATAGTATTCATCACAGGAATTCAATTATTTTCAAAAGTAATAAAATTTAATTATTTTCAAAAATTTCAATAAAATTCATGGCAAAATTTCAATTATTTTCTAAAATTTTTCTTAATTTAATGATTTTTAATATTCTACTATATTTTAACCAAATTTCTCAAAAGAATTCAATTATTAAATAAAAATTTTGATCAAAATCTATACAAACATTCAATTATTTTCCAAAAAAAATAAAAATTTCACAGTAAGTCAATTATTTAAAATAGAATTTGCATAAATTTTTTCAAGAAAATCAAATTTCTTAAAATTTGACATGAATTTCTTCGCAGTAATTCAATTAGTTTTCATAAATTTTAAAATTTCCTTCAGGGATTTAATTATTTTCATAAATAATAATATCACTCGGAGGAAGTCCCTTAAACTTATTTTCTTAAATAACAATATTCATTCACAAGATAAATAATAATTTAATAATTTGTATATCTAGGATTATTTTAATAAAATTTCCCCAAAAAAGTCAATTATTTAAAAACAATTTTAACAAAATTCTTCATGAATATTAAATTATTTTCTAAAATAATGAAAATTTTACATGAATTCAATTATTAAAAATAGAATTTGCATAAATTTTGTTGAAAAAAGTTAATTGTTTGAAACCATTTATAAAATTCTTCGCAGTTATTCAATCATTTTCATAAATAAGAAAGAAAGCATCGCATAATTTTAATTATTTTTAATTCAATTTTAATTGAATTTTAACCCTTAAACCGCACACTGGGTGTGCGACACCCGGGGACGTTTAAGTGTGTTCTCCAAGCTGGAATAGAGGATATTATCTTTTGGAAAAATTATCTTATATAGCTCAGTACATCTATTTTAAAGGAAAATAGGTTTCATAATAAATTCTTTAATTTTAATAATTAAAAAAGAGTTTTTTTAAAACTACTGAAATTACCTTAAACCAAAAACTGGGTATCAGACAAGCAGAAATTTTTCGCCGACAACTTCATAAAGTTATCAAATACACAAAGACACTTGACAGACTAATGTCACTCACAAAACATAAATTTAAGTACAAAATGTACCGTCCAATATCAACACATGTTTAATTTTTATGAATTTAACCGAAATATTAGAGTAAAAAGCTAGAATATGGGCGAGGGGGTATATACTCCCGTATTGGAGTGTACACTCTTCTTGTAATAGTCGTGTAATATCGCGTAATAGTACGTTATGACGTGGGTGTAATACCTAGAAATATCTCTGTATTGCCCTGTAATACTTGGTAATAAGTGTAATTTTAGCGTAATAAGTGTATTGGAGTGTACACGTTTTCAACCAGTAAATACCCCCTCGAATATGGGTGTCGCACACCCAGGGTGCGGTTTAAGGGTTAAATAAAATTCTTTTTAGGAATTCAATTATTTTCATAAATAATAAAACTCAATGCTGAATTTCAATTATTTTTAATACAATTTTAATGAAATTCCTCAAAAAATGTAATTATTCTTAAAACGTTTTTTTTAAATTCGTCAAAAGAATTCAATTATTTAAAAATTTGTTGATAAAATTCTTTATGAGAGTTCAATTATTCAATAAATTTTTTTTATTTAAATAATTGAATTCTAGTAGAATTTTCTGATAAGAATTGATTTAAAAATTAATTTCACTGAAAATTTTGGATTTTATACATTTTAATTGAATATTAAAAGCATTAAAGTGTGAGTTTTTAGAAATAATTGAATTTTGAAAAGATTTCACGTTAAAATCTTTGACAATTTTAATTTTTTTTTACTTTTAATTATTATCTTTTCTTTATGAATTTTACTTGAAATTATTTTTTTGAAGTTTTTGTTTTCCAATATATATATATTTAATTGAAGAATTTCCGAATAATTAGAATTTTTGAAAATTGAATTGTAAACAAATGAATTTAATAGTATGTAATAAAATTTTTCGTATAGAAATTATTTTCATAAATAATAAAATAATTCATCTCAAAATTCCAATTATTTTAATTAGAATTTTAATCGAATTTCTTGAAAATTGTACATAATTATTTTTTAAAATTTTATTAAAATTCGTCAAAAGAATTCAATTATTTGAAAATTTGTTAAAAAATTCTTTATCAGAATTCAATTTTAAGAAACATTCAATTATTCAATAAATTTTTGTTTTTTGTTTTTTTTTTTTTTAAATTAATTTTTTTGGGAAAGTTTAATTGAATTTTTTTATATTCTTTAAAGTTTTTATTTTCTAATATTATATATTTAATTGAAGAATTTACGAATAATTGAAATTTCGTAAAATTGAATATTGTAAAGAAATTAATTTGAAAATTGGCAGAGAACTTTTTTGAAAATTGATTAATTTAAAAAAGAATTTTAGTTAAAAATTCTTGAAACTTATAATTGAATTGAAATGATAAAAATAATTTTGAAGAAGTTACAGTAACAATATTCTTTCTTATAATATAAAATAATGATTTTATCTTTCGGACATTTTTAATTATTATAAAACATGAAGAAATCAATCAGTCGAAGACTCGGAGTGTTTGATTTCTTCATGTTTTATAGTTATGAAAAATTTAATTTATGGTTTTAAGTAAAATGTTCTCTTATTTGACTCGGACTGGTTACATTTTTATCAGTAATTGGTCCGTAATTTTTAAATTTTGGTCCTTAAAGTCCGTATTTTTAAATACTTTCACTGGTTCGAGCCCTGCCTTTTTTACATCATGCTTTGCATTTGTGCGATGGTCTTAAGGTCATGTTATTCAGTGTGACGTTTTTTCCGTAGTAAGTTCGAAATTGAGAATTAGAAGTTAAAAAAATAGAGGGAAAAAGCAAAAGTAAAAAAATTGCAATTAATAATTAAAAATGTGGTAACTAAAAAGAAAAAATAGAAAAATAGGAAACTGGCGAAAGTTAAAAATTTGTCATCGTGAATCGCTGGCTTATTTTGAGGTCTATTGTTATAGTGATGAGTAGGCGAATGAGGGCGTTTGTAGAGTGGTCGAAAATAGGGTGAATTGTACGATGAAAATAGAGGTTGCCCGGGGCGGAGGAGGAGGAAGCCCGCAGGGTTGTCACTTGCACGAATTCATGAGACATAATACACACAGAAGTGAGTCAAGGGTCCTCGAGACTTGTGCCCCACGAGGACTCTACGAATAGTTCAAATTTCAATGAAAGCCTTAATTAACATGCTAATTTTCTCTCCTCATTCCCTTTTCCAGTTTCTATATACACTCTTCCCACAAAAGACCCCTTTTAGATTCAGAGACAAAGTGACTGATAGTGGATCTCAAACTATTGTTCTTGTCTTATCTAAATGATTTATCTTCTCGGTATATATCAAATTTTCTCTATTTATTTTTAACGGAACTTCTATAAATAACTTTTAGACATAAATTATATTTAATTTTAAATGAATCGTAAATTATTTTAATAAATCTGTAATAATTGGGGCGATTGTGACGCACTTTGTAAAAGGGGCCGAAGGGACCCGAACAGGACCTGAAGAAAAACATTATAGGTTATGTTTGTAATTTCTGGAGTGGGCCTTCAAATTAACATTTATTTCTTTTTCAAATATTATTAGAACAATATTGGGTCGTATTAATTATTTTCCATTTGAAATTTCGGAATTTTTCTAATATTTAGAGTGAGTATGAAATCGGATTTCGGTTTTATTCATTTAAATAGTGCGTCACTATTTAATTAATTAAATTCTAAGTTACAATTTAAGAATAAAAAATAAATAATATTTTGAGAGAAAAAATTGAAAATTTGTTTTTTTGAATATTTTTCAGAGAGGTGAGAACAGTTGCGCTGAACAAGGGCTTATCGGGGTTGGGATTCAATATCGTCGGGGGAGAGGATGGAGAAGGCATTTTCATATCCTTTATCCTAGCCGGCGGTCCAGCGGATCTTAGTGGTGAACTTCGACGGGGCGACCAAATACTTAGCGTCAATGGCGTCAACCTCAGGACCGCCACCCACGAGGAGGCTGCGGCCGCCCTCAAGGTAATGTTCCGAAAATCTAATTAACATGCCCATGCAGTCGATCAAACTAGTCGTCCTCGCTCAATTATTATTCTCTTCTACGTACTTCAAAAAAAAATTTAAATTATAATCCACTTGTTTTTGCTTCAGGGTTGCCACAAGTCAGGGAAATCAGGGAATTTTAGAATTCATAAGAAAATTCTGAATTTTTGTGTTTTTGTTTGCTTTAAAAACTACACGGAAAAAGTATCGGCACGTTATATGTACAGGTTATTTTCATAAATAATAAAACTCAACGCAGAATTTCAATTTTTTTAATACATTTTTTATCGATTTCCTCGAAAAATGTAATTATTTAAAAAAATTTTATTAAAATTCGTCAAAAGAACTCAATTATTTTAAAATTTGTTAAAAATTCTTTATCAGAATTCAATTTTAAGAAACATTCAATTATTCAATAAATTTTTGTTTTTTGTATTTAGACAATTGAATCCTAGTAGAATTTTTCTAATAAAAATTGATTTAAAGATGAATTTCAGTTAAAATTTTCAATAATGATTAAATATTAAAAGCAATATAGCTTGAATTTTTAGAAATAATTGAATTTAGAAAAGGTATTAAATTTAAATCTTTGAAAATTTAAATTTTTCATACTTTTAATTAACAATTTTGTAGAATTAAATTTTTTGAAAAAGTTTAATAGAATTTTTTTGAAATTATTTAAAGTTATTTTCTAAATTTAATTGAAGAATTTCCGAATTTGAAAATTTGAAAATTCTCAAAAAACGTTTGCAAAATGTTTTAAAAATTTTTGATTTAAAGAAGAATTTTTGCTAAAAATTGTAGAAAATTATAATTGAATTGAAATGATGAAAATAATTTTAAAACGGATCGAATTTGGAATTTTCAAAAATCTTCATTTCTATGAAAAAATAATAATGATTAAATATTTATTTAAAAAAGAAGTTATTGATGTTTTCGAATAATTTTATAATTAACGAAATTCGTTAATAATTATGTAATAAAACATTATTTTGAATATCTAATCAGAATGAAAATTTCTTTTTTCCCTTATAATTAGTCTTCTTTTGTGTTAAAGAATTTTCTCGCTGAATGAGGCTATTAAAAATATTTCTCAAGGGTCTTTATAAATTCAGGCCAATCGATTCTCTAAAAAAACGTCCGCTAAACAAGCGAAAGCGTATCTGGGACATCTGGTACACAATCGCTGATTTCCAAAAAGAAACATTTTACAAAAGAAAAATGTTGTTTGAAAAAGAATTAAAAAACACTCTTTAAATACGATTTAAAAAACGATTGAAAAGAATCTTTAAATAGCTCGTCTCGATAAATTATTTCTCATCTATTTTATCATTCTGTCATTTAGAAAATTAAATTTGTAAAAAAAATGTTTAATTTTTGCTAAATTGATAAAAAATTTGCCTTAATTTTAATGTTCAAGTTTACTGAAAGATAAATGTTAAAGAAAAAATTGAAGACTTAATTCAAAAGATGATGTCTTTGAGATGATTTTGATTGATAAATTGAATGTAATGTAAAAACAGCCCTAAATGGATCAAGATAAAACCTTGCTGCAACAAGTAGGTGTGCAACAAGTGAAATTTATGTAATCTAACTTTTATATATATATATATATATATATATACACAGAAAAGAAAAACGTTTCACAATTTTCAATGTACGGTTTAAACGATTTGACGTATTAGGAAAGTAAATTGCTGTGAAAAATTTATTTTCTGTATTTATTATTTTTGTTTGACTGTTTTTTTTATTAATTTACTTGTCAATTTTTAGGGGACAGATCAAACAGTGACAATTGTTGTGCAGTACAAGCCGGAGGATTACAATAGATTTGAGGCCAAGATCCACAATCTTAAACAACAAATTTCCCAGCAGAATATGATGACAGGCACCCTCATGAGGACCTCACAGAAAAAGTCACTTTACGTCAGGTGAAAAATTTTCCTATTCTGATTATTTTCTCTACTTAACGTTTTTCTATTTCGAGAAATTTTATTAAGAAGTTACATTTTTATTTATTTGTACCATATTTTTTTTACTATTTACAATAGTAGATTGTGCAACGAGTGGAGAACAAGGGCGATTTCTCGCGAGCGAAAATCGCTGTTCTCCACAAGTTGCACATACTATTTTGTCCAACAACTGCAAAAAATTTTTTTTATAAATAATAAATTTAAACTATTAATTTTTCAAAATTTTAAGTTGACTTTACTCGTTATTTATCGAAATCAAAATATTACAATGATGTTATAGCAATAACTGAGAGTGAAACAAAATCTAATTTTGAAAAAAATTTTGAAAAAAATCTAAAAATAGAAAAAAAAATTTGAAAAAAAATTTTGGAAAAAAATTTTTCAAAAATGAATGTTTTGAAAGTGTCCCTAAAGATCCCCAGAGTGTCCTCAAAATTATGTTCCTAAAATGTTCTAATTCTAATATATAAAATAAAAAATCGATTCGTCAATTTCTCATTCCACCACCAGTGGGGAAATGACTTCATTTCTCCACTGGCCAAACCACCAGTGGGGAAATGTACTACATTCCTCCATTGGTGCCTAGCGTACAATAGTTCTATTTCCACGAAGGCGTTGGACAATAGTATATTGTGCAACAAGTACAGAAAGAAGCTGTTTTCCGACGAGTGCAAAGTTTGCTGTCCCGAGCGAAGCGAGGGCAGCAATTTGCACGAAGTTGGAAAATCTTCTTTCGTACGTGTTGCACACAGTACTTTGTGCAACACCTTTTGGTTTTGATAAAAAAAGCTGTTTGGAAACGCTAGTTGACGCCAACATACGTACTGTTTAGCAGAGTTTGGAACGTATGTTACCGCACGTAATATTCGTGGTTTTTTACGCGTATATTACTGTAAAAAAAACAGGTATTCTACGAATAGAAAACAAATACCTATGTATATCACCAAAAAACCCCAAAAGTTTAAGAACTTTGCCGCACTAGTGCAGCAAAGTACTGTTTTGCGCCTACTTTACAGGCATGCAAAGTATTACTTTCCTTACAGGTGTTGCACAAAATATTTTATTTAAATTATTAAAATTTTATTTAATTTTTATTAACTTTTTATTATTTTAATTTTTATTTAATAAAAGTTTTATAGTTAGTGAGTTTTTTTCCATTTTTTTTTCAATGTAGATTCCACAATTCACTGAATATTTAAATTTTAATTTAAAAGAAAAATTGTTCGTTCATTCGAATTTTTATTCAGAAGATATTTTATTTATAAAATTATATTTATTTTCAATTTTGAGAATTTTTTTAATAGTTGTGAATTTTACATCGTTTTTTTTATCAACAATTTAGAAGAAAAATATTTTTTCAAGTAGAACTTTTAAATTTTGATATATTTTTTAATTTCGATAATATTGCGATGCTTTAAATTGACGAAAATTTGTATTGTTTTCAAAAATTTACTAAAATGAGAAATAAATTTACTTGGTTACGAATTGATTTTTTTCAATAATGTTCAAAATTTACAAAAAAGACTCGACAAAATCCCAATTATTATCTTTATAAATAAAAAAATTCTTCTTCAAAATTCAATTATTTTAAAAATTTTAATAAAATTCTTGTCAAAATTTCAATTATTTTCAAAAAATTTTCCCCAATTCAATGATTTTTAATATCTGCTACTTTAATAAAAAAAAACCCTAAAAGAATTCAATTATTTAAAAACAATTTTAATAAAACTGTACGCAAACATTTAATTATTTTCATAAATAATAAAAATTTCACAGGAATTCAAATATTTACAAATTTTATATAAGTTTCTTCTCCATAATTCAATTATCTATTCTAAAAATTTTTATTAAATTCGTCAAAAGAATTCAATTATTTAAAAATTTGTTAATAAAATTCTTTATAAGAAGTAAATTTTAAGAAACATTAAATTATTCAATTAAAAAAATAATTTACTTTTTTATTTAAATAATTGAGGCCTTGGATCCAATAACTCGCCCGACGCTCGGAGGAACGCGCAACTGCCAGTCAGTGAGCAGTGAGCGCCTCTGGGCCACTCACTGCTACCCAACTGGTATTAGCGCGTGCCTTCGAGCGTCGGGCGAGTTATTGGATCCAAGGCCTCAATTGAATTCTCGTAGAGAAAAAATAAAATAAAAATAAAAATTGATTTGAAAATTAATTTTAGTGTAAATTGTACAATTAAAGGTATTCGTCAATAAATTCAACAGAACATTTTTTTCCTTTATTTTCTAAAAATTAAAACATTTTCAGTTTCATTATGAATTGAAGGGCTACATAAAATAAGGGGACGAACGCAAGGCTTGGAAGGGATACTACCAGTCAGGTAGCAGTGACAAGCCTTGAGCCGCTCGCTGCTACCTGACTGATATTATCCCTTTCAACCACGCGTTCGTCCCCTTATTTTATGTAGCCCTTCAATTTAATTTTCTAATTGACAAATATAATTAATAAAAATTTTTTTCCTTTATTTTTAAAAAATTTTTATTTTTATTATAACAATTGAAATTAAGAAATAGAATTGTTGCAAATTATTTCCTTATGAGAATTGAGAATTTTCTACAAAAATATTAAGAAACGGGAATATCTAATGTTTTTCTTCCTAATAGAAAAAAATGAGTTTGTAAACAATATTGTTATTGATAAATAAAAATTATGCCTAAAATGAGTATATTTTTTATTTGTTAATCATAATTTTTTTAAAATTTTCTAATTTGTAATATTTTTTTATAAATCATGAAAAAATGCCTGTATATTTTTGATTTGTCAAAAAATATTTTTTAAAGAAAAAAAAGCATACACAGAAACTAATTTTAAATTGACAGAATGAATGAAAGAATACGGAGATTAATATAGTTAATAATAATAATAATAATACCTAATAATAATAATTAATTTTTGTAATTATTTTTATTCGAGTTTTTTTGCGCTTTCCTAAATTGAAAATGAAATTTTCAGAGCTCTGTTCGACTACGATCCAAATAAGGATGATGGGTTGCCAAGTCGTGGATTGGCTTTTCGTTATGGCGAAATTCTCCATGTCACGAATGCAAGTGACGACGAATGGTGGCAAGCTAGAAGAGTCACACCTCAGGGTGAAGAGGAAGGTCTAGGAATTATTCCTTCACGCAGACGATGGGAACGCAAACAACGAGCTCGCGATCGTTCCGTCAAGTTCCAAGGGCACATGCCTGTCATAATGGACAAGGTAATTTTTATCTCCCACCCAATAATTTCAAATGTTCAATTCAATTTTTATTTAAAATTATTAATCGTCATTTAATTAGGATAATAAATGTAGTTTTTTATATTTATTATCAAAATTATTTATTGATAAAATAAAAATTATTCAAATATTTCTTTTATTTGAATAATTTTTATTTTCCTTTTAATATATTTTATATTTAAATATATAAAATACTACTTTTGACACTTTTATTACCCATTTATGGCTCTTTATGGATAGCGGGAACAAATAAATAATTATATATTGAAATAAAATACTTTTGATGTCATCAAATATAAAAATGATCGATATCATTATCAGTATTATTAAAATACATTTTTTGTTCACTAAAAGAAAATATATTTTTATTCAAAAAATGATTTAACATTTTTTTAGTTAAAAAGTAAAATATGTAAAATTTTTATTTACGTAATAAAAATACTATTATTTATTTTCGTTTCATAAATATTTTTTCCTCAAATTATTAATCAATATTTGACGTTTTGTTTCAGCAATCGACGCTGGATAGGAAAAAGAAAAACTTTTCCTTCAGCAGGAAATTCCCGTTCATGAAAAGTAAAGACGACAAATCCGAGGATGGCTCCGATCAAGAACGTAAGTATTGGAAAACTATTTTGAAAAAAAATACATCTGCACGATCGGAGCATGTTCGGAATCATGTTTACATGTTTCGCCATCTCTATTTTGCACTTTTCTCAATTCCTCCCAAACCCCCTCTCATTTCTTTTTTCACATATGTGTATCATAAAATATGAATTTGTTAACTGTATTATACATATAATTTTTGTCTTGTAATTCCAAATTAGTATTGTAATTATTTTTATAATCCCGAAAGCATTGAAATTTATTGTATAAAAATTTATTTTTAACCCCTCTATTTTTTTGTCGACGACAGACCTGATCCTCGATTTCATGCTCATTTCTTTGTTTTTTGTCACTGAAAATATAATTGATCATTAAGCACCAAAAAAAGTTTGATAAAACACTTGTGAGTGGATTGAAAACCACCATTTTTGCTTTTATTAATTTACAGGGTGTCTAGCGATTGGAAAATTTTGAAAAACCGGGAATTTACAAAAATATCGGTGAATTTTTTAAAAGTTAAATTAATTCGTTTAAATCTATAAAGAATTTTAAGTCAGGAAATTTTATCAAAAAAGTATTGGAAAAATATTCAATTTCTAGAATTTATAAGAAAATTCTAAATTTTGTTGTCCAGCAGCCTTAAAAAATATTAAAAAGATAGAACTGCTATTGTAGTAGCAGTTCTTATAAATTATTGAATTTCAAAGGATTTGAAATTTGAAATTCTTTAAAATCTTAATTCCTGTGGGAAAACAATAATATTGATTAAATATTTATTAAAAGAAACTTTTAATGTTCCGAATAATTTTAAAATTAAATATATTCCAAATATATTTTTAGAGTGAATAAAAACAAATTTCTTTAGGGTCAGGAAAAAGTCAAATTTCTGTGTAGAAATCAAGGAAAAATCAGGGAAAAATAAAATCAAATTTTGGTGACAATCCTAAAGACGTATAACCGATTTTCTTAATATTTTTTTATTGAAATATGAATATTTTAATTATATAGTTATTAATGTTTAAAAAAATAAATCGGGGAATATTTTGTTTTTCGGTCCTGGAATTTGAAAATAATAATTCGCTAGACATCTTAAATTTAATTTTTTTGGGATTTTGAGAGCTTAGAGTTTTCGTTTATTTTTTTCTCTCACTTTAATTAAAATTTATCCAGCACGAATCGAACCAGGTCCAAGTCAATCCCGAATGAGCTTTTGTGTTTTATATGTGATACGTGATATGTGTTTTTGTTTTGCCTGCTTGTGTAGGGTCGCCCACAACACCTGAGAATGAAAACGATCCTTCACGTAAGTATTATGTTTGAGAAAAAATGATAATTGTTCCTTAACAAAATTAGAGTTTTGTATCTTTTAATCCTTTAAAATCTTGCATCGAGAAATAATATCTTCTATCTATCTTCTATATTAATAATCGATTTATTCCGGTAATCTGTTCCCAGTTTGAAGTTAGTTGCTGTTTTCTTTGTTTCCTAAATTTTAAAATAATTTTTCTTTTTAAACGTTTTCAATTTTAAAATTAATGTACTGAAAATCATTGAATTCTTGTAAAGTATTTATAAAAAGATTTGAAAATAATTGAATTTTTGATGGAATTCAATTATTTTAAATACAATTTTAATAAAATTCTTCTCAAAAATTCACTTATTTTTTTAAATTTTGCAAAAATTCAATTATTTGTATAAATAATATATTTTTTCGCAGGGATTCAATTATTTAAAAAAGTTTTAATAGAATTCTATTCGACAATTTAATTATTTCTGAAAATCATTGAATTCTTAAATTGAATTTTATTAAATTTTTTTAAAGAATTGAATTCATTTCAAGAATTTTATCAACATTTTTTTAAGAATTTCATTAAATTTCGTAAAAATAATATAATGTTTTAAAATAATTTTAATTGAATATTTTGGAAATAATTAAAATTTACAAAGATTTTTATTAAAAACTTTTGAGAACAATAATAATTGAATTGTTTAGAAAAATTGTATTATATAATTTTGAAAAATAATTGAACCTGTTAGAGAAATTTTATTAAAATTATCTTGAATATAATTGAATTTTTTCCTAGAAATTGAATTAAAATTATAATGAAAATAATTGAATTTCTCAAAAGAATTTTATTATTTACAAAAATAATTGAATTTTTTGCCAAGAATTTTACAATTTATAAAAATATTTTAATTGTTTCGAAGAATTTTTTATCATAATTGTTAAAAATAATTGAATTACTTCCTCATAGAGGAAGTATTGTAATACCAAAATTTTTCGAGTTCGATTTTTTGACATATCTTTGTTATTCGAATTTAATTAATATTTTTAAAAATAATTGTATTCTTTCGAGAAATTTTATTAAAATTGTATTGAAAATAATTGAATTGCTCTAAAGAATTTTATTATTCATGAGAATAATGAAACTCTTGCGAAAAATTTTATTAACATTTTTGAATAATAATAAAAATATTTAATATTTTGTATTTAATAAGTGGATTTTTTAAATTTTTGAATCTCTAATCATTCAAAAATTGATGTTTATTCTTGAAAATACAAAATTTTTTAATTTACAAAATAATAAGAAATGTAATACCAAGTTCCACGCGTTGGCGCATTTATTATTTGCTAGTGTAAATAATAATTTTCAAATTTAAGAAGAAAGAAAATAAAAATAGAGAGAATGGACAATATGTTTTCTTGATGTAGGAAAAAATCAGAAAGGACATTCAACCTTTTGTATAACATATTGAAAATCATATCAAAAGTTTTGAGTTCCACTTTTTCTAAATTTTAACTTTTTTTTCTAAAATATCAATTGGTCATTTGAATCAAAGTAATTTTCTCTATTTTTAAATTTAAATTTTTAAGAAAAAAGAAATTGTTTTTAATTATACTTTTGAAATGGTGAGTTTTTCTTTTCTCCTAAAAGAGTTATTAAATAAGGTTTGAATTTCCCGAGATGTTTTCTCAGATTAATATTTGAGTTCTAAAATTGATCTTTGTAATGGATAAAATTACTAATGAACGCCATATCCTGCTTGCTCTTAAAATTTTACCCTCTTTCTCTGCCATTAATATGCTTATTTAATGTAACCTGTAACAATAATTCTTCGCTGTCGTCGTTGCTTCCTCTTTGGCTTTGCTTCCTCTCCCCCGAGTTGCAATTCAAAACAACGAGTTTCTCCAAACTCGAACGTGACAATGAGTCCATTGTTCATTTCTATGTCACGAACAAAGATTTCCAGTAAAGTACGAATTCAGTTACAAGATTATCTACTTTAACTGACATTAAATGTCCTTTGTTTGTATTTTAAACAAAAGTCCTATTAAAAAACGAAAGGATTTTATTTTCACATATATTCATAATTCACTTTTCATCTCTTATTCAAATTTCAAAATTTTTCTCTTTCCTGTAAAAATTTTGTCACGTTGACTTTTTTAAATTCAAAACATTTTTGAATTAGAAAAAAATCTATCAAATTATTTCGAAAAATGAAAATTTGATTTTACGATTCTTCGTTTAATTTTTAGTGGAATAATTTTGTTCGTCAATTTCCTCTTGTTGACTACTAATACTATTTTCTTTTAATCATAAAAATAAACTTTTTTTTTAAATAAAATAAATTAATAGTTTGACAAAAGAGTTTATTTTTTTCAAAGACTAATTTTCAAATGGATTTTTAAATGAAAAATGTGGGAGTTTTGTGTATTGAAATAAAACAATCAGTAAGAATTTTAATGTCTTGGAATTATTGATATTTCCAATTAGTTTGCACGCGATTATAATTCGCTGTTATTTCGAATGACCACTAATTTGTGGTAGAGCTTAATTGATCGTAGCGGTGAAGCTTATTATCACATATATTGAAATATGAACTTATTATGTTCTAGAATTTATGCTGTGCTACACCCAGGATGACACGAATGCAGAAGGTAATCATAGCTTTCTATCATTTATATTCTCGTCCTTCTTAATCCAACATTTCAGTTTCATTACTTGCATTAATTAATTTTACCCATCCCATCCAGTTTTTTCTTGTTTTCCATTATTTTTTTGTCGAAAATAATATTTATTTACTATTAAATGAATTAAAAAAAGAAAACAACAGGCCTCGGATAACAAAACGAACTTTATTTATTTCTTCTTCAAATTAAACTTTTATTACAATAATTTTGCTTAACTATCAACAAAGTTAATTATAAAGTTTCTAAATGTAAAACACAAGTTTTTTAATTTTCATTGTGAACAGTAATTTATGAAAATATTTCTTCCATTTAAACGTTCAAAACTTGTATTTAATTACTAGCTGTCGTACCCGTCTTCGACGGGTTTTAGTTTCTACTAATATATTTGAACAGGTGTCTACCAATTGGGAATTTAATTTGACTGGGAAAAACTAATAATTAGTTACCATTAACTATTTCATTATCAAAATATTACCATTTGAATCAGTAAATGACTTTTTCTATCAAATAGTATTTTCAACTAATTCAGATTTACAGAACAGTATTTGTCAATTTGTAGTACTTTATGCATTCGTAGTATTTTAATCGATTTTAATTAATGCATTAATAATTAATACTAATTTTCCATCAGCTTTTGGAGTTATATAAGAGTCTAATTCGAACTAATTGTATTGCAAGTAGGCCACACGTTACGACTGCTAAAATCAAAAATAAGACCTATATTGTAATCTGAAATTAGGTCTTAAATTTTGACAAATAAAAATATTACATCAATAGAAATTAAAGCAAAAACAATTTTTTAAAAATGAATTAATATAATAAAACTTTTTTTAATTAGATAAGAAAATTCCCGATTTTTCTAGTCGAATTAAATTCCCGGCTATTTCTCGGAATACCTTTGCGATTAATAGACACTCTGTTAAATGTATTCGTAGAAATTATAACACGTTTTTGATTCCCACATGGGAAATCTACATGGGATCCACTTTTATAAAGGAAACCATATTGATTCCTATGTAAAACCGTATGGTATAATTTTTCCATATCCCTATTAAAAATTTCCACATGGGATTTTACATTTTACCCGTTTTTGCGTAATGCCCGGATAGAATTTTGGAAAGCAACAACATACCCCAAACATTTCTAAAATTCAAGAAGAACAATTTTAATTCATAAATAGGAATTTGTTATTTATTTTCAAAGTCATTTCTAAAACATTTCTTGAATTCAAAAAAAAAATTTTGATTCATAAATCCCAATTTGCCCTAATGGCATCTTAAGGACTTTCTGTGTCCCAGTGCCCGCTGAAGTCAAATTTCAGTATTATTGATACTTTTACTGTATACCCTTTATATTGAACATAAATATTTTATTTTCTACGTTAAATATGATAATACATACTATGAAATTTTCAAACTTAAAACCTGAAAATATCAATATAGAAATTGTTTGCAAACTCTCACGTTAATTGATTTTAGAAAATTTGTAATCGGCATCAAATTCATGACTCTAAACTTTTTAATAAAATAAATGTAATGAATGTAATTAAAAATTTAGAAACATCAATCGATATCACTACCAACTTAATAAAAAATTAAACAATATTCAACAAAAAAAATTAATTAAAAATTTTGTCGAAAATCAAAAATATGATTTTGGCTTAAAAATTCGGATTAATTATTTATATTTCATTTTTATAGTAAAAATTAGTTGTATTTACATTAAAAAGTAGCTACAAAAAGTGTCACATCAATTTGACAAAAATTTAAAAAATTTGCATTTTTTTTGATTTTTTGAATTTTGTGAAAAAAGCTATAACTTTCGTTCAGCTTAATATTTTTCAATCGGATATGGCTATAAATTTAAGTTAAACTAATACCTAAGAGACTATAAAGTTTTGCTTTAATCGGTCAAGTAGTCTTTGTGTTTATCCCAGACAAAATATTGCGTACAGACATACATACATACATACATACACACAGACATACATACATACATACATACATACATAATTTTTTTTATTGTCATTTTTGGAATTCTTACTACTCGAATAGAAAAACTAAACATGAAATTTCAAATTCTATGCAATGTACAGACAAAAGTCTGATCTTATTTATAAAGATTTCAAATGAATGCGAATTTTTCGGTTTTGTTACAAATATTACCAAAAAATGCCACATTTTTGGTGTAAAATGCAATTAAATTTTTCAAATAATTAAAATTCTGTAAAATTTTATTGAGAATAATTTATTTCTTTGAAGTACTTTATTGAAATTTATAAAAATCAAATTTTGTAGAATTTTAGACAAATTTTGAAAATAATTGAACTCTCGAAAAATTTTAATGACAAATCTTTATAAATAAGATCAGACTTTTGTCTGTACATTGCATAGAAATTGAAAATTCCTATTTAGTTTTTCTATTCAAGTAGTAAGAATTCCAAAAATGCCAATAAAAAAAATTATGTATGCATGTATGTCTGTGTGTATGTATGTATGTATGTATGTATGTCCGCGATATTTTGTCCGGGATAAACACAAAGACTACTAGACCGATTAAAGCGAAACTTTATAGTCTCTTAGGTATTAGTTTAACTTAAATTTATAGCCATATCCGATTGAAAAATATTAAGCTGAACGAAAGTAATAGCTTTTTTCACAAAATTCAAAAAATCAAAAAAATGCAAATTTTTAAATTTTTTGTCAAATTGATGTGACACTTTCTGTAGTTACTTTTTAATATAAATACAACTAATTTTCACTATAAAAATGAAAAATAAATAATATGTTCGAGTTTTTAAGACAAAATCATATTTTTGATTTTCGACAAAATTTTTAATTAATTTTTTTTTAATATTGTTTAATTTTTTATTAAGTTGGTAGTGATATCGGTTAATGTTTTTAAATTTTAAATTACATTCGTTACATTTATTTTATTAAAAAGTTTAGAGTCATGAATTTGATGTCGATTACAAATTTTCTAAAATCAATGAACGTGAGTTTGCAAAAAATTTCTATATTGATATTTTCAGATTTTAAGTTTGAAAATTTTATAGCATGTATTTTCATATTTCATTTAACGTAGAAAATAAAATATATGTATATGTTCAATATAAAGGGTACAGTAAGAGCATCAATAAAACTGAAATTTAACTTCAGCGGGTACGGTAACATATAAAGTCCTTAAAACGCCATTAGGGCAAATTGGGATTTATGAATCAAAATTTTCTTATTTTTGAATTCTAGAAATGTTTTAAAAATGACTATAAAAATAAATAACAAATTCCTATTTATGAATTAAAATTGTTCTTCTTGAATTTTAGAAATGTTTGGGGTATGTTGTTGCTTTCCAAAATTCTATCTGGGCACTAAGCAAAAACGGATAAAATGTAAAATCCCATGTGGAAATTTTCAATAGGGATATGGAAAAATTATACCTACTTGAAAAATAAAAAAAGATTTTACATGGGATTTTTTCTTAAATAAATATAGGCTTTTTGGGTTTATTTAAGGTATAGTTATCACCCAAAATCGTGTCGCAATTTACCATACGGTTTTACATGGGAATCCAAATGGTTTCCTTTATGAAAGTGAATCCCATGTAGATTCCCATGTAGGAATCGAAAACGTTATAGTTTCTACCAATCCATTTAACAGAGTGTCTATCAACCGCGAAAGAAAACCGAGAAACAGCCGAAAATTTAATTCGACCAGGAAAAATCAGGAATTTTTTGCCAAACCGGGAATTTTCTTATCTAATTAAAAAATGATTCATTATATTAATTCGTTTTTAAAAAATTGCTTTTTGCTTTAATTTTTATTGATGTAATATTTTTATTTGTCAAAATTTAAGCCCTACATTCAGACTACAATATAGGTCTTATTTTAGATTTTAGCAGTCGTAACGTAGGGTCTACTTGCGATACAATTAGTTCGAATTAGACTCTACATAACTCCAAAAGCTTGTGGAAAATTAGGATTAATTTTTAATACATTAATTGAAATACTACAAACGCATAAAGTACTACAAACTGACAAATACTGTTCTGTAAATCTGAATTAGTTGAAAATAGTATTTGATAGGAAAAGTCATTTACTGATTCAAACAGTAATATTGTTCTAATGAAGTAGTTAATGTAACTAATTATTAGTTTTTCCCAAGCAAATTAAATTTCCGATTGGTAGACACCTCTTCAAATATATTAGTAGAAACTAAAACCCGTCGAAGACGGGTACGACAGCTAGTCTACAAATAAAAATTTTAAATTGAAAATGGAAATCAACTCCAAAAAATTGTTAAAATATTTTTTTAAAAAAGTAAATCTTAGAATTTTTTCTTTATAAGCTTCAAACATTTAATTTTTTTCAATATTTTCAATGACAAATTTCTGAAAATTCAAATATTTACAAAAAATAATGAAATACAAATTTTTTCGAAAGCCTAACTTTTTAGAGTTATTTTTAAAATTTTGAAGAAAATAATCATTTTTGAAATTATTAATTAAAATTCTTTAAACAATTGATAAACTTTTAAATTGTCTAAAAATTCTTTTAGGAAAATTAATTATTTACAAAAAATTTCATTAAAATATTTTTAAAAAACTAATTTATAGAATTTTTTAGCAACTTGTTTTAAAATTGAATGATCTTTAAAAGAAGTAATTTATATAGTTTTTAAAAAATCGATTATTTAAGACTAAGATTAAAATTTTTTGAGATATCATGTATTTTCATATTTATAATGAAAAATTCTTCCAAAACTTTGATTATTTTTTAATATTATCAAAAAACTGGTTAAAAAAATAAATTATTTTCAAAAAATTTTTACTAAATTTTAATTATTTGGACATTTTTTTATTATAAATAATTGAAAAGCTAACTTTTAAAAAAAGTCTAAGAAATATTTTTTTAAAAATATTATTAAAGTTATTGAAAAAAATTGAATGGCCGAAAAGAATTTTTGAACAATTTATTTTTTAAAGATATGATTTTATCTTTTAATCATTTTTTAGAATTATTATTAAACTTTTTGGAAAAAACAAGCATTTTCAAAAATATGAATCACAAATCAAAAAATTTATTTGTTTTTTAAATTATTCAAAAATTCTTTTCTTCTTTATTTTTATAAATACTAGTCCTCAGAATTCTTTTATAGTAATTTTCTAAAAATCAATTATCTTTTAAAAAGTAAATTTTAAATTTTAAAATGTCTACTTTTTTAGTCTTTTTATTAAAATTTTGGAGAAAGTAATACTTTTAAAAAATTTTAATTAAAAATCTACAAAAACTTGACTATTTTGTAATATTTTTACACAAAATTTTAAAAAATCCAATTATTTAATAATAATTTTACTAAATTTGAATTATTTGTCATTTTTTCATATTTTAAAAATATTTTTGAAAAACTAATTTTAAGAATTTTTGTATTACAATTTTTTTAAATTCTATTACTTTCAATAGTATTGATAACATTTTTTTGAAAAATTAAAATATTTAGGACGTTAAAATGTTTATAAAAACTACTTTTTTAGAATTATAACTAAAATTTTGGAGAAATCAATGATTTTCAAAATTTTTAATTACAACGATTAAAACTATTTAAAAAATTGATTATTTTAAAAATATTTTCCAAACATTCTTCTAAAAAGTTGAATTATTATTGAAAAAATTGATTGAATTTCAATTGTTTGAAAATATTTCAAACATATATTTAATTGAAAAATTTATTGTCTTTTAAAATTTATTTTTAAATAATTAAAGAAAAAATTAACAAAGAATTTTTTATTATAATTTTTCAAAAATCATTTATTCTCAATATTTTCAATTTTTCACTTTAATAACTTTTTAACAACACCATAAAAAGTAACAGATAATATAAAAATTGAAATTTTGTACCTATTTAAATAATTGATTTCCTGAAGAATTTTTGGAAAATTGTTAACTTAAAAATAATTGATTTAGAGAAGTTTAGTTGAAAATGGTAGAGATTAAGTAAATTTTGGAAGAAATACAGTTGTAATTTTTGTAATTAATTAAATTTCAAAAGGTTTTAAATTAAATTTATAAAAATTGTATTCCTTTGAAAAAATAAATTTCTAGTATTTTAGTATTTACGCAAAATTATTGAAGTTTGAATAATTGAATTTAAATTGAGTGAAACATCAGGGAAATACAAAATGAAATTTTTGTGATAACACTGAATAAAATAAACGACTTTTTTTCTATTCTTATATAATCAACTAAAAAGGCTATTTTTGAGCCTTAAAGTCAATCCGAGGCCTGAAAAAAAATACTTTAGTTATAGTTACCTATTTACATTTATAATTTATTTCTAAAAAGTGGAAAAATCAAGAGAATTTTTCCCGAACAAATTGCGATAAAAGATGAAAGAAAAAAAAAGTTGAAAATGAAATGAAATGAAAAAGGTAAAATTTATGGATCGTAACCAATCATCGTTCATCATGTTTGCCTTTCATTGAGTTTCTCCTTTTATTTATTTAAGATTTGTCCTCCGCCACAGGCAGTAGAGAAATTTTGTATCGTGTTGAACTGCCTTATATGGAAGAACTGACTTTAGTTTATCTGGAAAAGGAGGGTGTTGAGGATAATGAGGAGCTTAGTAAGTCAATGTGTGCACATCGGAGTGAAAAGACCCGTGAAACTAATATTACAAAAGTTGTCACCCTTTTACGAATCATGTTCCCCTTTACTTCTTTTTCTCTTTTTTTTCTGTATTTATTTTTACACATACACACAGAACTCTTGACGCATCGCGCAGATGAGACAGTCGCGAATGCATTGCTTTCTCCTTTTTTTGTGCTCTTGCTCGACTCTAACCGTTCTCTCCGTATAAATCGTTGTTTTGAAATCGACCCTTGAACGGAAAAGATTTCTTCTCGTTTTGTTTTTTCTCTAATTTTTAACACTTTTTAACTTTTTGGAAATCAAAACTTTTGTTTACCCTAGGAAAATAGTAAATACTTTTCTAAAAGTTACAGATTGTTTTATTAATCATAAGGATATTAATTGATTTTTCTTTGAAAAAAAATCATTAAACCCTTTTTTTCTCTAATCGATTTCTTTTTGCTGACAAATTGAAAGAAATTTTGAAGTTTGAAATCCAATTTATGTGGAAAAACTTCAGTGGGTAAAATATTGAGAATGTCCTCGATTGAAGCTTGTTTGGATAGATTGATTTGAGATGATCAGTCCCTTTAAAAACATGATATTGATGTTGAATTTCCTATTTAACAAGATGCAGAATTTAGTTTTGTAAAGTTAAAATTTTCTTCTTGATTTGAAAAAGTTTTATTCATTTGAGATTTCTTTTTTTATTGTTAATACAGGCAGTGAAGAGAACGTTTTATCATATGAAGCTGTTCAACAACTTAGTATTCAATATATGCGTCCTGTCATTATCCTGGGACCTCTCAAGGATCGGATCAGTGACGACCTTATCGCTGAGTTTCCCGATAAATTCGGCAGCTGTGTCCCTCGTAAGTTTGCTTCTTTTATTAAACAAAATTAATTAAATAATTAATAATACTTCAACTCTCTGAATCATTCGTAATTGATAAATAATAAAAATAGTAAAACAGGGTTGCCACGCTACCTGAAAACCTGGAAATGTCAGGGAATTTTATAAGTAAACTTTAAAAAAAACCTGAAAAAATCAGGGGATTTTGATCAAAATCCTGGAAAATTGTTGTCTCAAGTTATTGTGTTTATTCTTGAAATCTAATTTTACGTCAATATTACAAAATTAATTCAATTTTAAAAGAGTTGCGTTCACAATTTTTATAAATAGATGATCTTGAAAAGATTTAAATTTAAAATTTTGTAAAATTTCAATTTTAAATCAATTTAATTAGAAATTTTAAAAGACCTAGATTTTTAAAAAATTTTAATAACTAAAATTCTTCTGAGATTAGTTAAATTTTTTAATATATATATTTAATTGATTATTAAAAATAATGGATTTAATAGAAGAATTTTAGTTAATAACACTAAAGCAAATTAAATTTTGAAGCAACTACAAATGATTGCAAAAATTCAATTATTTTCAAAAATAGTAAAATTCTTCTCGTAAAAATTTAATTATTTTCTAAAATTTTAATAAAATTCTTGGCAAAATTTTAATTTTTTTCAAAAATTTTCCCCAATTCAATGATTTTTAATATCTACTATTTTAACAAATTTCCCAAATGAATTCAATTACATAGTTAAAAAAAAAATGTTAATAAAATTGTACGCAAACATTTCATTATTTTCATAAATAATAAAACTCATCGCAGACTTTCAATTATTTTTAATACAATTTTAATGGAATTCCTCGAAAAATGTAATTATTCTTAAAAATTATATTAAGATTTAACAAAGAAATTCAATTATTTTAAAAACCTTTGCTACAATTTATTTATTAGAATTTAATTATTATTTTCAATAGTTTTAATTAAATTTCTTTAAAAAGTTAAATTATTTTAAAAAATTTTCATGAAATTCTTTGTAACAATTCAATTTTTTTCAAAATAATTTTAATAAAATTCTTCATAGAAATTTAATTAATTTAAAAAATTTGTCAAAATTCAATTATTTTCAATATCTACTATTTCAATAAAATTTCACAAAAGATTTCAGTTATTTAAAAAGAAATTTTAATAAAATTCGTCTCAAGAATCTAATTATTTTAAAAAATAATATAATTCTTCGCAGAAATTCAATTATGTTCAAAAATTTACAAAAATTCTCGTCAAAATTTCCATTATCTTTAGAAATATAATAAAATTTTTTCCGAAATTAAATTATTTTAAAAAATTTTAATAAAATTCTTGTCAGAATTTCAATTATTTTTAATATAATTTTTATCAAATTTCTTGAAAAATAAAATTATTCTTAAAAATTTTATTAAAATCTGTCAAGAGAATTCAATTATTTAAAAATTTGTGGATAAAATTCTTTATAAAAATTCAATTTTAAGAAACATTCAATGTAATAAAATATTTATTTTTGTATTTAAAATTTAAATAATTGAATTTTCGTAGAATTTCTAATAAATATTGATTTAAAAATGAATTTCAGTTAAAATTTTAGATTATAATTAAATATTGAAAATTCTCAAAGAACTTTTTCAAAAATTGTTTTAAAAAATTGACTTAAAGAATAATTTAAGTTGAAAATTCTAGAAATGAATAATCGTAATGATGAAAATAATTTTTGAAGAAGTAACAAAGTAGCAAGTTTTAATTATTATATGCTATTGAATTTGAAATTTTTGAAAATATTAATTCCTGTGGCAAAATAATGATTAAATTTTCATTTAAAAATGAAGTTATATTTAATGTTTTCGAATAATTTTACTTTTGAAGAAATTTGTAAATAAATGTAATAGAACATTGTTTTGTGTATCTAATAATTTTGTGAGTGAATTAGAATATTCTTTAGAATCAGGGAAAAAGTCCAAGTTTTGTCTGGAAATCAAAAGTTATTTAATTTGGTAAAATATAAATGCAGTTTTAAAAACCTGGAAAAATTCCGTTTTTAACTTGTAAAAGTCAGGAAATTTGAAATGAGCAAAAGCGTGGCAACAATGTAAAAATTATAAAGAGAATAATTAATCATTTAACTAATAATTAATAGTTAAAATAATAATATTTAATAATCGAAATATTAAAATAGTATTCCTTTAGTATTTGTTTTCCATTTTCAGAAATTATGATTCTTTTGAGCAGTGCACTAATGTTGTTTTTGACTTTCTAGATACGACCAGGAGTAAAAGGGAATACGAAGTCGATGGTCGAGATTATTATTTCGCAGCGTCTCGAGAACAAATGGAGAGGGATATTCAAAATCATCTATTTATTGAAGCAGGACAGTATAACGATAATCTTTACGGAACGTCAGTCGCTTCTGTTCGAGAAGTCGCAGAAAAGGTAGAATTCACTTTTTCTTGTTTTTTTATTCTAATTTTATAAATTTATTTTAAAAACTTTCCATAATGTCATTTTTCGACATTTTATAATTTTATATTAATTAAATAAATGGAATTTGTTTCAGGGTAAACACTGTATTCTTGATGTAAGCGGAAATGCCATCAAGAGGTTACACATTGCACAAATTTATCCAATCGCCATTCTTATTAAGCCAAAATCTGTAGAATCTGTTATGTAAGTTTATTCACAAATTCGATAGTTTCAATATTTATTATTAATTAATAATTAATAATTAACTTCATTACTTAATTGTTTTATTTCACTTGTCGATTTTATTTGCAGGGAAATGAATAAGAGAATGACTGAGGATAAAGCGAAAAAAGACTACGAATTAACACTCAAAATGGAACAAGAATTTGGAGAATATTTAACTGGTAACGAAATATAAATTTTATTTATTCTTTTGAGATTTTTTTTTATTTATTCTTTTGAAAAATTTATTTATTACTTTTTTTGAGATTTTTATTTTTTTATTCTTTTGAGGTTATTATTCATTTTAAATGAACTTTTAAATAAAGGCCATAAAAAGCAGGGAACAGTCAGGGAAATTAATCAAAAGTATTTTAATTGCAAATTTTTTTAAATAATAGAAATTTAGTAAAATTGAGTTGTAAACAAATGGATTTTAGAATTATTTTAGATGAACTTTCTCAAACATTATTTTGATATGCAATAATTACAAATTTACAAATAGAATAACACAATAGAAATGCGATATTTTGTTCGGGATTGTTAAGAAAATTGCAAAATTGTTTATTTTCAAATACCAACTTTAATCTTTTGAATAATTTCATATTCGAAATGTTTGAAAATCCACTTATTAACAAATTAATTATTATTTATTTTTTCAAAATTTTAATAAAACTCTTCACAGGAATTCAATTATTTTTAAAAAATTCAATACAATTCCTTATATTTATTATTTAATTTTTTAATGAAGTTTCTCCAAAGAATTCAAATATATTCAGAGAATTGAAAAAAATAGTTCTGGGATATTTAATTATTTCGAAAAATTTAAATAAAATTCTTTTAAAAATTCTATTATTTAAAAAAATTTTGACAAAATTTTTTACAAGATTTAGTTAATAAACTTGCAATTTTAGTAAAATTTTCCTATACAATTCAATTATTTCCAATACAATTCTTCTTGAGAATTCAATTATTTAAAAAAAATTTTGAATAAAATTCTTCGCTAGAAATCAATTATTTTGATAAATTATAATAAAATTTTTCTTGAGATTTCAATTATTTAAAAAAATTTTGGTAAAATCTTTTATAAATTTGAAAAATTATAATAAAATTGGTCGTAGAATAAAATTATTTTCGTATAATATAACATTCTTCCTAGAAATACAATTATTGTCAAAAATGTTTGTAAGAATCTTCGAAAGAATTCAATTATTTTCGTAAAAAATAAAATTCTTCAAAGGAAATTCAATTATTTATGAAATTTTAATAAAATTCTTCACAAGAATGCAATTCTTTTCAAAAATAAACATTTTCACAGGAATTCAATTATTTAAAAAAAAAAATTTTTTAATTATTTTTAATTTATTTTCAATTTTTTAATGAAATTTCTCGATGGAATTTAATTATTTTTAAAAGGTTTTAAAAAATTCTGAGAAATTCAATTATTTAAAAAAATTTTAATAAAATTCTTCACAAGAAATTAATTATTTTCATGAATAATATTTTTCTCCGGAATTCAATTATTTTTACAAATAAAATTTTTTACAGGAATTCAATTCTTTAAAAATTTTTTTAATAAAATTCGTTGCAGGAATTCAATTATTTTCATAAATAACAAAACTTATCTCAGATAAACTTATTTTGAAAAGGGTTCAAATTAAAAACTTTGAAAATTTAAATTTATAGTTACAATATTCTTATGATATAAAATAATGATTTTATTACTCTGTCATCTTAAATTTATTATGAAACAAGAGTCTTCGACTCGGGGTGGTCGATTTCTTCATGTTTTATAATAATATTCTCATAAGTTATTGAATTTAAGAATTTTAATTCCTATAGAAAAATAATAATGATTAATTAAATATTTATTTGAAAAAGAAGTTATTGATGTTCTTCAGGGTCAGTGAAAAAGTGAAAATTTTGTCTGGAAATTAGGAAAAGTCAGGGAAAAACAAAATTAAAGTTTTGTAACAACCCTGTAAATATGTAGAAAAATAATTTCGTTCATTTGAAGGTTCAAAATTTTAAGTAAATGAAAATAAAAATTAAATTGAAGAAAATGATGATAGAATAAAATAGTAAAAATAGAAACTAAAAGGAAAAATATTTTGCAGCAATTGTCCAAGGAGACACGCCAGAAGATATTTACGTGAAAGTGAAAGAAGTGATCGCGGAACAATCAGGGCCAAACATTTGGGTACCGTGTCGAGATCAACAACTGTGACGTTCTGCCCCCGAGGATCATTCCGATCCCAACGCTTGGACATTACCCCCGAGGAGTCAAAATTAATTGCCCTTAAAATGATACAATTAAATAAGCCCTCTATCGCCTTTTCCCTCAATCTAAGTAGCACAATATGTCCTAAATGAAAAAAAAGACGCGCGTGTGCAAAATCTCGTCAAAGTCTTTGTTCACTGTCACGTCAAATAAAAAGAGAAAAAAAAATTGTCACGACAAACTCGACCGTAAAAATTCGAAACAAAAAAAAGAACAGTGTATATTGTACAATATCCCCTCGGAAATGCTTAACAATCATTTCTAGATGTAACGAATTTTATTTTTTAGTTATCAATCGGATTTTTAATTCTATTTTATTCTTAAATAGTCTTTAATTATTTTAATTATTGACACATTGTATTCTTTTATACGAATTTTAAAATCTGTCTTCGATTCGCCAAATTTTTTCTTTTGTAGTATACATATACATATTCTTTTATATTTTTGTGCGAAACTGGACGATATTTAAAAAAAATACACAGCATGTACTTAATTGCAATTTAATGCAAACAAGAAATTTATCAACTGGAGGGGAAAATGTAGTTCGATAATAAAAAAAAAAAAAACACAGGAAAATGAAAAAATTCATCTCACGTCGATGATGAGAAAAGAATTTAAGATCGTGACGATTTTAAAATGATCGTGTATGATTATTGTTGAAAATCGAATGTTGTAATTTAACGATCTTTATCAGACCTCACAGGATAAATCCCTAGAGCTAGGATAGCGATATATAATGTTTTGTACAGCTAGATGACTAAGCCAGTATTGGGTTATGTGCAACATTATATAGAGAAATGATGGAAAAAAAGAACACTATTGTAATTTGAATATTACTACTAAATTATTACGATTATTATATAATTGCTATGATAGTAGATAAAATATTACTGTAAATATCTATTGCCTGTAATCAAGATGTAGCGAAGGCGTTTTGAGCGTAAGCCAAGAATGTTATGCGTAGGCCTCGGTTGTATTTCTAGGAAAAAAAAGTCATTTTTCAATCATTTTTCTCCAAAGGGGACTTTGGAGAAATATACTTAAGAACGGGCGAAAAATAACTATGCAAAAAAATCGACGATATTTCATTTTTCAATGAATAATTTGTCACTATTTTATAATTATTGTGTCAAAATAATTGTCATTGTTTTGTACTAAATGCCATTATTTTTTAGTAAATAATGTGATGATTAATTTTAACGATTATTTATCAGAAATTAGGAATAGTCCATAATTATTTATTCTTCGATAAATAATTAATATTTATTTTTCAATAAATAGAGAAAAATTGTTTATAAATAAGAAAAGATTTATGAATAGAATATTTATAAATACGAAAAGATTTATGAATAAAATATTTATAAATAAAAGATTTATGAGTAGAATATTTATAAATGAACTATGAATGATTTTCATTATTTATTTTTGAATAAATAATTACGTTGATTATTCGTTATTTTCGAAATATATAATCATGCTTTCTTTTGTTGAGAAATATAGGAGAATCAGAGTAAAATTGCGATCAATTCCGATGGAAACAGATGAACTGTCATTGTCGGTCGCTGTATCGATGTAATTTAAAAAAAGAGAAAAACAAAAAGGCTATTAAGATTGAATAGATTTTTAGATATGAACGTTGGTGAAGATGATATGATTTTATTGATGAAGGTGGCGAGATTGTTTGTCGATTTAATTGTAACATATATAAGTGATGATACATACCGGGTAGGAATTATAATTTGTATCTCAGCGGTCTGTGCGCTATAAACAAAAAAAATATATAAATTCGTAGCGTCATTGTACACAGTTGCCTTTTGCGACGTGATTCAAAGTCACGTTGATTCTTGTTTTTTTTCGTTTTTTGTTTTGTGTGCTCTGGATTTTTTTTTGTGAGTGGATGCGAAAAGCGTATAGTCACATTGCACACACGTACACACACACTGATAATTTTAATTGTATATGCGATTATTTGTTAGTTATATCGATTATTTTCTATCACTGATCAGATCAAGAAAAGTTTTCTTTTTTTGAGAAAGAATAAATTTAATGAAATTCTTTGAGCGTGAATATTGTTAAAGAATCACGTGTGTGACAAATCTCGGAAAAAAAGGAAAAGAAAATGTGCCTAACATTCAAAGGCTCTCCCCCCAGGATTCAACCGTGGTAAAATATGGTGTGTCTTTCTCCATTCAAAACGAACGTATTAAAGAATGAAAAAAAAACTAAAAAGAGAGAAGAAAATCTATTGCAGACACCTATTATACATCTCTATAGTCTATTTAAAGATAAAACTTATGAATTATCAATCTCATGTTCACCTTGTTTCATCGTTTTTAAATAGTTAATAAACGTTTTACCAATTTTAGATCCTTGTGTCTTTTCTTGAACGAGTTTCTCTTTTAGAAATATTGCGAAAAGTTTGTATACAATTTATTTTACTAAATTGATTGCTTACTGAATTTTATTTATTGTGATTGATAACTGAAAATAGTTATTAGTTTATTGGTCGAGTTTTTTTTATAATTTATTACTGCTGGTAATAAATATTTATTAATATGAAAATTAAAAAATATTTTATTTTTAAGTATCAACTTTAATTTTTCAATAATTTCAGATTCGATTATTAACTAATTAATTATTACTTCCAAGTTTTTAAATTTAAAAAAAAATTCTTTGAAACAATTCAATTCTTTTCAAAAATTGTAATAAAATTCTGTGAAGAATTCAATTATTCACAAAATTTTTTAGTAAACTTCAATAATAACATTTTTAAAAACAATTATTAACAAACACGATTATTTAAAAAAATTGAAAGAAATTCTTCGTAAAATTCAATTACTTAGGTATGTACTTTCAAAATTTCGATTTATAGTATATTAAGCAACAAGAGGATAAAGGCAGCCATTTCTTTACGGTGATTTTTGTGACACGAGTCACAAAAATTAACAGTATTGTAAAAACAGAATTTAACGCTATTAAGTAATGTCTCGCATTCGATTCGCAGAAAATTTTCCACGTGTTATCGTAAGTGATGATTATAAAAAGCCTTAAGATATTATTATTTACAAACGCTTTGTGTATGTTTACGACAACATTTTTATGTTTCTAATCTAAATCTCTAAATGTGTTTACTGCGTAAATACGTCTTAGAATCAAATTTTTATCGTATTTTATTCTTGAGAATTCTACTTTGTAAAACATTTTTTGTTGCATTTCTATAGTACTATTTATATTTCTTATATAAAAAATGCGAGAAAAAATTGTTTTACAAAGTAAAATTTAACAAAGTTCAATTATTCTAATTATAAAAAAAAAATTTATTATCAAATCCAAATAGAAATTTATGTAAATTTATGAATTAGTGATTAATTTAATTAATTCAGATGTAAACCCGAAAGGCATGATCTATGTATAATAAATATTTAGATTAATTAACTCATAGTTTTATGAAATATTTTTCTTTCTTTTCTTCTTTATATTAAATAATTAAATCAATAATTCTTTTATTTTAAATAATTAAAGAAATTCAATTTCTAATTAATAATTTGATAATAAAATGAAAATTAATTATTAGTCACTGTACATATTTACAAGGATGAATTTTTCTAAATAGAATTTAATAATTAATTTCTATTAGCTTTGACTTGCTTCTGCTTGTGAAGTTACTTCCCTGCAGCGTAATGTTGCAGCTTCAATTGCTCCAATTAATGCGGATCTCAAGCCATGTTTCTCAAGATAATGAACAGCTGTTATTGTTGAACCTATAAAAGCAACAATGAATTTGCGGCTTAATTAAAATTAGTTAAGATAAATGAAAACTGAGAAGACGTATATTAAATTACAACTTCTCTTCTTTCTTGGAGAAAACTGTTATAAATACCTGCGGGAGATGTGACGTCATCTTTAAGTTGTCCCGGATGAGTATTTGTTTCTCGTACCATTACAGCGGCTCCAAGAACAGTTTGGGCAGCTAATTTGTAAGCTAGAGGCCTCATCATGCCCATTTTTACTGCTCCATCGGCGAGAGCTTCAATTACCATGTAGATCTTTAAATAAAATATATGAAGAAGAGAATTTTAGAAACGAAACATATTTTTAATTTTTTGCTAATCAAGATTCGCGGTACAGAATCGCCGCCATGTAAAAACAGCGAATTTTTTTATAAAATCGAATAACTCAATTAAATCTGAACCGATTTTGTTCAATTTTTTGTGTTGGTTAAAAATTAAAAAAAGAAAGACATCTGTTAAGTATATTCAATGTTTTTGATACTCTTATAGAATTTAAGCAAAGAACCTAAAGTACTGAACGGATTTGTAAAATAATCTGGAATATTATTAGTTGTGCTTAAATTATGATATTGTGAGGGCATAGATTATTATTTCGTAAACTCATTTTGAGTGTAGAATCCTATTTAACTATTTCTTAGTAAAATAATTTTTATATTTTATTAAGAGATAATTAATCAAAATTTCTCAAAATTGAATTAGATTGTAAAATATTATTTAAAATAATTGCCTTGAGGGTCAGGACATACTAATATAATATTTTTGAAGTGTAGAGAAAAAGTTTTTCTACAGAGAAATTAATGAAAGAATTATAATTTTCTATAAATTATTTTTTACAACAACACATTTTTACGTCTTTTGCAAAGAATTATTTGAACAAATTTATTTCAATGTTAAAATGACGCAAAAAGTTTTGCAATTCCGAGAAAAAACATTTACGATGCAAAAAGTTTCACTATATAAGTAAAATTTTTTGCTAAATAATTTGTGAAATAAAAGTTCCTCAAGTAAAATTTATAACTGAATATTGATTTATTTTATAAGGGTTGCTACAAGTCAGGGAAGTCAGACAATTCAGGGAAAAGTCAGGGATTTTTATTAATAATACTGGAAAAAATTAAATTTTTAGAATTCATAAGAAAATTCTGAATTTTAACGTCTTTTTGTCTTTTTTGCCTCATAAACTATTAAATTACCACGAATTTTAATACTATGAGCAAAAGTAAATCGCAGGTTAATTTAAAAGAAATGAAACTGGTAAAACGTATTTATTAGAACGAGTTAATTAAAAGTTATACACGATTTGTGTGCTGCTTATGAAAGACAGAAAAGATCTGATTGAGAAATAAAAGACGATAGAATATATTCACACGAATATATAAACAGATCAGAACAAAAGTTTAGAAAGTGAACCAGCGTATTGTAAAACATTTTTGATTTCCAACAAATACAAAACCTTCAATTTTTTATTCTATTTCTAACAAAATTTCTTTTTAAATAACTTAATTCCTGAGAAGAACTATCATAAAATTATTACTTAGAAATTATTTAATGAATAATTTTACTTAAATATTTCACAATTAATTCAATTTTAAAAGAGTTGCGTTTAAAATTTCCATAAATTATTGATGAACTTCAAAAAGTTTTGATTTGAAGTTTTATCAAATTTCATTTTTATATGAATTTAATTAGAAATTTTAAAGAACTTAGATTTTTGAAAAATTTTTTAAATTTAAATTCTTCTGAAGTTTGTTAAATTTTTTAAAACATAATTAATTAATTATCAAAAATAATGGATTTATAGAAGAATTTTAGATAAGAACAATTTAAAAAGTTTAATTTTTGAGAAGTTTTATGGAAATGATTGTAGAAATTCAATTATTTTCAAAAGTAATAAAATTCTTTGTAAAAATTAAATTATGTTAAAAAATTAGAAAAGTTTCTCGTAAAAATTTCAATTATCTATTATTTTCAAAAAATTATAATAAAATTCTTGGCAAACTTTCAATTATTTTCCTCAATGCAATCATTTTCAATATCTACTATTTTAATAAAATTTTCCAAAAAAATTCAATTGTTTAAAAAAAAGTTTAATAATTAATTATTCGTAATACAATTTTAATCGCATTCCTTAGAATTGTGCAAAAAGCTCGATCGAGTATTTCAAGCTTTTCGTTTTTCTAGCAGAGCTGAGCAGAATCAATCCGAACTTGAACCAAATTCCATCCGACACGTGCAGTATTAAACCTAAAATAATTTTGAGCACTTGGATTTTTCGAGCACTCAAATATTTTTGAGTAACTAAAACTCGAGCCCGGCTCGAGCTCGACCATGCTATTCGATCTTTTTGCACACCTCTAGCATTCCTCGAAAAATTTAATTATACTTAAAAATTTTATTAAAATTCATCGAAAGAATTCAATTATTTAAAAATTTGTTAATGAATTCTTTATGAGAATACAAGTTTAAGAAACATTCAATTAGTCAATAAATTATTTATTTTTGTATTTAAATAATTGAATTCTCGTAGAATTTTCTAATAAAATTAAATTTAAAAATGAATTTCAAGTAAAATTATTTAGATAATAATTGAATATTAAAAGCAGAGCATGAATTTCTAGAAATGATTGAATTTTGAAAAGGTTTCAAATTAAAATCTTTGAAAATCTGAATTTTTCATACTTTTAACTAACAATTCTGTAGAATTAATTTTTTTGAAAAAGTTTAATTGAATTTTTGTTAAAATCATTTGAAGTTCTTATTTTCTAATAATAATAATTGAAGAATGTCCGAATAATCGAAATTTCGTAAAATTGAATTATAAATAAATGGATTTGAAAATTCACAAAGAACTTTTTAAAAAATTATAAAAAATAATTGATTTAAAAAAGAAAGTTCAAAATGGTAAAAAATAATAATTAAATTGAAATGAAAAAAAATTATTGTGAAGAAGTTACAGCAACAATATTCTTATAATACAAAATAATGATTTTATCACTCGGTCATTTTTAATTATTATAAAATATGAAGAAAAATCAATCACTGTTCGACTCGGATCTTTATCTTTATGTTTAATAATAATATTTTTATAAGTTGTTGAATTTCAAAAAGGTTTGAATATAAAATTTTTGATAATATTAATTCGTATTGAAGAATAATAATGATTAAATATTTATTTAAAAAAGAATTTATTGATGTTTTCGAATAATTTAACTATGAATGAAATTCGTAAATAAATATAATAGATCATTTTTTTGAGTACCTAATAATTTTTAGAGTGAATCAGAGTATTCTTTAGGGTCTGGGAAAAAGTCAAAATTTTGTCTGGAAATCAGGGAAAAACAAAATTAAAGTTTAGTGGCAAGCCTGTTTATTAATGATCAACATTAGCAATTAATGAAGTTCAATTTTTTGTCTAAATTAATAAAAAATTCCGATTTCAGGCAATTTTAAAACCTTGGCGTCAATACTTTCATCAAATACAAGTTAGAAATAATTATTGACGCCAAGCTTTTAAAATTGTCTAAAATGAGGGTTTTTATTTAGAGAAAAAATTGATTTTCATTAATTTCTTATGTTAATCATTATAGTCTATTTCATATTTGTCAGAATTAAAAATATAATATGAAACATCAATTCCAGTCGGAAATCTAATTAGTCATATCAATAAAATCAATCAATATCTAGTTATAAATTTTACTTGGTGGAACTTTTTGCATCGAAGATGTTTTTGTTGGGATTTTTCTTTTTGGAAATTTTCCAATTTTTCTATTTCAAAGTGCTTACATATGCAGGTCCAGATCCAGCCAAGGCTGTGACAGGATCAATCATATTTTCCGAAACTTCTTCACAAAAGCCAACAGCGGAAAATAATTTTTCAGTCAACTGCGCATCTTTTTCGCTTGCATTCCTTCCGCGGGAGTAAACAGTCGCCCCGCAACCTACCAAAGCCGGTGTATTTGGCATTACTCTGATAACTGGAGTTCCTTCCGGAAGGCCCTTGAAAAAAGTCAATCATTTTAAAAAATCAACTCAAAATCAATTTAAAAAATTTTTTTCAATATTTTTATAATCTTCAAATCCATAAAAATTTTCTTTTAATTTGTAAAAGTAAACAAACAGAATGACAATTTCAATTTACCTTCTCCAATGTTTTGAGACTAATTCCCATGGCGATGGATAATAATAATTTTTTATTTGATTTTATTTCCGGCAAAACCTTGTGAACCACTTGTGGTTTCACTGATAAAATTAAAACATCTCCATGATCAGCTACGGAACTATTTGAAAATACTGTGCTAGACCCTAATTCCTGTGTGAATGAAAAGAAGATATTTATTAAAATTAAAATTAAATTTTCTCTAAATAAAAATTGAAAATGAATTAAATTAATTGATTTGATCATTAAATTTATTGAAAAGTACTTGATAATCTGGAACTGCAAAAAAAAGTCAAAGAAAATAAAGTTATTTTTAGAACAATTAGAGTATGATAAATTTTTTTAGCAATCTAAAAAAAGAATTGTCATGGATCTAAATGAATTTTTAACTAAATAATATTGTAATCACTTGAGAAAATTTTCCGTAGATTGTAATGCCTTGGAATCAAGTAATTTCTTATCGCTCAATACTTATGTGATCTGTACAATAAAAATAATACAGATTGAACAACAAATTATAATTACTTAAAGCATATAATTACAAAATAGTTAATGATTATTTTCTTTAATTATTATTCTTTTAAATTATTATACAATTGAATTATTTGATTCAAATATTTTCCAATCGAATTATTTATTATTGTTAATTAATTTACAATTTTATTAATTTTATTATTATTCAACTGAATTATTTAGATTTAAATATTATTTAATTCAATTATTTAATTTAATTATTATTATGCAACTGAAGTATTTAGTTTCAAAAATGATTCAATTTAAGTAGCTTCATTTTTATTCAAGTGAATTATTCAGCTTTAAAAATTATTCATTTCAATTATTTAATTTTACGAAATATTATAATTTGAAAAATAATTAATTATGAAAAATATTCATTTTTCAAATAATTCTTTCTTTTGTAATATTTATATAATTATATAAAAAAAAACAAACCTGAAAAGCTCCAATACTTCCTGAGTCACTAGGAAGACAACTCGCTGTAATTTTTTCCCCTTTACTTAGACCTGAAAATAGGAAATATTACAATAATGTTATTTAAATAAATGTTATTATTATGCAAACAACAAATTTTTTTATTTTCAAATATAAATTTTTAAAAATAATTTCATAATCAAAATTTTAAAAAAATTCACATATTAAGTACATAATCAATTATTATTTATATTTTCACAAAAATTTTAATATAATTCTTTGCAAGAATTCAATTATCTTCATAAATTATAACATTCTTCAAAAGAACTCAATAGTAAAATTTTTTACAAAAATTAAATTATTTTCAACAAAACTTTAATTAAATTTCACAAAAGAATTCAATTAGAATCTAAAATTTTAATAAATCCTTCAAAACAATTCAATTATTTTTTTTAATAAATAGTAAAATCTTTGCAAAAATTCAATTATTTTCAATAAAATTTCGTGAAAGAATTCAATTTTTTTCTAAATTCATTATAAAATTTTACAAAAGAATTCAATTATTTTTATGAATAATAAAATTCTTCTCAGGAATTCAATTCTTTACAATGCAATTTTAATAAACTTCAATAATGAAATATTTAATTATAATTATTGACAAAAAGACTATTTTGAAAAGTTGAAAAAATTTTTTTGTTTAATACATTATTTTCAAAATTTTCAATTAAAATTATTCAAAAAGTACATTATTTTCAAAAAAACTTAAAGAAATTCTTCAAAAGAATTTAATTATTTACAAAAACCCTAATAAAATTGTTTAAAAGAGTTTAATTTTCTATCAATAATTTAAATAAAATTTTAATAGTAAAATTATTAATTACGATTATTAACAAAGTCGATTATATTTAATAAATTAAAGATATTTTTTGAAAGAATTTAATTATTTTCTATATTTTAATTAAATTTCCTTGACTGAATTAAATTATTTCAGAAAATTGTTATAAAATTGTAAAAAAAATTAAATTATTTTCTAAAAAATAATTATTATTATTAGGATTTTTAAAAATATTTATAAAATTCTTCGCAAGAATTAAATTATTTCCAATACATTAATTTTAAAATTGAAAATACTTAAAAAGAAGAATTATTTAAAGAATTAAGAAACAAACAAGCAAACAACCACTAACCAAACTGTGAACAGATTACCAGAATACAACGATTATTAGTATAGATTATTGAAAAATTTCCATACAATTGAAATTCGGTAAAATATTTTAAAAATAATTGATTGGTAGAAAAGTATAAAAATTCAAATTTTTGCATAATTTTAAAAAACTAATCAATTTTTTCAAGAATTTCACAATTATTTTATGTTCCTATGCATTTGAATTTTCAGAAATGTGTCATTGAATATTTTGAAAATAATTGAATTTTAAAAAATTGAATGAGAAAAAATTCTAAGAATTACTTTTTTCAAAAATATTTTAATATAATTTTTCAAAGCTAATTTTCATTAATTTTTTTTTAAATTTACACTCACTTAAAGATTTTTTATTAAATTTTTTGAAAATTCATTTATTTTCAAAAATTGCAATTAAAATTCTTCAAAAGTTGATTTTTAAAAATTGTAATAAATAAATTATTTTCAATTGAATTTTACAAAATTTCAATTATTTCAAAAATTTTTATTTTAGGTATATTTTAAATATTTAACTATCTTTCAAAATTATTCAAAAATAATTTTTGCAAAATAATTTTCTATAATTATTTTTCACACTATAAAAATGGAAATAAGTTTCATTTTATACTAGAAATATAGTGTTTTGTAGCAATATTTGGAAGAAAAGTCGAATAGTGCGCAAATTTTGAAAAAAGTCGAAAAAGTCATAATATCCGAGGCCTGTTTTTACTATTATTATTTATTGTGACTTATTTATTGACTTAATTTATGAACTTGACTATTATTATTATTATTTGACTTATTTAGTTTTTTTGTTAAAAAATTATTCACATTTGTAATATAAATTCAAAAAAATTTACCAGCATTTATGAATCCTTTGGCTAAGGCCTGTGCCATTTTTCCGCCACCAAGAAAACCAATTTTCAACATATTGGTATCGATATCCAATTGTATTCTCTTCTTTTGTTCTTCAATATCCGCCAAAAGTCTGTCACTAACTATAACACATTTTCAATATCCATTATTAGAATTTAATTAATGAATTTTTATCACAGTTATAAATAGAAATTTCTTCCTATATATAGACTGTAAAAACATATTTACAGTTCTCTTAATCACAAACAATAAATACTAAATCAATAAAAAAAGTATACTTTACTTTATTGGTTCATAAAATTTATTTATAAATTATAGAATCAATAATATTTCAATTAACCTTTTTTTTCTCTGCTTGATAATACAAATATCACCAGAAGAAAACTATAAACAATTTTTCTTTCTTACTTTATTTTTAATTCTTTTTAAATTAAAATAATTAATTAAATTTTATATTAAAATTGTTCAATGAATTTTAATTAACGGTACATAAATTTTGCTTTAAAGAGAAATTCATTTCTCGTTACCATTCGCGAGAAAACGAGACTAAAACTCAAACTCAGATGGGATTCGCAATCTCGTCTGGACCATATCGTCCAGTGAGAAGAATTCTTCTGTTTACAACACATTTTCATTCTATTATTATCTGCAATAACAAAAAAAAAAATATTTTATCTAATCAGAATTAGTTGATTTTTTCTTATTTTTGCAATTTCTAGAATAACAAGGATATTTCTTTAAGTGGTAATTTCTTCTCTTTTTTAAATTCTCATCACATGAGAAAGTATAATAATATTAATAATAACAATAGTAATAAAAATAAAAGAAATTATATTTTGTTTATTATAGTAATTATAATATTATTATAGCCCTTATAATTATTTATTTACCTGAATATAAAAAACGGTTTAACTTCAACACATAATTAATTTGAAAACCGAGTGATAGAATCATTATTATTATTATTCAAAACAAATAATAATAAATATTATTATTATTATTATTTTATATTAAGTATATAACTAATATCTAATGTATAAATAAATTATAAAAAAAGTAAAGTAATTTTTTTATCGAGAGCGAGTTTTCAATTCCTCTTTTCAACCGCACGATTTTTTTTAGAGATACGCAAAAATTGAACAATGGGAAAAAAGGTTGAAAATCGTGCATTATTTATCACTTGTTTATCAGACAATATAGATTATTTGTTTACTGATATATAGATTGGTGCGAATGACATTTAAATTATCTATTACAATATAAGCTTGTTTACGAGTATACATTTGTGATAATAATTTTTTTGTTTCGTAGTTCCCACCAGAAAAAGTTTCTACTAAATTAAAAATATTATGTGACATTAAATTAGAAAAAAGTATTTTACACACATTAAAAATCTATTTATATAAAACTGTTGCATTGATATTTGTTTTTGTTTATGAGAAAATAGATTTTATATTATTACATGAAAATAATAAAACAAAAAGAATATGGAAATGGACTTTAAACTATATATCATCATTGAACAATACAACTTATTTATCTTTTATCACACAATTGCACCATAAATTTATAAATCTTTAAGATTATAAGGTATTTATGTGTTTTAAAATTGAATCTGTTTTTAATTTTATTTCTATTATTGGTTAATATTATATAATTTCTATTTTTTATTCTTTCAAATTTAATGTCATGAATAAGAAATTTTTTGTAAATTCAATTTTTCCAGTATTTAAATTTTTTATGGTAAATTTTATAAATTTAATTTTTTTATAGTAAATTTATGGTAAATGTAATTTTTTTCAAGTTAATTTCTTTTTTTTTTACTTATTTATAGATTTATTTTACTTTTAAGGTTCAAAATTATTGTGATTTGAAACTAAGTGCAAAAAAAATGCAACAACTTTTATTACTCACCATTTCGTTCGTTCAAACGTTTACGAAGTGTTTGGGTTATCTTATTTGTTAACCCCATTGTTTTTCTTAGACCCACAGTCATCTTTGAATGATTTCTTCACCTTAAAAAACAATTTCAATTATTAATAAATCAATATATGTAAATTACTATTGTTTTCATACAATTATTTCTTACTCTTGCTTTTATTATTTAGTTTTTTACTCTATATAATTATTTACTCTAGTTTTACTTTTGCCTTTTTATTATTTTTTACTATTTGTTTTTTCCTCTTGTTTTGTTAAATTAGTTTTTTATTGTATTCTTAATAATTAATAACTATTATTTTTTCTCTTTTCTTATAAAAAAATATATATTTTTTTATTTATTTTCCTAAAGTTTTGAACGAAATTTATTTTCTATTTAAATATTTTTAAGGAAGGAACTGTAAAAAAAAAAAATAATTAAGGAAAAGTAGAAAAAAATCGCGGTTCATTTAAAAGTTAAAAACTTTAGGAACATTTTTTAATTTGCGCAGAACAAATTTATACCTTTTATAAACTGTATAATAATAAATAGTATTTATTTATTTTTTTAATTAATGCCTCGTTTATATACTAAATAAGGAAATTGATTTTAATAGTAAAAAATAAAACAAAATTCGAAATTGGTTCCTGTTTGAGAAACACTTTTTGTTAACTTTGATAATAGCATTGATAACATTTGATCAATGAGCATCAAAATCTTACTGATGAGTTTTGTGTACGAGACGTGTATAAATACCTGTTCCAGTCACGATTATTGACTATCTTGATATTCAAATATTGTAAATAATTTCCCTTATCTCTCTGGCGCCATTAAATGATAAAAAAGCCGCTTTGTAAAGCTTATTGTCAAGATTTACATTTGAAGGTGCATGAGTTGAGGATGGTCAAGTGTAGTTGAATCTTCCCGAACATGTGACTGAAATTTCATAATAATTTATCAATTCGCAATTCACGAGACTTCAAACCTATCTAATATTGATTTATTGTTAATTAAAAATAGCACTTCAATTTTCAATAATAAATATACACATAATATCAATATTTAGCTTTCCCGCTGCAATAATTTTCTTCTATTCAATATTTATATTTACTTCCTCTAAAGCTTTTATTATTATTCAGGGTTGACACAAAAATTTAATTTTGTTTTTCCCTATTTTCTAAAAAAAATTTTGACTTTTTCCCTGAACCTAAAGAAAATTCTGATTCAGTCTAAAAATGATTAGATATCTATACAAAAAATATTGTCTATTACATTTATTTACAAATTTCTTTAATTGTAAAATTACTCCAAAACATCAATAACTTCATATTTACATAAATAAATGTTTAATAATTATTATTATTCCATGGGAATTTATATTTTCAAAAACTTCAAACTCAAACCTTTTTGAAATTCAACAACTTATAGGAATATTATTACAAAACGTGAAGAATGACCGAATCATTATTTTATATTATAAGAATATAGTTACATTTACTTCTGCAAAATTATGTTTACCATTTTAATTCAATTATTATTTTTTCTAGAATTTTTAAATAAAATTCTTCTTTAAATCAATTATTTTTAAATAATTTTTGAAAAAATTCTTTGAGAATTTACAAATACAATTTTACGCGATTATTCGAAAATTCTTCAATTAAAATATCATTAGAAAATAAAAACTTCAAATAATTCAAATAATTTCAACAAAAATTCAATTACACTTTTTCAAAAAAATTAATTCTACAGAATTTTTAATTAAAAGTATGAAAAATTCAGATTTTTAAAAATTATAATTTGAAACCTTTTCAAAATTCAATAATTGTTTCTAAAAATTCACGCTGTAATGCTTTCAATATTCAATATTATTATCTACAATTTTGACTGAAATTTAATTTTAAATCAATTTTTATTAGAAAATTCTACGGGAATTCAATTATTCAATTATAAACAAGTTGTAAATCCAGATGTTTATTACATGAACATTTTGCTTCCTCTTTACGATCAGCAAAAAAATTTGCTTCCCCGTGGAATAAGATTTTAGAAATAAATGAGTAAGATTTTCTTATACGGCAACATAATTTTGCGGAAAGAACTCATTTTTTGATAAAAATGCGAATTTTTCAGATTTAATTGTGATTAACTCTATAAATTCTTATACAATTTATACTTTGTATATACCACTCGATTCGTCTTGATGCAAAGAATAAGATTTTATTATATATTAACTTCAATAACTAACTTAAAAAAATTTTTTTTAGAAAAAAGTCAAAAAAATTTCTTTTTTTGAAAATTTTTTAAAGTCTATCAATCCATTTCGAGATATTTTTATGATAAATACACCTGGTAAATTTTAGCCAAATTCGTTAAAACCTCTTCCAGTTATCGTGTTCACAAAAATCGGGATCCACACACACACACACACACATCCATACATACATCCGGACAATTGTTCAGGGTCTTATATAACATAGTCCCATATAGAAGAATATTTGTTAAAAGGATTTTTAAAAATTTTGTAAATTAAACGACTACAAAGCTTCCTCACGAGGAAGCAAAATAAATAATTTATTGAATAATTTAATATTTCTTAAAATTGAATTCTCATAAAGAAGTTCATCAACAAATTTTTAAATAATTGAATTCTTTTGGTGAATTTTAATATAATTTTTAAAAATAATTTTATTTTTTGAGGAATTCGATTAAAATTATATTAAAAATAATTAAAATTCTGCAATGAGTTTTATTATTCGTGAAAATAATTGAATTCTGACGATTTTTAATAAAAGTTTTTAAGAATAATTTCATTTTTCGAGAAAATCCATAAAAATTGTATTAAAAATAATTGAAATTTTGCGATGAGTTTTATTATTTATGAAAATAATTTAATTCCTAAAAAGGAATTTTAATATTTATGAAAATAATTGAATCCCTTTAAAAAATTTTATTATTTATGAAAATAATTGAATTATTGTGAAAAAATTTATAAAAAGTTTGTACATAATTGAATTCCTGTGAAATTTTTACTATTTATTAAAATAATTAAGTTTGCATAGAATTTTATTATAATTTTTTTTAAGGGAATTTGAACTTTTGTAACGTCACAGTTTTAGAACAAATGCATTAAATTAACTGTATTTTAATAATATTATTAATTACTATTATTAATACACACGATTATTTTTAAAATTTTAAATAAATTCTTCATAAAATTCAACTACTTTCAAAATTTTCAATAAAAATTATTTTTAAAAAATTGCATTAATTTCGAAAAATTCAAATAAATTCTTCAAAACAATTAAATTATTTTCAAAAATTTTTAATAACATTCTTTATGAAAAAAATTCGATTATTTTCATAAAAAAAATTTCTGGAAATAATTCAATTATTCAAAAAATTAAGTATAATATTTTCTGTTTGAATATAATTTTATTTTAGAAAATTTTAAAAATTTTATATTGTTTTCTTTTGAAAAATGATCTTTTTCTTATTTATTTTTTATTATGTCAGAAAAATGAGGATAATAAAGATTTCTTACCAAGTTTTATCAACAGAAATACTATATAGAGTTTCCTGATTATTCCGCCAGTTGCTGGATTGAAATTTGTCGTCTGCTTGACGTGAGTTCATTTTCATTCACTTGATTCATTATCATTTTCTATAAGGGCGTGGAAAAAGTGTGTTTTTTAAATAACAATTTTATAAACATTGACAATAAGGTGTAACAAAAATAAAAATATAAACTTTCAATTGGTGTGAATAAATTTTTTCTAATTAATCATGGTAAGTCAAAAAGAAAACAAACTTTTCTTAACTAGAACATTATAGATTATTTTAGAACTTTTCATCCTTACCTTTTTTGGAAATCCAAGATTTTTCCAAACGTTATTCTTTTAAAATCATCTCATCTTTTTACGTATCTAATTTTTTCAATTAAATTATTTTAGTAACTAATGTAAAAAATTAACTAAATTCACAAAAAAATAAATTACTGATGTTGTTAATCACATTTTTTCAATATCTACCTTTTTCAATTAAATTATTTTAGTAAATTATATAAAAAATAAACCAAAATTGCTAAATAAATAAATTACTGGTATTTTTAATCCCGTTTTTCTAATTTTTTTTAATTAATTTAGTAACTAATGCTTTTAATATTCAATTATAATCTAAAATTTTAAATGAAAATCATTTTTAAATCAATTTCTATAAGAAAATTCTACGAGAATTCAATTATTTAAATACAAATATGAATAATTTATTTAATAATTGAATGTATCTTAAAATTGAATTTTCATAAAGAAGGCTATCAACAAATTTTTAAATAATTGAATTCTTTTGTTGAATTTTAATATAATTTTTAAGAATAATTCAACAATGAGTTTTATTGTTTATGATAATAATTGAATTTCTAAAAAGAAGTTTATTATTTATGAATATAATTGAATTATTGAAATTGCTATTATTTACGAAAAAATTGAAATTTTGACAATTTTATTAAATTTTTTGAAAATAATCCAATTTTGGAGAAATTTTATTATTTATAAATATAATTAAAATTTTTACAAAAAATCTACGAAACAATTTAATTATTTTCATAAATTGTAAACTTCTACGCAAGAATTACATTATTTTTATAAATAATAAAATTCTTCTGAGGAATTTAATTATTTTCAATGCAATTTTAATAAAATTTCTCGTACGGGTTAAATTAATATTATTTTAAAATTGTAATTAAAATTTTTCTAAACAATTCAATTATTCTGAAAAGTTTCGGTAAAATTCTTTTTAAATTTCAATTATTTTCAAAAATTTTCAATTAAAATTATTTAAAAAAATACATTATTTAAAAAAATTTTTTAAAAAAGTTTTAAAAATAAATAATAAATTACTGGCATTGTTAATCCCGTTTTTTTATTTTTAAAATTGATGTAGTAGTATAGCCAATGTAAGAAATGAACTAAATTCAGAAAAAAAAAAATTGCTGATGTTGTTAATCCCTTTTTTATATATCTAATTTTTTCAATTAAATCATTTCAGTAAATTACATTAAATAAGAAAGTAAATTCGAAAAAAATACTATGATTAATTTAAATTTAATTTTAGCAAGATCCAAATGAAGACACTGAGTGGAATGATATTCTCAGACGGAAAGGAATTATTCCCGAGAAGAAGAAAGATGCGGAAATAACGGAGGATCAAATTGTGAATATTTTAGAATCGACAATAGATCAAAAAACAGGACGTGGTAATTTGGAATAATTAAATTTCCTCTAGTAGAGAATACAAAATTTGATTAATTTAATCCTTTTCTTTTACTAATTTTTGTTTTTTCCAAATAGAAATCAATAATCTAGAGGAAAAAACGTTAGATGAACTGGATGAACTTGAGGATGAGGAAGACGAAAGAGTTTTACAAGAATATCGACGTAAAAGAATAGCAGAAATGCAGGAAATGGCCAACAAATCAAAATATGGAGAAGTTAGAGAAATTTCCGCTCAAGATTATGTTCAGGAAGTTAATAAAGCTGGCGAAAATATATGGGTCGTTTTGCACTTGTATAAAGCAGGGTGAGTTTTATGTAATTTCAATTATCTACTAATTTCAATTAATTACAATTAATTGTAATTAATTGAAATCAGTTCAGGATGGCAGCAAAATTTGATTTTCAAAAATCCCTCACTTTTCTATGACACATTCTTCTTTTTCCCTGAATTATAAAATTTAGAACATTTTAAAATTCTGCAAAATTGTTTAAAAGTTGTTTGCTTTTTTGTGTCCTAACTTTTAAAATCATTTTTTTTATATATTTTCAATTTTAATATTAATGTCATGAAAATCATTGGATTTATAAAAATAATTAAATTGTTTTGAAGAATTTTATCAGAATTTTTTAACATAATTGAATATTTTAAATGAATTTTATTAAAAATTTTAAAAATAATTGTATTCTTTCGAGAAATTTTACTAAAATTAAATTAAAAATAATTGAATTCCTTTGAAGAAATTTATTTTTTCTAAAAATAATTGCAGAAAATTTTATTATTTATGAAAATAATTGAATTCTTGCGAAGAGTTTTGTAAATAATTAAATTCTTTTGAAAAATTTCTTTGTGTTTTTTTTAAATAATGTATTTTTTGAATAATTTTAATTAAGGACAGGGTGGCCACATGTCAGTAAAGTCAGTAAAGTCAGGGAAATGTCAGGGAAAAAAATATTTTGTCAGTAAAGTCAGGGAAATGTCAGGAAAAAAATGTTTTGTCAGTAAAGTCAGGAAAATGTCAGGAAAAATTTTTTTGTCAGGGCAATTAAAGAAGAAGGGAAATGTCAGGAAAAACAATTTTTTGTCAGTAAAGTCAGGTAAATGTCAGGAAAAATTTTTTTGTCAGGGCTCTAAAAAAAAAAAAAAAAAAAAAAATTTTTTAAAAATTTTTTTGCTCTAAACAAAAAAATTTTTGTCAGGGAAATTCGTTGTTATGTCAGTAAAATGTCAGGGAAATTGATAAAGTCAATCTTGCTGCCACCCTGAAGGAATATATGAAAATAATTCAATTAAACAAAGAATTTTTTTCAAATTTTTCAAATTAAATCGTGTCTCTTAAAAATTATAATTAAATTTTTCATTATTGAATTTTTTTTGAAGTATATTGAAAATAATTGAATTTCTATGAATAATTTTGTTATTTACAGAAATTTCAGAAACAATTAAATTCTTGCGAAGAATTTTACTTTTTTAAAAAATAATTGAATTGTTTCGTAGAATTTATTAGAATTTTAGAAAATAATTGAATTCTTTCGAAAAATTTATTAAAAATTGGAAAAAATTTAATTAAATCCTTTCGTGAAATTTTATTAAAATTGTATTGAAAATAATTGAACTCCTATAAAAATTTTACAATTTATAAAAATAATTGAATTCTTCCGAAAAATGTTATTATTTGTGAAAATAATTGAAATTTTGCGAAATATTTAATCAAAATTTTTTAATATTAGTTGAATTCTTTAAAGAAATTGTATTTAAAATTCTGAAAAATTAGTTTTAAAATTCTAAAAAAAGTAATTTAATTTTTCAAGAATTTTATACAAAAATTGACATAATGAAATTTTTATAAACAAATTATATCATTTTATAATTTTTACAGAATAGAATTTAATATTTTACAAAAAAAATTCTTAAAAATTTTGAAAATATTTGAAATTTTTTAAGCTTTAAAGAAGATATTTAAACAGGGTGTCTACAACACCTGGAAAACCTGAAAAACCGGGAAATGTCAGGGAAATTAAAAATGTCCTGGAAAACCTGGAAATGTCAGGGAATTTTTTCGAAAGTCAGGGAATTTTTTTCATTGTGACTTGAAATACTCTTGAAAAATATTTTTAAAGCCCACAATTAGTTTTACAAATTTTTAGTAAAAAATTAATAGTAAAGTTTTCAAAAATAAAGTTTTCCAGAAGAATCTAATTAATTTAAAAAAAAATTTCCCAATAATTCAATTATTTTAAATAAATGATATAAATTTCTCAGGAATTCAAATATTTTTGGAAATTTTAATAATTTAATTATTTTTAATACAATTTTACAGAAATTGCTAAAAAATGTAATTATTGTTAAAAATTTAATTTCAATTCCTCGCGAAAATCAATTACTTAAAAAAAATGTTTTTTTTTTTAATTCTTTGGAAGAATTCAATTATTTACAAAAATATTAGAATTTTTCACAGGAATTCAATTATTTTCAAATATTTAAATAAAATTGTTCGAAATAAATCAATTATTTTAAATACAATTTTAATTACATTTTTTTGAAATAATTCATTTATTCTTTTACATTTTAATAAAATTCTTTGCAAAATTCAATTATTATCATAAATAACAATTCATTACAAGAATTCAATTATTTTTAAAAGTAATGCATTTTTTCTTGGAAATTCAATTATTTAAAAAAATTCTTATTAAAAAGTTCGAAAGAATTCAATTATTTTCATAAATAATAAGAATTATAATAGAATTCTTTGTAAAATTGAATTATTTTTAAAAACTTTTCGCAATTCAATGATTTTCAATATCTACTATTTTCACAAAATTTCCAAACAAAATTTAATTATTTAAAAATTTTTTGTAAAAATCTTCGTAAGAATTCCATTTTTTCGGGAATAATACAAATATCTCAGGACTTCAATTATTTTTCAAAATTTTTTATAAAATTGTTAACAACTATTCAATTATTTTCATAAATAATAAAAATCATCAAAGAATTTCAATTATTTCTAATCCAATTTTAATCAAATTCTTCGAAAAATGTAATTATTCTTAAAAATTTTATTAAAATTCGTCATCAATTAAAAAATTTGTTGGTAAAATTCTTTATGAGAATTAAATGTTAAGAAACATTCAATAATTCAATAAACTATTTTTGTATTTAAATAATTGAATTCTAATAAAAATTGATTTAAAAATTAATTTCAGTTAAAATTTTGGATAATAATTGAATATTAAAAGCCGTATAGCGTGAATTTTTATAAATAATTGAATTTTGAAATTAATTTTTTTGAAATATTTTAATTGAATTTTTTTTAATTGAAGTTTTTATTTTCGAATATATATTTAATTGAAGAATTTACGAATAATTGAAATTTCGTAAAATTGATTTAAAGAAGAATTTTAGTTAAAAATTGTTGAAAATAATAATTGAATTGATAATGATTTTATCACTCGGTTATCTTTAATTATTATAAAACATGAAGAAATCGATCACTCCGAGTCGAAGACTCGGAGTTATCGATATCTTTATGTTTTATAGTTATGAAAAATTTAATTTATAATTTTAAGTAAAATTTTCTCTTATTTGACTCGGACTGCTTATATTTTTGTTCGTAAATAGTCCGTAATTTTTCATTTTTGGTCCGTAAAGTACGTATTTTTAAATACTGTGTCACTGGTTCGAGCCCTGATAATTTTTTTTAAATGTTCATTTTATATTCATAATTTATAATGTTGGTGACGTTTACAATGATTTAGAAGAAAAAATAATTTTCTATTCAAACTTTTGTCTTAATAAAACTTTTACAATGTTTCTTGAACAAAAAGTTAAAAAAGGAAAATTTTGTAAACGTAAAATGTTGTTTTCTGAGTGAAAAACAGTTTTTTTCTTCAAATCGTTGATGACAAACGTTGTAAATACTTCTCCCACGTGATTTATAAGTATTATCAAATAAAATTTAAGCAATGTATTTTTTATTATGTCGATTCTTAAAACCTGGAAAAAAATTTTAGAAGGCCTGGAAAACCTGGAAATGTCAGGGAAATTTTTTTTAGATTAGTTATAGACACCCTGTTGAATCTTTTTCAAGAAATCTATTAAACGTTTTGAAAATTAAGGAATTTTACATAAAATAAGATTTTAAATAACCAGAAGGAAAAAATTAATATAATTGAAAATAATTGAATGTTTGCAAAGACTTTGAATTCTTTCATAAAATTTTATTAAATTATATTGAAAATAATTCAATTCCTGCAATGAATTTTACTATATTTATAAAAATAATTGAATTCTTTCGAAGAATGTTATTATTTAAGAAAATAATTCAATTTTTACGAAGAATTATTAAAAAATAAATAAGTAATTTTGTAATTTGCATAATAATATTTAATAAATTGAACACCACATTCCGCTAGTTTTATTTATAAAAGAAAACATAAGATAAAGTCTATATGTAATAACTAAACATTCAATGTAGCAAGGTTTTTTAATTTGTGGTTTCTTCAATTATTAAAATTCCCTGACTTTTTAAAAATTTTAAAAGTTCTCTGACTTTCCTTTAATTTCCAGTTTTTCCTTAACTTGCGGCCACCCTGTTAGTTATTAATTATAATTAATTTAAATCAAAGTTTTGTTAAATTTCCTTTCAAAATTGTTATTATTTCGTTACAGAATTCCTCTTTGCACGTTAATTAATCAACATTTGGCATCATTAGCAAGAAAGTTTCCAACGACGAAATTTTTAAAAAGTATTTCCACCACCTGCATACCAAATTGGCCCGACAGCAATCTACCAACAATATTTATTTACACAAATGGAGAAATGACTAAACAAATTATTGGGCCAATTGAATTACGAGGAATGAAATTAACAGAAGATGGTAAACATTGTTCTTTTAGTGAAAATTAAAATTAATCGTAAAATAGATTGAAATCAAAATCAATTAATTTTTTGCAGAATTGGAATGGATGCTTGGAGAAGCAGAAGCTGTTCCGACAAAAATAAAAACCGATCCAAAACCAAAAGTTCGAGACGTTCTCTTCTCGAAGTTAAATGAACAAAATGATGATCTTGCTGATACGAATGATTGGTGATGCTTTCGTTTTGTTTTCAAATGGAAACAGAAGGTCTTCGATTTATTTATGCACGTCATTTGAAGAAAAATTATTTTTTTTAGTAATTTTTTGCATAGTTGAGATGACATTAAATTTTATTAACACTATTATAGCACGAGATTTGTTGAATTATAAATTTATGACAATGTCAACGATAAAGGAAGAAAGTTTACAATTATGCTCATCCAAAGCAATTTTATTTCAAGTTTATAATTATTTATTTTAATGGGATTTATATGTATCTATTAACAATTATAATAACTGCACTGAGAGACCTTTGGGTCAGCAGCAGACTTTCGATAGGCTGCTACTGACCATTTTGGTGGTACGCTACAGGACTATACTTTTGGGTTGCTGCGGTACAATTTTGGGCGCGTGACAGTCCAAAAGTTGATTAGCTGCAAACCAATGACGGCATCCCCACTACTTCGGTGAGCTTCTCACCAACATTTTGGACTGTCACGCGCCCAAAATTGTATCGCAGCGCACTAAAACCATAGTGGAGCTGCTATCTCATACGTTGTTCCGCTGCAGTCCAAAAGGTCTCTCAGTGTGTGAAGAAATATTTTTAAAAAATGCGTGGAAAAAAATACTTGTTAAAAGTGTGAAAGCATTTAATTTTAACATTTTTCTATGAAAAATAGCAATAAAAGTTATTAGCACTTTACAAAATGGTTTTTTCATTTTCTAAAAAATTCATACGACTCTAGTTAATTTCGGTGAAGTTCACAACGTTTATGTACCTAATTAATTAATTAATTTCTTAATTTGTTTAAAAAAGTATTATTTTTTAAACATTTATGTATTTTTTTCACCGAAAACAATAGAGCTCGAACCAGTGAAAATATTTAAAAATACGGACTTTACGGACCAATTACTAATAAAAATTTAACCAGTTCGAGTCAAATAAGAGATAATTTAACTTAAAAGTAGAAATTAAATTTTTCATAACTATAAAACATGAAGATATCGATCACTCCGAGTCTTCGACTTGGAGTGGTGGATTTCTTCATGTTTTATAATAATTAAAGCTGATTCAAGCATTTTTAACTAAAATTCTTCTTCAAATCGATTATTTTTTAATAATTTTCGAAAAAGCACTTTTACAATTTTCAAATTCATTTGTTTACAATATTCAATTTTACGAAATTTCAATTATTCGTAAATTCTTCAATATTAAATATATATTAGAAAATAAAAACTTAAAATAATATTAACAAAATTTAATTAAACTTTTTCAAAAAAATTAATTTTAAAATTCAACTATTTTGAAAAATTTACGCTAAAGGTATTGCTTTTAATATTCAATCATTATCTAAAACTTTAACTAAAATTGATTTTTAAAACAGTTTTTGTTAGAAAATTCTACAAGAATTCAATTATTTATAAATACAAAAATAAATAATCTATTTAATAATTGAACATTTCTTAAAATTTAATTCTCATAAAGATTTTTATCAACAAATTTTTAAAAAGGTAATTAAAATTCTTTTGACGAATTTTAATAACATTTTTAAGCATAATTTCATTTTTCAAGAAATTAGATTAATATTACATTAAAAATAATTAAAATTCTGCAATGAGTTTTATTATTCATGGTTGCCACAAAATCTAGATTTCAAAATTCCAGGATTTTTCCAGGTCAAAAATATTAAAAATTCCAGGTTAAAATTTAAGAATTATTTGTGATGAAAAAACAAGTATTTTACAAAACAGTGTTAACAATATTTATTATTATGTAGTTATAAATTAATGTCCCCTTAAACAGTTAAAATCACAGGCATTTTTATGTCAAAGTGAGACAATAATACACACCTATATAAGAGTAATTTTTCTAAAAGTGCTACTTTGATATTCGATTTTTCAATTTATTTTTTTTTTTAATTATATGGTTTTTTCTATTGAAACTACTTTATTTTATACCCAAAGAGTAAGAATTTAAGTTGCGCAAAATTTATTTAAAAATATTAAAGTCTTTATTCTTTGAATTTTACTCGGGCCGATATGTAAAATTTGAATATTTATAAAAGCAATATTATTCCTCCTTTTTATAAATAATATATATGGAAAAATTAAACATCAGATCTTTAACTTTATTTTAATGTGCATTAAAATTTTTTTAGAATATTTTTAATGTATAAAAACATTATTAATCATCATGATGTAATTTTAACTTAAATTGAAGACAAAATTTAAACATTTTTAACACATATAAAATGGAGGTCCAAAAATTTTTAAAATGAACATAATGTTAGAAAAAACATTGTATTTTCTGGAACTATTTTTAAAAAATTTCTAAAAATTTGAAAAACAACCATAAAAATTTAGTTTTCTCATAGAAGTCCTATTGGAGAAATTATATTAGTTATTGCATAAATTCAGTTGAATAAAATTGTTTAATTTTTTTTAATGATAAGTAAGTGCTAAATTTTTACTATGAAAATGGTTAATAATATTATTAGAGAGTAGATTTTATAAAATTAATCGAGATATCAAAAATGTCACTTTCAGAAGAATCAGTCATAATTAGAACATTCAAGTCATGTCTAAATTAAATAATTTTTATCTTTAAACTTTGTTCAAAATCTTGAACAAAAAACAACTAGTAACAAAAAATTTTGACAATCGTTATACTAATAAAGATATAAATTCCTTTTTTTAGAACAATCTTAACAACATTTTTCACAGTTTTAGTCAATAATTAAAAAGAAAAATTAAATTAATTTAAAGAGAAGATAACATGGAAAAGGAAAATTGTATGTTAACATTTAAAGAAAAATAACATGTTGAATGGAATTTTTCTTAATATCTTTCATTAACCAGAAAAAATTCCAGAAATTTGTTCAAATTCCATGCTATTTCCAGGTTTTCCAGGTTGTGTGGCAACTATGTTATTTCTTAAAATAATTTAATTTCTAACAAGAATTTTATTATTTACGAAAATAATTGAATCCCCGTAAAAATGTTATTACTTATGAAAATAATTGAATGATTGTGATAAAATTTGTAAAAAAATTTGTAAATAATGAAATTCCTGTGAAATTTTTATTATTTTCTGAAAATAATTAAAAGTTTGTGTAGAATTTTATTAAATTTTTTTTTAATAATTGAATTCTTTGGAAAAATTTGGTTAAAATAGTAGAATATTGAAAATCATAAAATTGAAGAAAATTTTTGAAAATAATTGAAATTTTGCCAAAAATTTTATTAAAATTTTTAAAAATAATTAATTTTGGAGAAGAATTTAATTATTTATAAACATAATTGAAATATTGACAAAAACGTAAAAAAAAATTTGAACATAATGGAATTTCTGCAATCATTTGTAATTTCTTAAAAATTATCCAAATTATATCGTACAATTTTTGTTAATAAATTTTTTTTTTAAATTATTCATCAAGAAACTACATAAATCATTTTTTTATCATAATTATATCAATTTAAATAGAAAAATATTTTTTCCACTAAATTATTAATTATAAATGTTATGAACTTTTCAATATTATTATTACAAATAATAATATAAAATTAATACGAAATATTTCTATTTTAATAAAAATGTAATTAAATAGCTTTTAAGTAATTATTCTCTCCAAAAATAATAAAATTTTTTTCCACAGAATTTTTATTTTGTTTAATTATTACAAATACAGGGTTGCCACAGGCCAGGGAAGACACGGAATTCAGGAAAAAGTCAGGGAAAGTAGAATTGGTCAGGGAAATGAAGGAAAAGTCAGGGATTGTTCTTAAAAATATACTGGAAAAAATAAAATTTTTTGAATTCATTAGAAAATTCTGAATTGCGCTTACAGTTTTCATAAATAGATGAACTTCAAAAGGTTTTAATTTGAAAAAAATTGAATTTTGGAAAAGTTACAAATGATTATAGAAATTCAATTATTTTCAAAAGTAATAAAAATCTTCGCAGAAATTTAAATTATATTCAAAAATTTTAATAAAATTCTTGTCACAATTTCAATTATTTTTAAAAATATTCCGCAATTCAATCATTTTTAATATCTACTGTTTTAATAAAATTTTCCAAAAGAATTCAATTCAAAACAAATTTTTATACAATTCTACGCAATTATTTAATTCTTTTCATAAATAATAAAAATTTCACAGGACTTCAATTATTTACAAAATTTTTTACAAATTTCTTATATTATTCTTAAAAATTTTATTAAAATTCGTCAAAAAATTTCATTATTTAAAAATTTATTAATGAAATTCTTTATCAGAATTCAATTTTAAGAAACGTGCAATTATTCAATAAATTGTTTTTTTTTGTATTTAAATAATTGAATTCTAGTTGAATTTTCCAATAAAAATTTATTTAAAAATGAATTTCAGTTAAAATTTTAGATAAGAATTGAATATTAAAAGCACTATGGCATGGATTTTTAGAAATAATTGAATTTTGAAAACGTTTCAAATTAAAATCTTTGAAAATTTGAATTTTTCATACTTTTAACAATTTTTATCGAATTCCTCGAAAAGTGTAATTATTCTTCAAAATTTTATTAAAATTAGTCAAGAGAATTCAATTATTTAAAAATGAATTTTAGTTAAAATTTTAGATAATAATATTAATAATATTATAATATAATATTAATAATATTATATATATTATAATAATATTATAATAATATTATAATATTATTATCTAATAATATTAGATAATAATATTAGATATTATTAGATAATAATATTTTTAGATAATAATATTGAATAATATAAGCTTTACTTATGACATGAATTTTTAGAAATAATTTAATTTTGAAAAGGTTTCATATTAAAATCATTGAAAATCTGAATTTTTCATACTTTTAATTAACAATTCTGTACAATTAATTTTTTTAAAAAAGTTTAATTAAATTTTGCTTGAAATTATTTGAAGTTTTTATTTTCTATTATACCTATATTTAATTGAAGAATATCCGAATTATCGAATTTTCGTAAAAAGTGGATTCGAAATTTCGCAAAGAACTTTTTCAAAAATTACTTAATACAATTAATTTAAAGTAGAATTTAGTTAAAAATTGGAGAAAATTTTATTTTATTTCTACATAAAATAAAAATATACTAATTATTTCAATTAAAATAATTAAACTAATTACTTTCAATTAAATTGTCATTATAATATCCAGTAATTTCAATTTCTTGAGAATTTATTTAGTTTTTTAAAACATTTAATTTAAATTTTCGTACTTTGAACCCGTTTTTAAAAATTAAATAATTTAGTTTAATGTTTAGGGTCAGTTGGGGTAAATAGAAACAAAGGGTAAATCGGAACAGTAGTTATTTCAGTTAAATAAAAAATTTTAAAAATAAATACGGCCTTACATCTTGAAGCTTATATTACCCCCAACAAGTTCTAAGTATTTTCCTATTTTCCGTTTGTCAATTAGCAGCAATATATACAAAAATATTTCCTATTGCACAAAAAATTGAAAATCAAAGAAGACACCCTTTCACTTTCTTGACTCGCTTTTGGAAAAAAATTAACTAAAAATTCATATTAAAATTTATATTTATCTCTTATTAATACTACAACAAAAATCAACTTTGTTTTTTTAATTTTGCAAACTTTAATTAAAAATATGAGACTGTATCTATTTACCCCTAAAAACTGGAAATTCGGGGTAAATAGGAACAGCAGAAATTTCAATAATATTTCTTATAATGGAAAGAGAGAAAATTGTTTCTTTCAAACTACAACACTATTTTCAGCATTATATACGAGAATAAGAGAGAAAAGAAGAAAAAAATAAAGAAAAAAAACCTTTATTTGTGAAATGTGTTTCATCTTTTGGCTTTAAAACTAGACTTTTTTTTAAAAAAAAGCGCAATTTTCTTCTTTTTTTGACGGCCATTTTTATTTTGAAAAACTGACATCGGATTCGTAATCAGCGACCTCAAAAACCCTCAAGTAGTCATTTTCATTAGCTAAGCCTTATTTAATTTTCGATTTTGTAATTTTGTTGTAAATCTTGCCATAAACATTCTTTTTTATTATTGTTTGAATTAAAAAATTGTGAATTCTTTATTGTACTATAAATTTTTTTCACAAAGTAGAATAAATTTGTGGGTGTTGGGTGTTTAGAAATCAAAAATATTTTTATTTTTGTCAAAGTTGTGAAGGTTTAAAGTCAAAAGTGGTTTTGATCGAAAACGCTGGGCGTTAAAGGGTTAAACTTACGTAATGCATTATTATTTATTAGTCTGAATTATTTTATGACTAACATCATTTTTATGTAATTCTTTGTATCTTTTAACATTTCCTGACTTGAAATTGATTTTTTCTTAAATTTTGTAAGAAATAATCAACTGTTCCTATTTACCCCTAGATTTTAGCAAAGTTGAAAAATTTAGGGGTAAATAGAAACAGTTGATTATTACGATTTAATGATTCCCATATTTTTTACTACTCCATAAAATTGTTCCACGGAAGTGAAATAATAACTCAACACATAAAAAAACCAAAAGTATTCGGATTTAAGAGAAAAAACTTATGTTATTGGTAAAACTTAGCAAATCTGTTCCTATTTACCCCAACTGACCCTATGTTAATTTTTGTCAAAAAAAATTTTAACCTTAAAAATTTATAGTTTAATTCATTTGAACTTTTCCGAATTTTTTTAAATAGATAATATAATTTACTTAATTTAATGTTAAAACTATAATAAAAAATAATTATAATAAATAACTTTAATAAAATTGTGAATTAAATAAATAATTTTGCAAATTTTGACAAAGAAATACATTTATAACCTAACTTTGAAAATCGTCAAAAAACAGTTATTATTTTTGTTGAACTTTAACCTTTATAAAATTGTTTGTCAAATTAACTTACCGAGAATTCAGTATTATTCCAAATTTTTTTCGGGTTCTATCCAAAAAAATATCCATATCGAATGTGAAGACAAAGAAGGTCGTGAATGTGAAGTGGGGGGAGGCAAAATCCAAGAAAATCAGTCAAATACGCATACATAAAAACAAACAATGGTATATTGTGAAGTTTCTCTTTTGTCACTTTTTTCTAATTTAAACAAAAAGGTGAGTAAAATTAGTGATAAAATTTATTTTTACTATAATTATTTAATTTGTTATTTATTTATAATAGAATAAAAATTTAAAATTTAACGGTTAAACGTAGCAGTTATCAGAGAGTTTAAGGGTTGCCAATAATTAGGGGCTCCTTGACCTTGCGTCATTATAATTAAAGACACATTAACCTCTTCTACCATGTTCTCTTGTGTAAGAAAATGATCAATTTCGTCTTTAAAAGACTGATTAAAGTGCTAAAAAATTGAAAGAATGTTATTATAAATATTTAAATATTAAAATTAATTTAAAAAAATATTATTAAAACTTAATTTGCATAAGGGGCCCTATAATCTAATCACAGCACTGATCTGTTTTCTAATGTTTACATTATGGCTTTCAAAGGCACTCTGAGTCCAGGCTCTTCTGGTGTTTGATTACCTTCTCAGCATCGCCTCAATTCATTCGTACGTCGCCACCGACTTCGTTCAGATCAAAACAAAAGAAATGGACGCTTAGAAATCACAAAAAAAGCTCAGCCTCTAAACGTTGGATGAAATTATTTACTTAATAATTTCCATCCTTATGGAATATTTCACTTTCAAATATCAGTGTTGCGAAAAAATGGTTTATCATCAACGTCCTTTAAAACTATTTCAATGATTCTTCTGATAAGATCGTGAAGCCAGCCGATCGGTTTTCCTGGATTTTCTTCAATTGGATTTGAAAATTTAATTACAAGGTAAGTCTCGAAAGAAGAATTTTTAATTTATTCGCACATAATGAATGTGAACATTTTTTTTTTATTGACAGTTTAACTTTTTTATAAACTCTATAAGGGTTGCCACAGATTAGGGAATTTAGAGAAAAGTCAGGAAAAGTAGAATTGGTCAGGGAAATCAGGGAAAAGTTAGGGATTTTTATTAAAAGTACTGGAAAAAATTAAATCTTTTAGAATTTACAAGTAAATTCTCAATTTTTGTGTCTTTTTGTTTGCCTCATAAAATTAACACGAATTCCAAAAAAAACGATACATTTTTTCTATTCCTGATAATAATTATTTATTTTAAATAATTTAATTCTATTAATGAATTGCCATTAAGTTATTATAAATTATTTAATGAAGTATTTTATTAAAAAAATTTTAGCGCAATTCTTTGGAAGAATTTAACTACCTTCATAATATTATATATATTATAATTATTATAATTATTATAATTAATTATAATTATAATTATTATATTATTATTATATTATATTATATATATTATTATATATATTATATATATTCATAATATTAAAATTCTTTACAGAAATTCAATTATTTTCAAAAATATTTCAAAAAAAATTCTCGTCAACATTTCAATTATCTTTATAATTGAATAGAAAAATTCTTCGCAAAATTAAATTATTTTCAGCAATTTTAATAAAATTTATTGCAAAATTCAATTATTTTCAAAATTAATAAAATTATTCCCAGAAATTTAATCATTTTCAAAAAATCTGAAAAAAATTGTCAACATTTCAATTATTATCTTTTTAAATGAATAGCAAAATTCATTGACAAAATTCAATTATTTTCAGGAATTTTAATAAAATTCATTGCGAAATTCGATTATTTTCATAAATAATAGTATTCATCACAAGAATTCAATTATTTTCAGTAGTAATAAAATTCAATTATTTTTCAAAAAATTTAATAGAATTCATGGCAAAATTTCAATTACTTTCAAAAAAATTTCCTAATTTAATAATTATAAATATTCTACTTACTATTTTAATAAAATTTTTCAAGAGAATTTAATTATTAAACAAATATTTTAATAATATTCTACACGAACATTAAATTATTTGCCAAAATAATAAAAATTTCACCAGAATTCAATTGTTTAAAATAGAATTTGCATACATTTTTTCGAAAAAATCAAATGTTTTAAAATTTGGCATGAAATTCTTCTCAGTAATTCAATTATTATTTTCATTAATTTTAAAATTCTTTGCAGGGATTAAAATATTTTCATAAATAATAATATTTATCACAAAAATTCAATTATTTTCAAAAGTAACAAAATTCAATTATTTTCAAAAATTTTCATAAAATTCATTGCAAAAATTCAATTATTTTCAAAAATTTTTCTTAATTCAATAATTTGTATATCTATTTTAATAATATTTAACAAAAGAATTCAATTTATTTAAAAGGAATTTTGACAAAGTTCTACACAAATAAGTATTCAATTATTTTCTAAAACAATGAAAATTTCACAGGAATTCAATTATTAAAAATAGAATTTGCATAAATTTGTTCCAAAAATAACCAATTGTTTGAAACTTTTTTATAAAATTCTTTGCAATAATTCAATTATTTTCATAAATAATAAAACTCATTGCAGAATTTCAATTATTTATAATACAATTTTACAATAAAACTTATTGCAGAATTTCAATTATTTTTAATTCAATTTTAATCAAATTCCGCGAAAAAATGTAATAATTCTTAAAAATTTTCTTAAAATGCGTTAAAAGAATTCAAATATTTAAAAATTTGATCATAAAATTATGTATAAGAATTGAATTTTGAGAAACATTCAATTATTCAATAAAATATTATCTATGTTTCTATTTAAAGAATTGAATTCTCGTAGAATTTCCAAATACAAAATGATCTAAAAATTAATTTCAGTTAAAGCTTCAGATAATAGTTGAATTTTTGAGAAGTTACTGATAATTGCAGTTTTTAGAAATAATTGAATTTTGTAAAGGTTTCAAATTAAAATCTTTGAAAATCTGAATTTGTTATTCTTTTAATTAAAAATTCTATAGAACTAATTTTTTTTCAAAAAGCTTAATCGAAATTTAAGGTACTACTACACTTTATAAAAGAATTTTAGGTAATTTATGGAAGGCCTCTAACGATACATATAAGTTTAAACGCGTTTTTCTCAAAATTTTAAGAGCCTTCTAAAGTGTAGTAGTACCTTAAAAAAAAATTATTTCAAGTTATTATTTTCTAAATGTATTATTTTATTTAATTAAAGAATTTTTTAATAATTAAAATTTCGTAAAATTGAATTGTAAACAAATTAATTTGAACATTTTCAAAAGAACTTTATCAAAAATTATGAAAAATAATAATTGATTTAAAGAAGAATTTTAGTTGAAAATTCTAGGAAATAATAATTCAATTGAAATGATAAAACAGGGTTGCCACAGTTCAGGGAATTTAGGGAAAAGTCAGGGATTTTTTTTAAAAGTACTGGAAAAAATTAAATCTTTTAGAATTTATAAAAAAATTTTTAATTTTTGTGTCTTTTTGTTTGCCTCATAAAATTACCACGAATTCTAAAAAAACCTTAAATTTTTTCTATTTCTGGCAATAATTTCTTTCTAAATAACTTAATTTTTCAAGAAATATCATAAAATTATTACTTATAAATTATTTAATTAATAATTTATACAATTCTCATAAATACTTGATTGATAGAAGAATTTTATTTAAAAATAGGTACTAAAAAAATTGAATTTTGAGAAAAGTTACAAATGATTCCAGAAATTCAATTATTTTCAAAAGTTATAAAAGTTCTTCGCGAAATTTCAATTATGTTCAAAAAGTTTTAAAAAAAATTCTCGTCAAAATTTCTATTATCTTTATAAATTTTAATAAAATTCTTCTCAGGAATTCAATTATTTTTAAAAATTCTAATAAAATTCTTGGCAAAATTTCACTGGAATTCAATTATTTACAAAATTTTTAATAAATTTCTTTGAAATAATTCAATTATTTTCATAAATAATACAATTTTCACAGGAATTCAATTATTTAAAATACAAAATTTCATAAAATTTTTCGAATAATATCAATTATTTAAAAAGATTTTTATAAAATTCGTCACAAGAATTCAATTATTTTTATAAATAATAAAATTCTTCACCGAAATTCAATTATTTTTATAAACTTGAATAAGATTCGTTGCAAGAATTCAATTATTTATATAAATAATAAAATTCTTTACAAAAATTCAGTTATTTTTGTAAACTTGAATAAAATTCGTTGGAAGAATAAAATTATTTTCAAAAGTAATAAAATTCTTCGCAAAAATTCAATTATGTTCAAAAATTAAAAAAAATTCTTGTCAAAATTTCAAGTATCTTTATAAATACTAAAATTCTTCTCCGAAATTAAATTATTTTAGAAAAATTTTAATAAAATTCTTGGGAAAATTTTAATTATTTTCATAATTAATAAAACTCATCGCAGGATTTTAATAATTTTTTATACAATATTTTAATCAAAATCCTCAAAAAATGTAATTATTCTTAAAATTTTTATTAAAACTTTTCAAAGGAATTCAATTATTTAAAAGTTTTTGTTGATAAAATTCTTTATGAGGTTTCAATTTTAAGAAACATTCAATTTTTCAGTAAATTATTTATTTTTTAATTTAAATAATGGAATTCTTCTAGAATTTTCTATTAAAAATTGATTTAAAAATGAATTACCGAATAATTGATTTATTATTTATGAAAATAATTAAATTATTGCAACAAATTTTATTACATTTTTTTTAAATAATTGAATTTTTTTGAGAAATTGTACTACTTGTAAAAATAATTTAATTCTTGCGAAGGATTTTTGTAAATAATTAACTTTTTTTTGAAAAATTTTATGGTAATTTAAATTGTTACAAAACATGAAGAAGGCGATCATTCCGAGTCGAAGACTCGGTGTAATCGCCTTCTTCATGTTTTGTAATAATATATTCCTATAAGTTGTTGAATTTTAAAAAGGTTTGAATTTGAATGTTTTGAAGAATTTTAATTCCTACAGAAAAATAACATATATAACAATATTCTTATATTATAATATAAAATAATGATTTTATCATTCGGTCATTTTGTTTTACAATAATATTTTTATCAGTTATTGTATTTTAAAAGGTTTGAATTAGAAATTTCCTAATTTTTCAGGGAAAAACAAAATTAAATTTTTGTGGCAACCCTGTCTATTTTTGTATTTATTAATTAAATTTCTTATTTTTTGTCCCCTTTAAATTATGTGGAGGTTATTTTGCATTTTTTCTGAAAAAATTACATTTATTTCTAATTCGATGTTTCTTATTTATTTATCTGTTTTTAAAAACTTATTTTTTTCGTAGGAAACATGAATTCCAAATTGGGTAAGAGTCAAAGCTATAATCTTTATTCTTGTTCTCATCTGTCAAATGCTAAAATCCATTTGAAATTAGATCATTCGGGTGGAAGTAAAAAATTCGTGAAATACTGCAGTAAACCAAATCCATCGATTCAAATAAATTCAACAACGGGTCAAACTACAGTTTTTCTTCCACCGCCATCAAGAAGTATTCTCAAATCATCCAACGAATTAGAGGAAACAAAATTTTCATCCTTTAAATACAATAATAATTCATCAAGAGAATCCTCGGGTTCAAAATTCAACCTCTTTTCAAATTTTAATAATAACAATAAAAAACATCAAACGTTTGCCAATAAAACTTCAGCGAACAATGACAATTTCAATAATCGTTTTAAGCCAAACATTCTTAAAACGAAAACAGTGCAAAAACGATACGATTTTCTTGATGTCAAAAGTGACAATGAAAATAAATCCACCAAAGATGCAAGTCATCGAAAAAGAAAACAAGTTTATAATTTGCCCAGTGACACGGATTTAGATCTGAATCAAACAAAAGAAAAAGCTTTACTTCCACAACCCGAGAAGAAGAAACGAAAAATCGAGCCAAAAATTGAAATTAAAATTGAATCCAATAACTTGAATTTAAACGAGGAAGAAATTGGCGAAACGAAAAGAAGGACAACAAAAAGGAACGAAAAGAAAATTGCAGAAGGTAAAATAATAAATGAAAATTATAAACGAAATAGTAGTGAGTTGTCAAATTTCGAGGAAGGCGAACCATTAAAAAAAAGGACAAACAGAGGAAGAAAATGTAAAATCAATACTCAAACGCAGACAAAGAATATTAGGAAAAAAGTGGAAAAATCGAGCGCCAGAGTTTGTCCTTTCGTCTCAAAACGTCCGAATTTGCAGAAAATAAAAGAAACCAGTGAAAATAATTTAAGTGAAGAGGAAATCTTCATAAATCTCACCAGTGATCAATCTTCAAGTGACACTGAATGTTCAAATCAAAATTGGAAAATTGAACCGCCCAGTGAATCTGAATCTACAATTTGGGAGAATTTTTCCAACCCCGACGAAACTGTCGTAAAACAAGAATATTTTCCACAGGAGAAAAAAGAAAATGAAGAACAAGAATACAAGATAGAAGAAGATGAAGGAGAGGACGAAGAAAATGAAGAAAATGAAGAAGAAGTAGAAAAAGAAAATGAAGGAGAAGACAAAGAAAATGAAGGAGAAAACGAAGAAAATAAAGAAGAAAAAGAAAATGAAGGAGAAGAAGGAGAAAATGAAGAAGAATATATAGGAGAGAATAAAGAAGAAGAAAAAGAAGAAAAAGAATTTTATCAGCAAGAGGAGAAAATTCAACCATCCAGTGAATATAATTCAGAAAAAATGCAGACACTGCAGGAAAGAAAAAAGTGTAGCCCAGAAGAATTTCCAAATCTTGATCATGTGACAACGGAATTTCTCGAAAACAGTTCATGTCCAGAGACATCGATAGAAGCTTTATTGGGTTTTGAAAATTTCAAAGGTTTCCAATCCGACATTGCAAATTTCGAAGAATATTATTTCAAGAAGAAAAAAATTCCCTTTCCCGTTGATGGTGAATTTTTAATTCCCGATTATTTGAATTACATAAATCCATATGATTTCATTGAATTTTCAGACGATGTTCATAAATTATTGAGTACAACATTGTGCAGTGATTTCATTCAAATAACGCCGATTAAAATGATAAAAAATACACGCAATCTAAATGAAAATAATATAAAATTGGCGAATTTAAATTTCATTGATTTTGATGAGAATTTTAATTATGATTCATCAAAAAAAAATTCTCACATGAGATTGAGGAATGCTCTAATCAATGGTTATAGTTCGGAAGAATTTGATTATGATAATGATGATCATTATTCCAGTAATTTCAGCAATAGTGATCTGAGTAATGATAATGATGGTTGGAATAAAAAATTAGAAGAAAATGGATCATCGAAACAAATTATTATTGAGATTGATGATGAAGTGTTGAATTCCAAATTTTATTTGGATTGCGAGGAAGAGAATAGTATTGGAGAAAATGATAATACTTCGGATGATAATAAATCTATTGATAATGTACCTGATTCACCAAAGAGTATTAAATATGATGAAGAAAGAAACAGAGATTTCGAGATAAATATTGACAGGTATGAAATAAACAATCTTCTTATTTTTTTTATTCAATTTATTATTGTTATGCAAATTACAAAAATTTTTATTATTAAATATAAATTTATTAAATAATTTCATAATCAAAATTTAAAAAATTTACATATTAAGTACAAAATTAATTATAACTGTTCATATTTTCAAAAATTTTAATAAATTCTAAAAATTTCAATTATTTTTTTAAATAATAAAATCTTTACAAAAATTCAATTATTTTCAAAACAATTTTAATTGAATTCTTCAAAAAAACTTAATTTTTAAAAAAATGTTTAACGCATTTCGAAAAAATTAAATTATTTTTATAAATACTAAAATTCTTCTCAAGCATTCAATTAAGTTTATAAATATTAAATTCTTTGCAGGAATTCAATTATTTTCAAAACAATTTTAATTCAATTCCTCGGATGAATTCAAATATTTTTAAATATTTCCTAAAATTTTAATAAATTCTTAGAAAAAATTCAACTAATTTTATAAATACTAAAATTCTTTGCAGGAATTAAATTATTTTTAATACAATTTAGAAAAATTATACAAAAGAATTTAATTATATTTTCAATAATTTCCATAAAATTAAATTTCAACAAGAATTTAAAATTCTCTAAAAATAATTCAATTATTCTCAAAATATTTTTAAAAAATTCTATATAAAAATTAAATTACTTGGTCAGTCCATTATATTTCATCTAAAGTCGTTGCGGCCTATTTTTAAAAAATCTCATAATTTGTAAAAATGATGTTTAATATCCATAAAATTCATTTTTGAGAATTATTTTATAAAATTTTTTGAATTTAACTTAGAATTTTAATTTTTAAGTTGAGTTGCACAGAAAAAAGGTTAGATTAACAGTTATGAAAATTTAATAAAGAAGCATGGAAATAATTTAGATAATACAAATTTCTTAAATGATATTTGTTAAAAATGAGCTAATTTACTTGAATAAATAGATTATTATGTAAACATACCCAAAATAATAGATAAAAATTGATTTTAAAACTTAACTATAAAATGTCAAAAGTCACTACATTTTATATAAATTTTTCTATTGAATTTTGGTGATGGAGAACGAGCTACTTTGTAGTTTTATTCATGTTTAAAAAATCTGCTTTCAAAAGCGAGTTTGTTGGTTAAATTGCAGGTAATTTTATAAAACTGAAGTTGGCTATCACAATAGTCTTGCAAAAATCTACTTGCATTTTAACCAACAAATTCGTTTTTTTCAGCAGATTTTTGAAACCAAATTTAAACTGAAAAGTATCTCGTTCTCCATCACCAAAATTTAATAGAATGAAAAAGAAGGTCAAACTTAAATATTAAGACAAAAATTGGATTTTTTAGTCTTGCACCTGAGAAAGAATAAGTGATTAAAATCACTGAAAATCATGAAACACTCAATATTAAAGGTAAAATTTTTCATATTTCTTTAATATAAAATTAAAAAGTTAGCACATAATATGAAAGTGCATTGAAAGTACTTTACATTATGTAGTAATAAATTTTTTTAATATTTATAAACTTTTTAGAAAAATGTAATTGAAATGCAGTGACTTTTGACATTTCATAGGTATATTTTAAAATCAATTTTTATCTATTATTTTGGGTATGTTTGTTCAATAATCTATTTATTCAAGTAAATTATAGCTCATTTTCAACAAATATCAATAAAGAAATTTGTATTATCTAAATTATTTCCATGCTTCTTTATTAAATTTTCATAACTGTTAATCTAACCTTCTTTCTGTGCAACTCAACTAAAAAATTAAAATTCTAAGTTAAATTCAAAAAATTTTATAATATAATTCTCAAAAATGAATTCTATGGATATTAAACATCATTTTTACAAATTATGAGATTTTTTTAAAAATAGGCCGCAACGGCTTCAGGTGAAATATAATAGACTGACCCTACTTTGAATGCAATTTTTAAATATATTCGTCAAAAAAATTGAAAGAATTCAATTATTTTGAAAAAATAAAATTCTTGTGATGAATTCAATTATTTTCGAAACAACTTTAATTGAATTTAAAATAATTTTTTATCCTTCCGTATATTGTTAATAAATAATATTTGTTCGATTCAAGGAAGAAATAATTAAATGAAACAATTACTTTTCATTTTTTTGACAACGTTTCGATGGACTGGTTCGCCATCATCATCAGGTCACTTTAATAAACAAATTCACAAGTCACATAAAATAATTTTTAAAAAAAATATAAATTTATACAAATTCGAAGATATTTACCTAATTATAAAATTACATGAACTTTTGGTCAAAATCAAACTAATTATAAAAATAAATAAATAGGACTAGACGGAAAAATAAAATTTTAAAATTAAAAATCACGAACATTTTTTCAATGAGTGATTACATAGTCAGACTGACTGCTTAAACGACAATCTTCATATTATATACAGGTGACGAGTTCAATGACCGCAAATCGAAATATTATGAAAATGATCACTCTTTCAATTTATTCAGTAAAGGAAAATATGCATTACTAAGAAATTGTGTATCTTCCTTCTTGTTAATTGTAAAATTATTAGGGGAAGAGGTTCGGTTGTGGGCATAGTTTCGTTTTTGACTCATAATTTGTGTCCTTGTAGATAATAAGCAAACATATGTATATGTATTTAAACCTAGGGACCTTAGCTAACTACTGATGAAGAAACTAAATTGATTCCATTGACTAGAAAAATTTTATTAAAAATTCAATAAAGTAGGCATTTTTCTAACAAAGAAAATTTTGGTTCGGTTGTGGGCACTCTTGAAAAATCAAATAAAAATGCAAAAAAATTAACTCAGTAACCATTCATTAACTACGTAAGGATGATTTTATCTAATTTTGACATTACTTCCTCCCCATGTAAGGACATATAAAATTTCTAACACTCAACCTCAGCAGCATAGTCACTAGTTACGAACGACGCATAAAAATCAAAGTCTTGTCATATTAATTTCCGTGCTAAACTACGAAACTTTTACAATTCATAAAACACTATTAAATGTTGTAAGGAATTACTTATGATTATATCGACTACGATATTTCACGATTTGCCAAGAATAAGAGTGGTGTTCACAACCGAATCAATTTAGGTGCCCACAACCAAACTTTACCATCATTTTGAAACATCATGAAAAAAAATTTGCTTGTGAACATGGTTGTGATATTTGGTATTGGAGCACAAAATATAACATATTTACTGTTTAAATACGCATTGAACTTATCATTTTAATTAATTCAATTCGATTTGTCGAATATTTAACAATGTTTAAAAATACATTTTTGTTATATTCAATGTGTCGAAAAATTAATTTATATATAGTAAAAAGCACAGTTGTCTAATCACTTTTGTATTCGCATCGATAACTACGTTTGGTCATAACACACACGTGACATTTGTCAGATTAGAAAAATCTCATTTCTGTCAAAAGTTCTGCGGGGGTGTCCACAACCGAACCATGCCCACAACCGAACCTTTTCCCCTACATTTAATGTGAATCATTTCCGAAACTAATCTTTTTTTATGAGAAGTTTCATTGTCTAAAATTTGCACATCATCAAAATTGAAAGAATGACTATAATCATTTTTGTGCTTATTCACAACTGAATCTAAATTTTTACTCTTTTTGTGTTCGTCGATTCGCTTTTTTAAAGTACGTTTCGATTCACCAATATACGTTGCATTACAATTATTACAATTGAACTTGCAGACAATACCAGATCTATCCTACTTATCTGTGAGGTATTTTCCTAATTTTACAACAGAAGTTAAAGTTTTTTGAACAATCGGAATCGATAATAAGTTATATTTTTTAAGATATTAGATAACTTGAAGTAATTGATATTATAAGGAATACAAATTTTTGGTAATCGACGATAAATCGAAGAAGTATTGTTAGATTGTATGTTATTTGATATTTTTTTATGTACAATGAAAGGCCGCACTTTTATATGTTTTTTGATAAATTCTGATGGATAATTATTGTTTTTTAAAATCAAACAGAATAATAAATTATGACTCCAATCATCCAATCCAACAAAAAAAGAACATTGTATACAATTTGTATGACGGCTATTTTTTTATCTTACGAATCTTTTCATAAAGAAAATATTAGTAAAGTTAATGCTATTTTAAAAAACAATAATTATCCATCAGAATTTATCAAAAAACATATAAAAGTGCGGTCTTTCATTGTACATAAAAAAATATCAAATAACATACAATTTGTATTCCTTATAATAACAATTACTTCAAGTTATCTAATATCTTGAAAAAATATAACTTATTATCGATTCCGATTGTTCAAAAAACTTTAACTTCTGTTGTAAAATTAGGAAAAGACCTCACAGATAAGTGGGATAGATCTGGTATTGTCTACAAGTTCAATTGTAATGATTCATTATTTTCAAATATTTCTATAAAATTCTTTATAACAATTTAATTATTTCTTAACATTTTAATAAATTCTTCTTCTTAAAACATTTCAATTATTTTTATAAATAGTAAAATTCTTTTCAATAATTCAATTAATTTTAAATAGGAAAATCCTTTGCAGAAATTCAATTGTTTTCAAAACAATTTTAATAGAATTCCTCGAAAGTATTTAAATTTCCAAATATTGACATAAAATTAATTTATTTTCTAAAATTTTAATAAATTCTTCGGATCAATTCAATTATTTTTATAAATAGTAAAATTCTTCGCAAGAATTCAATTATTTTCAATACAATTTTAATAAAATTCTTCTTCATAAAATTCAATTGCTTTCAAAATTTTCAATTAAAATTATTAAAGAAACTCCATTAGTTTAAAAAAAATCAAAGAAATTCTTCAAAAGAATTTAATTAGGATTTTTAAAAATTTTAATAAAATTCTTCGCGAGAATTCATTTATTTTCCTAAATAACAAAATTATTTGAAGGAATTCTATTATTATCAAATTTTTTGATAAAATCCTTTGCAACAATTCGATGATTTTTAATACATTAATTTTAAAATTGAAAATATTTTAAAAGAAAAATTATAAAATAGTTAAAAAACAAAAAAAAACAACAACTAATTTCGAACTGCGAACAGATTACCGGAACATGTACTTATTATTATTAATTAATAATTAATTATCATTATTATTATTACAAGCCTCGGATATTATGACTTTTTCGCCTTTTTTCAACTATTTTCCAAAAATGCGATATTCTTCGACTTATTTGACTTTATTTTTACAAAATTACGACTTTTTTTTGACATTTCTTCCAAATATTGCAATAAAATACAACATTTTTAATATAAACTGCAACTTATTTCGATTTTTATAGTATGAAAAACAACAGACTGTAGACAAAACTTTCAAAAACTTTTTTTGAATAATTTTTGAATAATAATTAAATTTGTAAAATATACCTATAATTAAACTATTTTTTAATAATTGAAATTTTGTCAAATTTAATTGAAAATAATTAAATTTTTTCAAGTATTTTATTAAAATTTGTAGAGTAAAAAAACAAAAATCACAAATCTTATTACAGTATTTGAAAATCAACATTTGAGGAATTTTAATTGCAAATTTTGAAAATATGTAATTGAATTTTCAACAATTTTAATGGAAAATCTTCATCATGGAAATTTAAAAATGAAAATTAAGGAAAATTAGCTTATTCTAAAAAATATTTTAAAATATTTTTGAAAGAGGTAATTGGTAATTCTTAAAATTTTTTCATTTTAATTTTTTAAAATTCAATTATTTGCAATATTTTTAATTACATATTTCTGAGAATTCAAGTACGTACAAAAAGTAACTTTAAAATTTTCTAGAATTATTTTTAACATTTTGGAGAAAAAAATCGTGTTCAAAATTTATACCTAGTTACAATTTTTCAAAAAAATTAATGAAATAATTTTTTTGAAAATTATATAATTCTTTTAAGAAATTCAATTATTTTCAAAAAATGACATTACAATATTTAAAAAAAATTGATTCTTGGAATTGTTTTATTATAATTTTTTAAAATTCAATTATCTTCGAAAAAAGTAATTAAAGTTTTTATAAAATTAATTTTTTTTAGACTATTAAAATTTTTTGAGAAACCATGTTCATATTTATAATTAAAATTCTTTAAAAATGTTAATATTTGCTTTTATATTTTTTGAAAATTCAATTACTTTTTAAAGGATTTTACCAAATGTCAATTATTTGAAAATTTTACGAAAAAAATAGAATTTTAAATTGTGCTTTACTTTCTTTTTATATTTTTTGAATAATTCAATTCTCAAAAAAACTCTGAACAATATTAAAAATAATTGATTTAGAAAAGTATTTTTGTTAAAAATTCAATAAAATAATTAAATATTGAAAGAGTTATAGTAGAAAATTTTAGAAATAATTTAATTTTAAAAGGTTTTAAATTAAAATTTTTAAAGAATTAAATTATGAATAATTTTAATTTTTTAAAATTATTTATTAGTAGGCAATCTTTTGCAATTTTTATATTCTATTCAATTATAAAATTTTTGAATAACCAAAATTTCATAAAATTGAACTTTTATAAAAATTATGAAAAATAATTAATTTAGAAAATAATTTTTGTTAAAAATTCTTGAAAATAAATGAATTTGAAAGAAGTTACAATTTTTAGACAATTTTAATGAATTTCTAAATAACTTATATTATAGAATGGTTTCAATTGGAAATAATTTATGATATCAATTTTAGACAATAATTTTAATTGAGGCGTTGGATCCAATAACTCGCCCGACGCTCGAAGGCACGCGCTAATACCAGTCGGGTAGCAGTGAGTGGCCCAGAGGCGCTCACTACTCACTGACTGGCAGTTGCGCGTTCCTCCGAGCGTCGGGCGAGTTATTGGATCCAAGGCCTCAATTAAAATTTCTAAATAACTTTGAAAAATTGTGATTCAAATTTCTTCAAAGTTAATTATTTATTTATGTACTTAATGAGATCAATTAGTAATTAGTAATTTTTTGAAACTTTCGAATATATATTTAAATAAAAAAATTTTAAATAATAATCAACATTTTGTAAAACTGAATTGAAAAAAAATTGAATCTTCTAAAACGCATTTTTTGGGTTTTTAAATTGATTCGAGGCCTACATTTTTCATTTCATTAGTATCTATAAATAATTATATAAATATAAATAATTTTATTATTTATTTATTTAAAAAAAAATTTTTATATTAAAGTTTTAATTTTTAATTTTTTAATCATTATTTATTTATTTATTTATTTAGATAGTAGGGGAGAGTGGTCCTAAGTTGGCCTCCTAAGCAAATTGGTCGAAAATATTAACAAAATGAAATTTAATTAAGTGTTCAGAGATCGTTTTGCTATAATTTTGTGGTATTTAGAACGTTTTAGAATGGCTTTTGTAGTCTTAATACAATAAATAGTGAAAAGCTGCATTTTGGACATTTCAGAAATAGCGGTCCTAAGTTGGCCACCACTTTTTTTCGCTTGTATATAAGGAAGAAATGCATATTCTTTTCAATTACGAAGAAATTTTACAAATTTGATACATTTAGGAGAATAAAAACGCATTATTGAACTATTTTTGTTCAGAAAATGAAGCATTATTTTATTTCATTTATTTGCAGTGGTGGATGGCTGTTGAGACATGTGTTTTTGTACTATGTCTTTTCTAATGTTTTTTAAACCATTTTTTTTGTTTTTTGTCTTTGTTTAATTCCTACGTTACACTTTTACGGTCTTTCTCGTGATGAAAAACACAAAAAAGAAGCAAAACATAAATAAAAACAAACAAAAAGAAAACAATAGGTGGCCAACTTAGGACCACTGTAGATTTTTACAAATTTCAAATTATTACGCTAATAAAAAAAAATTTAATTAAAAGATCAACAGAACCTCTTATTACAACATTAAATAAAGGAACTAGCGCACACACTCATTTAGAAATTTTTAATTATTTATCTCTTGTAGATGCTCTCGAAAAAACAAGAAAAATTAAATTTCTTTGGTCGTAAACAATATTATTATCCCCACAATGCGTAGAAGAATCTTAGATTATAATTAGGTCGATAAATTATATCATAGTTTATCAATATATCATACCACAAAATTATAGATTCGTCCAGTATACCATCTCTGAGAAATACAGGGTGGCCAACTTAGGCCCACGGCCAACTTAGGACCACTCTCCCCTAATACTGACAAAATTTGTAAATTTTGCAAAATTATTACTAGGTATTATTTTTTTATTAATTTATTTTATTTGTTGTATTGAAATTTTTTTTCAATCTGAATCTATTTTTAAAAATCAAAATTGTTTTCAGATTCAAATGTCACGAATGCGATATCACTTTTGGCAAACAACGCACTTTAGATATTCATCAAAAGAAGACCCATTCAGGTAATATAATTGTCTATTTTAATAATGTCGTTAAACTTCATTTAAAATAATATATCAGCAAAAACACTTCAAAAATTAACCGAGAAATTTTTTTGGTTTCTTGATTTTTTCCAAACGAGTGAAAATTGAATTTAAAAAAAATAGTATATTGTGCAACGAGTGGAGAAAAAGGGCGATTTCTCGCGAGCTTGAAGTTTGCTGCTCGAGCGCAGCAAGAGCAGCAATCAAGCGAGCGAAAATCGTTTTTCTCCACGAATTGAACACGATACTTTGTCCAACAACTGCAAAACATATTTTATTTATCTTGATTTTAATTTATGAGGTTTTTGCGGTTATAACAATATGTAGTTATTAATGTTTCAAAATTTGTAATTCCCTGTATTTTTTATTCGTTAATAAGAAAATATGACATTTTTAATAATTAAAAGGAAAAAAGCTTTTTATGTTTTGTTAATAGTTACGTTACGTAAGTCATGCTTTACGTAAGTTACGTAAGTCATCTTTTTTACGTAAATTACGTAAATAATGTTTTACATAACTCATCTTTTTACGCAACTTACGTAAGCCATGATCTTACGTAAGTGTTATAAGGTTATTGCGTAAGTTACGTCATGTTCTTACGTAAGTTATATCCTTACAGCAGTAACGTAAGTTTAATCTGCTAAGCTTTTTAATACCTCATGATTTACTGTGTTTCAATATTAAAAGCAAAACAAAAATAATCCAGTCAAATTCATTTCTCCACTGGCCAAACCACCAGTGGAGAAAAGTAGTACTTTTCTCCACTGGTGCCTACTGTACAATAGTTCAATTCCACTGCAGGCGTTGGACAAAATTAATTTATATATTTTATTATTTTATGCTTCCATCCTCTTAATTTTCAAAAATTTTATATTGACTTTAAACAAAAAAAGCATTCGTTAACTGTTTATTTTTTATCTTAAGAAATGTAATTGTTTTTCAAATTATGTTTAGGTCATTATAAAAATTTTATTTTTGCTTTACATTACATTAATTTAATTAAATATTAAATTATAATTTAAGAGGAGGAACCGCGATGTGATTTCAAATTTTCAATATTTAAGTTGTTGAGATGCGACAATTATTTTTCTGTAGTTATTTAGGATCTGAGTTTATTATATATTATTATAGAAAAATAGAAAATTTTTGGAAGAATTCGAATTTTTTAAGTAACACCAATAAAATTAAAGGGATGTCAAAGTCGAGTCAGATGTTCCATAGCAGTTTCTATGTAAAAATCCCATCGACTTTGATATCCCCTTAAGATAATCAAAAAATGATCTCGTTTAGGAGTATTCAATATTTTTGACATTCAAAACAGTTTCAAAACAATTTTTTGAAAAAATTTAAATTTTTGAAAATCCATATGATTGATTGTTTACAATTATGAAAGAAGCGAATATATAAAAAATTGTCAATGAAAAATAATCAAAATTACGAGAGCAATTCAAATCTTAATTTTTCGAAAATTTCTAGTTTTATTTTAAAAAAATATTAACTAATTAATTATTTTTCAATTTTTCAAAGTATACCTATTATAATTTCGAATTCTCCGAATTATGTGAAAAAAATGATCACCTATAAAAAACAATTAATCCTGATGGATTGAAATTCCACCGATCTCTTTCCTTAATAAAGAATAATTATAGTATATTATTATATTTTTCTATAGAATAGAATTTATTATTTTTCAATGTTACAATTGTTTTACATCTGTTATGCATTTATGATATAATTACAATAGAATTATTTTTTAATTATTTCAAATTAAATACACTCGAATGAGTCAATTAAGTCTCCCTCTATTACGAGCGCAAGAGGAGAAATGAGAAATCCCCACTTTTAAGATTCTTCATTCATTTTTTTTAGTGTTTACAAATTAAATAATGTCAAAATTACAAACGTAACCTAGTTTAATTTGAACTTTAACATACAGAAAATTTATATAAGCTTAAATTTTGAAGATGTTCGACTCATTGATATAATTTCAAATAAGAAGTGACTTTTTACTTTTATTTTATATAAATAAAATTGATTTTAACCAAATTTAAACCAACTGAATGTGCATTTGTTTATAAATAGTGGGGGTAATCAGGAGAAAATTTTTCTCGCTATACCGAGAGACAGAGCCCTCGTTATAGAGAGCGCTCGTTATAGAGAAGGTCGTTATAGCGAGATTTGAGTGTAATTAGTAATTAAATTATATTTCGAAAATGATGGAATAGAATATTTATAAAATAATACAAAGATAGGAAGATAATTTAATTTTCATTCAAACACAAGATTTTTAATTTTTATTAAATAGAAAATATTATATGTTTATTTATTTACTTTTACTTTATAAAAATTATATATTTTTGTAGAAGAAATAATAGAAATTGTAAAATATGTAAAGTTATAAAAAAAAATTGGTACAATTTAACAATTTTTTTTCTAAACTGTTGTAATCAGAGACGGTAATTAAAAACCTTGTGATAAATCTTTTTGTGTAACTTTAGCTTTGCACAAAATGAAGTTATAATCCCTTTAGAAAATAAAAAGTAAATTTAATAATTAAATTAGTTTTTAATTTTATTTACTTTGTAGCAACTTTTGAATTAAAGTAACTTTAAAATTGAAATACATAGTTCGAAAAAAATGGTTTAAAATCGAAACTGAGTATTTTTTTGCTTTAAACCGGATAGAAAATATATTATAATATTAACTTATAAGTGCGTTAGTGTTAAAAAAATAGAAGGTGAATTATTTTTTGCAAGGTAGGTGTAAATAAATTTTTATTGCGATGTTCTGGAATTTAAAATAATATTTTTATTACAATAAGAATATTATTGCAAATAATACAGGCCTCAGATATTATTACTTTTTTCGACTTATTTTCAAAAATTGCGACTTTTTCTACTTTTCTTCCAAATATTGCAACGAAATAACACATTTTTAGTACAAAATGCAACTTATTTCGATATTTATAGTGTGAAAAATAACTCTAGACAAAGTTTTAAAAATTATTTTTGAATCATTTTTTTAAGATAATTAAATTTGTAAAATATACTTATAATTTTCAAAAATTTTAGAATAATTGAAATTTTGTAAAATTTAATTGAAAATTATTGATTTTTTTCAAGTCATTTATTACCTACAAGTTTTAAAAATCAACTTTTGAAGAATTTGAATTGCAAATTTTGAAAATAATTTTTGAATTTTCAACAATTTTAATGATAAATCTTCAAGTTGCCTTCAAGTAAAACAATTAAAAATGAAAATTAATAAAAATTAGTTTATTCTAAAAATTATATTAAAATATTTTTAAAAAAAGTTATTGTTTGAATTTTTTCATTCTAATGTTTTAAAATTGAATTATTTCCAATACTTTCAATTACATATTTTTGAAAATTCAAATACATACAAAAAATAAAAATATTAACATTTTTTAGAACTATTTTGAACATTTTGGAAAAAAACTATCATGTTCAAAATTGTTAATTAAAATTTTTCCAAAAATTAATAAGTTTTTTTTAATTATAGAATAAAAATTGTTTCAAGAAATTGAATTATTTTAAAAAAATTACATTCTAATATTTTTAAAAAATTAATTCTTATAATAATTTTTTTAGATTGAATTATCTTTGAACAAAGTGAATTAAAATTTCTTAAATTTTATTTTTTTAGACGATTATTAAAATTCTTCAGAAATTTGATTATTTGTTTTTATATTTTTCTATAATTCAATTATTTTTAAAAGATTTTACCAAATTGCAGTTATTTTAAAAATGTTTTTAAAAAATTGTTTAGAAATTTTTCAATAATTGTATATAATTAAAAAACTAATATCTTTTAAAAATAATTTTAAAATATTTTTAAAAAATTAACTTCAAGAATTCGTTTATTATATTTTTTTGAAAATATTATACCTTAATAACTTTTTCAATAATAATAATAATAATAATAATAATAATAATAATAATATAATATATGGACAGTTACAATTGCAATTATTATACAAAATTGAATTTTCATATTTAAATAATCTTCTTCGCGAAGAACATTGGGAAAATTATTAAAAGTAATGGATTTAGAGATGAAGTTCCGTTGAAAATTGTAGAGCATAATTGAATTTTTGAAGGGTTCTAGTTGTAATTTTTAAAAATTACTAATTTTCAGAAGGTTTTAAATTGAAATTTTTTAAATTTTATTTCCCGTGTAAAAACAATTAAGAAGTATTTAAATATTTATTTAACAAAATTATGAAAGTTTTGAATAATTGAATTCAGAAATTAGTAAAAGATCAGAGAAATACAAAATAAAATTTTTGTAACATTGAATGAAATTAGCGATTTTTTCGCCTCTTTTTGTTATTTTTAATCGACTAAAACGACTTTTTTGAGCCTTAAAGTCCATCCGAAACCTGAAAATTTCAGTATAACAATATTAAATAATTTTATTTTAATACAAATGTTATTAAAAAAATTTATAAAAAAAATATATAATGTAATAAATAATAAAAAATATTATATTTAAATATTAATATTATTATTAAAAACAAAAAAATAAAACTACAATTTTTTTTATAGGAATACGATCGCAAAGAACGAATGGTTTTTCGTGGAACGTGACAATTTTTTCGGTGAGTATCAAACAATCATATTACAAATTTTATAAAAAAAATTTATTTATTTTTGCATTAAAATATTCTTTTTCTTTACAGGTTGGATTGTGACCGATTGTCTTCTCGATGCTCTAAGCCTTCTAAGAAATTACAACTGCTTATCAGTTTAATGCTCTCACTTTCTAATGAATAGTAGAATATTTTATTAACTGCATTTCACGAAGTCTAATTTCATTTATAAATTTTTACAATTTTTCCTTTTACTTTTTTGTCAACTTAAAAATATTTAATAAAGTTTACAATTTTATGATTTAAGAAATTAAAAAATTTCAATTTTAATTAAAATTTTTTAATTTAAAAGATTAAAAAGTTTCAATTTTAATTAAAAATTTTTAATTTAAAATTAAATAGAATAAAATTTTATTTCTTGATGCTACACATTTTGCTTTACAATTTTGAAAATTAAATATTTCAATTTAAATTTGATTAATTTTCATAACTTTATTTTTCATTTTAATTAAAATTCAACCCTTTCATGAAAGAACCAGACATAGTCATTGAAATTAAATAAACTGTGTCTAGTTCTTGCATAAAGGCGTTCGTTTTCTCTTCGAAAATAACTATTTTATGTTTAGATATTTATTATTATGAATGAAATTCTTTGAAGAAATATTTTTCTGTTTTCGTTTTTGTTTCTAAAATAAGAAATAGTTTTTTTCTTGAAGCAATTTGTGCATATTTAATATGTACATATATATATATATATTGAAAATAAGAAACAGGTGGCTATTTAGAATATATATACGTGTGGAGTTTCAAGTGTCATTAGTCACGTTTAGTAAATCACGTTTCAAGTAGAGTGTTAATGGTATACAAGAGGGATCGCAGGGAGGGTTTTCGGCCGAGTAACAGGCCTTTTTAACCTACTTTAAACTCTGGTGTGTAATAATTACAGCTCTTGAAAAAAAAAATTCCCTCGCGCTCGTAAAATTTGTATAGACCAAAATGTCAATTTATATATTTCTCTAGGACTCAAGAGCGACGTCTTATAATTTATAGAACCGTAAATATCGACTCACAATGACGTGAGTCCTTAAAGAAAACAAAGCTTTACATTTTAAGCAATAAAACACGATTATACAAAAAACTTATTTATTATTTTAATCATTTCCTTGAAAATTGTTATTATTATTATTATTATTATTATTATTATTATTATTATTATTATTAATTTAATAATTAATAACTAAATTAATATACGTTATTATTATAATTAAATTAATGTTAATATAGTATTAATTATTATTGATTTAATTAATAATTAGTATTAATTACTATTCGTTAATTAATACCTAATATTAATTACTATTGGTTAATTAATAACTATTATTAATTACTATTCGTTAATTAATACTTAATATTAATTACTATTGGTTATAAGGAATAACTATTATTAATTACTATTGGTTAATTAATAACTTATCAGTCAATTATTAATCTAATGTTACATGAATAATTTAATTAATTTAATCTTCTATATTAATAATCGTTGCATTCCGGTTATCTGTTCGCAGTTTAAAGTCAGATGTTATTTGCTTTATGTTTTCTAACTTTTTAAAATATTTTTTCTTTTCAAATATTTTCAATTTTAAAATAAATGCATTGAAAATCATTGAATTCATGCACAAAATCTTATCAAAAAATTTGAAGAAAATAATTAAATTCTCGCGAGGAATTTTATTAAAATTCTTAAAAATCCTAATTAAATTCTTTTAAAGAATTTCTTTGAATTTTTTTTTAAATAATGGAGTTTCTTATTTAATAATTTTTATTGAAAAGTTTAAAAGCATTAAATTGAATTTTATTAATTGTATTTAAAATAATTGAATTCCTGAGAAGAATTTTATTATTTATGCACAAAAATAACTTAATTCTTGCGAAGAATTTTACTTATTTATAATTGAATTCATCAGAAGAATTTTATTAGTTTTGGAAAATAATTGAATTCTTTCAATTTTTTTGACGAATGTATTTAAAATTTGCATTGAATGTAATTTAATTTTCATATCTAGAATTTGTTTTAATATATTTTGAGAATAATTGAATTATTTTTAGAAAATTTTAAATTCTTGTTGGACTTGCATTTTATGGAAATTTTTGAAAACTTTAATTAAATTCTTTCGTGTAATTTTAAATTTGGATTAAAAATAATTTAATTCCTGCAAAGAATTGTAGTATTTATAAAATTGGTTAAATTGTTTCGAAGAATTTATTCAAATTAAAGAAAGTAATTGAATTTATTCGAAATGAGATAATTTTTTTTTTAAATTGAATTTTTCTGAAGAATCTAATTAAAATGGTTTTAAAAATAATTGAATTCCTGCAAAGTGTTTTACTATTTTAAAAATATTTGAATTTTTGCAAAGGATTTATTAAAATTTTAGAATATAAATGAATTCTTTTGAAATATTTTATAACGAATTAAGAAAAAAATTTAATTCTTTCGCGAAATTTTATTGTAAATAATTGAATTGTTTAGAAGGATTTATTAAAATTTTAGAAAATATTTTAATTATTTTGTGAAATTTTATTAAAAATAATTAAATTTTTGCTAAAAATTGTAGGGGAGGGTAGGCTACATTGAACCGGGTTTTTTATAAAGTCCAAGAACTAATTAAATTTGACTAATTTTGATCAGGTTTTTGTATCAAAATTAAACTGAAGTACTCCTTTAGTTAATACACACGTTATAAACACAAATTATTATGATTAAATAATTAAATTTAATTTTTTTCTAACAAGTTACACTTTCTTATTTTTAAGGATCTGTGTCTACATTGAACCACCTCTAATAAAATACTACAATTTACTTCAAAAATAATATTTCCACTTACACATTGTAAAAAATCTTATTTTTTACTAAAAAAAATAGAAAATTATTGTTTAATAGTTATTATTTGTTAATATAGGAGATTAATATATTTCGTTGTCAGGTTAGGTAGCAAAAGTGACAGTTTAAGTTTATCTCGTTGACAATTGTGATGAAAGCATGTCTTCCAGTATTTTTCTTACTAATTAGTTGAGCAGACAACTTTACCACTCTTAAAATTGAAAATTCTTTGCTTTTTCGGGTGATTCAATGATGCCGCACTCACTGTATTCACATGACATTCACAACAAAAATTGTTTATAATAAATTCATGTAAGAGTTAAAATTCTTTATCACATCGGAATATTGAAGTTGACACCTAAAGCAAAATAAATCACAAGTTTACTAATTTTTAAAACTTCCTATTTCAAAAAAAAACTTGAATATATTTCCACAAAATTTTTTGTTTTGTACGTGAAAAACAGTTTTTTTAGTTTTTCTTTGTAAATAATAAACCTACGTGCCCGAAATTATTGGACATAGTTTGTTTCGGTAAAACTAACTTATATATTAAATAAGAAAAAATTTCACTCAGTCATTTCTCAGAAAATTGAAGTGGTTCACTGTTGACGCTGGTTCAATGTAGCCTACTCTCCCCTACTATTTATAAAAATAATTGAATTCTTGGGAAGAATTATATTAAAATTTTTGAAAATATAAACAATAATAATTAATTTTATATTTAATAAGTGAATTTTTTAAATTTTGATTAGGATGAAATTATTTAAAAATTTATATTTGAAAATAACAAATTTTGTAATTTGTATAATAACAATCATAAATTGTTGAATTTGAATTCAAAATTGAACAGTATGTTCCGCGCAAGCGTGCGTAACATTTGCTAGTTGAATAAATAATTTAATTAATTGATTATTTAATATAATTAAAAAAAATTACAATTTATTTAGTGAGGAATACATTATTAAAAGTCAAGAAATAAAGTAAATGGCTTTAATATTTATTTCACCTCATGATCAGTACCTATATATATTATTGTTCTTTGTATATTTGTTTACATTTCTTGGAAACGTTTTCTAATTAATTTTCTCTATTTTCAGGATTATATTCGTTTACGTGCAAACGCTGTAAAGGACTCTTTAAGAGTAAAATTCAACTACAAAAGCATTACAAGCATTGCTATCCTAATGACAGAAAGACACTCATCTGCAATATTTGCGACAAAAAGTACAGGTAAAAAAATTAAATATTACGAAAAATTATGAGTCTCTAATTATTTTTTAATTTAATTTTATTATTTTTTTTAGGGATCGAAATTTTTAAAAATTTTCATTTTTTTTGTTTGAATTTTTTCCATTTTTAAAAATTTACCAAATAAAACTACCAAAAAATTAGAAAAAAATAAATTATTGATTAAAAATTTTTTAAATGAAATTAATTTTTACAATAATAAATTGAAAAATAAATAAATTATTTTGGATAGTAGTTGAAATTCTATATATTCTGTCATCACGTGAATGTAGAGATTTTTGTTTTTTTATTCCAAATTGTTTTACTACTCAAATTGTCATGTCAAAAGTGTGACGATTTATTTGTATAAATAGAGTGATTATTGTTTTAGTGAAATTAATTCCCCTAGAATTTTTACAGTAACAGAATTTTCACAAGACAGGGAAATAATTAAAGCAAGGAAATTTCATCCAAAGTATTAAAAAAATATCAAATTATTGAAAATCTTAAATAGTCTACGAATTTTCTTTCTCAAATCAAAGTAGAGATATATTTGCAATTTTTATAAATAATCAATTATTTTGTCAACTCTTTGTGTATTTAAATAATTGAATGCATGTACATCTTTTCGATAAGAATTAATATAAAAAAGAGTTTCAATTAAAATTTTAGAAAATATTTCAAGAATTGCAGTTCTAATTTTAATTAAATTTCAAAAGGTTTAACATTGAAAGTATTTGGAAGCGATATAACAGGAATTTTAAGAAATAATTAAATTTTAAAAGCTTTTCAGATTGAAATCTTTTTAACATTTGAATCGGCGTAAAAGTATAATAGTAGGGGAGGGTGGTCCCATACCGACCCCCTTATGTTTCTTGAAGATGGTACCACTAAAAAATTCGTCAGTACCATCAATTGAACACTTTCACAACACCAACAACTGGGCCACAGGTTTTATCAATGCGTTTGATTTCATTTTGAAGATTCAAGCAATATTAGATTTTAGCATTGTTTAAATTAATTTTTGACCTATACGGAATTCGAGCTAACAGTGTTTTTTGAATACAGGAAATTTTTACGAAATTAATTTTGATTGTGTATGACCTTAACTTCAACGCACAACATTCAAATTAAATTGATTCCATTGATGTAAGTGATTGGCAAAACATTTTGTGAAAATAGTGAGGGTGGTCCGAAACCGACCCTCATATTTTTACATTGTTATTGTTTATTCTCTTCTTCCTTATTGTTCACATGAAGTGAGGATAGGTTTTGTATATTTACTTTTATTTTTTAGGAATTTATAAAATATTTTACTAACAATCACAGCACTTATTACTTAACTTTAATTCTCTTTTGGTTAAATATTTTATTCATTGTCGGTTGTAAAATGTTCTTGACAAGGCGATATGAATTAAGAAAAGGTGTACTTTTCGACATCTTTGGAAGCAGTTAAGTACGAAAACGAAAAAGAATTAATAACAAAATTCGTATATATTTTACTAGAAATAGGGCGAAAATTAAAACAGGCAAAACCATTGCTGCTATTATATTGAAAATTTAGACACTGTTTAACAATTTATATTTATTATCATTTTAAAAAAGGCCTTAAAATTTATTTAAATAAAGTAATAATATTAATTCAAGTTTAACTATGTCAACATAACTTAAAGACATAAATAATCTCAGAGTAAAGTTACTAATGATTCATTTATTTACCTTTTTGTTCAGAAAAAGGTCCAAAAATGTATTTAAATGAAGTCAAAATAATTTAACAGTTCATTACAGACTGTTGAATTTTATTTTAATTACTCTCAGAATTTGATATCTTGATTATTCTTGAGATTTTCCCCCAAAAAATGGGGGGTCGGTTTCGGACCACCCATTTTGAAAAAGTTAAAAACGTAAATTTTCGCTTTTTCTTTAAATCTTTTATTAATGACAATCGGAAACCTCGGCAACCGTCAAAAAACATTGAAAAGTAGTTCTTTACTCAAAAAAATTTTGACGAAGACAAAGAAACACATTTTTGGCACATTTTTAGCCTTTGCACTTTAGGGAGTCGGTATGGGACCACCCTCCCCTATTATTTCAATATTTATTTAAAAAAATAATATATTGATTTCATTTAAAAATTATTAAAATTCTGAATAATGTTTTTTCTAAAATTGTAAAAAATAATTGACTTTTGGAAAAATTGCAGTTGTAATTTTTAGAAATAATTAAATTTCAAAAAGTTTTACATTGAAATTATTAATATTATTATAAATAATAATTATTATTACATTGAAATTAAAAGGTTTTACATTTGAAATTTCAATTAAAATAATTATCAAATAGTTTTTAAATATTTCTTTAACAAAAAAATATTAAAAATAATACATTTTCATTAAATTTCAAAAAGAAAGTTTTTGTAACTAACAATGGGTTGAGAAATTTTACGCGAGTGTAGTTGTACTTGTTTATTATAAATTTCAATTATAGTAAATTGAAAACATGATCTTAAAGTTTTGGTCGTTCAAATGAATGCCGATATTTTTGTCACTACTTTTAATTTGTATTTTACTAAAAATTATTGTTTCCTATATTAAAGAAATTAATTGTTAACAAAGTTAGTGGTAAATTTTAATTATTTTTAAATTCAATATAGTAATTTTGAAAAATCTTTAGACAGAAAAAAAATTTCGTTCAATTGATCTTTTAAAATAGTAGTGAAATTTGAAAACTTTAATTCTATGTAATAAAAAAGTTTTTTAATCTTTTACTTTTTTCTTTGAATTTTTTTTCCATTTAAGATTAATAAAAAAAAACAGAAAAATAGTAAAAGGTGATAAAAAATTTGTCATTAGATATAATTTTGTGAAATTAAATTAATTAAAATACATTGAAAAATAAATAAATTTAAATTATAATGAATTGAAAAGGATCCTAATAAATAATAATAAGGATTTGTAATTAAAAGAGAAAACGGTCACATAAAAAATTTTAGATAAAAACATTTTTAATATTTTAACTAATAAAATTTTCTTTTCCAGCTATCAGTCATCGCTGAGTCAACATTTGAAGAAAAAGCATTTTATTTTCTAAATACTAAAACAGTTAATGATTTACTTATGTCATATGTTGAAAGTTTTCTCCTTTCAATAGTAAGTACAATTTTTTCCTTCGCATCTTGCGAAATTTGATTTTTTCAACGTTTGTTTAAGTGGGTGCTACAAAATATGAAACAGTGAGCAATTTCATTTTCTTTTTTTTTGCCTTCTGTTGAGTTAATGTTTGGTGTTGGCTGATATTCAGATAAGCAAAGAAAATAAGTGCGTTGAAAAAATTTGTCAAAACAATTAAAAAAAGGAGAAAAGAAAAAATTTAAACATATTAATAGAATATTAAAAGTTTCAAAGAAAGTATTTTGAAGGTTTAAATACTTGTTAAAAAAGAACGTTTATCGCATAATTTTGAATTTCTGAATAACTCACGAAATTCATGTATTTCAATATAATACTTTAAAAAAATATATATTTTTTGCTTAAAAATGCTAAATGTTGGTAAAAGTACCAACATTCCTTTTCCTTAGGTTCGTAAATTTAATCAAAATTGTTTTTTTTATTTATTTCACTGTGATTGAATAAATCACTCATTTTACACTAATTGAAGTAAATATTAAATGTATTTTAATACATTTCTAATTATATTTTAATTATTTTATTGAAATTTTTTCAATGACAGGAAAATTAAATTTTATTTAAATAAATGGATTCATTCCTAATTGGAAGAAACAAATAATAATTACTAATTAAGAAAAAATAAGAAAAAGTAAAAAAAAGGAATAAACAAATAAATAATAAGAAAAGGAATACATTTTTTTAAAATATATTTATAAACATAGGACTAACTTTTCATAAAAAGAAAAACGGTGTGAAAACGGAAAATTGTCTTATCTTTCTTACCAAAGTTTCTTTAGTGGAGGAAAAAAGAATGTTTAGTTTTTATTTGTAATTATAATTGTAAACCGAACAAAGAAGAGATGTGTTCGTAACTGTTTTTTTTTTTTGGTTTTTAAATATTTTACTAATTTTTTTTTGACCCCAAACATTTTTTAAGTACAAAAATGAATCAAAATTTTTAATTCTCTTTTTTTAAAGGTTTTGTTTTTAAAACGCATATTTGTAGATAATTGTAATGTGATTAGCTGAAATAGAATTTTCATGAATTACCTTTTTTAAAAAATAAAATTTCAAATTTAATCTTTATTTTAATTTTTACAAATTATATGTTGGTTATAGTAAAATGTCTTCTTTTTTCTTACCAATAGATCAGTTTAAATATTTGTAGCATCTACTGGCATTCGTTTGAAAATTTTGAATCTTTACAAATTGTTTTTCTCCGAGTCGACAGAAGAAAAAATTTTTTTTGTTTCGTTTTTCTATGTTTATTTTTAAATAATTTTTTCCCTCCATTTTCGTGTTTTTTTCTCTACATTTTTCTGTGCGTGTGTGTGTGTGTGTATTTTTTATATCCTTTTCTCTTTTAATTTTATGACGTCTATTGAATTCTCTCATCTCTTTTTTTATGTGCCTCTTTTGCATTTTTTAAAAAAATATATGAATTCTGCAAAAAATTGACCTAAAATTTAAACGCAAATAATGGAATAATTTAAGGGTAATATTTAGAACTATTTTTTAGTGTTATGTATGATTATTAATTAGATCGAAATTTATTTATAGTTTTAATTTATATTAAAAATTGAAAAAATGCATAGTATTAAAAAAATAAGTAATTATTTGCCTTCGCAAATTTTTATGTTTACTCTTTCTTCAGTTTTAAGAAGAATTTTGATTTAAAAAAATTTATCGCTTTTATGTGATTTTATATTGTTATACAATATAAACACAGTAACATTTGTAAAAGTAAGAAACTAACGAAATTTGTTTATTTGACACGAAATTCATTTGTGAATTTATTTTCTCAAAATTTGGAAAAATTAAATTTTTTAAATTTCAAAACGTACATGACAGTTAAATATTACTCTTGAATATTGTTTTTTATTTTCAAATTTAGGTTCTCAACTTTTTCAGAATATTTTTTTCAGTTTTCTTGTTTTTTTTCGTTTTATTATACATTGTGTCGCTATTTTTGTTCTTTTAACTCTACACTCGCCAAAATGTTTTTAATTTTAACTCTTAAACATTTGTTATTGATAAAAAAAGTAAAACAAGTTTCCTACTTTATACACTTTCAATGGAAGTTATCAGTTTTTTTAAAAATAATAAATTTTTCAACATGCAAAAAATCATTTTCAGAAAGATTACTTTTTTTAAAATGATTTCAATATTTGGTGAATTTTAGCATTTGTCGAAAAGATTACGGAATAAGGAGGGAGGACTATACGTTAATGACTGAAAATATATTTTAATTAATATTGAAGATTTTAAAGTTAAACAATATTTTTTTTAACGAACGTGTTTCATAAATTATTTCCTCTTTTGAAGAAATAATTTTCTTTACATTTTTATTTTAACAATTATTTCTTATATTAAAGAATTATTTGCTTTTTAAAGGTATTCTTTAAAATCTTCCAGAGGAAAGAATTACTTAATTTTTAAGTTAATGAAGAAAATTAATTTTCAGTAAACAAAAAATTAGAGTAAATAATTTTTTTTAATCTTAAGTAAATTTATAAGTATAATATTCGTCGTTCAACAAATTTTAGTTTTTAGCTTTTAAACTCTAGGTGGTATTTTGTAAACGTTTTTCTCAAAATCTCAACCTAATTCTTTTAATTTTATTTTTCAAAAAATTTATTTTCCTTTTTGGTTTCAAAATTATGAGAATTTTCAAAACTGTCGTGATTAATTACGTCATAAAGCAACCGATTCTTTTTTTTTTTTTTTGAAAAAATGCTCATAATAAATGTGATTGTGATACACACACACATACATACACAAGATATCGAAGAAATATTTTAGTTTTTAATTTTATTAATGAATATTGAATTATATAATTTCATATTGTAATAGTTCGTTAATATTAGTATTACTACATTATAATTATGTAAATTGAAAATGACATTTAATTTGTAAGGTAAACGAAGGCTTGATTTCTTGTTACAAGAATATCTAACAATACATCACTAATATGATTAAAATTTATTTACTATTGTAACATTCGTTGTAAACAGTATTTAAAAAATGATGAGACTTAAAGCAACGACCAATGATGAAAAACTATTTTTTTAGTATATAAATTCACACTGGAATTAAATAGTACTTAATAAGTTAGACAGTAAGAAATTATCAACATTTTGAATTTATTAACATGGTTAAATGTAAACTATAAAATAGTTTTTGTTAAACATGTTATAAAGTGATAAAAATTGAAACTGAATAAATTTTTTTATATTCTTCTACAATTTTTCCATTTTCTTATTTGAATCAAATTCAAATTTGACAAATCGTATGAAATGATTCTAAATCTCTCCACAAATAATACCAGGAACACAAAAAAAAATTGGATTGCCCGGACTGCCATGTGGTAGGTTTTCTTCCTTAAGGTGTATCTAAAGAGAAAAACATTGTCCGACCTAAAAGTTAGTTCGTGTTCTCTTTTTACAGGCTTGGTGGGGGGGGGGGGGGGGGGGGGGGGTGATGTTTGAGAAACTGATTTTTATGGGAATTTACTTAATTTCTATAAATAAAGCTGAATTTTTGCTTCTTCTGAATGTTTTTTTGAATTCAGTGACTTTAATAACATAAGAATTGAATATATAAAAGAAATAAAAATGGCGGATTCAAAATGGTGGATTAAAAAAAAATTGTTCAGATTTCCTTGAAACTTGTTACTCGGGGGTTTTTGGGGACGCTGATTACGAATCTGACATCAGATTTTTAAAATAAAAAATGGCGGATCCAATATGGGGAACGAAATTTTTAAAAATTTCTCGCATTTACTTGAAACTCGTTACTCGGGGGTTTTCGGGGTCACTGATTACGAATATGATGTTAGTTTATAAAAATTCTATATGGCGGTTTCAATATGTCGGACAAAATATATTTAAATGAATGAAATCGATTGAAACTTGCTACTCCGTGGGGATTTTCGAGGTCGCCGAATACTAATCTGATGTTGGATATTAAAAATTCAAAATAGTGTATCCAATCCCAGTAAAAAAGGATTTTTTAATATAGCATTTTGGACGATTGAGCAAGCCGTCTGCTCAATTGTCCAAACGGCATTTGGACAATTGGACTGGTTTGCTCAATTATCCGATGCATTAAGGGGATGTCAAAGTCGATGCGATTTTCCCATTGAAGCTCAATGCAAAAATCCAATCGACTTTGACATCCCCTTAAGTCCAATCATCCCAAATGTTTTTCGTGGTTAAAAAACTGCTGAATTAAGAAAAAAGTACTGAAATGTTACAGAAACTTTAGAGAATTCTTAATTCCAGACAAATACAGAAAAATTAGGTATAAAAATACCTCGAGTGAGGAAAAAGAACAAGATTTCTAAAATATCACTTTTTAACTGACAGTGCAATGCTGTACTTGGAATTTAGTTGGCAAAGAAGTGAGGATTCTGATAAAGAGAAACACTTCATTATCCTCTCTCAATACTCCTCATGTGGTAATATGTATATTTGTAGATTTTCAATAATAGTGTATTAACAATAATATTTTATTTTGCTGAATTATCTCTTTTTTAAAATGAGAAACCGAAATCCACAATATATTACCACATGAGGAGTATTGAGAGTGGATAATGAAGTGTTTCTCTTTATCAGAATCCTCACTTCTTTGCCAACTAAATTCCAAGTACAGCATTGCACTGTCAGTTAAAAAGTGATATTTTGAAATCTTGTTCTTTTCCTCACTCGAGGTATTTTTATACCTAATTTTTCTGTATTTGTCTGGAATTAAGAATTCTCTAAAGTTTCTGTAACATTTCAGTACATTTTTTCTTAATTCAGCAGTTTTTCAGCCACGAAAAACATTTGGGATGATTGGACCTAATGCATCGGATAATTGAGCAACCAGTCCAATTGTCCAAATGCCGTTTGGACAATTGAGCAGACGGCTTGCTCAATCGTCCAAAATGCTATATTAAAAAATCCTTTTTTACTGGAATACGACTTACGATGAAATTGTTCGCAGATTTCCTTGGTTATTGATACTTACCCAGTGTGCACGTTCTCGAACTGTTCTGTAGCAGTTAATGGAAATAAAGAACAGTTACAGAACGGTTTCGGAACGTGCACACTGGGTAGGTGTTTCCTCTAGTCGCTAATTTTAAATCTGAATGTTTCATAATCCAGAAATGGTTTACTGTAATGTTTTACTAAAATTTAATCGCATTTCTGTGATACTACAATCTGAAAAAGTTTTTGACCTATGTAAAATTAGTTTCCGTGGTTATTTTTTTTTTCTATTTTTGCGACTAGGACACCTCCCCGTGGTGAAGGTGGGCAACGAATTCTCGGCTAAGTTTCTAGGTTAAAATTATGCCTTCATGGCAAAAGTAGGAAAGAAGTTTACGATGCAGAGGAGAGATACCTCAGTATCGGCGATTTGTAAAAGCCTTGGACAAAAATGGCAAATGTTTTGAGTATTTGGCGGAGAAGTTTCCGAAACTGTCTGACTCTAAAATCAAAGAAGGCGTGTTCGACGGGCCTCAGATACGTAAGAACTTTTAGGTCGGACAATGTTTTTCTCTTTAGATACACCTTAAGGAAGAAAATCTACCACATGGCAGTCCTGCCAATCCAAATTTTTTTTTGTGTGCCAGTTTCATTTAACATAAGAAAATACTCATTTGCCTTTCTTTATTTCTTATACTTATTATTTTTGTTTTGTTTCCTTCCTTTTCATCTTTTATTAACCTTTGTAAGTAATCGTTGACGTTTGGATTTTAGTTTTAATTTTGACTTCACGGTTTCCAAATGTTTAATTTATTTTACAAACTCACTATTTCAGTGGTTTATTTTTTTTCCTACCAAAAAAAGCATGAAGGCATGGGCAAGGTCGAATATCTAAAATATCGAAGAGAACTCGCAGCGCGATTTGGAAAAAAGCATTGGAGAAAGGCATACTCATAAGCAAAGTGCATGTTGCAGATGGAGCTGCGGTTGTCCAATTGTTGACGCTAACTTTTAAAATGCTGATAGCCTTTTTTAAAATTGATAAAAAATAAATATTTATTTTTATTCATTTTTTAATTAAAAGTAATTAAGAAAATTAAATAAACAAAAAACATTTTTTAATATTATTAATAACAATGAACATAAATTCTAATTGTCGTAGAACAGTTAAAGATAATTCCCTATTTAATGCTTAGCGTTAGCAAGTTTCGTATACCTTACGCCTATATGTTTGTGTAAGTTTAATTACAATTAAACTTACACAAACATATAGGCGTAAGGTATACGAAACTTGCTAACGCTAAGCATTAAATAGTATTAAATACACAAAGAAAAAATAAAAATTGTAATTAATTAAAAATCAGGCAGGGAACTGAATTGAGAAATGGCAGAGAACGGCAAAGGAGACGGCCGCTTGCGGCCGTCGACTGCGCTAGTACACTGAGAAAACTGGAGAGTCAAATTCAGAGGTTCAAAAAGTGTATGTTTCCTTTGCTTATGAAGAGAGTTAAATAGTCCTTCTAAAATAAGTTTTTAATTGATAATGGAAATCTACTTGTATATTCTCTCCCATTATATCTGAGGGTTAAAAGTTGCGCAGAAAATGTGTACGATCTGATGCGCGCGAAATTATTTTTCTGACATTTTATGTATTTAATTTAGGGGTTAGGTTGCCATATTTATTCATTTCGCGCCGGATAAGGAAGGGATTTCTCAAGATGGTTAATTTGTCTCTCTGTTATAAACTCATTTTCCCTCCAAGAGAAAGGACACGAATATCTGTCAATGGTGAATTTGAACATTTAGATTGTTATCCAATAGCTAACTCTCAAATATCAACGATTTGTCCCTCCAGATGTTTAGTCCAATACTCCAGTTTTCTCAGTGTAGTGTAAATAAGACGTATGCATATCCCCTAATCGCCAAGTCGTCGAATGATCAAATAGTCGAATGCTAAGTAATCGAATGGACAAAACGTCGAATGCTAAAAACATCGAATGGACAAAACGTCGAATGCTAAAAACATCGAATTGTCAATACGTCGAATTATCAATTCGTCGAATGTTAAAAACATCGAATCGTCAATACGACGAATTCTCAATTCGTCGAATATGTTCAAAACGTCGAATGATAAAAATGTCGAATGCTAAAAACATCGAATCGTCATTTAGTCGAATGCTAAAAACATCGAATTCTCAATTCGTCGAATGTTCAAAACGTCGAATGTTTAAAACGTCGAATCGTCATTTAGTCGAATGGTAAAACCATCCAATAGTCCATTCGTCGAATGATCAAATAGTCGAAACGCCATCTGTTCGAATTATCAAGTAGTAGAATGGTAAAGTTGTCGAATGTTCAAAACATCGAATCGTCATTTAGTCGAATGCTAAAAACATCGAATCTTCATTTAATCGAATGCTAAAAACATCGAATTCTCAATTTGTCGAATGTTCAAAACGTCGAATGATCAAAACGTCGAATGCTAAAGACATCGAATTCTCAAATCGTCGAATGCTCAAATAGTCGAAACGCCATCTGTTCGAAATGTCAAGCAGTAGTATGGTAAAGTAGTCGAAACGCCATCTGTTCGAATTGCCAAGTAGTAGAATGGTAAAGTAGTCGAATGATCAAAACGTCGAATGATAAAAACGTCGAATGCTAAAAACATCGAATCGTCAAAAGTTCGAAAAAGTTCTTTGTTTTAAGTTAATGTCTACTGAAGACAAAGAACTTTTTCGAACTTTTGACGATTCGATGTTTTTAGCATTCGACGTTTTTATCATTCGACGTTTTGAGCATTCGACGAATTAACAGTTCGATGTTCTGAGCATTCGACGTTTTTATCATTTGACGTTTTGATCATTCGACTACTTTACCATTCTACTACTTGGCAATTCGAACAGATGGCGTTTCGACTACTTTACCATTTGACTACTTTACCATTCTACTACTTGACATTTCGAACAGATGATTCGATGTTTTTAGCATTCGATTAAATGAAGATTCGATGTTTTTAGCATTTGACATTTTCATCATTCGACGTTTTGAACATTCGACGTATTGACAATTCGATGTTTTTAGCATTCGACGTTTTGTTCATTCGATGTTTTCAGGTTGAGTCCACAATAGGCACTTTTCTTAAAGCGATGCATACCCTCTACATCGATTTCCATTTTTCGAACAATAGAAATCGATGTAGAGGGTATGCATCGCTTTAAGAAAAGTGCCTATTGTGGACTCAACCTTAGCATTCGACGTTTTGTCCATTCGATGTTTTTAGCATTCGACGTTTTGTCCATTTGATTACTTGGCATTCGACTATTTGATCATTCGACGACTTGGCGATTAAGGCCAACGCAGAATAGATCTGTAACCGGAACCGCAATCGTAAGCGTAACCGTAAGAATGAGTTAAAGAAAAATAGGTATATTGTTTATCCTTCTCTAACTCATTCTTACGCTTACGGTTACGATTGCGGTTCCGGTTACAGATCTATTCTGCGTTGGCCTTTAGGGGATATGCATGCGTCTCGTGTAAATTGTTGGAAAATGTTGTTTATTTATTTAATTATTTATTTTGTGTTGTTATTTATTCAATTTTATTGTTATTAATAATAGATTATATCTCTTCTCTTAATTGGTTCTCAGCATATTCTTATTTTTCTAATTCCATTTTATTTATTTTTAATTTAATTTCTATTTTTGTTCTCATCTAGATTACCGACCGTGAGTATCAGGACGCCCCTTTTTTCATGAGTGGAAAAATGCTTAAAACGTAGAAAAAAAGAATGACAAAATATTTTGTATTTTTTTCCTGAAAGCTAATGAAATTATGAAAAGACTGACACCTGATCGAAGAATTTTCGTTGACTATTCTGTCAGAAAAAATACTGGATTTTGCATGCTTTTCGTAATTTTTTAATTTCTCGAAAACTAATTAACTTTTTTTAGCGTTCTTGGTCTTGTTTCAATCTCTATTCAATGTAGAATCTAAATTAATTAATGGTATTGTGATATAAATTTTTCCAAAAAAATTTAAAACTGTGAAAATCGGATAAAAAAATTTTTAAAAACAGATTGATATTTTTTCAAAAAAAAAAAATTTTTATTTTAAATAATTAAGTAATTAAAAAGCTTTTTTGAATTTTAGTATATCTATTAAATAAACATATTTTACATTGACCTTTTTGACACTTTAATATTCATGATAATTTTTTGAATTTTTTTAATCCTACTTTTACGGTTTCAAATTTTTTTTGAAAAATTTATTTCACAATACCAGTTAATAATTTAGATTCTACATTGAATAGAGATTGAAACAAGACCAAGAACGCTAAAAAAAGTTAATTAGCTTTCGAAAAATTAAAAAATTACGAAAAGCATGCAAAATCCAGTATTTTTTCTGTATCTGACAGAATAGTCAACGAAAATTCTTCGATCAGGTGTCAGTCTTTTCATAATTTCATTAGCTTTCAGGAAAAAAATACGAAAAATTTTTGTCATTCTTATTTTCTACGTTTTAAGCATTTTTCCACTCATGAAAAAAGGGGCGTCTTGATACTCACGGACGGTAGTGTACTATACTGTAATTTTCAATTTCTATCAATTAACTTAATTTTTCTATTTTCATTATCAAATTCTTGTTAATTTTATCAAATTAATATTTAAAATTTCAGCTAGGTACTAACTTCAAACGCTAAGTTCCAATGTTTGGCTGAATTTTAATTCCTTCGACATGTAAAGTAAAACTTTTTATTTATTGGTAAGATATTTTTATTATTTTTTACTTTTTCTCTTCATGATTTTGTACCTTTTCTCCCTTTTTCACATTTTTTTAATCGAAAATAAAAAAGTTTTTCTTTTTTTCAAATATATTTCAACCCAGTGAGAAATTGCCAATAGACTTTAATCGGTCCAATATCGGTCCAATATTGGTTGCCGTGCTGGGCGCCGATTGACTCCCAATATTGGACCAATATGGGCTGATGCTTGGGATGTAACGGGATCGCCAAGCATCGGTTGTTAATATTGGTCCAATATTGGCCGAATATTGGCAACCAAGAGAAAAAAATTTTTTTAAATAAATTTTTTTTAATTAAATAATAATAATAAAAAATTAATGTTTATAATTTTTTTGTTTAATATATTTATTTGTTTAATTATTTATTTTTAATAATTCATGTAAATAATAAATAATTTATTATTTATAAATTATAATTATTTAAAAATGCAGCAGCTATTAGAAAATAGCATTCTGCAAAAAAATTCTATCATTGAAAAATCAATGATAGGCGAGAGAAATCCGCGTCTTTAAATAGATTCGCAGATGATAGACAAGAGATATCCGCGTCATTAAACGGATTCGCAGATATACTCTGGTCTCGCGACGAATCTCTCGATACTTATATACACTGGAGTCGCCGTGTCAGTTGCGAGAACGGTTACAGCGTCCCTCTTTCGGCGGAGATAAGAATTGTCACGTAAACTGCGGGTATAATAAGGCGGTCGGTAAAGCGATTTAGCAGTTTACGTGACAATTCTTATCTCTGCCGCAAGAGGGACGCTGTAACCGTTCTCGCAACTGACACGGCGACTCCAGTGTATATAAGTATCGAGAAATTCGTCGCGAGACCAGAGTATATCTGCGAATCCGTTTAATGACGCGGATATCTCTTGTCTATCATCTGCGAATCTATTTAAAGACGCGGATTTCTCTCGCCTATCATTGATTTTTCAATGATAGAATTTTTTTGCAGAATGCTATTTTCTAATAGCTGCTGCATTTTTAAATAATTATAATTTATAAATAATAAATTATTTATTATTTACATGAATTATTAAAAATAAATAATTAAACAAATAAATATATTAAACAAAAAAATTATAAACATTAATTTTTTATTATTATTATTTAATTAAAAAAAATTTATTTAAAAAAATTTTTTTCTCTTGGTTGCCAATATTCGGCCAATATTGGACCAATATTAACAACCGATGCTTGGCGATCCCGTTACATCCCAAGCATCAGCCCATATTGGTCCAATATTGGGAGTCAATCGGCGCCCAGCACGGCAACCAATATTGGACCGATATTGGACCGATTAAAGTCTATTGGCAATTTCTCACTGGGGAGTGGCCCAGAGGCGCTCACATGACTGATATTATATAGCGCGTGTCGTCCGAGCGTCTGGCCATACTAATAATGAAAAATAATGTTGTAAAATAATACTACCTACTAACAATATTATATTTTGAATAATTATTTTATGTTCCAGTTTTTAAGATTACTCGGTATTCATTGTGAGTGTCCAAAGAACGAGGGGGTATTTACTTGTGTATTAGCGTGTACGCTCCTCCCGTAATAGTCACGTAAAAGAGTGTAATAAAGCATTATTACGTCAGTGTAATACCACATAATATAGAGGTAATATTCTGTAATAATCAGTAATACTCTGTAATAGTTCTGTAATACTCTATAATACTAGATAATACGCGTAATAGCAGGGAAATTTAGTGTCAAGATGCGTCGCAAGGATCAACGCGACCGCACTCATAAAAAAATTCATAGTTAATAAACTATCTCGATCTATTCTTTTACAACAATGAAACAAATTTTTTTTAAACTCAAAGAAATTAAAGTTTGAAAAAAATGTTAGGGGAGACCGAGGTGAGTTGTAACAAAGCCGATTTCTCGAAAACTATGACCTTTTAAAAATTTTGAAAAGCGTGAATTTATTACATTTCTGATTCACTATGTGATGCAAATTTACTTGACCACCTGAGAAAAGTTTTTGAGATGTATTTGGGTGATTCTTCAATCAGTGGTCACTTTTGCTTCCCCACTGTTCCCTATTTTATATCTTGAAAAATTGTTATCAAATCTACTTCAACCTTTTGCATAATTAATCTTCAATATGTTTTTTAGTAATATCATAATCGAAAAAAAATTTTATTTTAAAACAAAAGTTGTAATTCAATTGCAAATGTTCAAAAAACGCACATTTGTCGTTTCTCCACACATGAATCATGAAGTTTAATATGTTTTATTTTGCACAAACTTTATTTTAAACGTTTTTTTATTTATTCTATTCGAAAGTTCATCTCAAAAACTAAGTTTTTGTGTGTCGTTTTCTAATTTCCATTAACAAATCTGTGTAAAAATAATTTTTTAATATTTTCTCCACTTTTTTTTATTTGGAACTGGAGTTTACAATTTCATTGATTTTCATTAATTTTATTCCCTTTTTTAGTGCGATTTTATTTGCCATTAATATTATTAAGTTAATAAGTTGTATTTATGTTAAATTTGCAAAAAGAAATATAATTTTTAGATTTAAAACTACAAAAGTTACTATTATTTTATAGCGTATTTTAATGGTATGTAAACTCCAGTTCCGCCAAAATTACCGAATTCTAAATGTATAAAAAAAAAATAAAAATAATAGTGATTTAGAGTAAGCAAATCTCTTTAATAATCTGCAAAAATTGTTTATTTTTATGAATTTTTACGGTTTCAATGAATTTTTTTCTTTGATTTGTAAACTCCAGTTCCTGTAAACTCCAGTTCCTAATTTCGTTTCACGTAATGTAAGGGTTTTGTTTTTTTGAATGAATACAATTAACCTCGATTAACCTGTATATCAAAACATGTAATTTCAATAACAGGTATGAGTAAAAATATTATTTATTTATTAATTAAAGCAGTTTAAAGTAATTATTTGCTTATTTACACTATTTATAATTATTAACAGTCGAAAATTAACTTTTTCAAATAAATTATTTAACCTTTAAATTACAAATTTTTAAATTGTTTGTATATAAAACTAAAGAAAGAATTAAGCTCAAATATCTATAAAATAATCATTCTCAAGCTTTATTAAAAAGATCTAAATAAAAAATTGCCAAAAAATTTAATTAAAAAAAAAAATTTTAACATATTCAAAAGTTACCACTTTGTGGAGAATCACCCATTTAATATGTGTGCAAAAAAATTGCTAAAAGTAAGTTTTCGGACGAAATTTTGAAACTTTATTATTCGACACATATTATATTTTTGTTATTCTAATATTTACCTTAATAACTGTTGGATATCATAGTTTCATGAAATAATTTTGTTTTTTTGTGTAAGTCTCGAAATTTGAAATAAAAAATAATTATTCAAACCGATGCACAGTTTTTCGCACCGAGGCGAGTTGTAACAGGCTGTTTCAACTCACCTAGGTTTACGCAAATTTGTGCTTGATCGAATAGAGACTGTTTTGATTTTTGCTAAAGTATATTGTTTTATATTATGGATTTAAAAGTATTTAGAATTTTATAAATTTTCGTGTAAATCACTTTCATATTTTCCAAAGGAAAAAAAATATTATTAAAAACATTTTTCGAGTTGCTCTTTCATATACAAAAGTCAAAATAATTTTTTTCTATAGGTTTTTTTGTTATTATTGAGTTTGTTGCTCATTTTTAATTTAGTTTTTGGTTTAAATTGATTTATATTGATCTCATAAATTGTTTTACTCTAATTTACTCCTTAATTATTTAAAAATTCTCAGAAAAAATTTTATTATTCTTAAATTTCTATAAAATGTATTATATAATATTATTTTTAGCTATTATAAAGCTCGAATTGTTATTATAGATCGTAATTAAATACCAAAGATTGGTTTAAAATATCTAATTAGTGTTAAAGAAAGCGAAATATGTGATAACCTAATTCCAAAAATAAATTAAGGTATTAAAACGAGTGTTTTATTCATTTCTATTATTAACAAGATGTCTTTACTAACTAATTAAATTTACTTTACTAACTAAAGGAAGCATTAAAAATTAATTTTTTTCATTAAAATCACAAAATTTGCAACTGTTACAACTAACGTCGACATGTGTTACAACTCACCTTGGTACTAGGTGAGTTGTAACACTGGGAACTATTTTGGATTTTGCAATTTTTTCGTAAACCCTTACAACTTTTTACATTTTTAATTTTTGATTCACATACTACACAAAACTACCTATCCAAAAATACAAATGTCATAAAAATAGGACAATTTTTGGCTGAGTTATACTGGAAAATGTAAAAATCGTTTCAACTCACCTCGGTCTCCCCTACATTAAGGGGTTAAGGTTAATGTACATTAACCACACTGTAAACGCCAAAAAACACCAGTTTTCAAGAATTTTTTTCAATGGAAGAAAAGGGAATACAATTATAATAATGTAGTAGGGTGTTTTGGGGTGATGTGCAACACCGCCGATTTCTGATCTACAGTTCGATATTGAACAGAGCCAAGTATTGACATTTGTTTGTGTTCTCCGTAACTTGTTTTTGATATATAACTCACGAGACAGCTCGCAGCTAGGTTTGCTGTACGTAAGTTGACTTAAATTTCTCGAGCAGGAAATATTTCTCGCGCTTTTACATTTCTATTCGTTTCGTAAAGGGATTTAATTTATTTTATAGATAAGAATGTGTTTATTGTTGGTTTTTTAAGTGTATTTAAATATCTGTTTATATTTTGTGTTTCCATTGGATTGTATTGCGTACAAATCATTTTTCGCAAAATATCACATTTGGGGTGATGTGCACCACTTTTTTATTTTTTATACTTTACCTGCTATAACTGCGATTCACATGATGCATAAAAAATTCTGAGTTATTTTCCTTTAATTATATATATTCCATATTCAGTTATGAATAAATAAAAAATTAAACAATAAAAAATTTTTTTTTCTTTGGTGAAATCTCCACTTTTTAGAGGTCAACTATACCTTAGTAAATTTTTTTTGGCAGATTTCGATTAGTTTGCATTGAAAAAGCCTAAAATTTTATGCAAAAACAGACGTTTTTGATAAAGCGAAAAATTTGTAGGAAAAATTTAAAATTCTAAAAATATAATAATGCAGAAATATTCTACACTATCTAAATCTGAATCAGTGAAAATTTCACTGATTTCAATTCAGTGGTCCAGTTTTCTTTGATGAATCAGTGGAATTGCACTGACAATCAGTGGTTTTTACTGATTCTCAGTGAAATCCCACTGATGAATTAAAGAAAACTGGGCCACTGAATTGATGAAATTTTCACTGATTCAGATTTAGAGTGTATTATAATGCCTCTATGTCATTCAATTTTAAAATATTTAAAAATTTAATTATTTGACATGTTTTTCGACCAATGAAAAAAACGTTGCACATCACCCCACAACACCCTATGTTATTAGTCTTATATTGAACTAAAAAAATATAAATTTTCAACAAAAAAATACAAAATGGCGGAGTTACGGACATTTCAATAACATGAGATAGTCTCTTTCGACTATGCGCTACAGACAGTTATCCGATCCACGCCCTCAATTAAAAATAACCCTAAATCTTTTTTTTACTCTCTTCCTTTTTTTACAATCTTTAGACCGAGATTTTTTAGTAGTTGCAGGTTCTGAGGTGTTAATCTTTTCAAGATTCGCCGACAACTGATTTGATATTGGCATGGCGTTTTTATTTTATAACCAAAACCAATCCTTTTTCTATTATTAAAAACAATACCCATTATTTTAAGGATTTAATATGAAGCCTTATTGATATAGTTTCCCCTCGAAAATTAACTAAATTTCCGTCTTGGTCTACAATTTGCAACTGAATATATAGTCTATTGTCTTGACAGATACTGTCAAGTAAATGACGTGATTTTGTACTTTTACTATTTTATATCCTGGTGGAACAATAGGAAAAAATTCATGAATTGAGGCCTTGGATCCAATAACTCGCCCGACGCTCGAAGGGACGCGCTAATACCAGTCGGGTAGCAGTGAGTGGCCCAGAGGCGCTCACTGCTCACTGACTGGCAGTTGAGCGTTCCTCCGAGCGTCGGGCGAGTTATTGGATCCAAGGCCTCAATTGAATGCACTTTTTCACCATTGATGTATGCTCCCGTTGTTATATTACATTTTACTCTTAATGAATTTATTTTAATGATTGATACTGGTTGATCAGACTCATGGTATTATTGAGCTTTTAATTTGGGAAGAGAAAATCCTAACAAACTACCTATAGAATCATTGGGTTTAAAATTAATTTCTTCATCACAATAAACTGTACATTTCAATGTATTATTGTTTGCTTTGATTCTAAAATTAATTCCTTTATTTTTTAAAATTAAATGCAAAACTTGATCAATATCACTAGCTTCATAACTTCCTGTGGGTATAATAATTTCTTCATTTCCTACGTAAAATTTATTTTTACCAACATCTATATTAGGAATAGAATTAAAAGTAAAGAATTCAACAAGACCAAGAGCATAATTTTTAAAATTAGACAACTCTATTGGTAGGAAAAATTGAGATTCTAAGATGGAAGAATTTTCAGACAACGTTAAAATAAGTGAATCGTCCATGATGAAGTCCATGATGAAATAATTAACTGACATTTAAACTAAGAATATCATTTATTTATATGCAGAGTATACAAATCAGGAATATTCAATTGTTTACATAAAAATTAAAGGCATAAATGTCTGCATACATATGTATTATAGTTTTGATATCGTTTATGATTATATTTTATGCTACCAACACCAAAATATTTAACAAGATCCGAAGGTGGTCGAAGATTACCGAAGCTAACGAAATATATGATTCTATCTTTATTCTTTTTATAGGCACACCAGTGTGTACCAGGACCATCTTTATCATCTAGATTTATTATTGCAAATTTATTTTCTTTAGGACCACGCATAGGTAATTCATTTCTCATAAAAACTCCTCGAAAATATGGAATTTTTAAATGCTTTGCAAATTTTAATAAATCTAAGTCTGTTAGCGCACGGTGAGGTAGCTTTACTTCCAAGTTTTTTGACTTGCATCCTTGTTCTACTTTGTAGGGTTTCAGATGAAGGCCTAGTCCTGCTTTATATGGTTTTAGAAAGAGTCCTTTTCCTAAGGCAATAGATTCCATTGTTTCATTATGTCGTTTACTTTCCTCAAGTTGACGTTTAGCAGAATTTGCATTATTTACAGCTTTAGCTATGCCAGCTGCTCCCCTTGCTAGGGTCCCTGTTGCACTTAAACCCGCAAACAAAGGAATAAGAAAATGTAAAATTCCTCCCACTTTAGACGGTATCGGTAAAACTCGAGGTATATTAATTTCTCGCCTGCCACCAGCATTTTTAACTGACAAACGTGCACCTTCAAGTGCTGATTTAATAGTAGACTGTGCATTTGCATCTAATTTCATAGATTTTTTCGCTGCGGTTACAATCTTTCTCAACGTTGATTTTTTATGTTCTCTCTTTTTCTTCATATTTTCTTTTGATTTAATTCCCGTGCCCAATTTTGATTTGACTTTCATTGCATTTGTTATTGCGTAAGCTGCAGCTTTTTCACTATAATTTGCGTCAAGAGCAAACACACGATGCCAAGCTTTATCAGCAAGTACTCTATTAGCTGCGTTTCTGGCTTCTTCACTTTCCCTATTTTTAATAAGAAATATCGTGCTGTTTACAAGCAGCGTCAAGAGGGTTGATTCCTAGATCACCTCGTGCTAATCTCTTTGCTAATTTTGTTCCTGGACCACAGTACTGATAGCCAGGTATATGAAGTTCAAAAGGTATTTTGTTGATAATTCTATTCAAGACACCTCTACCTCGTCTTGCTCTTTTTGAAGTTTTCTTTAAACTAATTTGTTTTTTATTTACACCCATATTTATATTCTTTTCGGTAAGAAAATTTTTTCAAGACTAAAGTGGAAATCTATATAACCAATGAATTTATAGTTTTTTGTCAGTTGACTACAAACAGTCGACCTTTAATGATCCAACAAAAAATTATGACAGTATCACAATAATAGTCAATTATCTCAGTTGCCTCCGACAGTAGGGCCTAACGTGGACCTTGCCCAAAGCATGAAAGAGTTAACCATAGACACCAAATCGCAAACATCTTCCAAGAAATTAGACCCACTTAAACGTCATTATTGGACTTGCATGCAAACGTTACAAGCGTCTGCAGTGAAATGACATTGAAACTATTAAAAACCTTGTATTTATAGTTTTAACCTCAGTTATCGTAGGAATAGAGTTTGAAGCACAATCAATAAAATTGTCAGTCTACATACATAAGAAAAACTAAAATGAAAATGTATACAAAAGAAAAAGTTATAATGTTAAATTGATACATATATTAAAGTTTTATCTCTTACTTTCAGATTTTTCTACACAATCCTCCATGTCCTACACTTTTTACGAATTCAATAGTTCATCACTTCACATTTTGTTGACCGAAAATAAATAATAGTATAATTTAATATATTTATAACTAAACTTATTTGCTAAACGCGAACTCATTGACGCTTTCTTTAATACTGTCTAGTGCATGCATTAAAATCTACGGGGTTCACAAGCACGGATTGTTAACTTATTAGCTGTAATTGCTAATTGTTTGCTGTAATGGCTAATTTGGATAACTTTTACAGCTAATGATTATTAATGTGTATAGCTATAGCAAATAATTTGCTCACTCAGCTAAATTATTAGCATCAACAGCTAATAAATTTCTGCTAATGCAAATTTGCTGCTGTTGCTAAAGTATTTTTCTCCGTGTAATTTTTAACAACAATTTACCATAGCGTAGTCCTAAAAACAGCGTCTATCTGAAAAATTAATCAGATTTTTAAGCTCTTTACTAGTGGTTTCTTTCAGAAAACTTATCATTTTTTTCTGGAACAAATAAACTGCGATCGTGTTGTGCTGTAAAACTTCAGAAATAACTACAAAACTAATAGGTGCTTAATTTAATTTTTTTAATTTTTTAAATATATCACAAATGGATGAACAGTGGCTTAATTATTTGTCCAGTAATAGCTTTGCGCAGCATTTTGAACGACAAAAGAATAGTTTTCTGCAAAGTCACAAATGACAACAAATTCTCCGTCTTTTAAACCACTTTTTACTTCTTCGAGGAATTTACTCTGCTCTTTAGCTACGAAGCTATGAGAAATTAATTTCTCTAGTTTTTGACTTAGAGAGTCGGTAAATTCTTCTGCAGATTTCGTTAACGTTTTTAAATTTGAGCGATCTACCTGGATTCACTGTTTAAACATAATCATTTCTACTCTGTTCTTATCAAAGGCTACTTCCATATCATTTCTTAATTTTTCGCTTCCTGGACAAACGGAACAATTTCCAAAATGACATTCCACCGTTGCAGGATTTAGCTATCCAGTGTTTATATGTTGGGATTAATTCCAAGTTTTCACTTTTTGACAAAGCCTCTATTTTTTCTCCGGTAAACATTAATTTAACATTTTGGTGAATTGCACATACACATATTGTATAGCACCAGTTAAAATGCACTCTTTTGGTCTTAGCTCAGCAAACTTGGAAAATCCAATTTTTTTATCAGGAAACGAATCTTTGTAAGTTTTGTACAATTCTTTAACACTGCACAATATTAGTCGCTTTTGCATTTTCTCTTTTTTTTCATTTTCATTTAAAATTTTGACAAAATCTTTTTTTCCTGGAATTATACGAATATTGTTATCATTTTTATAAAAATTCTGCACGCATTCTTATATTTCTCTGGAAAGAGAATTTCCTTTTTTCGTCTTAGTTAAATCTTAGAATCCTTCTTCTTTCAGAAGCTGTTTGGCATTTCGAGCCATACGATTTGAGCAGCCAAAAGTGTTTTCAAATTTTTCTTATTGTCCAGTCTACAGAGATAAAATTTTCATCTGTAGATTTTTATTGTTTTCTGCTAATTTAAATTTCTCTTTCAGATGATGAATAATTTCTTCTTCATCATTTTCGCAGTCATCAAGACTGAAAAGTTTTGTTTTTAGCACAGACATTACGCTTTTGAAAGTTTCTTTCTTTTGTACTTTTGATTCATTTTGCTCAAAATGTACAGGGGATGCATTTAAAATCTCTAAACACTTATTTAAATGTGAAAAAGCTAATTTTTGATTTACTTTAGCAAAAAATTCCAGCTCATCAATAGCATCATTTTCATGCATTTCAACGTCACTAGAATGAAATTCTTGATTTTAAAATTCTAGATTAATTTCTTCATTCTCAACAAAAATTAGTATTTTTTCTTTGCTTAAAGCTTTTCTACATGCATCACGAATATAATTTTCACGAGAAAGTTCTGGGTACAGTTCATGAAGAGTTTAAGAAACACTTCGAACATTTTTTTTCACTTTTCGATGATTTGGCTTTTTTAAAGGATTGCAACAAACTATGGAGTATTTGGGCCTCGTGGTGAGTTTGAGGTTAAGTTAGTTGATGTAAAAATGTTAAACAATTAACTACTTGGGATCTTAACAGTTCCCAGAGCGTATTCGTTGATTTGCGAAATAATCACCATACTTATTTTCACTCGAATAAAGAATTTATTAAATTATAAATAATCAGTCTCACTAATTACAATTGCGTTCACAGACGTCCGTCAGCTACCGAGTCACGAGTCTCTCTGCTATTATGTACAATTACCTTTTCTCGCGCTTCTCTCTCGATAGTGGTAAGTTCCCAAATGCGCCACTGGACAAATGCGCCACAAGTCAAATGCGCCACGGATCAATTGCGCCACTGGACAAAAGCCCCACATTTGTTATATTTGAGGAAAGTGAAAAGTTTGTTCGAGAGATGGAGCTAGGTGTTCTTGGTATAGAAATTTGTCAAGTGAATTCAATTTCTTGCCAATTTCGCTCCGTATAGTGAAAATAAATTTAAGTGAACTGTTAATTAAATGGTAATTGATTAAATATTCTATATTAATTGCGGATAACATTTTTGAGGTAAGTTGCTGTTTTTATTTTATATTATTATTATTATTATTATTATTATTATTATTATTATTATTATTATTATTATTATTATTATTATTATTGTTTAAAGAAATGTGGAAATTCTCTTTAATAACTAATTTATGAAACATTTTATTTTTAAATCGTTTTTATTTATATTTTTTCTTTGGAATAATTTAATAATTGCTTTAATAATATTTTTTGATATTTTCAAAAGCTCTTTATTTTTATAGAATTAGTTTGTATTTTAATTAAATAACGAGATTAAGAATTCTTTATTGTATTATACTTAATTTTACTTTCATAATTATAAATTAATTAATTAATTTTTTAAATTAGCTAACTTCTTATAAAGTTTCAAATATTACGGAAGTTTAGAAAAATTATTCCAATTTTTATTTTATAATTAATGGTATTTATATTAAAAACAGTAATATTTTAAACAATAATTTTTTTTTGGAAACGTAATATATAAAAAAAGCAGGCTTCGCACTCATCTACTAAAATCTATACTATTTACTCCTTTTTTTGTGAAATTTTTGACACTAAAAGATGCATTTTCACAAATTACATTAGTTTAAATCCTCTAATGATTGAAAAAAAATTATTCTCAATCAATTTTTTGTGATTCGATTAAAACGAGATTTTTTTAATCGTCAAATTTTAATTTTTCGATTGCTACTTTTTACTACTATTTTCAGATTTAAAGCTACTTTCTGCTACTTTTTTAAAGGTAATTGTCGAGTGCGAAGCCTGAAAGAGTAATAATTTATTAATTATTTGACAATGGTATTGAATTCTATAAATATTTCATTATTTTAACCTCTTAAAATATGTGACTTCTTTTTTTAGATTATTCTGATCAAAGTGAAGCTCTGATGATTAAAATCGAGCCTTAAGATGTAGTGACGATAAAAAAAAGTTATAAATAATTAGGCATCACAGACCGTTACAATTTTAAAAATTATATTAAAGCCAAATAATGTAATTAAAAGTTTTAAAAAATATGTTAAAATTGAATCTCAATTTTTCGACCAAATTTTGTAACTTTATTCGTCAATTAAATTTTTTAAAATAAAATCCTTATTTACTCCTCTATTATTGCTAAATTAATATCTGTCCTATCTCTCAAAAATATTAAACAAAAACAATTACAAATTGCTTTATTCTATAGAAAAATTATAGAAAAATTATATTAATAACTATAGAAAAATTATAAAGTGAGTATAAAAATTGTAATATAATTAAGAATATAAATCTATTGGCAAAAAAAATATTTTATTGCCAAAATGCAGACGACAATCGACTCGTGCTCCAGGAAAAAAATTAAATTGCAAACGAATATAAATAAGATCTTCTCTTGTTAAAATTATATTATTAAAAATATTATTATTAAATAAAATATTAATATTAATATTTTATTAATATTAATATTTTATTTAATTATAAATTATAATTTTTTTTTGCCAATAAATTTATATTTTTAATTATATTACAATTTTTATACTCACTTTATAATTTTTCTATAGTTATTAATATAATTTTTCTATAGAATAATGCAATTTGTAATTGTTTTTGTTTAATATTTTTAACATATTTTTTAGAGGTGTGCAAAAAGCTCGAATAGCCGAGCCGGGCCGCAATTTTTTCGAGCCGAGCCGGGCTCCATGTATCGGGTACCCGAAATTTTCGAGTACCCGAAACATTCGGGTACCCGAATTCACTCGGGTACTCGAATATTTCGGGTTCTCGAGTGAATTCGGGTACTCGAAATTTTTGAGAACCTACTCAATTTGATTCAAGCTTTTAAATTTAAAAAGAAAATTTTTTTAAAAAAAAATTTAATTAAAAATTAATGCAGGAAGTTATGGATTTTCTCAAAAACTCGAATCAAATCGAGTTTTCGAAAATTTCGGGTACCCGATACATCGAGCCCGGCTCGGCTCGAAAAATGAAAAGCTCGAAAATACCCGATCGAGCTTCGAGCTTTTTGCACACCTCTAATATTTTTTAAAACTTTTAATTACATTATTTGGCTTTAATATAATTTTTAAAATTGTAACGGTCTGTGATGCCTAATTATTTATAACTTTTTTTTATCGTCACTACATCTTAAGGCTCGATTTTAATCATCAGAGCTTCACTTTGATCAGAATCTAAAAAAAGAAGTCACATATTTTAAGAGGTTAAAATAATGAAATATTTATAGAATTCAATACCATTGTCAAATAATTAATAAATTATTACTCTTTCAGGCTTCGCACTCGACAATTACCTTTAAAAAAGTAGCAGAAAGTAGCTTTAAATCTGAAAATAGTAGTAAAAAGTAGCAATCGAAAAATTAAAATTTGACGATTAAAAAAATCTCGTTTTAATCGAATCACAAAAAATTGATTGAGAATAATTTTTTTTCAATCATTAGAGGATTTAAACTAATGTAATTTGTGAAAATGCATCTTTTAGTGTCAAAAATTTCACAAAAAAAGGAGTAAATAGTATAGATTTTAGTAGATGAGTGCGAAGCCTGCTTTTTTTATATATTACGTTTCCAAAAAAAAATTATTGTTTAAAATATTACTGTTTTTAATATAAATACCATTAATTATAAAATAAAAATTGGAATAATTTTTCTAAACTTCCGTAATATTTGAAACTTTATAAGAAGTTAGCTAATTTAAAAAATTAATTAATTAATTTATAATTATGAAAGTAAAATTAAGTATAATACAATAAAGAATTCTTAATCTCGTTATTTAATTAAAATACAAACTAATTCTATAAAAATAAAGAGCTTTTGAAAATATCAAAAAATATTATTAAAGCAATTATTAAATTATTCCAAAGAAAAAATATAAATAAAAACAATTTAAAAATAAAATGTTTCATAAATTAGTTATTAAAAAGAATTTCCACATTTCTTCAAACAATAATAATAATAATAATAATAATAATAATAATAATAATAATATAAAATAAAAACAGCAACTTACCTCAAAAATGTTATCCGCAATTAATATAGAATATTTAATCAATTACCATTTAATTAACAGTTCACTTAAATTTATTTTCACTATACGGAGCGAAATTGGCAAGAAATTGAATTCACTTGACAAATTTCTATACCAAGAACACCTAGCTCCATCTCTCGAACAAACTTTTCACTTTCCTCAAATATGACAAATGTGGGGCTTTTGTCCAGTGGCGCAATTGATCCGTGGCGCATTTGACTTGTGGCGCATTTGTCCAGTGGCGCATTTGGGAACTTACCAGTCATAGGCTAAGTTTGTAGAGGGTAAACTTATAGTGTTGTGTGAGTAAGGGTACGAGCACCCCCCACAAAACCTTATCATACATTTTAGATAAAGCTTTTTTAAATATGACGTCGAATAACAATTGAGAAACAAAAACGAATGACAGCAAATAATTATAAATGTTTTCTAACAGTACAAATGCAGAATAAAAAAAACGTTGCTGATTTTTAAAACAAAAATAACTTACAATCTAAATATTTACTTCGTCCGAGGAAACTTCACGTTCTAAAAATAACAATTCAAACAAGTATCTAAAAAGAAAAAACGTGAATAAAAAATGTATATTTGAAGAAAGATGTTAAATAAAAATCGTAGGTAACCCTGTGATCTTAGCTCTCAGCTCTTAAGTTGACAGATAGTCAGTCTCAACCGACACCATGAACTTTTTCGTTGATTTCTCGGAAAGTTATCACGATCCCATTATAAAACTTTTACGGAAAAATTCTTATTGCATTTGGCTATCACTATTAAAAAAATCAAAGGGGAGGTTTTTCAAAAACTAAAAAAAAAAATTTATAAATAATTTATTTAAAAAAAACTAGTTATACTAAGAAATTAAAAAAAAATTGAAAAAATATTGAAAACAAACGGAGTGATCTTAATTTAAAAAAAATTAGTGCATAAACTTTCAAAATTGAATATATTCAAAATTTTTTCGAATTTTTCAAAATCGTCTTTACTTTATCATTTCTTATCCTTATAGCTACAAGGAAAAAAGGTTTCAAGAAAATTGCTAACAACATAGAAAAACCGTCTATCATTTCACATGGAATTGCTCAAATTCTCCAAAATTCAATTTTTTAGCGTTTTGAACTAAAATTCTTCTATAAATACATTATTATTAATAATTAATTAATTTTATATTAAGGGGGGGACATCTAAGTAACGAAAAATAGGCGTATTTTTAGGAATTTTTTTTGGCTCAATAAAATGGTCAATTTAAAATCTGTAAAGTACGTTTTATTTCATGAGTATTGATATGCAAAATATATATATTTTTTAAATTTTATTACAAAATAAAAGTTTATTGGAAGGCGTCTGTTTTTTTAGGGTTTTATGGCCGGACAACTAACGTCTTAAATTTTTTATTTGGAAAAAAAACAAAAATGTTGTCACATTCTATACATCAACAGCTATCGACACAGGTAGGATTTTTTCGATATTTTGATTTTTTACAAAATGGTACGTGATTAAACAAAAAAGTGACAATAAAAAAAGTCACAAAATTGTTGATTGACCATTTCATTGAAAAAAAAAAAATTCCTAAAAATACGCCTATTTTTCGTTACTTAGACGTCCCCCCTTAAAAAATTTAACTAATTTCATTTATTTGAAATTTAAATTAAGATTAAAATTTTTCAAAAATCTAACTTCATTGAAAATTCTAATTTAATTCATTCAAAATTGAATTTTTCTAACATTTCAAATTAAAACCTTTTGAAGATAATCTATTTATGAAAAGTGTAAACGAAACTCTTTTGAAATCAAATTACTTTTAAAATATTTAAGTGAAAATATTCATTAAATAATTTATAAGTTTTTTAAACAAAAATCCCCGACTTTTTCCTGCGAGTTCCCTGACCCGTGGCAACGCTGATTGAGTAAATAAATTATTTCTCAATTTTTCTTTCAGTAAATAAAATATTTAATTTTTCCATCAGTAAATTAAATATTGGTTAATTTTTTCCAAGACAACCGAAGACAACAATTCGTGTGTAGAGTGAAATTGTCGGATCGTATGACATTAAAAGCAATCAGAGATTTTGATGCCTTCTGGCAGATAGTATTAGTTGAAGCGAGACGTCCTTAGGGACACTAGTTTGCAGTGAGACCGCAAGCTTTCCACCATGAACTTATTCGACATCGAGGACGACGAAGGTGGAAACTAACTCATCGCAAAACTTATCCACAAGGGTATCAGATTAATAGAAATATTTTATTCATTAATAATAAACACCGAAGTAATTTAGTTTAGAGAGAAGAATCCTTTGTGAAAAATTCTAACCTCTTAAAATTGTGCAATTGATCAAATTCTCTCATATATTTATAATTTACTCCATTTTCCGCAAAATTTTCCTATTTGATTATAATCCTGGTTAAAAAACCGCACAGATTTCGGACTAATTTGTCCGAAACTGTGCGGTTTATGGTCAGGTTTTTGACACCCGAAATCGAGGGGTTTTTCACTCTGCTGATTCGCAGTGATTCCCAAGTAACTCATTTTGACTCATGGGTGACTCACTATGACTCTTGAATGACTCCTGCAAAAGTAATTTTTTGGGACCAGGATAGAGAATAAATAATACACCACGTTTTTATTCACTCCAATATATACGAAAGGACATTTATTAAAATTCGAATCTTGAAACATATACAAAATAAATTTTACACGCAACGCGTCTTTACTTTTCAGCTGGTCAGTCTTATCTAATTGTTCGCAGGCTTCGTCATCACATCATCGACATATTTCGACAAAATTCGACATCGTTTTTCGCGGCAAATCCCTACTCTCATGCGTTTCTATTTCTCTCTCATTATCTCTCTCTCGATGCCACAACATAATTCATGAGTGACCATGAGTCACTTTAGAGTCATCATGAGTCACCCATGAGTCAAAACGAGTCACTTGAGAATCACTGCGAATCAGCAGAGTGAACAACCCCTCTCCCGAAATTAATCCGAAACAGTCTGCTTATGGTTAGGTTTTTGTCACTCAGAATTAGTCCGGATAAATCCAAACTCAATACGGTTTTTGTATAACCAGTGAATCCGGAATCAGTTCGATCTAGTCCGAAGATGGTCTGATAATATGCAACTCGCAAATGTGAAATTAGTCCGATTAAGTCCGGAATTAAACTGGTTATGGTCAGGTCTTTGGCATACGAAATTATATTTATAGTATAAATTTATCTGAATTTAAAACAAATTGTTTTTAATATACAACCCAGGCGGTAAACAGTAAACTAAAAGGTATCAAAATGTTGACATTGAAATGTTGACTGTTAACATTTTGAGTTTCCAAAAAGTTAACTTTTTGTAAATGATGTTGTATACCTAAAACTTATCAAATGTCCGACCAAAAATGTCACGTTTATGAGAAAAAAAGTTAACGTTTTTATAACTTTTCGAATTCCCAAAAAGATACCAAATAGATGGCTTTCTTAAGTTATAAAATTGGCAACTATTTTGATTCAAAATATAATACTAAAAAGTTAACATGTGTTTTACAACTTTTGAATAATAAATTTAATGTTAACTCGAAGACAACTAATAGTTGATTTTGAAAATAAGAAATAGTTATCGCTTTATTAACAAATAGAGTCCGAAAAGTTCGCAAATTGATTACTTTTATTTATCGTATTAGTTGGTGTTTTTGGTACTTTTTGGAAAGGATAAAAAGGCAAAAATATAGGCGACGACGCTAAGCAATTAACTCTTTCTTTCAATCAAATCAGATATAACCTATAATAAATAAAGACATATTTTATTGCAATACACATTATGCATTTTGTATTCAATAATCATCTTTATGTTATTATTATAGATTATCACTGACATGATTGAAAAAGAGCTAATTGCTTAGCATCGTCGCCTACTTATTGAACCCTAAAACTGAAAATATTTAATAAATTTTATTTTTTATATATTGACACTGGTTTACAGTGAAATTGTCAATCGAACAAAACATTTTTTTTCGAATAGTAGGTGTTTTTTGAGTAAGAAAATCATAGTTTTAATTTTTTTCCCTCGTGCAGTTTTTCTGTAGCTTCAAATTTTGCATTTTCGAGGTGCGACGCCACTTAAACTTACCTGTAGGAAAATTAGCTTGTCAAAATATAAAAAATGAGGTATCATTGGAAAGGTTATTAAATTACCTTTCGATCCATAGGTCACAGAATAAAATTCAACAAAAATTGAGAAAGTTACAGTCGATTAAAGATGAAATTTCATGACAATTTTGATGATTTTTAGACATTTGAGTAACTTCTACTATTTTTTTCTACATCAAACAGGAAAGATTGTTCAGGTTTTAATTTTTTTATTGATAGACTATATCATTACACAAATTTTGAGCCCTTATGGACCTCGATTGGATTAAAAATGACAATTCTACACTAAATTTAGCGAACGAAACTACATTCTTCATTTTTAGTATCCCTTAAACATTTGCAGCAAAAATTGAAGTAATAAAATTTAGTTAATCTCTAAAATTACCGAAATCACTAATCAAGGATTTCTGAAATCGTAGATTTCGAATCCAATGTTAGTTTTCTAAATTTCAAAATGGCGGATCCAATATGGCGGACAAGTTTTTAAAAATCGATTAAATTCGTCTTAAATTCGTTACTCGGGGGTTTTCGGGGTCGCTGATTACGAATCCGATGTCGGATTTCAAAAATTGAAAATGATGGATTCATAATGGTGAACGATTTTTTAAAATCCATTGAATTCGCACCTATTGGATCCGCCATTTTTAATTTTTGAAATCTGACATCAGATTCGTAATCAGCGACTCCGACAACCCCCCATCAACGAATTTAAGACGAATTTAATCGATTTTTAAAAACTTGTCCGCCATATTGGATCCGCCATTTTGAAATTTAGAAAACTAACATTGGATTCGAAATCTACGATTTCAGAAATCCTTGATTAGTGATTTTAGTAATTTTAGAGCCTAACTAAATTTTATTACTTCAATTTTTGCTGCAAATGTTTAAGGGATACTAAAAATGAAGAATGTAGCTTTGTTCACTAAATTTAGTGTAGAATTGTCATTTTTAATCCAATCGAGGTCCACAAGGGCTCAAAATTTGTGTAATGATATAGTCTATCAATAAAAAAATTAAAACCTGAACATTCTTTCCTGTTTGATGTAGAAAAAAATAGTAGAAGTTACTCAAATGTCTAAAAATCATCAAAATTGTCATGAAATTTTATCTTTAATCGACTGTAACTTTCTCAATTTTTGTTGAATTTTATTCTGTGACCTATGGATCGAAAGGTAATTTAATAACCTTTCCAATGATACCTCATTTTTTATATTTTGACAAGCTAATTTTCCTACAGGTAAGTTTAAGTGGCGTCGCACCTCGAAAATGCAAAATTTGAAGCTACAGAAAAGCTGCACGAGGGAAAAAAATTAAAACTTTGATTTTCTAACTCAAAAAACACCTACTATTCGAAAAAAAAATGTTTTGTTCGATTGGCAAAAAAAAGTTTTTAATTTGTAAACCTGTGTAATTATACTTAATAGGTAGATTTTATACATGTATAAATATTAATATCGTGCAAACTTCTCTCATTTCCACGTGGCTGAGTTGCTGACGCTGCGGCAGATCAAAAAATGTTTTTTTGCCTACAAGTAATACAGAAATAATTAAAACAAAATAAAAACCGATTTAAGTACAATTATTGATCTGAAAATACATAATTACCTTTTTTCTAATGGTGAAACAAATCGTAACCTCTATAAATATATTTCACCAGCGAGCTGATATGCTGACTCGATGTACGTACCCACGCTGCACGATTTTTAGGTTATAACGCTCTGGGGTAGTGTCTGATCGGAAAGGCAATATAAACCGTTTTTTTGACTCGCTGTTATATATGTATTTTGTTAACTTTTTACATATAACATTAAGTTAACTTTAAAAATGTTAACAAAATGTTATCTAAAGATCGTTGATCTAATGATAATTTTAAACAGTTAACAAAATGTTATCTGAAGATCGTTGAACTAATGATGATTTTAAATAGTTATCGTTTTAATTACTATTATACTACACAAAAATGTCAACTTAAAAATATTATCAATCAGATAACTTATAATTGTTGTTAAATTTACATACACATTTTCAATAACTTTTTGTTACCTTTTACGACTTTGCAAATAGTTAACAAGTTTTCGGTAAATATATGTTAACTTTTCAAAGTCAACAATTTGATGGTTACATTTCGTTAACTTTTTGTTGACAATTTCCATTACCAAAAAGATGACTTGAAAACGGTAACTTTAAGTTATTAAAACGTGAAGTGTGACGCCTGGGAAATTCAATATTATACAAAAATCATTCCTGATTAAGTCTTTCAACTGGATTGAATATGGATTGTCTCAAACCGTCTGTGGATTGTATATATATTTACAAATTCCATATTATTATAAGACTTCTTTTCGGACTGGGGTGTTTTGACCGTATATTATTCGGATTGCCGCTGACTATATTACCGGATTCTTTGCATACAGATTTTGGATTGTTCAATACTTGTTTCGGATTAAATCTTTCAACTGGATTACTTTTGGATTATTGCCGACTGATTTCGTATTCTTTACATGTTGATTTTGGATTATTCTGTATCTATTTAGATGAATTTTTTAACGGACACAATTTCGGATTGTTGCATAATAATTACGGACTGAATTCGTAGACATTCAGGATTACTCCGGAGTGTTTTCGGATTCAGGTTTTCGTTCGGATTAATATCAGACTAACACGGATTCGTACCAATCATTTTCACGTGGGTATACATAGAAGTATAAGCATGTAAAAAGTACCTCCTCATTGGTTAGGTTCATATTTAGAGAATGATTAAGTTAAACAATTTTTTTGAAAAATTCAAAAATTTTGATTTCCACCAAATTGACTGAAAATACTTTCATGAAAAAAATTTATTTTGTACAATACAATAAAAACAGTTTAGAAAAAAATTTGTCAACCAAATCCGCACACAGTAAACCAGTAAAAAAACATTTTTTTAACAATTATTTTTGGTTGAAATTTTTTTTGCACCACCTCTATTTTTATAGAAAATAGTTGTCATCTTAAAGGAAGCATATATTTTTGACAAGATGATTAAAAGGGAACATCATAATTTAAAAAATAAAAAACCGATTTTTGGCCCCTAAATAGTACAGTTTCCTATATAAACGAGGGGCCAACATTTTTTTAATTTAAATTACCTAATTAATAATTAAATTAAATTTCTAAAAAAGTTACAAATATATGCCTATTTATTGTAAATATTGATTTTTTTGTCAACTTTTCGAAAAAATTTTAAAAAAGTAAAGCTGTCACTGCGGACATTTGCCAAACTATTCCCGTTTGCCCAAGGAAATTTCCGTAACTTAGATTTAGAGAGTAAGATTACTTTTTAAATGTTCATCGCTTTTTTTGTCATTTACTGTATAGTGTGTGATGACGCATTGCTGTCTTCCACCAAAAATAATGATAATTTGTGAAAATTTTATTTAATGTACCTACCTGGGTGTAAATTATACAAAAATCTTGTAAATAGTATAAGGTACTAATCTGACTGACAATCTCCTCGTGGTGTACGTTGGGCAAATGGGAATAGTTTGGCGAATGTCCGCAGTGACAGCTTTACTTTTTTATTAATTTTTTCGAAAAGTTGACTAAAAAGGCAATATTTACAATAAATAGGCATATATTATTAACATTTAAAAAAAAATTTAATTGTTAATTAATTTAATTTAAATTAAAAAAATGTTGGCTTCTCGTTTATATAGGTACCCTTTCAATCATTTTCTCAAACATATATGTTACTTTTGAGATGACAACTATTTTATAGAAAAAATGGCGGTGGTGCAAAAAAAATTGTTTAAGAAAAAAATTTTTTTTTAAATTCCTGTGTGAGAATTTGGTTGACAATTTTTTTTCTAAACTGTTTTTATTGTATTGTACAAAATAAATTTTTTTCATGAAAATCGGTTTAGCCATTTTGAAGGAAATAAAATTTTTTGAATTTTTCAAAAAAATCGTTTAACTCAAAAACAAAATTTTTTTTCGAGTTGAAACTTGGTATAAATAAGTTTTATAATTGGTCAAAATTATTTCCAAAATATGGACCCAGTCCATGAGGGGGCACAATTTACATGCTTTTACTGTTGCGCCCTTTATTTCACAAAGATTTTTAGGTTAAAAAAATTATATTGAGACCCTCAATTTTGTAGAACGGAAAAGTTACATTGGAGTAAGAGAGACAGATATATCAGTTTTCTCTCTTACTCCAATATAGATTTTCCATTCTGGACAATTTTTACCGAAGGTGTAAATGCTCTATAAGGGTGTAATGACAGTTTCGCGTTCGATTGACGAATTGCGAAAAATTTTTTCTAAATGTTAAATACTTGATAAAAATTTTGATATCAGAATGAAATTTTTAATAATTTTTTTCTACTACTAAAATGAAAGTGAGTGTTTTCAACTTGAGTTTTAGCGGAATGAAACTAGCGACCCTTGCTGCTGCAACGCTGGTCCATAAGGCGAGGGGTTGTTTCATCTCCCTGGTCGAAGTAGATACAGACACCCTCCTGCATCTCCAGTGGCGCAGCTTTTGGCCAAAATCGGAAGCAGAGCTTGCGCCGGAACCGAGAAGATCCCTCTCAGTAGTTGCCCAGTCGTTGTCACGGGCGTAGTAATTTTCGATAAATATTTATTTAAAATTGTGAACAAAAAAATACATATCGCGCCTCGATTCTAATCGTTAAAGAAGCTTTTAAAACAAAACATCGCTTTTGCGTTAAAATCTCTAACTGCCGGATGAGATAATTTACCCGTGTTTTGCATGAGTGTCCGTATTATTGGAGAAAACGAAAAACCGAAATTCGGATTAACGCGAGATTTGTGAAGTGCTTCGCCGGTGTATCAATATAGTTCTTTATTCTGTTGTATATTAAAAAAAGGGTGCAAGTGTAGTGCAATGAGGATGCGGCGGAGGATTTTCCTCAAATCCTGGCCCAGCATCGACGAAAGGTAAACAGTAACTGTACCATTTTATGTTGAGAGTGTTCATTTTCCATAAATTTCAACTTCTTTATCTTCAAAGAGAGAGGTTATGTTCGGACATTAATCTTTTATTATAGAAAGACGCGAATTTAACAATGAACGATTTTACAACAATGGTGATGTTCATCACCACGAATATTCATTCGTAACAAAATATATGATCACAAAGTGTTATATATGAATAATTATTATACCAACATAAGTAACTAATAATGGAAAATTAGTAAATCTGCAAACTGGAAATCTAAATTTATTTTCGAACTCTAATAGAAAATTATCTTGAGATTATTTTCTAAAATAAGTTTACAAATAGCAAATATTGTTATGCATTAGAATATATTATTTTTTGTCAATTCTCATTCAGGGTATCTACTGGTCCTTGAAGTCCTGGAATTGCTGGAAATGTCCTGGAATTTGAAAAAATGTCCTTAAATGTCCTGGATTTTGAACTTTTGTCTTTGAATTTTCCATATTTTTCTTTTAAATATTCAATAATTTAAAAATTTTACTCAAATTTAAAAAATAATTTTTTTGATCCATCAAAAAATAATTTCACTTTTTCGTTTGATTAATGAAACTGGTATCTACAATATAGATTTTTAATTCTTTTTATAATAAAATAAATATTCTTGTTCAAGCAGGTTAATTTAAATTATGTTAATCGCAATATGAAATAATATAACACATATAAATGTCCTGGAAAAATAAGAAATCTGTCTTGGAATGTCCTGAAAATGTCCTGGAATTTTATGTCATATTTTCAGTAGACACCCTGTCATTAGTGTTAATATAGTGTTTTAAATGAATTTATTATTAATACTAAAAGAAAAATTATGTTTTAATTAAAATATATTTTATAATTTTTCTTCCTTCTTCTAAGGGAGAGTATAAATTAAAAATGTGTATAAATCAAAGCGGTGAGGAATCGAAACAAAATAGTAATTGATTTGTTTAACAAGTGAATAGGAGATTTTTAAATTACTGCTCGATTTAAGAATCACTTGAATGTCAATTCGCTCGAAGAGAAAAAGAAATTGAATTTGTTTTTTTTTGTGAAGATGGACATTATTTATAAGTTTGGAGGTTTATTTATTTAGGACGATCAGAGGAATGAGAAAACGAGATGGAGGGTGTTTTTGCCATTAATCGTATTTCTCCTCATTTTTTTCCCTTCCACTAATTTACAATCCTGCGTGCGTCCTTCACACACATAGGATCCCTTGTTGATACGTAGGTAAAGCAATTTCTTATATTAGAAAGTATTTTATTGGAGCAATAAAAAAAAGGAAATCAGCTTTTACGGACTGAAACGATATTTTTAAAAAAGGTTAATTAATAACGAACAAGTCACTCAATGTGGCCAAATTTAGTAACTGAAATTCATAGCTAACATTAAAATTAAATCTTAATGTATTTCGCTATTCTCGTCTTGACTGTTTTCCGATTTTCCGTCGCGAATCTGAACACATATAAATTTTTTATAATCAATATTTACCAGTAAAATTTGTTATTATCGTTATGCTTTATTAATTTTGCAAAAGTTATAATTTTTCGATAAAATTCACATTTTTGCTAAAATTATTCTTGAATATTTACTGAAAATTACAAAATATTATTTAGGTGGAGTTTAGTTTTTATAAAATTTGTTTGTTAATTAAAATATCATCATTAGGTTATCTATTTGTTTTACTATGAAAAATTGTATTAGTCAGAAAAAAATTTTATTAGTAAAGTAATTTATTACATTGGGTTCAAATAATATTTTTTCTTTGAAAAAAATGAATCGTATTTTCTTATTCTTATCTTAAATATTTTTTTTTCTAAATACTTGTGATGGGAGTTTACGTAGCAACGGATGAGACGACCCCTAAAATTCACCCCATGTCGCTTTTCATATCGATTGCTTTCCGGCATTTTGAACTCATACAAAAACTATCTGTCCTAAAAGTTCAAAAAAATAGTTTTGTCACATTAACAAAATATGTATTATTAAATAACATTAAAGTTTAAATAAAATTAAAAAATAAAACAAAATTTTTAATAAAAAAAATCCTGTTATGTTAAAATTTTGTTTATTTTGTGAGTAAAATTAATTTTCGATTTTGAAATTAAATTTGTAAAAGTTTTAGAGCAAAATTTGTTAAATTAAAATTTTTTATGAATATAAGGCCTTCATCTTTAAAACAGTTTTTCTTGGAAAAAATCCGTTTATGGTTTTTAATTTAGAGTAAAGCTTAAGTGAATAAGACTTAAGAGAAATTTGGATTAAGAAACATTTCCTAGAAAATCCGCATCGTCGTTGGTTAAAAATAAACTAACTTTAAGGGGTACATTAACAGTGTATATACATAAACACATTATTTAATAGCTTAATTATCAAAATGTGTCTTTAAAAAATTTTTTCTTGTAGCAAATCGAACATATATACGTTCAAAACGTTAAAATTTAATATTTTTTTATTTTAATTAAATAAAAGGTTAGATTTAATTTTTAAAAAAAGTTAAATTTTTTAATTTTAAATAAATAATAAGGTTATATTTGAATTTTACGATTTCATTTTTTGCGGTATAAAAATATCGAATTCGATGTTAGAAGCCTAATTTTCCAACATCCGGTTTCGAGTATATACTCAATAAATATGTTTTCTCCCTTTCGATGTCAGCTTTTAGATATCGACTCTATTGATAAGAGGGAGGAAGAAAAATTATTCTTGACAATTTCAATTTCTCGATGATGCGGTTTTTGAATCGACTTGTAAGAGCATTAAAAGACGTGATTAAAAAAATATACATCAGGAGGAATGATAAAAATTTCCTATAATAAATAAAATTCAAATTTCTTAATTAATTATGTTATGATTCAAATTAGTTTAATAATTAATTATATTTCATTGAAAGGACCAAAAAAATAAATATTTTTATTTCCAGTCGATTTTCCTATAAGTTTTTGAATTGAATAGTTTTCTTCAGACTTAATACAAACTTAAAATTAATTTTTTTGCAAAGTAAGTCGTTATTAGTAGTAAAGAGCCATTTTGGTCAGACATTGTGATTTAAATTTTTAGTAGTAAAAGATATTCTCAGTCAGACATAACAAATTCAGGATGTCTACTAATCGAATAAGCCCAGGAATTTTATGCCAAACGGAATTTTTTATTTCAATTTTTATAGATACTTATACTGTTCTCTAAATTAAAATTAGTTAAAAATAATTAATTCGATAGTAAAAAATCAGTCACTGATTTAAATATAATAAATAAATTTTAAAAAAATTATCGAATTAATAGAAATTTTGTGAAATTCAACTGAAAATAATTAAATTTGTTAGAGAATTTCATTAAAAACTTTTTAACAAATCGAATTTTCAAAGTATTTTAATTTAATAATTCATAAATAATTGAATTTTATAAAGAGTCTCATTCTACTGTATTCATGTCTCTTAGTGCGAAGATTAATAATTAAAATTTTTATTAGTTAATTTAAGAAAAGATACACACTTACAATTTTTTAATAAAATCGAATTTTCGCAAAGTTTTTTTAAAACTCTTTGTTTTTGTTATCTTTAGATAAATTGTATATTATATTATTACTAGAAAATTTTACGCGCGGAACGTGATATTCAATTTATTATTGTTATATGCAAATTACAAATATTTTTAATCTTTAAATATAAATTTTTAAAATAATTTTATAATCAAAATTTTAAAAATTCACTTATTAAGTACAAAATTAATTATTACTGTTCATATTTTCTAAAATTTTAATAAATCCTTCGAAAAAATTTAATTATTTTTATAAATAGTAAAATTCTTCACAAGAATTAAATTATTTTAATCAAATTTAAATAAAATTACATGAAAGAATTTAATTATTATATTAAAAAATTTCCATAAAATGCAATTTCAACAAGAATTTTAAATTCTCTAAAAATAATTCAATTATTCTCAAAATATTTTTAAAAAATTCTATATAAAAAATTGAAAGAATTCAATTATTTTCAAAAAAGTAATAAAATTCTTGTGATGAATTCAATGATTTTGAATATATACATAATTTTAATAAAATTCTTTAAAGAAATTCCATTATTTTCAAAACAACTTTAATTGAATTTCTCGAAAAAATTTCATTATTTAAAAATATTTCTGTAAAATTCTATTCATAACGCAATTTAATTATTTCTTAAAATTTTTAAAAATTCTCGCGAAACATTTTAATTATTTTTTATAAATAGTAAAATCTTTCTAAACAATATTCAATTATTTTTTTCAATATAGTAAAATCTTTACAAAAATCCAATGATTTTCAAAACAATTTTAATTGAATCCTTCGGATGAATTCGAATATTTTTTAATATTTCCATAAATTTCAATTATGTCCAAAATTTTTAATAAATTCTTTGAAACAATTTTTATAAATATATTAATAAAATTCTCCGCAAGAATTCAATTATTTTCAATCCACTTTTTATAAAATTCTTCTTTATAAAATTCAAATGCTTTCAAAATTTTTAATTAAAATTATTAAAGAAACTCCATTAGTTTAAAAAAAAATTCAAAGAAATTCTTCAAAAGAATTTAATAAGGATTTTAAAAAATTTTAATAAAATTCTTTTGTGAGAATTCAGTTATTTTCTTAAATAATAAAATTCTTTGAAGGAATTCTATTATCATCAAAATTTTTTATAAAATTCTTTGCAATAATTCGATGATTTTCAATATAATAATTTTAAAATTAAAAATATTTGAAAAGAAAAATTATAAAAAAGTTAATAATGCAATTTATTTTGCATTATTTTTGTTTATGAATCACAATTTTTTTAACAAAGTTATAATTTTGTTTTAGAAAAAGAAGAAAAATATTTGCAAAATTCCTATTCTTTTAATCTTATTTTTGGAACAGGATTTTCCATAGGAATTAAGACATTCAAAAATTTCAAATTCAAACCTTTTTTAAATTAAACAACTTATAAAAGTATTTGTTATAAAATATGAAGATATCGATTGCTTTAAGTCTTCGACTCGGAGTGATCGATTTCTTCATTTTTTATAATAATTAAAGATGACCAAGTAATAAAATCATTATTTTATATTATTATAAGAATATTGTTACTGTAACTTCATCAAAATTATTTTCATCATTTTAATTTAATTATTATTTTCTAGAATATTAAATTATTTTTTATGAAAATAATTGAATTCCTGTGAAATTTTTATTATTTATGAAAATAATTAAATGTTTGCATACAATTTTATTAAATTTTTTTTAAATAATTGATTTTTTTTGGGAAATTTTGTTAAAATAGTAGATATTGAAAATCATTGAAATTAGAAAAATGCATTTTATTTTTTAAAATAATTGTTATTAGGACAAGAATTTTTTTGACATTTAGGAAAATAATTAAACTTTGGAGAAGAATTTTGTTACTTATAAAGATAATTGGGATTTTTAGAAATTTTTTTTTTAATTTTGTACATAGTTGAATTTTAAAAGAAGACTTTTATTTATTTATTTTTTTTAAATAGTTGAATTTCTGAAATTATTTGTAACTTATCCTAAATTGAATTTTTTTAGTGTTTTCAACAAAAATTTGAATTAGAAAGTTTTCAAATTCTATTATTTTTAAAATTGCTAATTTTATTTAAAAAAGGCAGTAAGAAGTTAGCCGCGCGCTTTAGCGCGCGAATTGTTGCTAGTTTTCAATTATAATTATAAACAGACAAGATTATTTAAAAAAATTGAAAAAATTCTTTGTTTAATTCAATTTTTCCCTAATTTTCAATAAAAAATATTAATAAAACATTATTTTCAACAAATTTAAAGAAACTCGTCAACAGAATTTAATTATTCATAAAAACTCTAATAAAATTTTTGAAGCCATTTGCAGATTTATTTATGTTCGAAATCAAATAAATGTAAATTTGATGAGAAAAAAAATCGGAAAAAACTGGAAAATAACCGGGAATTTTGTTTAACGATAATAGTAGATATCCTGAAATTTTTTTTCTTTTGTATTGTAAAAGTATCATCAGTATAGTAAAAGTAAATTTTATTTCTACTTTTATTTACTATTTTAATTATTATTAATTCTTAATTCTTATAAGTGACAGATCCAGTAAAACAAGCAAACATAACCTGTATTTCAGTGATGGTTCGCAAATAGAATTCCCAACCGCAAAAATTTATTTAGTTTGGAAGTATTTCTTTCAGTGTGTGTGAGTGGAAATTCAGTAGTGAGAAGACAGTTTCAGTCAGACTAAACTAGTTGACTAGGGTAAGTGAGTGAGATAAAGCGTTTTCATATTGTTGTGTACTTTATATACCGCTGTTGTTTTTGAATAAAAAAATAATAAAATAGAATTTCAAATTTTTTATTTTGTCAAAAAAAAGTATGGAATCACTAAACATTAGAAATTCACAACGAAATAATTATAGTGATTGGCTAATAATTTTTAAATTAGCCATTCATTTTTTCTTAGGCTCAATCACTAATTTGACTGCTTTCATTCAACTAGGATTCTAAACATTATTATTGCAGTGCCTGGGTCCATTAAGGGCATTTGAATCATGATGACGTCATAGTTTTAGAGCACATGATTTGCACCAACGGTGACGTCATAATAGTGCCAATGCCCTTAAATTTGGTAAAAAAATCCTTTTAAACCTACAATTTCAATGAACCTGCACATAACAGACGTAATATTTAAAATATTTTCCAACAACTTTCATATTAAAGTTATTCAAAAACTCCATTAAGCAGATACGAGAAAAATTTGTGTTGTAAAACTGTGAAGTCATGAGGGTTCAAATGCCCTTAAGGACTATAGCCCGAATGGCATATTGTATCGTACTCTAGCGACCACCGACAAGTACGTCGGGATAAGAAAAACGCTTCAGAAAGCATTGAATTCCTTAAGGGAATCCTAACAGAGGGAATAAATTCCCTTCACGGATGCTAGCACAACAAGATAGACTATGCCCAGAATACAAGAAGACTGGTGTCCGATGAAATGGAGAAGTAGTTTGTTGCATTCTTATTAGGCAGGCTCAATGTATCGAGTACTCGAAATATTCGAGCTTTTTATACAGCACGACGCGGCTTGAGCTCGAACTGATTAGGCTCAGCTCGAAAAAGGAAAAACTCAAAAATACTCGATCGAGCTTCAAGATTTTTGCACACCTCTAATAGTTAACTATAGCTAAGGAACATAAATAACATCTATTGGGATCTCTTGTATAATCGTGCTCAGGAATGCCTTCTCTCAAGGAAGGCACTAATTTGACGCGTTTTGCACACTTTCTATATTCTTTATAGTTCGGAGTCAATAATTCCATCGGAATTCTGTTTTTCCATTGGCTGAGTTTTTAGACAATACAGAAGGTAGGCAACTTCGTGAAATTAGTGCCTTCCAGGGCATACATTATTAATTATGTTATATAATGCCGTTTAGAAATTACAGTCGTTAAAAAGATCGGTGGCCACCTGGGCTCCTTACCCTATTTATTTTAGAATAAATATTTTATTTCACGAATTGTACACTTATTTAATTGCTGTGTATATCCTAATTTTTATTACATATGACCATATGTAATTGAAATTTGTGCAAGAATTTCTGTAATTGTTTAAATAATCGCTCCTTGCACTATTCGTCTTTTTAATCTGCTTATCAATATTTACATTTTCATCTGTGAAATTTTCATAATTTTTTATATGGAACTTTTAAGCACTTTTTACAATTTTTATGAATAAAAAGACATTATAATAGTGAACAAGTAAAGTAAGATTTCATTGTACTAACCGCACTCAAACGATGCTTAACCTCTTTAAACTTCTATTTTTCTCCGTGTACGTCAAATTTTAAAATGTCAGATTCAAAATATCGGAAAAAATTTGATAGGATTTTCATGAAATTTGTTACTTGATGGGTTTCTGGGATCACTAATGACGAACATGAAGTTTATTTTAAACATTTCAAAATGTCGGATCGAATGTGGCGGACCAAAATCTATAAAAATCACTCGGATTTGCTTGAAACTTATTACTCGGGGATTTTTGGGGTTATTTTCAAATATTAAAATCATATTCGTATTCAGAAACTCTAAAAAATCTACAAGTAACAAGTTTCAAGCAAATTCTATTGATCTTTAATTTCATCGTCAGTTATATTAAATCCGACATTTTGAATTTTAAAAATCTGACTTAATATTCGTAAATAACGATCTCAAAAAACCCGAGTGATTTTTTATCTTTTCCAGCCGCCATGTTGGATCCGCCATTAGAATTTTTAAAAACAAACATTTGATTCGTAAATAGCAACATCGAATACATTTAAAGTAGATTATGACGTTTTTCTAAATAATATATTTTAAATTGCCGTAACAATTGATTAAAGTAACAAAAAACGGTTTCAAAACTCAAAAATGGGATGTCAACACTATTAAAAATCGAATTCCAACTTTACACCGAAAGATTACAAATTATGTGGTCTCAATCACAAAAAGTAGGGGAAAGGGTTGCAGGTTGTCCCACATCCGTTATTTTTTATTCTAAAAGTGCAATAATTAAAAACGCGACTGTGATATTATTGTCAAATGCTTAGTTATTACTTTTTATAATCTTTTGGACAAAAAAAAACAATAAAAATGTTCTTGTTAAATAAATTCTGAAATTGACTTGTGGAAAAATTAAAATTGACACTTTTTCATGTGCTAACAAATGAAATATTTTATTTTATTTATAAATAAATTGTTTAGACCGACAGATTAGCTCAGTCGGATAGATGCCTCGCTTGGCGGTCGTTTAAGGACCGAGGGTATAAGTACCCTTGGTTCGCGCCCATTTGGCTTGGTATTTTTCCGGCACGTGAGACAATCTGAGCGGGAGGTTTGACGTCGAGGTATAAGAGGCATTTCACGTCAGAAATATCACGATTTGCAAAGGGTATGCCGATTTTCGCAAAAGTTTGTGGGATTATAGTTCTATATAAGAGACTTCTTTCCCCCAAATTTTTTCAAGAAAAATTCAAAATTGTTGAAGATACGCCATTTTGAATTTTAATATTAATTTTATAAAATTTTGAATATCTCGGAATATTGTTTATGGATTTTTATGAAATTTACACATTTTTCAGGTAAAAGTATGTACTTTAAAATGCAAATAAAGTTAATAAAAAAAAAATTAATTTTTAAATAAAAAATTAAAAAAAATTTTTTAAAACAATTTTTTGTTTATTTACTCCTCTCTGAGAAAAATGTTATTAACATATTTGGATTCCTTATGAATTCACCTTTAATTTCATAAAAAAAAATTGATGGAGACTCAACTGGTTCCAGAGATATTGAATTTTTTGTAAAAAATAGTCATAGTTACAGCAGCAATGCACGACTGCGGTAACGTACTACGCGACTTGTGCAGTATGGTGCTATGGCGCGGCGACGCTTTTTTTTACAAAAAATTCAATATCTCCGGAACCAGTTGAGTCTCCATCAATTTTTTTTTATGTAATTAAAGGTGAATTCATAAGGAATCCAAATATGTTAATAACATTTTTCTCAGAGAGGAGTAAATAAACAAAAAATTGTTTAAAAAAATTTTTTTTAATTTTTTTATTTAAAAATTAATTTTTTTTTATTAACTTTATTTGCATTTTAAAGTACATACTTTTACCTGAAAAATGTGTAAATTTCATAAAAATCCATAAACAATATTCCGAGATATTCAAAATTTTATAAAATTAATATTAAAATTCAAAATGGCGTATCTTCATCAATTTTGAATTTTTTTTGAAAAAATTTGGGGGAAAGAAGTCTCTTATATAGAACTATAATCCCACGAAGTTTTGCGAAAATCGGCATACCCTTTGCAAATCGTGATATTTCTGACGTGAAATGCCTCATAATGATGTGCACCGTCGATTATTGTCCGGTACACACCATTAGAACTCGACTGTCGATAAACCAGTTATACTCAGGAGAGGTTTTCTACAGTTTCCCTCTCCACTGGCAAGAAAACCCATTAGACGGGTGGTCTAGGCAAATGCGAGTACTCCTAATTTTCAAGTCGCTCTGTAGGCGCAAAACTTAGTATTAAGTAATGTATTTAAGAAATAATTGTTAGAGAGAAAAATTTGTAAAGGAACACTTGTATAGCCAAGTATTTAATAGTTTACAAAATTTTAATTGAAATTATTATGTTCAGAAACATTAAATGTAAGTGGAATTTAATAAATTTATTTGAGTTTTTCTATATTATTATCAATTTTTCAAGGTGGGTCAACCTGCAAGCCTAAAGTTTGAAACATTGATTTTACATCATTTTAAAAATTTGATGTAAAAATTTTATTTTGGCCAATTTAAATTATCTATATGTTAAATTTGTAGCTTTCTAGGTCCTCTTTCCGATGGTATGTTGATATAAATTAATTATTTTTTTTAATAAGTTATGAGCAAAAAAGCTTAGGCGTGGGTCAACCTGCAAGCCTTTCCCTTATGAATACTTTTATCTGATTGGCTTGATTAAAAACTTTAAACCGACAATGAAATGCAAGCATTCACACTTTGCGAGATTCAAACAACATTGTTTCAATCTGTTTGAGGAATCCGATGTATACTAGCGAAACAAATAGTATTTGAAACAGAATAAATGTATTCTTTTAGTAACACCTATTAAAATTAACCTCTTATCATTAAAATTATTCCGAAATCGCGACAAGTATTTAACGATAAGTAAAATTTACATAAAATATCACAAATTTTATCTTAATCACGATATAACTGAATTTAACCAACAGTTTCAATTTTCATTTACCGAAGTTATTATTTCCGTTTATTATTATGTAACCTTTTGTTTCGTATAACATAAGAACAATAGGCCAAGATTTCCCCAAATACTGTGCAACTCAATACGTATATTAATAACAACATCGCACTTCTGCATACAATTAAAACTCATTGTTCCATTTTGTATATTGATATTACTCGCGTTTTATGTCTAAACTCTCGTAAATCTAACAATTTTGACAATGTGAGTTTAATAAATATAAATGCACGACAAAACATTTTCGATTTTACGATCAAACGAAAATGAAATTTTACATTGATAACTCACGATTAATGAAACATAAAGTGTTATAATAACAAGGTGTACAAAATACGTATTAGATATTATTGTGACTCAAAATATTTAGTATTGAAAATGAGTTTTTAAAATTAAGCCGCACATGTATATTTTAAGAACACTATATCCTTAAAATACTAAGCTTCAAAGTATATGCAATATATAGTTTCGAAACTGGGACAAATTTATATGCAGTTCACGTTTCATTACAATAACGTAACTTTCAAATGATCGTAAACGTCTTTTCAAGTTTCAACAATTTAAATCTAAATAATTTAGCACAATTTTTCTTAAGGATATCAAATTGAGACGCTCAGCGTTGAAAATTAGAGTACGACTATTCTACGAATATTTTTTTGTAAATAAATATTTTTAAAAGTTAGTTAAATGATACTCTAGGAAGGAGAAGAAGAAAAAAAATATTGAAGTTATATTTTTCAAAAGTATAATTTAAAGTAGAGAAATGTCAATTGTGCAAAATATGTGACTGAATAAAAATTCAACATTTCCGTTACGATTAAACTAGCGAACTGAAAAACAAGTTTCCAATAATATTTGAAAGCGGAGAAAGAGAGAAATTTCTATATTATTATTATATCGTTCAATTGAAAAAAGTATCGTCGAAGAAAAGTCAAAAAGGTTCGAACGATATGCTTTTCAACTCTGCCTTTTTTAATTTATTTATTCCTATATTCTCTCGTTTATATTTAATTTTCTTTTTAAATTTTCAATATATGGTTAATATCTGTACGTGTTGAAGTATTTTTTTTCTCATGTCATGTTAAATTTGTTTTTTTTCTCTTTTTTTCACATCGTACTTATTTGTATTTATAGAAATTCAATTTCTCCGCGTTATATAATATTTGATTCATCATCGTTTTGTTTATTTAGTGTTATGTAGATTTAAAATGAATCTTCTCGCGATGTGTGTGTAACAAAATTTTGTTTGTCGCAATATATAATTTTGCTTTTCCCTCCTTGCTTATTTTCAATGCTGTTTAACACACCTGCTATAACATAATTTATATAGGATCAACAAAGTTTGACAAAGTCCTCAACACTGCTTGTTTTATATAAATATTTTAAATTCCAGTATACATTTATGTACTATACTAAAACGAAAAATGAATTTTATAAATATTTATGTAACGATTATTAAAGGTATATATAATATGCAAAATCACTTTGCTACTAAATCTTCTGATTTTTATATTTCACACTTTTTGTGTCAACAACGATTTTTTTTAGTATAAATTTATACGGCAATTGAGATTTTAAAAGCTACAAGAGTGAATTTAAAATTACTTTTATTTTCATTGCGTTGTAATTTTATTTTTTATTTAGAGTCAATTTATCTATATTTAAAAATTCATTTACTATTAATTATTTGAATACATGTAGTATTATTTGGGGTTAATTTTATTTATCAGGCTGAAGTCCGAATGATTTTAAAAACAAAAAATTAGAAAAGCATTTTTTTGACGTTAATTAATCTCCAATTTTGATGTTCTTAAATAAAGGGCTCAAACTAGGTCCGTAAATCCCGTAAAAGTCCATGAATTTGCTTTAAGTCCGTAAAAGTCAGTTTTTTTGACAAAAGGTCTGTAAAGTCCGTAATGATAGAAAAAGAACGAAAAGTTCGTAGCACAATATAATTTGGAGAATTTTAGAGAAATTAGGTACAAATGATTGGAAAAATTCAATTATTTTTAAAAGTAATAAAATTCTTCGCAGAAATTCAATTACGTTCAAAAATTTAAAAAAATCCTCGTCAAAATTTCAATTATCTTTAGAAATATTAAAATTCTTCTCCGAAATTCAATTAATTTCAAAATTTTTCCTCAATTAAATGATTTTCAATATTTATATTTGTTTAAAAATAAAATTTCAGTTAAAATTTTAGATTAGGGTAGAGTGGGGTAAAAAAGCCACATTTTTACTTTTGATGCTGTAAAATCTGTATTTAAAATTTTTTTCTCAAATTTCCAATTGTTATTGAAAGTTTATTCTTGACGGAAATATTTTTTATCTCATGAAAGGACAAAATTATAAGAGTTTTACGAAAGGACTTTAAGTGGCTTTTTTGTACCACCTGGTGGGGTGAAAAAGCCACCCTACGATTTTAGCAAAATATGTTATCAATAATTCAGGTATTTTTATAGGTTTCCTTTATTTATATGACAAATAGTCTTATTTGAAAAATATTTTAATAATTATGAAAGAGTTTTTAGCAAGGAAAATTGTAAATTATATTAAATTTACCTGTTTTCGATTTGCACTGACAATTTTTCGTACCTTTTTTAGAAGTTCTCTTTAAGTTTCACCACAGATAACATATTTGGCTGCAACCGTTTATTCATTGTTTATTTTTTTAATGCACTTTGAACTACTTTTTCGTCGTGTTTAATTAATTTTGTTAAATAAACACGAGAAATTTTGTAAAATAAGAAGGTTAGTTTAAATAGAAAACAAGTGAATTTCACAAAATATTCAATGGATTTTTTGCCCTGGCTTTTTTACACCCAAGACCAGTTATTAAAAAAGAAAAAAGAAATTTTTAATTCAGTTTAATTCCCAAAAATTAACATTGTATACGTTTTCGGTATACTTTTCTCCTTATGTACAAACATTTACTTTTATTATTCGTTCACTTAATCAGATTGTAATATGTTTGAAAAGTTCACCAAAATGTTTTCAAAAAAGCAACAAAAAATTAATATTACAATAAAAACAATATTAATCAAGGTACAACATTCAAACTTGATTCAAAAGTTGCGTATTACCAAATAGTATTTATATTCTAAACAGCTTATAAATCGGCTTAATAGTTTTTAAATAAAACTCAAATGGCTTTTTTACACCATGGCTTTTTTACCCCACTCTACCCTATAATTGAATACCTATAAAAACCATTAAAGAGTGAATTTTTAGAAATAATTGAATATTTGAAAAGGTTTCATATTAAAATTTTTGAAAGTTTGAATTTTTCATACTATTAACTAACAATTCTGTAAAAGAATTAATTTTTATTGAAAAAGTTTATTTGAATTTTACTTGAAATTATTTTTTTGAAGTTTTTATTTTGTAATAGGTACGTATATATATTTAATTGAAAAATATCCGAATAATTGAAATTTTGTAAAATTGAATTGTAAACAAATAAATTTCAAAATTTTCAATGAACTTTTTCAAAAATTATTATAAATAATGGATTTAAAGAAGAGTTTTAGTTAAAAAAACATTTAAAAATATTTAATTTTGGATAAGTTACAAATTATTGCAGAAATTAAATTATTTTCAATAATAATAAAATTTTTTACTGAGATTTAATTATTTTCATAAATAATATAATTATTTATAGATACTCAATTATTTTCATAAATAATAAAATTCATCTCAGAATTTCAACTATTTTTAATACCATTTCAATTGAAAAATTTTTGTTGAAAAAATTCTTTATGAGAATTAAATTTTCAGAAACATCCAATTATTCAATAAATTATTTATTTTTGTATTTAAATAATTGAATCCTAGTAGAATTTTCTAATAAAAATTGATTTAAAATGAATTTCAGTTAAAATTTTAGATAATAATTGAACATTAAAAGCAATATGCGTGAGTTTTAAGAAATAATTGAATTCTGAAATTAACTTTTTTTGAAAAAGTTTAATTGCGGATTTTTTTTTTTTTTTTGAAATTATTTGAAGTTTTTATTTTCTAATATATATTTAATTGAACAATTTACAAATAATTGAAATTTTGTGAAATTGAATATTGTAAACAAAATAATGTATTTGAAAAATGTCAAAGAACTTTTTTGAAAATAATTAAAATAATTAATTTAAAGAAGAATTTTAGTTAAAAATTATTGACAATAGTAATTGAATTGAAATGATTAAAATAGTTTTGAAGAAGTACAATATTCTTATAATATAAAATAATGATTTTATCACTGGTGCATTTTTAATTATTATAAAACATGAAGAAATTTAATTTATAGTTTGAAGTAAAATGTTCTCTCATTTGACACGGACTGGTTATATTTTTGTCAGTAATTGGTCCGTATTTTTTATTTTTGGTTCGTAAAGTCTGTATTTTTATCACTGATTTTACTTATTTCGAAGTGTAAAAATATTAATTTTTAAATAATTTTTTTTATCAGAATTCTGACTCTTATTATTTGATCTTAATATTGAATTTATAATATTCTGGACTTTTTCCTTAAGTGATTTTTCTTGTTGGTGAATTTCAATGCCATTATGTAATCCCTGTAGCTTTCTCATTTCATGTTTTAATATAAAAAGCTTGTAAGTTGATGTATTTTTCTTAATGGTATTTTGTCTCGCGTACATATTTCTAAATCAAGGGAAATTATTTTTGAGAATATATTTTTGCGGGTACATTTCACAAAAATAAATAACAAACTCAGTGCATTATGGAATTCTAATTAAATTTCTTTCTTTTTTCAAATTTTATTCAATTTGAAATCCAAGTGTTATTTTTACAATATTGTATTATAAAAGTATAAAAATATATGAAGAAAATTTTAAAGAAATAAAAATTGAAAAATTACTTTTTGAAAATAAATATTATTTAAATAAAAAATATAAAACAAGTATAAAAAGAAGTGATTTTTTTCTAAAAGCAATTTAAAAAAGATTTATTGGTCCTTTTTCTAAATTGTAAAGTTTTAATTTATTTGCATAGTTAGCGGAAATCTGAACTGGAAATTCGTTCGTTTTTTATGGCTCTCCACAGAAGATAAACTTCTCTCTATCTGAAATGTACTTCTCAATGCCTAAGGGAAAGTAGTTTGTTTGGTTTAGCAATGGCATAGAATGGTACCTGTATATATTTAGTTCAGATACAGAATATAAAAAAGAAAATCAAAAAAAGAAGCCAAACAAAAACTTTAGAATAGAAAGTAAAAAAGCAGAAATTTAATTTCAAAAAAAGGCATTCTGAAAGAAGTCAAATAAAAAACTTTTAAAAACAAATTTAAAAAAGAAAAACCTATACGTCCAACTACATAGTTAATTTTAATATAAATTCATAAGAATTGAAAATAAAATAAAAATCGTTTAAAAAAATTTAAAAATTTACACAGAAATATTAGAAAAATTTAGAAAAATTCGCTAAATGTAAATTTTTCTTTAAATGAAAAGATATTCGTCCCACTTGAAAAATAGGAAATCATTTTCCAAAGCAGTGAGTTTCCAATCTATGTTCCATTGGTAAAGAAGGTATAAATTACCGACGTATAATTCGGAAAAAAAATTCCCCCCAATATAAAGTAAATTTATAATTTATTTGTAAAGCACTTTATTTATATAAAATACTTTTTATTATATATACTTTATTTTTATGATGGTAAATGACAATTAGTGCAAATAGGGTAGAAAATATTATCGGAAATATATAAATGAAAGAGAAAAATTACTCCGCAGCTAATTTGACATTATGTCGTAAGAGATCTAGTATTTTATGTCGGAAAACGACCTATTAATGGAACATATCTAGTCCTCTTGGAAATACGATCTATACAGTAGAACGTAATTTACTTTATATTACCGTCTCCACTGCATTATTGGACTGTTACATATTATCCGATTAGGTATTGCTTCATCTTATCGAAAACGACTAATCGGTGATGTACAAAACGTAATTATTCGAAACCAGAAGCATTAAATACTTGAATATACAAATTTTAACTATTCTATATCGAGGATAAAAAAATTAAAAGTACCTAGCATGTAAAAACAGGCGTACCTCATTTGACCCGCCTATTTTGCCCCACACTCTTCTATTTGTAGTTAGCGTCGATGCTAAGCATCAAAAAATGTTTTTTTTCTGCAAAACCAAAAGAATTTAATAATTTTTTTCAAAGATTTGAAGTTCCAACATTGCAATAATAATTTTAAGAATGAAAGTAGTTTAATTTGTGATATTAAATAGGTTCTTAGATTTATGGCGTCGAAATACTTTTTTTACACAAAACGACCGAAAAGAATAAACAATTTTTCCAAAGGTTTTAGGTTAAAAAAATTTTTAAGAAAAATTTTTTAACTTTCTAAATGAACGAAAGAGATGAAATTAGTGACATATTTATCAAAATAATAAAAGTAACAAAAAAAAAAACAGTATTTGATGTCGAGCGTCGACGCTAACTTCAGGGACCTAAAAAATAGATTGTCATTTTATAGTAACTTTAGATTGATAATTCTCAGTTGAAAAAATGATTATTTTTTAGAAAAAAGAAGAGATGTGCCTAAAGTAAAAAACCCCAGATTCTTATTCAGCGACCCAAAAAACTCCTAAATAGCAAGTTTCATAAAAAATCTTACAATTTTTTATAAATTCGTCCGCCATATTGAATCTACCCACACAGCACATGATATTTCCTAAATATTTTTAGAATATTTTACTAAAAGTTTGAAATATTTCAGTGCAAGGTCTTTGAAATATTGCTGCAAACAGGAAAATGTCCGCTTCTGTGGAAATATTGACTCGAAAGTTGAGAAAATATTTCATTGAAATATTCCTGCAATATTACACATGACGATTCTGCAATATTGTAAAAATATTTCATAAAATTAAAAAATTTGTTAAACACCTGAAACCAATAGGAATTTTTTGAAATATTTTAAAACCCATAGGACTAGAAAGCCAAAAACTACGGCGCAGCTCTACAGGCCATAGAAACTGAGTTCGACCAGTGCGCATCATTTCAGTTGAACATTTCCAAAATATTTCAATGAAATATTTTCTCAACTTTCGCGTCAATATTTCCACAGAAGCGGACATTTTTCTGTTTTCAGCAATACTGCCGTCCTTTTTAAAAAAGACACTATCTACATTTTAGCTCAATCGGAGATATTGTAGGAAACGCGTTTGCATCTGGATCTCTTAATAAAATTAAAAATTTTGTAAACAAACTTATGTTCTTGACTGATTCGGACACGCTCTTTTCATTGGTGCAAAAAAAAATTATTAATTTTAATTATTTATTAATAAAACTGTAGATAGTGCACATTTTTTATCCAAAAATTATGGAGAATACATGAAAAGTGCACTATGTGGTAGATAGTACGTTTAAAATTGCTTTGTCGGTCCACTTTCCTGTTTAAAGCGTCACCATCTACATTATTTTCCTTTATTTCTGTTATATTTTTATTATTATTTTATATTTTATTTTATTTATAATTATATTATATTTTTTAATATTGAAAATACCGAACGAAAAATGACGAACAATAGAGGGGCTGATAGTAAAAATGGTTTATAATAATAATAATAATGGAAGCAAAAGTAGAATAAGTGACTTGAGAGCAAAAAACGGGTGAAAATGATTGTGTAATTTCTTGATAAATTAATTATATTAATGCTTAAAAAATATTGTCAATAATAAAAAAACTTATTTTATTTGAATTAATATTTTGTAATTATTATAATTAATTTATCAAGAAATTACACAATCATTTTAATCTGTTTTTGCTTCTAAGTCACTTATTCTACTTTTGCTCCCGTTATTATTTTAAACCATTTTTACTATCAGCCCCTCAATACATAAATTTTATTTACCATTATAAGTTATAACTTTATTTTATTTGATTATTATGTTCTGCATGAAATTTTTATTAAATTAAATGTTAACTTTACAAAAAGAATACAGTCGAACCTGGATAAGTGGTCCCTGGATAAGTGGGAATCCTCTTTAAGTGGAACTTTTTTTGCGGTCCCTTGCACAAGCAATGCAAAATATCAAAAAAAAACCTCTATAAGTGGGAAAACGCTACCTCTATAAGTGGAACTGATTTTTTAAAATAAGGCCTCTATAAGTGGAACAGTTTCTTAAATTTACCTCTATGAGTGGAACGTTCCCTCTATAATTGGAACTTTTTATTCATGTACCTCTGTAAGTGGAACGTGTCCTCTATAAGTGGAACTTTTCATTTATGTACCTTCATAAGTAGAATCTAAAACTTTTGATTAAACCACGATTCGTCTGTTATTTTACTCGACACGTGTACTTGCTGTTTACTATTTGCGTATTTGTCATTGATTTCGGTTCTCGCACTTATTTGTTTAGTTTGTCTTAATCTGTTGATTAGTAGGTATAGTAGATTTCTCAGGTAGCAATGGTTGGATTGAAGGATTCAAAAATCGAAATGATATTGTTTTTAAACGAATTTGTGGCGAAAGTAATGCAGTTGATTCCAAATTGTGCAGCCAGTGGTTAGAAGACTTACCCAAATTACTTCAAAAATATTCAAGCAATGATATTTTTAATGCAGATGAAACAGGTCTTTTTTTCAAGTGTCTACCAGAAAAAAACATTTACTTTTAAAAATGTAGAGTGTCATGATGGTAAAATGAGTAAGGAAAGAGTTACGCTACTTCTTTGTGCAAATATGTCTGGCACTGAAAAACTTCCACCATTAATGATTGGTAAATCTGCTAGACCGAGATGTTTCAAACACATCAAAACCTTACCATTTACATACAGAAACAATAAAAATGCTTGGATGACGTCTCTTATTTTCAAGGAATGGTTGTTAGAAGTTGATAAACAGATGAAGGCTCAAAGCAGAGAAATTCTTCTCTTTGTTGACAATTGTACAGCCCATGCGGATATACCTCTACTACATTCAGTTAAAGTCAAATTTTTGCCACCTAATACGACAAGTAAGCTACAACCGCTTGATCAAGGTATAATTCAAAATTTTAAAGTTTTTTATCGTCATAAAGTTTTGAACTTTATTATCGATTTCATTGACAATGGCAGTAATTACAAAATTACGTTAATGGACGCAATGAGATTCACGTTCAAAGCGTGGCATAATGTAACTAAGACAACAATTTCCAATTGCTTTAGAAAATCTGGTTTTACGAATGCAAGTGTGAATACCGAAAATGAAGAATTACAAGATTTGGAAGACTCCGGCCCTTTTATTGATCCAGAAACTTGGAATAAATTTATAATCAATGATAATGTGACCTTTGAGGATTTCGTGAAAGTCGATGAAAATATTCCTACCCATGGTGAGCTGACAGACGAGAATATTGTCAATGAATTCTTAGTCAACAGTGACAATGAAGAAGACACTGCAGGTGCATCTTTTAAAAAAAGTGACGATGAAGGGGACAACTATGATGACAATCATGTAAAAGTGACAAAAAAAGATGCGCTAAATGCTTTAAAAACAATTACACAGTATTTTGAAAATAATGTCAGTGACAATGAAGTTTTCAATCATTTAAGTATTATAGAAACATCCATATATAAGACAAGTAATAATTTAAAACAAACTTCGATAACCGACTTTTTTATTCATTAATATTGTAAAAATTTTTTATTTTATTACTGTAAAATATTAATGTAAAATACTTATATATATAAAAAGTGCAAGACAAATATACCTCTTTAAATGGAACTTGGCCTACAACGACCTGGATAAGTGGGAAACTGGATAAATGGAATACCTCTGTAAGTGGAACGAAAATTTCGGTCCCTTCAGGTTCCACTTATCCAGGTTCGACTGTAATTAAAATTGCTTTTAATTTGCATTAAATATATGTGTTGATACAAAATAAAAGCTTTATTTGCAAATTATTGTATTATTTTTATTTTATTTGCATAATTAAACTTGTAGATAGTGCTCTCTCTCGTGGAAAGTTAACCAAAGTTCGAGAAAAATATGTACGAAAAACGTCACTATGTACATAGTTCTCTACTTTTGTGACTTTTGAGACCGGTTTACTGACTAACCTATGTACATAGTGCTCGTGAATCATGATTTCAGGGATCCAGTGGGTTAAAAATCCTGAAAATTTTGTAGATAGGTCGTCTTCTTCTGCAGATAGTGACACTTTAAAAAATATTTCTCAAAAATCTCTGTAGATAGTTCAATTGACCGCTAATTATCTTCTAATCTAATTAAAATTTTCAATTACGAATACGACTATTAGATTTGTCTTTTCATTACGAATCCAACGGTATAAAAAACTCATTTTTCATAAAATATGTAGATAGTGCCTTTTTTAAACTGGACGGCAGAATATTTCAAAAACCTTGCACTGAAATATTTCAATCTTTCAGTGAAATATTTAGGAAATATTTAGGAAATATCATGTGCTGTGTGGGCATCATTTTGAATTTTGAAAATCTGCCTTCCGATTCGTAATCTGAAACCTCAAAAATCCCTAAATATCACCAATTTTTAAAAAATTTAACCGCCATATTGTATCTGTCATTCTGAATTTTAAAAATCTAACCTCACATTCTTAATCAACGACCCTAAAAACCCTTAGATATCAAGTTTTATAAAAAAAATCTAAAAATTTTGTCAAAATTTGTCCGCCATTTTGAATTTTAAAAATCTATCTTCAGATAAGTAATTAGTGACCTCGAAAACCCCTAAATGTCAAATTTCATGAAAATTCACTAATCTTCAAGAAAATTTCTAAAAAATCACCAATTCTCAAAAAATTTAACCGCCATATTGGATCCGCTATTTTGAATTTTTTAAAGACTTAAGATTCGTAATCAGCGACTCGAAAAACTGCTAGGTACTAATTTTCAGGAAAAAAATCTTTCTGTACATTTTGCGCATGTTTTTTTGAATTCCCTTTGCCAACGAAAGAGTTAAGAAATAAGAATAATTAAAATAATAAATCAAAATAGAAATAAAATTTACTTTCATTATATACTAATACCTATTCATTACACAGTTAATTGTGAGGTATTAAACATCGTTGTAGATTAAATTAACACTAAAAAAGATGAAAATAATCCATTTTGGTGTTATTTTATACTATGAATGAAATTTAACTTCAAATCAAAATCAAGCCAACGATTTGTCAAAGAAAGTCAAAGAGAGTCTCAGTCATAGTCTTAGTTTTAGTCTTAGACAGTCATAGTCATAGTCCTAGTCTCAGACCTAATCCCAGTCCTAGTCCTAATCTTATTTCTAGTCTTAGTCAGAATTTTAGACAAAGTCTTAGTTCTAGTGTTAGTTCTAGTGTTAGTTCTAGTCTTAGTTCTAGTCTTAGTCCTAGTCTTAGTCCTAGTCTTAGTGCAAGCTTTAGTCTAATACTAAGTCTTAGTCTTAGACTTGGTTTTTGACTAAGACCAAGACTTAGACTCACTTTGACCATAGTTAATCTTAGACCTAGATTCAATTTGACTTTTTTTTGACAAATCGTTGGTTTGGTTTTGATTTGAAGTTAAATTTCATTCATAGTAGAAAATAACACTAAAATGGATTAAATTTTAATTCATTCTGGTGCTATTTTAATCCTAGAGGGACTAAACTGTTGTAGATTATTTTAATCCATTTTGGTGTTATTTGAACTCCTCACGATTTACTGTGTATATATTTATACGAAAGAAAAGAAATTTTGTTGTGTCTGACTAAGAATAGGGTAACTGCTCCAGTCGTTGGCACTGCGCTAGTGGTTGGCACTGCGCTAGTGGTTGGCACCCCTCTTAGGTTTTCTTTAAATAACAAGATATAGCAAAAATCTAGCATGTTTTGCATATGATTATTAGAATTTCCAACATTTCTTATAAAAATCTAATATATAACTTATTAGAAGTAATTACTTAATTGCATTAAAAAAATAAAATTAATATCATTCTCAAAGAGTTAGGAAATTTTCGGTTTTTCTAAAAAAAATCTTAAGAAAACTGAAATTTTTGAACTTAATTTATTATTATTAGAAGTAAGTAAATTTGCTTTTTTCTTTGCAAATATTTTAGTAGAATATATAAATATTGATTAGTTTAACACATCTTGTCTTAAAAATTATTAATTTATTTATTTATTTCAATGGGGTGCCAATGAAAATATTAAAAAAAGCAACTGCTCCAGTCGTTGGCACACACATGTCAACGACTGGACAAGCCGTATCTTTAACCAAGCTCCAGTCGTTGACACCCCTCATTTCGCAATGAAAAGTGAGGTTATGTTACAATGTTTACGTCTAGTCAATAATTTCAGTCTCTTTGAAAAATGATATATACATTTATTATTGAATTATATATAAGTATATTATTTCTTGTATTTATTTATTATTTAAAATTATAATGAATTATTCTTGATTTATTAAAAAATAAAAAAAAATTTAATTTGCTTGTTTGAAACATAAGAAATTTAAAGGTTATGTATGGGTGCCAACCACTGGAAACTGGTGGGTGCCAACGACTAGTGCTTGCAGTGCCAACGACTGGAAATTGGTGTCATTATAACATTATTAATTAATTTAAAAGTTTCAGTTTATTCTGATTCAAAATTGATCATTTTATCGTATTCTGCATTAAATTCTGAATACATATATTACTGTAAGTATTATATAATATTAGTTTTTATCTATTAAAATAATTCTTAAAGTCAAAATTTGGCACTGTCTGACTGAAACGTCTCCTTACTACTAATAGCGACTTACTTTGCAAAAAATTAATTAAATTTAATTGGAATGTAATAAATTATTAAATTTAATTGTAATATTTAATTAATTATTAAATTAAATTTGAAAAATAACTAGTTTTATATTTAAAAGTCAGAAAAATTAAAATCCCGCAAAAGTGTAAAATAAGTAATTACCTAGTATTCATATATATCTATAAAAAACATAGATAACTTGAACATCGGAGACAAAAGTTTTTCAAGTGGGCTTATTTTGACCTAGGCCATATTAAAATACTAAAATTTTCGTTAACTAATTCACAGTTAGTCAAATTTGACTATTTTCGCAGTTATTTATTTACTAATAATTAAAATTTGTTTACTAATTATTGAAGCAAAATGTCAGCAACACTTTACTAACAATATTAGTTATTATTTTTAACTATATCGATTTATTTATTTATTTAATAATAAACGAGAAAAGCCCGTATTTAGTAAGTATAATAAATAATATTATTATTAATATAATTATATAAACAAAAATATTAAAAAATACAATAAAAAATTCGTATGTAAGTATATAATTTATGTTATAGTAAATAATTAAATAAAATAGTAATAATTAAAACAAGTAAAAGTACGTTTTTTAAAGTAAAGGAGATAATATATTTTCCATTCAACTGAATCCTTTGATTCCGGGTAACATTTTCGAGTGTTGTCTGTTAATACAATTCTCCACAGTACGTAATAGTGATCTCCATAATCCTTCTCTATGTATTCTGCTTATATGTATATATATATAGTAGAAGCTAATCCCAAAAAATATTCCGATAACGTACTTTACGTGCTTTATCTATTTACACTCTTGTTATTTGTCCCATTATTATTGAACATTTTCCACGTGAATTTCCCATGATACCTTTGTTTAAAGCACACTATCACTATTAATTTCTTCTGACCTTTATATTTTATATCCAATATACATTTTAAAAAAAAGTTAACAGTTTTTCTAATTTTCTGTATTTTTAATTACTGTTCATTTTAATTAAAAATTAATATAATTAATAATAGTTAATTAATAAATGGGTTTAAACATAAAAGACCATTCTTTCTAAATTTGAACCAGCGAAAAGTCGCTGATTAAAATTTAGAGAGTTCTTTTTGAAAAATTATAGCTTGGGATATGTAAACAGTTACTTTTGCCGCGCATGGCCTTTTTTAATTAAAAATTTTATAGGATAATAAAGCGTTATAAATAAATAAATCCTAACAAACAGAATAAATAGATTGTTTCAAAATTTTCAAATTTGATCAGATTCGCTTAAAACTTGATACTCGGGGGTTTTTGGGGCCGCTGATTACGAATCTGAAGTCACTTTATAGAAATTAAAAATGGCGGATCCAATATAGCTGAAAAAATGTCCAAACTTGATGCAATTCGCTGTGAAAACTTGTAAAAATAATAAATTATTTACATTATAGAACAGTATGAAACTAGAATTTTTAAAAAGTGACTTCAGATTCGTAATCATTGGCTCAAAAAAACTTCAAAGCAACAAGTTTTAAGGGGATCGCATCAAATTTGAAATTTTTTCCGCCATATTGGATCCGCCATTTTAAATTATCTAAAAATGACTTCAGATTCGTAAGCAGCGACCTCAAAAAGCCCAGAGTAACAAGTTTTAAGCGAATCTGATCATATTTGAAAATTTTGAAACAATCTATTCATTTTGTTTGTTAGCAATCAATCAATTGTACAGGGCTCGTACTAGGTCCGTATATTCTGTAAAAGTCCGCTTTTGGAAAAAAGGTCCGTATAGTCCGTAATTCGATTCAAACAGGTTACAATTTTTCAAAAATTTTAATAAAATTTTTGTCAAAATTTCAATTATTTTCAAAAATTTTCCTCAATTTAATGATTTTTAATAGGTATTTATTATTCTATTAAAATTTTCCAAAAGAATGTAAAAAAAATTAAATAAAATTCTACACAAACTTTTAATTATTTTCAAAAAAATAATGAAAATTTCACAGGAATTTCATTATTTGCAAATTTTTTTTATAAATTTCTTCGCAATCATTCAATTATTTTCATAAACAATAAAATTTATATAGGGATTCAATTATTTTTGTAAATAATAGAATTCTTTTTATTAATTCAATTATTTTCATAAGTAATAAAACTAATTGCAGAATTTCAATTATTCTTAAAATTTTTATTAAAATTCGTCCAAAGAATTTAATTAGGGGAATGTAAGGTATCGTGGCGTGTAAGGTATGGTGACGGACTTGTCACATCTGTCATGTAACGTCACATCTGAAGCGCGTTATCACTATGGTCGATGTCTTTTATCGTGATGACATTTTAGTAGTATTAATGATCAAACCCGTGCTTTGTACTTTAAGTGATTTTGTATAAAAAAGTAGTGAAAAAAAGAAAAAAAGTTTTATTGGATATGTGTGTTAACAGTGCCAGAGTGAAGATTTTTTGAAAATTGAGTCAGGTAAATGTATAGAACGTATTGTTTAGACCTTGGACAACAGTTTTTTGTATCTAACATTCTTCTCAATTCGCGCTGCGTATGAAAGTAACACCATCAAATTTAATCAATAGCTTGTAAGGTATGATGGCGCAATTTTTGTAACGTACAGTGGCGGATCACTTTTTGCACGAGTTTCAACTGTCTTTGCATTTTTTAAGTACTAATGCCTCTTGTGCTCCAACGCAACAATTCTCGAATATGTGACACTTGCGGTCTTCTCTTATTCTAGTTGCGTTAAAACAGCCACCAGCTACTTCACATGTCCAAATTGTAACCATAACTGAAGTGAAACTTTTTTTTCTATAATGTAAAATCATCAATTTTTTCTCTTTTTGTTATTTTTCATCATTTCTAGTAGTTTTAATAAATAATTTTAACATCTACATAATATTTTAGTTAAATACACCAAATGCGCCACCATTATACCTTACAACTTTCAAAAATAAAAAAAAATCAGTTTTTTGCGCCAAGAGCTGTAAAATTTCACTGAATTTAAATTTTAACAGCCGCTTCTGACAGAAATATGCTTAATAGATGTCAGCAACTGCCTGCTTTTGAAATTTTGAAAAATATTATTTTTTGAGAGAGAGAGAGAGAGAGACGCAAAAAAGAAAGTGTCCGCCACCATACCTTACACTCCCCTATTTAAAACTTTGTTAATGAAATTCTTTATGAGAATTTAATTTTAAGAAACATGCAATTATTCAATAAATTGTTATTTTTGTATTTAAAACATTGAATTCTAGTAGAATTTTCTCATAAACATTGATTTAAAAATGGATTTTAGTTAAAATTTTAGATTATTATAATTGAATATTAAAAGCAATAGAGAGTAAATTTTTTGAAATAATTGGAATTTTAAAAGGTTTTAGATCAAAATCTTTAAAAATTTGAATTTTTCAAATTTTTAAATTTTTAACTAACAATTCTGTGAAATTAATTTTTTTTGAGAAACTCTAATTGCGGATTTTTTTAAAAATTATTTATTGTTTTTATTTTTATAAATAATAGAATTTTTAAGGGGATTCAATTATTATTTTCGTATATAATAATAACATTCTTTTGCAGGAATTCAATTATTTTCATAAATAATAAAATTCATGGCAGATTTTCAATTATTTTTAATACAATTTTAATCGAATTTCTCGAAAAATGTAATTATTCTTAAAAATTTTATTAAAATTCGTTGACAAAAAGAAAGAAAGTTAAAATTTTAGATAATAATTGAATATTAAAAGCAGTACAGCGTGAATATTTACAAATAATTGAATTTTGAAATTAATTTTTTTGAAAAAGTTTAATTGAATTTTTTTTATATTATTTTAAGTTTTTATTATTCTATTTATTTAATTGAAGAATTTACGAATAATTGGAATTTCGTAAACTTGAATATTGTAAGCAAATGGATTTGAAAATTGTCAAATAACTTTTTCATAAACTATTAAAAATAATCGATCTAAAGAAGAATTTTAGTTAAAAATTCTTGAAAATAATAATTGAATTGATAATGACTTTATCACTCGGTTATTTTTAATTATTATAAAACATGAAGAAATCGATTACTCCGAGTCAAAAACAACGTTTTGATTAGTTTTTGGCTCAATTTGATATCCTTAGAAAAACTGTGTTACAATAAAAATTGTAAATTAAAATGGAATGTAAGATCGTTTTGAACTTTTAATCAGTTAGTTTTTTCATTAGTAGATTGAGCAATGTGTACATTAGAGACGTACTGAAGTAACTTGAATTAAAAGTTTTAATGATTAATTACAGTGATGTATTTTTTTTGAGAGAACTAAATAATTACTGTGTAGTGAGGGACAAAAGTTGTATAGAATATATACACATAACAAAAGTGTGTGTCACTTGTTGACTCAAAGTTACTGTTTGACAGCGCACACACTCGCACGTATATACACTAGAAACAAAGACCTATTCGAGACAATCGGTCAAGAAACTTCCAACTAGAAAAGCTCTCACTGTTTAGAGAAGGTTTTGATTAAGCTGCAAGGTCTTCATACATTTTCAGCTTTTAGAAGCGCAAGTAGTTCGTTTTTTTTCTATAGAATTTAAAAAAGTCAGTCGAAAAAATAAGTTTTTATCAAAATTAACACTCTCGTGATATTTCTACAGGAAAGCGTATTTTTCTTTTTTGTTACGAAATAGAAACGCGAAAGATAAAATACTCTTTAGAAATTTTCTACTTTTTTTTCCTACAAACAGTTTTTGACAACATAATATTTTAATAAATAGTGAAAATTAACGATCACTCCGAGTCAAGGAAAATAAAAATAAAAGAAATCTTCACTTTTTATTAAAATTTTAATTATTATTAATTTTATTAATTTGAATTAAATCATGTTTCTGTTTTTCTTTCGTTTACTTTTCACCTTTTTTTATTTTAATTATTAATGTTCATTTATCCTGGATGTCCTATCATTAAATTTAATTTTTATTGCAATCAATAAATATTTCGTTAATTTGAACGTTCAAAACTTGTGGGATCATCTTTTTTTTCTAAAAGCTGACTTATACACTCAATATATGTATTACTTTAATATCAATTTACGAAAATTTAAATTCGTTTCCTGAAATTCAGTTAAATTTTTCTGGCGCTGTAATTGAAAGTAACGAATTTGTCGATTGGATTATTTAAAATAGTATAACGTCGCTTTTTTTTGACGATAAAGTAAACTGTTTTGGTTCTGCATTCAAAAAAAGGCAAATATTTTAAAACTCTATAAACAATTGTTTCGGAGTAAATTAAAAAAATTGGATAAGTGCGAGTTGTACTCGCACTGCAATGGCGGGATCCGCACACAAATATTAAAACAATACTTGCAACATTGATCGGTAATTGGTAGAATTAAAATAAACAATTATAAAAATATATTAAAATCATTTGATTAAAAAAAATAACTAAAAAAAATTAAAGTATTGTATATATCTAATATTGTAAACAATAATAAGCAGAGAAACAAAATTTTTAAAATTTATTATAGTTCCTCTGCTTATTATTGTTTACAATATTAGATATACAATACTTTAATTTTTTTTAGTTATTTTTTTTATCAAATGATTTTAATATATTTTTATAATTGTTTATTATAATTCTACCAATTACCAATCAATGTTGCAAGTATTGTTTTAATATTTGTGTGCGGAACCCGCCATTGCAGTGCGAGTACAACTCGCACTTGTCCAATTTTTTTTTATTTTTAGTTAAGAAATTAAAGTCAGAAAACAATCTCTCATTTATTCTCTTAAAATTTCACTCTTTTCCTTAAAATATTTAATGCCACGTGTTTAAACTAAAAAAAATTAAAAATTTTTTTTTTTTTTGAAAAAAAAAATTAAAAAAAATTTTTTTTTGATTTTTTTTCAAAAAGTTTCTTAAATAAATTTTTTGTCGTCAGACTGTAATAATACACTAGGATACCAATTTTCAGCTCATTAGGTCAAATAATGTAAAAGTTAAGAAAAAAAAAATTTTTTTTAAAAATTTTTTAGTTTTTCCTTGACAACGCTATGGCCATCATTACATATCAAGTTCTCTATATTTTTCCTGTAATATTCGAGTAAAAATACACCAGCATGCATAATTTCAGCTCTCCATGTCGAATAGTTTAGAAGTTAAGGGGGGGGGGAATGGTAACTTTTTATGCATTTTTGGCCAAAAATCTTGTTATTTCCTTGACAACGCTATGCCCATCACGTACAATCACATTCGCTATATTTTTCCTGTAATCTACGTGTGAAAATACGTATCTGTACCAAATTTGAGCTCTTTAGGTCAAATAGTTCAGCCGCTAGGGGGGGGGGCACGATTTGGCTACGGACAACAGAGTCTCACCAATAGGGTTCCGCCGATACACCGTAGGTGTACGGAACCCTAAAAATTACTGAAAAAATATATTCTTGTTAAATAATGGCAACATGTATATATATTACCTAATATTTAGTAATTACGCAAGCATTAAATTTTCTTTTATAACTTAAAAACATTTTTTTCTGATAAATAAAATTGTTTTCTTCACATAAAGTAGAAAATTTTTTCTAGAAGAGAAAAATTCTTTTTTTTAAAAACGTATAAATATTTATTGTAGAAAAGGGAAATTTTTTTTAAAAAAGAATTTTTTTTAGAAGTATAACATTTTTTTTATAAGAGAAATTTTTTTGTAGAAACATTTTTTTAAGTAAGATTTTTTTTATACAAGATAAATTTTTTTTTCATTAAGAAAAAATTATGTTGATACAATAATTTAATACGTGTAAAATCTTCCTTTAGACCGTCGTCAAGGTTATTGTTTCACTTTTTATCGCATACATTAGCATTATTATTCATTAAGTCTGTCAGAAAATCACTCGGGGTACATAAAATGTCTATAAAGTACTTTACCACTTTTATTATGCAAAAAGTCTCCTATGTTTCAAGTAACAAAGCATTTCCTTGAGATAATTATTAAACACAGAACTTGAATATTAAGTTAGGAACAAAAAAAAAAATGGAATTTTAAAATTCTTCAATAACGTTATTTATAATCATAATGAATTGAGGGAGAAAAATATTTACAAAAAAATAAATGTTTTTTTTGTTAGCAATTTTTGTTATTAAACAAATTTTCCTAAATTTCTAATCACGTTCAAAATTTTTTGTTTTTAAATTTTTACTTTATTAATGTATGTTTAAATTAAAGAAAATTTATATTATTTTCTTTTAAATTTTATTATAATTTTTTTTATAATTGTTTTATAATTAATTTGTTTTATAATTGTTTTGTTATATAAATATAATAATAAATATTATAATTTTTACACTTTTTTTAATTAAAATTTTTTTTTAATTATTTCGAATATTAAAAAATTTTTTTTTAAATATGTAGGTAATTGTTTCGTTATAATTATTTTTCTTTTTTGTGTATAGTAATTTTGAAAAATATTTGAATGAAAAAAAACTTATTCGTTTGAAAGTTTAAAACTTTAGGAAATAATAATAAACTTTAGCAATAATAATAATAATAACAACAACAAAGAAAAGTTTGTTTAAAAAAAAAATTCCGTTTATTAGAACTTTCAGAAATTTAGGGTCATTTCACAATACTTGGTAAAAAATAAGGGGAAAAATTGTTTCTTCGTTATAGACATTTTATAAAAGTTTGTGCGCATAGAAAAATAATTTTTTTCTTTAAATCTTCTATTGATTTATAAACATTTTGAATATATTTTGTATACTAAAATTCTAATAAATAATGAAAAATTTATCTTTTAAAATTGGAATTTTCATTCTCATTTTATTTATTATGTTTACAAAAAAATTATGTGGTAAAATGTTCATTTTTAGTATATACACACATAAAATCTATAATTTTCATTTTGTTTATGTGTATAAAAAAATGAATAAATAATATATTGACTGAGACTGCATTCGGGATAATAACCGGGAGACCATGGTGTGAATTCGCGTTGCAGAAAAGGCGAAAAGTGACAAAATCCACATCTTGAATAAATTATGTAAATTTTAGTCTAAATCTATATTCCCAGTAGAATATTCCCCATGATACTTTCTCAATTTTACTTTGCTTAGATTTGAACTTTCGAGAAATCGTGAGAAGATGATTTTTTTTTTTGCTGTAGTAAAAGAATCATAGAAGGGAATATGGCTTTCTGGGAAGGGGGGGGGGGTGTCTTTTTCTCTGTTATTTTCCAAACCCTCATTTCACATTACCTCCCTATATGTATAATAAAGGCAATTGGAGATGCAGGGAAGGTCAAGATGAAAAAGAAGAAGAAAAACTATTCTTTTAAGAACAATGTTCGCTATATATATGTATATACATATACATAATATGTATATATGTATATAAATAAATGTATACTCATGTTTAGAAATTGATCATTTTCGCATGGTTTCATCATTTTTTCAATGTCCTCTCATTTATGCGTGAAAGTTTTTCATTTTCTTTCTTGAATTAAGATTAATTTTGTTTTCATCTTTTAAAACAATGTACGTAAGGCGTAACTTTTACTATCTTTCGGAGTAAATTTTGATACTTTCGAAGTAAATTTGACTAATTTTTTACAAATATATGTTTTTTGAACGTAGTAAAATTTACTTCGAACGTAGCAAAATTTACTCCTAAAGTATTGTAAAAGTTACCAGAAATGCGCAGAAGTTTCTGACAGTTCCGGTTTTACTATGAAAGTAATAAAATAAGTTACTTTATATTTTTATTGATTATTAATAAATAATTAAAAATTAATTATAATTATAATTATTAGTAAATATCATTATTTATTATTGATTTTCGATGCTCGATAAATTAATTTAACAATATTAGTAAAATACTTGTAGAAGGTGAAAAAAGTGTTAAAAAGTATCAATATAGTCGCGGGAGTTCATCGCCTTGTATGAATATAAAGTTTGGTAAATTGTAAAATTAGGAAAAAACTGCAACTTTTATGGCGAAGTGTGTAAAAAGTTAATAAATAAAATTAATTTATTTAAACAATCTTTGAATACTAGTTCTTTGTGACTATTTTCAGTAAATATTTTATTTATTGATTCAATATAATAAGAATGGATAAAAAAAGGTAAAAAATTGTTGAACTCTGTGTTGGTTTGGAAATATTACAAATTTACAATAATTAATTGTTTAAAGAAATGTAAAATTCATTGCAACATTAGTAAAATTAATTATTCGTTAATAATATACGATTATGATGATTTTTAGTTCTTTTTGCAAAATAAAAATAAAAAAATTAGTTATATAGTCATTTTTAGTCTCTGGTAATCAGGGTATAAAAAAATTCTTGGTATCGCGAAGGTTAATAAAATAAATTTTAAAATAAATACTTTATTTATTATTAAATGCAAGTCGATTGTTGATACCGACAAAGTATCCTAATAGAGAGAGTATTAAAGGGTTTTCCTCCCTCGGTTTATCCCCTTTTACTTTTTTTTGTTTCTTTTTTATTTTTGCTTTAAAGCGCATATGTCCTTCTTTTGACTGTCGCTATGCGGTCGATTTATCTCATTCGCGGATCGAGTTTCAAATGAAAATGTCGAGTGGCGAGATCTCACGGGATTGCCGACGACATTTTCCGGAAACGACGTGGCTTTCTCGTGATTGGTCGCCACCCAGGAATAATTTATCGAATGCTTCAAGCAGCACTGCACAATTCTTTTACATGTCTTAAACTAGAATTTCCACTCGCATTAACTCAATGAGCAAAAATTCCAACATTCCACGAATAAATTACCAAGGATTTTTCGCTGATCTTCCCTATTTTTTCTTCTAATTCAAATATATACCCTCCCTCTCTCTTTCTCGTTTCCTCTAAAGTGAAATTTCACTTATTTAAATTTTTTACGTTGCTCATCTTCTTTCCTACAATAATTGTTGAAAAGAAATACTTAAAATATAAGAAAAAGACATCAATTTTTTTTATTACCAGTTCTATTCAGACACTTGAGAATTAATTTCTCGACGTTAAGAGATTTTTCTTTCTACACTATTGACAAGATTGAAATTTATTTATGTAAATTTTGAAGAGATAAAACAATCACTTGAAGTTATCTACAAATAGCTCGACGATTATAATGAAACTTTAGGAATAGAAATTTTCATAAAATTTATATTTTCTTCCGCACGTATAAGTACATATTGCGACAAATTTAAATTTCTTTTTTTTCTTCAAGTATACATTCTTTTATATTTATGTAAAGCTGATTTTGTATACCGCCAGATGTTGGAAAAAAATTATGCAGCATCCTGCATCTGGCAGATTTTAATATAAAACTCACAAGAGTTTCCAGGAAATAACTATATATAATTTGAATAAGTGAAATCTTTGCAGAAAAAATAAATATAGACTAAAATGTTTATTATAAATAAATAAATAAATTAATAAATACATATATATACATATATAAATAATAGGTATACCTATTATAACTAGGATAATTATCTGCGCGAGAATGTTGTATTGCAATGGTATTTCCAAACAGCTGGAATCTTTTTAATTGAAAAGTAATTTTTAAAGAAATAATTATTATTATGGCATGACTAGAAAACTAATAAGTATTTAATTTCCAATTCATATTATTTTAAACTTTAAGTTTAATATATAAAATCATTAATATATAATGATTCTGTATAAAATATCATTAATAAATTTCGAGGTTAGTAATTAAAAATCTGACATCAGATTTTCTGAAATCACCATTTTTGACCACCAATCATTTTAAAACTTCACCAAATTCATTAGATTTAAAAAAAGAACAAACAAAATAATTTCAGATTTTGACATAAAAGTTGAAGAATTTTAAGCTTAAATTCTCAAAAGTAATAAAATTCTTAGTAATAATTCAATTATGTTCAAAAATTTTAATAAAATTCTTGGCAAAAGTTCAATTATTTTAAAAAATTTTCCTCAATTCAATGATTTTTATTTACTAATTTAATAGAAATGTCCAAAAGAATTCAATTATTTAAAAAAAATTTAATAAAATTCTATGCAAACCTTTAATATTATTTTCATAAGTAAAGTAATAAAATTGTTTTTAGGAATTCAATTATTTTCATAAATAATAAAACTCATTGCAGAATTTCAATTATTTTTAATACAATTTTAATCAAATTCCTTAAAAAATGTAATTATTCTTAAAATTTTTATTAAAATTCGTCGAAAGAATTCAATTATTTAAAAATTTGCTAATAAAATTCTTTATAGAAATTGAATTTTAAGAAACATTCAATAAATTATTTATTTTGTATTTAAAATTTTATATTATAATTGAATATTAAAAGCATTAGAGAGTAAATTTTTAGAAATAATTGAATTTTAAAAAGGTTTCAAATTAAAATCTTTGAAAATCTGAATTTTTCATATTTTCAATAAATAATCCTGTGGAATTAATTTTTTGAGAACGTTTAATTGCGGATTTGTTTTGAAATTATTTGAAGTTTTTATTTTCTAATATAATATTTAATTGACGAATTTACGAATAATTGAAATTTTGTGAAATTGAATTGTAAACAAATGAGATTGATAATTCTCAAAGAATTTTTCCAAAAATTATTAAAAATAATGCATTTAAAGAAAGAATTTTAGTTAAAAGCAAGAAAAAAAAATTTAATTTTGGAAAAGTTACAAATGTTTGTAGAAATTCAATTATTTTCAAGAGTAATAATATTTTTTGTAAAAATTAAATATTTTTCAAAAATAATAAAATTGTTTTTAAAAATTAAATTATTTTTACAAATAATAAAACTCATTGCAGAATTTTAATTATTTTTAATACAATTTTAATCAAATTCCTCGAAAAATGTAATTATTCTTAAAAATTTGATTAAAATTTGTCGAAAAATTCAATTATTTAAAATTTTGTTGATAAAATTCCTTATTGAAAATTAATTTTAAAAAACATTCAAATTGTTCAATTAAATTATTAATTTTTGTATTTAAATAATTGAATTCTAGCAGAATTTTCCAATAAAAATTAATTTAAAAATGAATTTCAGTTAAAATTTTAGATAATAATTGAATATTAAAAGCAATATACCGTGAACATTTAGAAATAATTGAATTTTGAAATTAATTTTTTTGTAAAAGTTCAATTAAAACTTTTTTATATTATTTGAAGTTCTTATTTTCTAATACCTAAATAATTATAATTGAAGAATTTACGAATAATTGAAATTTTGTAAAATTGAATATTGTAAACAAATGGAATTAAAAATTGTCAAATAACTTTTTTTAAAACTATGAAAAATAATCGATTTAAAGAAGAATTTTAGTTAAAAATTCTTGAAAATAATAATTGAATTGATAATGATTTTATCACTCGGTCATCTTTAATTATTATAAAACATGAAGAAATCGATCACTTCATGTTTTATTATCTTATTCATGTTTTATAGTTATGAAAACTTTAATTTATGGTTTTAAGTAAAATGTTCTCTTATTTGACTCGGATTCGTTATATTTTTGTCAGTAATTAGTCCGTAAATGGTCCGTAATTTTTCTTTTTTGGTCTGTAAAGTCCCGTATTTTTAAATAGTACTTTCACTGGTTCGAGCCCTGCGATTCTAATTTCTTCTTGAAAATATTCTATATCTAGATGAATTAAAAATTTTTCGGTTGACATTTTGAAGCCACCATTTTTAATTTTAAATTTAGACTTTAGATTCAAATTCAGCGATCTCGAAAGCCTTTGAGTGTTCCGTGTCGAGTCTAAATAAAATTAACAAAATGAATTTAGTATTGTGTCTACAGGTCGATTTTTTATCATTTAAATAGTCTTTAATAAGTAAAAAAATACATTTTTGTCAGGCTAAACAGTTCGTAATTTTTCATTATTTTATGAAACTTTTTTATCAGTAGTAGAAGTCAATTTTAGTCAGACATAAATACACTCGACTCTCGGATCTTTTGCACTTACGGGACCAAATTCTCTCATACCTTTTACCAAAACAAATGTCATGGTAACGCAAAACAAAACAATATGTATAACCAAATATGTAAATTAATGACAGTATTTATGTTTTAGTTTTAACATTTACATTTAAAAAAATAAAAATTTTAATATAATTTTAATCACATAATGGAAGAGCTGTTCTAATTTACTTTAGATAACCAAAGTTATCGCGAAATAAATGTTATGACAATTTGATAGTCATTTATTTATTTAATATAAAAGGTAAAAGGTGCGGGAGAAAAATTGCAAAAGAAGCGAGAGTGTAAAAGATCTGAATGCAAAAGATCCGAGAGTCGAGTGTATTACAGAAATGTGTTGATATTTCTAGTAGTTAAAGGCAGTTTCAGTCAGACTCTACTGCTTGGAAACTTATTGTGAGCATATTTTAGAACTATATCTATATCAAAATAATTCAGTAGCGAATGAATAAAACAATGTTGTTTATTTCATTTTATATTTATCAATATTTACTATTTACAGTTTTAAATATAAAAAAGTCAATAGGTAAGTAATTAAAAATCACTTAAATCTGAAAATGAAAAATAGTTCTTGGACGCAAGAGAAGAAAAACGTGACAATAATTCGAAATAGCTAAAATATCGATTATGCTGAATTGCAAGTGTACTATTTTTGTTTCTAGATAGACGTTTAATCAGCCGATTTCCTTTCTGAAACATCGATTCACACACTTTTATCCCACTATTATTATTATTGCCGTCTCACTGGTATAGATTATTATATCTGTCTGTCTGGATACCTGTCAACCTAATACAATGAAAGCGTTATATGTATGCATAGTTGTTGAGTCGTGAAAGCTTAAAGCTCTAAAGGTTTGGTGATAAACGGTTAGCTATTTATTCCATTGGTTATAAATAACCGCTTGGCAAGAAGTATAAAACGAATCTATATAATAGGAAAATCGAACGACCGAGACGAATCAGCGCAGTAGTCACCAAGTGCGATTAAGATTCAACGAATCAGAATCGTGCCGATAAGATAAATTATTTATTCAAATTTCTTTAGATATCTTTTATTCACAATTTCCTCTTCTTTTGTTCCGATTTTCTTCTCTATCAAATTGAATTAGTAAAAATTCTTACTAATCTAAATTGATGAACGGCTTTCCTCTTTATGACAGATTAAGGAGATTAATATAATTAATAATGAATAAAATAATAAATAAATAATTAAAAAATACAATTATACATAATAAAAATGTAATAATCATAAATAATATATAGATATAAACAATAAAAAATGAACTTTATGTAGAAGGAAATATTGCATACACAAAAAATGAAATTTTTTGGAAAAAATTTCAACTTTAAGAACACCAACTCTTCACCAACTCTTTTAGCTTAAAAGTCATAGGGAAAAGTCTTTTTATTTAACATGAAAGTTTAGGTAACTTTACATATTTCTCATTCAAATGTGACTTTTCAGAAAAATGTTAAATAAACGAAATGTGACATTTTAGAAAAATGAAAGTTGTTAATCTTTTTTCTCTCTTAATTCTTTAAGTAGATAATAACTTTAATAAACTTTTAAGACTACTTTCAGTTTAAAATCTTCTTATAGAATGATAATTTAATTTTCAAATTTACATAGGTATAACGGAAGATTAAAATTTCTCGCTATAAATTCAAAAAATCTGGTATTCATTTTTTTGATAAATTCCATTTTACTAACATTTTTAAATTCATAATTTTTTAAAGTGGTATATTATATTATAATACACTATATTAATATAATATTATTTATAATATATATTATAAATAATAATCATACATGACGCGCTCCCAAGAGAGACGCATGACTACTCGCGAAATCTTATTTGACATAATAGTCATTTGACATGAAACCATATAAATTTCATTTGATATGAAATCTATTTGGTATAAAAAACATTTAATTTGAAATTCATTTAACATAAGGATAATGATACTTTTGTTAAATTTGACATAAATTTCACTTGACATCAATTTCATTTGGCATAAATGTCATTTAATAAAATTTTTATTTGACATAAAGTTTATTTGACATTTAACATAATTTTCATTTGACATAAAAGTCATTTGACATGAAAGTCATTCAACAAAATTCTCATTTGACATAAAATTCATCTTACACAAGTTACATTTGACATAAAAATATCGGCGCGAATTTTAAAAGTAACCAATTAGATATTATCAACAAATGGTATGATCTTCATGTAAAATGAAATCTATGTCAACTGAATTTTATGTCAAATAAGAATTATGTTTAATGACTATTATGTAAAATGAAATATATTTCAAGTAAATTTTATGTCAAATGAGAATCATGATAATTGACATATGCGTCAAGTGAGAATTATATAATGAAAAATTAACTTTTAATTAAAATAAATCTAATACAAAGTTAATCTACAATTCGTTTGCTTTTTAGGTACCTTTCGTAAGAGCGCGTCACATGAAGTACAATACTGAATTTAAGATTTACCTTAAATTAAGATTTTCTTTGTACTGTGATTTTACTATAATTTTTTAGAATTCTACGAAACTCTATTAGTTTGGGTGGTATCAGTTACCCAGAATTCAACTGCATACAAGACAACTGCATACATGCAAATTTTAATAATAAAATATTAAATTTATAATTAGTAAACTTTACAAATTTAAGCTGAATATCTTAAGTATAGGTACAGAAAAAACAGAAAACGCATACAAACAATTGTTTAATAATTTTTAAAAATTAATCATACAGAGTCTCAGTTACAATTGGGGATACAATTTGGGATGGTTACAGCTTTGTAATTTTTAAAATAATAATTAAATTTTGAGAAGGTTTGAAATTAAAATTTTATAAAAATTTTAATTTTTATGGAAAAATAAATAACTAGAATTTTTAATTATTTATTTAACCCCTTCGCAGTTCATTTAATAATCATAATATATAAAGATTTTAGGATCGCTGAATTTGAATTTCAGAGGTCAGTTTTTTAAAATTCAAAATGGCGGATCCAATATGGCGGATAAAATAAAAAAAAAAAAAAAATTAGTTAAAAACTAATTGGATTCACTTGAAAATTGTTACTCGTGGGTTTTCAGTGTCGCTGATTACGAAATCAAAGTCAGATTTAGAAAATTCCAAATGGCGGATCCAATATGGCAGATGACTTAATTAACATTTGATTGGATTTGACTGAAATAAAATGAAATTCGATGGAATTGCATCAATCACACTGTATGAAATGAATTACTTTTTCTACTTTTTTGGTATCTTTAATCAACTAAGGCTATTTTTTTGCTTCTTAAAGTCAATATGACGTCTGATTTTAGTAAAAGTTTAGTAAAATTTTGCATAATATTACAAAAACGTACTTGTGTTTATATTGTTATAAAAAATAAATTGTTATTAATTTATTGTTCGATTAGAATAAATTTGCATTATTAATACATTATTAAGTATCAGTTTACAATAGTTTGCCATTTTTTTATGCGAAAATATCGACAAACAAGCTGATGACAAAGATTTTCCAAAACAGTCTTTGAAAAAATACGATTTGCGGTGTTCACTGTTTATCATCTGGAAATTTTTTAAAATTAAATTTCTTAAAAATTAGGCAAAGTATCATCGAATGCTAACCCCAACATTCTCTGATAATAATTTTAATCATTTATGGTCATTAAAGTGGAAATTACTATTTTTCCACGAAAAATTCCACAATTTTGTGAGTGGAAAACCCCCTTAATTTAAAGAAAAAAACTAAAACTCATTTTTGGGGGTATTTTAAATGTAGAAAGTGTGTACCAAGTTTGAGATAAATCGGTCTTGTAGTTTTCAAATGACAGTGAACACGGTCTTTGAAAAAGTCGTTTTGAGAAAAATGCGTTTAAACCATTACCATTGACTTTGAGTAGCCAGTTTTGTATAAAAATTACATCAGAAAACATTCGGATATAACAAGTCAAAAAGTAACTTACATAAGTGCTATGTGCAGTATAGGAAAATATACTCTGAAAATAATAAAAGTTGCAAAAAGAAGAAATACGCTGAAATTCCAGTCAGTTTAGTTTCTATTGAAGTGCAAACAGTAAAAGTTACTCTATACTTTTTCCCGTATATGGTAATTAAATATCGTTTAGTTTTGTTAAAAGAAAAAGAAAAGGAAAAAGAAAATAAGGAAATTTAATACGTTATTGATTAATAATAGAATATATATATTGGTTTCGTATGTCCTTATTGATATTGCCGTTCCTCTCTGAAACTGTGATAACGATGGTGAAGTCAGGAGCGTATCGTCGTCATCGTCTCAGAAATTCATTATTTACGATATAGTATATAAGATGCAATTTGGCATCGGTTCGAGTTTCCCGAAGAGAAATTCAGCAATTACGTGAGGCTTTCGGTAAAACTGGAAGACAACCAACTTGAATTCAGAGATCTGGAAAATCGATACGAATACGATTTTCTTTTTTCCTTATGCCAGACAATGCACATTCATTAAAAGTGTAAAAATAGTTTCTACTATTTAAAAATGAAAAGAATTTTCAATAATTAACACAAAATTTTCTTGTAGTAAATTGCGCTCTCAATTAAACATATTTTCTTTCTAGAATTAGTTTTTTGTAATTGTGTTTTTTCTCCAAGTTTGCAGGCGAGGAAAAATTTTGATATAATGAGAATATTATTTGATTTTTTTAATGGGAAACTGGTTCGAATTTCTTTTCCGTATTTATTTTTGAATGAGTCTTTAATTAATTTCTCTTTTTTTTATATATTTGAGGGATGTATTTTTAATCAGTTCGGATTTTAATTTATTTTCTCAATAAATGCAAAGAAAAAAGTACTTAAGTGGGTGGTTTTTATGAAAGTGACATTTTTCATGTTCTCGATTATTTTTATAAAATCTGAATTAGTTAAAAATAACTGAGCGTTAGTGATTTCACTAACGGCTGACTTTTTGCTTTAGTAATTAATGAAAAATAACAAATTAGTAGAAAATAACTAATTATTAGTAAATAACTACGAGCATTTAGTTATTATTTTTAAAAAATGACTAAAATAATTGATAAGATAAAATAATTCCAATTTATAAAAATTATAATCGTAAAAATCTTAATCATAATGTAAAAAAGATGAGAAAAAAATTGATCAATTCATATATTAAATAATTTCTTTAAACATTTCGCAGAAATTTCGTGAAATGTAATATAACACAAAAAAATAATAATAATCTCGAAAAATATAATATTCGGAAAATGAAAATGATTTTCGTACTGCTGGGATGAAATTTGAAAATGATACGGTGAACATCAAAGTAGCCTGAGGCCAAGTAATGTACTAAAATGAGAGAAATATTGCCATTTAAGGTCGTAGGAAAAGCTCTAGGCGAGGAAAATGATAATGTAAAAAAGTAGGGTTGATTCAAAATACATTACAATATTCATCTTAAAAATATTTGTCATTAAATATCTACATCTTAAAAAAAATTACTCTCACTATTATTACAAAAAAAGTGATTCCATTTTTACAAAAAAAAAATTATTATCACACACGCTAAAAAAAGTTCTACTAAAGTAGAGATAACATTCACTATAATAGCTATAAGTTTCACTGATTTGGCTCCATCGATAATCCATTTTCGCTGATCCAGCGAAAATGATATTTCTTGCGTTACCTTTTGAAAACAACACAACCTCAAAATAACACTTGAATGAAAACATTTTTAAATTAATGTTCAAAGCGTATATTCAAATTCTATTAATTATATTTTTTATGTTATCACTAATAAAATGTAAAATTAGTAAATTAATACGTATTTAGAGGTAAGAAATGTAAATTTGACATATGTGATTTTAGAGAAATTTCTATGAGAATGGTAAACTGTCAAATATTTCCAATATGGCTGACCAGTTATATTCATTTTCTCTACATCAGAGAAACAGTTTGACTACTGCATTGGAAATCATTCACTGAATTAGTTGCATAGATTCTTTATATTATTTATTTTCGAAATTAGCTGTATCCCACAGTAAAAATTTTTTTCCGTGCAGTGTCAACATTTTTTTTTTAAATCACACAATTTTGTTTAAATAACAATAGTGCAATTTTTTTAAATAATAATAATACAATTTCTTTTTCAATAATAATGTCATTGTTTTAAAATAACAACACATTTTTTCTGAATAACAATAGAATTTTTTAAACTTAACAATATGCAATTTATTTTATAAATTAAAAATACCACTTTTTTATTTTCATAACAATTTAATTCTTCCTGAATAACAATACAATTTATTAATAAATAAAAATGCAATTATTTTTAAATAACAATACAATTTCTTCTTTATTAACAATATACACTTCGTTTAAATAACAATGCAATTTTTTTCTTAAGTATTTTAAGTATTTTAAATAAAATTAGCAATTTTAAAAATAATATATTTTAAAAATTTTCTAATTTATTGTTGAAAACACTAAAAAATTCAATTTTGGAAAAATTACAAATATTTGCAGAAATTCAATTATTTAAAAAAAAAATAAAATTCAACTATGTTCAAAATTTAAAAAAAATTGTCGTAAAAATCCCAATTATCTTTATAAATAACAAAATACTTCTCCAAAGTTCAATTATTTCCATAAATGTCAAAAAAATTCTTGCCATAATTACAATTATTTCCAAAAATTTTTCCAATTTCAATGAATGTCAATATCTACTACACGGAGAAAAATGAAAATTCAGATTTCGGACTGAATATAAAATCATTTGAGTAATTTCTATTATCGTAGGGAGGAATATTAAATTTTAGATTTCAATCCCAAAAAGTTTAGGAATGATTTTCAATTAAGATCAATGCTAAATATCTTAATAAACGCCAATAGTCTTCTTCCAACAAGTGCAATCAGATTCCGTAATTAATTCAAAGGTGAAAAGAATTAGGTACAATTATTATTATTTGCATTTATTTTAATTCAGCTATTCAATTGTTACAAACTTTGTATCAACGTTCACTTAAACGGGGACTGTTCTGTGCGAGAGTCCTTAGATTCATTCCCAAACAGTTTTTAGGAATGCGAAACTCTGTGGCGCGCCTGCGCCCGCGTTTGTTCAGTTTCTTCGTTTTTGATATATACACGGAAGTCTCGGTGTAGTTCGTAGTGTATTAATTGTTTCAATTAATAAAAATTCTAGTTTTAAATATAATAGTGAGTGCAGTTTTGTAATAAAGTTCTAGTGTTACAAATGAATGTGGAAGAATATCTATGTGAAATGTTTGATCTCATTTTGAGGTTAGGTGTGTGTTTATTTTGTTTTTAGCCGGTTGTGCAATGCCTAATTGTTATTATATTTTATTGTAATGTTGAATTTATGCAACTAAATGTAAAGTCTAAAATGAAATAATATGTAAAAAATAGAGAATACTTTGAATTTTAAAAATCTTTGCACTGGGATTTTTATTTAATCTGTAGATATTTAAATATAATCCCTTTCTTTAAACGTTTTAAAACAAATCATTTTAGTAAAAATGGCAAAGGACTTGTATTTAATTTTTAAAGAGATTTGACGTTTAAATATCTAAAGAAGAATAAAAATCCCAGTGAGAAGTTTTATAAAATTCAAAGTATTCTAATATTTTCAGTTGTTTCATTTTTAGATTTTATATTTAGTTTCAAATTGAATATTCCAATAAAAGTAAATATTTTGACAAATAAAAGTAATAATGTAGGTCACTAGAAGATCTGCTCACATTATATTCAGTATGGGACTCGGCACTAGACTTGCCTTGGACTCCGCCCAGAAGCGCCTATCAATGTGTTCAGTTTGCTTTGTTCCGCGTATAAGTGTGCATAAGAACGAAAACATTTTAAGCCTACTGACGTGCTTTAAACCTTTTACGATTCATTTCCCTGTTTTCTATCCTGGAGCCGCAAAGGTAGACAAGTTTGGGAATGAAATCTAAGTTACTAGTGCTGAACTCCACAATTTTCAATCGGATTTTTCTGCGTGTATTTTAATAAAATTTCCAAAAAAGAATTCAATTATTTAAAAAAAAAATTAATAAACTTGAATAATATAACAATACTTTTATAAGTTGTTTAATTTAAAAAAGGTTTGAATTTGAAATTTTTGAATGTCTTAATTCCTGTGGAAAATCCTGTTCCAAAAATAAGATTAAAAAAATAGGAATTTTGCAAATATTTTTCTTCTTTTTCTATAACAAAATAATAATTTTCTTTAAAAAATTGTGATTCATAAACAAAAATAATGGAAAATAAATAAATTTTATATTTCTTAATCACAGTTGTTTAACAATTTTCTAATTTTGCTTAGAAGTAAAGAACAAAAATCTCCATAATTTCAATTTGACAAAACATAATATTTAACAAAATTTTAGTCTTTTAATGAAAACAAGTAGAAAAAATTCTGATTATTTCTATTTGTAAGTGATGAGTCATGAGTTCGTTGTCAATTCGGCAAAAACGAAAGGAGAATCGGTTCTTCCCGATTATTCCAGTCTACGGCGATCTTCCGGTAGATTGACACGTTTTATAAGAAGTATAATAAATCTATTTGTCTATAATTGTGACTCTTTCATTTTTAATCCTTACAAGTCAGAAGTGGGATTCTAATCCTTTACCTAAGTGTTTTATCGCTAAGAAAAATTTTCTGGCCATTTATTCGCCGTAGATATCAATTATATTAAATCAATTCTCGCGAGCCTTGTGTTCGGACGCGATGAATTCGTATTCTGTGATTTAAAAGTGACTTCCGTGTTTTCTCCGTTCTGTTTTGGAGTAAGTGCTTTTGATGTTCTTCAGTATTACATTTTCTGTGAAGTGGTGGTAGTCCCAAGTTTGAAAGTGGAGAAATTCTAAAATAAAGAAAAGTGGCATATCATTTTCCCATAATGGCCGACCAGAGAGACGCCTCGCGTAATTAATCCCGCCTATTCTTATCATTAGTTGGTAAAAAAGAACGCGAGTGGCGCTTTCGAGTGAATCGTGATCGACGCTAACATCTTGGTACCCCGCCTCTTGTGAACTCGTAATAAGTCCCACGTAGTGGGAGATACCCCTTCCAGTGCCGGAAAATTGAGTTGGTCTCGTGTTCCCGTAGAGTAACGCCCCAACAGTCAACTACCTCAGAATGGATCCTACCAAACTGAAAGTAGCCCGTCTGAAAGAATTATGCGCAAACTATGGACTGAATACCTCTGGAAATATAGAGGATCTTATCAGAAGGTTACAAGACAACGATCCCACTGATGCGTGGTTAAAGGAGGTTTATGAGTCCACTCTTTCTGGTAAACCGGACGATTTTGAGGATGAGGAAGATGCTTCAGTTTTACTTGCATAGCAGCTGCGACAGGGACAATTGACTGGTGGAAATTCACTACATACCCAACAGACCGTAACTTCAGAGCAGAGGGAAATTGAATTTTTACGCAGGGAAAATGAATTAACACGACGAGAACTTGAACTCACAAGACGAGAGTTAGAACTCATGCGTACTTCATCCCCTTCTATCACATCTATACAACCGACACCTCATATAAACATAAATTCAATTAAAGACTTATTGAGTGAATTTGATGGCAACGGAGCGGATTTTAGAAAGTGGAGAGATCAATTTCAATTGTTGAAGGACACATACAAACTAACCGATTAGTTCGGACGTCTTTTAATGGGATCTAAACTTAAGGAAAAATCTCTTCGCTGGTTCCATTCCAAGCCTGAATACATACACTACCGTCCACGAGTATCAGGACGATTACATTCGACTCTATGAAAAAACGTGCCATCACTTTTTCAATTATATCTCGGAAATAAAAGGAGATACAACAAAAACTTAAATACGGTTAGAAAGCTGATTAAATTCTGTTTAAAATAAGCCGTCTTTGAAGTCATTTCGTTAATTATTTTTTAAGTTGTACAGTGAAAAATAAATAAAAAAAAATTATCAAATTTTCTCATCTTTGTCTCTTGACTTCAACTTTTTCAAAAATCTAGAAAAATGTAGATAATATTTTTCTAAAAACACGGAAATCTTCGTTAGAATTTCAGCTTTAAAGTAAGCCTTCGAAAATTAAAAAAGGTTAATCCGTCTTCGATATATCATTAAAAATGTGAAGCCGTGTTTCGACCGATTAGGGCATTGAAATTCAACTGTGACGACTCAATTCTGGCTACGCGCGGCAGCGAATGAGAGAGAAAACGGGGACGAATTCATGCGGGGCAACGATGAACTTTTGAGTTTCTTTATATTACTCGTGAAACATCATTATTTATTATTCTCCAGCATAAATTAGTCTCGGTTTTCTCTCATTCGCTACCGCGCGAAGCCAGAATTGAGTCGTCACAGTTGATTTTCAATGCCCCAGTCGGTCGAAACACGGCTTCATATTTTTAATGATATATCAAAGACGGATTAACCTTTTTTAATTTTCGAAGGCTTATTTTAAAGCTGAAATTCTAAAGAAGATTTCTGTGTTTTTAGAAAAATTTTATCTAAATTTTTCTAGATTTTTGAGAAAGTTGAAGTCAAGAGACAAAGATGAGAAAATTTGATAATTTTTTTTTATTTATTTTTCAGTCTACAACTTAAAAAATAATTAACGAAATGACTTCAAAGACGGCTTATTTTAAACAGAATTTAATCATCTTTCTAACCGTATTTAAGTTTTTGTTGTATCTCCTTTTATTTCCGAGATATAATTGAAAAAGTGATGGCATGTTTTTTATAGAGTTGCGTGTAATCGTCCTGATACTCGTGGACGGTAGTGTAGAATTTACTCTGGACAGTTTTATGGAAGAAATGGGGTCTATGTTTGATCATCGAGAGGATAGATTGACGCTTCGTAGAAAATTCGAAAGTCGAATGTGGAAAAGTTCCGAATCTTTCAACGACTACTTTCACGAAAAGTTGATCCTAGCAAATGCTGTCCCAATTGCTGAAGAGCAGTTGATTTACTACCCCGTTGACGGAATATCAGACGTATCATTGCGTAATCAGGCTAGGATGCAACAATTTAAAACTAAAACAGCTCTTCTAAGCGCTTTCGAAAAGGTGACTCTGAAATAAAATCAAAACATTAGTCGCGAGAATAAAGCAGCACCTAGGGTCCTGAATTCTGAAGATAACTCGAGTGACAACGTGGCGAAAGAAAGGACATCTGTGAAATCTAAATCGTCGACGCGCTGTTTCAACTGCAGCAAATATGGACATGTCTCTGCAGACTGTAGATTGCCTAAGAGACCGCCGGGAGCATGCTTTAAGTGCTTCGAATTGGGTCATCAATCAAAAAATTGTCCTAATCGGAAAAGTCAACATCAGGATCAACCTCAAATCGCCAACGTAGAGGAACAAGATTTTAACCTTGATTCTAGTAAAACAGCTGATGACAACCTTGATCACCTGGCAACCTTGAATGAACAATGCTTCAAAACGATTGACTTCACCTTCGAGCTGGGAAATAAAAATCAGGTTCTATCATTGGACACATTACTTGACACCGGTAGCCCAATTAGTTTTGCAAAGGAAAGTTTTGTTCCGGAGGAAAATATGCAACTTTACTCACCAGATGCACATCAGGGATACAGTGGAATCAACAACAGTTCATTGGTAATTTTGGGTATGACAACGGTTAAGGTAAGACTTAATGACATCGATCAAAAAATTAAATTGTTTGTAGTCCCAGATGAAACAATGAAAGCATCTGTGATACTAGGTCGCGACGCACTTAGTAAATTTAATCTGGGCCTTATCAAAGCAAGAAGCTGATGTCATTCGGGAAATTTTTGCAATTTGTACGGGTAATGATAATATCACTGATTTTTCAGAAATTAATCCTGATGCCGGTGCTGACGTTAGTTCAAATGTAAAGCAATTATTTCTTGACGAATATTATAATAAAGAAAAACCTAAAAATCCAGACATCGAAGTCGAATTAGTTTTACGTTTAACAAAAGATCACCCTATATATTTTGCACCTAGAAGATATTGTCTTTCGAGGAGAGAGAAAAATTGCAAAAAATTCTCGATGACTTGCTAGCGAGGGGTATTATTAGAGATTGCGACTCTCCTTACGCTTCACCCATAGTTTTGACAAAGAAAAAAATAAAGAAATTAGACTTTGTGTTGATTACCGTTTTATAAATAAATTCACATTAAGGGAAAACTACCCCCTTCCATTAATCGAAGACCTGCTTGATAAATTGCGAGGCAAGTGTTATTTTACGTCACTCGATTTAAAAGATGGTTTTCACCATGTTAATATGGCCCGCGATTCTATCAAGTACACTGCTTTCATCACTCCGCTTGGACATTATGAATATCTAAAAATGCCGTTTGGGCTCAAAACTGACCCGGGTACTTTCCAAAAATTTATAAATAAAATTTTTACAGAACTCATTAAGTCGGGTGACGTAGTAACGTATTTAGACGACGTTTTAATAGCGACATATAATGTTGAGCGTCACCTGGAAGTTTTAAAAGAATGTTTTTCTTTAATGGTTCAAAGTAAACTCGAATTTCGTTTAGATAAATGTAAATTTCTGGAAAAAGAAACAGAATATCTTGGTTATAAAATTTCTGCCAGGGGTATAAGCCCAACCAATCGGGGCGTTGAGGCAGTTTGTAATTTTCCGGTTCCACAAAATATTCGCGAGTTACAGAGTTTTCTTGGATTATGCGCGTATTTCCGCAAATTCGTGCCTGGTTTCTCTCTGACCGCGAAACCATTATATGATCTCCTTAGAAAAAATGTCGAGTTTTTATTCGGTGAAAAACAATACGACGCGATTGAAATACTAAAAAACAATCTAATGGAATCTCCCGTCTTGAGCATTTATGATCCGAAAGACGAAACCGAGCTCCACTGTGATGCCAGTAAGCTTGGATTTGGTGCTGTTTTACTTCAGAGGAAAAGGGATAACCACTTTCACCCTATTGCCTACTTTTCGAAACGCACCACTGAAGTGGAGTCCAGGTATCACAGTTTCGAGCTCGAAACTCTCGCCATCATCTATGCTCTGAGACGTTTCTGAATATATTTACAAGGAATCGTTTTCAAAATAGTAACTGATTGTAATGCCTTGAAGTTGACTTTGGATAAAAAGGAGATAATTCGTGAATTTACAGGTGGTCCGCAGAACTCGAAAATTACGATAAAACTCTGGAACACAGAAGCGGGGAAAAGATGAAGCACGTCGATGCGTTTAGTCGCGCTACGAACATTATGATTATCGAAGACAATACCCTAGAGTCGAATCTCGCGATTAGCCAAAATTTGGACGATAAAATAAAAGAATTGAGAGTAAAATTAGAAAACAGTGAGGATAAACTCTTCGAAATGCGAAACGGTTTAGTCTATAGAAAAAAAATAACGAAGTTTTGTTTTTACGTACCGAGCAAACGGGAAAATAATATCCCAAGTGCGAAATGCCAAGACTGAAAAAACGGCCCATCATTGGTCTAGTAATGTCTGCCGAGAATTGGCAGTAGTTACAGGGCCATTACTGGTGTTCAAAACGTCCCATTGATGGGCCAATGATGGCGCCGATGGTCAGATTTTCAAATTTTTTAAGACTGGACCAGCTCTCGGCCCAATAATGGCACATTCATGGCAAAGTTGATCAATCTTTAATGGCAAAAAGCAATTGCCAGTGATGTGCCGACCATCGGCCCATTAATGGCACTTTAATGGCAAAAATTTTGTATCTTTGATGGCAAATTATAATTGCCAGAATTGGGACGTAGCTTGGCCCAATAACGGCACATTATTGGCAAAGTTGATAAATCTTTAAAGGAAAAATTCAATTGCCAGTGATGTGACGAAAATCGGCCCATTAATGACACATTAGTGGCACTTTAATGGTAAACATTTTGTATCTTTGATGACAAATTGTAATTGCCAGAATTGGGGCGTAGCTTGGCTCAATAATGGCACATTAATGTCTATCATTTTGTATCTATGATGGCAAATTATAATTGACAATATTGGGACGTAGCTCGGCCCAATAATGGCACAGTATCGGCCAGTGTAGTGTAGCTTATAAGAACCCTTTTGCATTATCGACTTCACGTCAGAGTAGCAGAGTGGTCAGAGTGTTAGGCTGTGGTGCGTCAGGTTCAGGTATCGATCCCCGCGAGCGGTAAGAATTTTTCAAATATTTAAGTTTGCGATTAATTTAGGGAAATAAACTGTATAAATATTATGAATTAATTAGTTAATTAAATAAAAAATATATTTTTTTAAAATTTTTTCAACACTGGGGAGTAATGGCAGCCAATAATGGGCCATTAATGTTTACCGAGAATCGGCCGATGATTAGCTGCCGACGGCCTACCGCGGTTAACCTCCCGACAGTCGGGCCACTATTGTCTGCCAAGAGTAGGCACTGACAATGCCGTCACTGGGCCAGTTTTGGGCCGTTTTTAATTTCGCACTTGGGATAATAAGAAAATATCAGGACGAAATGGGACATTTTTGCCCTAAGAAAACTGCCGAAGCGATCTCGAGAAATTACTGGTTTCCTGATATGAACAACAAGATAAAATCTTACGTTGCAAATTGTTTGAATTGCGTTGCATTTTCTCCCCTGACGGGTAAAAAAGAAGGATTTTTAAACCCTATTCCTAAGGGTGATTTACTGTTTCAGACATGTCATATTGATCACTTTGATCCCATTGATAAAAACATAAGTACAAAGAAACATATCTCGTTGGTCATAGATGGTTTTACCAAATTTGTAAAACTGTACGCCGTAAAATCAACTGAGACATAAGAGACCGTAAATTGTTTTAAAGAGTATTTTAGGAACTACAGTAGGCCTAAAAATATAGTGTCAGATCGCGGAAGTTGTTTTATCTCGCAAGAGTTTGAATCCTTCGTCAATGAAAACAATGTTAATCATATATTAGTAGCTACGGCCTCACCAAAAGCGAACGGCCAGGTTGAACGTACGAATCGAGTCTTGGGCCCTATCCTTGGTAAATTGTCAGACCCTCCCTCGGGCAATTACTGGTTTAGACTGCTCGCCGACGTAGAGTTTTCTTTAAATAATGTGATTCATAGCTCTACTGGTACCACTCCGAGTAAACTTTTATTCGGAGTGAACCAAAGAGGAAAGATTATTGACCACGTCGCTGAGTGTTTGGAAGAGCATGTTTGCGATGAGGAGGGTAGAAATCTCGAATCAATAAGAAAAAAGCCAGCGAATCCATCGTAACATCTCAAAATAATAACAAAAAAAGTTTTGACTCTAAAAGAAAAGAATCGCCCAATTACGAAATTGGCGATTTTGTAATGATAAAAAATTTTGACAGTACGATCGGGGTAGCGCGAAAATTGATTTCGCAATTTAAGGGACCATATCGAGTGGAGAAAAAATTACGAAATGATAGATACATTTTTAAAGACATCGAAAACTTCCAGGTGACCCAGAAACCGTACGTCGGAACCTGGAAAGCCTTAAATATGAGACCATGGCATTCGGAATTTGTTGCCTTGCTCTGTGAACATTATTCTGAGCATTTCCCATCAGCCGTAGGAAAAATGTATATCGAATTTAGAATCGAGTTTAATTTTCTTACATCTCCAATCAAGGATAATCCCCACTTGAGTTGGAGCATGTCAAGCAAATTAAACAAATACAGTCTTACGAAATATGTCCTCAGGGATAGCGTTGAGAGCAACTATGTATGTGTGTGTAAATGAATTGTATCACAAAAGAAAGAAATTTTATCTATTAATTTTAAATGATGGACAAATTGTGCGTATGTGTGAAACTGATTACAATCACAAGCTTTTTAATTATAAAAACAATTATATGTATTTCGAGACGAAATAATTCAGGACGGCCGAACTGTAAGTGATGAGTCATGAGTTCGTTGTCAATTCGGCAAAAACAAAGGGAGAATCGGTTCTTCCCGATTACTCCAGTCTACGGCGATCTTCCGGTAGATTGACACGTTTTATAAGAAGTATAATAAATTTATTTGTCTATAATTGTGACTCATTCATTTTTAATCCTTACATATTTGTCATTACAATTTTGAATTAATTATAAAATAAAAATAATTATACCTAACATAATAATATAATATACAATCTATCTAAAGTTAACAATAAACAAAAGTATAAACAAAAGACAACTTCAGAGTGTGAGGGGCAGAAAAAGTGAATGAATGAAAGAACATTTAAATTATTATAGTTAATTAATTGAATTAATTTCAAATTGTTTCACGGAGGCTTTTAAAGTCGCTGATTACAAATCCAGTACTAATTTTTAAAAATTAAAAATGTCGGATCCAATAAGTCGGACGAATTTTAAAAATTGTTTAGAATAGGCTGAAACTTATTATTAGAGGGTTTTTGGGATCGCTGATTACGAATCCGATATTAGTTTTCAAAAATCCAGAATGGTAGACTCAATATATCAGAAAAAGTTTTAAAAGTATTTAAATAATTTAATTTAATATTTAAAATTTCTATTTAACAAAATAGTGCGAAATATAGCACTTAAATTTAATTACTTTCTAAAAGAATTGAATTTTTAAGATTTCTATGTTATTTATTTAGAAAGTAGGGGAGACCGAGGAGGAAAGTAACAAAAATCAGTTTTTTCATTGTAGCGTTTAAACTATTTAACGAATAATTTTTGTTGACACCTTAATTGAAAGCTTGGACTTTCACCTGTTAAATAAAATTTGAATTAGACATTTAGATTAAATAACCAGTTCACAGTATGACAAAAAGAAAGAAAAAAAATACAAAGATACTTAGAGTACAAATTGTACACGTTTGGCACAAATTTAATACATATTTAACACATTATGATACATTAGTATCTTCTAGATATTATCTTCTTATCCATATCATAGATAAAGCATCTAATTCCAAAAGTTTCGTACGTGCAATATTAAATTATTAAAATGTATAATAAAAATACTAAGTCTTCAGTTTAAGTTAAATTATTAATAATTAATAATAAAGTAATAGCTTTCACTACTTCAGGAGTAACAACACTCTTGAGGCAGACATAGAGGCTAATTGTTGATAATTTGTTTTGGGAAAATGAAAAAAGAAATAGGATTTCTTTTTGGAGGGTTTGTTAAATACATATTGAAATATAAAAAAAAATTTATTTAAAATTTTATAACAAAATGGCGGCGATAAATTTCATAGTCAAAATCGACTATTTTCTTATGACCAAAATACGAGCCAAAATGTCAGGACAATTTTTTTTTAAAGTTTAAGTCCTGAAACAGAAAGCAAAGAAATTTAATGATCTATATAATATAAACTTTGGTAGCACATATGTGATTTTTTATATTAATTCTTGTAAAAATTGCGCACTTTTTGAGTAAAATAATCGATTTTTTGCCAAAAAATAAACAGTAAATACTTTATAAAATATAAAAGTTTACATTGTGACTTTTCAACTTGAAAGTTGAAAAATCTATATGTACTTCCAAATTTTATAGTAAACAGATTATAAAATTTCTTTGTTTTTTGTTCTAGGACTTAGACTTTTCAAAAAAGTATTCTGGCCGTAAAAAATAGTCGATTTTGAACATAAAAATTTACTGCCGCCATTTTGTTATATGATGTGAACAAAAAGTTTTTTTTTCATAATTCAATAAGTATTTAATAAACCTTCTAAAAAGAAATCATATTCCATTTTTAATTTTCTCAAAACAAATCATCAAATATATAGGTCTCTTTTTCTGCCTCTAGAGTACCCCTTAAAAAAAGTAGCCAAATTTTTCATGTTTCATATTTTTGGCATTAAAGAAAATAAACAATAAAACATTAATCTTTTAAAACATGAAAACAACTTTATCTAAAGTTTAAAAGCAAAAATTAACAATTATGACAAACATAAAATAAAACAAAATATTAACGCAGAATAAAAATGTTTTCTGGTTTAATAAATCATTTTTAAGTTACGTTAATATGTTAAAACGAAAGTCAGTTTACTTGTAATTCATTATTTTTAACAAACAAAATCTTATCTGTAACTTTAAATATGATTTACTTCACTCATTTCATAAAGTATGCACAATATTGAAACAAGGAGGAAAGTAACAACGTGTTACTTTCCTCCTCACTCTATTTTTCAACAAAAAAGTTAAAATTACAGAAAATTACACGTAATTTAAAAATACACTGTTACAACTGAAAGGCAGATAATTAAGCTACATAAAAACGAAACGCACATTTTATAAAACTGAGTAATTAAAAAAATATGAGGTTTTAAAAATTAAAACGAAAACTTACTTTTGAAGTATTTTTGTAACGTCATATCACTAGCGGACCTAACCTAACCGGAAATGCTCTTGCACACTATGGAGAACTTGTAGGGGGCACTACTGATTAAAAAAAATTGTAACTTTGTGTATCGGCTAAAGGTAGGTAAACCTACAAGTACCACTTTCACAAAAAAATTTTTCTTCTATACCAGAATTAAGAACTAATTTAGTGCTAATTTAGTACCATATTTAAAAATTTAGAGCTGCTAAACTTTTTAAAAAAACGTATGGTACTGCCAGCTTGACGTATAGCTACAAGTACCATACCCTAAAAAATAACAATTTTTAAAAAACTTTTCCACAGGAATTTAGAACTAATTTAGTGCTCTAACATAGCATTAAAAAGAATTTTCCAAAAACTACCCTTAATCTCAAAAACTACCTAACGAAAAAAAAAAATTTTTCAAAATTTCTTTCATAGAAATTTAGAACTAATTTAGTGCTCTCACATAGAATTAAAAGGAGTATTTTACTAAAACTACCCTTAACCTCAAAAACTACCTAATAAAAATTAAGAAACAAATTTAAAAAAAAAGGTTTGATAAGATTTTAAAGCTAATAAAGTTTTCAAACTTAGTACTGAAAGATATTTTCCAAAAACTAATTTTAACCTGAGCTAATTTAGTGCTCAAACAATGCACAAGAAAAATTTTCCACAAAACTACCTTTTACCTTAAAAACTACTAGAAAATAAAGACAGAATTATTTCTTAAAAATTTTTTCAGAGCAATTTAGAGATAATTTTGTGCTCAAGAATAGAAATTAAAAGTAATTCACAAAAACTACCTTTTATCACAAACACTATCTACAGAAATTAAAAAGGCACATATTTCCAAAATTCTTTTCATAGGAATTTAGAACTAATTTAGTGCTCTAACATAGCATTAAGAAAAATTTTTCAAAAACTACCCTCAACCTTAAAAACTACCAAACGAAAATACATTAAATAGAAATTTTTAAAAACTATCTAACGAAAATAAAAAGGCTTATTTTTCTCGAAATGTCTATATTTTTTAAAAGTGATAAAATTATTATAAAATATACTATATGTATTTTTCGTTTTTTATATAAAATTAATAATATATATTGTTTTTTATAATCTAAAATTGGATTTACATCAGATATTTTTTAATGTCTTCGCTGTTTTTTACTGGATCTTTTATTATGCGTTGTATATAGCATAATCTAGTTTTTGTAAAACCACCTGCATAATCTATCTCAATAGTTATAAATGGGCCTGAAAATATGTACGATTTTTTAATTCATTGATAAAGTTGTAAATCTTGAATTTCATGACATGAACATTTTTCCAAAACTACCCTTAACCTCAAAAACTACCTAACGAAAATAAAAAAGCATATTTTTCCAAAATTTTTTTCATAGCAATTCAGAACTAATTTAGTGCTAATTTAGTACCATATATAAAAATTTAGAGCTGTTAAACTTCCTAAGGAAACGTATGGTATTACAGGCTTGACGTATAGCTATAAGTACCATACCCTAAAAAATAACAATTTTTAAAAATCTTTTCCACAGGAATTTAGAACTAATTTAGTGCTAATTTAGTACCATATTTAAAAATTTAGAGCTGTTAAACTTTTTAGGAAAACGTATGGCACTACATATGCTTGACGTATAGCTACAAGTACCATAACCTAAAAAATATGAATTTTTAAAAAACTCTTTCACAGGATTTTAGAACTAATTTAGTGCTAATTTAGTACCATATATAAAAATTTAAAGCTGTTAAACTTTTTAGGAAAACGTATGGTACTACATATGCTTGACGTATAGCTACAAGTACCATAACCTAAAAAATATGAATTTTTAAAAAACTCTTTCACAGGATTTTAGAACTAATTTAGTGCTAATTTAGTACCATATATAAAAATTTAAAGCTGTTAAACTTTTTAGGAAAACGTATGGTACTACATATGCTTGAGGTATAGCTACAAGTACCATAGCCTAAAAAATAACAATTTTTAAAAATCTTTTCCACAGGGATTGAGAACTAATTTAGTGCTAATTTAGTACCATATTTAAAAATTTAGAGCTGTTAAACTTTTTAGGAAAACGTATGGTACTACATATGCTTGACGTATAGCTACAAGTACCATAACCTAAAAAATATGAATTTTTAAAAAACTCTTTCACAGGATTTTAGAACTAATTTAGTGCTAATTTAGTACCATATATAAAAATTTAAAGCTGTTAAACTTTTTAGGAAAACGTATGGTACTACATATGCTTGAGGTATAGCTATAAGTACCATACCCTAAAAAATAACAATTTTTAAAAATCTTTTCCACAGGGATTGAGAACTATTTTAGTGCTAATTTAGTACCATATTTAAAAATTTAGAGCTGTTAAACTTTTTAGGAAAACGTATGGCACTACATATGCTTGACGTATAGCTACAAGTACCATAACCTAAAAAATATGAATTTTTAAAAAACTCTTTCACAGGATTTTAGAACTAATTTAGTGCTAATTTAGTACCATATATAAAAATTTAAAGCTGTTAAACTTTTTAGGAAAACGTATGGTACTACATATGCTTGAGGTATAGCTATAAGTACCATACCCTAAAAAATAACAATTTTTAAAAATCTTTTCCACAGGGATTGAGAACTATTTTAGTGCTAATTTAGTACCATATTTAAAAATTTAGAGCTGTTAAACTTTTTAGGAAAACGTATGGCACTACATATGCTTGACGTATAGCTACAAGTACCATAACCTAAAAAATATGAATTTTTAAAAAACTCTTTCACAGGATTTTAGAACTAATTTAGTGCTAATTTAGTACCATATATAAAAATTTAAAGCTGTTAAACTTTTTAGGAAAACGTATGGTACTACATATGCTTGACGTATAGCTACAAGTACCATAACCTAAAAAATATGAATTTTTAAAAAACTCTTTCACAGGATTTTAGAACTAATTTAGTGCTAATTTAGTACCATATATAAAAATTTAAAGCTGTTAAACTTTTTAGGAAAACGTATGGTACTACATATGCTTGACGTATAGCTACAAGTACCATAACCTAAAAAATATGAATTTTTAAAAAACTCTTTCACAGGATTTTAGAACTAATTTAGTGCTAATTTAGTACCATATATAAAAATTTAAAGCTGTTAAACTTTTTAGGAAAACGTATGGTACTACATATGCTTGACGTATAGCTACAAGTACCATAACCTAAAAAATATGAATTTTTAAAAAACTCTTTCACAGGATTTTAGAACTAATTTAGTGCTAATTTAGTACCATATTTAAAAATTTAAAGCTGTTAAACTTTTTAGGAAAACGTATGGTACTACATATGCATTAAGTCGAAATTGAAATTTTTTTTTCAGATTCTGAAAGAGGACACTCAAATCAATAAGAAAATCTTTGTCCCGTTTTTTTTTAAAATCGGAACTCGTAGAACGGGAAGCTCGAACTTGTACTAAAAAAAACGGACATTTGGGACTAAATGGGTTAAGGTTGCCGCAAAAATTTAATTTTGTTTCCTCTGACTTTTTCCTGATTTCCAGACAAAATTTTGACTTTTTTCCTGACTCTAAAGTATACTCTCATTCTCTCTAAAAATGATTACATACTCAAAAGATGTTTTATTACATTTATTTACAAAATTTCTTTAATTATAAATTTATTCGACAACATTTATTTTATTTCCAATAAAAATAAAAATTCCAATAAAATTGTATTAGAAATGATTGAAATTATGCGATAAGTTTTATTATTTATAAAAATAACTAAATGTTTACTTAATTTTTTAAAAATTTTTGAAAATTATTGAAATTTTGACAAGAATTTTATTACAATTTAAGATAATAATTGAATGTCTGAAAAAAATTTTATTATTTATAAAGATAATTAAAAATTTAACGAGAATTTAGGGTATGGTACTGGCAGCTATATGGGCAGTTCTACAAACGAAGGACGAAAATGAAGAAAATTTTGGCACAATATTTTTTTTACGTTCAGGTCTTAAAAAGTAGGTTAAATTCAAGTTAAAAGTATTATCAAAGTTACCTAAAAGTGGCCAGTCAAAAAAATAAAAATTTAAATTTTACATCTTAAGCACATGTGTATTCTGTCTGAAAGTGCCAGGAAACTGAGAACCAGGAAACTGAGAATTTGGTCATTTTTCGTCTAAAAAATTAAAAAACAAGGCTTAATAACAAAATTTGGAATACTGGTCAACAGAGAATAAGGTTCTACAACTCCTAGAACAACAAAAGTATAAAAACATAAAATATTTTTTTTAAAAATGCGTGCCAGGAAACTGAGAATTTGTCTGACCAAATGCCCATTTCGATCACAAAGTACAAAATTTTAGGTAATTGAACTGCAAATTAAGTAAAATGCAAGTGATATCATATTTAGTTAACATTTACTAAGCACTGTGAAAAATGTCGAATTAATCGGAATGAAAATTCTTAATATTTTTAACGTTTTTTATAATGCCAGGAAACTGAGAATTAATTTGATGAACAAAATTCAAGATAATATTTTTTAAATAAAATATCAAGTAATGTAACAATTATTTTAATCTTTGTAAAGTACAACTATTTGAAATTATTATCCAAGTGCAAATTTGTATTTAATCGCTTAAAAAATATATTTATATAATTTATTTGCTTTCATTTTCACATTGGGACATGCCAGGAAACTGAGAATTTAGCACTTGAATGCTTATTTTTTGCCAAAAATATTTTTTGAAAGCGGGTAACGTTTTGTGGCATAATAGTAATCATTAAGCACTAGTTTTCATTGAAAGTAATTCTATTTTTTTCAAAATTAATGTAAAAAACAATCTTGGACATCATATATTCCATCGTTTGTAGAACTACCCATATACGTCAAGCCTATGTAGTACCATACGTTTTCCTAAAAAGTTTAACAGCTTTAAATTTTTAAATATGGTACTAAATTAGCACTAAATTAGTTCTAAATTCCTGTGGAAAAGATTTTTAAAAATTGTTATTTTTTAGGGTATGGTACTTGTAGCTATACGTCAAGCATATGTAGTACCATACGTTTTCCTAAAAAGTTTAACAGCTTTAAATTTTTAAATATGGTACTAAATTAGCACTAAAATAGTTCTCAATCCCTGTGGAAAAGATTTTTAAAAATTGTTATTTTTTAGGCTATGGTACTTGTAGCTATACGTCAAGCATATGTGTGACCGGGACTGAGAAAAGGGACCTACTTACCAAAAAATCGATTTTTTTTTATGATGGTTTCTTATAGTTTAAGGTAGTAGAAATACAATGCAATTAGTCCCGATTGTTAAAAAAAATTTTTTGCAATTGTTTAAACAAATTTAAAAAAAAAATTTTTTTTGTTTACATTTTTTTTATGAAAATATAAGTAATTTTAAAACAAAAATTACTCTTGGTTGTCTAAGTGTCAAGAATATATCCCCTAAATCTTAAATTGAATGCCTAAACCATTTACAAAAAATTTGACTTAATTCCTCGAAGATGATCCCCAAGTATACCTCGTCATCGGCAACCTGGTTGTGCAAGTCAAAAAATAACTATGGATTATTGTAGAGTTCAGAATTATTCATTATTGTATCAGTTCTGAACTTGCATATAAAATTTCAGACCTCTAGGACATCCGGAAGTCTTTTAAATTAATTTTGAAAATTCCACAATTTGATTTTTGCTAAATAAATTGTTTATAACAATTACAGGGTTATTTGAACAATTATTTAACCATGAAAATCGGATTCAGCATAAAAAAATACATAAAGAACACTCATCATGTTAATTTAAAATGTAAAATGTTCAAGAAATCTAATTTATTTGGATAGAAAACTTTAAACGCGTTTTTCTCGAAAAGTTGATTTTGGTAAGTAGGTCCCTTTTCTCAGTCCCGGTCACATGTAGTACCATACGTTTTCCTAAAAAGTTTAACAGCTTTAAATTTTTATATATGGTACTAAATTAGCACTAAATTAGTTCTAAATTCCTGTGAAAAAGATTTTTAAAAATTGTTATTTTTTAGGCTATGGTACTTGTAGCTATACCTCAAGCATATGTAGTACCATACGTTTTCCTAAAAAGTTTAACAGCTTTAAATTTTTATATATGGTACTAAATTAGCACTAAATTAGTTCTAAAATCCTGTGAAAGAGTTTTTTAAAAATTCATATTTTTTAGGTTATGGTACTTGTAGCTATACGTCAAGCATATGTAGTACCATACGTTTTCCTAAAAAGTTTAACAGCTTTAAATTTTTATATATGGTACTAAATTAGCACTAAATTAGTTCTAAAATCCTGTGAAAGAGTTTTTTAAAAATTCATATTTTTTAGGTTATGGTACTTGTAGCTATACGTCAAGCATATGTAGTACCATACGTTTTCCTAAAAAGTTTAACAGCTCTAAATTTTTAAATATGGTACTAAATTAGCACTAAATTAGTTCTCAATCCCTGTGGAAAAGATTTTTAAAAATTGTTATTTTTTAGGCTATGGTACTTGTAGCTATACCTCAAGCATATGTAGTACCATACGTTTTCCTAAAAAGTTTAACAGCTTTAAATTTTTATATATGGTACTAAATTAGCACTAAATTAGTTCTAAAATCCTGTGAAAGAGTTTTTTAAAAATTCATATTTTTTAGGTTATGGTACTTGTAGCTATACGTCAAGCATATGTAGTACCATACGTTTTCCTAAAAAGTTTAACAGCTTTAAATTTTTATATATGGTACTAAATTAGCACTAAATTAGTTCTAAAATCCTGTGAAAGAGTTTTTTAAAAATTCATATTTTTTAGGTTATGGTACTTGTAGCTATACGTCAAGCATATGTAGTGCCATACGTTTTCCTAAAAAGTTTAACAGCTCTAAATTTTTAAATATGGTACTAAATTAGCACTAAATTAGTTCTAAATTCCTGTGGAAAAGATTTTTAAAAATTGTTATTTTTTAGGGTATGGTACTTATAGCTATACGTCAAGCCTGTAATACCATACGTTTCCTTAGGAAGTTTAACAGCTCTAAATTTTTATATATGGTACTAAATTAGCACTAAATTAGTTCTGAATTGCTATGAAAAAAATTTTGGAAAAATATGCTTTTTTATTTTCGTTAGGTAGTTTTTGAGGTTAAGGGTAGTTTTGGAAAAATGTTCATGTCATGAAATTCAAGATTTACAACTTTATCAATGAATTAAAAAATCGTACATATTTTCAGGCCCATTTATAACTATTGAGATAGATTATGCAGGTGGTTTTACAAAAACTAGATTATGCTATATACAACGCATAATAAAAGATCCAGTAAAAAACAGCGAAGACATTAAAAAATATCTGATGTAAATCCAATTTTAGATTATAAAAAACAATATATATTATTAATTTTATATAAAAAACGAAAAATACATATAGTATATTTTATAATAATTTTATCACTTTTAAAAAATATAGACATTTCGAGAAAAATAAGCCTTTTTATTTTCGTTAGATAGTTTTTAAAAATTTCTATTTAATGTATTTTCGTTTGGTAGTTTTTAAGGTTGAGGGTAGTTTTTGAAAAATTTTTCTTAATGCTATGTTAGAGCACTAAATTAGTTCTAAATTCCTATGAAAAGAATTTTGGAAATATGTGCCTTTTTAATTTCTGTAGATAGTGTTTGTGATAAAAGGTAGTTTTTGTGAATTACTTTTAATTTCTATTCTTGAGCACAAAATTATCTCTAAATTGCTCTGAAAAAATTTTTAAGAAATAATTCTGTCTTTATTTTCTAGTAGTTTTTAAGGTAAAAGGTAGTTTTGTGGAAAATTTTTCTTGTGCATTGTTTGAGCACTAAATTAGCTCAGGTTAAAATTAGTTTTTGGAAAATATCTTTCAGTACTAAGTTTGAAAACTTTATTAGCTTTAAAATCTTATCAAACCTTTTTTTTTAAATTTGTTTCTTAATTTTTATTAGGTAGTTTTTGAGGTTAAGGGTAGTTTTAGTAAAATACTCCTTTTAATTCTATGTGAGAGCACTAAATTAGTTCTAAATTTCTATGAAAGAAATTTTGAAAAATTTTTTTTTTTTCGTTAGGTAGTTTTTGAGATTAAGGGTAGTTTTTGGAAAATTCTTTTTAATGCTATGTTAGAGCACTAAATTAGTTCTAAATTCCTGTGGAAAAGTTTTTTAAAAATTGTTATTTTTTAGGGTATGGTACTTGTAGCTATACGTCAAGCTGGCAGTACCATACGTTTTTTTAAAAAGTTTAGCAGCTCTAAATTTTTAAATATGGTACTAAATTAGCACTAAATTAGTTCTTAATTCTGGTATAGAAGAAAAATTTTTTTGTGAAAGTGGTACTTGTAGGTTTACCTACCTATCGGCTAATTTGTTTGAAAGCTATAAGCGTTGTTACTTTCCTTCTCCGTTACTTTCCTCCTCGGTCTCCCCTAATAATTATTTTTAATTAAGAACTGTAATATAATAAAAAGTAATATACAATAATATTCTTCATTTCGTGTAAAAAATCTTAAAATTACGTTTGCTCACAGATTTCTTCGGATAATCCTAGTTTTAAGTGCAGATGGGAGAAAAAGTGGTTTCGTTAATCACTTCTCATTTAAGAAGAAAAGAATATTTTGGATCGGAATTATTTGGAAAAAATAGAGGAAGGTACCCTGAAAATTCCTCTTCTCGGAATTTTGCCTAATTTTTATAAATAATTATTGATAAAAAGTAAAAACTGATTTTTTATAAAAATAACACTGAATTCGAAATCAGCCCCAAAAACTCCAAAAACCATAAGAACTTAGTTTTAGACGATTTTAAACAATTTTCAAAACTTCGTTCGCCATATTGGATCCGCCATTTTTAATTTTTTTAAAATAACACTAGATACGTAATTAGCGACCACCAAAACCGTAGTCAGGGACCCAAAAAAACTATTAGAATCACTGCATTCTTTTTTTTATAGTTTCAGTTTTGCTAGGGTGCGAAAAGGTTAAATTACAATAAAAAAACGTTTTTTTTATATTAAAAATTTAAATTATGAGCAACATTTAAATAGATATTTTTTAATATTTATTTAATATACTTATGCACTTTGTTGAATAAATTCTGTGAATAGAAATTTATTTTCTCCGCGTGTGGTTTATCGTGTAGTAAATGGAATATAGCTTTTAGGTTTATAATATTTCGCTATATGGAGAAAACGTTCTAAACGTGTAAAAGGATAAGAGATAAATTGCAATCTGAATTAATGTGTCTCTTACTCTGAAATTATAATTATGAAGTAAATGGACACATGAATGCAAATAACGTGATGATTTTGATATCAAAGCTGATACTATAAATGTTGGTATATACATAAAGCATAGTAAACGATATTTATTACTTAAGAAATTATTATTATTATTATTATTATTATTTTTATTATTACTAATTATTATTATAATTATTATTATTATTATTATTATAATAATTATTATTATTATTATTTTTATCATTACATTAGTTATAAATTTTATAAAATAATTATAAACCTAGTATAAAAAGCCATAGCAAGCCTAGTGCAAGGCGCATAATATTAAAAAAAGGATTATTTAGTGTTATTCTTTTGTTAGAAAAATGTAACATAATTTTTTTAATATAGTAATTGATAAAACTGCAATTATGTAGTTTATCTTTGAAAATAGTTTCTAAATAATCCCTTTAGAGATTTATAGTATTGTCTGGAAACTTGAAAAGTTATCGACCAACTTCACTAAACGTTCTATAATTCTTTTAAAGCCTTTGACCTCCAGATGAGGTTAGACTTTTGTAAGACCAATTCTTTTCTTCTTCAACAATGCAAGAAAAGTTTTAGTTTTTTCTTTTCAATAATTTATCACAGTAAAAAAATAAAAAGAAAAAAAATTGTAGTTTAACAAGTAGAAAAAATAAATATTATTATTTATCAAATAAATATTTAAACTTGAAAACAAGTAAGTTTTTATTTTAAATCGAATAAATTTAATTTATATCAATAATTTCTGCTTTTTTATTTCAAAGAATACTTTCGAATACTTTCAATAGAAACAAATATTATACAAAAGTTATATTTAATCGAAACAAATAAAAGTTATTTTATGCAAAATATTAGTACAAATTATTTGTATAATACAAATAATTATAAAAAAATACAAATTTCTGCCACGCAATCTGGAAAACCTGGCAATGGCAGGGAATTTTATAAACCTTGAAAAAAGTTATTGTACTTATTCTTAAAATCTAATTTTTCTTAAATATTTAAAAATTAATTCAATTTTAAAAAAGTTGCGTTTACAATTTTTATAAATAGATAAACTTCAAAAAGTTGTACTCTCTTAATTTGAATCAGTTAAAAATCGTGGTTTTAACTGACAATCAGTGACTGACTTTTTGCTTCTGGTTCAGTTAAAAATAACTGATTTTCAGTAAAAAAATAACTAATTTTCAGTAAAAAATAACTGAAAAAATAGTTAAACTTGACTAATTAAATTAGTCAAAAAAAAAAAAAATACTGAAACTTCAGTTATTTTTAACTGACAATCAGTTATTTTTAACTAATTGTCAGTAGAAATATTACTATTTGAATTAGTGACTGACTTTTTGCTTCTGAATCAGTTATTTTTAACTGATTCAAATTTAGAGAGTAATTTAAAATTTTTTAAAATTTCAATTTTGAATTAAATTAATTAAATACTAAAAATTTCACAGGAATTCAATTATTTTCATAAATAATAAAACTCATCGCAGAATTTCCATTATTTTTAATACAATTTTAATGGAATTTCTCGAAAAATGTAATTATTTAAAAATATTTGATTGAAATTCATCAAAGAAATTCAATTATTTAAAAAAGTCTTACTATAATTTTTTTTATTAGAATTTAAGAATTATTGTCAATACATTTTTAATTAAATTTCTTGAAACAATTAAATTATTTGCAAAAATTTTAATGAAATTCTTTTTAACAAATTAATGTTTTTTTCAACAAAATTTTAATAAAATTCTTCGTAGAAATTTAATTAATTTCAATAATTTATTAAAATTCAATTATTTTTGATATCAACTATTTCAATAAAAATTCCCAAAAAAATTCAATTAGGTATTTAAAAATTCGTCTCAAAAATTCAATTATTTTCAAAAGTAAAAAAATTCTTCACAGAAATTCAATTATGGTCAAAAGTTTTTTAAAAAATCTCTTTAAAATTTTAATTATCTTTATAAATTATAAAATTTTTCTCCAAAATTCATTTATTTTTAAAAATTTTCATAAAATTCTTGGCAAAATTTCAATTATTTTCAAAAACTTTTCTCAATTCAATCAAATTTTTTTACAAAAATTCATTTATTTTTAATACAATTTTAATATAATCTCTCGAAAAATGTTATTAAAATTCGCCAAAAGAATTTTAATTACCTATATTTAAAAATTTGTTGATGCAATTCTTTATGAGAATTCAATTTTAAAAAACATTTAAATTCTTCAATAAATTATTTACTTTTGTATTTAAATAATTGAATTCTCGTCAAATTTTCTATTAAGAATTAATTTAAAAATGAATTTCAGTTAAAATTTTAGATAATAATTGAATAATAAACTCTTTAAATTTGAATTAGTAAAAATGTTTTCTAATTTGAATTAGTGACTGACTTTTTACTTTTGAATTAGCAGATTTTACTAATAAATAGTCTTTTCTATTAATTTAATAGTAAAATTTACTAATTCAACGGCAAAAATTCAGTTACTAATTCCAATATTAGTGAACATTTTTACTAATTTTTTATAGAGAATTTTGAAAAGGTGTCAAATTATAATCTACGAATGTTTAAATTTTTAATACTTTTAACTGAAAATTGTGTAGATTTAACTTTTTTAAAAAAGTTTAATACAACTTTTTGGAAATATTCGAAGCGAGATTTGAAGTTTTTATTTTCTAATATATATATATATATAGGGGAGGGTAGGCTACATTGAACCGGGTTTTTTATGAAGTCCAAGAACTAATTAAATTTGACTAATTTTGATCAGGTTTTTGTATCAAAATTTAACTGAAGTACTCCTTTAGTTAATACACACGTTATAAACATAAATTATTATGATTAAATAATTAAATTAAATTTTTTTCTAACAAGTTACACTTTCTTATTTTTAAGGATCTGTGTCTACATTGAACCACCTCTAATAAAATACTACAATTTACTTCAAAAATAATATTTCCACTTACACATTGTAAAAAATCTTATTTTTTACTAAAAAAAATAGAAAATTATTGTTTAATAGTTATTATTTGTTAATATAGAAGATTAATATATTTCGTTGTCAGGTTAGGTAGCAAAAGTGACAGATTAAGTTTATCACGTTGACAATTGTGATGAAAGCATGTCTTCCAGTATTTTTCTTACTAATTAGTAGAGCAGACAACCTTACAACTCTTAAAATTGAAAATTCTTTGCTTTTTCGGGTGGTTCAATGATGCCGCACTCACTGTATTCACATGACATTCACAACAAAAATTGTTTATAATAAATTCATGTAAGAGTTAAAATTCTTTATCACATCGGAATATTGAAGTTGACACCCAAAGCGAAATAAATCACAAGTTTACTAATTTTTAAAACTTCCTATTTCAAAAAAAAACTTGAATATATTTCCACAAAATTTTTTGTTTTGTACGTGAAAAACAGTTTTTTTAGTTTTTCTTTATAAATAATAAACCTACGTGCCCAAAATTTTTGGACATAGTTTTTTTTCGGTAAAACTAACTTATATATTAAATAAGAAAAAATTTCACTCAGTCATTTCTCAGAAAATTGAAGTGGTTCACTGTTGACGCTGGTTCAATGTAGCTTCTCTCCCCTATATATTTGATTGAAGAATTTCCGAATAAATCGATGTGATTTCGTAAAATTGAATTGTAAACGAAAAAATTTGAAAATTTTTAAAGAAATTTTTCAAAAATTATTAAAAATAATTAATTTAAATGAGAAGAAATTTAGTTAAAAATTCTGGAAAACAATAATTGAATTGAAGTGATGAAAGTAATTTTGAATAAGTTACAGTAACAATACTTTTATAATATAAAATAATGATTTTATCGTCGGTCATTTTTAATTATTATAAAACATAAAGATATCGATTGCTCCGAGTCGAAGACTCGGAGTGATCGATTTCTTCATGTTTTATAACAATTTTTTAAAAGTTGTTTAATTTTAAAAAGGTTTGAATTTAAAATTTTTGAAAATATAAATATAAATGTAATTTTAAAAACCTAATTCAGTTATTTTTTAATGACTCAGAAGCAAAAAGTCAGTTAGGTACTAATAAAAAATTGCTAATACCAAATTATTTCATAAATAAATAAATAAAATATTGTTTTTTCTAGTGAATGGCATTTTTATTTCTGCTTCACATTTAGATAAGAGAGAATGTAAAAATCCTCATTTGCTTCCTCACGAGGAAGCTTTGCATTGGTGACGATTTTCAATTTTTCAAAAGAAGGTTATATGGACTCATTTTCATCTAGAACATATGTATATTCAATTATGAGCAAATGTCCAGATGTGTGTATGTGTGTATGTGTGTGTGTATGTCACAAAAATTGTGTACAAATTAACTCAGACAAATTTTGATGGATTGTCCTGAAATTTTGCAGGTTTATTGCAGTCATTAATACCTAAAATCTGACACAAGGATTTTCAAAAATATCTGCAACATTTTTTTTATACAATTTTTTTAAAATTCAGAAAAAAATTTTCTTTTATTTTTTGAAATAATTTTTTTATTTGTTAATATTTTCATTAATTATTCTCAAAATTACATTCCTGACAAGAAAACGAATCGATTGATGTATACAAAGTATATATATTTTATCAAAATTTATAAAATTAATAAATATTTTTCTTTTTCACAAAAAATTCAAATTTTGTATTTTTTATGAACAAAAAGTTTTGAACGTTCCAATGAACGAAATATTTTTTGTTAAAAATATTTTCATAGATTATTGATTACAATTCAAATTAAAAACTCAAATTTTACATTTAGAAACATTATAATTAATTTGCTTAATAGTGACGCAAAATTATAGTAATAAAAATTTAATTTGAAGAAGAAATAAATAAATTTCGTTCATTTGAACGTTCAAAACTTTAACCTCCTTATTTTTTTCATAATTAATTTAATATTAATATTAATATTTTGAAATGATTATTCTATCATAAAATAGAAGCAATTGGCAAATGAAAGTGTAAATTTCACCAAATATTTATACAACAACTTATAAATGATTTATATATAATTTTATTTTTAACAAATCTTCTGGACGAACCCTTTTGTACATAGTTTTTCAAAAGTTTGCAAAACCGCAATTTTTATATATTGAGGAAGCTAAATGGTCATGAAATGAACAACTTGTTACTTGTTTTTCTCATTCTCGTGAATTGAATGTAAAACATTTGTGAAAAATGAAAATTCTTGGCGTATAAAAAATGTCTTTCATCTGCTTTTAGAGTATAAAATATTTCGTATTCTTTTCGTACATATTGTGTAAAAATGTTGATCGACTACTCGACGATGACGATGGTACTTGATGTATCGCGTGGAATTAAAATATGATAGCTATCTTTCTCTTTTAATTCATAGAGAAAAAGACAAGGTGAGTAGCGCTTCAAAAAAGTAGCGCTCTGCTCACCGAACAAAGTGTCATTGTTAAAGATTCCAAGTTACCGATACACTCACTCTCTCATAAAAAGGTGCTTAAAAAGGGGAATAAAGGCGTTTACCCCAAGATGTTTATTTATTTATTACAAACACGTCACTTTTTCGCAATTACCTCTTTTCATTTTTTTTATTCTATCTAATTTTTATAGTGTTTCAAAATATTACTTCCTCATAAAGGAAGTATTGTAATACCAAAATTTTTCGAGTTCGATTTCTTGACGTATCTTTATGTTATTTGACCTCAGGAGTTCAAAAATGACATTTTTAAAAAATGGCATTCCGTGTGTGTGTGTGTGTGTAAACATCACATTTTCATAAATATTTCGAAATCATCAAGAGCTTTTGGGTTGAATTTTTTTTAAATTGTAGATCTCACCTGTGGACATAAAATGAGAGTACTTTCTGATTTATTAATAAAGTTTAACTAAATTTTTTTTTCATTTTTAATTTTGAAAAAAAACGTTTTTTGCCCATAACTTTAATAAAATGTTAGGACACCTATAAATGTTTTTCCATAATTTTGTAGAGTTTTTTTAGACGTATCTTTTGAGCCCTAATTAAACTTTTTTCGTCCATATTAACCGGAGTTATTAAACTTTTAAAAATCAAAAATTTTGGAAAATTAGACTTTTTTGAAAATTTTGTTGAAAAACGTAAAAGTAACATTAAAATTATCGTTATCAACTTGTAGAGCATTTAAAAACGCTTTGATTGACCGATTTTTGAACCTAATTCAAAAATAAATTTTGAAATTATTGGTATTTTAAAAACCAAAAATTGTGAAAAATGACATTTTCTCAACTTTTTTGTTTGAAAATTTTTGTTTAACTATTTATTTATTTATTTATTTAGATGTATAAACGGTCGATAAACCCTTTACAAAGTATAAAGATGAGGACAAAAACTTGTTGTTTTTAAATATTAAATTATTGTAACTATCTTGTAGGGTATTTAAAAATAAATTGATTAACCCCAAATTCAATCACTTTTACCATATTTATAAAAAGTTATTCATATATTTGTATTATTTTTATCTCTATGAGGAAGTAAAGTGTTCATGAAATGAGCACCAAAATTATACAAAAAAATATACAACTTGGCAGCGGTTTTTTATTTTTTATTATTTATCTAATTTATTACAGGAAGGATGAATTTATTGATAACATTAATAATAATAATTACAAGACACTTGATAGATTCCATAATTTATACACTTTTTTTAAACTGTTACAACCACACTGAAAAAAAGTTATTTGATTCAATTAATTAAAATTATTTGAAAAATATTTATTTGCTTCAAATAACTTGAATTATTTGAATCAAATAAATCTTAATTGGGTCAATTAAATAACTAATTGACTCTAATAAATGAATTTATTTAATACAAATAATAATAATGAGTTATTTGAAACAATTAATTTATTTATTTCACTCAACTAATTGGATATTTGATATATAATTAAACATTATTTTAATTAATTTATTTTATCCCTTCAAAAGTAAACTAAATTATTATTTAATTCAAATAATGCATTATTTAATGCAACTATACTATTTAATAGAAACACATAAAAAATATTTGAATGAAATAAATAACTTATTGAAACCAAAATCAAAAGTTTTTTTTTAGAAAGGAAATTTTCTTTTTACACGGAAAAAAATTAATCTCTAAATTAGTGATTAAATCTGAGATTTAGGCATAAACTATCACTGGAATCGGACGTAAGATGTAAGCAGATCACTAAAACTGAAATTTGGTATTATATCTAATCCGAATATTAGTATTGTGAAGAACACGTATTTCTTATGCCTAAAAATGATATTAGGAATCTCAAATTTTATGACATGGAACATATGTTCTAAACTATCAACTTACTTGAATAAATTCAAATCTAATATATTATTTGAATAAACAATATTAAGCATTTTAGTCGTATATTTATATAATTCGTATTTTTGTAATAACTCGTATTTTTAAATTCGTATTTTTTGTAATAATAAGAATTTATAATTTATCACAATTTAGAGTGAGAATTATTCACAAAATATTTATATTGTTTTCCCTGTGTGAACTATACATTGACAAGTATAAAAAAGTAGTTGGATATTTTTAAAACACAATACGAATTTTATATTTTTATTTCATTTTTTTGTTTTAACGGCGTTGGAAGGTCTGTAAAATTTGTAGGTTACAATTATCGCCCGACAAAATACGGCACTGACTGATTTAAATGACGTGAAATAGGTAAATAAACATTTTTCAACCACTTTTCCTCTAAACACAGACACTTTTTACAAAAAAGGCCAACATACAACGGGTAAGAATCTTCTTAATAACCTAAATTCAAAAGATTGTTTAAATTCATGCAGAAACGCGGTTGTAAAATGTAAAATTGGAAAGTGATGTAAAGCTAAGAATATAACAGCTGGACCATTGTGCTCTCTGCATGCTTCTGCCCTCTTCTGGCGACTGGCAGTAAACCGCTTCTTGTTGTCTGTCATTACATTACTTTCCACTCATTTCCAATTTTACATTTTACAACCGCGTTTCTGCATGAATTTAAACAATCTTTTGAATTTAGGTTATTAAGAAGATTCTTACCCGTTGTATGTTGGCCTATTTTGTAAAAAGTGTCTGTGTTTAGAGAAAAAGTGGTTGAAAAATGTTTATTTACCTATTTCACGTCATTTAAATCAGTCAGTGTGCCGTATTATGTCGGGCGATAATTGTAACCTTAAAATTTCACAGACCTTTCAACGCTGATAAGTCTAATAAATAAAAATAAATGTTCCACGTGATGACGCGAAAAACATTCATAAAATACGGAAAATGAAAACGGTTAATTGTATGTAATTCATATAAAAAAAAGTTGTGAAATTAACAAATCTCTAAATCAGAGATGTGAATTTATGGCGTTTTCTGGTATAAAGTTTGACAGAATCGAACACAACTTATCACAGTAATTGTGACTATAATGTTTAATTTAGATACACTTATATTTCATTGGACTTGAAATTAATATTATTTCAAGTTTAGAGATTAATTTTTTTCCGTGTATAAATGCGATTTACCAATCACAATTTTTAATTGATAATAAAAATGAGAATATAATAATATAATATAAAGGAAAAAATTGGCGTAATTCTGATTTGTCAATCATATTTTTTTGTTAAAAATTTTTGTTTCTTATTATGGAAAAAAATTTCTAAAAATGTTTTTAAATCATAATTTTTGAAAAAACTATAATTTTTTTAAAGAAATTAATGGAAAAAGTTTGCAAAATTTCAATTTTTATACAAAATCCTGTTTTTTCTTTTTTTAAAAGAATAAGAAATACTTGTATCATTTTTTATATTCTCAATCACAATTTTTTTAACGTAATTTTAAGTATTTTTATAAAAAAAATTTTTTTCAAATTTATATTACAATTTTTATTTGAAAAAAAAAATTTTGGACCATTTATATTCTTAATCACAATTTTTAACAAAATTTTTTTTTAGTGTTTTAGAAATAAAAGAAAATTTTTTAGTATTTTTTTGCACAATTTCTATTTGTTTATCACAATTTTTTATAAAAAATATCAATATATTAGTTTTTTAATAAAAATGAATTGATAAATAATAAGAATTATAATTATTTAGTATTTTATTAATAATTGACCTAGAATGTGCACGCGCACTTTAGCCCGCTTACCTTCACTGTATTATATTATTTTTTATTTTTTTTATTAATTAAAAAAAATGGTTATTAATTTAAAAAAATTATTGATTTTATTTATTCATTTTTTTTTTGCTTTGTCGTGTTAAGTTTTGAAATTAGAAAGATAAATTATGCTAATTTTTTGGTTATTTCAAAAAAAATTATTAAGAATTTTGTAATAATAATATAAAAAATGTAATTGACAAATCAAACTTATGCCAATAATAATAATAATAATAATAATAATAATAATAATAATAATAATAATAATAATAATAATAATAATAATAATAATAATAATAATAATAATAATAATAATAATAATAATAATAATAATAATAATAATAATAATAATAATAATAATAATAATAATAATAATAATAATAATAATAATAATAATAATAATAATAATAATAATAATAATAATAATAATAATAAATCCGTTTTTCAGAAATAAATAATATTGTTACTATTACTTATTTATATTTTTATTTATTTATTTATTATTAATACAGTAATAAATTAATAAAAAAATGTTGTATTATTGTTATTAAATTTATTACTTATTTTTCAGTATATTTATTACTGTCTTTACATCTCAAATAATTATCTTTCTATAATTTCTAAAAATATAACAATAACAGAAATAGAAAAGAAAAGTGTAGAAAAAGAAAATAATAAAAATAAAAAATATTTATTTTATTTATAGAAACAGAGATATTTTCAGAAAGCAATATTTTGATTGGAGGAAATTATTCCTCGATTTTAATAAACAATATATAATTGATATATCAAGAAGTTGTATTAATATTCATCGATTTAATTTCCGATTCATTTGATCGATTTTCAATATCCGAGTTATAGAGAGAAGTTTCTGACGGATATTTCTCTCTCTCTCTCACTCTCTCTCTCTCGCGCTTAAATTTCACTTTAACGTTTCTTCGTTTTAATCTCGGGAGAGTCGGTTGGGATGATTATACCTCGCTTTGAATAATCCTCATTCTTAATTAATTCAACTCCATTCTGAAATAACGATTGAACCTATATTACATACTCATCTTTCGTTTCTTTTTCTTTTCAATTTTTCTCTCTATATATACACATTTGACTTAAAAGTCAACTTTTTTTCATCTTAATCTCCACAAACGATTTTCTGTATGAATCTGATTTATTCTTCTTTGTCACTATGTAAAAAAAATTATGTTTTCAAAAAGTAAGTGATTTATTATTTCAACAAAAACCGAGGTTTATTTATTTATTTTTGAACAAATTTTTAAAGTTAAGAATTTATAAGTAATTAATTTGATTTCTTATTTTTATTTAAACAAAAACCGAAGTTTTTTTATTTATTTATTTTTGAACCAATTTTTAAAGTTATCAATTTATAAATAAATTAATAAATAAAAATATTATTATTATTAATCTTATATTATTATTATTATTATTATTATTAAATATTTAGAAATATTTTCTATTGGTTTCATTTTATCTCCTGTGTCTGACCAAACACGGTTTTTACTACTAACATTTCTTAGAGGAATTGAATTCTAAACGAACTTTGGAATTTTTACCTACTACTGTCGCTTAATTTTTTTCATTATTTTACAATTAGGTATTTCAAATCTTGGAATGAATTTGAATTAAATTTGATCTGAATTTTTAAATAAAAAATATCAAAAGTGACATAATAGATTCAAAATAGTTCCAAATAGTTGCACATTATTTATTAAGAAAACAATAAATTTTAATTGAATTCAGTGACGTGTTTGGTGCATTCAAATAAAAAAATTTAATTGAAAAATTTGGTTGAATTAAATAAAATAATTAACTGTATAGCAACAATGAATATGTTTTGGTTTTTTTAAATAAATTTTTTCAACCTTTTACATTCAGAAAAAAATCATGTTTGAATTTATTTTGTTGTATAAAGCTTATTTTTAAATTTTCTAAATAAAGCTTGTTTAACCTAAAGAAATATTTGTTTTAAATAAACATTCGATTGACCTTTTTTACGTCTTTCTACTATTTAGATGCTTTTATAAAAATTTTTAACACTAAAAGCTACTTTTTTATTTTTTCTAAAATTTACACTACTTTAAATTCGCCAATAACTGAAACAAAAAAATTGTTCTCCAAAATTTTAATAAAGTTTCAAAAACGATTCAATTTTATTTTCTAAAATTTTTCAAAATTAAATTATTTTCAATATCTAATATTTTTCCAGACAAAAAAGTATGATAAAATTTGGATAAAACACTTTGTATTGTAAAGAATTTAATAATTTTTTTTGTAATGGAAATTTAGTTTATTTTCTTTTTGTATTATTTACTTTAGAAAAACACATGGTTTATTAATGGCCTCTGCTATTTTACATAAATAAATATTATCTTTGAGAGTGCAGAGAGTGTTATGTATTCAAGTTAACGAGCGGACTTGAAATGTCTAGAACGATTACGTAGAATTGTTGGTACAAGAGAGATATTTCAACACTGATGAGAGAAAGACTAAAATTGTAATCACGTGACTGCACATATGTTGGAAAAAAATGTAATTCGCTTTTCATTTTGGTACAAAAAAAGAAAAAGTTTCTTCGAGGCCAAATAGTAATTTAAATATGTTTACGTAAAAAAGAAAATACGTACATATTAGGAAGGTGTTAATTTTTTATATTGAAATTATTTATTTTCTTATTTAATTATTTATTTATATTCATTTACACATTTATTCTTTATTTGTTTATTTTTTTGTTTATCTTTATTAATTAATTTATTATTTATTTGTCATTTATTTATTCAAAAATATTTATTATTAATACAATATCAGGGCTCGAACCAGTGAAAGTATTTAAAAATACAGATTTTAGGGACCAAAAATTAAAAATATAACCAGTCAGAGTCAAATAAGAGAACATTTTACTTCCTATAAATTAAATTTTACATAACTATACACTACCGTCGGGAATTGTCGGTACGGCTAGGCTGCACGCGCAGGGCCCAAAAACATACCAATCTTTAAATCACGATTTTTTTGTAAATACAAATGTCAGAAAATTAACAAATATACCATTCGAAAAATTATTAAATTACGATTAATGATACATAACTGAAAAATTTAATACTTTATACAAAAGATTGCAGCAATCGACAAATTTGACAAAAAAAATAAATAAATTATTTTCGAAATTTTTTCAACCCCTGCATATTTTTTAAAAATAATAGAAAAAATTTGAAACTTACATAGGTGTATTTATTCAAGTCTTATCTTTAATTTAAGACCAAAAAAGTTCAAAAATCTTATTAGGTTAGTGAGATATAATTATAAACGGCCGAGCATTTTCAGCCAAAAACCGTTCAAAATCGACGAATTCAATGCATTTGTCAAAAAACATGTTCGGACGTTTATAATGATACCTCACGAACCGAATAAAATTTTTAAACTCTTTTGGTCTTAAATTAAAGATAAGACTTGAATGATCACACCTATAAATCTCGAAAAGGAAACTTCGATGCAGTTAATAGTAAAAACAAAACTTCAAATCCCTTAAAGACTATTGATAAGCGATGCTTAAAGTGTTTTACTTTAATAACTAAAGGTGTTATCCACAAGTGCAACACAACTGCATTACTAAAAAATATTCAAGAAAGTCCTATTCAAACCCCAAGCAAACTGAACATTTAATTTCTGGATTATTGAAAAAGAGCTAGTTGAGGATAAATTAAATCGCAAAGGAGGAAACACGAATATCGCAGTATCTCTATCACAGCAGCATGGTAAACCATTAAATATTCTGGTTAATGCAAAAGAGAAAAAACAAACACGTCAAATATCGTCTGATGATTTATGTGAATTGCAAGTTGATTCAAATTTATCGGATCGTCAAGTGCGTGATTTCTCAAAATTTATAAGACAGAAAACAGATTCACTTAGATAATTTTTTTTATATACACCAATTTGATATTGAAATTAAAAAAAAGGGATAGTGACAAAAACTCTAAGTTCTTCTGTATAGTTTGTAATAATTTGATGCTCTTTGTGGAACACGTTATTGATCATCGGAGTATTTTTGATTTTCACTTAAATTTTGGAATTGATGGTGACGGAGGATCTTTGAAATTCACCCTGTCTATTCAATCAATGAAAGAAGATGGTAACTTGGACAAGAAAGCTTCAAAAAAATAGTGAGAAATGGAAGGATACTGGTGTAAAAAAGATTTTTATACTCAAGAAAATTACAACAATGTGAAGTTCTGTGGTCCAAATTGAAAATAAACGACTGTTTAATTCAATATCCTGGAACAATCACGACGGATTTGAAACTCCTTCTGGCGCACCGTAAGAGCGTCACAAATGTTGAAAATTTTGAAATAAAATTTAAAAAACCCGATTTTTTGAAATAAAATAAAAAAAAGTTCATTTTTTTAAAATCAAAAACAAAAATTGAGCCCGCGCGTACGATAACAGCAAGTGCGCTCGGGCTGTCTTTCCCAATCGCTGTATCTACTTCAAATTGCGAGGTGGGGACTAAATCTGGCCAATAAGGAGACTAGATTTTTTCCTCTTTTACTCCTCTCAAAGTAGATGTTGCGGTTGGGAAAGTCAGACCGAGCGCACTTGCTGTTATTGCACGCGCGGGCTCAATTGTATTGTCTCCATTTTTCTCCATAAATGAAAACAAAAATAAAATGCGACAAGACGAAGAAAATTAATTATTGTAAAAGTAGAAACGAGTATTTGACTCATTTCACGCGCGTAGCTTTACAGTTTGACGAAGGAAAATAAAACGAATGGAAAGAAACGAGTATATGAGGGTCCGTGACAAATGGAGAAGAAAAGAGAGAAAGATGTGGAAAGTTGGAAAAAAACGCCTACGTAAGTCATTCTTAACGAGAAGCGACATGAGAAAGACGAGAAAGAAAGAAAAAGTGAGTGTGTGTGTAAAAATACTAAAAGTACGAATTTTCATTTAATTATAACTCTTAAAAATGTCCATTAAAATTCACTTCATGTTTAATGCTCGAGTTATTAAATTCACAAGTCAACATTTACGACAAATTTATGTCTCATTTATATGCGCATTAAAGCGCATCTAAAAATAAGTAAACTCTTTCGAAAATTAATATTCCTGTTAGTTTATAATCACTGTAGTATAGTACTTTTGGTGCAATTATAGTTTAGCTCCGTGGTAACGTAACTTCATTACATAAAGTACACTCACAATCTTTTTCTGACTCTGAAGCTCGGGTATTTTTTTTAATGATAGTTTGAATAGTCCAGCATTTGGAGTGAACTTTTCGAATTCGAATTGGCATTAGCTCTTGTAATTTTGAGCCTACAAGCACCACAAACAACAGCAGGTAATCGCGAATTCATCTCATTAAAATTAGGAAATAATTGTTTGATTTCACTTCCAAGATTTCCTGTTGTATTATAATATTTCGCTTTTGGTTTCTTTTTGCACATTAAACACATACTATGCCAATTTTGATCATGAGTTTTAGCAGATTTACTTTGCGACTGCATATTTAAGGATTGCTATTTAAAAAAAGAATAATTTAAAAGGTTAAAAATTGTTGCATTAGAAAATAACTGACAGTAAACTGTAGATTTTCGTAAATTATACTCACATAATCTATGTAAGTCTTCTATTAACTAAAGGGTAACATAAAAAGTTTGTTCAAATTTCTAGTTATATCAAGATTTCTTTTCAAGTATTTTCGTTAAGAAAAAAGGTTATTTCAATCGATTCTTTCCACGAGATTGTCAAATATATCCTGAAGTGAGTAAAAGATGCTGACTTCAGAATGTAAAGTAATTTTTTCACATTTTTCATTATTACATTACAAAATAATAATTTGCTATTCCGTGAACACAAAGTGTCGTCTTTTGTTTTTCTATAATAATTAATGTTTTGATAGATAATTTTGGTTATGAGTGGTTATGAGTAGGGGAGAGTAGGCTACATTGAACCAGCGTCAACAGTGAACCACTTCAATTTTCTGAGAAATGACTGAGTGAAATTTTTTCTTATTTAATATATAAGTTAGTTTTACCGAAACAAACTATGTCCAAAAATTTCGGGCACGTAGGTTTATTATTTACAAAGAAAAACTAAAAAAAACTGTTTTTCACGTACAAAACAAAAAATTTTGTGGAAATATATTCAAGTTTTTTTTTTGAAATAGGAAGTTTTAAAAATTAGTAAACTTATGATTTATTTTGCTTTGGGTGTCAACTTCAATATTCCGATGTGATAAAGAATTTTAACTCTTACATGAATTTATTATAAACAATTTTTGTTGTGAATGTCATGTGAATACAGTGAGTGCGGCATCATTGAACCACCCGAAAAAGCAAAGAATTTTCAATTTTAAGAGTTGTAAGGTTGTCTGCTCTACTAATTAGTAAGAAAAATACTGGAAGACATGCTTTCATCACAATTGTCAACGTGATAAACTTAATCTGTCACTTTTGCTACCTAACCTGACAATGAAATATATTAATCTCCTATATTAACAAATAATAACTATTAAACAATAATTTTCTATTTTTTTTTAGTAAAAAATAAGATTTTTTACAATGTGTAAGTGGAAATATTATTTTTGAAGTAAATTGTAGTATTTTATTAGAGGTGGTTCAATGTAGACACAGATTCTTAAAAATAAGAAAGTGTAACTTGTTAGAAAAAATTAAATTTAATTATTTAATCATAATAATTTATGTTTATAACGTGTGTATTAACTAAAGGAGTACTTCAGTTTAATTTTGATACAAAAACCTGATCAAAATTAGTAAAATTTAATTAGTTCTTGGACTTTATAAAAAACCCGGTTCAATGTAGCCTACCCTCCCCAATTCCCATATGTGTGATAACCACTTGATGCAAAGAAATTTTTTTACAAATAAAAGAAAAATGATCAATACATGCCTCTATTCAACTGATGTTAAAAATGGTAAATACATGTAATTTTTTAAAGAATTCTCTATTATTTTGTTAATTCTTATAAATTTAATGAAATTCTCAAACTTGGTATTGATAAAAAGTTTAAATTCTAACATCAAACAGTTTTTTTACAATATTATTCAATTAGTGAACTGAATTTTATTTGCCACTTTTGTTTGACAAAAATAAATTGATTAAAGACACTTAAATTTTGATGTTTAAATATTTAGTATGTTTTTTAGATTAAAATAGTGTTTTTTAATTAAATCTTTAGAATTTTTATTTCTTTTGGTAAATTCAGTCTCCTATAAAATGATAATTCAATAAACTTAAAAAAAAATTCCGCATTTTTTACATTTTTTGATACTTTTGCCATTCCGGTTACGCAGAATCGGGTACTTTATTTATTTCAGAAAAAATAATACTTATAAATTCTATTAAACATTTCTTTCCTTCAATTATCAACATTTCAATGTATTCAATATATTTTTCGGATGAATACTAACAATTATTAGGGTAGGCGAACACTATTTTAAAAAAAAAGTATTTTCTACACCTTTTTGTCTAAAAAGGCGATTTCCAATTAAATCTGTTTTCTGAAAAAAGTTTTTATAAAAAGTTACTTATTTCTAATGTTTATTTTCCTAAAATTTTTAAAATTCCATAATTTTGATAAAAATTAGAAAATTGTTAAAAAAATTAAGATTAAGAAATAGAAACTATTTTACATATTTCCCGTCTCTCAATCAAAATTCTGTTTACAAAATTATAAGTTTCTTTTTGAAAATGAAGAAAAAATTTTATAAAATTATTATTTGTTATCACAATTTGTTAACAAAACAGGCGCGGATCCACGGTGGGGCGAATGGGGCGATCGCCCCCCCCAAACACACTTACTCACAGTGTAATGTTAGGTATCAATATATCTATGCTTGGGCCTTCATTACTATAAGGTTTTAATTTACGAATCGCCCTCCCCAAAGCTTCTGAATCCGCGCCTGTAACAAAATTCTGTTCTTCTTTGAAAAAAATATAATTTGCATCATTTTTACACCAAAATATCCAAAGTTAATATATTTATAAAACATTTTTTTAGAAAATTTTAAATATCTTTACGAAAAAAATCTCTATAATTTCTATTTGTTAATTACGATTTTTAACTAGATTATTTTAAAATTTTGTTAAAAAATTTGCATAATTTATATTTTTTATTATAATTTTTTAACGAAATCTCAAGTATTTTTTTTTTAATGGAATATTGTTAGAAAAAAGAAAATTTTAAAAATTACCTTTAATTGAAAAATAAATTTTCAGAAAATTACCTTTATTAGAAGACAGAAAATTTCAAAATCACCTTTATTAGAAAAAAGTTTTTTTTAGAAATCCATCTTAATAAGAAAAAAAATTTTTAGAAAATACGATTTAGAAAAACTGTACCCCAACCATTGTTAGAAACATTAAAAATGAAAATTAAAATATTTGAAGAAATGATAATTTAAATTTTTTGAGTTTGAATTTTATTAAAAATGTTTGAGGGATTTCATGAGAAAATTACACGTATAAAAATTACATTTGAAACTTGAGTTGAGCAGAGGCATGTTTTTTCACTTGGTAATTATATTTATTTTAAAAACAGAAGCCATTAAAAAAATCGCAAAAGGATCCAAGGCAAGGAAAGTAGTAATTTTGATTTTTTTCACGGATTTTATAAAAATCCCGGCATTTAAACTAAATTATAATTTCCACGCCTTGGAAGCAATTTTTTCGTTTGCTAATTATTTATTTTAATGTTAGAAGTCATTAAAAAAATTTGCAAGAGGATCGAAGGTGAGGAAAGCAGTGATTTTGATTTTTTTTTAATAATGATTTATTTTATATTCTAGGATTTCTGAAAAATCCGTGACAAAAAATAAAAATAAATTTCTTCTGTGTAGGCAGATTGCTAGCGTGATAATTCTTTAAATCATTCACGCGCGTAGGACTTTGCTGGTGCATAAAATAATATGCTAGGGGAGTGTAGTCTAGGTAGGCCATTCGCGATTTTTTGGACATTTTGTGTTTAAAATGCGCAAAGATAAGGACGAGCTACTTCATTTGCAAAAACAGCAATTCTGTATAACTCATAATATAATTGATCATCTTATTAATATTTTTATTTAATTTTATTAATATTTCAGTGCAAAAATTTTTTTTTATTTATATTTATTTTTTTATATTGTTTATTTTTATTATTTTATTATTTCATTAAGTTACAAGCTGTAAACAATAAAGAATCAATTTTCTGTAAATCTCTAAACATGTTATTTTATTTTTTAACGATGAATGCCCTTTGAATTTTAAATATGGACCGACCTTGACTGTAAGGACCAACCTGGACTACAAATTTTTTTTTTAATCTTTATAACTTTTTCATTTTAAAACCAATCAATTTACTTTGTGCAGAAAAAATATTCCTATTAAACAGGACTTTCAAACAATATACTTCAATTGTCCAAATTCATTTTTAAAAAAAAGTTATAAACAAAAGTCAAAAGGACTATATTCCTCTAATACAAAAAAACACTATTTTTTTTCAAAATCAATTTTTTTTAAATCGGCTACGTGAAACGATTTTAAAATTTACCTTAAAATACTCCTAACACATCAACAAATTATAATTGAAAAGAATTTTAGGGAACATTACAATCTTATTTAAACTTCCTTCTAGGCACCGTCTATTCCAAAAAAGGTATACCTAAGGGGTGTCAATAAACTACGTTACCAATTTTTCATTCTTTTTAAACCACCCCCCTCCTAAATTGGTAACGTAATTTATGGGTAGACCTTAAGATGCAAACGAATTATGTTAAATTTATATATATTTTATTTTAAAAAATAAGACTTTTCTTAAATTGATTTCAAATAATAAGACTTTCCTATATTTTATTTGTAAAAAAAGCTTTTTCACTTTATAATGGTTTTAAAGATAGAAAAAATATACAAAATAAAAAACATGTCTAGCACAGTATTATGTTAATGAAAAAGCAACTGTTTTGCATAATTTAATATATTTTGATGATAGGAAAAGGGAGAGGAATTTTAATATATATTTGAGATACATTTTATTATCATTTATTTTAGCGATTCGATTAAAGAGGTGTACGTGCAGATTTTTTCAAGTATAATCTAATTTTATTTTTATTACCTTTTATATAAATTATATTCTTCTCTTAAAATAAAAATTCCCATGAAAAATAAATTATGGCTTTAAAAATGGTTTATATATATATATATATATATATATATATATATATATATATATATATATATATATAATATTTGAACTAAATTTTATTATTTTGGTGAAGTATGTTTATGTTGAGAATAATCATAGTAATAATAATAACAATAATAGCAATAATAATATTAAGATTATTAGAAATTACGACTCTCTATATCTGAATTAGTAGAATTCTTCTAAAACATAGTAAAATTTTACTAATTGTTAGTAGTTTTCATAGATGATTTTTTCCCACTTCAATTATTAAAATATTACTAATTTTTGTTAGTAAAACTTCACTAATTTTTAATAGAATTTCTAATTGCTAGTCATCTATTTCACTAAATGAATTAGTGAAACTGTTTTATCGACTTTTAATGAAACAGTTTTACTAGAGTAGAAAGGGGTAATGTAGTGCACTTTTCTTTCGAAGACTCCTGTGGTCGCAATTTTCAAACAATTTTAATCAATAAGGACTTGTTGGAAAGACAATGCTTCTAGCTACATTTATGGTATACATTATTTTTTTGTAGATGTAAATGGAGCTTTTCTATATCCAAAAAACTGAAGACACTTTTTTTCGACATTCTAAAATTTGTGGGGCAATGTAGTGCACCACTTTATTAGTGAAATAAAAAGCAGAGAATATATTATAAACGATTTTATTTTATTAGATATAATATTAGGAACATAAAAAACTATAAACTAGTAGTGATGCCCACGAGACGAGACTTAGCATGTAAAAATCGAGACGAGATCTAGACTTTGCATGGTATCATCTCGTCTTGTGGACAGCACTATAAACTAGAGATTTCTTTGGTCCTGTGTTAGATAAAACTAAAAGAAAACTGCAAAAAGCAAACATGGTTAAATAATACATATTTACGGTACTCTGTATAATTGCATTACATTGCCCCCAACCCCGTGCACTACAATGCCCCCAAGCACTTTTTTCATGTTGACTTCAATATCTCAATAAAAACAAAATTAAACGTCAAAACTGTAAGACTTGTAAGGAAAAGATAACGTAGTCGGTTAAAACGAATATTTAATATATAAAAAGAGAAAATACAAATGTGAACATTTTGTAAAGAATCTCTAACTGAAAACGGCGCTCCGGCCTCTCGACGGACCCGCGCACATGCGCACTCTCAATGCGGCAATTTAAACAAAATTCACAATTTAGTAAATAGACCTTACAAGAAATAATAATACATAATTAAAAAGTCATTATATTTTACACTCGGCAATCCTGATATTATCTGTCCTCAGATACTGATCCTTATTTTAAGGACTTAAAATTCACCACAGTCTATTTCACTCCACGGTTTCATATAATCACTCGCTGTAGAAGTCTTCCTTGGACCTTCACTTTTGACGATTTTCTCCACTATATATCTGTCGTTTCTTAGGACTTTGATGACCTGGTATGGCCCTAAATACTTCGGACGAAACTTCAATCCAGGACCACTCTGCGTTCGTTGTATAGCCACGAGATCATTATCACTATATTCGTGAGGAACTTTCCTTTTCCGGTCATAACTCCGTTTGTTATCAGCTTGTAATTTTTAGATTTTAGCATGTGCTTGTGCTCTATTTTCATCCCGTTTTTTATGAAAATCAGTTAGAGTTTCCTCTTCTATAATCTCTCGAATGTGCAAATCTTCCTTCATCTTCATGTTAACGCAAAACGGGAGGAAGAATGGAGAGAATCCAGTGCTACTACTCGTTGCGTTGTTGATAAACTGCTGAGCTTTACCAACATATTTATGCCACGTCTCCGGTTCCGGCATAGACAATTTTATCAAAATAGGAATAAGTGTCCTATTGACCCTTTCTACCTGGCCATTACCACGGGGTACTCCGGTAACAATCAGGTGATGTTCGATGTTTTCCGACTGGCAATATTCCTTGAACTCTTCTGAGGTAAAGGCAGTCCCTCGATCCGAGACGACACTTCTCGGGTTTTCAAAAACTAAAGCCTGTTTAGTTAGTCGATCTACAACTTCCTTCGTTGTTGTACTTTTCGTCGGATACAACCAGACGAACTTTGTAAATGAATCCACTATAACCAAGATATGTCGATAACTTCTCTTCGTAGAAGGCTTCGGTCCAATGTGATCGATGTGATAAGTATCCAGTGGCATTTCCTTCGAAATGGAGTGAAGGAAACCTTCCTTTTTTCCCGATTTCTTCTCAGCTAGAATACACACTATACAATTGCGAATCACCTTGTCAACCTGTTCTTGCATTTTAGAAAACCAATAGTCATCCTTTATTTGTTTCATCGTCTTGTCACTCGCGAAATGTCCTCGTTCATGGATTTGTCGTATTAACGCCCCTTGCATTAATCTCGGCACAATGATCAATTCTTCGCCGTTCACATTTTTCAACAAAAGAGCATTTAACACACTATATCCCATGATTTCGTTCTTAACCACTTTTCACGAAGTTCCGTTAACTCTTGATCTTCTTTTTGACACTGACGAATTTTTTCAACGATACTCGATTCACACTCACTAATCACCATGGCAGCTGGTAGCGGATACCTACTCAAGGCATCTACGTGTTGCATGTTTTTCCCCGGTCTGTGAACAATTTTGTATTTGAACTCTTCTATTCGTAGCGCCCACTTTGCAATTTGTCCACACATATCTTTTTCTTCATTGTTTGTGTGTATGCCTTGCAGTCTGTCACGATAACGAATTCTATAGCAAGTAAATACACTCTAAAGTTTTTCAAGGCCTTTATTATTGCCATCATCTCTAATTTATAGCTGTCGTATCTGGATTCAGCGGGACTCGTCTTTTCGCTTGCGTAATAAACTGGGTGCATCTTGTCGCCTTCGTCATTCCATTGCATTAGGATCGCGCCGAATCATAAAGCAAATGCATCCGTATGCAGCTTTGTCTCAGCATTTGTCCTGTATAGGTGAAGAATTGGTTTTTCACTCAAAGCTTTCCTTAATTTCTTAAAAGCACTCGTTTGCTCCAGCCCGAAATGAAATTCCACATTCTTCCTCAGTAAATCTGACAGCGGTCGCGCGATAAGGGCATATTGAGGAATAAATTGGCGGAAATATCCCGTTAATCCCAGAAAGCTCTGAAGGGATTTTGTGTTCTTCAGCACCGGAAAATGCTTGACCGCATCAGTTTTGTCATCGCTTGGAGAAATCTTTCCTGCTTCCACCACATGGCCCAGATACGTCACTTTTTTACGTAAAAACTCACATTTTCGCCAATTAATTTTCAATCCGTATTCACTCGCGACTTGCAAAACACGACGTAATCTTTTGAGTCCTTCTTTCGGGGTTTTAGATGGAACAAGAAGATCATCGATATACACAATTAGAATTTTTTCGACAATTAATTCCCAAAACACTGCTAGGATATATCTACTGAAATAAGCCGGCGTGTTACAGAAACCAAACGGCGCTTGATTAAATTCGTACTGACCACTAGGCACTGTAAATGCGGTATACTTCCGACTCGCTTCCTCGATGGGAACATGGAAAAATCCATCCTTCAAATCCAGCGTCGTGTAAATATTCGCGTCTTGTAGTTTATCCAGCTGTTCTTCGATTATCGGCTGGGGAAAACATACCTTCACTGTCTTAGCATTAATTCCTCTTTAGTCAACGCAGACTCTTATTGTACCATCTTTTTTTCGAGTTGGTACGACAGCACTAGAGTAGTCTGCAATCGATCTCCTGATGTTAAGAGCCTGGAGCCAACGTGAAACCTGCGCCTCTATTTCGATTTTCTGATTCTCTGCTAACCTGCGCGCACGCTGATACACAAGAATGTCATCAGTTAACACTATACGCATTTCGACACCGACTTCTTTTGTTTTTTCTGGATTGTAATTATGAATCAGTTCACTTACTTCTTTCTTAATATCCTCATCTTGTATGTGACTTAAATCAACTTCCCCACGTTCTATCACGTTGATTCTAAACACATACGGCACGTCATTGTCAATTATTCTCGAGATTGTAATAACACCTTTTTTAATGTTTAATTCCACTAAATTTAAAAAGTCTGTCCCTAAAAGTAATCTATTTCAAAGCATGTCGTTAGAAACCACTTGAGCACTGATGGAATAAATCTCGTCGTCGATAGTAATCTTTACATTTATGCCACCTATTGTTCTGAATTTCTCTATACCCGTACTACGAAACTGAATCTCGGGATCCGTCATCAGCGGCTTGCCTATTTCTTTAAACTGATCTTCACGAATCAAGGTAATGTCACTTCCGGAATCTATCAGCGCAACCATTTTAACTCCATTTACTGACACTTCTTTTTCGCACTTGTTTGTCACGCGGTTCACTAAATTGCATTGTTTATCCCGCGAGTAACTCTTACCCTCTTTTTCACAATTTTTCGCAATATGTCCATAATTTTCGCACTTAAAACACTTAACTCCTAGTGATTTTTTCGAATACTCTTTTGAACGGTGATCAATTTCTCCACAGTTGTAACACCGGTCAGATTTTTTCGTACTTTTCACTTCACTATTCTTCATTGGTTTCTTTGTCGATTCAAATTTCTGTACTTTCTGCGACTTCGACTGCTCAGGAATTAGACGTTTCATTCTTTTGTATGCCTGTAATCGTTCCTTGAATTCACTATATTTCGTCGTCCCATAAAGCATCACTTTGTTAGATTCTTCGTCTGAAATCCCTCTAATAATGTACTCGATTAAAGCGTCCTCCTCAATGACACCTCTGGAAGCTAGTTCCTTCATCGCAAGAGCATATTCTCGGACACCTTCGTCTTTTTTCATTTTTCTTCCATTTAACAACTGGTGTAAGTTCGCACTGTTTAGCCTCGAAGAAAATTCATCTGCTAGAGAATTTCTAAGTTGCTGCCACGTTCTAATTGACTTTTCTCCTTGAATAAAGATTCTCGCCAGACCCTTAAGCGACTTTTTGGCGAATATCAGCATCCTTAAATCATCCCACTCAAACAACAGAGCAACTTCCTCGAAATCGTTATTCCATCTTTCCACTGGGTAGTCGTCATCACCACTAAAAGGTCGTATTGACTTTTCCACGTCTTTATAACTTAAAGCAAACTTGACACTTCTTTCACGATCGCGTTCTATTCGATTTTCGTTGTTTCCATTTTCGGACTCATTCTCTAGATGTTCATTCTCCTGATTTCTGTGTTGATTACCTCCTTGTCCGTTTCCCTCTAGATTTTCTTCAGGTTCCTCATCATCATCCTCTGCCTCTGTTACGAGACTATTTATGTCCATGAGTGAAGCCAAAATATTCTGTCTTATTTGTTTCTTTGTTCCTTCGTGATCGATACCCAAGATATTACACACAGAAATAAGATTATCGATGGAAAAAGCACCCATGTATTCCATCTTCTCTCGAAACTCGTCTGAATCCTCCTCGAAAGTAAAACCCGCACTTTCTCTTAGTCTTTGACGATTTCCTCTATCGCCGTCTTGCTCAAAAACCACTTTATGAAGAGCTAAAATCGATGCACGTGATGCCAGTTTTATTCGGTTTTTAACAGCAGTAATCTGTCCTAACCTCTTCATGTTTGTTGTTGTTACCACTCAAACAAAAATAATTCCGAATTTCGTCGTTCCAGACACGCTGCGCACACTCACTTGATCACGTGATCGAATGTTCACAATAGCTGCCAAACTCAACCTCACGGCGTCACTGGTAGAAAATGGCTGCTATGCATACACTTGACAAAACTATTCGTCTTAACCCTTTTTTTCGACTCTAGCTTCTTACGTCTTCCCAAAATTTTCGTCCTCTCACGTCTTCTATCGTCTTATCACGTCTTTTTTCGTCTTTATCGTCTTAACACGTCTTTTTTCACCCAATCGTCGTATCACGTCTTTTTCGTCTTGTACGCTAACTTTCCATACCCACGTTTTTTCGCGATTATTGGTTTTAACACAGTTGAATAACTTTTATACCGACTTCCTACATCCCGGTTGAGCCCCCAATTGTAAGACTTGTAAGGAAAAGATAACGTAGTCGGTTAAAACGAATATTTATTTATTTGTTTATACACCCACCTTAAGCCTACAATCTTGGCTATACAAGTGTTTTTACAACCGTAGAACATTCATTACAAACATTTCTTAATACTAAATTTTTGCGGCTACAGAGCGACTTGAAAATTAGGAGTACTCGCATTTGCCTGGACCACCCGTCTAATGGTTTTTCTCGCCAGTGGAGAGGGAAACTGTAGAAAACCTCTCCGAGTACAACCGGTTTAGCGACAGTCGAATTCTAATGGTGTGTACCGGACAATAATCGACGGTGCACATCATTACACGGAAAAAAATTTCCTGTGAAAATTACAAGATTTCCTGTGCCATCTATGAACGGCGGTTGTAGTATCCACAAACGGCTGAGTTTGTGAAATACACAAACCAGAATGAGTCTTGTCAACAGCTTAAACAGTCACGCAGCAGACGACAAGCAGACGTTCACTTGAATTTTCTTGCGCATGCAAGAACTGCAGCTTTGTAGAGCTTTATATGACGTTAAACTCGCCCCGCGCAGATTGGCATTTTTTACAATTTACTGTTTAAAATTGTCTGCGACCTAAAAATTTTATCGGATTTTCATAGGTTTGGTCTTAAATTGAAGGGAATAAAATTTCTAAGAGATTCCTCTAAACCAATTTTTGAATTTTAAATTGTTTATATTTTTTTTGTTATTCAAAGTTAATAATTTACAATATTTTTAGAAAAAATCATGTTAATTTTTTTATTTTTTCGTTGCAGATGATTGGAATGAATTTAAATTAGTCCAGCATGACCACCAGACAAATAATAATGTATAATACAATTACATGAACAATAATCTAGTTATCAATAATCAAGTAGAGCTTTACATGACTTTATTAAATATATACAATAAAATTACACAAGCTACTCCCCTGTCTATGCATTTATACCGCGCATGATCGAGAGCTGCGCTCTACCACTCTTGCTCAGTACATTCTTGTTATCCAACTCGTTCACATCGATCTCCAATAAATTGTCTAACTCACAATCCCGTAGTATTTCAATATCGACCTTAACCTCTGAATCCAACAGGTTATGGGCCCAGAATAACGCGCACTATTAAAATAATCGAAAGTAAAATAATTCGCGGAAAATACGGTAGTTTTTCGTTCGAGGGGAAGCGTGGCTCTGTGTGAAATTCGGAATCATGAGCTCCACTTACTCGGTACGTATCGAAGCGCTAGGGAAGGACAATTTCGATACATGGAAACTCCAAGTACGAGCACTGCTCGTGAAAAACGACACTTGGGAGTACGTAAATGGAACAAAAAAACCGGAAATCGTAGAAGGAAACGAAGCGTCGGCGGTGGCCGCACGTGCTTGGGACGCTGCGGACATGAAAGCACACTCGGATTTAATTCTAGCTATCAGCCCATTCGAGCTGAAGCAAATTAAAGTATGTGACACCGCACACGCTGTATGGGAAAAACTGCACAGCATCTACCAAAGCAAAGGACCCGCTCGAAAAGCCACATTGCTTAAACAGTTGAAGCTTCACAAAATGGCAGAAAAGGAATGCGTTCGCGAGCACATTCGAAATTTCTTTGACGCCGTTGACAAACTTCAGGAGATGGAGGTAGAAATTAACAAGGACTTGTTAACCATCATGCTATTATATAGCCTTCCTCCTAGCTACGAGAACTTTCGTTGCGCTATTGAATCGCGCGACGATCTACCCAAGCCGGAATCTCTGAAAATAAAAATAATTGAAGAGAGTGACGCCAGAAAATCTTCGCATCGTGAACGAGAGAATTCAGCGGAAGCCATGTTGGCGAGCAGCGCCAACCGCGGTCATTTCAAGAAGCAAGGATGGAAAGGAAAGAAACCGAATGTCGATAAAGAAGATCCCAAACCTTTTCCATACAAGTGTCACAAATGTAGGAAACCGGGTCACAAGGCGATCGACTGTCACTCAAAAGTAAACAAGAAAACCGAGAACGCGATCAAAGCAGAAGAGATGGGATTTCTGATAACGTCGAACTCAGAATCCGCATTGAAAACAGAAGGAATCAGATCCGGAACAAAGTGGTGCCTTGACAGCGGATGTACTTCTCACATGTGTTACGAAGAAGAGAAATTCAACAACAGAGAAAAGTGCATAACTGACAAACTGAATTTGGCCAATAGTGCAACAACAACAGTAGAGGCCAAAGGTACAGTGAAAATATCAGTGAACGACAACAACAAAAGGAAAACTCTTAACTTGGACAATACCCTCCTAGTTCCCGATCTAAAAACCAACCTGATATCCGTGGGAAAAATTACGGACAATGGTTACGAAGTGACTTTTAAAAAAATTCAGCTGTGATTAGTGACAAAAATGGTTTGGAAAAATTGTTTGCCCAACGAATCGACGGACTATATTACCTGAACGAACCTTCGGAACTCGCGAGTGTTGTTTTACCCGAAAGTGACAGTGATCAGAAATTAAAATTGTGGCATAACAGATTAGGCCATCTTAACGAAAGAGACGTGAAAAGTGTGATGAAAAATTAAGGCATTAAAATCAGTGACAGTGAGAAACTTGGTTTTTGTGAAACATGTGCCCTAGGAAAACTCACACAGAAACCCTTTCTGAAAAGTTCATCACGTGAAACAAACCTACTCGAATTGGTGCATACGGATTTATGCGGGCCTATGCGTACGGAATCCATAGGCAAAGCCAAGTATTTTGTGACTTTTATTGAGGATTTCACTCGAATTTGTGATGTGAAGTTTCTAAAAAGGAAAAGTGATCTTCTAGGAGCATTTAAAAGTTATAAGTCCATGATCGAGAATAAAACCGGGAAGAAAATAAAATGTCTACAATCGGACAATGGCAGGGAATATCGAAACGCGGAAATGGATTATTACCTGGACGAATGCGGAATTTCGAGAAGATATACAGTGCCTCATACTCCACAACAAAACGGGGTAGCTGAACGACGAAATCGAACCCTTATCGAAATGTCGAGATGCTTCCTAATCGACTCGAATTTGCCACCAGCATTCTGGGCGGAAGCTGTATCCACAGCTAATCATATAAGGAACAGATGTCCCTCCAGAAGCCTGAATGGAAAAATCCCCCTGGAATTGTTGACAGGAACGCGCCTTGATTTATCTCACTTGAAAACCTTCGGTTGCAAAGGATATGCACTGGATAAATCACCTGGGAAAGGAAAACTGCAACCTCAAGCTCGTAAATGCATATTTCTTGGCTACTCGACTGAAACGAAGGGATACAGAGTTTGTATAAGCGAAGAAAAGAAAATCGAAATTTCAAGGGATATCAAGTTAATGAATGAATTTCTTCCAAAACAAAAGTTCGACGATTTCATCTCAATAAAATCTCTGGAAACAAATAAAGATGAAGATCCTATCAAAGCAAAGAACTGGGTGGAGATTGAATATTCAGCAACACAGTCGAGAGCAGACGACATTGTGAACCCTCGTGATATTGATAATTCCGACGACGACGACGACGATGAGTATTTTCTTGGATTCGAATTTCCACAAGAGGAACACATCGAGGAATATGTACCAATCGAAGGAGAGAGACGATTACCTGGAAAACCACGCCTTGTCAGAACTGGACTTCGAGGTCGACCGAGAAAAGTGCACAGAACTTTCCATATCGAGGGATCATCGGAAAATTATCCTGAATTTGTAAATATAGCCGAGGAAATTTCAATGAAGGAAGCCTAAAGTGGTAGTGACATTGACGACTGGAATTGTGCTATTCAAGAAGAGTTCGAATCTTTGATCAAGAATCGCACCTTGGATCTAGTGAATCGTCCTGACAACTGCTCCACCGTCGGCAACAGACTCGTGCTTAGAAACAAATTTAACGCTGAAGGTAATCTGGAAAAACGTAAAGCTAGCCTTGTAGCTCAAGGTTACTCCCAACGTCCGGGAATCGATTTCAATGAAACGTTTGCCCCAGTGGTCAGACTTGGATCAGTGAGAATATTGATGGCTCTTGCTGTTGAACATGACCTAGTCATACATCAATTGGACGTTACCACAGCGTTTCTGAATGGTGACCTGGAGGAGAACGTCTACATGAAAGTGCCAAGACTGCTGAAAGAGATGCTACCCGTGATCATCAAAAAGGAAAAATTGCGATCAGATCGAGAAGATGCTGCAGGAACAGCCCGAATAATGTTGGAGAAAATACACAAAGGTAATCAAGTTTGTTTATTAAGAAAATCCATCTACGGTCTGAAGCAGGCTGGACGATAGTGGTACAAGAGACTCGACGCTGAACTACGAATCCTAGGATTGACACCATTGGATGCTGACGTTTGTGTTTACATCAAGAAAAATAATCAAAACATTTTAATTGTAGCAATTTACGTGGATGACTTTTTTATAATGTCAAACGATCTCACCTGCATATCGGAATTCAAGGAATCTTTTGAAAAAATTCGAAACCAAGGACCTGGGGAAAATAAAAAATTGTTTAGGAATGGAATTCCACCAAGGTGATGGATTTTTGGAAATGTCCCAATCAGGATATATTGAAACCGTGCTCAAGAGATTCGGAATGAAGAATTCAAGGCCAGTATCCACTCCACTAGATCCAGGATTGAAACTGAGGAAAATCGACGAATCTGAAACCGAAGGAACCGAAATCTTTCCCTTTAGAGAGCTCATAGGGTGCCTGATGTACTTCGCCATCGGAACGAGACCAGACATAGCCTACGCGGTGAATCACCTAAGTCAATTCAACAACTCCAATGGCAAGAATCACTGGATGGCTGCCAAGCGGATTTTGAGATACCTGAGGGGTTCGACGAAACTTGGATTAAGGTATGAAAAGAGTATTAAATTAATCGAAGGCTTTGTAGATTCAGATTGGGCAGGGTGTCCTGTCGACCGAAGATCCTACACCGGATTCGTCTTCATAATGGCAAAAGGTGCCGTGACCTGGGAAGCCAGGAAACAGCGTACGGTGGCACAGTCGAACACAGAAGCCGAATATATAAGGCTGACGCAAGCTGCGAAGGAAGCTACCTATCTCTTAAGATTTCTAGTCGAAATTGGAATGGGAAATAAAAACACCATCTCGATATACAACGACAACCAAGGAGCACAAAAATTGGCCATGAACCCGATATTTCATTCGAGAAGCAAACACATCGAGATTCGCCATCACTATGTGAGACAAGCTTTGAAGGAAGGAAAAATATCTGTAAGTTACGTTCCGACGAATGACATGATGACAGACGTTTTTACAAAAGGACTTTCTGCCCCGAAACATCAAAAGTGTTTGTCTAAGTTTGGAATGAGTTCTTTATAAAAGAGCAATAAGTGTTTAAATTCAACGCAAAAAAACCTAAAGTAAATAGTTATAAAAAAACTATATATGTGAACAAAAAAAATATGTCAATATAAAATTTGAATAAATAAAATAAAGTGTGATGTGAAGTGAAGAACAAAATAGAACAAACTTTAAATAATGACTTTAAGACATGATCTTGCTTGAGGGGAAGTATTAAATATATACAATAAAATTACACAAGCTACGCCCCTGTCTATGCATTTATACCGCGCATGACGAGAGCTGCGCTCTACCACTCTTGCTCAGTACATTCTTGTTATCCAACTCGTTCACATCGACCTCCAATAAATTGTCTAACTCACAATCCCGTAGTATTTCAATATCGACCTTAACCTCTGAATCCAACAGACTTTAAACTCGCTAACATAAGAAAAATAATTTTTCTTTTTGCCGAAATAAGCCATTTATTTGTTTAAAAAGTAAATAATTTGTTTATAACAAATGTAATTGATTGTGCTAATAAATTTTTAAAGTTTTTGAAAAAATGTACATATTATATAAACATTTTATGTTTAAAAAATGCATAAAATGTTTACAAATGTCAAAGAAACTTGATTATTGTTCATGTAATTGTTCATAACAATGGTAATTGTTAAATTCAAAATAATTTTTACAAAAATCGACATATATTACTTAAATAAACATAAATTTGTGTGAAAAAAAATTTTGTATAAAAAAAATTTCTATTTGCTAATTAGTCTGAATTGGCATCTTTTTGCACCCAACCGACGATATATTGATAAATTTAACTAATTTTAAGAAGAATTTGAACTATTAACATTTTGAAAAAATCTAAGTTTTTTAAAGTTTGTAATTACATTCATTAAAAATTGACAGTTTATGAAATTTCAAATTAAAGCCTTTTGAAGTTCATCTATTTTTGAAAATTGTAAACTCAATTCTTTTAAATGGCAATTAATATTGAAATATTTAAATAAAATTATTTAATAAATAATTTATAAATAACAATAATTGTATGATTATTTTTTAAGAATGAAGTTATTTAAAAAGAAATATTACTGTCGGAAATAGAAAAATTTGAGAGTTTTGTGTTAGAATTCGTGGTGATTTCATGATTCCCGGTCAGAAACCCGAAAACACATGCCCGAATGGACATTCGCCCGAAAGCCAATCGCCTGAAAAAAATTTGTCCGAAAGCATTTGCCCGAATCCAAATACCCGAATCTTATTAATTTTCTCGAAAAAATGCCCGAAAGAAACCCGAAAAAAAATTACTCATATTATTGTGTACAATAATGAAATTTGTATTTTATTTGTAAATTTTATATTTATTTGTGGAAATTTAATTGTGTGACGTTAAGATATTTGAATGTTATGTGCTATATTAGTTAGGTATTCAAAAATTTGGTTTTCTGCTTTATATCTGTTGTATTCTTCCGTTATTGTGCGTAATCGTCTTTGGAGTGCGATCCAGGTTTTGCGTGGTGCCGCTCTAACGTTGCGTCCAAGACTCAGCTCTGTGAGGCTGGTTTCAGTGTCTTGCTGTTCTTTTTGTATTTGATTCAAAAAAGCATACAAATCTGGATGGTTTTTATTCACCATTATCCGAAAGCGGTTGTGCCACCCTTCGCTCACATTATTGGTTCGATGAAGTCCTTGTAAGGTAGCTTCATACTGATTCCACAATTGGGGAGGGTAGCGAGGTTCTACAGCACGACGTCGACCTCGAGCTCTGCGACCGCGAACGTACGTGTGGTCAAAGTAATCTAAAATTTCCAACAAATCGACCGAAACTTCATCTGCCAATTCCTCGAAAGCATCAGTAACATCAGACGGAGGGACAAATGCCAGACTTAAAATCATGTGAACTTGTTTTCGTATCGTGTCATCATTGGGGTCGTTGTAGGCAATCTGTAATCCTTCTTTCTGCACATGTCTGTACAGTGACTGTCCAAGATGGAAGAAACAACAGCTTACAATAATCTCCCAGTACACTAAATGACAAGCATTAATGATAGCAACTTCAAAATCGGAAACAATTCTTTGGGGTCTACAAGCGTGTATTCCAGCGGATGAAGCTGCAGAATCTATTGCTCTCAAAACTGCTTCATATTGATGAGTGTCTTTCGACGATAATAGAGCGAACACAAAAGGAAATGCAATGTTTATTGACTTATCTCCACGATTGCTGGGCTTGATCACTTTGCCAATGACGGTGAATAATTAAGTAAAAATGGAAGGTGAAACTTTGAAGGTACCATCGAGAAACCAAGTGTCGCTATTTGCAAGACGTTCCAAATTATTGCAAGTTGTGAAGACCAATACGCGACCTTCACCGAAATCTTCATCGTCCCGAGAATCATAAAAAAGAAAGCGGTCGTTCCCCAGTGTTCTTTGATAACGTTGAGGTAACTCGTCTATTTCCTCCAAACGTTTTGGATTTGGAGGCAGTTTTCGTCTTCTTTCTCGTCTCAAAACTTTTTTAATATTCTCACGTTCTGGTAGTTTGGCCAAAACACCAGGTGTCAAATTTGAAAGATTATCGCGTAAAATCTGTGAATAATAAAACCAGGTGTAACAAATGTATATACGGATCTTAAATGATATAATAGTAAATTAGAAAACATAGAAAAATAATAAAATATAAGCCCGAGCTTTGCATTCTTTTCTTCTAAGGGTCATTCCAGTGAAAACCGTCTAGAGCTGGTTGCTCGATGATTTTAAAAAATGATGTGATTAATATATAATATTCTTCAATAAAATTGGATTATATTTTATTTATTTTTATTATTATTATTATTATTTTATTATTTTATTATTTTTATTTTATTTTTATTTTTTTTATTTTATTTTATTTTTATTTTTATTTATTTTATTTTATTTTTATTTATTTTATTTTATTTTTATTTATTTTTTTATTTATTTTATTTTATTTTTATTTTTTTTTATTTTTTTTGTTTTCTTTAAACGAACGACAAGGTGATGAACTTCAGTCCAGTCATGAAAATAAAAATTCAATAAAAATCAGGTTAAATTTATATAATTTTTCATATTTATTAAATAATTAATGAGTACAGGTCCCAAAAAAATTTCAATTTAAATAAATTTATAATTTTAAAATAAATCAATTTAAAAAAGTTTCGTGAAAATTCCTTTTTCTCCACAGAAGATATAAGAAAAAGAAATTCATGTTTATTATACTGTGCAAGTACAAAAAAATTCTGATTTATCTGTTCTGGTGAGTTATTTTCAAATAATTTTCGTTTATTTAAATGAATTTAGCAAAAATATATTTATTTAAAATAAAAATCAGTATTTATAATATATTTTTAATGATTTATACTGAGTTTTTGCAAAATGGGTTATGTTAGACTGCATAACCAGTTAGACATTTAAAAAAAATATTTAAAAGAATGTAAAATATATTTGGGGCTATAAACCACTAAAATATAATCCAATTTTATTGAAGAATATTATATATTAATCACATCATTTTTTAAAATCATCGAGCAACCAGCTCTAGACGGTTTTCATTGGAATGACCCCTAACCAACTGACAGTCCCAATAAAATTTATTATTTTTCGACGGTTTCGATCTTACGTAAATATATCCTGCGATTATTAACTTTTTCCCGACAATTTCTCCCACTTCCACTGTTTCTTCCATTTTCACAGATAATTTAGAATTTTCAATTTATATGAGAGATGATTCGAACACAAACAATTTTGACAATTTACTCACGAATAAACAAATGAGCAACACTCTTTTGTTTCATATATTTGGCATATACTTCGTGTACGTACTAATTGTTAATATTTTTTTAAATTGAATTAAACTTTTTGAAATTTTTCGGGAAAATGGATTCGGGCAATGACGTTCGGGCAAAAAAAGTCGGGTAAATGTCAATTCGTGTAAATATCTATTCGGGTGTATGGATTCGGGCGTTTGGGCGTGTACCGATTTCATAGCAAAAAAGAAACCATTTTCGATTTTTTAGGGCAAAAAATTGAGAGTTTCTGGGCAGCGATTTTTTGAAATTGTGTAGGAATGTTAGGAGACTCACTAGGAGCCATTACCAAAAATAAAATCCTTCGTCAATTGATAACTCTAATTTTGCCATTTTTTTCTCTATTTATACCTAATTTTTCGATTTTTTAGGACAAAAATATATTATTAATATATTAATTAATGGAAGCTTGGAGGGGGATAAATACTATAACATTTTTTACAATATTTTTCAAATTTCATGAAATTCTATAGAAAAGTGCGATCGCGAGCGTACTACCTTAATTGCAGATTTTTTTTTTGAAATTATTTAAAGTTTTTATTTTCTAATTTAATATTGAAGAATTTACGAATAATAGAAATTTTGTAAAATTGAATTGTAAACAAATGAATTTGAAAATTATCAATGAATTTTTTCAAAAATTAATAAAAATAATGCATTTTATAGATGAATTCTAGTTAAAAACACGAAAAAAATTTAATTTTGGAAAAGTTACAATTAATTTATTGCAGAAATTCAATTATTTTTAAGAGTAATAATATTCTTCGCTAAAATTGAATATTGTTCAAAAAGAATAAACTTTTTTTTAAGGATTCAATTATTTTTACAAATAATAAATAAAAAAAAACTCATCGCAGAATTTCAATTATTTTTAATATAAATTTAATCGAATTTCTCGAAAAATGTAATTATTCTTAAAAATTTTATTAAAAATCGTCGAAAGAATTTAATTATTTACAAATTTGTTGATAAAATTCCTTATATGAAAAATGAATTTTAAGAAACATTCAATTGTTTAATAAATTATTTATTTTTGTATTTAAATAATTGAATTCTAGTAGAATTTTCTAATAAAAATTAATTTAAAAATGAATTTCACTTAAAATTTTAGATAATAATAGAATATTAAAAGCAATATAGCGTCAGTATTTAGAAATAATTGTCAAATAACTTTTTCGTAAACTATGAAAAATAATCAATTTAAAGAAGAATTTTTGTCAAAAATTCTTGAAAATAATAATTGAATTGATAATGATTTTATCACTCGGTCATCTTTAATTATTATAAACATGAAGAAATCGATAACTCCGAGTCGAAGAATCGGAGTTATTGATATCTTCAAGTCATGAAAATATTTAATTAAAATGTTCTCTTATTTGACTATGACGGTTATATTTTTTAATTGGTCCGTAATTTTTCATTTTTGATCCGTAAAGTCCGTATTTTTAAATACTTTCACTGATTTAAGCCCTGAAAATTTGAATTAAGTAGAAATATGTTTGAATAAAAAATTGTAGTATAAAATGAAATCCTTGTTATCTCAGATTTTCTTTGATCCTCGAAAGAGAAAAAAAATCCTCTAATATGAAGCGAAATTACAGTAATGAGTATCGACTTACGCAGCCGAGTTTGATAGTGTGACGAAGTGGCCACCTTTTATATAGGTATATATATAAAATGTTGGAAAAATCCTGTCAAGGGACTAGTGAGGAGAAGAAAAAGAAGGAGAGAAATGTTTGAGAGAGAGAAGGCCGAATGGCGCTTTAGTGGATGCTGGTTCTTCTTCACGGGCCGATATCGACCCGAGCATGGTACAACCAACCAATACGGGAAAAGCTAAGGTCGCGGTTATGACCTCGAGTGTACAATTGCCAGAGGGATCAAGAGCACGAGTTGTGCCTGCGCTCTGATGTCATCAAATTTATTTTCCTTTGCTCAAATTTTTCGCATTTTATCAATCTCTATTTTTCCACTATTTTGCCTTTTTCATATTTTTCTATCAAATCCTAATCGTTCAAATGAATGGCATTTTTTCCTTTTTAAATATTTTTAAAACTTTACTTAATGAAATGAGAAATATTTATTTATTATTTTTTTAATTATAGTTAAAAATTGTCTCACTTTGTGACAGAAAAATATGTTCCTAAAGTTTTGAACTTTCAAAAAAATGTTTTTTTTACTACAGTTAATTTGTATTTTTATTAAGAAAATTATTTTGGATATTAAAAAAATTAATTCTTAAACAGGTTGAAATAATTTATTTACATTATTTTCCATTTTATTTATTAAATTCTTCTATTTTATAAATAGTTGAACGAAAAATAATCTTCGATTATTTGAACATTCCAAACTTTAGAGGAAAATTGAATCTCAAACAATTTTTGCTTGAATCTGAATAAATCCATTGTTATACACATTTAACTAAACGTGTGTTCGATTCAACGCAATTCAATGGTCCGAAAGTTTTGAATATTCAAAAGAAAGTCAATATTTTTATTCGACTTTTCCAAATATATACGTAACTCTAAATTTTTACTAAAATTTTATAAAAAAGTTTTTTTTCCAATAATAATTTAATTTTCTTATAATAAACTAACGTAAAAAGTTTAATTAAATATTTAATAATTACATTTTTTTATTAAATAAATTAGTAACTAAGCGTCTTCTTATTTTTTGGTATCTGATTCAATATTTTCAAATTTATTAACAAAAGAGAATTTTCTCTAAGAACGTTTTTTTTAATTAAATAAGTTACGTCAATTAAGGGTACGTTAATTAAAGTTTCGTTAATTAAACTCTGTTAATAAAATAATGAAGATTCAGAATTTTAATTAAATTTTTCTAATTAAATAAATTAGTAATTTTTAAAAAAATTTATTTTCATGAGTATGAAGTAAGTGCAAAAATTTATTCAAAAAAATCTTTAACTATCTACAAAATGTATGAAATGTTTTTATTCATCATATTACTTTTTCTGTTGCTTTATAATTAAAAAATATAAACATTTTGGAATAAAAATTAAAATTGCCAAAAGATCAAAATCATGCAAATTTTTTTTTTCATTTTCATTCTAAAATAAACTTTAAAAAATTGAAATTATGAGGATTTATTTTTTTATTTATAAAAAATATTTGAAAATTGTTAAAAATTTAAAATTAAGAAATGGAGAATACTCCAATTTGCATTTTTCTGTTTTTCAGAAACAATAATATTCTTCACGAATATATAATAGGTATTATATATATATATATATATATTATTCATAAGAAAATTATGAATTTTTGTGTCTTTTTTGTTTGCAAAACAAAACCTTCAATTTTTTTAATTTCTGACAATAATTTCTTTTTAAAGAACTTAATTTTTGAACAACTACCATAAAATAATGACTTATAAATTATTGAATAAATGATTTTACTCAAATACTTCAAAATTAATTCAATTTTAAAAGAGTTGCGTTAACAATTTTCATAAATAATTGAACTTCAAACTGTTTCAATTTGAAATTTTATAAAATTTCAATGTTGAATGGATTTAATTAGAAATTTTAATGAACTTATGTAAATTTTTAAAAAATTTTAATAATTTAAAATCTTCTAAAATTAGTTAAATTGTTCAATAAAATAATTGAATTTTGGAGAAGTTACAAATGATTGAAGAAATTCAATTATTTCCAAAAGTAAAAAAATTCTTCCCAGAAATTCAATTATGTTTAAGAATTAAAAAAGAACCTCTTCAGAATTTCAATTATTTTTATATTGTATTAGTGTATTCAGACAGTACAGTCTATTACATGAAAAAAAAGTATAAAATCTTTACAAAAAAGTAACTCATACATTTGCATTCCAACATTTTACATTCTAGACACGCACTTGCAACATTTCCAAAATCATTTTAACAAAATCCTTACAAATTTTAACATCTTCTGAAGACAAAATCGTGCGCCAAAAGGTTCCTTGATTTGAACAAGCTGTTATACTACTAATTTAATAATTATTTTAAAAAAATGTAATAAAATTCTACGCAAACATTTAATTATTTTCATAAATAATAAAAATTTCACACGAATTCAATTATTTAAAAAATTTTTTGTAAGTTTCTTCTCAATAATTCAATTATTTTCATAAATAATAAAACTCATCGCAGAATTTTAATTGTTTTTAAACTTTAATACAATTTGAATCTAATTTCTCGAAAAATAAAATTATTCTTAAAATTTTTATTGAAATTCGTCAAAAGAATTTTAATTACCTATTTAAAAATTTGTTGGTAAAATTCTTTAAATGAGAGTTCGATTTTAAAAAACATTCAAATTCTTCAATAAATTATTTATTTAAATAATTGAATTCTCGTAGAATTTTCTAATAAAAATTGATTTAAAAATGTATTTTAATTAAAATTTTAGATAATATTTGAATATGAAAATAATTTTGAAGAAGTTACAATAACAATATTCTTATAATATAAAATAATTATGTATTTTATCTTTCGAACATCTTTAATTATTTTTAAAAATGAAGAAATCGATTGCTTCGAGTTGAAGACTCAGAGTGATCGATTTCTTAATTTAAAAAAACAATTTATTTAAAAAAAGAAGTTATTGATGTTTTTGAATAATTTTGCAATTAAAGAAATTTGTAAATAAATGTAACAGAATATTTTTTTTGAATTTTTTCCTTTATCTTCTAAAAATTTAAAAATTTTCATTTTCAATAAAAATTTGCAGTTCACAATAGAATTAATTTTTCCTTCATTTTTAAAAAACTTTGAATTTTATTAAAACAATTGTAATTAAGAAATAGAATTGATGCAAATTATTTCCTTATGAAAATTGAGAATTTTCTACAAAAATATTAAAGAAACGGGAATTTGTAATGTTTTTTTTCAAAATAAAAGAATGAGTTTGTGAACAATATTGTTATTGAGAAATAAAAATTATGCATAAAATGGGTATTTATTTACTCTTAATCATTATTTTTTAAGAATTTTCTATTTTTTATAAATAAAGAAGAGAAAAATTTGCATAATTTAGATTAGTCAAACGAAATTTGTTTTAGAGAAAAAGCATAATAATAAACAAAATGGGTATATTTTTCATTTGTTAATCATCATTTTTTTTAATTTTCTAATTTCTAATATTAATTTATTATGAATCATGAAAAAGTACCTGCACATTTTCGATTTGTCAAACAATATTTTTTAAAGAAAAAAAAAACAGAAGCATACACAAAAACTAACCTCAAATTGCGGACAGAATGAATGAATTATTTTTATAAATAGTAAAATTCTTCATAAGAATTAAATTATTTTTAATCAAATTTAAATAAAATTACATAAAAGAATTTAATTATTTTCAAAAATTTCCATAAAATGTAATTTCAACAAGAATTTAAAATTCTCTAAAAATAATTCAATTATTCTCAAAATAATTTTAAAAAATTCTATATAAAAATTAAATTACTGAAAATGCAATTTTTAAATATATATTCGTCAAAAAAATTGAAAGAATTCTATTATTTTCAAAAAAGTAATAAAATTCTTGTGATGAATTTAATGATTTTGAATATACATAATTTAATTAATAAAATTTTTCTTCATAAAATTCAAATGCTTTTAAAATTTTTAATTAAAATTATAAAAGAAACTCCATTAGTTTAAAAAAAAATTCAAAGAAATTCTTCAAAAGAATTTAATTAGGATTTTAAAAAATTTTAATAAAATTCTTTGAAGGAATTCTATTATCATAAAATGTTTTGATAAAATTCTTTGCAACAATTCGATGATTTTCAATATATTAATTTTAAAATTGAAAATATTTGAAAAGAAAAATTATAAAAAAGTTAATAATAATGTAATTTATTTTGCATTATTTTTGTTTATGAATCACAATTTTTTTAACAAAATTATTATTTTGGTTTAGAAAAAGAAGAAAAATATTTGCAAAATTCCTATTTTTTTAATCTTATTTTTGGAACAGGAATTAAGACATTCAAAAATTTCGAATTCAAACCTTTTTTAAATTAAACAACTTATCGATTGCTCCGAGTCGAAGACTCGGAATGATCGATTTCTTCATTTTTTATAATAATTAAAGATGACCAAGTAATAAAATCATTATTTTATATTATTATAAGAATATTGTTACTACTGTAACTTCATCAAAATTATTTTCATCGTTTTAATTCAATTATTATTTTCTAGAATTTTAAATTATTTTTTATGAAAATAATTAAATTCCTTAAAAAAATTTATTATTTATAAAAATAATAATTGAATTCCTGTGGAATTTTTATTATTTATGAAAATAATTAAATGTTTGCATACAATTTTATTAAAATTTTCTTTAAATAATTGAATTTTTTTTGGGAAATTTTATTAAAATAGTAGATATTAAAAATCATTGAAATTAGAAAAATGCATTTTATTTTTGAAAATAATTGATATTAGGACAAGAATTTTTTTGACATTTAGGAAAATAATTAAACTTTGGAGAAGAATTTTGTTACTTATAAAGATAATTGGGATTTTTACAAAATTTGTTTTCAAATTTTGTACATAGTTGAATTGTATAAGAAGAATTTTATTTATTTTTTTTTAAATAGTTGAATTTCTGGAATTATTTGTAATTTCTCTAAAATTGAATTTTTTTTAGTGTTTTCAACAAAAAATTGAATTATAAAGTTTTCAAATTCTATTATTTTTAAAATTGCTAATTTTATTTAAAAAAGACGCGAATTTTGCTTTAGCGCGTGAATTCACGCAAAAAAATGGTCCAGTAGAATTGACCAATCTGGGTTTGGTTGCAAAAAGTTCGGTTAATTGAAACAAAGGGTAGATTGTCTCAACCGAACTTGTTCGGTTGCGAAAATCAAAATGTTTCGGTTATGGTAACCAAACTCATTCATTTGTTACTTTAAAAACATTCCTTCATGTATGTTTTTAAATTTAAATCTGTCAGTGGAGTCAGCAGAATATTAGTATGAGTGGAGAGAGACGCATGCTTATTCCCGAAATCTTTTTTAACCAAATAGTTATTTGATATAAAACTACTTAACTTAAAAATCACATAATATGCACATTATTTGACTTAAATTTCATTGCACACAAAAACCATTTAACATAAATATCATTTATCATAGAATTTATTAAACTTTTTCGAAAAGTTGACTAAAAAATCAATATTTACAATAAATAGGCATATATTATTAACTTTTTAAAAAAATTTAATTTAATTATTAATAATTTAATTTTTTAAAATGTTGGCCCCTCGTTCATATAGGAAACTGTACTATTTAGGGGCTAAAAATCGGTTTTTTTATTTTTTAAAGTATGAAGTACCCTCTCAATCATCTTGCAAAAATTATATGTTACTTTTAAAATGACAATTATTTTATAGAAAAAAATGTCGGTGCGGTGGTGCAAAAAAAATTTTGTCCAAAAAATGTTTAAAAAAAATTTTTTACTGTCTTTTTACTGATTTTCTTTGTAAGAATTTGGTCGACAATTTTTTTTATCAACTGTTCATATTGTATTATGCAAAAAAAAAAATTTTTCAAGAAAATCGGTTCAGCCATTTTGGAGAAAATCAAAATTTTTGAATTTTTAAAAAAATCGTTTAACTCAAAAGCAAAATTTTTTTTCGAATTGAAACTTGGTGAAAATGAGTTTCATAACAGGTCAAAATTATTCCCTAAATATGGACCTAATCCAGAAGGGGTGACTTTTTACATGCTTATACTGCTACGACCTTTTGGAATAAATAAATTTATTTAATAATTAATTTTCATGTTTCCTTATATTATTACTAATATATATTTCGACTTGCGAGTCATGTAACTACTACATCGCTAAGTATAAATAATTTCAACTTTATAAATTATAAATATAATTCTAAAGTAAGTAAAATAAAATTTACAATTTCAACAACGACCCAATGGGAAATGCCAGTGTAGTGCCGATGTTCACCACTGGCTTAGTACTCAGACGATTGTTCGGCGTAGTCTAGCCGAGCCTCGACAATTAGTGCTGGCGCAGTACAGAATTTTTGTTTCGCCAAAGCTTGGACAAGCCACGGCGGCAAGTGCTGGCTGAGTATAGAAAAATTGTTCACAACACTCGTTGCCAACATTGCATTTTTGACATAAACTTGAAAAAAAAATAAAAAAAGTTTATGAATGTTTATAAATATAAATTTATTGAAAAAAATTAATATTTTACTTTTCAGTTGTTCATTTTTTATTCTTAATAAATTTAATAATAACAATTTAACACAATTGTCTAATTTTGTAAATAATAAATTATATAAACAAATTAAAATTATAAACAAAATTTAAACTTTAATCTCAATAATAATTTGGTTCATATTAAAATAGTATTATACTTCTTACTATGAATAAAAAATTATTAAAAAATTACCACGTAATTTAAGAATTACGTAAAATGTTAAATGCAATAAGTAAAGTAATTTAATTTAATTATTAAAAATTTAGTTTAATTTATTTTATTTCAATTTATTATTTCTAACGTATCCCTATTTTTTTCTCATCTTTGACTCAATAATTGTATGTCTGAATCATACTGAGATATTAATACTTTTTTGTACACACGTGTCGTTAGCATAGTGGTTAGAGCGTTAGTCTGTTAGTCCGTAGGTCGTAGGTTCGATTCCCCTCGTCAGCAATTTTGTTTATTTTCATAGGTTTGCGATATTTCAAGATTCCAATCGTCAGGTACTAAAATATGAAAATCTAATGCACACTTACTGTAATTGTTTGTTATTTAATTTTTAAATGTTATAAACAATTTTTTTCTACTTTATTTACTATATCCATTGTTAGTCTCCATCTTTAATACAATTTCTTTAAGAAGAGAAATATTTTATGAATAATAACTATTTATTAATATTATTTACCATTTTGTTGTTAAATTATTTATAATTATGAATTTACGACTAATTAATAACAATACGGCATTTATTGCGGCAATATTCTCAGCCAGCACTGGTCCAGTGCTGCGCCAGCGCTGTCTGGCAGCACTGACAGACAGTACTTCGGCAGCGCCAGACGGCGTTATCATCCCAGTGCCATGCCAGTGCTGGCTCTCAGCCTTGCCGCCAGTGCTGCCAGTGCTGGCGCAGTACTACGCCAGTTGTAAATTTCCCATTGGGGAGATGTAAAACAAGATAATAATATTGGTACTTTCAATTAAATAAAGTTCTCTACGTTTCTTCTTCTTCTTTTTAAATCTTTAATTGTTGCAAAAAATTTACAAAAAACGTTGAAAAGTTTAGATTAGTTTTTAGAGGAAATTACATATTTCAAAAATGAACATTATTCAAAAACTAAAATTACCCATGCCTTAAGATTTTTAAACCTTTATTAAATTTATATTTTTTAGTGTTCTAAGAAATCTCTTTATTTTAAAACCTTTAAAAATTTTTATAATGTAAAAAAGTAGAAAACGCCTTAAATATTATTTGTAGCTTTAATAACCATGTTATTTTAACCTATTTTTAAATTTAAAATTCAAAAACAAAAAAATTAACACATTTAAATAGAGTTTGGTTTTCAGAAACGGTCAGTTTAGTTAATCCAACCGAACTAAATGCAACCGAATTTGTTTGGTTACTAAAAACCGAGTGTACGGTCAGTCCTATTTTAACAAGAGAGTTCGGTTGCAGCAAAGGAACTTTCTGTTGAACCAACCAAACATTTTTTTGCGTGAATTGTTGCTAGTAATAGATTAATATCGTTAATTATTTAGTAGAAGAAAGTGAAAACTTCTCGTGCACTTAGGCGCGCTTTTGGAAGTTACGAGGGAAAATTGAGTATAAAAATAGTTACTGGCAACATTTTCGGTATACGCAGTGCGATATTCCTGTAATTTGGCGAAGATTAAATGCATGTATGTGTACATACATAGTGTAATAGTTACGACCTTGTTCTCACGAGCCCTTTCTATTTTTAAAACGACTTTATCGTATACCGACCACCAAGCAACGGCATCAGCATCATCCCCCTTGCTACTCTCGCTTCTTATACCCTCTAACGAGGCCAGCGCCATATTTCTCCACTTACATTTCACTGTTGTCGCCTTAATAGATGATCTGCCCTCTCACATGCGTGCACGATTATTAAATTTTTTTTCCACCCTCCCCCTATATTGTGTCCACCGCAAGCCAAAAAAAAAGAAAAGGTTCTAGCTTATAAAAATTTCAATCTTTACACGTAGAGCCACTTTGGAATTTTTACTGCTATATATATATAAATGTCACCCTCACAAGAAGATAAAGTTTATTGAGCACAAAATTGTCAATACCTGAATTGCATTTTATATTACTTTTTGCGGAATGTTTAATAAAGTGATGGACGTATACTTTAGTATTAAAATTGCCCATTTGTGACGCTTTCCTGTAAAAGGGACCTTACGCGGCAAAAAAATTATGGGTTTTATTTAGAAATAGTGTTTATACTTGAATAAAGATTCATTTCTGATTGACTGGAGGCAAAAATATATTTACTCATGTTTAAATAGTAAATGCGAACTGGATAATTTGTTTACTTGCTGAAATTAAATTTTAGAAAAACTTATTTTATTAAATAGACATTTATATAATAAAATCACATTATATATCCAATGCCATTTACAGGGCCCAGGGATCGAACCGTAAATCCCGTAAAGGTCCGTAAATTTGCTTGAAGACCATAAAAGTCCGTTTTTTGAAAAAAGGTCCGTAAAATCCACGATTTGATTGAGAAAAAATGAAAATATGTTTAAAAATTTTTTTAGATTCTCTTCTAAATTTTATTTGTTTTTAGAAATAATTAAATTCTTCTCCAAAATTCAATTATTTTCAAAAATTTTAATAAAATTCTTGGCAAAATGTCAATAATTTTCAAAAATTTTCTTCAATCAATGATTTTCAAAAATTTATTAATTTAATAAAATTGTCCAAAAGAATTCAATTATTTAAAAAAAAATTAATAAAATTCTATGCAAACCTTTATAATTATTTTTATAAAATAATAAAAATTTCACAGGAATTCAATTATTTACAAATTTTTTTTTAATTTCTTCGCAATCATTCAATTATTTTCATAAATAATCAAATTTTTTAAAGAGATTACCTAAATTATTTTCATAGATAATAAAACTCATCGCAGAATTTCAATTATTTATTTTTAATACAATTTTAATGAAATTCCTCAAAAAAGTACTTCTTTTTAAAAATTTTATTAAAATTCCTCGAAGAAATGCAATTATTTTAAAAACGCTTCTTATAATGTATTTATTAGAAATTAAGTATTATTGTCAATACATTTTTAATTTCTTGAAATAATTAAATTATTTGCAAAAATTTTAATGAAATTCTTTTTAACAAATTAATGTTTTTTTTCAAAAAAATTTTAATAAAATTCTTCGTAGAAATTTAATTATTTTCAATAATTTATTAAAATTCAATTAATTTAGTATCTACCTACTATTGCTTCCTCATAAAGGAAGCTTTGTATTAGCAAAATTTTGGATTGTCATTTTTTGACATATTTATAAATTTTTTTTTATTATGCCTAATACTTTAGTACTTTATATATGCACAGGAACTCCCCGTATAAATGTTCTAAATAAATAAAAAAAAATTTCGACGTATTTTGAACTCCGAAGTCCAAAAAACGGATTTTAAAAATTTGTCCCGATGTGTGTGTGTGTGTGTGTGTGTGTGTGTACTAACATTACATTTGCCTCAATATCTCAGAACAAGAAAGAGCTAAAGTCCTCAATTTTTTTTTAAATTGTAGGTCTCCCCGGGGGACATAAAATGAGAGTATTTTCAGCCCGATTCATGAAGTTTAACTATTTTTTTTTGCATTTTTCATTTTGTAAAAAAACGTTTTTTGGACGTAACTTAAAAAAATGTTAGGACACTTATAAATCTTTTTCTTTAGTTTTGTAGAGTTTTTTCAGACGCATCTTTTGAGCCCTAATTGAACATTTTTCGTCCATATTAACCGGAGATATTAAACTTTTAAAAATCTAAAATTTTGAAAAATAAGACTTTTATAAAATTTTTTTTAAATAATGTAAAAGTAACTTCAAAAAATTATTACCAACTTGAAGAACATTAAAAAACGTTTCTATTGACCTATTTTTGAACCTGATTCAGGCAGAAATTATGAAATTATTGGTATTTGAAAAATCAAGAATTGTGGAAAATATCATTTTTTCAACATTTCTTGTTTATTAACTTATGTGTAATTATTAAACTATTATTACCATCTTATAGAATATATAAAAACACATTTTTTGGACCAAGATTTAATGATTTTTAACCCTTTTATAAAAAGTAATTCTTATATTTCAATTATTATTATTTTTATGAGGAAGCAAAGTGTTCATGAAATGAACACCAAAATTATAAAAATGTACAACTTGGCAGCGGTTTTTTAATAAAATTTTACAGAAGAATTCAATTACGTATTTCAAAATTCAATTAGGGTCACAAGTTTAAAAAAATTCTCTTCAAAATTTTCATTATTTTTATAAATAATAAATTTCTCTCCAAAATTCAATTGTTTTCAAAAATTTTTAATAAAATTCTTGGCAAAATTTCAATTATTTGCAAAAACTTTTCTCAATTCAATCAAATTTTTTACAGAGATTCAATTATTTTTAATACAATTTTAATCGAATTCCTCGAAAAATGTAATTATTCTTAAAAATTTTATTAAAATTTGTCAATAGAGTTCAATTATTTAAAAATTTATTAATAAAATTCTTTATGCGAGAATTCAATTTTAAGAAACATGCAATTATTCAATAAATTGTTTTTTTGTATTTAAATAATTGAATTCTAATTCAATTTTCTAATAAAAATTAATTTAAAAATGGATTTCAGTTACAATTTTATATTATAATAAATTAAAAGCATTAAAGCGTGAATTTTAAGAAATAATTGAATTTTGAAATTATTTCTTTTGAAAAAGTTTAATTAAATTTTTTTATATCATTTGAAGTTTTTATTTTCTAATATATATTTAATTGAAGAATTTACGAATATTGGGAATTTCGTCAAATTTAATATTGTACCTAAACAAATTGATATGAAAATGGTCAAATAACTTTTCGAAAACTACTAAAAGTAATCGATTTAAAGAAGAATTTCAGTAAAAAATTCTTGAAAATAATAATTGAATTGATAATGATTTTATCACTTGGTGATCTTTAATTATTATAAAAATATATATTTTTTTGTCAGACAAAAAACGAAGTTTTTCACTAATTTTCAAAATTCCATGAAATAAAAACACTTTTGCCTATGATTAAAACTCACAGATTAGAAAAAAATATTTGGCTAATTAAAAACACTTTAACTACTTGTTTTTAAATAAAATAAATGTTCAATTACAACTGACTTATAATAATGTTTTCCAATTTTTTACAATGATTTAAAAAATAAGCCGTACAATGTTTTGTCTGACTAAAAACATATTTTTCCACTCAATTTTCTACTTTCGAATTTACGAGAACAAAAAGTTTTGTCCGACTAAAGCCGACTTTATCTACTGAATTTTAAATGGAATCTTTTTTGAATAACGAAATAAATTTTCAATTTGAAAGTAAATGATGCGAATATTTTATTAACTAATAATACGCTAATAATAATACAATAATAGAATAATTTTTATAATTAACTTTATTTTTTCTAAACGTATAGAAAACTTTTAAATAAAGAATAATTGTGTAATTAAAACAGACTTCTGCTAAAATTTTTAATAATTGTAAAAATCTTGTGTGACTTAAAACTTACTTGAACTACTTTTCTCAACACATTTTATTAATTTATTACAATAGTAGGATAAATAAACTTCGCCTGACTAAAACCGACTGTAACTACTGATTAAAAACTGCAAGTGATGTAAGAACACTTTTGTCTGACAAAAACTTATCTTAACTACTAATTTCTACATTGCAAGAGACCTAAAATTTTTAATATTTACAATATATTTATAAATTTTATTCATCGTTTAAATTTTGTTTTGTTTATTTTAAATATATAAATTCATAAATTTAATGAAGTTTAATTTTAGCAGAATCTTACATTTTTTTGTTGGTGACATTTTTACATAATCGCAACATTTGAATTGAAATAATGTTTAATCTCTCGTTTCTAATAATGATAAATTTGTTAAATAATAAATTAATGGAAATATCTTGTTTCAGGTATGTGACCGTCATTATCGAATGGATTTAAAATGCATATACATACGGTAAGATTAATATACATTTATGACATTTATGAAACCTCGTATAAAAAATTGGAAAAATTTATTTTCATACATTATGGAATAATCAACGTTTAATTTAATTAAAATGAAAATCATTTTTTACACTTCAATTGAAATGAAGTATACAAATATGTACATAAATAATATAAATGTGAATTTATATTTGTTTTTATTATCTATAAAATAGAAATAAAAATATAAAAAAATTTATAATAATTATTTTCTAAATTTAAATTAGTTGGTAATTTTTTGCTCTTGAATTAATAAATTTTACTAATAAATAGTAATTTCTACTTTTTTTAATTATAGTAAAATTTACTAATTCAAAAACAAAAAGTCAGTTACTAATTCAAAGTAGTAAACATTTTTAATAGCTCAAACTATTATAGAGTATATTTTTAATAAGTGTAAATAATAATTTATTTATTTAATAAAGTACACGAAGCGAAACGCTCTTTTTGAATAAAAATTTAAGTCATCTAAATTTAAATCTGAATTTTAATATGCTTAATATTAATGGCTTTAACATAGTATAAATTTTCATTAATATTAATATTTTTATTTATATTAATATATTATAAAAAAATAATCATTATTTATTCTAATACTAGCTGTCGTACCCGTCTTCGACGGGTTTTAGTTTCTACCAATACATTTAAGTTTCTACCAATCTGGAAAATCAGGAAATAGCTAGGGAATTTAATTTGACCGGAAAAAAATAATAATTAGTTACCATTATAGCTATTTTAGTAGGAAAATATTACTATTTGAATCAGTGATTGACTTTTTGTTATCAAATTAGTTATTTTAACCAATTCAAATGCAGAGAACAATATTTATCAATTTGTAGTACTTTAATTAATGTATTAAAAAAATTAAATTTTCCATACAGTTTTTGGAGTTATAGTAGAGTCTAATTGGAACTAATTGTATCGCAAGTAGACCCTACGTTACGACTGCTAAAACCTAACATAAGACCTAAATTTTAGGCTGAAAGTAGGGCTTAAATTTTGACTCGGGTCTGTTTTCATAAATATTATACATCAATAAAAATTGAAGTAAAAAGCAATTTTTTAAAAGCGAATTAATATAATGAAACTTTTTCTTAATTTGATAGGAAAATTCCCGGTTCGGCATATTCCCAGCTTTTTACAGTTTTTCCCGTTTGGTAGATACCCAGTTAAATGTATTAGTATAAACAGAAAACTGTACGACAGCAAGTAATACAATCTATATTTATATGAACTTAAGAAACAGTATTTTCATAAAATAAGTAAATTTTTATAGCCATTTGTAGATTTATTTATGGATAAAATCAAGTAAATTTAAATTTGACAAAAAAGAGATAAACCGTGAAAAGTTTGGACAAAGCAGGGAATTTTGTTAAACAAAAATAGACACCGTGTTAACTTTTGTCTTTACATTGCTCAAAACATCTCTTAAAGTTAAATCTAGAGTTAAAATGAAAAAACGTTTTAACATGTAAGTTTTTGCCTAGTGGCATAATATGCTTGTATTGTATCACAGGTGACTTACAATTCTTGACATCCTGCGAAATCATTTTAATCATAAAAAATTTCCATTTTCAATATTTCTGAACTTCTTGAAAATATTAGATTGATTTGATAAATAATTTTGAATTGCACTATTTTGACATCAAAATATTAATCAGAGACTCCAAAAATACTACTGAATTATACTTCATATAGTAATTAGTATCGATTTTTTGATATATTGAAAATTTTTTTATATTTCTTGTAGGATAGTATTTTTTGCAAAATTATGATAAAATCTGACTAAATAACATATAATATTCATTTTTAGAAAGTTTAAAAGCTATCCATTAAAAATTGTGAAATTTGGAAATTTTCCATTTTTCAAGTTTTTGAAAATATTTTTATATTTACATCTTAGTTGTAGAATAGTATTTTTTGAAAAATTATGCTAAAATGTGACCAAATAACATGTAATACTCAAATATAGAAAGTTTAAAAGCAATCCATAAAAAAATGTAAAATTTTGAAATTTTCGATTTTTTGAAAACATTTTTATACTTACATATTAGTTATAGGACTTTATTTTTTGCAAAGTTATGCTATAATGTGACTAAATAACATATAATACTCAAGTATATAAACTTCAAAAGCAATCCATGAAAAATAAAAAATTTTGAAATTTTCGATTTTTTGAATTTTTTGAAAAAATTGAATATCTCCCGTTCTAATTAATATTTTTTAAATCTGTAAATTTATAAACCTTCCTTGGGTCAATACCTAATAACCTACCAAGTTGGACTTAAATCGATTCACATGTTTTTGTGTGATTGGGGTACAAAGTTTTTGTGACAGACAAACATACATACATACATACATACATACATACATACATACATACATTAAATTTTTTAAGAACATTTTTGGAATCTCTGATGTCCATAATAACTAATCATGTTAACATTTTGAAGTTTTAAGCAATGTACAGACAGACATCTGATTTTATTAATAAGGATATAAAATATAAATATTTATTATTTTACCTATTTTGTTATTCCTTTTATTTTCAATATTCCAAAACAAAAAATAAAAATTTGAAAAAGAATTTTATCAGAAAAATATGTTTTTATTTTCCATTCGAATTGACAATTATATTTATTGACAGTGTGTAGTAAATATTTTTGAATACTGAGAAAATTTACACTCCAAAGAATAATAAACAATTTGTTTTGACACACACGTATATATGTATTTTTTTCGGATAAAAATTGTGTCGATTTCAGTCAATTGAAATTGTTATATAACTTTGGAGGGCGAAAAAAACAGGAATAAAGTGAACCGACACTATTTTCCATTTTATGTGCATCGTTTCCGTAAACCACGAAAATGTCAGTACATCTCTTGTCACAATAAATTGTCGTTCTTGGCACCGCACGGTTGCTGTCGTCCAAAATGGTATATATATATATATATAATTTTCACCAAACAATATGTATAGCGAGAAAAAAAATATTTTTTTTATTGTATTCCTATTTATCTAGTATTTACTTATTTTAACTATTAATTTATTAATAAATAGTAAATAACTATTTGTTTAAAATTGTTTTTCTATTGTTATTCATGCTTATTCTTTTCTTACTAAGTTTTACCCTTTTTCACTTCTACTTACTACCCGTGTAGAAAAATTTCGGGGCAGTCTGGAGTCCAGTGATTGCCCCAACTAGACGCATCTGGACGGTCTAACTGTATGCTATATAGGATTTTTCTGGACGGTCTAATTTAGAGTGTCTAACTGTATCCCAAGTGCGAAATGCCAAGACTGCAAAAACGGCCCATCATTGGTCTAGTAATGTCTGCCGAGAATTGGCAGTAGTTACTGGGCCATTACTGGTGTTTAAAACGTCCCATTGATGGGCCAATGATGGCGCCGATGGTCAGATTTTCAAATTTTTTAAGACTGGGCCAGCTCTCGGCCCAATAATGGCACATTCATGGCAAAGTTGATCAATCTTTAATGGCAAAAAGCAATTGCCAGTGATGTGCCGACCATCGGCCCATTAATGGCACTTTAATGGCAAAAATTTTGTATCTTTGATGGCAAATTATAATTGCCAGAATTGGGGCGTAGCTTGGCCCAATAACGGCACATTATTGGCAAAGTTGATAAATCTTTAAAGGAAAAATTCAATTGCCAGTGATGTGACGAAGATCGGCCCATTAATGACACATTAGTGGCACTTTAATGGCAAACATTTTGTATCTTTGATGACAAATTGTAATTGCCAGAATTGGGGCGTAGCTTGGCTCAATAATGGCACATTAATGTCTATCATTTTGTATCTATGATGGCAAATTATAATTGCCAATATTGGGACGTAGCTTGGCCCAATAATGGCACAGTATCGGCCAGTGTAGTGTAGCTTATAAGAACCCTTTTGCATTATCGACTTCACGTCAGAGTACCAGAGTGGTCAGAGTGTTAGGCTGTGGTGCGTCAGGTTCAGGTATCGATCCCCGCGAGCGGTAAGAATTTTTCAAATATTTGTAAGTTTGCGATTAATTTAGGGAAATAAACTGTATAAATATTATGAATTAATTAGTTAATTAAATAAAAAATATATTTTTTTAAAATTTTTTCAACACTGGGGAGTAATGGCAGCCAATAATGGGCCATTAATGTTTACCGAGAATCGACCGATGATTGGCTGCCGACGGCCTACCGCGGTTAACCTCCCGACAGTCGGGCCACTATTGTCTGACAAGAGTAAACACTGACTATGCCGTCACTGGGCCAGTTTTGGGCTGTTTTTAATTTCGCACTTGGGATGCTATATGGGATTTTTCTGGACGGTCTAATTTAGACTGTCTAACTGTATGCTATATGGGACTTTATTGGCATCATTAGAATTCAAAATTTTTTAAGTACAAATCAAAGTACAATCAAGACTTTAGTGCCCGATTTGTCGATCTTCTTTGAATTTATACATGGATTGTCACTTGAAAATTCAATGGAATAATTTAGTCAATCTAAAGAATCGTTCAAAAATAAATATTGTAGGTTTATATGAATAATTATAAATAAAATTTTCAATGAATTTAATTAAAAATGCTAAAGATCTTAGATTTTTGAAAAATGCCTAATAATTCAAATTCTCCTGAAATTAGATAAATTTTTTAACATATTGTATTTGATTAATTATTAAAAATAATTTATCTGTTGAAGAATTTTAGTTAAAAACACTATAAACAATTGTGTGTTGGAGAAGTTACAGATTATTGTAGAAATTTAATTATTTTCAAAAGTAACCAAATTCTACACAGAAATTCAATTATGTTCAAAAATTTTTTTATATTCTCATCAAAATTTCAATTATATTTATAAATAATAAAATCGTTCTCTTAAATTCAATTATTTTCCAAATTTTTAACAAGATTCTTGGCAAAATAAAATGTAAGCAAAAATTTAATTACTTTCATAAGTAAAAAACCTTTCACAAAAATTCAATAAGTATTTACAAATTTTTATAAGTTTCTTCTCAATAATTCAATTATTTTTATAAATAATAAAATTCTCAGAATTTTTTTATTATTAAAAATTTCTTAGTTAATCTCAGAATTTCTTAATTATTTTTAATACAATTTTAATCGAATTCTGCGAAAAGTGTATAATTATACTTAAGAATTCTATTGAAATTCGTCATAAGAATTCAATTATTTAAAAATTTTTGATAAAACTGAAAGTAATACTTTAAAAAATTGTTTAATGATTATTATTGTAGTAAGAATTATTTATTTAAATATTCATATATAATAATTAAAATAATTCGGGATTATTATGTGTAATAATTTTAGTCACAGTTTTCACATCGTTCTTATAAGCAACAGAATATACGACACTGGCATTGATATAGTAAATTAGGAGAGTTCACACCCAGACTTCAGTGGCCGTGCGGTTTAAATGCTTCGAGTCGGGTGTTATTGGCAATGAAAATTACCACCGCGGGCTCGGTGTCGCTAGTGTTTTACACCAAAAATGGACGAAATGGGTGTACAAATTTAAAAAAAAATAAACTTATATTGTGACTTTTGTGTTTTAATTTTAAGTAGTTTTTCAATAAAAAAATAAATAATGACCAACAATCTTAACAAATATTTCTTAAACATTAGAATACTTTAAATATTAACATTTTTTGCAACCTTGTACACCCACAGTAGCCATTTTTTTAGTTCACGTTAGGGTCACTATGTGTCGCATTGCAATTTTAAATCCCCAATATAAAATAATAAAATTACTATATTTAATCTGTATAAGTGTTATAAATTAAAATTGTAAACATGTTTGTAAATAATGTTAAAGGCCTGTTAAAGAATGAATTAAAAAAATGTACCAATTAACGCAAATTGTTTTTTTATTAAAACTATTTTTTAATATTACTATTTTAAATGATATTTACTGCTAGTGCAGTATATTATTTATTTGAAAATAATATAGGGGAGGGTAGGCTACATTGAACCGGGTTTTTTATAAAGTCCAAGAACTAATTAAATTTGACTAATTTTGATCAGGTTTTTGTATCAAAATTAAACTGAAGTACTCCTTTAGTTAATGCACACGTTATAAACACAAATTATTATGATTAAATAATTAAATTTAATTTTTTTCTAACAAGTTACACTTTCTTATTTTTAAGGATCTGTGTCTACATTGAACCACCTCTAATAAAATACTACAATTTACTTCAAAAATAATATTTCCACTTACACATTGTAAAAAATCTTATTTTTTACTAAAAAAAATAGAAAATTATTGTTTAATAGTTATTATTTGTTAATATAGAAGATTAATATATTTCGTTGTCAGGTTAGGTAGCAAAAGTGACAGATTAAGTTTATCACGTTGACAATTGTGATGAAAGCATGTCTTCCAGTATTTTTCTTACTTATTAGTAGAGCAGACAACCTTACAACTCTTAAAATTAAAAATTCTTTGCTTTTTCGGGTGGTTCAATGATGCCGCACTCACTGTATTCACATGACATTCACAACAAAAATTGTTTATAATAAATTCATGTAAGAGTTAAAATTCTTTATCACATCGGAATATTGAAGTTGACACCCAAAGCGAAATAAATCACAAGTTTACTAATTTTTAAAACTTCTTATTTCAAAAAAAACTTGAATATATTTCCACAAAATTTTTTGTTTTGTACGTGAAAAACAGTTTTTTTAGTTTTTCTTTATAAATAATAAACCTACGTGCCCAAAATTTTTGGACATAGTTTTTTTTCGGTAAAACTAACTTATATATTAAATAAGAAAAAATTTCACTCAGTCATTTCTCAGAAAATTGAAGTGGTTCACTGTTGACGCTGGTTCAATGTAGCCTACTCTCCCCTAATTATTATAATAATAAGTTATTGTCATTAAATACATATACACACATATATATGAATAACAATAATATTTATTATTATTATTAATTCATTTTTTCACATTACATTGAATAAACGTGAGAACCGAGTAAATTTGGGTAAATTATTTTAAATTAAAAAACTGAAATATTGAAATCGAACCTAAAATTTTAAATATTAGCATTGCTCATTAGCCCTGATTAGCTCGTCCAGTCTGGACCAACGCGTGGTTCGATCGTCACTGGTCTGATTAGCCCATGGTCAGACAGTCTTTTCAGCGCCCAGTTAGAGAATAGACTGTCTTTCTGGCATCACACTAGAACCCAACAATTTTTCTACACGGGTATTTTTACTATTTTTAAAAATATTCAGGCTTCGCACTCATCTACTAAAACCTACTATTTACTACTTTTTTACGTTATGCTACTATTTCGGTACTTTTTTAGATTTCAGCCACTGAAAGCTACCATTTCTGTTTTTTTTAAGAATTTCCACTACTTTAAATTCGCTAATACTAGAAATCAAAAAACTATTCTCAAAAATTATAATCAAATTCTTTAAAACGATTTAATTATTTCCAAACAATATTCGAAATATATGTGACGCTCCACGAGAAAAGGGACCTTATTTACTCTTGATTTACTCTTGTCATAAGGTTCCTTTTCTCGTGGAGCGTCACATATATTCAATTATTCTCAATATCTAGTATTTTCATAAAATTTCGCAAAAGAATTCAATTATTTAAAAAAAGAAATTGATAAAATTCATCCAAAATTCATTTATTTTTATAAATAATAAATTAATTTAGAATAACATTTTCAAAAAAATTTCGAAAAAATAAATTATTTAACAAAATTTTTATACAATTCTTTTAGAATAATTCAAACACTTTAACTAATAATAACACTTTACATGGAAATTCCATTTTTTTAAAAAAAATTTTAATAAAATTCTAAGCAAGAATTCAATTACTTTCATAAATACCTAATAAAACTCATAGAAGAATTTCAATTATTTTTAATATTATTTATAAATAATCAATCGAAAAATTCAATTACTTTCACAAATAAAGTTTTCCACAAGAATTTAATTATTTATAATAAAATTTTCATAATATTTATTACATTTCGAAAAAATTAATTATTTAAAACAATATTTATAAATTTCTTATGAAGAATTAAATTATTTTCAAAAATAATAAAATTTGTCAGAAATTCAATTCTTTTTAAACATTTTTCGCAATAATTCAATTATTTTCATAAATAATAAAATTCTTCTCAGGAATTCAATTATTTTTAAAAATTTTAATAAAATTCTTACCAACTATTCAATTATTTTCATAAATCATAAAATTTATCACAGAATTTCAATTATTTTTAATACAATATTTTACAGGAATTGCTCAAAAAAGTAATTTTTCTTAAAAATTTAATTTCAATTTCTCAAAAAAATCAATTATTAAAATTAAAAATAGTAAAATTATTAAAATCAATTAGTTATTTAAAAATATGGTTTCTTAAAATTCTTTGGAATAATTCAATTATTTACAAAACTATTAGAATTTTTCACTGGAGTTAAATAATTTTCAAATATTTTAATAAAATTGATTGAAAGAAATCAATTATTTTATATACAATTTTAATTAAATTTTTTTGAAATAATTCAATTCTTCTTTTAGATTTTAATAAAATTCTTTCCGAGAATTTACTTATTTATATAAATAATTCTTCGAAAGAATTCAATTATTAAAGATAAATAACAAAAGTATTCCCAAAAATTCAATTATTTTGAGGCATTTTAATAAAATTCTTTGCAAAATTCAATTATTTTTAAAAGTAATAAATGTTTTCTTGGAAATTCAATTATTTAAAAAAAATTTAATAAAACGTTCGCAAGAATACAATTATTTACATAAATAATAAAATGCTTTTTAGGAATTCAATTATTTTCAAAAAAAAATTAAGTAAAATACCACACAAACATTCAATTATATAAAATTTTTTTTTTAATCTTCGTAAGAATTTAATTCTTTTCATGAATAATAAAAATTTCTCAGGAATTTAATTAATATTTAAATTAGAATTTGCATAAAATTATTCGAAAGAAATCAATTATTTAGAAAATTTAACAAAATTCTTTGCAAGAATTAAATTATTTTTATAAATATTTTAATTCCTTTATGAATTACAAAAATCGTTGCCGGAATTCAATTTATTATCAAAATAAATATTTTTGATGAAAATTAGGAAAAAGTCAGGAAAATAAAATATAGAATGGAATTCTTCTCAGTTTTGTGAAGTGTATAAAACTTTTTGGTCGTCAAGTTTAATTTTTCTGTAGCTAATTTTTTGCTACTTTTTACAAGTTTAAATAAATAAATAAATTTTGAGGGTTTTAAACTATTTTTATCGTTGGAAATGCGACTTTTTTCGATTTTTTTGTGAAAAAATGCGACAAATCGACTTTTTTTTATATTTTTCAATTACTTTTTGACATAAATTTTAAATATCAGAAATCAAATTTTTTGAAATTAAACAATTTTTAAAAAAATTGTTACAAAACATGAAGATATCGATCACTCCGTGTCTTCGACTCGGAGCAATCTTCATGTTTTATAATAACCCAGGTAGAAATTGACGACCGGGATGGTACCGGCCCGGTACAAACGGCGGATTATAAGTGCCGGGGCGGTGCCGGCATAGGACCGTAATTTTTGCCGTCTCGGTACCGGCAAATTGCTGGATGATAACTGCGGCAGGTATCCGGCATACGTACCGGGCCGGTACCGAATAATCCACCGGGGCGGGACTGGCCCGGTTATTGTTGGAAGGCATTTAGTGCCGGTTTATTACCGGCTGCACAACCGGCTAGGTACTGGTCCAGTACCGGCATAAGTGTGTTCATTCCACCGGCGCAGTACCGGTAAATTGCCGGGCCGGCACTAATGAATATCTGACACAGTATCGGTCCGGCACTAAAAAACAACCGGTGTGGTACCGGGCCGGTTAAAAAAATTACATTTCAGTCTGATTAATTGTTTAATTATTATTATTATTATTATTATCAATGTTATTATTAATTTTAAATTGGAAACAGTAAATATATTAAATGCTGAAACAGAGAAACATAAACAATTATAGAAAAATCTGAAGACTCGAGGAATTGAACTCTGGACCCTGAGGCTGCAAAGTCGACACCACATCCGCTAACCTAAACCTGCATATGGAAAGTAAATGCAAAGTGAGCTTATAAAGTCCAACCGACATTCCACCTGGCAGCAGTACCGGGCCGGCACTAATATTCAACCGTTACGGTACCGGGCCAGTATTTGTATTTTTTAATTTATTTTAATTCAATTTAAATTATTAAAAATAAATAAATAAAAATAGTAATTATAAATAATAATAACCGCCCTATTCACCGGCTAAATACCGGGCCGGCACCAATAAGCAACCTACTCGGTATTAATATAATTGTCGGCATAACTAACTAATTAATTTATTATTAATAATTAAATTAATAAATTAATTTTCAAATTTGTTTCTCTTCTTTAATTCTTTTTCTGCTAGTTTAACATTAGCAAACAACCGGGACGACACTGGGCCAGTAATAATATTTTTGTCGGCAAAACTTCTGTGCCAGTAGAAAGTATTAAGTAAATTTTTGTGCTGGGCCGGCTCAAATATTATCACCGGCAAATCTCCTTCGTCCGTATAAAAACAAAACCAAATGGTAGTACCGGGCCGGCGCTGGGACGGTACAAATATTATCACTGGCAAATCTTCTTTGGCGGTATAAAAACAGAACTAAATTATAGTACCGGGCCGGTGCTGGACCGGTAAAAATATTATCACTGGCAAAACACCTTCGGCAGTATAAAACAGAGCGAAATGACAGTACCGGGCCGGTGCTGGGCCGGTAAAAAAATTATCACCGGCAAATCTTCTACAGCGGTATAAAACAGAGCGAAATGACAGTACCGGGCCGGTGCTGGGCCAGATATTTTTAATCAACCGGCCCGGTACACACTACCAGTACCGGTACAAATCAACATTTACCACCGGGCCGGTACTGGGCCGGTATTTATTTTATATCCGGCCCGGTACCTTTCTGCCGGTACCGGCATAAGTCCGACTTTACAACCGGTTCGGTACCATGCCGGTCGTTAGTGCTGGCACACCTCCAACTTTTCTGCCTGGGAATTATAAAGATGACCAAGTGATAAAATCATTATTTTATATTATAGGAAAATTGTTACTGTAGGTAACTTCTTCAAAATTATTTTCATCATTGCAATTCAATTATTATTTTCTAGAATTTTTAATTATTTTTTATGAAAATGATTCAATTCCTTAAGAAAATGTGATTATTTATGAAAATAATGGAATTATTGGGAAGAAATTTATAAAAACTTTGTAAATAATAGAATTCCTGTAAAATTTTTATCATTTATGAAAATAATTAATTGTTTGCTTACAATTTTATTTAATTTTTTTTAAATAATAAAAAAATAATAGAAAAAATAAGTTTTTAAATAAATAATAATCAAACCGATTATTCGATTTATTTAAGTATTTTTTTGCTTTAAAAAATAATTATTACGATTAAGAATTATTTTTATGCCTCATTGCAAATAAAAAAACTACAAATAAAATAATTGTCATAAAAATATTTGTTACATTCTACACTCAATTATCATTTTGCCATTTTTTTACAGTTTTTACAATTTTATGCATCTTTTTTGTCGTTTCTTCTAAAATTCCATGTGACTTTACCGGACTTTTGTTGTGAATTTATGCCCTGCAGGGGTAATTATAGAACAACCGAGGTAAATATGGAACAAACCATTCTTAACTATAATTTCCCCGGTTGATAGTATTTATTTATTTTTTTCTTACTTTTCATTTTATATTTTTGTTTACTATATTTATTTTTAATTTTATCTTTTCCTTCATATTGCGACTATAATTATATAGGTAAAATACCTAGTTATATAAAAGTCATAATATAAAAAATTATGAATATATTATTATTATAAAAGCATATAGATTTGTAGAACTATCATAAGCTTTTTCTCTGTACATTTTGAAATTATTGGAATTTCGAAACAAGCGATGTATGCGTATAATTTATTCGTCAATCACGGGGTTTACACTGAAAATCTTTCTGGCTAGATGCCTGCTCACGACATTTCGCGAATTTGGCCACACAACCAACGGATATTCGGCCATCCCTTATTCTTGACTATTCGAGCAAATTCCTTTTCTTCTTCTCCTTCCTTTTTTGTCGAAATATATATACGAAAACCAGGAGAAAATAAGAAAAACAGAAGATGAAGTAGAGTTCCTAATGCTCTTTGACCCCATAATACTATATGGAAGTTATTAAATTTGTCTTTATTTTTATGATCGATGATGATCGATGTTTGGAAAAAAAGAAAAGAAGAAAAACTATAGATATCGACCACTTTTCTCTAATAACACAAATTTTTATTTCCCAAATTTTAAAATCAAATATTTCACTAAAATTATCAACTTTCAAATGAATAAATTTTTCTTTGCTTTATTTTTTTTAATTACTATAATACTAAATTGAAAAATACTATAAAAACGTTTACTTTATTTCAACCCAATTTTCTTTAAAAAGTGGATCATATTCGAGATCGAGATTTTCGAAAATTTAAATAAAATTCTTGTCAAAATTTCAATTATTTTCACAAATTTTCCTCGAAATCAATGATTTTTAAATTTTACTAATTTAATGAAATTGTACAAAAGAATTCAATTATTTAAAAAAAAATTAATAAAATTCTACGCACACCTTTAATTATTTTTATAAAATAATAAAAATTTCACAGGAATTCAATTATTTACAAATTTTTTTTTTAATTTCTTCGCAATCATTCAATTATTTTCATAAATAATATAAATTTTACACGGATTTAATTAATTTCGTAAATAATAAACTGCTTTTTAGAAATTCAATTATTTTCATAAATAATAAAATTCATTGCAGAATTTCAATTATTTTTAATACAATTTTAATAGAATTTTGCGAAAAATGTCATTATTCTTAAAAATTCTATTAAAATTCGTCGAAAGAATTCAATTATTCAAAAATTTGTTGATAAAATTTCTTATGGAAAATTAATTTTAAGAAACATTCAAATTGTTTAATAGATTATTTATTTTTGTATTTAAATAATTGAACTCTAGTTCATCCGAATATTCTAATAAAAATTAATTTAAAAAGGAATTTTAGTTAAAATTTTGATATTAATTTTGTTGAAAAAGTTTAATTAAATTTTTTTATATTATTTGAAGTTTCTATTTTCTAATATATGTTTAATTGAAGAATTTACGAATAATTAAAATTTCGTAAAATTGAATATTGCAAACAAATGGATTTGAAAATTTTTAAATAACTTTTTCGTAAACTATTAAAAATAATCAATTTAAAGAAGAATTTTAGTTAAAAATTCTCGAAAATAATAATTGAATTGATAATGATTTTATCACTAGGTGATCTTTTTGAAAAATTTAATTTATAGTTTTAAGTAAAATGTTTTCTTATTTGACTTGGACTTGTTATACTTTTATCAGTATTCCACATTTTTGTTATCAATTCGTTGCAATTTGATACTTTTAAATTGTCAGTGGAATGAATTATTTAATTTATAATTTTTTTCATAAAATATAAATTAAAAGTATTAAAAATGTCGTTAATTTGAGTGTTTTAAACTTTATAGAGAATAGTAAAATGAAAATTAAAGTTGATTTTTTTTATTTTTGAAAAATGAAAAATTTGTTTTCTATTATAATAGATTTATATATACATATATGTATATATATATATATATACAGGTGTCGAAAAAGTTTGTATGACTTTTTTGAAGGCGAAAAAGTAAGGCAATGTATTCACGTTTCTTGAATTCATGACTGAAGAGTTATGTAGTTGACCTCAAAGCGCGAATCTTGTTTGTGTTTACAGTTCCCTCTTTTTTCTGTTTCTTTTTAAAATTTTTTTTTTGACTCGTATAGTCACCAATTCTTGCACTCGACGATACAAAACTTTTTTTTCTATTTCGTCACATTTGATACACGTGTCTTCCTTAAAACTTTTTCCTTCACCGAAAAAACGTTAATCTAAATTTAAGAATATCTTCTTGGCTCCTATTTAAGTATATTATATACTTAAATTAAGTATTATATTATTCTTAAAATGAGAATACATTCTTATTTTAAGAAAATATATTTTAAGAAAAATATATACTAAAATATATTTTCTTAAAATAAGAATATATTCTCATTTTAAGAATAATACAACTTAATTTAAGTATACAATATACTCAAATAGGAGCCAAGACGATATTCCTAAATTTAGATTAACGTTTTTTCTGTGTTTTTTCATTCCTTTTATTGGCATTCCTTTGATTCTTTTTTTTATGTACTATAGCTTTTCTCGGACCATTTCCATCGAAATTTTTTCTTTTTTTTGGCTATTTCTCTTTATATACCTACACTGAAAAAAATTTATTTTATTCAAATAAAAAATTACCTGTTTATTGCTAAATAAATATATCCTTAAATATTTCTTTAATTTAGAAATTATAGTAGTCACGATAAATTTTAGTCAGACAAAAGTGTTCTTATCACTTGCAGTTATAAATCAGTAGATAAAGTCGATTTTAGTCAGACGTCGCTTCGAGGCCTTTTGTAAATAGCAAACTAGTAATTGTGGCATTTTATTGAAAGATGAAATTATTTTTTCCCTTGTAATGTGCAAGTTAGTAGGATATAAGTAGTAATTACAGTAAATTATTTTAATTCATTATTTATTATATTTACACAATAATTGCATTTTCATTCTACTATTGTAATTAATTAATAAAATATGTTAAAAAAAGTAGTCCGAGTAGTTTTAAGTCAGACAATCTTTTTCCAATTTTTAAAATTTTAAAACATTAGTAGGAATCGGTTTGAAATGAATATTTAGGTTTTATTTGAAAAGTAGTATAGTTATGTAATTTTTAGTCAGGCGAACAGTTTGCTTTGAAATTGAGAATTGGGTTTTCAGAAATATTTCCCATTTGGAATTCAGTAGATAAAGTCGGATTTTGTCAGACAAAAATTGTCGGCCTTCCCATTTCGAAAATAGGGAAGTAAGTAGAGAACGCAGTTTTTGGCCAGACACACACACACATATATATATATATATATATATTAGGGTGTCCGTTATTTACTAAGTTGTTAATATTTCTTGCGACGCCCCCTAAATTATTAGTTCACCATCTAAAGCAAAATGTCAAACCAAAATAAACCCTTACTATTCATAATAAACCTTGCCCCAAAGACGATACATTTCCCATTTAAAATACATGGGATTTTACTACTTTTTACAAATTAATTTTTTTTTCGTTAAATATTTCATTTTACATCAATGAAAAATATATATTCTTATAGGAAATTTAACGCTTTAAAAAAAAGTTTTCCTATGATTTTTTGATAAATTATCTCCTTTAAGAGTTATTTAAAGTTAAAGTTCAACACCGTAAATTTTAAGATTTTTGTACTTTTACGGCAAAATTATTATGAAAGGATCCATATTAAATCATGCAGGCATTTCGACGATATAAATTGCGAATTATTTTCGCAATGACATATGTTATCCTACTCAAAAAATAATAAAATGCGTATTTTTTAATTTTGAATAAGATTCTGTTTGCACTTTTTACTAATATTTTAAGATTTTAGCAAAAAATTACTTTTTTGTATTTTCTTCTATAAAATTGCGTAATTTTTATATTTTTTGTTGCTCTTGGGGCTCATTTTTTCCTTTTATATACTATTTTATGTAAAATTACCCAAAATAAAAAATAATAAAAAACAAGTGATACAAATTCAATTTAAAAAAAAAAATTCTAAAAAGGACATCTTTTTTCTCTCTTTATTTTTAGGATTTATTGGTACTCATGTGTAGTATATAACATAAAAATACCATTTTGTATTTTTTTGTTTATCTATTAAGAGAAAAAATTATTTTCAATTTTTTACTAAAAATTCAAAAATTTCGCAACTTTTCAGGTTTCTATTATCGTACCGTCGCTTACTTTTTTTAAATTTTAACATCAGTTTGAAAAATCTTGTCAATAGTAAAGAATATTGATAATTAACATTATGTCCGAAAATTATGTTAATTATCTATATGATAATGATGATGTTCGAAAATGTTATTTATCCTGGTTAGTTTATTTAAGACGTTCAAATTTTTTAAACGAAGGTTAAAATTTTTTGTCAATAAAATTCAACATAACTTATTATGCGAGAATATTATTACCTGATTGAGTCGATTGATTAAAAGAAAAATTTCGACTATAAATAGAAATTTTTTTCTCTTTTATAGATATTGCCTCTAAAATAAATGTAAATATATAAAAAATAATTCCTAAGAAACAAAAAAATTGTAATGTTATTAAAAAAGGATATTTTTTTAAAGAACTTAAAAAAGTAACATAAAAATTGTATTTATATATTCCAATATAAAAAAATAAGTAGAATGGTATTTTTATGTTAAATACTATACATGAGTATTAATAAATCCTGAAAATAAAGAGATAAAAAAGATGTCCTTTTTTAGAAAGTTTTTTTTTAATTGAAATTGTATCATTTGTTTTTTATTATTTTTTTATTTTGCGTAATTTTACATAAAAGAGTATATAAAAGGTAAAAATGAGCCCCGAGAGTATAAAAAAATATGAAAATTGCGCAATTTTATAGAAGAAAATACAAAAAAGTAATTTTTTTGATAAAATCTTAAAATATTCGTAAAAAGTGCAAACAGAATCCTATTCAAAATTAAAAAAAATACGCATTTTATTATTTTTTGAGTAGGATAACATATGTCATTGCGAAAATAATTCGCAATTTATATCGTCGGAATGCCTGCATGATTTGATATGGATCCTTTCATAATAATTTTGCCGTAAAAGTACTAAAATCTAAAAATTTACACAGTGTTGAACTTTAACTTTAAATAACTCTTAAAGGAGATAATTTATCAAAAAATCATATGAAAACTTTTTTTTAGAGCGTTAAATTTCCTATAAGAATATATATTTTTCATTAATGTAAAATGAAATATTTAACGAAAAAAAAATTAATTTGTAAAAAGTAGCAAAATCCCATGTATTTTAAATGGGAAATGTATCGTCTTTGGGGCAAGGTTTATTATGAATATTAAGGGTTTATTTTGGTCTGACATTTTGTTTTAGATGGTAAACTTTAATTAAGGGGGCGTCGCAAGAAATATTAACAACTTGGTAAATAACGGACACCCTAATATATATATATATATATATATATATATATATATATATATATATATATTCACAAAAAATTACAACTTAGAATAGAAATGATATAAGAAATGGGGAAATGACACTAAAGAAAAATAAAAAATGAGAAAAAAATCAGGTCAAGAAACTAATAAAAAAAGAAATAAAGAAGTTGGACAACAAAAGAAGAGAAATGAATAGAAATGATCTTTCTTTATGTGTATAAGAAATTGTATCGCATTTTTAATATATATATATATATATATATATATATATATGCTTTTTTTCAAATAACACATATTAAATTTTTTCCTCTAAATATTCTTGTATAGGGAAAAAAAATTTGGAAGATAAAAATAGTTAAAAGGGATTTTTTAGGACAAAAAAATAAAATCAGTAGGGAAGTATGTCATTGCAAGATAAATAGAAATAAATTTATTGACTTGTTTTCTAAAAACGGATTGGATGACGTATACGGTAATTATGCAATATGTGCTACTTATGTATATAAAAGTCATTGGAAAACGAAATTACATTAATAAAAATTTCATTGTTATATTTTGAAAAGAGGTCGGAAAAAGGAAAAATTAAAATGTCCTACATTCCATACATATATATAATTTTATGTTAATTAATATTATTCTATAATACCAGGAATAGAATTTTTTTATATCAAATAAGAAGAAAGTTAGCAATCTCTCCAAATTTTTGTATAGTTCTGTAAAATTAGTGTTGATATTGAGTGCGTCAAATAACTTTCTTTTAACACTGAAAAATGTGCCAATTTCTTTTAATTTAAAAATATTTAAAATTAATTAATTTTAAGATTTTTAATTTAATTTAAAATTTATTATGAATTGTAAATAGTGTCCCAGGGCTCGAACTAGGTCCGTAAATCCCGTAAAAGTCCGGAACTTTGCTTAAAGTTCGTAAAAGTTTGTTTTTTTTAAAAAAGGTCTGTTAAGTCCGTAATTTGATTTAAAGAAGATGAAAAGTTCGTAAATTGGACGATATAATTTGGAGAATTTTAAAGAAATTACAAATGATTGAAGAAATTCAATTATTTTCAAAAGTAATAAAATTATTCGCAGAAATTCAATTATGTTCAAAATTTTTTAAAAATTCTTATCAAAATTTCAATTATCTTTAGAAATAAGTAAATTCTTCTCCGAAATTCAATTATTTTCAAAAATGTTTCTCAATTCAATGTTTTCCAATATCTACTAGTCACTATTTTTGCGCGCTACGCACGCCCCTTTTCTTTTTGCTATTAAAAATGGAAATGATTTACACCGAAAAGTTTCTAATATTACTCTAAAGATACACACATAGTTATTAAAAACATTTTATCTTTAAAGGAATTTCATTTTGCTTCCTCATGAGGAAGCTTTGCATTGGTGACGATTTTCAATTTTTCAAAACAAGGTTATATGGACTCATTTTCATCTAGAACATATGTATATTCAATTATGAGCAAATGTCCAGATGTATGTGTGTGTGTATGTATGTGTGTATGTGTGTGTATGTGTGTATGTCACAAAAATTGTGTACAAATTATCTCAGACAAATTTTGATGGATTGTCCTGAAATTTTGCAGGTTTATTGCAGTCATTAATACCTGAAATCTGACTCAAGGATTTTCAAAAATATGTACAAAATTTTTTTTTATACAATTTTTTTAAAATTCAGAAAATTTTTTTTTTTTGTATTTTCTGAAATAATTTTTTTATTTGTTAATATTTTTATTAATTATTCTCAAAATTACATTCCTGGCAAGAAAACGAATCGATTGATGTATACAAAGTATATATTTTATCAAAATTTATAAAATTAATAAATATTTTTCTTTTTCACAAAAAATTCAAATTTGGTATTTTTTTCATAATTAATTTAATATTAATATTTTGAAATGATTATTCTATTATAAAATAGAAGCAATTGGCAAATGAAAGTGTAAATTTCACCAAATATTTATACAACAACTTATAAATGATTTATATAATTTTATTTTTAACCAATCTTCTGGACGAACCCTTTTGTACATAATTTTTCAAAAGTTTGCAAAACCGCAATTTTTATATATTGAGGAAGCTTAATGGTCATAAAATGAACAACTTGTTAAATTTTGTGTACCTATTCCCTTTTTGAATAATATGTTCTGGTAATATAACATTATCATCTGCATCATTTAATTCACCATTGACAACTTTAAGTAAAAAATCTACAAATTCCGTTTCTTGTGGTAAAGCTCTCATATTATCTGTTAATGTGTATTTTTTGAAATATTTCTATAGTTTACTATTTTTTATTGATAAATCTACTATTTCTGATTAAGTACCCCATTCTTTAATTGATAAAGTTTGTCGAAAATCTCCGCCTAGAATTACAATTTTACCACCAAAAGGTTCGTTGGAATAGATAATCCATAATTTCTAAAGCATATTTTGGAGCCACTAGTGCTTAATCCAAAATAAAAACATCTATATTTTTTAAAAAGAGGCCTTCTAAAGATTGAACTTTAATGTTTGAAGATGAATCACTGTATAATGGAACGGGTAAGCCTAAAACTTTATGAAAAGTTTTTCCATTAGGAAGCAGAGTCGCAGCTATACCTGTAAATGACATGTTGCAAACATTTATTCCTTTACTTCTTAACAATTGCCATAGAACCATCAAAAGAAGAATCCTTTAGAGCATCAAGTACATAATCAACCACAAGTTTTTGTTTACATTTAAATTAGCATAATTCTGTTCTCCTATGTGAATAATTGGCGAAGTAAATGAGGCATCATCCATAATGCAGCTTCTTCGATTGTCCTAATCCACTCACTATCATCTTCTACAAGTCCTAATAACAAACAAGCAGTTGTAAAAGATTCATTAACAACTCCATTAACTGTTCTCAAACTATCAAAAGAAGTTGCTCTTTTTACAATAAGCAACAATAATCTAAGATAAAATAACTCCAATTGATGTGAATAACTGAATACATTCTTCCCTATACTTTTACTTTACGAATTCTTTGTTTCAATTCAAGAGATTTTGTTACCCATGTATAATGCTCTGGTATATCTAAATAATAATACTTTTGAGCATTACTATATCGTTGGTTAAGTTTAAAATAATCTAAAAGTTTTGTATTTAAATCAAAAGAAATGCCGTTACTATCTTTTTCTTCTCGAATACTAACATTCTGTTCATTTGGCAAATGTATGGGTAAGCGATTAACGCTATGACCTTTTTTTCTTTAAAGGTTTACTTAGAATTCTCCAAACTGCCTCAACTGGACCATTATATCTATTTTCTTCATAATGATGTATTTCATTATGATTAACAGTTACCTCACCATTCGCATTTGTGATGACAATAGATGCATCATCATGCCCTTTGAGAATATATTTATATAAATATTTAACAGACTGGATACTCGAAACTATTTCTACATTTATATGGCAATTAAATATTTCTGAAAGTTTAGGGCAATACGAAACAACATTAGAATTATCAACAATAAATCCATCTGGTCGTTCATACGCTTTATTATTATTTCTTCGACGACAATGAACACAGCAATTTTCTTCAATTGTAGTTTCTTCTTGGTAACTTTTTGAAAATTTTTTTTAATATTTCCCATTAATTAAACACCAATCTCCACAAGGTCCGTGAATATTATTTTGCATTATTATTTTATGTAAAATTAGATTGATATTTTCATCAGGAATTACTGCAGAAATATAACGATCAACACTTTCAACTGTTAATATTTTATAATTCTCTTCCAATATAACTAACAAATGAATGTGTGGCAATCCTCGCTTTTGAAATTCAATAACATAAACATAAGATTTGACTTCTCCAAATAATTTATTATCAACAATAGGTTTAAGTAGATGTTTAACTTTTAATGCGAAAACCCTAGTAACTATATCAGGTCTATCAGCAGCAGTTTGATAGGGGAATAAATTTTCCTGTATCTCTTTCTAATTTGGATTACACGTCATTGTGATATATAAATCTGGTCTACTATGACGAGCAACAATAGCCATCGAATCCTGATATTGTTGCATTATATTGCGAGGTGATCCTATAAAAGTAGAAGGCAATATATGCGTTTTTCACACGTGTACATCATTTTCCAACATATGATTGTGTAAATAATCTATCAGTCCGTTATATCTTTCACATCTCACTTGAGCTTGATTATTTGCACAAAATCTTAATCTTTCTTTTTCTATTTTTACATCATTTTTAACCACCCATTTTTGAAACAATCTACCTGCATATAAAAATTGATTAAATTCTTTATCTCTTATAGCAGTTTTGTATTTAATGTAGGCAGACCTAGAAATAGTATGATTTCTAATTCTGTAATCGCTATCACTACAAATCATATTAATATTATAACCCTTATTTCCAAATGGATAAAATTTGGGATAAATCCATGGTTCAACATTCGGATCTAAATTACTAACCAATTTTAATTCCTTTGTACATTTATTATAAACCGTTTCATAAGATTCTGGTATTTCTCCTTCAGAGTTTGTATTAAAAATTGCAGCAACTGCATTAAAACTTTGAGAATTGTATCTATTTGTATCAAAGCTTTTTTTCAACGTGAACAATAATTGTAACTCAGGAATTTCTTCATTATTTGTCTTGCTAATTTAGCTTCTTTTTGAATTACATCTGACATCATCATGTAAGATTTTGTGTATGCATTAGAATTTCTCATAATATTTTCTATAGATTTTAAACCGTCTTCATCCAAATTTTCCTTACTTTTTAATCTGTATCTGATTGATTCCTCAGGGTCATAAATAAATAATTGTCCAAAACATGGATCCTGACCTTTATCCGGATATAAACCACTATTATTTGATAGTAAATTTGACCTTGAATTTTGTAACAGAATAGTCCTCTTCTTCTGACATTAAAATTAATTACATTAGCATTTAAAGATGAAAAAAGAATTATTATACAGCCTTATATTATTTTTGAAATGACCTGATTTTTTATAAAACCCTTCTAACAAAAGCCTGAATTCATCTGGATATTGTATTAAAGTTAACACAACACCTCCATGACTACAGCAGTCATTAAAACTAACTTTTTTACCAGTAACTTTTTCATCTTTAAAATGTTTAGCTTGACAATGTGTGCAGTAATTATTTATCGGACCTAGATAATTTTCAATATTCAACACATTTTTAATTTGATGCTTTAATACTCCTTCACAATAATTTCTTTGACATCGAGTATTCTTTGTTTTTGACAAAGAACTTGTATCACTATTTTTATTTTTTAATTTAAGGTTCTCAGCATATTCTATTTTGGATTTGACTTGAAGTTTTTTCTTAGTTGAAGTGTGTTTTTCACTTAATAATTTACGTTATCAATTGTACGTTTTAATTTTTGCCTCTCACGATAATTTTTTTTGAATTTCTGCCCTACTTTCTTTAAGTGTTTTTGATGCAATATTTCTTTCTTTATTTCATTTATAATTCTCGGGAAAGAAATGGATGTGTATGCTTGCTCTGAATAATTTTTATTATCAATTTTACGTTTTAATTTTTGCCTCACACGATAACTTTTTTGAATTTCAGCCTTACTACAGTTGTGAAAACTACTGGTGGTTCAAAAGGATATAATCTAATTAAATAATCTCTTTGATCATGAAATTAATTAATTAATTAATTTTTTTGATCATTTTATTAAGACTATCAAAAATGTAAAGGCTTATTCCATCATAATAAGTACAAATCCAATGACCAGATTTATAAGATCCACTAAAAAGTATTTGAATGTGCTGCTTACTTTTCTCGATTGGAACTATCAAATCAATTGATTGTAAACACAAAGTATTTTGCATATTATAAAAAAAATTTGATTGTCTTCCCAATAGCTTTTGAAATTCATACATATGATCATTATTTAGCATTGCTCCTTCAGTGACAACAATACTTAAATCATAAGTGGTCCAATTAACAGTTTCTCCTTTGTTAGACATTGTTCTTTTATTTTATAAAATTAACTTATATCAAGGAATTATAATTTTAAAAATAGTAATATTACATTAGAATTTTAATACCAAGTTTTATACATTTAATTATAAATATTATAATTTCCTTTTATCCAATGTTACCAAATTTTGCCTCTTATAGAAAATAACAACAAATTTACAATTCTTTCCTTATTCCAATATAAATAATTTACAATTTTTCCTTTTATCCAATTTAACCAATTTCCAGCTTTATTTTTATCCAATATAACCAGATTCCAATTTTACCTTTTATCCAATTTCCAGCTTTGTTTTTATCCAATAGAACCAATTTCCAATTTTGCCTTTCTTCCAATATAACCAATTTCTAATTTTGTCTCTTATCCAATATTTAACTAATTTACAATTTTTCCTTTTATCCAATTTAACCAACTTTCAGCTTTGTTTTTATCCAATATAAATAATTTACCATTTTTCCTTTTATCCAATTTAATCAATTTCCAGCTTTGTTTTTATCCAATATAACCAATTTCCAATTTTTCCAATAATTTTCCGATTTTTTTTATCCAATAGAATCAATTTCCAAGTTAACCAATTTCTAATTTTGCCTTTTATCCAATATAACCAAATTCCAATTTTTCCTTTCATCCAATTTAACCAATTTCCAGCTTTGTTTTTATCCAATAGAACCAATTTCCAATTTTGCCTTTTATCCAATATAACCAATTTCTAATTTTGCCTTTTATCAAATTACAGACGATTTCCAAATTATAACAAAATTTTTAATTTATTAATAAACATCAAAAAAATTATAACAAATTTTTTAACTTTATTAATAATTAACATCAAAAACAAAACACAACTAATTAATTATTTAATGATTGAAAAAATTTAGATAACAGTATCTTAATGTAATTCTATTATTATTTACTATTCACTTATTATCATTAATTATATTCACTAATACTTACTATTCACTAAATCACTATTTACTAATTCACGAAGTATTCACTTATTTAACTATTTATATTCACTTACATATAGTGAGTGAATTCACCAGTGAATTATAAAGATATTTAATTTAATTTTCGTTGAAGACACGTAGAACGTGTCCCAAGAAAAAAAATCTACGATATGATTTTTAAATTTAAAAAAATATTCGTTAATATATTTAGGTGGTAGGCCCTAAGCGTGAGTGTCCTTTTCGCACTCGTAGATTGATTCTAAGGCCAATATATATATTATATACATATATTAGACCTGTATTAGACCCTACGAAGGATTACCACAAACAATACTAACCCTCGAACAATAGCCTTTGTAAATGAGGGACCCAGGTAATAATATTTTCTTTCTTCCTTCATCGCAAGGAAAACTATAGATAAAAGTCAATATATATATATATATATATATATATATATATATATATATATATATATATATACTTTTATAATTTAAACACAAAAGGTAACGTCTGGGTAACGGCGCCGGTAACGCCGGCTCTGGTTTCTCTCTTTCTCTAAAGGCAATATAAATAAGAATGTCTCTCTTTACCTAATTTTCATATCTACTCGTTTCATATTAAGGATTATTTTCATAAAATTTTCCAAAAGAATTCAATTATTTAAAAAAAATTAATAACATTCTACACAAACTTTTAATTATTTTTAAAAAATATTAGAAATTTCATAGGAATTTCATTATTTACAAATTTATTTATAAATTTCTTCGCAATCATTCTATTACACTGCAAACCCGATCAGCGGTCACCCGATCAGTGGTCGCTTGTTTACGTCGTTTGTTGATGGGGCGGGCGAGGGGCCATGAGGGAGTCGAAAAGTTGTGACAGTGGCGTATACATTAAAGACGCTCTGGCCCCTTAAAAAAAAATTCAGTAGTCAAGTAATGGTACCCCATCATAAAACAGTTCGTACGGTCCTATATGTTTACGCCCGATCAGCGGTCGAGCACCCCCGAAGCTGACCGCTGATCGGGCTTGCAGTGTATTTAAATAAATAATAAAATTTTTATGGAGATTCAATTATTTTCGTAAATAATAAAATTCTTTTTAGAAATTCAATTATCTTTAAAAAATTATGATAAAATTCGTTGCGAAAATTCAATTATTTTTAATACAATTGTAATCTCGAAAAATGTAATTATTCTTAAAATTTTTATTAAAATTCATCAAAAGAATTCAGTTATTTAAAAATTTATGGATAAAATTCTTTATGAGAATTCAATTTTAAGAAACGTGCAATTATTCAATAAATTGTTATTTTTGTATTTAAATAATTGAATTCTAATCTAATTTTCTCATAAACATTGGTTTAAAAATGGATTTCTGTTAAAATTTTAGATTATAATTGAATTTTAAAAGCATTACAGGGTAAATTGTTAGAAATAATTGAATTTTGAAAAAGTTGCAGATTAAAATCTTTGAAAATTAAAATTTTTCATATTTTTAACTAACAATTCTGTGGAATTAATTTTTGTTGAGAAATTAATTAATTTAATTAATTAATTAATTTTTGTTTAATTGCGGATTTTTTTTCAAATTATTTAAAGTTATATTTATTTATTTAAAGTTATATAATTATATATATATTTAATTGAAGAATTTACAAATAACTGAAATTTTGTAAAATAAAATTGTAAACAAATGAATTTGAAAATACTTATAGAACTTTTTAAAAAATTATTAAAAATAATGGATTTATAGAAAATGTTTAGTTGAAAAAACTAAAAAAAATTAATTTTGGAAAAGTTAGAAATTATTGCAAAAATTCAATTATTTTCAAGAGTAATAATATTCTTCGCAAAAATTAAATATTGTTCAAAAGTAATAAAATTCTGCTCAGGGATTCAATTATTTTCACAAATAACAAAACTGATTGCAGAATTTTAATTATTTTTAATACAATTTTAATCAAATTTTTTGAAAAATTTAATTATTCAAAATTTTATTATAATTTGTTGATAGAATTCAATTATTTCAAAATTTGTTGATAAAATTCCTTATAGAAGAAGAATTATAAGAAACATTCAAATTGTTCAATAAGGGGACGTCCATTAATTACGTGAGGTGTTTTTTCTAAAATTTGGACCCCCCCTCCCCTTTAGTGAGATTTAGTGAGATTTTGGGAAACCCCCCCCCCCTCCCCTAACGTGAGATTCTTATTTTTTCTTTAAAATAAGAAAAAAATGATACTCCGTATAAAATACATTATAGGGCTGCTAAAAATCATGATTTTCTCCTTTAAAAAAATTAAAAGATTATTAAATATAATTACAAAAAAATTTTCAAGCAGTTTTCTATAGTAAATTCTACGTACAATAAACCTAATATTATTTATTAATATTTAATGTAATTCTAAATATTATCAATTTTTAGTTAAAAATACTATAAAATATATAAAGAAATTATTTAAATAATTAATAATACAATAACAGGTTCTAAATTATATAAAGTACCATGATTAGAATTTTTATTTATAGTAATAAAATATGGCTCTATTAATTTTTAGTTATACATATTTTGTATATAATTTTTACTTTAAAAAATGATTTTTAATTAATACACAAATTAACTTGAACAGAAATATAGTTCGTTTTTCTTAAACACAAATATAACTATTAGAAATACTAATACTAACTTTCCCTGTACTTTGGCTGTATTAATTAAACAAAAAATACTTATTTTCAGTCTTCTGCGTTTTCAACATAAAATATACTTTCTTAGTAAAAAAATAACCTTGTAGCCCTAGTGCACTATAAGTAATTCAATAAAATTCAGTAAAAGTAAAACAATAGCTGCAAAACAAAATCTTCCATAATTTTTCACTGACTTCATGGGCATTCTTGTGCTTTTTCTATTGAAATTATTAGACACTGGATGTTTAAGACCTCTGCTGGTTTTGGAAGATTGTCATTAGGTGTTTCTACATCCTGTTCATCTAGCCCCTCTAATACATCGTTCACGGAGCACAGCAATTCATTATCACGACGAGTGATCACACGTTTTGGTCGAATCTTAGTGACATTTGTTCGCGAGGTGACATGCAGCGCAGACCTTTGTTTCTGTAGCTTTGCACATGAAGCGAAGTAGATGCCGCATGTCATACAGCATCTTTTACCGATAGTTTGATCATTGACCAAAAGAGATAGACAATAGTAATCGTATGGCATTTCTGAATAGTTCGCATGTTTGGGATATACCAAGAGACTTTGACGAAGCAGGAACGGTGCGAACAACTTCCCATCGTGATCGTCAGGCTCTGGTATAAACGGTTCTCCCGTCGCTTGTAAGATTGGATAGGGTGGAGGCAAAAAGCGTCCTCGAAGCACACTGTTCAGCGCACTCCTCATTGCCCCACAACAATTGCGGTTATCACACTTGACCACCTGGAAATACAAAAAATAATTGAAGCAGGTATTGAAGATTTATAGAAACTCATTTAATAAGCCCTTTATCATAAAATACAATTATCATACCTGCAGCAAATACTGGCTTTCTCTGACATGGATAGCATTCCACTGCTCATCGGTCAGCTCGGGAGTTAATGATTTGCTGTCCTGCGGTTTTATGTATTCAGCAATAACGTCGTGACCGTCGATTACTACCGAGCTCCAAACTTCTGCCAGAATCTCGCCGGCTTTTTGAAAGTTCTGCCGCTCTAAATCGACATCAATAGTTTTTCCGCTGTTATCTAGGTGTGATCCATAAGAATCGTTAGGAAGAATCAGGCCTGTCAATTCTCGGCTCAAAGGAGCCATTCGTCTTTTGACTTTGTTAAAAGCACTTCTCCCTGGTGCATTGGTAACTACGAATATGGCGTCTAAGTCTTTTTCTTTAAAAAGATTTACAGCATTTGCGATCACTTTAGGGTAACGCGGATTTTCATCCGGTCCACCATCGCAAGAAATGATAAGAACCGGCTTAACATTTCCTTGGTTGTCTTTTACAGATGCTTTAAAAGCCTCACAAGATAAAAGCCGATTAAAATCGTCTGCATGAGAGGTCGCCGTAGACGAAGAATGTTTTGCACTACGGATAGCGATGTACGTCGGTCCACTATACGTAACGGCTTCAGGACGTCCCATTTCATTCAGATTGCGTAAACTCTCGGGATCAATTTATGTTGAGTGGCAATTACAAAGTCGTGATCCGGCAAAGAAACTTTGTATTCAACATGCATCAACAACGGTGCTTGTCTTTTAGCTGCAGTAAGTCCAATGGGGACTCGCGCTTTGTCATCCTGAGACAAACAAATAACTTTATCTGGACCAAGAATTGAAGCTACTGTCTCCAGCGATCTTATTGACGCGACACAAAAATGCTGATCTGGGTGTGCTTGATGATGATCGGCTTCTGGTCGACTGAGCTATACAGGAACGGTTACTATGTGCCTTTTTGCCTCGGAAGTGTTAGTTTTTCTAGGAAGTAAGCGAATGTAAGTACCAGCTCTAGATATGCTGAATCCCAGTTCTAGAAGCTTCGCGTGTAAATCTGATAAGGTGTGACAGGTGCGAACAACTTCACATCGTCTGCGTTCTTCAGCAGAAGCACCGAACATAGCTATTTCTACAATAGTCTTAAGAAGATCTGATTGTTCTTCCTCCAAGCGCGGACGTCCAGAGGTAGATCGTGGTTTCAAAGATTTTGCTGCTTCAGGATTCTGAGTGTAAAAATTTTGCCGTTTTGTTTTATGGGTTTCTCTATTTTTTTTTGAATAGGCAGTCTGCAATTGTTTCTTTTTAAGTAGTTTTTCAGACTCATCAATTTCTCGACGTAGCTTCATTACTGTTGTATGTTCGGTGCCGTCAGCAATCAATGAATTTTTGCGACGTTCGGTGAAATCATGTTTCGTACGGAGCTGTGAAATTTTCTCTTTAAGCGCGTCTTGGACTGGAGTTTGGCGTTTGACAGCAATCGAAGAGGTGTTGACTTCATTTTCATCATCAGTAATTTGAGAAGGTGGTACTTTCTGTTTCTTAGACTCTAAAAATTGAAACTTTTATTTAAAAAATATAAAATTTAAACACTGGGGTATTCATAAAACGAGAAGAAAAGGTTAAAAAAATATGACAATCAATTATTGTATATTAAACGTTGATGTAGAAATGAGTTTTAAAAGAAATTCCACTTACTTGAAGGACCTTCATCTTCGTGATTATCTATATGTTCAAGTTTACTTGACGCAGAATGTTCTTCAATAGAAGATGACGTAGAGACCTCCGCCTGATCAAAATTTACGTTACTTGACAAAGAAGCTTTTCCCTGTAATTAAAATTCGTACAGGTGTAATCATTAATTTAGATTGCTACACAAAAATTATACAATTTGTATAAGTTCAAGGTGGTCACAAAACCTTAAACCCTAGAAAACCGGGAAAAAGCGTAAATATATTTATTCCTCGAAAAAATCGTGAATCAATTCTTACCAATTCCAAATATTTCTTTGAAAAAACTAATTCTTTTAAACTTTTTTTTAACTTTAATTGTACTGAACAGAATTAGTGACAGTATTTTTCAAAATTATAAATAATTATTATGAATAATTTTTTCACCTTTAAATTTTCAAGTCATAATTTGGATTTTTAGCCTGAACTATGAAATGCGATAATAATATAAATCTGATCCAAAAACTCATTTTCAATAATTTTTAGTAAAATTTATTCTTAAAATTTAGTGACCAACCTAGTGAGGGTATATATCAATAAAATGATGTATTGTTATATTGAAACTTTACTTACTTTGTTGATGAAAGACAATATTGTTTCTGCCTTTCGCTGAACCGTGTTGTTTTTCAATTTTTCGATCTCTCGATTTATATACTCATTTAGATCATTTTTTTGTGTGAACTTCACTTTTGCCTCATTCCATAAACAATTAACTTCCTGCTGGCAAATTTTCTTTGATTTTTCTACATGCCTCTTGACATAGGCTTCATAAAAATTTTGATATAAATTCATATTGTTGCAATTATTATGAATCCAACCGAATCGGGAAATCCCACATCAAGAAAAGTTTAGAGCACTAAAACTATACAATGTAAACATTGAACCTAACCTTCAATACATCTGTTTCACCAGGGATGGATAGCTAAAAGTCTCGAAGTTTTTAACGTATGTAGAATGTAATGTTACGTTAACATACGCTTTACATATGCAATATGTATAGGGAATTTCTCAACAATTTTTTGAATTTGTACGTATATTACATTGTGAAATACAATAAAATCAAAATACAGTAAAAGCGCAAGAATAAAACAGATGCTGGATTTTGTTAGTACTACTTTTTGTATTATGAACTAATTTTTGTTGCTGTAGTTTGTATTTTCTAAAAATAAAAAGTTGACGTGAGATTTTTATTGACCCCCCTCTCCCCTTTGGTGAGAATTGGTGCGATTTTTCCAGACCCCCCCCCCTCCCTATTTTGAACTCACGTAATTAATGGACGTCCCCTAAATTATTTATTTTTGTATTTAAATAATTGAATTCTAGTATAATTTTTTAATAAAAATTAATTTCGGTTGAAATAAATTTTTTTTTGAAAGTCTAATTGAATTTTTTAAATATTATTTTAAGTTTTTATTTTCTAATATTTATTTAATTGAAGAATTTACGAATAATTGAAATTTCTTAAAATTGAATATTGAAAACAAATGGATTTGAAAATTGTCAAAGAACTTTTTTGAAAATTATTAAAAATAATCGATTCAAAGATGAATTTTAGTTAAAATTAATCGATTCAAAGAAGAATTTTAGTTAAAAATACTTGTAAATAATATTTGATTTGTAAATGATTTTATCACTCGGTCATATTTAATTATTATAAAACATGAAGAAATCGATCACTCCGAGTCTTCGACTCGGAGTTATCGATATCTTCATGTTTTATAGTTATGGAAAATTTAATTTAGTTTTAAGTAAAATGTTCTCTTATTTGACTTGGACTGGTTATATTTTTGTCAGCAATTGGTCCGTAAAGGGTCCGTTAATTTTTCATTTTTGGTACTTAAGGTAGTAGTCGCGCTGCTGGCTCTGGCCAAAGGTTTACCGGGCCGCTTACTAGAGTGGGGCAGTGAGAGTGAGAGAGACAGTTTAACTCCCTACTCTATTCGTTCGTATGAAAATTCGTATAATTTAGTTATTTTTTTAACTTTCTATCAATATATTTATAGTTTGGTGCAGTCAAAAAATGTCATGTTTTTTCTATTCACTTGTTTCATCTAATTGAATACTTTGGTAGTTTTATTTCAACATCTGACGATTAGTTATCATATAAATAATTATTAAACAAAATTAATACATGCATTGAGTACTCTCTCCATGCAAAACGTATGAACTTTGAATTCATTTTTTGAAGCTTTGAAACGGTCAAAATTAATGAAATTGGTCTCATTCTGTAGATAAATACTTCAGGAATAAGTATGCAAAATTTGAAAAAAATCTGACGAAAACCATTTTACGCGACTAATACCTTAAAGTCCGTATTTTTAAATACTTTTACTGGTTCGAGCCCTGGTGTCCTGTTTATTTTTTAAATATTGGATAAATGAAGACAAGATATTTTTATTCTCAAAAAGTTTGAAAATTATAATTTTGGATCAATTAATTTGACAAAATTACAAAATTAGTTTTGTAAAGACGAATCTAATTTATTTTTATTAAAAAAATAAAAAAAAAATAACAGCAATGAAACCTCAAAGACAAAATTTTCAATTTAGGGTAAAATTTGTTATCAAACAAAGAAGTTATTTCTTTTAAAGTAATATTTTGAAAACACTGTAAAAAAGAAACATTCTGCAGAAAAGCTTTAACGTTATCTATTTTTGTTTCCTTCTTGCTAACAAAAACTCATTGCTGTAAAAGTAATTATGAAAGAAATGACCTTATAATATTCTTGGTGGAATTGCCATTTTAAGAGAATCATGTGAGGGAATGGTGTGGGCTGGGGGAGGGGGCTTAAGGGAAAAAGGTGGAAATTAATGAAGAAGAAAGTGAGTAATTTAGGAAAAAAAAGAGAAAAAGGAAAACGAGGAGAAAAATAATAAAAAAAAGAAAGATATATTCAAGGAGGTCAAAGAGAGGAATCTTCTTTTATGACCTCTTTTATGTTTCAGCGAAGAAACATGACTATTACTTCTCTAGTGGTGGTTAGAGTGACTGTAAGTGAGTTTCCCACAGGAAATCGAGCTTCTTCAAGGAGCTCATACTTGGGGGGTATGAAAAAAGCGAAGTGCTCAGCGAAACCGGATGTGGTCAATATCGTATCGTGGTGCAATCAAGATCTCATATTTTTACTAAAAAATGAAAAATAAAACATGTTTATGCGTCGAAAGAAGGAAAAATATTTTCTTCTTCTGTAATAATTTATATATATATATATATATATATATTATATATATATATATATATATATATATATATATATATATATATATATATATATATATATATATATATATATATTTCACAGTTTCTTATATTTATATTTCTCGCATATAATAATCAACCAATAACTAGTCTCATAATTGTTTGAATTGGTTTTATTATTATAATTTTTTTATTACTTTCTTCATTGTTTACTTCTCTTAAAAGCATTTTTTAATTTTCTCTCTTGCTTTTGTTATTAATTGGCCAATTTAAAAAATTTACGGTTCGTATTTTCTCCTTAAAGTTATTTTCTTTATGAATATACAATAAAACCCCGTTTTAGTGGATTTTGTCGCTAACTAATAGTATAGAGAGTAAAAATTACATCTTTTCCTCTGAATTTTTAAAACAAATTACACTCTTAATATGTACTTTAAAATGTAAAGAAAGAAAAGAAAGTCAGAAACGAAAATTATTACTTGTTTAATTTTAAAAATGACTAAGTTATTTATTTTTAATAATCTCTAATTTATTAAATTTAAGAAATAACTAATTTGTTTAATTTAGACAATTGCTAATTTATTTAATTAAAAAACTGTAATTAAAGTTTTGATTCTATTTATCAAATTCACTTATTAACAAATTTATTTGTGAAATTAATTTTAGAATAATTCTATATAATTAAGTTCGTTCGCAAATATTAAATTAGTAGGTAGGTACAATTTTTTACGATTTTCATAAGTAGATGAACTTCAAAAGATTTTGATTTAATATTTTGTAAAATTTCAATTTTAAATGAATTTAATTAAAAATATAAAAAAACTTAGATTCAAAAAAAATTTTTTAAACTAAAATTCTTTTGAAATTAGTCAAATTTTTTAATATATATATATATATATATATATATATATATATATATATTTAATTAATTATTAAATATAATGGATTTATAGAAGAACTTTAATTAAAAACACTAAATCAAATTGAATTTTGAAACAATTACAATTGATTGCAGAAATTCAATTATTTTTAAAAGTAGTACAATTCTTCTTAGAAATATTCAATTATTTTCAATAATTTTAATAAAATTCTTGTCAAAATTTTAATTATTTTTAAAAACTTTCCACCATTCAATGATTTTTAATATCTACTACTTTAATAAAAATTCCTAAAAGAATTCAATTAGTTAACAAAAATTTTAATAAAATTCTACGCAAACATTTAATTATTTTCATAAATAATAAAAATTCCACAGAAATTCAATTATTTACAAATTATTTTCATATATTATTAAATTATTTTCATCAATTATAAAACTCAATGCTGAATTTCAATTATTTCCAATACAATTTTAATGGAATTCCTCGAAAAAAGTTATTATTCTTAAAAATGTTATTAAAATTTATCAAAAAAATTCAATTATTTTAATAACCTTTGCTACAATTTATTTATTAGAATTCAAGTATAATTTTCAATACATTTTTAATTAAATTTCTTTAAAAAATAAAATTATTGTCAAAAATTTTAATTAAGTTCTTTGCGTAACAATTCAATTTTTTTAAAATAATAAAATTTTTCTCCGAAATTCAATTATTTTCAAAACTTTTAATAAAATTCTTGGCAGAATTTCAATTATTTTCAATATATTTTCATCAAATTTCTCAAAAAATGCAATCATTCTTAAAAATTTTATTAAAATTTGTCAAGAGAATTAAATTAATTAATAATCTATTAATAAAATTCTTTATGAGAATTTAATTTTAAGAAACATGCAATTACTTAATATATTGTTTTTTTGTATTTAAATAATTGAATTCTAGTTGAATTTTCTAATAAAAATTAATTTCAAAAGGGATTTCAGTTAAAATTTTATATTGTAATTGAATATTAAAATCATCAAAGCGTTAATTTTTAGAAATAATTGAATTTTGAAAAGGTTTCAAATTAAAATGTTTGAAAATCTGAATTTTGTGGAATTAATTTTTTTCAGAAAGTTTAATTGCGGAGTTATTTTTTAAAATTATTTAAAGTTTTTATTTTCTAATATATATTTTATTGAAGAATTTACAAATAATTGAAATTTTGTAAAATTGAATTGTAAAAAAATGAATTTGAAAATTCTCAAAGAACTTTCTCAAAAATTATTAAAAATAATGCATTTTATAGAACAATTTTAGTTAAATACACAAACGAAAATTTAATTTTGGAAAAGTTTCAAATTATTGCAGAAATTTAATTATTTTCAAGAGTAATAATACTTATCGCAATATTTCAATTATTTTTAATACAATTTTAATTTAATTTCGCGAAAAATGTAATTATTATTAAAAATTTTATTGAAATTCGTCGAAAGAATTCAATTATTTAAAAATTCGTTGATAACATTGCTTATGGAAAATGGATTTAAAGAAACATTCAAATTGTTTGATACGTTATTTATTATTGTATTTAAATAATTGAATTCTCGCAGAATTTTATAATAAATATTGATTTAGAAGTTAATTTTCAATTAAATTTTTTTTAAATTTTGAACTTTTCATACTTTTAACCCGTTGACTGTCGCTGACGCATATATATGCGCAAAACAAAACTGGCCAAAAGTGTTTTATGACGCATATATGCGCAACTTAAAAAAAGTGATTAAAAACTTCTTAAATGTCCCTGAAACCGGTTACTCGGGGGTTTTCGAGGTCGCTGATTACGAATATGACGTTCGTTTTCTAAAATTCAAAATGGCGGATCCAATATGGCTGACAACAAAATAAAAAATTGATCAGATTGACTTGAAACGTAGTACTCGTGGGTTTTTGGGGTCGCTGATTTCGAATCTGACATCAGTTTTTCGAAATTCAAAATGGCGGATCCAAGATGGCGGAATTTTTCCAAAATTCGTCGAATTTGCTTGAAACTTGTTACTCGGGGGTTTTAAGGGTCGCTGATTACGAATCTAACATTAGTTTTCCAAAATTCAAAATGGCGGATCCAATATGGCGGACAACGAAATAAAAAATTGATCACATTGGCTTGAAACTGAATACTCGGGGGTTATTAGGGTCGCTGATTACGAATCTGTCATTATTTTTCTAGGGTATTTAATCGAAATTCGATTTCACCAAAAATTATCATACTGATGTCATATTAACCAGTTTCAAACAAATTCAATAAATTTTAAAAAATTTTCCGCCATATTGAACCAGATATTTTGAATTTTGAAAAACTGATTTCAGATTCGTAATCAGCGACCCTAAAAACCCCCGAATATTCAGTTTCAAGCTATTATAAATAATTTTTTATTTTATCGTCCGCCATATTGGATTCGCCATTTTGAATTTTAGAAAACTAATGTTAGATTCGTAATCCAAGGGGTTAATTAAGGGTTAATTAAGGGGTTAATTAAGAATTCTATGAATTAATTTTTCTCAATAAGTTTAATGGAATTTTTTTAATTATTTGAAGTTTTTAATTTCTAATATAATTAATTAAAGAATTTCAGAATAATCGAAATTTCGTAAAATTAAATAATAAACAAAAGTATTTGAAAATTCTTAAAGAACTTTTTCAAAAATTATTTTAAAAAATTGACTTAAAGAAGAATTTTAGTTGAAAATTTTAGAAATAAATAATCGTAATGATGAAAATAATTTTTGAAGAAGTTACAGTAAGAAAGTAGCAAGTTTTAATTATTATAAAACATGAAGAAAGCGATCACTCCGAGTCGAAGACTGGGAGTGATCGATATCTTCATGTTTTATAATAATATTCTTATGTTATTGAATTTCAAATTTTTTAATATCTTAATTTCTATAAAAAAAATTATGATTAAATATTTCTTTAAAAATGAAGTTATTTGATGTTTTCGAATAATTTTCGTTTTAAAAACCTGGAAAAATTCCGTTTTTTATAACCTGGAGAACCTGGAAAAGTCAGGGAATTTGAAAAGATCAAAAAAGGTGGAAACCCTGTAAAGTTATGGGCAGAAAACAGTTTATTCTGATTTTTAAAATGTTAAAAAAATAGTTAATTTTTTAAAATCTTGCTCATTCTCATTTCATGTCCGCACGTGAGACCTACAAATTAAAAAAAAATTCATCTCTAAAGCTCTTAATGGTCTCGAGATATATTTATATGGAAAAGTAATGTTTACATTCACAAACATATGGAATGCCGTTTTTTAGAAAATGGGATTTTTGAGTTCGTGAGGTCAAAAAACATACGATATGCCAAAAAAATCGAGTTTGAAGTAAAATATGCAATAATCCTATATGTTAAATGATTTTAAATAAAAGGTAATTAATTTGGTATTTTTTTCGCGAATTTACGGTAGTAAGATAAAGTGCGCAGTGGAATATTAAAAGTATTCGGCATGAACATAAATAATTGGAATGCCACTCGATGTCGAAGATGCTCCTGATATTGGATGCGGTAATAACAGTTATAATGATAGTAATAGCAACGCCTGTTCCAACCTGATATCGAAATGTTATCGGTTATAAAATAGAACACGTGAAATTCAATACATTTTTTGCGAAATCTTTTTCAGAACTACATTTATTTCTTTGTATGTTATATTTATAAGCGAATTTCATATTCTTTTTGTAGCTTTATTAATTTATTAATTAATATATTATTATTATTATTATTATTATTATTATGTTTTCAAATAAAAAAAAGTCGAATTAAGATTTTTTAAGAAAAGGGCAGATATTCTTGTCACTTGTTATTTTGGGGTCTATTAGGTCGTTCATGATAAATTTGACACAAAAAATGACTTCTAAAAATATAAAAACCGATGGATATTTATTTTTAAAAGGATTTATTTGTTTCGCAGTTAATTAATTAATTTAATATTAAAAAAAATATGAAATATATTAAATATTTCAGTTTTTGTATGAAATGTCAAAAATCTATCGTATTTAACAATTTTTTTCTGCAAAGTAATTTAATTTCCTATTGAATCAGAATTATTGGAATATTAACTATTTTTATCACACTTTAATAGTATCTAAATACTTTAATGCATTTACTTGCTTAGGAATATAAAAATTTTTACCTTAAAAGTTTATCATCTAAAGAAATCATGGAAAAACCAAAGAATTTAGCAAGGGAGAAATTTTTTAGTAATCCTGGAATTAAAAAAATGTACCAAATGGTAATTTTGTTTTGAAAATGAAAAAATATTTTCTTTTGAACAAAAATTTATCTAATTGCTCTTCAATTCTTTTGTCGAGAGAGAGAGAGAGAGAAAAAAAAAAAAAGAAAAGAAAAACTTCAAATTCTACTCAAGCAAGAAAGTTTACTCCTCCAACTTTATTTTTAAAGTTCATCGCACGCGAATTGCACAAAATGGAAGAAAATACAATTTATTATATTAAAGAGGGCAAATGGTATATTTTCAACTTTTTTAGAGACGAAGAAAATTTAATTCACTGCGTTATATTGAAAATTTGAAAGGTAGAATATAATTTTTATAATTACGATAAAAAAATTAGTTTTTAAAAAATAATGTTGAATTTAATTAAACGTACCTACACGTTAAAATTATTTTTCGTACAAAATTTAAATTACTTTCTGGTAAAATTGAAATATTAATTTATACGATTAAGCGGAAAAGAGAAAGAAAGAGAGAGGAAGGGAAAATTATAAAAGTTCGTGGTTAAAATTTTTTTTGATATTAACGTCACTCACCAATTTGTCTTTAATAATAAAATTTGATTTCCTTTCATATTCGTGCTGGAAGTTTCAAAATATAATAATTTTATAATAATATAATAATTTCAGTCTGTGATTATATTTTCGAGAACTATGTATTTAAATTAGTTTTCAGTGACTAATGAAGGCTTTGCTCACATTGTGTACTGAACTGAGAGAACGATAAGACTGTTCAACCGAAACAAGTTTCGAACTGAAAATGTGATTGTAATGTTTCATTTTAAAAATTAATTCTAACAAAATTTTGTAAGCAGTTTTTTTTAAATTATTTGATTTAAATAAATGATTACTTGTCTGTGTTCATAAATGTAAAATATAAATAAGAGTCAAAACGCGTCAACCGTGAATACATTTTTTTATAGTTTTGGAAAAGTCAAAACATTTATGAAAATCTGTAGTTCACAGCAAACCAAAAAAACACTTTTAACCGTTTTTCAAAATTTTAAATATTTATACCTTTTTTTATAATAAAAATTTTTTGCATTATTTAAGAAAAAAATTAATAACTCATTACTGCTTTGCTAGAAATTAATATCAATTTTTTTGGTAGTCATTGAATATCCACTCTTTTAAATATAAACTTAATTGTGAAAAAAAATTTTGAATTTTTAATAACAATTTTATAAACAATTAGTGTTTTTTATGCTTTCTAGAGCAAGGATTTTAATGAAATTTATATGTAAGATACATTAAACCTACACTGTAAAAAAAGGAGTTAAATTTTAACTCCCCCGGGGGGTCTATAAAAGTCGCACCCATTGGGGAGTTAATGCCGGGGGAGTTAAATAAAGAGAGTTAAAATTTCACACCCAAATGCTAACTCCCCATAGAAAAAATAACTCGCGCGGGTGTTGAATGAAGGGAGTTAGAAATTAACTCTCTTTTGGAGTTGATTTTTAACTCGAAAAATTTAACTCCCAACTCCCGAGTCCGTTAACTCCCTAAATTTTTTACAGTGTACATCTTTATATTCCCGAAAAAAAATTTGTATTTCCAATTACAACCGGAGATTTTGAATTTTTTGTTGCGCCGTGCGCCGTCACCGCGGCATCCATCGCTGTGATAAATGCCGCGGTAAACGAGCAGACAGCGCACGGCGCAACAAAAAATTCAAAATCTCCGGTTGTAATTGGAAATACAAATTTTTTTTCGGGAATATAAAGATGTAGGTTCAATGTATCTTACATATAAACATAAAAATCCTTGCTCTAGAAAGCATAAAAAACACTAATTGTTTAAAAAATTGTTATTAAAAATTTTTCAAAATTTTTTTTCACAATTAAGTTTATTTAAAAGAGTGGATATTCAATGACTACCAAAAAAATTGCCATTAATTTCTAGCAAAACAGTAATGAGTTATTAATTTTTTTCTTAAATAATGCAAAAAATTCATTATTAACGGTTGACGCGTTTTGACTCATAAATATTTATTTGTACCAAATAATTTCTAATTATTAGAAACAATAATGAAAACTAGAAATTTGTATTTTTAGCTAATTTGTATTTTTCCAAAAGAAATAAAATTCTTTTATACCAAGAAATACAAAAATTTTCTTTTAAAAATAATTTTAAATCTTCAGATTTTTCATTCTTGACGATTGCCTGCTTTTGTAAAAGAAATCGTATTTAGTAGTGATTCATTTTTTGTTAGTAAATAAGATTTACGATTGTGTTCCTTTTTGTCGTTATTTTTATGTTCTTTCCTTTTTTTATTTGATTTTTTTTTTTAAAGAAATTCTCTTTTCTTCGACAAACAAAAATCTCGGGACATCTTTATTTCCGTTACCCAGCACATCACAATCGGTAAAAGTAAGAAGGAAAAAAAGAAAGAAAGACTTTTTCTTTACTTCTTTCCAATCTAGAAAAAAAAGTTTCTCTGTGAATTTCTACTTCTTTTATACATACTGGGGGAGAAGGGGGTATAGAGAGCCTCTTTCTACAGTTTCCGATGTGCATGAAATTCTTTATTGTAAAGCGCGAATAAAATATGTTTGTTACAAAAGAATCTTCTGAAGCAGTATTTATTATTTACATAACAGAAAATTTAAATAAAAAAAGAAATTTTTTTTCTGTGTTCTTTTCGGAAATTTTTTCAAAGCATTTAAAAAACTTGATGATTAACGTTTCAAATTTTATTTACAATTATTTCAAAATTCATATTTTCAAAGTTAATGATCAACTTTTCAATTTATATTTATTATTGTTAGGTATTCAAAATTAGTATTTTTTTCTTAAAATTAAAATTAACTACATTAATTTTCATATTCTTTCATTCATAATTGAAATTTGACGAAGAATTTTTTTATTTATAAAGATAATAATTGGGATTTTGTCGAGATTTTCTTGTAAATTTTGAACATAATTGATTTTTGTGATAAGAATTTTATTATTTTTTAAAATAATTGAATTTCTGCAATCATTTGTAACTTCTTCAAAATTCAAATTTTTTATTGTTTTTAACTAAAATTCTTCTATAAATCCATTATTTTTAATAGTTAATTAAATATATATTGCCTAATTTAACTAATTTTAGAAGATTTTAAATTGAATTCTTGCAAAGAACTTTATTAAAATTTTTAAAAATTCGAATTAAATTCTTTTGAAGAATTTTTTTGAACTTTTTAAAATAATGGAGTTTCTTTAATAATTTGAATAGAAAATTCTGAAAGTAATTGAATTTTATGCCAATTTCTTTCAAATTTTTAAAATGATTGTGTTTCTTAATAATTGAAATTGTTGAATTTTATTAGAATTTTTAGAAATTAATTGAATTCTTCTGAGAATTTTATTACAATTTTCTAAAATAATTTAATTCATTCAAGGAATTTTATTAAAATATAGAAAATAATTAAATTGTTTCAAAGGATTTATTAAAATTTTTGAAAATAATTGTGTTATGTTTGAATTCGATTGTTTATAATTTGATTATTATTTATTTTAAGGATTTTATATTTTAATTGAATTCAGACTTAACTGTATTCAAAAGAATTTTTAAAAGTCTTAAATCAATAAAACACTCAGTATTTTAATAGTAAGAAATGAATGTTAAGTTTATTTCGAATAAATACTGTTATTAAAAATTTAGGATCCCCCCTTTAAGTACGTTATCAGTTCAACATCTCCGATTAGACGATATTAAGGTTTATGAAAGAATATTAAAAGATGGGTGGAAATAGGTTGTAAGACACAAATAATTACTCTAAAATATTAATGACATAATCTAGGTTATTTTATTAATGACATAAGAATAAAGTAGCAATAGCAAGAAAAATACAGTAATAGTTACAATAAAAATATCCCTTGAAAATATTGTATATATATATATATAATCAGTATTAAGAATTATTAAAATTTCCCCCTTTAAGAATACAATAAACGATATAAATTCTTAAACTTTCGTAACATAAACACTTTTATTAAACTAAGAAAATTACTGTATTAACATTAATTTCGCCTTGTGTGTGTATGTGTGTGTGTTATGAAAATTGATAAATGTGGAATTATTATATAGCTTACTCACCAATTGTAAATTGTAATTTTAATGAATTATTTTCTTTTTCTTTTAGTACAAAAAAATCTTTTTGTTTCTTTTATTATATAAGTGTAATATCGACATTTATGGTTAGTATCCAGCTTTTAATTTCAACTGTGCTGTATTAGATACTTTATACTTTTTAATTTTTTATAAAAACGTAATTTCGTTTTCTTTGTTTTTCTTCTAATTAAATTTGTACCCTCTGATTGATCTAAATCTGAGACAATATTCAAGAAATAATATTTGAATGCTTAAAATTCGGGATCACCGTATTTAAACATTCATCTCATTTTCTGAATAGATTCCAGAATTTAAAGAGACTGAGAGTAAAAGGTCTTAGATCTCAAATACAAGGCTTGAATTTCAATATCTTGTATTCGTTTTTCTTATATATTAAAACAATAACTGAACTTCACTTTGAGATTTTAATTAAATCACTCAGAAAAACACTATAAAATTAGAACTAAATAAATTTTACTTTCTTTTATTTTTTATTTTAACTCTCTCTTTTAAATATTCACCTTTTTATATTTTATTTCTTTATTTGTTTTTTTGTATAATTTAATATATTCTTTTTATTTGATTCCTTTTTTTAAATAAATATTCTTGTTAAATAACAATATCAGATTTTTATAAATCTATCTTTTTTTAAGAAAACACTTACTTCAATATTTGAATTTCAACCCTTGTTTTTGGGGATAAGAAAAATAATCTACTTCCGCCTTTTGCGGGAGAGGAAAAAATAAAGATATAGTAAACGTCCGCTCTGCGGGAAATACCCAATAAAACTCTTCGATTAATTCCAAAAGGAAATCGTTCACACCCTGGAAATTGACTCAATTTTTATAGGTGGGAGAAACTTATGCACACGGCCCGCCAATACTTTATTGTTACTAAGGAAGCTTTTTGCAAGCTTGCAAATTCCTTGGTAAATGGTGTGATAGAGTTCGTTTTTTTCTATTGGATTTTGCGCGTGTGTATATGTATTTTCCTTTGTTAGTAATTTTTTATAAGTAGATACTTTAAAGAGTCTTTGTGTAGGTGGCTCTTCTTTTGCAAAATTGACGAATTCCCGAGACGGTCGCTAGATTTCCTTAAATGATTTCTTTTCATATTCTTTTTATCGAGATCTTAATAAAATTTTTAAAAAAATTAAAATAGTTACGTTTCGAACGTAACAAATTAAATTCTTTTGTGAAATTTTATTAAAATTTTTGAAAATAAGTGAATTCTTTAGAAAAATATTATTTATGAAAATTTATGAATTGTTGCGAAAAATTATATTAAAATTTTTGAAATTATAAACAATAATAATGAATTATGTTTTAAATAATTGAATTTTTAATATTTAAATTATGAAATTATTCAAAATTTTATATTTTCAAATAAAAAATTGTGTAATTTGCATAATAATAATAAATTGAATATTACGCTCAGCGCGCATAACATTTGATAGTTTTTAATAAAGACAATATTATAAATAAATTATTTTATTTAATTAATTATTTTATATGATTTTATTATTACCTATAAAATTAAATTAAGTATTAAATATGTTATGTTTAGTTAATAAAAAAGATTAATGAGCGATTTAGAAGACAAAATTTCTGAACAAAATTTTTTATTGATTACGAAGTTTCAATAAAATTGCGTAACAAATTTTTTTATTGATTCCTAAGGTTAAATAATCAATTTAAATTTTACTGTAGAAAATTGTTTTTTATATTTAAATATAGTTAATTTTTAACTTCAATATTTAATTTCTTTTCAATTCTTATTTCAGTAGTAATTTCTAAAAATAAGAAAAAAAGAAATTTTGCTTATTTAAACCTTCAAAACTTTATTGAAATAGTGTAAAGAGAAAAATCGATAAAAGGAACTATTTTTTTAATGTGTATTTTTTTCTCTTTGATGTTTGATTGCAAATTTAAATTCCAGCTATGTAATTCATGTTAAAATTCTAAAAAAATTGTATTTTCTTGTAATTTCTAATAAAAAGAAAATTTACCTTTGAAGTAGAAAAATTTTGAAAAATTGATATTTTTTTGAAAAAGCAAATAATAATTAATTTATTTTTTTTGGCAAATGTACAAAATTGATAATATTTTTTGTCTCTTACACAATTTTTCTTCTTAAAGGAAATCATAGTGTTTATATATGAAAAAAATTGGTTAGCGTGTGTAAAATTCTCAATTCTTTTATTCTTTCAAAAGCGCATACGAAATAATTTTTCAGGATATTGCTTCAGATTCCAATGCAGCGTATAAATTTGATAAAATAAAAATGTATCACTATGCAAACTTATGCTAATTTTCCTTCTCTATTTGGCTCCTTGGTCTCAATGGATCCAATAATATATTCCCTCATATGCGATTTTTTTTTTAAAGAAAGAAAGGAAAAATAATTCTTCAGGAAAGTTTCTAGAAAACTTCTTTAAAACAAAAATGGATGCGAAAATAGAAAAATAAAATAAAGTAGATTCGAAATTTATTTTTTTTATTTGATTTTCTATTTTGTCACACTCACAATTATAAATTAACTTTAGAATTTCTTATAAACTAAAACATGTTTTAAATACAATACTCATACAAGAATTTCTTTTTTTACAATTCTAATTTTGAAAAATACAAATAAATTCTGTAACCTTTAGCTTTCTGAAAATGTACTGCAAAGAGTTCGGAATTTTTGTTCGAAGTAAAAGAAAAGAAAAATCGCAAATTTATATTTATTTCACAAAATGCTAAAGATACGGTCGATTTAATTTTATATTTCTTCTTTTAAATTGATTCCATATTGACATCATTTCGGAACAAAACAAGATTTTCTCCTGAATTTTATGGGGCAGTATATAGATGAAAATTGAAGCATATTATTGATTATTATTATTATTACTGTTATTATTATGATTATTGCCCGAAAAGGAATGTGAATTTTCTAAAAGAGAGAAAAAGAGAGAGAGAGAGAGAGGGCGGAAACAAGCCGTTGGATAAAGACTTCCGGAAAAGTTAATAGTTTATGACAGTCTTGTGTGTTTGTGAGGTAACTTTCAAGTATCATTTTCTTGTCTCGTTTTACAGGCGCCTTTCGACTCTCGAAAAGAGTTTTTTCTTCTTCTTTTTGGCATAGCTAACGCAGGAGTGTGCGCAACTCCTGAATTGTTGCCCTCTGTTCTTCAACTTTTCGTTCCATTTCTTTTCTCCAATTTTTAAAATCGTCGAGTTCCTTGAGTCTCTTATTCTCTGACGGTAATGATTTTCCTTTCGACCCGGACATTGAGAGCCAAACGAAAATCAACAATGCTGCACACTGTGAGAATTTTAAATTGAAAATTAGTATTTCAGTATTACTATATAATAGTTATAATACTATTATTTTTACTACAATAACTGTTAATAAAAAATAATAATAATAGAATCTTAACTTTAATCAGTAACTTTTTTCTTTTAAATCAGACAAAACTCATTCACACTTTACATTTCTAATACAGAACCTTAAATTTTTTCTATTTCAGACAATAATTTATTTTAAATAACTTAATTAATTAATTAACTTAATTTTAATGAAAACTGTCATAAAATTATTACTTATAAATCATTTACTGATAATTTCATTTTTTAAAATTTTAATTTCAATTCTGTTAAAATTAGTTACAATTTTAAAAAAAATAACTCAATTTTTTGAAAGAATTGATAATCGATAAATTAACCGAAGTTTATTTTTCAATTATTCGCGAAACTAGTTCGTATTTTTCTGTCACCGAGTATAAGCGAAGATTCCGAATTGCGGGAATGCGGCATCAGCCGGTCGCACTAGGCCGCGTCAGCCAATCAGAGCGTCGATCGCTCCCACTGCGCGAGTCTCCCCACTCAACCGCGCCACAGAGCTCTCGTCGTTACTATTACTTTTTCCCGAGCTGCCTGCCTGCACGGTCGCACTGCTCGCACCCAACGCAAACAGTGTTACTTAAAAAATAAATTCACTTATGCTTTGTCACTTTAATTAATTTCAATTAATTCTCAACTTTTATTTGTTCCCCATCCATTTAACTTTCGAGTTTTATTCAACGCGCTTTTTGCGTTCTTAGTTGTTTTCCATTCACCACATATTTTTGGAAACTCTTGCGAGGGTCCAAAATTACCTTTCTTTTTCTCCTTCCCTTTAAGAATTTTTAGAAACTTTCTGAGGGTCTAAAATTCTTAAACTTCCTTTTCCCTAGTAACACAAACTTCGGAAACTCCCGGAGGGTCCGAGGTTGTGTTTTTCCTTGATTCCCTGTCATTTTCCTTTCCCAGCGATTTTTGGAAACTTCCTGAGGGTCCATAATAGTTTTCCCCTTTTTTTCAAGACCTTTTTTTGGAAACTCGCGCAGGGTCCAAAAATTATTATTTCTTTTCCAAATCGATTTTTTTTATTTTTATTCATTTATTTATTTTTTCTTTAAATTTGGTTTGCGTGTAAATAAATTATCCCTAATTAGAGAAATCTTCGGAAACTCACGGAGGGTCCGAGATTTCTTCAATTTAAATTCGCCGTTTCACGAGTTTTCGGAAACTTGTTTTCGCAAGGGTCAAAAACTCGCTGATATTGTCAAAGCCCAAAATTGACGGTATCAAATTTGGCGCCCAACGTGGGGCACTGCAGAGATTTTCGGTAGAAAATCACGAACCCGAAAAAATTCACGCCGCACATTCTCACTTCCGGGAGTGAGACGAACGCAAATTTCGATAAAAACACCCGGTCGCGCTCAACGTATTATTTCTCCTTTAGCAATGAAAGAGAAAGCAGAATTATTTCCGGTTTCTCGCAAGCCGTTAATTTAGCGAAGAAAGGAGCCAAGCGCTAAACTTCGCCATGGCGGCCAGAACACCTCATGAGAATTTACGCTCTCGCGCGGTGTTCAAACACATTCCACCCGACAAGCGTAAAAACCTTCAACAAGTATCGACAGGATTATTCACGTCCAATTCGACCAAGACTCACTCCAGCGCGATGGCTGAGAAAACAGCGTCTCACGAACTTCGAGACAAAGACGGTTTCGACACAGGATCGTTTTCAACTGAAAATGTGAATTATATTTCATCGCCTAGAAGTGTTATTCTTTCAAACCGTTTCTCGGGCAGCGAAACCGCAAACAAAAATTCAACAAGCGCGACAACAGTTGCGCTCTAAGTCGAAAACGACTGTGAAATTGCGCGTACCGCCTTAAATTCGGTACCAATGAACACCACATCACACATCGGTGGGGTGTTTGCGCAAATATTTCACAGTCAAAAATCGACTTTGACGAATCATCACGCTCCTAGAACATCTGGAATAATGACTACCAAGACAACACCCACTTCGAAACCGACAAGAACTGTTTTCGCAGGCTTACCGAGTTTGCAAAACAGCTAAATTTCTCTCGAACGTTCTTCACAGTTTCGTACAAGTGTAGAACATTCCGAGAAATTCACCAAACGAAACTAAAGAAAAAAGTTTTCTTCTTTCATCTGAGATCGCTCCTCAATCCGATGCATCTTTTCTCTCGAAAATTACACCTTCCAACTTTTTTGAAGAGGTCATCGATTCGCAGCAAGAGGACGAAATCAACATCATCCAGGTTCGACGCCGAAAGAACCTACAAGACAAGAAGAACTCGAAGTAAGGTCGACAAGAAATTTTTCCGAGAACATATCCTATCGGACGAAGGATTTTTTGGCCGCACGAATCCTACGATTCACGGACATTTTGTGGTATCAGAAGTTGTCAGCCGACACTTCTGCCCAAGTATCACGACATCCAGGGAATGAAGACTCGTTCACGCGATGTACAGGAGCTCTTCACCTGGCCAAAAATGGTTTCCCAAATAAAAGACTGCTCCTTCTGCACGTCTTTTTGGTCGCATAGCAACAGCGAGTTACGCCCATGCCAACCCGAGGCTCCGTGGGATACTGTTGCTGTCGACTAAACGGGACCATACCAATGTTCATCGAAAGGAAAACAAATTCTGCTTGTTGTCGCCGATCTTTTTTCCCTGTGGATGGAAGCGAATTACCTTCTTACCCGAAAAAGAAGTGCTCAATCGTTTCAGCCGCCACAGACGCGAAAGAGGAAGCGCGATTACGACTTGTTGGTACCTCACATCGAAAAAAGGACTCTGACGTCGCCGACATTCTATTCCATGTCAGAAAATCGGCGAATTACGGCAACCGGACGGACGCCGAGTCAAGTTCTACTCAATACCAAGGCAAAGAGATGAATGCGCTCTACAGACCGGAAGAAAGGCTCCAATGCATTTGGAAGAACGCGTCCAGGAAATCTCTCAACATCAAGCCGCTTACACCCACAATTATGCCGTGCCACTTAAAGTTAACCAAAAATTCCCTCTTAACAGTAAGTCTATGTACAAACGCCCCGCCTGTTAAACAAGGAAAACGGTTATCGCGCCGGTTTAGCTCCCCGTGGAGAAGGTCCATACGCAATAAAACGCCATCGTGGAAAAGAAATCTGCAATGTTGATTCGAGAAATCGACTGGCGAAAATTCACCGTATAGATCTGAAGCGCGCTTTACCTCGAAAAAGAGTGGAAAACCCGAAAACCCCAGAATTAACCATTCCGGAAACCCATGCCGGCGAAGACTCCCGAATCATCGAGAATAACCAAAATAATAAGAAGACGCGAAATTAGACTCGGTTATAATTTAAGTTCTTCAAAAAAATTCCAAAACTAACGATTTCAATTTTTCTCGTCTTTAAGCACCGAAAAAAGCGCGAGTAACATTAAAAAAATGTCAACTATTTCTGTAAATAAGCGCTACAATTTACAACCGCGATAGTTAAAAACGAGTAACGAATTTTCGACCGTTATGATTAAATTCGCAGTTGTATTTTTCTTTTTACTACGTTTTGCGTCCAATTTGTAATTAGAGTTAATCTTATTTTTCTTACAGGATTATTTTACTTTAATATTACTAAGCATTGTAATTAAATTTTATTTATACTTTTCAGATTATTACAATATTCTTATTATTGTCTTCGAATTGCGGTAAATTAGTTTTCTTTAAATTGTTCTCGCCGAAAAATTTTTAACTTATCATCGCATTATTGTAATAATTTTCTTTATTAGTTTTAAGTTCTCCGAATATCTTCGTCTTTATGTATTTTTCTAATTGTATTTTCTACTAGCTTTAGTTATAATAATCTTTTATTTTCTAGTTTATTCCCAATTTGTAAAATTCTAAATCATCGCTTTTACTCGAGACAGACCCCGTGGAATTGATAATCGATAAATCAAGCGAAGTTTATTTTTCAATTATTCGCGAAACTAGTTCGTATTTTTCTGTCACCGAGTATAAGCGAAGATTCTGAATTGCGGGAATGCGGCATCAGCCGGTCGCACTAGGCCGCGTCAGCCAATCAGAGCGTCGATCGCTCCCACTGCGCGAGTCTCCCCACTCAACCGCGCCACAGAGCCAGAGATGCCATTGGGCGGAGGAATTTCATCCCCACTCTTGCACCATTTTACATTTAAGTCAATGTAAAATGGCGCAAGAGTGGGGATGAAATTCCTCCGCCCAATGGCATCTCTGCACAGAGCTCGGAGACAGAGCTCTCGTCGTTACTTCTTCCCGAGCTGCCTGCCTGCACGGTCGCACCGCTCGCACCCAACGCAAACAGTGTTACTTAAAAAATAAATTCACTTTTGCTTTGTCACTTTAATTAATTTCAATTAATTCTCAACTTTTATTTGTTCCCCATCCATTTAACTTTCGAGTTTTATTCAACGCGCTTTTTGCGTTCTTAGTTGTTTTCCATTCACCACATATTTTTGGAAACTCTTGCGAGGGTCCAAAATTACCTTTCTTTTTCACCTTCCCTTTAAGAATTTTTAGAAACTTTCTGAGGGTCTAAAATTCTTAAACTTCCTTTTCCCTAGTAACACAAACTTCGGAAACTCCCGGAGGGTCCGAGGTTGTGTTTTTCCTTGATTCCCTGTCATTTTCCTTTCCCGGCGATTTTTGGAAACTTCCTGAGGGTCCATAATCGTTTTCCCCTTTTTTTCAAGACCTTTTTTTGGAAACTCGCGCAGGGTCCAAAAATTATTATTTCTTTTCCAAATCGATTTTTTATTTTTATTCATTTATTTATTTTTTTTTAAATTTGGTTTGCGTGTAAATAAATTATCCCCAATTAGAGAAATCTTCGGAAACTCACGGAGGGTCCGAGATTTCTTCAATTTAAATTCGCCGTTTCACGAGTTTTCGGAAACTTGTTTTCGCAAGGGTCCAAAACTCGCTGATATTGTCAAAGCTTAAAATTGACGGTATCAGAATTTAACTATCTTAATAAATATATTAAAATTCTTTCTAGAAATTCAATTATTTTCAAAAATTAAAAAAAAAGATTCTCGTCAACATTTCAATTATCTTTATAAATAGAAAAATTCTTCGCTGAAATCCAATTATATTCAGGGATTTTAATAAAATTCATTAAAAAATTAAATTATTTTCATAAAAAACAATATTCATCACAAGAATTAAATAATTTTCAAAATTAATAAAATTCTTCGCAAAAATTTAATTATTTTCAAAAAATTTTCTTAATTTAATGATTTTCAATATTCTACTACCTATTTTAATAACATTTCCCAAAAGAATTCTATTATTAAACAAAAATTTTGATAAAATTCTACACAAACATTCAATTATTTTTAAAAAAAATAAGGATTTCACATGAATTTAATAATTATTTACAATAAAATTTACATAAATTTTTTCAAAAATTTCAAATGTTTTAAAACTTTGCATTAAATTCTTCTCAGTAATTTAATTATTTTCATAAATTTTAAACTTCCTTTCAGGGATTAAATTACTTTTATAAATAATAAAATCATTCAGAGGATGTCAATTATTTTCATAAATAACAATATTCATCACAAGAATTCAATTATTTCCCAAAAGAATTCACTTATTTAAAAACAATTTTGACAAAATTCTACACTAATATTCCATTATTTTTTAAAATAATGAATATTTCACAGGAATTCAATTATTAAAAATAGAATTTGCATAAATTGTTTCGAAAAAATCAATTGTTTAAAACTTTTTTTATAAAATTCTTCGAAATAATTTAATTATTTTCATAAATAATAAAACTCATTGCAGAATTTCAATTATTTTAATCGAATTCCTCAAAAAATGTAATTATTCTTAAAAATTTTATTAAAATTCGTGGAAAGATTTCAATTGTTTAAAAATTTTTTGACAAAATTATGTATAAGAATTATACATTTTAAGAAACATTTAATTATTCAATAAATGATCTACATTTGTATTTAAATAATAATTGAATTCTCGTAAAATTTTCTAATAAAAATTAATTTAAAAATGATCTTCAGGTAAATTTTAGATAATAATTGAATTTTTCAGAAGTTACTAATAATTGCAATTCTTAGAAATAATTGAATTTTGTTTACGAAATTCAATTAAAATCTTCGAAAATCTGAATTCAATTATTTTCAAAAACTTTAATAGCATTATTTTCACCAAAAATTTGAGTATTTTCATAAATAATAAAACTTCTCGCAAAGTTTAATTACATTCAATACAATTTTAATTAAATTAATTTAAAATAATTTTAGGAATTCAATTATTTTCAAAAATTTTTGTAAAATCCTTTATAAGAATTCCATTATTTTTAATAAAATTTTATATCAATTGCTCAAAAAATGTATTATATAATTATTTAAAAAAATTTTATTTAAACGCTTGGAAAAAATCAATTTTTAAAAATTTTGATATAATTCTTCGTAAGTATTCGATTATTCTATCAATTATTTTTTTTAATTAAATAACTAAATTCTCGTAGAGCTTTCTAATAAGAATTGATTTAAGAATGAATTTCAGTTAAAATGTTAGATAATTGAATTTTAAAAGCGTTATAATAGGAATTTTTAGAGATAATTGAATTCAAAAAGATTTTGAAATGAAAATCTTTGAAAGTTTTTATTTTTTGTATAATTTTAAAAATATTTAAATATTTATTTTAAAATAATATAAAATTATTATTCTTTTTCTAAAAAATTATTAAAGTTTTGAATAATTTTATTTTAAGATTTAAAGAAAACCAATTGAATTCTAAATGAATTGTAGTTGTAATTTTTATAGAAATAGAATTAGAATTCAAAAAGCTTTTACATTAAAATTATTCAAAATTTTAATTCTTTTGAAAAAATAAATAAGAATAAGTGTTTAAATATTCATTTAACAAGCATTATTTAAGTATGAATAATTTAATTTATAAATTATAAAAAAATAGTACTTTTGAAAAATTTAAATTATAATTCTTTGAATATAATAGTTTAATTCTCGAAAAATTTAAGAAAAAGTTATTTAAATTTCCAAATAATGGATAATAAAGAATAAGAAAAATAATAAATATTTTTTATTGAAATCATGAAAAAGTCAGAGAAATACAGAATCGACTTTTTGGGATTTTTTGTGAATTGATTAAAACGAGTTTCTTCGTGGTGAAATTTAATTTTCTGATGTCCACTTAAAACCGCTTTTTACTAGTACCTATGGAAAACTCATGTCTGACTTAAAACTCACTTGGACTACTTTTATCAACATATTTTATTAATTATACTTCCAAAAGTAGAATACAAATTCAATAATATTGCAAAATAATAATAATTATTTGCTGTTCAACGTTTTGACTACTAATTTTTATATTATAAGGGACCTAAAAATTCTGTCTGACTGAAATCTACATTATCTACTGATTTAATTTTTTTTTTAAATTTACAGGTTATAAATAATAATAATAATAATAATAATAATAATAATAATAAATCTTCGTTGAATACTGATTTCTATAAATTCAGAGAGAATTTAAAAAACTGTTGTCCGAATAAAATTCAGTTTAACTATTAATTTCTAAATAAAAAGAGTCTAAAAATTTTCAGTAGAAAATAAAAAATAAATAATTAAATAAATAGGTAAATATTTAAAAAATAATAATAGTAAAAATAATCACATTGGAAATAAATATAATTTATCATAAATTATATTAATGATAAATAGTATATAAATTATAATAAATATTGTTAATGTGAATATATATAGTAAAGAAAATAATGAAAGTTAAGAGTTAAAATAATAATAATACAATAACATATTAGTAAATGGTGAAAAACAATTATAATAGTAAAATTACACTGCAGCAGCAGACTTTCGGGTCAGCAGCAGACTTTCGATAGGCTGCTACTGACCATTTTGGAGGAACGCTACAGGACTATACTTTTGGGTTGCTGCACTCTAAATCTGAATCAGTGAAAATTTCACTGATTTCAATTCAGTGACCCAGTTTTCTTTGATGAATCAGTGGAATTTCACTGACCATCAGTGGTTTTTACTGATTCTCAGTGAAATCTCACTCCCAGGCGCGAGCTGACAGTGAGTTCAGGCTTTACGAAGCTTGATTGAGGGTTGGTCAGTATTGGTTGAAGATTGGTGGGACAGCGAAAGCAAGGCTGCTTGAGTCCGGAATAGTAACATCGATGTAAACCTGACGCTCAGTCTTTGTTGAAGACTGGCGTTCAGTCTTCAATCAATGCTGCGGAAGCCGAAAGCAGGACTGAACAAGACTGCTTCCACTGTTCCCAAATTTACACGCTTCTCACGCGTTCATTCAATATAACGTGAATATATTAATTATTATTATTAATAATAAACAGTATTGTTATTAATATATATGTATTTACATATTTAATGACAATAAGTTATTATTATAATAATTATATTATTTTCATATAAATATTATATTACTAACAATAAATGTCATTTAACATGATAATATTGAAAAATAATTTTAGCAAAAAAAGACAATTTGTGATAATTTGTACATTTTTTAACTTCATTTTTGACAGACTTTTAATATTATTTACAAACAAGTTCACAAGTTTTTTTTCACAACACATATTAATTATACAGATTAAATAGTAATTTTATTATTTTATGTAAAACGCTTATAATGAAAAAATCCGCTCGCATGTGGGATCGAACTCACGTCCCCCCGCCCCAGACGCATTCCGGAAGTCCTAGACGCAACCACTTAAACCGCACGGCCACTGAGTCTCGATGAGACCTCGGGCTAATGTAATATATTAATGCCAGTGCCGTATACTTTGTTACTTATAAGGGCAAAGTGAAAACTATGACTAAAAATTTTACACATACTAATCCTGAATTATTTTAATTATTAAAAATGAATATTAAATAATTCATAATAAAATTGTAATCATTAAAAAATTCAACTTTTAAAACATTTTACAATTAAAAATATTTAATGGATAATTTAATAAACATTGATAAATAATTGATATTTTTTATTATTCAGTAACAAAATTATTAACATTTATTATTAGATATATTAATAATATATTATTTAAATAAATATAATTTGGAATAATAATGAATTATAATGTTAAATATTATAATTATTATTAATTATAATAATATTTATTAATTCAATAATAATTATTAATAATTATAATAATTAATTAATAAATAAATAATAATTAATTAAATTAATATTAAAAATTAACATAATTAATAAAATTATTAAATATGATGCAGTGTCAGGAATATTTATTGCACATTTTAATTATTATTTATTAATTATCTATAATAATTTTGAAAACATTTATAAAAAAAAATATTTTTCATTTAACTTTCTTTAAATATAAATGTTACAATTAATAATATATTTATACTAAATAAATATAAATATTCATTTATCAATTATTGATAACTTAATGTTAATTATTATTATTATTTAAAACAATTATAATTATTATAATATTATTTAATTAAGTGAACACGGTAATAAATAAAGATAAACTGAATATTGTGCAAAGATTGATTCAAGCTTGAATCAAGATTAGATGTTCGAGCTTCACTCATAAAGATTGACCGAGTCTTGAATCGAGCATGGGACGAGCATTGGGTCCAATGTTGAACCAATATTTAACTAATATTGATTGACAGTGATGTAAAGACTGCTTCTACTGTGAGTTACCCACACTGAGCGTTCAAGACTCAATCAACCTTTAATTTATCGTCAGCATTGGTCTTTCGCGCCTGGGCTGATGAATTAAAGAAAACTGGGCGACTGAATTGAAATCAGTGAAATTTTCACTGATTCAGATTTAGAGTGTGCGGTAAAATCTTGGGCGCGTGACAGTCCCAAAGTTGTTCAGCTGCAAACCAAAGGCGGCATTCCCACTACTTCGGTGAGCTGCTCACCAACATTTGGGACTGTCACGCGCCCAAAATTTTACCGCAGCGCACCAAAACCATAGTGGAGCTGCTGTCACATACGTTGTTCCGCTACAGTCTCAAGGGTCTCTCAGTGTAACATATAATATAATTGTAAAAATTATATTGTAAATTTTGATAATTATTTGAATTATATTTTAGGGGCCGTTCATAAACTACGTCACACTATTTTGCATAATTTTTCCACCCCCCCCCCCTACCCACGAGCTATGTGAAGTTGAGAGCCCCATCTTAAAATTTTTCAAATTTCTATATTGCATTCGTTTGTCCACGATAAGTCCACGTTTGTCCAACAAAAATTTTTATTTGTCCACCTATTGTTAACAAGAAAAATGAAAAAAACGCATTTTTGAGTCTAAAACCACTAAAAATTTAAAAAACGCTAATTTATCTATTCCGGATACATTAATCGTTTGTCCACGGTAAGTCCACGTTTGTCCAACAAAAATTTTTATTTGTCCACCTTTTGTTAACAAGAAAAATGAAAAAAAACGCATTTTTGAGTCTAAAACCACTAAAAATTTAAAAAAACGCTAATTTATCTATTCCGGATACATTAATCGTTTGTCCACGGTAAGTCCACGTTTGTCCAACAAAAATTTTTATTTGTCCACCTTTTGTTAACAAGAAAAATGAAAAAAACGCATTTTTAAGTCTTAAACCACTGAACATTTAAAAAACGCTAATTTATCTGTTCTTGATACATTAATCGTTTGTCCTTGATAAGTCCATGTTTGTCCAACAAACAATTACATTCTGTAATCATATTCAATAAAAAAATGAATAAACATTCCTTTTTGGGACAGTAAACAATCAATTTTAAGAGTTAGAGAATCAAAAACAGAATCTTAATAATTTCTTAATTCAATATTTTTGACAGTCTACGTCAAGTAAACCTTTAATCAAACAGATTTCACTTTTTTTCAATGTTCAAGGTTGGACAATCGTTTTTAACAGATAGACAATCAATTTCAGGAGTTGGACAATCAAAAACAGAATCTTAATATTTTATTATGTCAAATTTTTAAACAGTCCACGTGAAAGAAATCTTTAATCAAACAGTTTTTACTTTTTTGCAATTTTCAATGTTGGACAATCGTTTTTAACAGATGGACAATCAATTTCAGGGGTTAGAGAATCAAATACAGAATCTTAATCATTTTTCAAGTCAATTTCTCAAACAGAGAACGTCAAGGAAACCTTTAATCAAACAAATTTCACTTTTTTGCAATTTTAAAGGTTGGACAATCGTTTTTAACAAATGGACAATCAATTCTAAGAATAGGACAATCAAAAACAGAATCTTAAGGGGGTATTCTGGTCTAGAGGCCTCAATTTTAAGGCGTTTTTCCGAGTGGGATAAAATAGTATATTTCGTAACGAGTGCGAGCAGTTGTCAATTTTTGAATGAGCACTTTTTTAGGAACAAACTGTAGGCGAAGCGAAGCTTCGCCTACAGTTTGTTCCAAAAAAAGTGCTCGTTCAAAAATTGGCAACTGCTAGCACTAGTTACGAACGATATTTTTCATAACAAGGTGCAAAAAAGTGCCCTTTTTTGCACCGCGTTATGAAAAAGAATGTTTAACATTTTTAATATTTACTTTTTTTGCAAGTTGTTTATTAATGTACAAAGAATACAGAAAAAAATTTGGAAAAAAAATAATCAAAAATTTTAAAAGTTATGAACTGGTGAAGTGGGAATTGAAGAAAATTCTTGTTGACACGATAACTCAAAATCTACTCAACCGATTTACTTCAGATTTTGCAGAAATGTTCTTTGTATATCTCTTTATGGTCGGAACCTTGGATTTTGAAAAATATTTTTTTTTACTATTTTTAAAAAATTCAAAAAAGTTAAAAAACAGAATCAAAAAACAGCATTTTTTTTTTAAATCGTCGCCATTTTGCTAAAAAATTTTATTTTTTCTTTTCCAAGGTACCGACCATAGCGAAGCCTTTAATAATCAAGAATTTCTTTGAGTTTTTTGTTTTAGAACATTACAAAACTCTCCACACTGTCAACCAGTACGCACTTTCTTTTTTTCAGTCCCCACTTCATCAGTTTATAACTTTTAAATTTTTTTATTATTTTGTTTCCTAATTTTTTTCTGTACTCTTTAAACATTAATAAACAACTTGCAAGAAAAGTAAATACTAAAAATGTTAAACTTTCTTTTTTATTCTACTCGGAAAAACGCCTGAAATTGAGGCCTATAGACCAGAATACTCCCTTAAGGGCATCCGGGAAAAATCGAGCCCAAAAAGTGTTTTCCCGCGTGTCGTCTCACTCCTTAATAATTAGAGATATTTAGTTCGGATTTATCATGATAATTAGGGGAATTCATGATGATAAAGAATATTCTCGAAATTTGCAAGTAATTTTTGAAATAAATATTGAGAAACGAAATTACAAAAGTTGTATTTTGGGCGAAAGCGAGAGACAATATGGCGGCGAGCACACAGACAAGTGGATATATGTGTCAGTGGTCAAGGAGGTGGCGCCAATTCTCGGAAGTGGTCGCGAGTTGAACTGAGGGAAATGTATTAACCTGAAATTACTCCACCTTCAATCGTTAATAAAATAATTTCCTCGCAAAATTATTGCAAAAACGGAGAGGGCCGCTCCTCGGAGAGTCTTCCTCTATCACCCCTCCAAATATGAACCCGAAATATTTTATCCTCTCAAAATGAAACGTCTATACTGAACCGTGAAAAACCCCTTTTTTCCGTATATTTAAAAAATTTTTTTCAATAATTATTTATCAAAATTTCTCTAAATTTCGAGAGAACCGCTGGTCCCAGAGCATTTCTCTACACTGAGAAAACTGGAGTATTGGACTAAACATCTGGAGGGACAAATCGTTCATATTTGAGAGTTAGCTATTGGATAACAATCTAAATGTTCAAATACACCATTGACAGATGTTCGTGCCATTTCTCTTGGAGGGAAAATGAGTTTATAACAGAGGGACAAATTAACCATCTTGAGAAATCCCTTCCTTATCCGGCGCGAAATGAATAAATATGGCAACCTAACCCCTAAATTAAATACATAAAATGTCAGAAAAATAATTTCGCGCGCATCAGATCGTACACATTTTCTGCGCAACTTTTAACCCTCAGATATAATGGGAGAGAATATACAAGTAGATTTCCATTATCAATTCAAAATTTATTTTAGAAGGACTATTTAACTCTCTTCATAAGCAAAGGAAACATACACTTTTTGAACCTCTGAATTTGACTCTCCAGTTTTCTCAGTGTATATTTACCAAAAAATCCCGACTCAAAATATTCTTTTCTTTTTAAATGAGACGTCTATCACGAAACCAGTATTATTTCCCGGATGCCCTTAATCATTTTTAAGTTAATTTTTCAAACAGTCTAAGTGAAAGAAATTTTTAATCAAACTGATTGCACTTTTTTGCAATTTTAAAGGTTGGACAATCGTTTTTAACAGATGGACAATCAATTCTAAGAATTGGACAATCAAAAACAGAGTCTTAATCATTTTTTAAGTCAATTTTTTAAACAGTGAACGTCAAGAAAACCTTTAATCAAACAGATTTCACTTTTTTGCAATCAATTCTAGGAGTTCAATTTTAGGAGTGGACTGTCAAAAACTGTCACTTAACAATTTTTAAGTCAATTTTTTTGGCAGCTAAATTAAAGTGAATTTCGATTGAGTTTTTGTAGGGTAAGGATTGCAGGTTTTACCACTTGCGTTATTTTTTATTCTAGACGTGCCATATCATTAAAAACGCGAGTGGAATTGTTGTCAAATGGTTAGTTATTACTTTTATGCTCTTTTGGAGCAAAAAGAAGCAATAAAAATGTTTTTTTAAAACAAATTCTAAAATTGACGTGTGGAAAAATTGATAAATTAAAATTGTGACTTATTCATATTACTAACAAATGAAATAATTTTATTTGACTTAAAAAATGATTAAGATTCTGTTTGTGATTGTCCAATTCTTAGAATTAATTGTCCATCTGTTAAAAACGATTGTCCAACCTTTAAAATTGCAAAAAAATGCAATCAGTTTGGTTAAAAATTTCTTTCACGTAAACTGTTTGATAAAACGAATTAAAAAATTATTAAGATTCTGTTTTTGATTGTCCAATTTTTAGAATTGATTGTCCATTTGTTAAAAACGATTGTCCAACCTTGAAAATTTCTTAAAAGTGAAATCTGTTTTAATGAAGGTTTCCTTGTTGTTAACTGTTTGAAAAAACGAATTAAAAAATGATTAACATACTGTTTTTGGTTGTACAATTCTCAGAATTGATTGTCCATCTGTTAAAAACGATTGTCCAACCTTGAAAATTGATAAAAAGTGATATCTGTTTGATTGAAGGTTTCCTTGTCTTTGACTGTTTAAAAAATTGACTTAAGAAATGATTAAGATTCTGTTTGTGATTGTCCAACTCCTGAAATTGATTGTCCATCTGTTAAAAACGATTATCCAACCTTGAAAATTGCAAAAAAGTGAAATCAGTTTCCTTGTCGTTGACTGTTTGAAAAATTGAATTAAAAAAATATCAAGATTCTGTTTTTGATTCTCTAACTCTTAAAATTGATTGTTTACTGCCTCAAAGAGAAATGTTTTTTCATTTTTTATTGAATATGATTACAGAATGGAATTGTTTGTTGGACGAACGTTGACTTACCGTGGACAAACGATTAATGTATCAAGAACAGATAAATTAGCGTTTTTTTAATTTTTAGTAGTTTTAGACTCAAAAATGCGTTTTTTTCATTTTTCTTGTTAACAAAAGGTGGACAAATAAAAATTTTTGTTGGACAAACGTGGACTTATCGTGGACAAACGAATGCAATATAGAAATTTGAAAAATTTTAAGATGGGGCTCTCAACTTTACACAGCTCTACCCACGTCACAAATTTTACATGCTTTAGCGCCATTTTTTCTACAGAACGTCACAAAAAATGAATTCCACCCCCCCTTTAAGGCGTGACGTAGTTTATGGACGGCCCCTTATATTATACGAACAAAATAATAATAATATAATAGTGATTTTAGTAATGAATGAAATATCAATAATAATGATAATAAAAAATTAAAAATATTAATTAGTAAATTAATGAAAGTGAAAATTAATTAATCATTCATAAAACGAAGTGTTGATAAAAATTTCTATAATTAATAAAATTTTAAATTTTAAATTTATAATAATAAAGAAACCTCAATCATTATTTGTGTTCCAATTGCTTCCGCCGCTGAATCGTCCAATACTGCAAATTTTTCCTCCTGTTTCTTGATAACCTCATTTTGTTCGAATAATGACTTTGATCGTGTCTCTAATTGATGATAATAACGACCAGGCATAATTAGAAAATATTTACGAAAAAATGGATTTGATTTGCCATATTTGATTATTTTTTGCGATACTGGTATTGTTAATCGTCTACAGACTTGTATTACTAAAGACAATAGGGGAAGTCCTCCGGCAGTTTTGCCAACTTTTGTAAGTGGATTAAAAACCATTTCTCCGGGATTTCTTTTTTCTTTACGAACCTCTTTTTCCCTTATCGATTATTTTAAATTAACCTCTTACTTTTGACATTTTGTGAATGTAGAATTTTTTTTTTAATATTCTCGGTGAGATTTTTTTGCGGTTAGGAAAATATGTCGTGTTGACGAATTTCCAGGTGAATAATTATCTTGAAAAAGAATAAGTAATTTGTTTATAGAGAATTAAAAATTGTTGAAATTTATTTTTATGTACGTGAATTATTTTGTATTTATTTTTAGAAATTAAAACTTTTCTTTTGTATAATTTGAGAAAGTTTGTAATGAATATTAATTGTAGAAAAATAATTTACGATTGGAAATTGTTTCTTATTGTTTTATAGATGTATTTTTGAGGTTAAGTCAAGCTATCATTTTTTTCTCCTCTATTTTTTTGCTTTTGTTTTGTTCTTGACTCGAAAAATGATCTCTCTCTCTCTCTCTCTCTCTCTCTCTCTCTCTCTCTCTCTCTCTCTCTCTCTCTCTCTCTCTCTCTCTCTCTCTCTCTCTCTCTCTCTCTCTCTCTCTCTCTCTCTCTCTCTCTCTCTCTCTCTCTCTCTCTCTCTCTCTCTCTCTCTCTCTCTCTCTCTCGCGTCTGATAACGACGTTCCTGGTGAAAATTGAAATCGTAATTCTATATTTTTCCCAGTGGCGTAAAATCCAATATTCAAATGTTGAATAAAAACTTATTTTTCTATTTAATAGATAAAATAGTAAAAATAATAAAAATTGTTGAAAATGTCAACAAATAATTTTAAATAATAAAGAAAATAAACCCGAAAACAGAAAATTATAAAGAACAAAAAATAACAAAATAATAAAAAGCAACAAATGGTAAATAATAAAATAACAAATAACAGAAAATAATAAGGAACAGAAAATAATGAATAACAAAATATGAAATAACATCTCAGAAAATAATAATAAATTTTAATATATAATAAATAAAATGTTTATTTAGTCAAATAAAGATAGAACATTTTTTGGTAAAAATTAAGATTTTCAAAGTCAATTGATTGGCAAATGAAATAATCTTCTGAATGCACTTTAAGAGTAAAATTGAATCTCTCCCTCCATCTGTTCAGTGAAATTGAATAAAAGAAGTTTTCCACACTTTTTTTCACAAAAAGTGAATTGCAGTCATAAAAAGAATCTAAACGAATTGGCGACATTACACCCTTCAGGTCGTATAAGTATATTTAATGTCCTTTTCTACCATTTTTGTAGAGCTTTTTCTAAAATATTTACGATCATCCGTTAAGAATTTCTCAAAGGAAAAAAAAGTACCTGTAATTAGATTGTTAAAATTCCAATTGTATTTCTTTTTTCAATTTTCAATTTTAATTCATTAGGAAATAGGAATTTAACAAAATTCATTGCTTGGAAATGACAAAAGCAATTTTCATTGTTTAAAATTCAATTTACGAATTGAATAAATTGAATTTTCAAAGATAAAGAATTAGCTAGTAAAAATTTTTATTTATTCAGATAATAACAAAAAATTAATTTATCTTTATTGAAAAAGAAAAATTTTAGGAAATGTTTTTTTTATCATTAAAAACAATAAATTATATTTCTCAATAACAATATTGTTTAAAAATTCATTTTTTTGTTTTGGGAAGAAAAACATTATTATTCCCGTTTCTTAATATTTTTGTAGAAAATTCTCAATTTTTATAAGGAAATAATTTGCATCAATTCTATTTCTTAATTACAATTGTTTTAATAAAATTCAAAGTGTTTTAAAAATAAAGGAAAAAAATGTTTACAAATTACATTTGTCAATTACAAAATTTAATTGAAAATGAAACTGAGAAAATAAAATAAAAAAAAATAATAATAATTTATTAATAATAATAATAATAATAATAATAATAATAAAGGAAAAAATTGTATTGTAAAAATGTACTTACTGTTAAATTTATTTACGAATATCTTTAATTGTAAAATTATTCAAAAACAATCATTTCTTTTTAAAACATAAAATTAATTAAATTTTATTTAATTATTTAAATACAAAAGTAAATTATTTATTGAATAATTAAATTGAATTTTGTGATAATAATCTTATTACTTTTAAAAATAATTAAACTGCAATCATTTGTATATGTTACCGGTAAAACCCGAAGTCCAGGCATTTTGCGAAATGCCTAGGCAAATCGGGAAATACCTAAAAGTGGCCAGGAAATTCGAGTTTTACCTAGAAATTTTAGGCATTTCTCAAATTGCCTAGGCATTTCGCGAAATACCTAGTCATTTCGCGAAATGCCCAAGTCGATTGCGAGGCAAAATGAAAAGTTGATCATTTGTAAGATGCATACTAATGTAAACAGATTGTTTACAAAATTATTAGTCTATTACACTGTTCGACAAAATATTGCTACAAGAATACGTCTCAATTTTGAGACAAACGGGGTCAAAGTGTCAAAATATCCCATTTTTGGCACTTTTTGAAGCACTATAAAAAAAAGAACGCGACGTGATAGAAAGCTCAAATATGCCTTAAATAAGAGCTCGAACCCTCAACTTTAACATCCAAAAGCAAAAAACCATGTAGAAATAACTTAAAATTGTGGGAACAACTTTTTATTAATTTACCCTATATGATCGCTAACTAAAATAATAGCTGATAGGCGCGCACGCGGTAAAAAGTTGTTTACCACAATTTAGAGTTATTTCTACATAGTTTTTTGTTTTTAGATGTTAAAGTTGAGGGTTCGAGCTCTCATTTAAGACATATTTGAGCTTTCTATCACGTCGCGTTCTTTTTTTTATAGTGCTTTAAAAAGTGCCAAAAATGGGATATTTTGACACTTTGACCCCGTTTTTCTCAAAATTGAGACGTGGTGGGACAATTTAACTTACAGATTCGTAATCTACGTCAAAAATCCCGTAAGTTTGACATGCTGCAACAAATAACCAGCAAAAAATATATGTTCACAATTAAGGTTTCAATAAATTTTTCAATTTGCCTAAATCGACTTCGGCATTTCGCGAAATGCCTAGGAAATTTACGAAAATGCCTAGGCAATTTGGAAAATGCCTAAAAATGTCCACAAAATTCGAGTAATACCTAAGATTTTAGGCATTTCGCAAAATGCCTAGACTTTGGGTTTTACCGGTAACATATATATCATTACCGCAATATAATCGCAATTTTATGTTGTTCAATATGCGTACAAGTGGATGGTAAAAAGTTTAAATAAATATTATTCTTAGAGGAAAATATTTTTTAATAGTCGCACGTTTAAGTTTAAAGTAAGATTTTTTAACTCTGCTTAGAGAAACACTTAAAAGTTTCTAAAAATGTTCTTCTATCTGTATAATTTAAGAATTTTTTAAAATTCTTCTTAAAGAGAAACTATTCTGTCTCTTTAAAAGAAAAAAAAGAGAAAGTAAGTTGCGTAGAAAAAATGCTTTTGATATTAAGTAATTTAATGGATATATGTTCTCTTAATATAAAAAATTGTGACCTTTTGCTTGTAGCTTTTACGTCTATATTAAGAAATGACTTTTACCTTTTTACCTTTTTTTCACTCTCCTTCTTTCTCTCTCTCTATATTTATTTCTCTATCTTTACCTCATTATTTTTTTTCTTTATTTATTTCTCTCTCTCTCTCTCTCTCTATTCCTCTCTTTCTTTAGTTAAATAAGAATTAAATGACTTAATGTTAATAATTATATATATTCACTAGCTACAGATTGCATACAAGTCAATTTCAGTCAGAATGAAATTTTAATTTAATTTCATTTAATTTCATAAAAGAAATTTTAATCAGCTTAGTAAATGGCAATTGCAGTTAGAGAAGTAAATTTTTTATCATTTAAATTAGTCTAAGTATAGTAGAAATTCATTTTTTCAAATTTTGAACATACACGGAGAAAATTTCTTTCGTAATGATTACAATAGTCTATATTACAGCTCGGATATGTGACCACTTTTTGTAATGATTACAAAAACTATGTAATTTATTAAGAATTTAGTAGGAGCGATTACTATAGTTACTTTAATGAATCCAAACACTGTATTAATCGTGTTGAAATTTATTTTTTGGAATCATTAATAATTTAGACGTACAGGTTCAAAAAGGGAACTGTACTCATTCACGCAGAGACTTGTTATAATTACAATAGTCTACGTTAAAAAGAAATCTTGGATTCTGTTCACATTTGCAGCGGTCTAAGGGAATCAGTGATACAGACTGTCGTAGCCTTTACAACAGGACTATTGTAAAATAAGGTGACCGCGGCTGCCTTGCCTTCTTATTTTACTATAGTTCTTCGTAAAGACTACTTTGCTATATTTCTGATTACAAATGACTGTTGTAAATTTGAAAAAGAAAATTTTCAACTAAAATAAATTTTTTTTTGTAATTCATGACTTGCGTAAAGTACGTAAGTTACCTAATTAGTGCAATTTACAATAATTCGTTCATTACGTAACTTAAGCTATTTATGTAAGTAAAACTTACGTTATATACGTAACTTACATTATTTACGTAACTTACGTTAGTTACGTAAGATAACTCACTTGTTTATATAACTCACTTTTGTTATTTACGCAACTTACGTAAGTTACGTTACTTACGCAAGTTGTTTAAATTACATAACAATTTATACAGGCAAGACATCTTGCACCTTCGGTGCGTGTGTTAGAAAAACAAATTTTCACTATAGAAATGTAATAAAAAATAGACCTTACAATATTCAAGACTAACAATGAACAATAATTGTATTAATTATTGAGAACGAAGTGATTTTTTTACATTTAAAGTATACAAGACTTTCTCGCAAGCGGTGAACTTTCATAGCAGTTAGTATATAAGGAAGTTTAAGTCATGTATAAATATATGTAAATAGCGATCGTTATTATGTTATGCGTTTAGTATTTAAGTTAGATTTATGTACTTAGGGTTTAGTAAAATTGTCTAATTTAATAATATAATTAATCTTGAAGTGGGTAGTCTTGAAAGAGTGAAATTGATGTGCAATACATGATTAGAAGTCATGAATTACAAAAAAATTTTATTTTAGTTGAAAATTTTCTTTTTTAACTTTACAACAGTCATTTGTAATCAGAAATATAGCAATAGTAGTCTTTACGAAGAACTATAGTAAAATAAGAAGGCAAGGCAACCGCGGTCACCTTATTTTACAATAGTCCTGTTGTAAAGGCTACTACAGTCTGTATCACTGATTCCCTTAGATTGCTGCAAATGTGGATAGAATTCAAGATTTCCTTTTAACGTAGACTATTGTAATCAGTCACATAGACTTTGTGCTAACTTATATTTAGTTCGTATTTATTTCAAATAAATTTTTAATGAGTACGTTCGACTTACAGAATTGTTACAACAAAGCTACTTTAGGCATTACGAAAAGTGGTCACATATCCGAGCAGTACTGTTCGACTATTGTAATCATTAACAGAAAATTTTTCTCCGTGTAGGGGAGAGTAGGCTACATTGAACCAGCGTCAACAGTGAACCACTTCAATTTTCTGAGAAATGACTGAGTGAAATTTTTTCTTATTTAATATATAAGTTAGTTTTACCGAAACAAACTATGTCCAAAAATTTCGGGCACGTAGGTTTATTATTTACAAAGAAAAACTAAAAAAACTGTTTTTCACGTACAAAACAAAAAATTTTGTGGAAATATAATCAAGTTTTTTTTTTGAAATAGGAAGTTTTAAAAATTAGTAAACTTGTGATTTATTTCGCTTTGGGTGTCAACTTCAATATTCCGATGTGATAAAGAATTTTAACTCTTACATGAATTTATTATAAACAATTTTTGTTGTGAATGTCATGTGAATACAGTGAGTGCGGCATCATTGAACCACCCGAAAAAGCAAAGAATTTTCAATTTTAAGAGTTGTAAGGTTGTCTGCTCTACTAATTAGTAAGAAAAATACTGGAAGACATGCTTTCATCACAATTGTCAACGTGATAAACTTAATCGGTCACTTTTGCTACCTAACCTGACAACGAAATATATTAATCTCCTATATTAACAAATAATAACTATTAAACAATAATTTTCTATTTTTTTTAGCAAAAAATAAGATTTTTTACAATGTGTAAGTGGAAATATTATTTTTGAAGTAAATTGTAGTATTTTATTAGAGGTGGTTCAATGTAGACACAGATCCTTAAAAATAAGAAAGTGTAACTTGTTAGAAAAAAATTAAATTTAATTATTTAATCATAATAATTTATGTTTATAACGTGTGTATTAACTAAAGGAGTACTACAGTTTAATTTTGATACAAAAACCTGATAAAAATTAGTAAAATTTAATTAGTTCTTGGACTTTATAAAAAACCCGGTTCAATGTAGCCTACCCTCCCCTAATTGAATTTTATAAGAAGATTCTTATTTTTTTTTTAAATAATTGAATTTCTGTAATTATTTATAATTTCTCCAAAATTGAATTTTTTAGTGTTTTCAACAAAAATTTAAATTAGAAAATTTTTAACTTGTATTATTTTTAAAATTGCTAATTTTATTTTTAAAAAAAGGCAGTAAGAAGTTAGCCGCGCGCTTTAGCACGCGAATTATTGCTGATTCAATTCTAAAAAAGGGTATATAATTTTAAAGAAAAAAGTTGAAAAACAAAAAGATGAAAATTGTCACCTTTAGAAAAATCACCCACACATATTTATATAAAATCTGTTAATACCATATGAAAAGCAAAAAAAAGTGAGAAAATAACATTTATACAAGAGTTTACTTGATTAAGATGAAACTATTCTGAGATGACTATTTGCGCGATGTTGGATATACTGGCATTTAACGTATTGATTAATGTCCAGCAATAAATAGAAACTAAACGAGAGAGGGTGTTCAGCGAGCTTGATTAAACTTCACTCTCTGCTAATGGGTTATAAATAGGTGCATTTTCCTCTCCACGGTCATATATAATAAAAGGGTGAAAAGAGGATGGAGCAAGTGACTATGTATTAATGCAAATTCACTCCGTACGAAACCTCCCTTCCTCATTCCCTCTTCTTTCTACCTCTCACTTCTGTTACATCAATTTTTTATTACAAAAATTTGCCCACTTTAATTAGCGGAATATTACTAGATAATGATAGTCATAATAAGTTAGTAAAAAAATTAACTAATCATTATATTAATATTCAAATAATATGTTCCCCTTATGAGGGCCGTCATTTAAGGGCCCCCCTAATAGTATATTTATGATAACTCCAGGATAAAAAGTAGCCTCAAAAGGTCTCTTTAAACCTAGGTCACATCTGACCTATTTTTTAACCTTCATACCCAAAAAGCGACCCCATTAGGCAGGGCTCGAACCTAGATCCGCAAATCCCGTAAAGGTTCTTAAATTTTCTTGAATTTCGTAAAAGTAATTTTTTTTAAAAAAGGTCCGTAAACTCCGTAATTTGATTGAAAATGGACGAAAAGTTCGTAAATTGTACGATATAATTTGGAGAATTTCAGGGAAATTACAAATGATTGCAGAAAATGAATTATTTTCAAAAGTAATAAAATTCTTTGTGCAGGAATTCAATTATGTTCAAAAATCTTTAAAAATTATTGTCAAAATTTCAATTATATCTTTAGAAATAATAAAATTCTTTTCCAAAATTCAATTATTTTCAAAAATTTTAATAAAATTTTAATTATTTTTAAAAATTTTCTTCAATTCAATGATTTTTAATATCTATACTATTTTAAAAAAATTTTCAAAAATAATTCAATTATTGAAACAAATTTTAATAACATTCAACGCAAACATTTAATTATTTTCATAAAATAATGAAAATTTCACAGGAATTCAATTACTCTATTTGAAAACTGTAATTATTATTAAAATTTTTATTAAAATTCGTCAAAAGAATTCAATTGCCTATTTCAAAATTTATTAATAAAATTTTTCATAATAATTTTATAATAAAATAATTTTTATATCTCTTTATCTAACTACACTGGTCGACAAAAAATAACTTTTTTTCTGATTCAAAGATCGGACAAGGATAGTCTTATAGAATTTTCATTGCTGAACACGAATCTGACCTCCAAAAGTGCCCATCACGTCGAGATTTTGAGAAAAATGGACTCAAAGTCTCAAAAAACCCTGTTTTTGGCCTTTTTTTATCACGTGTAGAGAATGATGCCGAGGTGCTAGAAATCTCTAATTAGTCTTAAATTAAAGCTTAAACTGTCAACTATAAGAATCAAATCAAAAAATCTCTGAATCAATCAAAAATTTGCATATAGCACAACTTTTTCATGTGCGCGCGCACTCTACTTGCACTCATACCCAAGCAAAAATTGACAACTGGCGCAGTACTGCGCCAGTACTGCCCAGTACTGGCGGAGTACTGGCCGCCATGGTTGAACCAGTACTGGCATTTGACCGAAATGATAACGCTTTTCAGTACTGGTTCGATGTTACTGGCGCAGTACTGGCAGCCAGTACTGGTTTAGTACTGGCGCAGTACTGGTTCAGTACTGGTTTAGTACCCGTGTAGAAAAATCTTCTGGCGCTGGCCTGAATCAGACCAGACCGTCTATTTTCCAATCTAGTGGAAAATTTATTTAAATTCAATATTAATATAATAAAAAAAATTAATTTATATTTGCAAACATGTAATAATCCCCAACTTTTAACTTTGAATCAAATTAATGTTTACAATGCAGAATAAACGCAAACCTATAACGAAATAAAATTTGACCCTGTGGGGAATCGAACCTACGACCTACGGACTTCTAGCCTAACACTCTAACAACTACCCTATCGAAGATACAGGGTAAGAAAATTTTAATTTTCGACACCTTTTACACTTACAATTAATAAAGAGCGTTTAACTGCGTAATTAAGTTAAATTATTATTTAATTGAACTAAATTCAAAAAAACCAAATAGGTAAATTACCTAATAAATTTCCATAAATTACCGCGAAAATTTCCATAAATTACCATAAATTACCGACATTAAATATTTTAGGTCTAATTTGTGTTTTACATATTTTGATAAATTATTGTATAAATTTCCATAAATTCCCATAAATTTCCAACGTTAAATTTTTTTAGTGGAAAATTTATCGTCAAAATTTTCATATATTATCTCATAAATTTCCATAAATTACCGCGAAAATTTCCATAAATTACCATAAATTACCGACATTCAATTTTTTAGGTCTAATTTGTGTTTTACACAGTTTTATAAACTATCGTCAAAATGTTGATAGATTACCGCATAAATTTCCATAAATGACTATGAAATACAAAATTTTAATGATAATTTTTGCTTTACATATCTTTAGGAATTATTGCGAAAATTTCTATAAATTACCGCATAAATTTCCATTAATTAGTTCCTAACTGACTATTGTCAGTTTACCGTGTTAGCAATACTGGCACAGTACTGGCGTAGTACTGGTTTGCCAGTGTTGTTTTCGCAGTACTGGCTCAGTACTGGCATAGTACTGGCATACCAGTATTAAAGGTCAGTACTGGCGTAGTACAGAAATTTTATTGAAGCCAGTACTGAACCAGTACTGGCAAGCCAACTGCTGGCATGCCAGTACTGGTGCAATACTGCGCCTGTTGTGAATACTGGCATTTGACAGAAATTTTTGCTTGGGTAGAGCGGTACACAATGGCACACTTACTTATTCATTTTATATGCACTATTTATTGTTATTTATCATTTTTGGGGTCGCTGAACGTTGCTGATTGAATGTAAGGTCGTTATTAAAAAATTATTATTAAATTATTATTATTAAATTTTTATTTTCAAAAGTAGGGGAGAGTGGGGCAAGACGGGATAGCGGGTAAGACGGGGTACCGGCCTTATTTAACAAACGAATTAACCAATCGCGATTATATTTTACATAATACTGCACCGAGACGATAGTTTCTTATTTACAAAACCTAAAAGCCATGAGAACAAATCTTTTATCTGTTTTACTAAAAAAACTGTTTTTGACGATTTTCTTGTCATTTTTTCACTTTTTTTAGGAGGTGTTTATTACTTAATAATAACAGTTAATGAACTGTATAAATTTTTTTCTAACTGTCAAGGGTTACAGAAAAATGAAAGCATATGTTTTTTTCTTTGTTGAATCGTAAATTGTAGTAATTAATCATTTTATTAAATTTCGTAGGTGCGGGCAAGATAGGGTAGGAAAGAGTGGGGCAAGGCGGGGTACACAAATGAAGCAAAAGAAAAGAGAAATAAGGGAAGTTAAGAAAACTACTAAAATCAAGACTGAATAAAATAAGAGTGACCAAAAAGAAAAAAGCTTGTCAGGTTAAATCATCAATTAGCGATGGTAAAGTGGAAAATACACCTTGTCTCTATTGCAATGGTTATTATTTAGACTCAAATGAAGGCTGGGCTGCTTTTTTGTCTGCGGCCAATGGGCTCACTGCAGTTATACATGAAGATGCAACCTTTACTTGTGAAATTTGTCGACAGAAATAGGTTGCTTTCTTAAGTACCCCATCTTACCCCTACGGGTACCCCATTTTACCCGCCGGTGGGGCAAGATGGGGAGATTTGCAATTTTTTCAATATTATTAATTATAAGCTTTTTTAAGAAACAGATGGCCTTTGTACGCCTTTTTTACGAAAGACTGATTTCCAAAGATGTTAATTAAAAATAATAATAAAGTATATATTCGATAATTTTCGTTTTTTGCGCTTTAAACCTTAAGTACCCCGTCTTGTCCCACTCTCCCCTAATAAAATTCTTCGCAGAAATTCAAGTATGTTCAAAAAACTTTAAATTTTTCGTAGGGATTCAATTATTTTCACAAACAATAAAACTCATCTCAGAATTTCAATTAGTTTTAATACAATTTTTATTGAATTTCTCGAAAAATGTAATTATTCTTAAAAATTGTATTAAAATTTGTCGAAAGGATTTTATTATTTTAAATTTTTTGATTAAATTCTTTATGAGAATTGAATTTCAGGAAACATTTAATTATCCAATAAATATTATTTATTGCTTCCTCATAAAGGAAGCTTTGTATTAGCAAAATTTTGGATTGGCATTTTTTGACATATTTATAAATTTTTTTTTATTATGCCTAATACTTTAGTACTTTATATATGCACAGGAACTCCCCGTATAAATGTTCTAAATAAATAAAAAAAAATTTCGACGTATTTTGACCTCCGAAGTCCAAAAAACGGATTTTAAAAATTTGTCCCGATGTGTGTGTGTGTGTGTGTATTAACATTACATTTGCCTCAATATCTCAGAACGGGAAAGAGCTTAAGGCCTCAATTTTTTTTCAATTGTAGGTCTCCCCGGGGGACATAAAATGAGTGTATTTTCAGCCCGATTCATAAAATTTAACTATTTTTTTTGCATTTTTCATTTTGTAAAAAAACGTTTTTTGGACATAACTTAAAAAAAGGTAAGGACACTTATAAATCTTTTTTTTAGTTTTGTAGAGTTTTTTCACACGCATCTTTTGAGCCCTAATTGAACATTTTTCGTCCATATTAACCGGAGATATTAAACTTTTAAAAATCTAAAATTTTGAAAAATAAGACTTTTATAAAATTTTTTTAAATTATGTAAAAGTAACTTTAAAAAATTATTACCAACTTGAAGAGCATTAAAAAACGCTTTGATTGACCTATTCTATTTTTGAACCTGATTCGGGCAGAAATTATAAAATTATTGGTATTTGAAAAATCAAAAATTGTGGAAAATATCATTTTTTCAACAATCTTGTTTATTAACCTATGTGTAATTATTAAACTATTATAACCATCTTATAGAATATATAAAAACACATTTTTTAGACCAAGATTTAATGATTTTTAACCCTTTTATAAAAAGTAATTCTTATATTTCAATTATTATTATTTCTATGAGGAAGCAAAGTGTTCATGAAATGAACACCAAAATTATAAAAATGTATAACTTGGCAGCGGTTTTTTTTGTATTTAAATAATTGAATTCTATGAAAATTTTCTAATAAAAATTGATTTAAAAATAAATTTTAGATAATAATTGAATATTAAAAGCAATATAGCCTGAATATTTAGAAATAATTGGATTTTTAAATTAATTTGTTTGAATTTGTCAAAGAACTTTTTCAAAAATTATTAAAAATAGTTGATTAAAAGAAGAATTTTAGTTAAAAATTCTTGAAGATAATAATTGAATTGAAATTATGAAAATAATTTTATAAAAGTACAATATTCTCATAATATAAAATAATTATTTTATCACTGGACCATCTTTAATTATTATAAGACATGAAGAAGTCGAAGACTCGGAGTTATCGATATCTTCATGTTGTAAAAATTTAATTTTTAAGAGAAAAATGGTCGAAAAAATAAAACAATCAGAAACGCATTTTTTAAATTCTAAAGGTTAGAAAACGTGAATAGTATAAATTAAAAATCGAAACTTTTCAATTATAAAACAATGCTTCCATATATAGAAAATAGAATTAAGTAATAATAAAAATGTGTTAAAATAAGAACGTTCCAGTTTTATTTGAATAATTCAGAATTTTCCGTCTGCTCGTACAAATATTGTAGAATATAAAATAAATTCTAATTTAAGGAGTTAATTCAATATTATAATTAATTATTTTTGGAAATGTAAGTTTCAGAATGAACTTTTTTTTATTTGAAGTTTTCACCCGCAAACATTGAAAAGTGGCTAATTAGAAATTGTTTAACCGTGCTTAATATCAACCCTCTGAGTTTCGTAAAGCTTTTGAGCGATCAGACTAAAAGTGTGTATTGGTGCATATAAGCCGTGGCAAAATGCTTAAATATGCATTAAACAAACAACCCGAGTTTACAGCACAACCTTATGTGTACGCGATGCAAATTTCGGATTAAATTCACCTTAACAAATATATTTTAATTATTCGCATATTTTTACCCCTCTCTCTCACTTTTACACACACTCTTTTTTCTTTTGCGAGAAATTATACATATATGTTACGGTCAATGTCGATTATTGGGCAATGTCGACAATGCCCGGTCAATGTTGACAATGCCCAAAATCACTGGGCATTGTCGACATAGCCCGGTCAATCTCGACATTGCCCAAAATGAGTGGGCATTGTCGACATTGCCCGAGTATTTTTAATAAGAGTCAAAGAAATGTGTTATTGCCCGGGCAGTGTCGAAAATGACCGGGCAATGTCGACATTGCCCACTCATGTTTGGGCAATGTTGTTCAATAATGCCAATTTTTTTCTTCTCGTGTTAATAATAATATTTTTATTTGTTCTTGCAGGACAAACTGCTGTTTTTTTCCGCGTTTTCTTTAAAAATCCTGTCGATATCTTCCTCTGTATTATTAATATTATTAATTTCTGAATGTGGTATGCCAATTGATAAAAGGCCGACTTGTGCGGAACAACCGAACATAGCCTCGAAAGGTGAACGACCTATTCCTAAACACAAAGTAACATTGAGCTTTTCAGAGAGATTGACAATAAAAATATTCAATTATTATCAATATTTATTAAATGCTATTAAAAATCAAATCTCAACAATTAAAAGCAAGATTCACATATTTCAAAATTAAATTATTCAATTTGACAAAATTTATATAACTTTAAGTGTGTAATTTAAATAATTAATTAATTAATGTTGACAATTAATTAATGTAAATTTAATTAATTTAAATTTAATTTATTTATTTATATAATTTTATTTATGTAATTTAAATAATAAATTAATTAATATTAATAATTAATTAATTTAATTTAAATGAAAATTATTTCAAAATTAGATTACTTATTATTTATTTTCTTACCTGCATGAAATGAACGATTTTTACGAAATTGGACAATATCTATAGCATTGGGCCAATCCATCGATACCTTCTGATAGTTGATTGCAAACTAATCAATATTATTTTCTTTTATACAAAATAAAGTGATTAAGTATTGAAAGTTGAATGCGAAGAATATAATATTAACTTTGTTTATATCATGACTACTTCATCGACAGCATTTTTAACATTGCGCAAGATAGATCGGGCAATGTCGACATTGCCCGGAAAAGCTGAATATCTTGAAAATTTTCAAACATTGACCGAAATTGACGGGCAATGTCGGCAATGCCCAAAATCACTAGGCATTGTCGACATAGCTCGGTCAATGTCGACATTGCCCAATAATCGACATTGACCGTAACATATACATATACATATATATTTTGGATTTTATTAAAAAAATTTTAATTATTGTTTTATTATTCTGTTCTTTTTTTATTTATTATTAATTTATGTAATTATATAATTGTATTATAATAAGTTATTAATTAGAGTAAAAATATAATAATAAATATTCTTAAATATACCTACACGGAAAAAGGGTTCAACTGGAATAACCACAAATTGTAGGGTAGAGGGCCCTAAGGTGGCTAACTTTTAAAAAATGTTGTCCTATGTCCCTAAGGTCTCCAACATGCGTTTTTATGTAAAATCACTTTTGAATTTTTTTACGATGTAATATTTATCAAAATATATTATGGAAAATGTAAATTTTATCGAATTGGAAAATTTTACGATGGATAATAAAATAATTTAGTTTTTAATGTACACGAAGAAAAATGGAAAAATGATTTATTCAGTCAGTGTAGTACTCCTTTATAGAATAATATGTGACAGGTACACACTATAGTATTAGAAGTTTCATAGCTGAACACTTTGGGACTCAACACAAGTTATCCCATTCATTAGCTTAAACAAGACTGTTTATATAGTCTAAGAGGGAATAAGAGTATAAAAAATTAGAATGAGAAATTAATTTCTCATGTAATTGTTAAAAAAACGCGGTAGTGTACAAAACACAAGTCGTTCTTTCGAAAAATGAACGCCGTGCACATAAAGTAGATACCTACTCGAAAACCACAAGTTATTCTCTCTCTTTCTCACACTAATGGTCGTTCACTTATCTTACCGTTTCACTTACTCTTACTACTCTCAACTATTATGCAGTGCAGTTAAGTTAATTGAATTATTAAATATTGCTTCGAGAATAATTAATTATACATTTCATTCAAGGTCAATTCACTATTTTGTACACGAAAAAAAAGAATAATCAAATTTACCATGAGGAGTGTCAAACCTGAAAAAGGTTAAGAAAAAATTAATGTTTTTTATTTATTTATTATTATCCCAATGGGAAATGCCAGTGTAGTGCCGATGTTCACCACTGGCTTAGTACTCAGACGATTGTTCGGCGTAGTCTAGCCGAGCCTCGACAATTAGTGCTGGCGCAGTACAGAATTTTTGTTTCGCCAAAGCTTGGACAAGCCACGGCGGCAAGTGCTGGCTGAGTATAGAAAAATTGTTCACAACGCTCTTTGCCAACATTGCTTTTTTGACATAAACTTGAAAAAAATTATAAAAAAAATTTATAAATGTTTATAAATATAAATTTATTGAAAAAAATTAATATCTTACTTTTCAGTTGTTCATTTTTTATTCTTGTCAAATTTAATAATAACAATTTAACACAATTGTCTAATTTTGTAAATAATAAATTATTTAAACAAATTAAAATTATAAACAAAATTTAAACTTTAATCTCAATAATAATTTGGTTCCTATTAAAATACTATTATACTTCTTACTACGAATAAAAAATTATTAAAAAATTACCACGTAATTTAAGAATGACGTAAAATGTTAAATGCAATAAGTAAAGTAATTTTATTATTAAAAATTTAGTTCAATTTATTTTATTTCAATTTATTATTTCTAACGTATCCCTATTTTTTTCTCATCTTTGACTCAATAATTGTATGTCTGAATGATACTGAGATATTAATACTTTACTGTACACATGTGTCGTTAGCATAGTGGTTAGAGCGTTAGTCTGTTAGTCCGTAGGTCGTAGGTTCGATTCCCCTCGTCAGCAATTTTGTTTATTTTCATAGGTTTGCGATATTTCTAGATTCCAATCGTTAGGTACTAAAATATGAAAATCTAATGCACACTTACTGTAATTGTTTATTATTTAATTTTTAAATGTTATAAACAATTTTTTTCTACTTCATTTACTATATCCATTGTTAGTCTCCATCTTTAATGCAATTTCTTTAAGAAGAGAAATATTTTATGAATAATAACTATTTATTAATATTATTTACCATTTTGTTGTTAAATTATTTATAATTATGAATTTACGACTAATTAATAAAAATACGGCATTTATTGCGGCAATATTCTCAGCCACCACTGGTCCAGTGCTGCGCCAACGCTGTCTGGCAGCACTGACAGACAGTACTTCGGCAGCGCCGGACGGCGTTATCATCCCAGTGCCATGCCAGTGCTGGCTCTCAGCCTTGCCGCCAGTGCTGCCAGTGCTGGCGCAGTACTACGCCAGTTGTAAATTTCCCATTGGGTAAATTCTAATAACCGTATCAAATTTAAACTAGTTGACAATATTATTTATTCAATATTATGAATATTGTTGACATCCATACACACAAAAAACCTGGACTCATTTTTGTTGTAACTCAAAATGAGCCCATCCCAATGGGAAATTTACATCTGGCGGAGTACTGTGCCAGCACTGTCAGTACTGGCAGCTACGCTGACAGACAGCACTGGCATAACGCTGGGATGATAACGCTGTGTAACTCTGGCGAAGTACTGCTTGTCAGTGCTGCCAGACAGCGCTGGCGCAGCACTGGACCAGTGCTGGCTGAGAATATTGCCACAATAAATGCCGTATTGTTATTAATTAGTCGTAAATTAATAATTATAAATAATTTAACAACAAAATCGCAAATAATAGTAATAAATAGTTATTATTCATAAAATATTTCTCTTCTTAAAGAAATTGTATTAAAGATGGAGACTAACAATAGATATAGTAAATTAAGTAGAAAAAAATTGTTTATAACATTTAAAAAGTAAATAATAGGCAATTGAGCCCGCGCGTGCAATAACAGCAAAAGTGCGCTCGGTCTGACTTTCCTAACCGCAATATCTACTTTGAGAAGAGTAAAAGAGGAAAAAATCTAGTCTCCTTATTGGCCAGATTTAGTCCCCACCTCGCAATTTGAAGTAGATACAGCGATTGGGAAAGACAGCCCGAGCGCACTTGCTGTTATTGCACGCGCGGGCTCAATTACAGTAAGTGTGCATTAGATTTTCATATTTTAGTACCTAACGATTGGAATCTAGAAATATCGCTTACCTATGAAAATAAACAAAATTGCTGACGAGGGGAATCGAACCTACACCGAAAAAAATGCCTAGGACCCGTATACCAGGAATTGACTAGGTTTCCTAGTTATACGAGAGGAACCCACTATAGAATCCTAGTCAAAGTAATAAAATTCAAGCATAGTTAAAGTGACCAGGAAGATTAGTCGATGTAATCAGGAAAAATAGTCAAATTGACTTAGGAGAATAATATTAAATTTACACTGTGTATTATAATTATTTGAAATTGCTAATCAAATTCTTATTATCAAATAAAAGAGAAAAACTAATTAAAAGAAAAAAATTAATTATTGTATTTGAACATATTTATATTTGACTTTGTATTTATATACCTTAGAATTAATTTTAACTTATAAAATAAATATTTGACACAGGGGGGACGCGAACAGCTGAACCTAACGAATACGCACTTTGAAACCCGGAACGATAACCACTACACTAAACACGACTTGGTATTTTAATTTTTTTAATAGACACTAAAATTTCGAGTCAAAATACAATACTTGACCAGATGATGTTTTATACATTTCGAGTACACAATTTTATACACTTGTCAAAAACTATTTATTTTTAATTATTTATGACATTCAAATGAAAATAAATTTAAATACACAAATTATTGCAAAGGTAAATTTTCAAACACATTGCGCGATTAAAATAGTAAAAATGTTGTCACCACGTGCGTAAAAATTTCGACGATTTATATTGAAACTTAACCAAAAAAGTCTGAAAGAATTGACTAATATAATTAAATAGTTTACTTTCTAAAACATGGACTATCTATATTTCCAGAGGTTCCGAGAAACCAGCAATTTTGATGTATGTAAGAATTCCATTTTATGTTCAAAAAATAGAGGAGAGTGATGATAAAAAATCGTTTTACGAAATCACGATAAATGACGCGAAAGATATAGAGGTAAACACTGTCAGAACAGAAGCAGACGCGTGCGCATTATGGAAATAGGCAAAATTACTAAAATCCTAGTCAATTTGGCTAGGATTTGCAGGGTTGTTTTTGTCAGGCTTGAATTTGTTGAATCAACCTAGCGATCCTAACCATAATGATTAGGAATCCTTATTACTTTTACTAGGTTAAGATTAACTATAGGGTCATAGTTAATAATACCATCGAGATTTTTTTCGGTGTACGACCTACGGACTTACAGACTAACGCTCTAACCACTATGCTAACTACACGTGTGTACAGTAAAGTTTTAATATCTCAGTATCATTCAGACTTACAATTATTGAACCAAAGATGAGAAAAAGAGACGCATGCTTATTCCCGAAATCTTTTTTGACCAAATAGTTATTTGATATAAAACTACTTAACTTAAAATTCACATAATATGCACATTATTCGACATAAATTTCATTGCACACAAAAACCATTTAACATAAATATCATTTGACATAAAATTTACTTGACATAAATTTCATTTCGTATAAATCCTATTTAACATAATTTTCATTTGATATAAAGTTCATTTCACATAAAAGACATTTAACACAATTCTCATTTGTCATAAAAGTCATTCAACGAAATTCTCATTTGACATAAAAATCATTTTACACAAATTACATTTTACATAAAAATATCGGCGCCAATTTTAAAAGTAACCAATTAGATATTATCAACAACATTGTGATTCGCCAATTTTGAAATTCGCGCCTATATTTCTATGTCAAATGATCTTTATGTTAAACGAAATCTATGACATCTGAATTTTATGTCAAATGAGAATTATGTGTAATGACTTATCCGTCAAATGAAATTGATATCAAGTGAACTTTATGTCAAATAAAAATTATGTTAAATGAGATTTATACCAAATGAAATTTATGTCAAGTATATCCCTAGTAGAAAAATTTGGTGGCGCTAGTAAGGTGCCACTCTCGCACGCCATTGCGCTGTAGTGGCGCTGACAGCATTTGAAACACTTTTGTGCTCTAGCACCTTCCTCGCATTCTGCTCGCAGTGCTAGAATGCGAACATAACAGAATGTACATAACCTCACCTGCCAAAAATTTATTTCGCGAATTAAACAATTATTCTTATATGTCATTTCATTTGATGACTTTAAATAAAAGTATATATAAAAAATATTTACAAATTATCTGTTTACAATGGAAATTATACATATTTAAAGAATTAATTACACGTTTCGTTTTAATAAATGTAATCACACTTCTTAAACTTGTGGAATTATATATACATATTAGTTTATGAAAATTATCTCCAAAAGTCTAAATTATTATTAAAAAATCACTTATAATTTAATTGCAAAAGTTATGTTCTTATTTAAAACCAATAAAACTGTTCTGACAGGTCAATTAAAAATAAAGAAAACATAAATCCAGTTCGAGGTTATGTTTTCTAATTTTAATTTAGAGAAATTAATATGTTTAATTCATCAAAAGTATTTATTGTTATTCTTGGTGATAAATTGTTAGATTAATTACTTAAAATATTTTTTAAAATTTCCTTAACAAAAAAACAAACACCGTTGATATTTTATGCAACAGCGATATTTGTGGTTATGTTGCATTCAAGCAGAAAGTGCTCGCGCCATGCAAGGCGCCAGAAGACTTCGGCGAGATAAACTGCCATACAAATTTCAGTGGTGGCGCTAGCATATATCTAGGCTTCCATTAAATTTTTCTACCTGGGATTTTATGTCAAATGAGAATTATGTTAAATAGAATTTATGCTAAATGAAATTTATATAAATTTAATTTTACGTTAAATTATAATTATGTTAAATGATATTCACGTCAAATGAAATTTATGTCAAGCTAATTTTATGTCTAATGATATTTATGTCAAATGAGATTTACGTTAAATGACATTTATGCCAAATGAAATTGATGTCAAATGAATTTTATAACAATTGAAATTTACGTTAAATGAGTTTTATATCAAAAGAAATTTATGTTAAATGATTTCTATGTCAATAGAATTTTATGTTACATAATTTTTATGTCAAATGGGAATTAAGTTATCTGAGTTTTATGTAACATAATATTTCTGTTTAATGAATTCTATGACAAATGATATTTATGTTAAATGGTTTTTGTGTGCAATGAAATTTATGTCAAATAATGTGCATATTATGTGAATTTTAAGTTAAGTAGTTTAATATCAAATAACTATTTGGTTAAAAAAGATTTCAGGAATAAGCATGCGTCTCGAGAAAAATTAGAGATACGTTAGAAATAAAAATTGAATTAATATAAATTAAACTAAATTTTTAATAATAGAATTAAATAGCTTTACTTATTGCATTTAACATTTTACAAGTGGCAATTTTTTAATAATTTTTTATTCATACTCTCTAAATCTGAATCAGCGAAATCTCGCTGATTTCCAGCTATAAGTATACCACTGATTTCTTTCAGCGTATATATACTGATGAATCAGTGAAATTTCACTGATTTTTCAGCTAATATACGCTAATTGAAATCAGTGGTATACTTATCGCTGATTCAGATTTAGAGAGTAGTAAGAAGTTTAATAGTATTTTAATAAGAACCAAATTATTGTTGAGATTAAACTTTAAATTTTGTTTATAATTTTAATTTGTTTAAATAAATAATTTATTAATTACAAAATTAGACAATTATGTTAAATTATTATTATTATGAAATTTAATAAAAATAAAAAATGAATAACTGAAAAGTAAAATATTATAATTTTTTTCAATAAATTTATATCTACAAACATTCATAAACTTTTTTTATAATTTTTTTCAAGTTTATGTCAAAAAAGTAATGTTGGCAAAGAGCGTTGTGAACAATTTTTCTATACTCAGCCATCACTTGCCGCCGTGGCTTGTCCAAGCTTTGGCGAAACAAAAATTCTGTACTGCGCCAGCACTAATTTTCGAGGCTCGGCTAGACTACGCCGAGCAATCGTCTGAGTACTAAGCCAGTGGTGAACAATGGTACTACATTGGCATTTCCCATTGGGATGTTAAACGTCATATAACGTGGCGCCACCTACGAAGTTCATTTTTGTTGCGTTTTAAATTGAGTAGCGTGGGATACTCAATTTGAACCTAGGTTTTTTCAGTGTACTTACATTAATTACAAAGTAAAATCCACGCATGATCTAATTTATTTCATTGAATGAAAATTTGAATGAAAATTTGGGAAGAATAAAACTTGTGAATTAATGGATATGAATATATAAAGAGTGCATTTAACATAATTATTTTTCTTTTTTTTAATGATTGGTTATTGTTTTTTTTTATATAAAATTGACAAAGTGAATAAAAGGAAACACTCGTTTCGCGTCGCGTCGGCCATTTATTTTGACAGGTTCCTTTATTGCGAAAATTTCGAAGTAGAGGACTGAGTCCAGTTTCTCTACTATGCACACTGCAGTGCGCCTTATAATCTTCGCCTGTGTTTCAATGCTGTTTACAGTGACATTTGGAACTAAGGCCCTCTAAACACTATGCGCAATACCCTAGATGCTTGATGGAAATGAATTAATGTACTCTTACTGGACTGAGTCCTGTTTTTTCAATATTGACTCACAGTTTTTCAAACTCCATTTTTCTCCGTGTATGAAATAGGGTAAATAATTAACAATATTTTAAAAATGGCTTCTTAGAAGCAAAAACTAGAGTTTGCAACTATTGATTCTGTGACAATATATTTCAAATAAAATTACCTTAAATTGATTTTTGCAACTATGTTTTTAATTTTTTATTGAATTTTTGAACGGTGGCCACCTTGGGGACACTTTTTTTAAAGCAAAATTTCAGCTGTTTGTCAAAAGTCGCCTAAATTTTATTTTTCTTAGTAAAATAAAAAAATTTTTTTGCTAAAAAGTTAGCTAAGAAAGTACAGTTTCAGGGCATATATTATTAATTATGTTTATATAATACCGTTTAGGAATTAGTCGTTCAAAAGATGGGTGACCACCTTGGGGCCCCTTACCCTATGTATTAGAAAATAAAAACGTCAAATTATATAAAGAAAATTTAATTAAACTTTTTCAAAAAAAATAATTTCAAAATCCAATTATTTATAAAAATTCACGCTATGTATTGTTTTTAAAATATTCAACTATTATCTAAAATTTTAACTGAAATTTATTTTTTTTTGTTTAAAGACATTCTTTTTATAACTCATGAATTAAAAAACACATTTTCATAAATATCTCTAAACTATGAAAAAATGAAAAATTAATTTTTAAAATCTATAAGGAAGCAAAGTGTTTCTGAAATGAATACAATAAATTCATTTATTTTAACTTGGCTGCGGTTTTTATTTTTCATTGCTTTAAGGAGAGACCCCACCTTTATTTTGACCCCTATAAAATAAAATTATTAAACGAGGTAATATTTTTTTTCTTGCATCATTTTTAACCTGAAAACATATAAGATGGTCAAAAATATTTAATTTTTGAAGAAGTTAGAATCTTTTTCTTTTGACCTATTGCATATTATTGCAAATCCATGCGAAAAGTTATATAGAATGGTAAAATATGCATGGAAAAAATTGTTCGTTAAAAAATATTAAAAACTGTAAGAGAAGATCAATTTTTAATATTCAAATCTTTAAATTTTGCTGAAATTTCGGAAATCCTGAACCTTTATTTTTTTCCAATTTGATGCTCTAAGTCGAAAAAACATATTTAAAATTGAAGATTAGCTCATTTTCATGGTAAAAACTATAAAAATCATGGCTTTTTGCATTTACTTCGGTATATACATATAAAGTATACCATAAAAGCTTTGGACTATGATTTTTATGGTTTTTACCACGAAAATGAGCTAAATGTCAATTTTAACAATGTTTTTTTAAATAATAGCATCAAATTACGTAAATATACACAATTTGGAAAAAAAATTAAAGATTTAAGACTTTCGAAATTTCGGCAAAATTTAAAGATTTGAATATTAAAAATCGATCTTCTCTTACAGTTTTTAATATTTTTAACGAAAATTTTTTTCAATGCATATTTTCTCATTCTAAACAACTTCTCGCATGGAGAAAATGATGCAAGAAAAAAAATATTACCTCGTTTAATAATTTTATTTTAAAGGGGTCAAAATAAAGGTGGGGTCTCCCCTTAAAGATAAGTTTTCAATGTTTAATTATTAATAAAAGTTTAGCCAAAAATCGCTTTTTTATAATTTTTACAGTACTTTGAAAAAACTATGGCCATCTCCCACGGATTTACCCTAATTTGAAGAAAGTAGCAAGTCACTGAGAATTAGACGAAATTTGATATACATAAATTACTTTTAAATAAAATGAATAAAAAGTTGGAAAGAGAGAAGATTGAATGTGTAAGCAAAGACGTTGCAGCTTGAGTTTGTGTAAAGTTGAAATGTGTGAAAGGGGGTACAAGCGCCCCGGTGCGGCGAACTCACGCGCCGCCAACGTGTATATAGTTGCTCGCTCGCCGAGTGGGGGTAGTTGGATTCTATTTATAGAAACGAGGACCTATATATAGAACGACGGGGCTATGCATAGCCTGCTACAACCCCCTTTTGGTGCGTCGGTGAGGGGGGGGGGGGGTGGAAAATGGTGCAGGTTCAATGAAACCAGGCCACCATCCCCTCCATAATATCGTAGCAGCATCTCTCTTGCGTGAAAATTCATCCCCATTCAGGCATTAGGACATTCGCATATTATATATCTTTCCATGGATTTTTACCCATTTCCCTATAATATTTCCTGTCGAGGAGTTGTTGTTTCTTTTTTCCTCAAAATTTATCTCTTGTTTTTTGGAAATTTATTCATAATGGCGAGTGTTTATGTTGAAAAGAATAATTTTTGTTTCTTGTAAATCGTTTATTTAAATTCCAATTTTGAATGAATGAATTAAATTATTTTCATGAATAATAAAAAACTTTATAGGTTTTCAATTATTTTCATTAATAATAAAAAACTTTATAGGTTTTCAATTATTTTCATAAATAATAAAAAGCTTTATAGGTTTTGAATTATTTTCATAACTAATAAAAAACTTTATAGGTTTTCAATTATTTTTATAAACAAAATAAAACTCGTCGCAGATTTACAATTATTTTGAGTACAATTTTAATGAAATTTCTTGAAAAATATAATTATTCTTCAATTTTTTTTTAAATTCATCAAAGAAATTCATTCCTATAATTTATTTATTAGAATTTAAGTATTATTGTGAATACATTTTTAAATAAATTTCTTTAAAGAATTAAATTATTTTTAAAAATTTTAATGAAATTCTTTATAACAATTTAATTTTTTTTTCAAAATAATTTTAATAAAATTCTTCGTTGAATTTAATTAATTTCAATGACTTATCAAAATACAATTATTTTCTATATCTACTATTTCAATAAAATTTCACAAAAGAATTCAATTAGCTATTTAAAAATTCGTCTCAAGAATTCAATTATTTTCAAAACTAATAAAATTATTCGTAGAAATATTCAATTTAGGTCAAAAGTTTAAAAAAATTCTCTTTAAAATTTAAATTATCTTTATAAATAATCAAATTTTTCTCCAAAATTCAATTCTTTTTAAAAATTTTAATAAAATTCGTCAAAAGAATTTTAATTACCTATTTAAAAATTTATTGATAACATTCTTTATGAGAGTTCAATTTTAGAAAACATTCAATTGTTCATTACATTATTTATTTTTTTATTTAAATAATTGAATTCTCGTAGAATTTTCTAATAAAAATTGATTTAATTATGAATTTCAATTAAAATTTTAGATAATTATTAAATATTAAACTCTTTAAATTTGAAGTAGTATAAAAATGTTTTCTAATTTGTATTAGTTACTGACTTTTTGCTTTTAAATAAGCAGATTTTACTAATAAATAGTCGTTTCTACTAATTTAATAGTAAAATTAATTAATTTAAAAGCAAAAAGTCAGTCACTAATTTCAATTAGTAAACATTTTTATACTAATTCAAATTTAGAGAGAAAGTATTATAGCTGAATTTTTAGAAATAATTGAATTTTGAAAAGGTTTCAAATTATAATCTTTGAATGTTTGTATTTTTTATACTTTTAGCTGAAAATTGCGTGTAGATTTAATTTTTTTAAAAAAGTTTAATTGAATTTTTTTAAAATTATTTAAAGTTTTTATTTTCTAATATATATTTGATTGAAGAATTTCCGAATAATCGATGAAATTTCCCAATGGGAAATGCCAGTGTAGTGCCGATGTTCACCACTGGCTTAGTACTCAGACGATTGTTCGGCGTAGTCTAGCCGAGCCTCGACAATTAGTGCTGGCGCAGTACAGAATTTTTGTTTCGCCAAAGCTTGGACAAGCCACGGCGGCAAGTGCTGGCTGAGTATAGAAAAATTGTTCACAACGCTCTTTGCCAACATTACTTTTTTGACATAAACTTAAAAAAAATTATAAAAAAGTTTATAAATGTTTATAAATATAAATTTATTAAAAAAAATTAATATTTTACTTTTCAGTTGTTCATTTTTTATTCTTATTAAATTTAATAATAACAATTTAACACAATTGTCTAATTTTGTAAATAATAAATTATTTAAACAAATTAAAATTATAAACAAAATTTAAACTTTAATCTCAATAATAATTTGGTTCCTATTAAAATACTATTATACTTCTTACTATGAATAAAAAATTATTAAAAAATTACCACGTAATTTAAGAATTACGTAAAATGTTAAATGCAATAAGTAAAGTAATTTAATTTAATTATTAAAAATTTAGTTTAATTTATTTTATTTCAATTTATTATTTCTAACGTATCCCTATTTTTTTCTCATCTTTGACTCAATAATTGTATGTCTGAATGATACTGAGATATTAATACTTTACTGTACACATGTGTCGTTAGCATAGTGGTTAGAGCGTTAGTCTGTTAGTCCGTAGGTCGTAGGTTCGATTCCCCTCGTCAGCAATTTTGTTTATTTTCATATATTTGCGATATTTCAAGATTCCAATCGTTAGGTACTAAAATATGAAAATCTAATTCACACTTACTGTAATTGTTTATTATTTAATTTTTAAATGTTATAAACAATTTTTTTCTACTTCATTTACTATATCCATTGTTAGTCTCCATCTTTAATACAATTTCTTTAAGAAGAGAAATATTTTATGAATAATAACTATTTATTAATATTATTTACCATTTTGTTGTTAAATTATTTATAATTATGAATTTACGACTAATTAATAAAAATACGGCATTTATTGCGGCAATATTCTCAGCCAGCACTGGTCCAGTGCTGCGCCAGCGCTGTCTGGCAGCACTGACAGACAGTACTTCGGCAGCGCCAGACGGCGTTATCATCCCAGTGTCATGCCAGTGCTGCCAGTGCTGGCGCAGTACTACGCCAGTTGTAAATTTCCCATTGGGTTGGTAAAATTGAATTATAAAAAAAGAATTTGAAAATTTGCAAAGAAAAATTTCAAAAATTATTAAAAATAATAATTTAAATAAGGAGAATTTTAGTTAAAAATTCTGGAAAACATTAATTGAATTATTGAAAAGCTGAAAGTAATTTTGAATAAGTTACAGTAACAATATTCTTATAATATAAAATAATGATTTTATCACTCAGGAATCTTTAATTATTATAAAACATGAAGATATCGATTGCTCCGAGTCGAAGACTTGATTTCTTCATGTTTTATAACAATTTTTTGTAAGTTGTTTCATTTTAAAAAGGTTTGAATTTAAAATTTTTGAAAATCTTAATTCTTATGGAAAAATTATAATGACTACTTATTTAATAAAAAATTAAATATTCTTGCAATTTTTTTTTCTCGAAAAAGTAAAATACGTTTTCAATTGTCGCAAGAATAAATAAAAGAAATAAAAATGTATATTTCATATATTATTTATTTGAAAATGAAATTGAAAATATGGAAATCCGCTTCTTAAACAAAAAATGATTTAAAAATTCTTTTGAAAACAATGGAACAAGCAGAATGAATAGAATTGGCATTGCTGAATAGAATTTTCAATCGTATTAGTGATGGTGTGAAATTTATTTGTGAATATACTTGTGCTATTGCTAATAAAGGATTGATTCGGTCAATTATATAGATAGTAGATATAGATGACAGTGGGAAGAGTTGTTGAGAGTTAGAAATGCACTCTACTCATTATATACAAGTGCCTTTGCAATGAATTGCTTGTGTTATTCTGTTGACATCAATCGTTGTTGCATTCACAAAACATCTATCACTGTCAACTAGTCTTAATTTTCTTCTTTTCACACTCTTCTCTTTTCTTCGAACTTTCGCACTTTAACACACTTACATTAAGTGCTAAAACTTATTTTTCTCAACCTTTATTTTTTTCTTCTTCTTTTTTTTTCTTTTCAATGTTTCACTCGCTCTATATTTTTCCTTTACTACTGACAATAATACACAAAAGCAATAAATTATACACAAAGAAATCTAAAATTGAAAAATAAAACTCATAAATTTTTCATCTTAATAAAATGCAGGAAAAAATTTATCATTTCTCTGTGAATTTTTTCGATTATTATTAAATTTTTTCCTTTGGTTCTTTGTTCGAATAAATAATAATAATTATTATTATTAACTGTATTAATCTCCGTATTCTTTCATTCATTTTGAATTTTTTATATAACAAATTTCGTTTGACTGATCTAAAATATTATGCAAATTATTGTCCTTCTTAATTATAAAAAATACTAGAAAATTGTTAATATTCTATTTCTTTAGTAAGTTAAATGAACTATTTTCAATTCAATGTCGCAAAATTGCAATTAATTTGATAATTTATTTAAGAATGTTGTTAAAATAATTGAAAATATATCTTTAAAAAAATAGAATTAAAAGTTGAATTAAAACGCGAATTAAAAAAGTGAATTAAAACCTCATTTTTTAAAATTTTAAATAAAATTAGGTATTTAAAACTTAAATAATTTTTTATTTTAATATTAAAATTTTAAATAAATATTAAGTAAATAATTTTTAAATAAAATTGAATTGTCAACTTCATTATAGGAATTAAAAGTGAAAAAGATTTTAGTTTAAAACCTTCTTAAAATATGAATTATCAAAAACTAACATAATAATTAGTAATCAATGACCACAAAAACCCCCGATTATTACTTTTCAAGTTAATTCAGTAAATTTAAATAAAGTTGTTCGCCATATTGGATCCGCCATTTTGAATTTTGAAAAACTGATCTCGAATTCGTAATCAGCGCCTCTACAAACCTCTAAGAACATGTTTGATTTTTAAAAATTTCCTCTTCCCTTTCCGGGGGCGTTAAAAGGTTAAAAAGGGTAAAAATTTTTGGTTTAAAAATAAAATTTACTTTGACTACTTATTATTAAAAGACAAAAGAAACTAGAATTAGAATTAATTTTTTTTCAATTTGCAATTAAAAGAATAAAAATACACAAATGGAATTGTTAAATAATTTTCTAATTTAGCCGTTTTTTGAATTATTTACTCATGCGTATATAAATTTTACGATTGTGCGGGCATTGCGGTAACAATGTTAATGCCAAGACTAATTACGTGATTGAACATTGCGCGCTGGCTATACGATTATATCGAAGTCGAACGTTGTATCTGCCATCATCAACGTAAATTTGATTCAAATACACACGTATTTCCGCCACGAGTTATTACCAAACGCAGTGCTTTGCGGTTTATATTCACCATTGTAAGAGAAAATTACTCGATTGATACATATATACCGGTAATTAAAATTAAATAATATCCATTTCACTTTTTTTAACAACAAAATTTATTAAAGTAAATTACCAAAATACAAAAGTACTTAAATTACTTATTATTATCATACACATTTTTTATATCATTTTTCTTAAAATTTGTTTTGTTCGAAAGTTTTTCAAATAATGAAAACAGCACCAAACAAACTTCACAAAAATAAAATTATTATAATAATAATTATTACTATTACTATTATTATTATTATTATTATTATACTATTATTATTATACTATTATTATTACTAGCAACAATTCGCGCGCGGCTGACTTCTCACTCACTATTTAAATAAAATTAGCAATTTTAAATTTTTAAAAATAATAGAACTTAAAAATTTTTAATTCAAATTTTTTTTTAAATAAAATATGAATTGGAATACCTATATACCCAGATAGCCAAGCGTACTAATCATTATTTTTTAGTAGAGCGTATTGGTATCGTACTCATATTGTACTTGTACGAAATAATAGAGTATGTACATACCAGTACGATACTAGTATAAAAATGGTATGTTGTACAGTTAGAATTCTAAAATCGCCAAAGTACTCCGTACGAATATAATAATAGGTACAATACCAGTTCGTCGTACTAATTGGGATTTTAGGTTATGAATTTCCTATGCTTCTCCGCCATTATCAGTACGACATACCAGTACAGTACCTGGTACAGTGCAAAGGTACATGGCTGGTACAGTACTAGTACGCTGGTTATCTGGGTAGTTTTAATATTAATTATAATTATTCAAGAAAATTCTGATTTTTGGTATCTTTTTTGCCTCATAAACTACGAATTTACCACGAACTCTAATACAATACCATCACTTTTTTCTATTTCTGACAATAATTTCTTTTTAAGTAACTGAATTCAATACACTGAAAAAGTGCCTAAACGATTTGAGCATCCATTATAGCATTAATGTTACTTTAACTAGGAATCTTGATTATATTGACAAATTTAGTGCTGTAGTAACCAGGATTCCTAGTTAATGTAACCACCAAAATTCTTAGTGGATGACTCTCGTAACTAGGAGCATAGTCAAATCGCCTAGGAATTTTTTTCAGTGTATAATTAATACTTATGGATTATTTAATGAATAATTTGTTATATATTTTTGAATTTCAGCGCTTTGGCGCCCTTTTTGTTTTTATTACCCGACTGAAGCGCCATCCTAATTTGTAGCATGTTTTTTACTTAGTACGCTCTGAACACTCATAGCGAGCATTATTCAGTTTGTAACAATATATTTATTGTGTTTTCGTATATTGTATTTTTCATTATCCTCAATCTACTCAACATAATTTTACCTAAATATTTAAAAATTAATTAAATTTCAAAAGAGATACGTTTACAGTTTTCACAAATAAATGAACTTTAAACGGTTTTAATTTGAGATTTTGTAAAATTTCAATTTTTAATGAATTTAATTAGAAAATTTAATGAACTTAGATTTTTGAAAAAGTTTATTAATTAAAATTCTTCTGAAGTTAGTTAAATTTGTCAATATATATTTAATTAATTATTAAAAATAATGAATGTATAGAAGAATTTTAGATAGAAATACTAAAAAAAAATTAAATTTTGGAGAAGTTGCAAAGGATTTTCTTCAAAATTTCAATTATTCTTTATAAATAATAAAATTCTTTTAGAAATTCAATTATTTATAAAAAAAATTTGATAAAATTCTACACATACATATTTTCATTAATAATAAAAATTCTACAGGAATTCAATTATTTACAATTTTTCTATAAATTTCTTCGCAAGAATTTCAATTATTTTTAATATTATTTTAATAAAATTTCTCGAAAAATGTAATTATTCTTAACAATTTTATTAAAACTCGTCGAAAGAATCCAATTATTTAAAAATTTGTTAATAAAACTTTTAATGAGAATTTAATTTTAAAAAATAATTTATTTAAATAATTTAATTCTTATAGAATTTCTTAATAAAAATTGATTAAAATATATTAATTTCAGTTAAAATTTAAGATTACAATTGAATATTAAAAGCATTATAGCATGCATTTTTAGAAATAATTGAGTTTTAAAAGATTATAATTAAAATTTTTGGAAATCAGTATTTTTCTTACATGTAATTAACAATTCTGTGGAATTAATTCTTCTAAAAAACTTTAATTGAATTTTTTTAAAATTATTTGAAGTTTTTATTTTCTAATATATATTTAACTATAAAGAATTTCGAATAATCAAAATTACGTAAAATTGAGATGTTAACAATTTGATTTGAAAATTGTCAAAGAACTTTTTCAAAAATTATTAAAAAAAATTGATTTAAAAAGAATTTCAGTTAAAAATTGTAGAAAATAATAATTGAATTAAAATTATGAAAATAATATTGAAGAAGTTACAGTATAACATTATTCTTGTGAGGTAAAATAATGATTTTATTTGTCGGACATCTTTAATTATTATAAGTTATTGAATTGCAAAAGGTTTGAATTTGAAATTTTCAAAAATCTTTATTCCTACACCGAAAAAAATGCCTAGGACCCGTATACCAGGAATTGACTAGGTTTCCTAGTTACGAGAGAAACCCACTATAGAATCCTGGTCAAAGTAATAAGATTCAAGCATAGTTAAAGTGACCAGGAAAATTAGTCGATGTAATCAGGAAAAAATAGTCAAATTGACTAGGAGAATAATATTAGATTTACACTGTGTATCACAATTATTTGAAATTGCTAAACAAATTCTTATTATCAAATAAAAGAGAAAAACTAATTCAAAGAAAAAGAAAAAAATTAATTATTGTATTTGAACATATTTATATTTGACTTTGTATTTATATACCTTAGAATTAATTTAAACTTATAAAATAAATATTTGACGCAGGGGGGACGCAAACACCTGAACCTAACGAATACGCACTTTGAAACCCGGAACGATAACCACTACACTAAACACGACTTGGTATTTTAATTTTTTTATAGACACTAGATTTTCGAGTCAAAATACAATACTTAATCAGATGATAATTTACAAATTTCAAGTACACAATTTTATACACTTGTCAAAAACTATTTATTTTTAATTATTTATGACATTCAAATGAAAATAAATTTAAATACACAAATTATTGCAAAGGTAAATTTTCAAACACATTGCGCGATTAAAATAGTAAAATGTTGTCACCACGTGCGTAAAAATTTCGACGATTTATATTGAAACCTAACCAAAAAAGTCTGAAAGAATTGACTAATATAATTAAATAGTTTACTTTCTAAAACATGGACTATCTATATTTCCAGAGGTTCCGAGAAACCAGCAATTTTGATGTATGTAAGAACTTCATTTTATGTACAAAAAATAGACGCGAGTAATGATAAAAAATCGTTTTACGAAATCACGATAAATGACGCGAAAGATATAGAGGTAAACACTGTCAGAACAAAAAAAGACGCGTGCGCATTATGGAAATAGGCAAAATTACTAAAATCCTAGTCAATTTGACTAGGATTTGCAGGGTTGTTTTTGCCAGGCTTGAATTTGTTAAATCAACCTAGCGATCCTAACCATAATGATTAGGAATCCTTATTACTTTTACTAGGTTAAGATTAACTATAGGGTCATAGTTAATAATACCATCGAGATTTTTTTCGGTGTATGAAAAAATAGTAATGATTAAATATTTGTTTTAAATAAATTGTGACGTTGTAAAAATTTATTATTTTACAACTCACAAAGTTTTATATAAAAATTATTTCGAGCTTTTATCATTCGAAATTTTATTTATTCATGTTAGAAAATTACTCCATGATTTCACAACAATTCGTTTCATGTAAAATATTATCTTTAATTGTCGAGTCAACCGCCTGAAGATAAGAAGCTTGAAGATTACAAGAAACTTTTGGATTATTTACTTGAATTCATCTATTTTGCCGAAATTATATCTTTTTGAATTTTCCCGCTGGTCAAACATAACCTATCTTTTGGATATATTGGATTTTCTGATTATTGTGGACCTTATTCTTCTGACGTACCCTTGGATTTGGATCTTTTTAAGATGCCACTAAATATTATTGTATTTTTACTACTCTAAATTTGAAGATCGACTTCGTTTCCTGGAGAAATACTTATCAATTTTCTGTCCTTGGAAGGCTTTATCATACTTTGAGAGCTTTGCTCAAAACTCTTATTGAACCCTATAATTTTCACGTTCCTGTATCAATGTAAGTTTGGGATCGGGAGATATTCAGTCGTCCAGTCTTCGTGCGTAAGTGTTGCTTAGTCTTCTGGGATTACAATTAATATTCACCACGTCTAATTTTATATGGAAGAGGATTTGATAATTACTATCTTGCGTCAAAATAATTCCTTTCGAATTAATTTATTATGAAGAATAACAAGAATCCAGTATTTTTATCAAAGTTGAAGAATTCATTTTTAAGAAGATTTAAATTTCCTTTTTGTTTGGACCAACCAATCAGCGTGAGAGAATTAGAAGATTTCTGGAGTAACCAATCAAAATTCGTTTCAATGTCGCGTGAATCTAGTTTTGTGATGTGACTTTTTTATGTTGGCAATGAATTTCCTAGGTGATAAACAAACAACGCCATTTTGTTCATTCTTTTTGTGAAATCGTGAGAGACAAGTCATTTTATTTTTGTTATCTTTTTTTTTTGAAAGAATCTAATCATTTCTTGAATAATTTGGGAGAAAAAGTCAAAACCATCGGGGAATCTCGAGAGGAGTTGTCAATTGGAAATTCGTTGGCCTTGAATTTATATTTTCTGGTACAAATTTAATTTTTTATTTTATGTATGATATCTCAAAATGTAATTCTATTTTCTTGATTTTCGAGACTGAATGTCTTTATTTTGCTTTAACTTAATAATTCAAATCTTTAATTTTGATTGAGATATCATTCGCTTAAGACGCTCTCACAGCTCATAGTTGCATAGTTGTCATGGTAACACATAGAAAGTAAGTCAGAAAATTCAAATTTTATGTTTTTTCTCTCTTACTCTCATGCTGGCAGTAGAGCTGTGCGAGCGCCTTTATTGATTCTTTTCATTGATCTGACTAAAAGTCAAGATTATAATTTCAATCATATTGTCCATCCTTTATATCTCGAATTGAAAAAGAATCCTTATTCTATTTTAGAATAAGTTTAATGTTTGTTTGATTTAAATGTTTCGGTAATTAATATTGAAATTATATAGAATCACGTCAATTTTGTCATTGTCTAACCTCGGAATTATCGATTATTGTCAAAATGACTGTTTAATTTAATTTATGTGTCTAACCTAGAAATTTTAATTTACTGAATAAATTGTTAATTTCTTCTTGTTAAATTTTCGAATTTTATTAACTTAATTTTTCGGATATTTATTTTTGGTTAAATAACCAATCACCCCCTCTACTATTTTCCAAGTTATGGGACTGTTGTTAGCCTGGACATATTTTAGGAAGATTAAATTGGTGTCTTAATTTTGATTCTGTTTCTTTTGAGATAAATACAAAAATTATTAATACTTAGCTTGGTAGCCTTTGTGTATTAATAAAATTAGTTTGTCTCAAAAGGTTTTGTCTTTTTGTTGTGTATTTGTTTATTGATTAACACTTAGCCTGGTGGCCTCGTGTGTCGATAATTGATAAATTTAATTTAAATAATTGCCGGTAATTAGCCTGGTGGCCTTCGTTTATTCGGGATTATTTAAAAATCTGTTTTTTGAATTTTGTTTAGCGTCCTTCAGGACTGGCGCCCACCCTTTTGCACCACATTTAATCGTTCCTAAGTAACCTTAAATTTTTATTAATTTTTGCTAAATTTATTTTGTTTGAATTTTGAAAAGTAAATCATTGTTTGAGAAAAAAAATTGAGGTTACAAAATTCTCAAATAAATGTACTAGAAGATTTTTTTTTTTGATTGTCTGATAAATTTTAAAGTGAATCAGAATATTTTTCAGGGTCGGGAAAAAGTCAAAATTTTGTCTGTGAATCAGGAAAAGGTCAGGAAAATACAAAATTAAATTTTTGTGGTAACTCTGAACAAGTAATTGGAATTTTTTAAAATAAATAAGATTTCCGCGAATTTGATTAAAAATAATTGAATTCTGAATAGAAAACTAAAATTTTTTTTCATTTTCTTATAAAAATTATAGAAAAAAGTTAGAATACATTTGTCTCGAAATAAACAAAATTTCAAGCAAAAAAGAAATAAAATTTTGTGGCGACTCTGAAATTGTTGTTAAATATAATTATTTACTATTTTTATACATACTACTATTATATTATTATAACGAAATATCTCCATGCAAATAGGTACTGCAAAATCACAGCTGTGTTTAAATTTCTGCAATTTGAAAAAAACTCTCAGCAAAAATTGATATTTTTGTCTTAACATTAACAGGAAGTTGAAAATTTTCATTTTAGTTTAGTTTTTGAAAAAGTTACATTTCCTATCGCATGCAATATAAATAAATATAGTGATATTACCTATTTGAAAAATCCTTTTCTGACCAAACTAAACAATATTTGCAGAGTATATACATATACTCGATCAGTGTAGATAAAAAAGAAAAAAAAATACTTGGTGCAATGAAAAAGAACGAGATAGAGGAAAATTAAATTCTACCCACAGTTTCGCATCGTTCCTGTCCATTATGCCTGGGCGCTTGTGAAAAAAAACTCGGTGTACTTCCTGTACTCACTCACATTATACGGTCTCTGCACAAATATCCATATATGTCTATCTAAATATATATAGATATACAGAAGTATATATTCAATGTACAATACACACCAGTGCATTCTATTTTTAAATCATTTAATTTTACGATTTTAATTTCATTTTCATAAATTTTCCGTATTTATTATTTGAAAATGTTTATTGAGAGAAGCTTCATTAATTGCATGCCAATTAAGTGTTGTACGTGAAATGAAAAATCGAAATGAATTATATTTCCTTTGTTTGAAAAAAAATTGTTGACACAAGTAAAATAATCATCTTCATGTTTTTCGTGTAATATTTTTTTAATTGTCTAATTATAATTTAATAATAACATAATATTTATTTCATATACTTTTTATTGATTAATTAAAATTTCTTATAAGTTTTTATTCAATATAGGGGAGGATGGGGCAAGGATAGTTAAGGGGCAAGGATAGTTAGTTGCTGTTATGTTTAGACGGCTTGCTCAAAAATCGCGTAATTCATAGTATATTCGCGTTTTAACACCAAAAGATGATTGTAAAAATTGCAAGTCAATCTGTCACCATTTGCGAAGTTGGGAGATTATTTTTGAAGAAAGTCTGTTTTGCTAAAATGTCAACGTAATGTTTATCATATTGCTTTCTACATTAGAATTTCAGAATATTTTTTACGTAAAATGTTTTCCGGAGTGAAATTTCCTGCTGAACACGAATATCGTATTTATTTTCAAATTAATTCACGTCATTTCTTAAAATTTAGAAAAAACTGAAATATGGGCTCACGGGGCAAGGATAGTTAGAGATAATACGGCACGGTAAAAGCGTGTTAATACCATTGAAAATTTTAAAAAGTGTTTAATTGTTCTTTTTAGGTTGATATACATAATAGTGCGTAATTATATACGGAAAACGAAGCTTATGACCAAGAAATTGGTGGTCGTCTGAAAAAAATTGTTTAAACTTCTGATTCTAGTTCAGATGAATTTTGATATAATAATTGCAATTCAGAAAATGTTCCATACATATTTTTAATACTTGGGATATCAATATTGAATAGTCTAAAACCAGTAAAATAAAAAAAAACAAAAATTTACTGCTTTTTTTTAACATTTTTGGCATTCGAATTCTTTTAACTATCCTTGCCCCGGTACTGGGGCCAGGATAGTTAAACATTTTTGTTTACTTTTTCATTCATATCTCGTAGGGATTTGAGTCTACAGTAAAATAATGTACAACAAAATTATAGCCAAATAACCAGGCTTTCCAAAAATACTTTTCATTTGCAGATACATAATCAAGTTTGGCCGCTAGATCCGAAAAGGTGTTACCTAACTATCCTTGCCCCATCCTCCTCTATATTTTTTAATTAGCTTTATATTTATATTAATTATTTACAGTAGTTACATATTATATGTTTTCCTAAAATATGCTATGATAAATATAAATTATGATGAATCATTGTATATAAATAATGTTCGTTTTAATATTAATTTGTTCCCGGGGAAAAAATATCGTTTAATATTGAAAGATTAGTGGTGGAAAGTATTCAGATGATAAAAAACTTTTATGGACGTTGTTCTCAAAGGAAGAATTTCTCTATTCATGCCATAAACTACGACTAAGTTGAACGTTCTCTGTAATGACTATAAAGAAAAATTCAATATCTGCTTGGTGAAAAAGACGAGATCCTTTCTCATAAAACGAATCTTATTCAAAGAAAGAAGTGTCTTAGTTGAAGAGAAGGAAAAAAGGGAATATGAATAGATAAACTATATATATTACTTTTTTACAAAAAAAATTATATTCAGAATTAACTTTTCGATTTATTCATTTTTGCTTTAATTTTTAGTGAAAATCTGCAAAAAGTAAAATTGAAATTAATTTAAATTTTATATTAATAGGTATAAATTATTAATTAATAATTATTTTTATTTTTTTTATAACTAGCAACAATTCGCGCGCGGCTGACTTCTCACTCATTTTTTTTGAATAAAATTAGCAATTTTAAAAATAATAGAACATAGGTACAAATTTTTAATTCAAATTTTTTTTTATAAAAATAAAATATGAATTGGAAATTTGGAATATACAGTTTTAATATTATTATAATAGTAATATATCCTTACTTAGGGAATTCAGGGAAAAGTAAGGAATTTTTATTAAAAGTACTGAAAAAAATTTAATTTTTAGAATTCATAAGAAAATTATGAATTTTGTGTCTTTTCTGTTTGACTCAAAAACTATAAAATTGCCACGAATTTTAATACAAAACCTTCAAATTTTTCAATTTCTGACAAAAATTTCTTTTTAAATAACTTAAATCTTTAACAACTATCATAAAATAAATTATTTAATGAATAATTTTACTTAAATATTTTAAAATTAATTCAATTTATTTTAAAAGAGTTGTGTTTACAATTTTCATAAATAAATGAACTTCAAACGGTTTCAATTTGAAATTTTCGTAAATTTCAATGTTGAATAAATTTAATTAGAAATTTTAATGAACTTAGATTCTTGCAAAATTTTAATAATTCAAAATCTAAAATTAGTTAAATTTGTCAATATATATATTTAATTAATTATTAAAAATAATGGATTTTGAAGAAATTACAAATGATTGCAGAAATTCAATTATTTTCAAAAGTAATAAAATTCTTATCACAAAATTCAATTATGTTCAAAATTTACAAACAAATCTCGACAAAATCCTAATTATTTATAAATAAGAAAATTCTTCTCCAAAATTCAATTATTTTTATAAAAAATAAAAAATTTTACAGGAATTCAAATATTTACAACTCGGAGTAATCGTTATCTTCATGTTTTATAACAATATTATTAAAGAAATTTTTGAAAATCTTAATTCCTATGGAAAAATAATAATAATTAAATATTTAAAATATTCAAAAAAGAAATGATTGTTTTCGAATAATTTTACAATTAAAGATATTTGTAAATAAACTTAACAAAAAATTTTTTTCAATAAAGTTTGTTCCTTTATTTTCTAAAGATTTAAAAATTTTCAGTTTCATAAAATTACCCAAACGAATTTAATTGAGGCCTTGGATCTAATAACTCGCCCGACGCTCAGGAGGAACGCGCTAATACCAGTCGGGTAGCAGTGAGTGGCCCAGAGGCGCTCACTGCTCACCGACTGGCAGTTGCGCGTTCCTCCGAGCGTCGGGCGAGTTATTGGATATAAGGCCTCAATTATTTAAAAACAATTTTAATAAAATTGTACTCAAACATGTCATTATTTTTATAAATAATAAAAATTTCACAAGAATTCATATATTTACAAACTTTTATAAGTTTCTTCGAAATAATTCAATTATTTTCAAAAATAATATAACTCATCGCAGAATTTCAATTATTTTTAATACAATTTTAATTAAATTTCTTTAAAAATGTAACTATTATAAAATTTTTTATAAAAATTCGTCAAAAGAATTCAATTATTTAAAGATTTATTAATAAAATTCTTTATAAGAATTAAATTTTAAGAAACATTCAATTATTCAATAAATAATTTACTTTTGTATTTAAATAATTGAATCCTCGTAAAATTTTTTATTAAAAATTTATTTAAATATGAATTTCAGTGAAAGTTTTAGATAATAATTGAATTTTGGAGAAGTTAATAATAATTGCAATTATTAGAAATAATTAAATTTTGTAAAGGTTTCAAATTAAAATCTTTGACAATCTAAATTTTTGAAAATCTTAATTCTTATGAAAATATAATAATAATTCGATATTTTAAATATTTAAAAAAAGAGATTATTGTTCTCGAATAATTTTATAATTATAAAGTTATTCGTAAATAAATTTAACAAAACATTTTATGAGTATGAGTGTGTATTAATTGTAAAGAGTGGGGACGAGTTCACAGTCCTTTAAAACTAAAGCATAAGCAGGTGTGGTCAGATTAATTAGTCGCTACTCAAATAGTGATAGCACGATTGTCTTCCAATAAGGTTCAGTGAAGAATTGGAAGGATTAATTAACTCCAAGTTTTTGTTCTTTTACTTGTAAAATAAATAAAGTGGAGTTGGTTCTCAGTTGAGTAACCAACTCATAAAAAATAATATTAATTGTTGTTTCTTATGACAACATTTATTTTGAAAAAACTTTGAATTTTATTTAAAAAATTCTCATTGTTCTTATTGTTTAGTACATTATTGGCAATATAAGCTCATTTATATACTAAATAAATAAATAAATAAATAAAAAAATTGAAATTAAGAAATAGAATTGATGCAAATTATTTCCTTATGAAAATTGAGAATTTCCAACAAAAATATTAAGAAACATAAAATATTAACAATTCAAAGTTTTCTAGTATTTTTTATAATTAAAAAGGAGAATAATATTTGCATAATAATTCAGATCAGTCAAACGAAATTTGTTATAGAAAGAAGCATATAACAAACAAAATGAGTATATTTTTTATTTGTTAATCATAATTTTAAAAACATTTTTTAATTTGTAATATTATTTTATTATAAATCATGAAAAAATGCTTGCATATTTTCGATTTGTCAAACAATATTTTTTAAAGAAAAAAGAAACACAAAAGAATGCAAAGAAACTAACTTCAAACTATGCGGACAGAATGAATGAAAGAATACGGAGATTAATCTTAGTTAATTCTAATTAGGACAGTGGAAAACAAATTGTTGACGCAATTTTTTCGAAAACATGTGTTTACGTGTGATGTGTAGAAAATTTGGAAAGAATGTTATATGGTTTTTGTATGCGACTAATTCCAAGATTAAGTAGGGAACTTAGGACACGACAATGAATATTCATGAATTACGATTAATGGGATCTGATCGATTTGCATTTAGGTTATCGACAATCGGCTTGCTTACAGTGTCCCGTCAAGCGAATTCTAATCCAATGGGGTTCGTGAGTCTTATACTCACCTGCCACTGTATTTCTCACTGTGAATTACTGGTGTGCTTTTCATTTTTGCAACCGTTTGTTGAAAAATTCATCAACAAAACAACGTTCACATTGGATAATTCTTTATTTACAAAACATTGTTATACTTTAAAATATTATTATTCTAAATTTTCTTTATTATTATTATTTTTAGTCTTATTTCGATTATTATTATTATTAAAATATACTGTCAAACAAAAACAAAAATTACAAATTATTAAAATATATTTATGATGTATATATAAGCATTGATTTTTCTAAGGATTAAAAAGTAAATTCTAAAAAATATTGTCGCAATATTTAAATAAATAATACATAATTGTCATCAATGTCACTATTCATTACTACATTCAATTTGTAATGACTATTTCTAAGTTCTTTTTTTCTTATTTTTAACATTAATAAAGGGTATTAAATATAAAATATATACTTAAAAAATAAAAACAATAGAAAGAATACAATAAAATGCCAAAAAAAGATATAAAATAATATAAGAGTATTTTTAAAAAATACTTTATTTTACTGAAATATTTAGCTTTGACATTCAAAACTATTTTGTAGAAAGTAAAACGTAGTTGAAGCAGAAAAATTCTTCTGTGTCTGACGTGACGTTGATTTTTCTACTGCGGAACGCTGTTTAAGATAAAATTCTCGTTCAGTCGTTATATTTATACATATAAAGAATTTTTTTTTAAAACCGTTTCGAAACCATTTTATTATTCCACATAGATTCATTATAACAAATATCAACACTATTTTTGTCCTTGTTTGTATTATAAATAGTCCGCATAATACATAACTCAACAAAAATGTTCATTCATCTTTTGAGAAAGTTTATTTTGAATTTAATATAAATGTATAAATATGTCACTGATGATTTTAACTTATAATAATTATTTATAGGTAGACAATATAAACTCGACGTTAAATTAATTCACTGTAATTGAAAATTCATATTTATAAAATAATAATAATAATATAATAATAATAATAATAATTATTATTATAATAATAATAGCTAAACTATAATAATAGCTAAACTCACAATCAGTTTAGTCTATGCTAGACGCGGCTCAATGTTCAACCCTGCAAAACTCATGGTCCGGGCCACGAGGGATCTGATAATGAACAGATTTCCAACTTCCTCTGTAAAATAATAATAATAATAATAATATACAAAAGTTTGTAAATAGTTAAAAGTGAAAATTTCATTAAGTCCCTTAAATTTTCATTAGTAAAATAGCAATAATAATAATAGTCATAATTGTAAAAAAAATATATGAAAATTTTTGTAATCAGGGTGAGAAGGGAGAATTCGTAATAAACCCAAAACAACGATATCTGATATGAACAAGAAAACATTTTCTTTCATTTATAAGGGGTAGCTTTTTTTGCTGCAGATCAAAGGAAATTCTTCACAAAAATACCTACATATAGTTTCTTTTTTTTCGAAGAGATTGAAAAGTGAATAAATATTTAAAGGAAATTGAAAATAAGCAAAGAAATTTGATGAATTGTCGAATTCTATTTTTTTAATTTCTTAATTTTTTTAGAAATATAAAAAAATTGGTCTTTTCAATGTAAATTGGAAAATGAAATAAAAAATTAATTAGTATTCTAATTTATTTATTAAATAAATGAATTTAAATCAGTATTAATGTAAATTTCAATTAGGCCTGAAATTCTGAAATCTTTTGAAATTTGTAATCAATCTTTTGCCCCTTAATAATTAGTACTTAGATTTTAGTCAGACGAAAGTTTTTACACTTTTAAATCTGAAATTGTAGTAAATTATTGTAAATAATTTATTATAATTAAACTATTACTATACTAATACTTAAAAACTCCATGAGCACAATTCAAAAATTTTTCACCCTAAGTGTGAAGCCTGTTTTTTTGAATTTAAAATAAAATTACCTCCAATTTACTCTCTCTCTCTCTCTTTCTCTCTTATGATGTTTACATAATAAATTTTTGAGCGTGAAGGGAGAGAAAATTTTCATCACAATATTTAAATAATTCAAAATAATTATTCACTCTACTAAATAATGAGAATGAAAATTTTGATAGGACAAAATTTTGGCTCACGCACAAGTCTATATATTATTCATGAGGGAGTGCTGGATGCTAAAGCAGAAATATATCTACGTTTAATTATCAGCGATAACAGGTACCTCTAGTGGCCCTTCAGCCTTTCACGTTCGACCAGAGATCAAACACAATCAACTGTACATACATAATACTGTGCGGATATATATAAACGGTCCCGGGACGCTCGATACACTTCTGTGCCGGAATAAATGCATGTCAATATTTGAAGAAATCTTTTCAAAGGTGCAAAAGACTTCAAACGCGATTGTTCCTCTGCCAGGCGTTTCCTTCCAATTTCGTTTATCATCACAGTTAGCCCTTTTTCATGACAAAGGATTTTCAAATAACGAATAAATACATATGCGTGTATAATTTCTCTTAAAATAATTTAAACGATATTTTTCATATTTTCATTCATTTTTCATTTATAATATATATTTTATATATTCGAGTTCAACTAACGGGGTGCTATTCTGTAATTTCACTTCATTTTCACTTAACCTCACTTTCACTTTACTTCACTTCATTTTCACTATCACTTTTACCTCACTTTTTCGTCACTTTCATTTCACTTTATTCTCATTTTACTTCACGGAGAAAAATTTTCTGTTAATGATTACAATAGTCGAACAGTACTGCTCGGATATGTGACCACTTTTCGTAATGCCTAAAGTAGCTTCGTTGTAACCATTCTGTAAGTCGAACGTACTCATTAAAAATTTATTTGAAATAAATACGAACTAAATATAAGTGAGCACAAAGTCTATGTGACTGATTACAATAGTCTACGTTAAAAGGAAATCTTGGATTCTATCCACATTTGCAGCAATCTAAGGGAATCAGTGATACAGCACAGAAAAAACTTGGTCTCATTTTTGTTGCATCTCATTTTGAGTACTACTCAATTTGAACAAATTACTAACTTCAAGTTGCTCAAAATGAGTATTACCTGTCGATAAACATTTTCAAAATGTTGGGTTGGTAACATTTGCAGTTTTGTCATTTTGTGATATTTCATATATATTTACTGTGAAAAATATTAATTTTCATTAATTTGAAAATATTTTAATGTCTTTTTATTTAAAAATCAATTTATTAATTAAAAATTAACTTAATTAAAGTAAATTACACATAACAGGATGAATAAATTTTCAAACTTAGCGCCATTTAATTGAAGTAAGTTGTGTGAAATCAGATTGGCACTACTGGTATGCCTGCTGGTATGTCAACAAACATTTATAACCCAAAAAATTTGCTTGCCTTTATTGAAAAATTGTAGGCAAAATATATGTGAAATGAATATTACATAATATTTTTTACGTCATTTACGCACAGTTAATTAATATATTTTATATTTTTATTGGGTTATTCATTATTTGATGAAAATTTCCACTTATCTTTTATACTCATAATGAATATGATTGGTCTCATTATGAGTAATTTTTATGCAAGCTCAAAATGAGACAAGGAGTCTCATTTTTGTTGCAACTCATTTTGAGTATCGTACGCTACTCATTTTGAGACTAAGTTTTTTCTGTGAGTCTGTAGTAGTCTTTACAACAAGACTATTGTAAAATAAGGTGACCGCGGCTGCCTTGCCTTCTTATTTTACTATAGTTCTTCGTAAAGACTACTATTGCTATATTTCTGATTACAAATGACTGTTGTAAAGTTAAAAAAGAAAATTTTCAACTAAAATAAAACTTTTTTGTAATTCATGACTTCTAATCATATATTGCACATTAATTTCACTCTTCCAAGACTACCCACTTCAAGATTAATTATATCACACGGAGAAAAATGGATAGTTAAAAGTAGATAGTTAGAAAATATATAATCAAATTTATTATCTGTATAGTCAGAAATATTATCTTTCTGAAATATTATATATTCCCGTTTAGTATATCTAGATAATCAAATTTATTATCCTGGATAGTCAACTTGATGAGCGCTTGCGCAGAAGTTTGATTACCGATCACACGCAAGAAAAACGGCACTGCCTGTTTCAAATGACGTGAAATTGGTAAACATTCATTTTCTAACAAATTTTTCTCTGTTCACAGGCACTTTTTACAGAATCTGATAACGTACATTTGTCACAAATGTTTTCAATTGTCTGAATTCAAAAGATTTTGTTAATCCATGCAGAAACGCGGTTGCAGGATTGGAAATAAAAAAGTAATGTAATGGCAGGGCACAAGACGTATGTTACAGACATTTTGACAGTAGAGGGCAGAAGCATGCAGGGAGCGTAAAGGCTCAGCTGTCAAAATGATTCACATTACATTGCGATGGTAACTCCAATGCTGCAACCGCGTTTCTGAATGGATTGACAAAATCTTTTCAATTCCGACAATTAAAAACATTTGTGACAAATGTACGTTGTCAGATTTTGTAAAAAGTGCCTGTGAGCAGAGAAGAATTTGTTAGAAAATGAATATTTACCAATTTCACTTCATTTAAACCGGTCAGTGCCGTATTTGTTGGGTGATAACTGATAACTGTTGATTGCACATTATCGAGAAATTTAAGAGACCATCGAACACCGTTAAGTAGTTTTATATTATTCGAAATTTAAAAACATTGTCAAGTTTTTTTATACTGAATTTCAGATATAATATTGCTGAAAAAATATATTGTTAAAAAATATATAAAACTTACAATTAGCAACATAACCTTTAAACCTGTCAAACTCAAAAGAATTTAAACATTTCAAGGGTACCGTTAAATTAATGTATTTTGTTTTTTAAAATTTTCAGATTTTCCATAAAAAATTATTTATCTAGGAAAAATGTTCACTAATTTCTAAATAAATTAACTTTTATCATTAAATATTTCTTATTAATCAATTCAGATGTGTATAAACACAGCAACTTGCGTTTATTATCTAGGATAGTCAAATGTGAACATCTTGGATAATGGCAGTTAGTATGTAAGTTTGATTATCCCAAGATACTAAATTTGAATATCTAGATGGTTGTCCTATAGTTGAGTATCCAAGATCATCACCCATGATTATCTAGATAATAAATTTGACTATCCATTTTTCTCCGTGCATTAAACTAGATAATTTTACTAAACCCTAAGTACATAAATGTAACTTAAATACTAAACGCATAACATAATAACGATCGTTATTTACACATATTTATACATGACTTAAACTTCCTTATATACTAACTGCTATGAAAATTCACCGCTTTCGAGAAAAAATAATACACTTTGAATGTAAAAAAAATAACTTCGTTCTCAATAATTAATACAATTATTGTACTACAGTCTGTATCACTGATTCCCTTAGACCGCTGCAAATGTGAACAGAATCCAAGATTTCCTTTTAACGTAGACTATTGTAATTATAACAAGTCTCTGCGTGAATGCCTACAGAACCCTTTCTGAACCTGTACATCTAAACTATTTATGATTCCAAAAAATAAATTTCAACACGATTAATACAGTGTTTGGATTCATTAAAGTAACTATAGTAATCGCTCCTACTAAATTTTTCGTAATCATTACAAAAAGTGGTCACATATCCGAGCTGTATTATAGACTATTGTAATCATTAATAAAGAAATTTTCTTCGTGTTCCACTTCGCTTTCATTGGCACTTTTACTTAACTTTTACTTCATTTTCACTTCACTTTCACTGTCATTTTTGCTCTCAATTCACTTACACTTTACTCTCACTCCAATCTCACTTCACTTTCACTGTCACTTTTACTTCAATTTAACTTCATTTTCACTTCATTTCCGGGCTCGAACTAGGTCCATAAATCCCGCAAAGGTCCATAATTTACTTGAAGTGCGTAAAAGTCCGTTTTTTCTAAAAGTTCCGTAAAGTCCGTAATATAATTGAGAAAAGACGAAAAAATCCTAAATTGTACCATATAATTCGGAGAACTTTAAAGAATTTACAAATGATGTAGAAATTCAATTATTTTCAAAAGTAATAAAATTCTTCGCAAAAATTCAATTATGTTTAAAAATTTTTTTAAATTCTCTTTTAAATTTCAATTTTATAAATAATAAAATTCTTCTCCGAAATTTAATTATTTTCAACAATTTTAATAAAATTCTTGGCAAGGTTTCAATTACACAGGCACACAAAAAAATTTTTTTTTTGTGACCCAGAGGATAGAACCTTATATTCCTACGTTTTAGGGGTCGCTGAAACCGAATATGACCATGGAAAATTTTTGTACTTGCCAGTTTTCCCGCTACCACCCCCTTTACACCCCCACACGAGAGTGAGGGGGTTGGCATTTTAGTTTTCAAAAAAAAGTCGAGTAGGGTGACTATTCTTATGTATTTTGGGTCGCTGAAACCGAAAAAGACCACTAAAAACAAATTCGTCCATCCCTTCACCCCTCATAACGCCCTAAATACACCTTTAAAGAGAGTTAAAATTTCATTTTTCACGAAAAGTTGAATGCGTTGTATATTCCTATGTTTTTGGGGTCCCTGAAACCGAAAAAGACCACCAAACATAAATTAGTCCCTTCCTCCACTCCCTAAGTATCTCTAGAGAAGATGTTGAACTTTTTGGTTTCATGAAAAGTCGTCTATACTTTTCATAAAACCAAAAATTTTAATCCCCTTTAGGGGGTAGTAAGAGAGGGATATGATGTGAAGGAGAGGACTAATTTATGTTTGGTGGTCTTTTACGGTTTCAGGGACTCAAAAAACATAGGAATATACACCGCACTCGACTTTTCGTAAAAAATGAAATTTTAACTTCCTTTAAGGGTGTATTTAGGGCGTTCTGGGGGGTAAAGGGATGGACGAATTTGTTTTTAGTGGTCTTTTTCGGTTTCAGCGACCCAAAATACATAAGAATAGACACACTACTCGACTTTTTTTGAAAACTGAAATGCCAACCCCCTCACTCTCGTGTGGGGGTGTAAAGGAGGTGGTAGCGGAATAACTGTCAAGTACAAAATTTTTTCATGGTCGTATTCAGTTTCAGTGCCCCTAAAACGTAGGAATATAAGGTTCTGTCCTCTGGGTCACGAAAAAAAATTTTTTTTGTGTGCCTGTGTTATTTTCAAAAATTTTCCTTAATCAATGATTTTTAAAATTTACTAATTTAATAAAATTGACAACAGGATTCAATTATTTAAAAAAAATTTAATAAAATTCTACGCAAACATTCAATTATTTTCATAAAATAATAAAAATTTCACAAAAATTTGATTATTTACAAGTTTTTTTTTAATTTCTTCGCAATCATTCAATTATTTTCATGAGTGATAAAATTTTTACACGGACTTAAATATTTTCATGAATAATAAAACTCATTGCAGAATTTCAATTATTTTTAATACAATTTTAATCGAATTCCTCAAGAAATGTAATTATTCATAAATTTTTTTTTTAAAATTCGTCAACAGAATTCAATTATTTAAAAATTTATTATTAAAATTCTTTATGAGAATTCAATTTTAAGATACATGCAATTATTCAATAAATTGTTTTTTGTATTTAAATAATTGAATTTTAGTTGGATTTTCTAATAAAAATTAATTAAAAAATAGATTTCAGTTAAAATTTTATATTATAATTAAATACTACATGCATTAAGCATGAATTTTCATAAATAATTGAATAATAATATTTAATTATTAAATTAAACAGGATTGAGTGTTAAAATCATTATTTTATATTACAAAAATATTGTTACTGTAACTTCTTCAAAATTATTTATTTTATTTTCATATTCTATTACAATTTAAAATTTACACTAAAATTCATTTACAAATCAATTTTTATTAGAAAATTCTACGAGAAATCAATTATTTAAGTCCAAAATTATTATTTATTGAATAATTGAATGTTTTTTAAAATTTAATTCTTATAAAGATGATACCGCCAATTTTGGACTTTGACAATTTTAGAGTTTTTGACCCTTGTTTAAGGCACTTTTCCTATGTGACGGTTTGAAAGAATCGATTTTTTTGCATATTTCGAAAGTGCAATATCTTAGAAATATCGTGTAAAAGTTTTAGACAGATATTTGAAAAATTAACAAAGTTACAGCGCGTAGAATTAAACAGTGCACGGGCGCGAGCTACAGCTACCAAAACTTTAAACGCGTTTTTCTCAAAGCCACTTTGAACCTCGGTTATTATTTTATATAAACATTTTCGTACTTTTTTTAAACAATTACTTACGAAAAAAAATCGATTTTTGAAATTTTTTTTAGTCCGCAATTTTGTTATTTATTAAGATAAATTGTTTATTGAGGTTCACAAGATAACAGTAATCCTACTGAGTAAAACTACTATTGATTTTTTTATTTCAGACAATACTGAAAAAAGTTATAGTTGTCACCGTTCACCTGTGCATTTTCAAAGGAGTCACCTTTGACCCACAAAAATAATTATTAAATGATTTGAAAAATCACTAAAAGAATTTTTTTTGTATACTTTTAGACACCAATTATAATATGTAAAATAAGTTATAGAATTATATTTTATTTTAAGTGAAAAAAAAATTCCTGAAAAAAGCCTGAAATTTCAGCCGTCACATAGGAAAAGTGCCTTAACAAGTTTCCGAAAACTCAGTAAAACGGCGAATTTAAATAGGCAGAAATCTCGGACCCTCCGTGAGTTTCCGAAGATTTCTCTGATTGGGAAAGTAATTTACGCGCAAACCAAATTAAAATAATAAAAAAATGAATTAAACAAAGGGGGAAACGATTATGGACCCTCAGAAAGTTTCCAAAAATCGCTAGAGGAAAAGAAATGACAGTTTCAGGACCTTCGGTGAGTTTCCACGAAACCGTAATTTTTCTGTGTTAAGGAAAAATGACAGGGAATAAAGGAAAACACAACCTCGGACCCTCCGTGAGTTTCCGAAGTTTGTGTTACTTGGGAAAAGGAAGTTTAAGAATTTTAGACCCTCAGAAAGTTTCTAAAAATTCTTAAAGGAAAGGGGAAAAAGAAAGTAAATTTTGGACCCTCGTAAGAGTTTCCAAAAATTTGTGATGAATGGAAAAAACTAATAGGGTAAAAGCGCGTTGAATAAAACTCAAAAGTTAAATGGATGGGAAAAAGTTATAGTTGAAAATTAACTGAAATTATTTAAAGTCAAAACAGATGAATTTATTTTATTCGTAACACTGTTAGCGGGAGTTGGAAGCGGTGCGACCGTACAGGCAGGCAGCTCGGGAAGAAGTTATTTTTTGGTGTAACGCTGTTCGCGGTGATCGAGTGCGAAGCGACCAGGCAGGTCGGCTGCTCGAATGTAAGTCGCTTTTGGTGTAAAGCTGTTCGCGGTGATCGAGAGCGGTGCGATCAGGCAGGTCGGCTGCTCGAATGTAAGTGACGATGAGAGCTCTGTCTCCGAGCTCTGTAGCGCCGTTGAGTGGGGAAGCGCGCGCAGTGGGAGCGAGCGACGCTCTGATTGGCTGACGCGGCCTAGTGCGACCGGCTGATCCCGGATTCCAGCAATTCGGAATCTTCGCTTATACTCGGTGACAGAAAAATACGAACTAGTTTCACGAATAATTAAAAAATTACCTTCTGTTAATTTCTCAATTATTAAAGAATTTTATTAATAAATTTTTAAATAATTGAATTCTTTTAACAAATTTTAATAAAATTTTCCAGAATAGTTACATTTGTCAAAGAGTTCGATTAAAATTGTATTAAAAATAATTGAAATTCTGCGATTAATTTTATTATTTCTGAAAATAATTAAATTATTGAGAAGAAACTTATAAAAAATTTGTAAATATTTGAATTCCTGTGAAAATTTTATTATTTGCGAAAATTATTTTTTTTTCTTGTAGTCGGTAGTGGAAAATCTGTGAATTCAGATACCTGGATAAAAGAATCCCAGGTTATGTGGGGCTCACCGCTCTTGTTCTGATCGACCCACTAAAAACCACTCCCGTCTTTTTCTTCTTTGCATAAGAACCAGGTTGGGCTTCTTTTGCAAGACGCAGACCTATGACCGACCTCACCGCACTTAAAGCACGCAGCCGATCTGTCCACCGCCTTACAACCTCTTCCTATGTGGCCGTATCCCAGACACCTATTGCTCCTGACGACCATGCATCTTTTCCTGATTAGGCACGACATAAATTTATGCGTCCTTTATGCGTCCCAACTTTTTAAGGTTTTCAGCTTCCTCTAAGCTGGTGACTACAACTGCGAGCTTCAAGCCACGTTTGTTGGGTTCTAGGACCGCCACTCTTCTACCAGTTGATGGTGTTCCTAAAATTTTCACCAAAGCTTCCTGGACTTCGGCATTGTCAGTAAGGCAGTCCAGGTCACGAATCTCCAGTGTAACCCTTCGATCCGCCATCTGCACCTTACCAAGCTCTTCTACAATCCTTGTCACCTCCTCAGTGAACTTTTCCTTACCTTCTGATCTTTCTATTTTTATCAGAAGGTCACCCTTCTTTGTAGGTTTTGCTCCTACCACACTTGTCTGGCTGGCGTCAGGTTTGGATTCTTTTTTAATCTTTCCCAATACATCAGCAAAACTAAATCCCTTGGCCAGCTTGACAATCATAGTTGATATGTCGCGGTTATCCTGGTACAATCCTGTCAGGATTTGTGTTCGACGTCCTGTCACCCTTAGACAATTTGGGAGGCTTCACCTCTTCTTTCTTCATTTTCGAGCCTTTTGCCTTTTCAGGACTGCTCAATCTCCTTTTTTGAGACGCAATAGCAACTCCTCTCGCAGTTTAATGCATTTGTCCTTGTCTTCGTTGCAGCTTGCGATGTCAAGCTGAGATTCGTTGCTAAAGACAGAAACGCAACTGGACTGACTCGCCACACTGCTCTCACTTCCTCTTCTTCGTGTTTGTTCCACGATGATCTGTGGAACTACCAAAGCGTTGTTGCCCTCCTGCATCCTTGGGCCACTGGCCACCGCCCCCGCGTGATGCGCTTGACGGTCGGAACCAGTGAGGGATTTAGCCGAAACATTACCCCGCAGGTACTCCTTGTTTTCACAATCGCTCATTTTGGTCTTACTGTTTGTCCCGTAACGAGGAACGATCGGTTATATGGGTGTGATATTAGTATTTTGTGAATATGTGTGCTGTAATTGGTGTAAAAGCGATAAAATTGTATGTAACCCATATGTGTGTAGAAAAGTGTAGGTGTATAGTGTACTGTTTGGTTGCCCTTCAGTGGAAAGCCCCGCCACCACTGCAAGGTCCACCGAACATATCCAAGATGCCAGTCGTGTCTGGCATCGAACCCCCACTCTGGCAGTGGACCCACTTCTCCCAGCCCATCAAAGAAATCAATGATGTTCGGCAGTGGATCCACTTCTCCCAGCACATCAATGACATCAGTGATGTTCGTCAGTGGACAACCAGCGGCAGAGTTGCGAAAACTTGCTCATTTTCCCGCTACCACCCCCTTTATACCCCCATACGAAAGTGCGGGGGTTGGCATTTTGGTTTTCAAAAAAAGTCGAGTAGGGTGTCTATTCTTACATTTTTGGGTCGCTGAAACCGAAAAAGACCACTAAAAACAAATTGGTCTATCCCTCTACCCCCCAGAACGCCCTAAATACACCCTTAGAGGGAGTAAAAATTTCATTTTTCACGAAGTCGAATGCGGTGTCTATTCCTATGTTTTTTGGGTCCCTGAAACCGGAAAAGACCACCAAAAATAAATTAGTCCCCTCCTCCACCCCTAGCACTCCCTTAGTATCCCTAGGGAGAAAGGTTGAACTTATTAGTTTCATGAAAAGTCGTCTATACTTTTCATAGAATCGAAAATTTTAATCCCCTTTAGGGATACTTAGGGAATAGACACCACATTTGATAAAAAAAACATAGGAATAGACTACCTACTCAACTTTTTTTGAAAAGTGAAATGCCAACCCCTTGACTCTCATGTGGGGGTGTAAAGGGGGTGGTAGCGAAAAAAGGGGCAAGTACAAAATTTTTTTATGATCATATTCGGTTTCAGCGATCCCTAAAACGTAGGAATATAAGGTTCTGTCCTCTGGGTCACGAAAATTTTTTTTTGTGTGCGTGTGTAATGATTTTATCACTTGGTCATGTTTTATAGTTATGAAAAATTGAATTTATAGTTTTAAGTAAAATGTTCTCTTATTTGACTCTGACTGGTTATATTTTTGTCAGTAATTGGTCCGAAAATGTTCCATAATCTCAAAGAAAACGACAAGAGTATTTTATTAATTAATTATTAACAATACGTTAATAATACAATAAGAAAACAATTGCAATAAATTATTATTACAATAATAAACAAGAATTACTAAATTATAATAGTTAACGTTAATTTAAAGTTGAAGCTAATGGAAATCTTCGTCTGAATAAAACTTACTTTCACTACTGAGTTATAAATTAAATGTGAACAGAAACTTTTGTCAGAGTAAATATTAAAATTATTAAATTATTCTTTTGCTGACATGTTTTACAAATTCGCAATATTCGAGTAACAGAATGAAATAATATTTGATCTCTCATTTCAAATGTAATGATAAACTTGTTAAATTTTCAATTTAATTAATAATGGAAATATTTTGTTTCAGGTATGTGTCCATCATTATCGAATGGCTTTAAAACGTACATACGGTAAGATGAAAATACATTTGAAAAATGTAAAAGTTTTTTAATTTTAAAAAAGGAAAAAAAATTTTTTTGAAATAATTGTATTTTTATTTATTAAATTATAGAAATTTTTTTGTTTTTAATTATCTTTGGAATGGAGTTTTTTGTTTTCAAAGAAAGAACTTTTTATATTGCCGCGCCCAAAAGAAAAAGTGAATTTGAGAAAACAATTTATTTTAACAAGAATGGAGAGAAGTAGATAGAAATGAATTTTTTATTTTGTATAATTTTTTTTATTTTCGCTTATGAGTTTTTCTCTCATTGAGTCGATTTTCAGAGAGAATATACAAGAAAAAGTGAACAAAACAATTATAACGAAATAAATTGAGATTTTTCAACTTCGCGCCTTTCACTTAATTGTATTTTCAGAGCGAAGCTCTTTCGACGGTACCAATTATTATTTGTATCACGTTGATAACATAGAAAATAAAATAATATAGGTACCTATATAAAAAAATTAAAATTATTATTTATTTTTAAAATTAAATATATTGTTTACACTGAGAAAACAAACATAAAAAAATCAAACATAATTATATTTTGGTGATATTATTTCTTTAAATTTATTTATTAAGAAAAGGGAATAAGGAACAATCTAACATATATTTTTCAAATGAAGAAAAAAATTGTTTTACATAATTGGACTCTTTTTTGTTGATATAAATTTTGCAATAAAAAAATATAATTTTACAAAAAAAAATGTGAAAAAGGGAGTGGGGAGAAAAAGCCAGGTGTAAACTAAGTGGCCTGTTAGAAATAAAAAGAAAAAAACCATGTCAAGATAGAGGTTGACGAAGGCTCGTAAACCGAGCACTTATGTTCAGGTCTCCGGTCTGTCGTTGTTTCTTTTCCTTTTCCTTTCCCGTGCCAGACATATTGTCCTTTACCTCACTAAACTTATTTATCACAATCGTAGTTTTTCTTCAACTTTCATTGAATTTTCTTGTTCTTCTCTCTCAATTCTTTTTCTTATGGAACTTTATATAAGTTGACTTGGGAAAATTGTTCACGAAACAGAGAAAGAAAAAACAGGAGAATTTCATTCCTGAGTGAATAAATATTTAAATACTACATTTGAATGATAATGGATATTTTATATTTAAATAATTATTTTTCTATTTTTACTTGAAAATAATTATTGATATTCTTAAAATAATTAAAGAAATTAGAATTATTTTTCTTTCTTTCTTTTCTTTTTTTTTTTTGAAAATCAACTTAGAATACCTATTATTATTATTTTTAAATTTTAATGCACTTCGTTATAATCTTTTTATAGCTAAATCAACAACATTCCACTGACAAAATAGCCAAAATTTAACTACTGAAGTAATTCAGTCAGACTTCTACTGAAATTCAATGAAATAATATATAAAAAAATAAAACAAAAATACTATTTACTCTCTAAATTGGAATAAGTGAAAATGTTTCCTGATAAGTTCAGTAAATGACTTTTTGCTTTTAAATTAGTAAATCTCACTAATTAGGTAATTAGTAGAAATGACTATTAATTAGTAAAATTTACTAATTTAAATTTACAGAATATTTAACTTACATGTCAGTTAAATAAACTATTAATAAACTTAAATAAAAAGTATTTGATACAAACAAATTTTATTTAAAAAATCAAAAATGTCGGATCCAATATGGCCGACATTCACTTTACTCTCACTTCACTACTATTTCACTTTCATTGTAATTTATACTTCACCTTCACTTCATTTTCACCTTTCACTTAACTTTCAGGGAAAATAGAATTGGTCACGGAAATAAGGAAAAAGTCAGAGGAATTTTATTAAAATACTGGAAAAAAATGAATTTAGGATAAGTTACAATATCAATAATAATATTTTTACAGATTGTTGAATTTCATAAAGGTTTGAATTTAAAATTTAAAAAAAATAACTTTCCGTATTCTCGTTTCTTAGTATTTTTGTAGAAAATTTTCAATTTTCTTAAGGAAATAATTTACTTCATTTCTATTTCTTAATTGAAATTGTTTTAATAAAATTCGAAGTTTTTAAAAAATAATGGAAAAAAATGTTAATAAATTCTATTTGTCAATTACAAATTTTAATTGAAAATGAAAATTTTTGAATTTTTAGAAAATAAAGGAAAAAATTTTACTAAAAAAATGTTCTGTAACATTTATTTAATTTTTAATTAATTTTCAAATAATTGAAATCTATTGACGAATTTTAATAAAATTTTTAAGAATAATTACATTTTTCAAGGAATTCGATTAAAAAAGTATTAAAATAATTGAAATTCTGCGATGAGTTTTATTCTTAAGGAAAATAATTGAATGTTTGCGTAGAGTAGAAGGGGGTAATGTAGTGCACTTTTCTTTCGAAGGCTCCTGTGGTCGCAATTTTTAACCAATTTTGATCAATAAGGACTCGTTGGAAAGACAATGCTTCTAGCTACATTTATGGTGTACATTATTTTTTTGTAGATGAAGATGGAGCTTCTCTATATCAAAAAAACTGAAGGCACTTTTTTCGACATTCTAAAATTTGTGGGGCAATGTAGTGCACCACTTTATTAATGAAATAAAAAGCAGAGAATATATTATAAAAGATTTTATTTTATTAGATATAATATTAGGAACATAAGAAACTTAAAAAACTATAAACTAGTAGTGATGCCCACGAGACGAGACTTTGCATGTAAAAACCGAGACGAGATCTATACTTTGCATGGTATCATCTCATCTCGTGGACAGCACTATAAACTAGAGATTTCTTTGGTCCTGTGTTAGATAAAACTGAAAGAAAACTGCAAAAATTTGCAAAAAGAATACATGGTTAAATAATACATATTTACGGTACTCTGTATAATTGCACTACATTGTCCCCAACCCCGTGCACTACAATGCCCCCAAGCACTTTTTCCCGTTTACTTCAATATCTCAATAAAAACAAAATTAAACGTCAAAACAATACTAAATTTGTGTTCAGAAGTAAATTTTACATGGAAAAAGCACTTATCTGATACTTTTTTAACGAGCCTTACATTTTCTTCAAGTCACTGAAAAAACGAAAATATGGTTTCTAAATCTAGTGTTTTTGAAGTGACGCCACAACTTCTTTTAGAAGAGGCACAATAAAGCCAAAATGATATACATTACTATAATTTGATACCTTAACCCTACCATATTAACGGCAAGTAATTCAATTAATTCGTTTCGTCAGTAAAGCCAGTGCACTACATTACCCTCCTCTACTCTACCTACAATTTTATTAAAATTTTTTTAAATAATTAATTTCTTTTGGGTAGTTTTATTTAAATAGTAGAGATATTGCAAATTATTGAAATAAGGAAATTTTTTTAAATAATTGAAATTTTTACAAGAATTTTGTTAAAATTTTTGAAAATAATTGAATTTTAGAAAAGAATTTTATTATTTATAAAAATAATTGAAATTCTAAAGAGGTTTTTTTTCAATTTTTGAACAGAATTGAATTTCTGCGAAGAATTTTTTTAATTTTGAAAATAATTGAATTTCTTCAATAACTTCAATAACTTCTCCATAATTTAATTATTTTTAGTGTTTTTAACTAAAATTCTTCTATAAATTTATTATTTTCAATTATTAATTAAATATATATTGACAAATTTAATTAATTTTAGAAGATTTTGAATTATTAAAAATTTTTCAAAAATTTAAGTTCTTTAAAATTTCTAATTAAATTTTTTTAAAATTGAAATTTTATAAAATTTTAAATTAAAACCATTTAAAGTTTACTTATTTATGAAAATTATAAACGCAACTCTTTTAAAATTAAATTAATTTTGAAATATTTAAGTAAAATTATTCATTTAATGATGTATAAGTCATTATTTTATGATAGTTGGTCAAGATTTAAGTTATTTAAAAAGAAATTATTTTCAAGAATTGAATGTTTTGTATTATTATTTGTAGTGATTTCATAGTTTATAAGGCAAACAAAAAAGACAAAAAAATTCAGAATTTTTTTGTGAATTCTAATAATTTAATTGTTTGTAATACTTTTTTTTTAAATTCCTGACTTTTCCCTGAATTTCCTGTGTCAGAATATATGGTTATTTATTATAGTTGTAATAATATTTAAACTATATTCCAATTCGTATTTTAATGTCATGCAAATAAATTTGAATTAAAAATTTTTACTTTCTATTATTTTTAAAATTGATTTTATTGAAAAAAGTGAGTGAAAAGTTTGCCGCGCGCGAATTGTTGCTAGTATTTATTTAAAAAGGAATTTATTGATGTTTTCGAATAATTTTACAATTAAAAAAATTCGTAAATAAAAATGAGAAAAAAATTTGTTTGACTCTTAGGTATTTTTTGTTCTAATATTAGGCATGATTTTGAAAATCGTTGATAAGAAACAAGAAGAGACAGAGAAAGAGAGTTGGAACAATAGAGAGGATAAAGGTGGGAGTTGGGATGAGGATCCAATGGGAGGAGCAAGTTTGTTCGTCCGTCTGGGTAATGTGCGCGGTTGCGAAGCATGGTGTACCGCAATGCGGCTCCGTTATCACACCATCCGACCTGTCTTCTAGCATGTGTGTACTTTGTATATTACATTTTTCTCGATTCTTGGATCATTTCATTCCCCTTCTCTCTCTCTTTCTTCTTTAACAATTTTATTTCGTTTTACTCTTTCCGAGCAAACTGCAAACTAACACATCAGACAACGTCTGTGAACTCTCTCTTCCCTCGCAGGTATGATGGAAAAAAAAATTCTCTCCAGTGAAAAATTTTCTTTCTTTTTTGAGTGAATTTTGAAAACAAAAAAATTTTTTACTACTGTTTGCTGTTCTTCTTTCAAGAGTTATTTAGGTGGTTTATGAATGAAAACTGCTCTTGGCGTTTGTAGCATGGTGGAGGAACGCACTCTCTCCACTTTTTTTTCTTTTTCTGAATTGATAGGCTGACATTTTTCAGTTGTATTTAAATTTTAAATTAAACTTTTAGCTTCAATCCCATGTTAATAAATAAAAGTTAATATTTAACTATTAAAACTTTTAAGTTTAAATTAAATTCAAAATTATTATTAACTAGTGTTAAAAATTTTATTTAAATTGAATTCTACATTTTTAAATTCCATTAAAACAATTTTTTAAAATCAACATTAATTTAAATTAAAAATTTTTAAATGTAATAAATTTCGAAAAATAAATTAAGTTTCGAATTTGCTCTAATTATATTTTTAAAGTTTACTCAGGTGATTTTTATAAACTAGCTTTCAGCGAACATTTCCTGGATATTATTTATTTTTTGTTCAGAATGGCCTTATTTTCTATTTTTTTTGCGTCTTGTATTACTTTGCCCTTTTCATAAGTATCACTTTGCGAGTATTGTTTTCTTTTGGTTATTTTGTTTTCTATTTTTTTCACGTGCACTTACCTACCAGCTTTCTTCTAGTTTAATAACATCTCGAGCTTTATTCAGTGAAGCTATATACAAAGTACAAAAAAAAATGTTGAAAAAAAGTTGAAGATGTATATTATTTTTTTAGAGGAACCTCCAAGGCTTAGTAGCCCTAGGTACTCTTTTAATAAACTCTTTTTCTTTTTCAATTATTTTCTTTCTCGTTATATTCAACTCTGAATTTGTCTTTTTTCTTCTTACCAAAAAAAAAGAAATGAAACAAGTAATTTTCATTAATTAATTTACATTATTTCTTTTATTGACTACATTTATAGAATCCTTAAATTTTTTACATTTTAAAATATGTGGATGATATCACTCTCATTCTTTTAAAAGTAATATTTTGAATAATTAAATTAATTTTATAACGTTTACACGCAATTAATTATTCATCATTTTTCTAGTCAAAATTTACTTAGGATTCGAAAAAAATGAATAAATAAACGAGAAGTTCAGAAATTCGCAGATCACAGTAGTATAAGTTATTTTTAGTCAGACATGACAGTAGTATAGCATATTTTTAGTCTGACAACTTCTACTTCAAATGTAAAAGTATTTCAAGTAAGTAAAAATCATCTACAGTCAGCAGGGTTGTCACAGGTCAGGGAAAAATAATAAAATTTTATTAAAAATACAAAAAAAATTTATTTATTTATTTTTTTTTATTTAAAATTTTTTTTTAATTAAAATTTTAAAATTAAATTTTTAGAATTCTTAGGCAAATTCTAAATGTTGGTGTCTTTTTTGTTTGACTCATAAACTATTATATCACCACGAATTCTAATACAAAACCTTCTATTTTTTCTATGAATAAGCATATATATATATGTAGTCGTAAAAACTGTCACATTTTCATCTATTAGAAAATATTAAAGAAAACACATAATTTACTATAAAAACGTAAAAAAGATTATTAGAATTTATTAAGAATGAATTATTTTATTATTATAAATTGGTAGAAACAATTATTAATAAGAAATATTAAATAAAAAATAATTTTAAAGTTTACCTGGCAAATAACCTATTTTTGCAAATTTCATTCACTAAATATGAGAAAGAGAAATCATTAAATTGAATAAACCTTATGAAATATAAAGTACCTGTGATTAACTTTTAGTTTTTCTTATCACTTTCTTCCTGCTTTCTTCACAAATATTAAAAAATAATCAATTAAAACTGGCACTTTGCTTATTTTCACGATTTTCAAATGTAGGGTAAGTCCGGGGGAGATGGCCATATGGGAGAGATGGCCAGTTCGAATATTTTACAGAATTTGTAAAGAAATATCACTTTTTATGGGTTATTCTTCAACCTTTTGTGATTAATAATAAATCTAAAGAATAATTTGATGAAAAATAATGAAGCTGTAAGTGTAATCCTTGTTTATTTTTTTGGCATGGGTCCAAAATAATTTGAAAATTTCAGATTTCTTGTTGCTATATTGTTATTTGTTAACATAATTTTTAAATTTGAGTTTTATTGAGTAGTGTATAACCCACGCTTCGATATAAACGAAAAATGAAAGGAATAGTATATTGTGCAACGAGTGGAGAAAAAGAGCGATTTCTCGCGAGCTGAAGTTTGCTGCTCGAGCGTAGCGAGTGCAGCAATCAAGCGAGCGAAAATCGTTTTTCTCCACGAATTGTACACGATACTTTGTCCAACAACTGCAAAACTTATTTTATTTAACTCAATTTTTATTTATAAGATTTTTGTGGTTATAACAATGTTTATAATTAATATTTCAAAATGTGTAACTCACTACACTGAGAAAACTGGAGAGTCAAATTCAGAGGTTCAAAAAGTGTATGTTTCCTTTGCTTATGAAGAGAGTTAAATAGTCCTTCTAAAATAAGTTTTTAATTGATAATGGAAATCTACTTGTATATTCTCTCCCATTATATCTGAGGGTTAAAAGTTGCGCAGAAAATGTGTACGATCTGATGCGCGCGAAATTATTTTTCTGACATTTTATGTATTTAATTTAGGGGTTAGGTTGCCATATTTATTCATTTCGCGCCGGATAAGGAAGGGATTTCTCAAGATGGTTAATTTGTCCCTCTGTTATAAACTCATTTTCCCTCCAAGAGAAATGTCACGAATATCTGTCAATGGTGAATTTGAACATTTAGATTGTTATCCAATAGCTAACTCTCAAATATCAACGATTTGTCCCTCCAGATGTTTAGTCCAATACTCCAGTTTTCTCAGTGTAATGTATTACATTTTTAATAATTCAAAGAGAAAAAACTCTTTATGATTTGGTTATTGTTACGTAAGAACATAACTTACGTAATTTACACAAGAACATAACTTACGTATTTTACGTAAGAACATAACTTACGTATTTGGGTATGTTACGTTACTTACGTAAATTGGGTACCTTGCGTAAACTATGTAAGTCATACCCTTAGTTTAGTTACGTAAGTTATATTAATATTAACAATTTAAAAGGAAAACACAAATAATTCTATTTTTCTTCCAGTCATTAAACTCATTTCTCCACTGGCCAAACCACCAGTGGAGGAAAGTAGCACTTTCCTCCACTGGTGCCTAGCGTACAATAGTTCAATTCCACTGCAGGCGTTGGACAAAAATTATTTTATTTATTTAATATTTTGATGTTTACTTTTATCATAAATTTTTGGGTAAGATGGCCATTAATGACTTTTATTTAAAAATTTTTTATGTTAATGTTAGATACTTGAGAAATATTAAAGAAAAGCAAATTAAAAATGTCTGAGAACAAAATAATTGATCTAATTGACACCAGAGATGGAGATTTATTTGTAGGTTGTGCTAAAAGTTACAACCGAACGACATTAATTGAAGATTGAATTCAATGCAGAATTTGACACTTGTGGCTACATGAAAACTGCTCTGAACCCCATGAAAAATTTTCAAAATGCGACCAGAAAAAGAGGAAAGTGATGTGAACGATTAAAAATTAAATTTAAGATAAAAGCCAAAAATTATAGGTAGTGGCCATCTCTCCCGAACACATGTGGCCGTCTCACCCGGACATTCTAGAGAAATGGCCAAATGCACTTTTTCGAAAATGTAAATTTTAAGATTGTTGCAATGAAAATATTTTATTTTATGTTTCTTTATTTTCAAGTTAAGTGTTCAATGTTTAATTATCAATAAAAGTTTAGACAAAAAAAGCTTTTTTATAAATTTTACACTACTTTAAAAAAACTATGGCCATCTCCCCCGGACTTACCCTAAATAACTTCTGCCCAGAAGAATGAAAAATTATGAAAATTGGGCAATAATTAATTCATCACTAAATACACTCACTGGAAAAAGATTTTCTTTGGTCCCGAATCTATTTTCCGAATTAATTAACTTTTAACTTTTTACTATTTTTATCAGGTTAATACATGTGATTTTTTTTTAAACTGAAGTTGGTTCAAAACGATTAAACAAGAAGAGCTAACTTCGTCCTTTAAGAAACACATGTATTAACCTGATAAAAATAGTAAAAAGTTAAAAGTTAATTAATTCGGAAAATAGCTTCGGGACCAAAGAAAATCTTTTTCCAGGGAGTGTATTTAGTGATGAATTAATTATTGACCAATTTTCATAATTTTTCATTCTTCTGGACAAAAGTTATTTACATTTGAAAATCGTGAAAATAAGCAAAGTGCCAGTTTTAATTGCTTATTTTTTAATATTTGTGAAAAAAACAGGAAGAAAGTGATAAGAAAAACTAAAAGTTAATCACAGGTACTTTATATTTCATAAGGTTTTATTCAATTTAATGATTTCTCTTTCTCATATTTAGTGAATGAAATTTGCAAAAATAGGTTATTTGCCAGGTAAACTATAAAATTATTTTTTATTTAATATTTCTTATTAATAATTGTTTCTACCAATTTATAATAATAAAATAATTCATTCCTAATAAATTCTAATATTTTTTTACGTTTTTGTAGTAAATTATGTGTTTTCTTTAATATTTTCTAATAGATAAAAATGTGACAGTTTTTACGACTTCATATACTTTATATGCTTATTTTACAACAAATATAAAAAATATTTAAAAAATTCGTTTTGTTCGGTGATTCTAATATCTTTAAAATAATTCCTGCAAAATATTACAATTTTTTAAAATTAGTCAGCAACGACTTTAGTCGAAATATAATGGAATGACTCGAATGAATTTATAATTATAGAAATTTTAAGAATTTTTGAAAAATTTTAATAATAAAAAATTTTTTAAACTTAGTTAAATTTGCCAATATATATTTAATTAATTATTAAATTTAATGGATTTATAGAAGAATTTTAGTTAAAAACCCTAAAAAATTGAATTTTGAAAAAGTTACAAATTATTGCAGAAATTCTATTGCTTTCAAAATTAATAAATTTCTAATCACAAAATTCAATTAGGTATGTTCAAAATTGAAAAAAATCTTGTCAAAATCCCAATTATCTTTATAAATAATAAAATTCTTTTTCAAAATTCAATTATTTTCAAAAATCTTCCTCATTTCAATAATTTTCAATATCTCTACTATTTTGATAAAACTACCCAAAGGAAATCAATTATTTAAAAAACATTTTAATAAAATTATACGCAAACATTTAATTATTTTTAAGATTTTAATAATATTCTTCGCTAAAATTAAATATTGTTCAAAAATAATAAAATTCTTCTTAGAGATTCAATGATTTTGACAAATAATAAAACTCATTACAGAATTTCAATTACACAGCCACAAAAAAAAAGTTCTGATCTGGGGGTCTCACTATGTAGACTTTATGTTTTTTGGGTCGCTGAATCCGAATCCGAGGTCCATTTAACCTCATCAGATCAGGATTTTGACATAACCTCAAAAAACCAATATGGCGGACACATTTTTGAAAAGTTCATTGAATTCGCTTCAAATTCGTTACTCGGGGGATTTTAGGGTCGCTGATTACGAATTTGAAGTCTGATTTCAAAAATTCAAAATGGCGGATCCAATATGGCGGACACGTTTTTGAAAAATTCATCGGATTCGCTTGAAATTCGTTACTCGGGGGTTTTTGGGGTCGCTGATTACGAATTTGATGTCGGTTTTTCAAAATTCAAAATGGCGGATCCAATATGGCTGACACAGACATATTGAATCCGCTATTTTGAATTTTTGAAATCAGACTTCAATTCTTCAATCAGACTGATTACTTCGTAATCAGCGACCCCAAAAACCCCCGAGTAACGAATTTCAAGCGAATCCGATGAATTTTTCAAAAACGTGTCCGCCATATTGGATCCGCCATTTTGAATTTTTGAAATCAGACTTCAATTCTTCAATCAGACTGATTACTTCGTAATCAGCGACCCCAAAAACCCCCGAGTAACGAATTTTAATCGAATCCGATGAACTTTTCAAAAATGTGTCCGCCATATTGATTTTTTGAGGTTATGTCAAAATCCTGATCTAATGGGGTTAAATGGACCTCGGATTCGGATTCAGCGACCCAAAAAACATAAAGTCTACATAGTGAGACCCCCAGATCAGAACTTTTTTTGTGTGGCTGTGTTATTTTTAATATAACTTTAAATGAATTTCGCGAAGAATGTAATTATTCTTAAAATTTTTATTAAAATTCGTCAAAAAAATTCAATTATTTAAATATTTATTAATAAAATTCTTTATGAGAATTTAATTTTAAGAAACATGCAATTATTTAATAAATTGTTTTTTCGTATTTAAATCATTGAATTCTAGTTTGAATTTTCTAATAGAAATTAATTTAAAAATTGATTTCAGTTTAAATTTTATATTATAAGTGAATATGAAAAGCATTAAATCGTGAATTTCAAGATATAATTGAATTTTAAAAAGGTTTCAAAATAAAATCTTTGAAAATTGGAATTTTTTATACTTTTAACTAACAATTCTGAGGAATAATTTTTTTGAGAAAGTTTAGTTGTGGATTTTTTAAAAAATTATTTAAAGTTTTTATTTCCTAATATATTTAATATTAAACTATTTACGAATAATTTAAATTTTGTAAAATTGAATTGTAAACAAATGAATTTGAAAATTCTCAAAGAAATTTTTCAAAAATTATTAAAAATATTGCATTTTATAGAAGAATTATAGTTAAAAACACAAAAAAAAATTTAATTTTAGAAAAGTTACAAATTATTGCAGAGATTCAATTATTTTCAAGAGTAATAATGTTCTTTTCTAAACTTGAATATTGTTCAAAAATAATAAAATTCTTCTTAGGAATTTAATTATTTTCACAAATAATAAAACTCATCACAGAATTTCAATTATTTTTAATATAATTTTAATCGAATTTTAAGTAAAATGTAATTATTCTTACAAATTTTATTAAAATACGTGGAAAGAATTCAATTATTTAGAAGTTTAGTAATAAAATTCTTTATAAAAATTAAACTTTAAGAAACATTCAATTATTTAATAAATAATTTACTTTTGTATTTAATTAAATCAATTCTCGTAGAATTTTCTAATAAAAATTGATTTAAAAACGTATTTTAGTTGGAATTTTAGATAATAATTAAATATGAAAATAATTTTTAAGAAGTTGCAATATTTTCTTATAATATAGAATAATGATTTTAGCACTGGGTTCTGTTTAATTATAATAAAAAATGAAGTAATCGATCACTCCAAATCTTCGACTTGGAGCAATTGATATCTTCATGTTTTACAACAATATTTTTAAAGTTATTTAATTTCAAATAGGTAGGTTTGAATTTGAAATTTTTGAAAATCTTAATTCTTATGGAAAAAATAATAATAATTAAGTATTTATTTAAAAAGAAGTTATCGATATTTTTGAATAATTTTGCAATTAAAGAAATTTGTAAATAAATGTATAACAGAACATTTTTTTGAGTAAAACTTTTTCCTTTATTTTCTAAAAATTCAAAAATTTTCATTAATTAATTTTCATTTTAATTAAAATTTGTAATTGACAAATAGAATTTATAAACTATGTACACTTAATCTCAAGGGCGTCTGCCTGTTTATGTACTCTAAATAAATAGACATTTTTTCCCTATATTTTTAAAAAACTTTGAATTTTATTAAAACAATTGTAATTAAGAAATATAAATGATGTAAATTATTTCCTTATGAAAATTGAAAATTTTTTACAAAAATATTAAGAAACGGGAATATGTAATGTTTTTTTCAAAAAATAAAAGAATGAGTTTGTGAACAATATTATTATTTAGAAATAAAAATTATGTATAAAATGGGTATTTATTTACTATTTCTTAATCATAATTTTTTAACAATTTTCTATTTTTTATGAATAAACAAGAGAAAAATTTGCATAATTTTGATCAGTCAAACGAAATTTGTTATAGAAAAAAAGCAAGTAATAAACAAAATGAGTATATTTCTCATTTATTGAACATAATTTTTTTTTCTAATTTTCTAATTTCTAATATTAATTTATTATGAATCATGAAAAAAAAATCATGAAAAAAATACCTGCACATTTTCGATTTGTCAAACAATATTTTTTAAAGAAAAAAAACAAAAGCATACATAAAAACTTACTTCAAACTTTGGACAGAATAAATGAAAGAATATGAAGATTAATATAGGTAATAAAATTATTCTCAGGTAATCGGTTATTTGAATGAAATACATTTTTTCAGTGTATCTTATAACAAATATTCGAATATTTATTATTTAATCAACATTAAAATACCTTAATATATTCATTTACATTGCAATGGATGTAAATAAAGATTTTTCATTCCCTGGGACTTTTTTTATGTTTTTTTTACTGAAATGGGAATTAAAAGTGAACAATGTCAAATGTTCTTTTTCCACGATAAAGTGAGTTGATTAAAATGTCAATAAAGAGCAGCCCTGTACTGCACTTCACGTACCTCACAACGGCAATTAGCAAGGTGAACACGTTTGACACTAATTATATAACGATAAACTTTCTCGACTAACGTACATTTCGCATATATGTGAATTTTCTTCAAAGTCACAGTAATTTTAGAATTTTTCCAAACTATTTTTTTTACTTTCTTTTTGTTATACAAAACGATCATCTACGTAATAAACTTAAATTAATTATTTACATATCATTTGTTATCAATAAATAAAAGAGTGGGTATTTAAACATTTGTTTAATTAGTAATTTTTTTACTTTCTACTTTAAGTTATTTATAACTATTACTTTTCCTTATTTTGTCAGTTGAAGCACTTTTTAAGGAAAAATTAAAAAAATTATATATACTTATAAATAAATTAATAATTAACTATAATAGTCGAGAATTCATTCATTCTTTTTGTCCATAGCTCAAGTTAGCCATGTGCTTATGATTTTTGTTTTTCTCTTGGTTTGATATATTTAAATTCTTTATTATTATTTTACGAGGTTATTACTCATAGTATTTAATTTTTTTCTGTGGTATTTTGTGATTTTGTGTTCAAAAAAAGTTTATTAAAACAAATAAATTTTGTTTTTTATATACTTTTTTATAACAAATTTCGTTTGACTAATCCAAATTATGCAAATTTCTTTCCATTTTATTTATAAAAAATATTAACATGGTTGCCACGCTTTTGCTCATTTCAAACAGGCGCGGATCCACGGTGGGGCGAAAGGGGCGATCGCCCCCCCCAAACACACTTACTCACAGTGTAATGTTAGGTATTAATATGTCTATGCCTTCATTACTATAAGGTTTTAATTTACGAATCGCCCCCCCAAAATTTGATTCTGGATCCGCGCCTGATTTCAAATTCCTTGACTTTTCCAGGTTTTCAAGGTTAAAAAACAGAATTTTTCCAGGTTTTTAAAACTACATTTATATTTTACAAAATTTTTAATTCAAACCTTTTTAAAATTAAACATCTTATAAAAATTGTTATAAAACATGAAAATATCGATCAATTTGCATAATTTTTTTTTATCAGTCAAACGAAATTTGTTATAAATAATCAAGAATAATAATAATAATAATAATAATAATAATAATAATAATAATAATAATAATAATAATGAGGGTAAACCCTGTAAAGAGATACCAGGGTGATACCAGGATACCCTTTGCGGTAACCTCCTGCTATCTTGGAGAGATACATCGACCTCCACGTCCGAACATACATGTTCACGTGCCCTTGGATATCATAGACGTCGATTGTCCCGATTGTCCCTCGACACGGGACAAAGAAATAAAAAAAATGAATGAAATGGACAAAATTTTAAATGAAATACTCCAAGTGGGTACCTCGAAAGAGGGTAATCCCACCACCGATTCTGATCGGGTGCAAGCCCCGATAGTCGGTGCAGATGGCTCCAAGGATTTTGGAGGGAGCCAAATAGATAGCAAGCTGACATGCTACGAATCAAATGTCGCAAATCAGTTCCTGGCTATTCCCGGGATTTTTAAGAGCGTGCACCAGGCATTCAAGCGCCAAAAGAACGTCAGTCGCGACATCCAGGATGGCGTGGCGGTTTTGGAGAGTGCGTTCTTAACAATTTGTAGGAATCTGCGCTTTATCCCTGAACCGTTCAGGGATCAGGAGCAACGGACTTCAACTGTGGGAACTCCAAGGCAAAAGAGGAGTGCTGCTGCAGCTCTTGATAGTCCAGCAGCTACAGATTCTAATAAGGGAAAGAAGGTGAGTAAGCGCCCCAGAGAAGGTGTAAGCCCGGATAAGAGTCCTCAACAAGTGACTCGGAGCGGAAAGAGGATTAAGCGAAAGGATGCTCCACAGCTTAATTCTGGGTCGCTAGTTGGAGCAAAAGAGGCGCCCTCAAGTAGTCCCAGCAAGACGTATGCTGAGACCGTCTTAAAAGACGGAGCGGACAATGAGGACGGCTTTAAGGTTGTTGGAAAGAGAAGGGAACGGGCTCCAAGAAAAAAGCCCCCAGGCGAGAAAAAAGAGCTCCCAAAACACCCTTTGAAGCTTAGAACCACGGAAGCGGTAAAGATCACGGTAAGAGACCCAAAATCTTATGAGGGTATCTTGCCGCTGATAAAAGCAAAGGTTAAACCAGAAGACACTGGTACCGTGATTCATAAAATCAGGAGAACCTTTAAACAGGAGGTTCTTGTGATAGTGAAAAAGGGTGGAGATACCTTGAAGTTTGCGGAAGCACTGTCCTCGGCTCTGCATGGCGCCTTGCCATGCGAGGTTACTGCTCTCGTAAATAAAAGGTCTCTTGAGATCAAGGAGCTGGATGAAACCACGACGGAGGATGAGGTGATTTCAGTTCTGAGAGATAAGCTGGGCAAACCTGATCTGAAGATAGAGTGCCACCTTTTGACGCGCTTTAGAAGTACTAAGGTGGCTCTAATCCGCTTAGCAGAAGCAGAAAGTGACATTCTGCTTAAACTTGGCCGAATCAAAATCGGCTGGATAAACGCTCCAATTCGTGAGCATGTTGCAGTAATTAGGTGCCAAAAGTGCCTAGGTTACGGACACAGAACCCTATTCTGCAAAGGCCCCGACAGAAGTAAAAACTGTCGGAGATGCGGCGGAGAGGGACACCTTGCGAGGAGCTGTAACGTTAAGCCGAAGTGCCTTACATGCTTGGACCTGGGAAAGCCAGAAACAAATCATGAGTCCGGAAAAAGAGCCTGCCCGGTTTACTGGGAAGAACTGCAAAAGATTAAAAGGGCAAATCCTTAAAATTTTTGCAGGTCAACCTGCATACAAGTAAGGATGCACAGTTGCTCCTAATGCAAACGGCAAGGGAAAATGAAGTCGATATCCTGTTCTGCAGTGAGCAGTATCAAGGAAGCGACCTCGCCCCTTGGTATCAGGATAAGGCGAAGAGAGCCGCCATAAAGCTGTACAATCCAAAATTGCGGGTTAACAAGTTTCTGGAGACGAGCAGTGGGTTCGTGTGGATAGAGGTAGCTAATATACGTATGTATAGCTGCTACTTCTCACCCAACGACCCACTGACAAACTTCGAAGCCAATATCGAAGACCTAGAAGCGAGCCTCACAGAATCCAGGCTGGATGCCATCATCACTGGCGATTTTAACGCAAAGTCGCCAGAGTGGGGTGAGACGAGACTCGACAAGAGAGGAATTCGTATTGGAGAAATGACCTCCAGAAACGACTTATTAGCTGTGAACCGAGGCAATACATGGACTTTTAGACGAGGTGCGATCGGATCAATTATAGATCTAACGATCGCATCGTCTAAACTATTTAGCCGCATAAGCGACTGGCGGGTCTCAGAGGAATATACCGCAAGTGACCACCAGTACATTGAGTTCTCAGTCTCGATAGGAGGCACACGAGGAGAAAAAAGACAGGATGTTCCTAGTCGCAAAACCTCCTCGTGGAATATGAAGAGACTCGACAAGGAAAAGTTCGACCGGTCCCTAAGAGAAGCCCTTTTGATTGAGGACTTGGGCTGGGTGAAGAGGCCGAGCAGTCTGGATGGGAAGGTGCGAGCGGTAAGAAACATGATAGTCACCGCTTGCAGTGCGTCAATGCCACGCAAAGGCGCCGTTCCCGTAAGAAAATCCTTGCACTGGTGGTCAGAGGAGCTAGCCTCCTTGAGGAAGGAATGCCTCAAAGCAAGAAGGACATATACATATACATAGGAGATCCCTTGCTAAAAGAGGCTTTCAAGGAGGCGAAAAAGAACCTCAAGAAAGAGATCCGCAAGTCGCGACGCCGTAGCTGGAAGGACCTAATCGAGGAAGTCGATAAGGACCCATGGAGTCTGGCTGTTTTTGAAGGGACTGGAGTTTTTGCAAAGTCGAAGAGGAAGAACTCTTCACACTTAGTGAACTGCAAAAAGCAGGCAAAAGATTGAAAACAGGCAAGGCGCCTGGAATCGATGGGATAAGTAACGAGATCCTAAAGTTGGTAATCGACACTTCACCCCAGATTCTGCTTCGATGCTTCAATCTTTGCCTTTAGAGAGGAGAGTTCTTCCGCGACTGGAAGCGACAGAGGTTAGTCCTCCTAAGGAAAGGTGAAAAACCTCTAGATAAGGTTTCATCGTACAGGCCTATATGCCTGTTGGATACGATGGGAAAACTTCTAGAGGATATTGTTCTGCAGACAATGCAAAGCCACTTGACCGGAGAGAATAGTCTATCCGATCACCAATTTGGTTTCCGTAAAGACAAGTCCACAGTTGATGCCATCCAGGCAGTTGTGGACATAGTTAAAGCAGGAAAAAACAAGTTGGGACCTGGAAAAAAGAAGAGCTTCTGCGCGTTGGTAGCAATTGACATACGCAACGCGTTTAATTCCGCAAGATGAAAAGATCTCATCGAGTCGATGAAAAAGAAAAACATGCCGCTCTACTTGTTGCGGATAATGGATAATTATCTTAGCGACAGGTGGGTTATATATAAGGGAGACACCTGCACTCTCAGGGAAGAGATGCAGCGTGGGGCTCCTCAAGGCTCGAGGGTAGGTTCATTTGTATGGAATGTATCTTATGATGATTTTCTGCGAATGGATCTCCCCGAAGGTGCAGTGATCATCGGCTTTGCGGACGACGCGTTGTTCGTGTGCACTGCCGAAAGTGAGGAGGCTCTTGGGACATTGGTGAACGAATGTCTGCGACTTGCAAAAAGCTGGCTGGATACCAGAGGTCTTGAAATGGCCCTGGAAAAGACCGAGGCACTGCTAGTCACAGACAGACGTGGTTATAAGCTTCCACGAATCGTGATAGACGGATTCGAGGTCAAGTGGAGTCAACAAATTAAATATCTTGGTGTGGAGTTGGATGGAAGGTTAAACTTCCACCACCACATGGCTACGGCGTCAAATAAGGCGATCGAGTGTGCGGATAATATTTCACGGCTAATGCCAAATGTTGGCAGACCCCGTGAACAAAAACGGAGACTGGTGGCGAGTGTCGCCCACGCTAAAATGCTCTATGCAGCACCAGCGTGGGTCCCATCCCTAAGGAGCAAAAGATGTGTAACCATCTGTGAAAGGTACTGTCTGCGCAGAGATCGATAACAACGCGTATCATCTCTGCATATAAGACGGTATCTACGAGTGCTGTGCAGGTCCTTGCAAGAGTCCCGCCAGCAGATCTTTTGGCGAGGGAAAGGGAAGAAATGTTTCTCTTTTCTAAAGAAAGCAATTCCTTAGATGAGGAAATAAGACTAAGCAAGGGCCTGATCCGCAAAGAAGCGAGGCACAGGCTCATAGAAAGATGGCAGGAAAGATGGGATGGTGAGAAAAAAGGTCGATGGACTTATCGCCTTATCCCGGCACTCGCTACCTGGATGAAAAGGAAACACGGTCAGGTTTCCTATTACTTGACTCAGGCGTTCACAGGTCACGGGTGTTTTAACTCGTACCTGTGTCGCTTTAAATTACGCGAGAACGAGGTGTGTGCATATTGCCAGTTCCCTGAGGACAACGCGGAGCACACCCTCTTCTCATGCAAGAAATGGGACTTGGAGAGGCGGGCCATGTTCGAAGGTGTAAACAGTCAAGTTACACCGGAGAACATGGTATCGCTGATGACCCAGTCAGAGGAGAATTGGCGGCAAGTCGAGAACTTCATAATCTCGGTTATGTCGAGGAAGGATCTCGACGGCCGCCAAAAAGCGTAATTTAAACAGCTTTTAATTTATTCGTTTGTTTTTTATTAATTTATTTTGTGATTTATTTGTCCTTATACAATTTTAATTTATTCCGTTTTATGTTTTTAATATTATATACGCGTTTATTTTTTTTTCTTTTTTTTATATATCCGTTTGCAATTTTATCTTTTGACTGTTTACACTTAATTAAACTTTTTTTTTTTATTATTGTTGTGCTGTTAATTCCGCTTTTATATTGAAATAGTTTTAAATTTTTAACTATTAACGCAGGATAACCGCAGAGAAAAGCAGAAAGTCGCATTAGCGACAGAGTTGGAGCGCCACCCTCGAAGGTTAAAGTCTGACGACAGTTCCGAGGGAGGGTAAAGGGCTCCAAAAAGAAGGGTTACGGGTTTTAGTGGGTCGGGCTGGCAGTAGGTCGCCAGTTTATTAAATTTACATTTATTTTTCTTTTTTTTTAATTGTCATACCAACCCCACATAACCTTGGAGTGCGGAATCCAAGGTATCTGTAAGCAGATTTCCCAAAAGTCCCTAAGCAAAAAAAAAAAAAATAATAATAATATCCTTTTGCTCAGAGGGTAGAAAATTCTACGACAATTCAATTATTTAAATAAAAAAAAATTATTTATTGAATAATTGAATGTTTTTCAAAATTCAACTCTCATTTAAAGAATTTTATATCAACAAATTTTTAAATAGGTGATTAAAATTCTTTTGACGAATGTCAATAAAAATTTTAAGAATAATTTCATTTTTCGAGAAATTAGATTTAAAATGTATTAAAAATAATTTAATCTCTGTAAAAAAATTTTATTGAATTGAAAAAAGTTTTTGAAAATAATTGCAATTTTGTCAAGAATTTTATTAAAATTTTTTTAAATCATTAAAATATTGCCAAGAATTTTATTAAAATTTTTTGAAAATAATTTAATTTTAGAGAAAAATTTTAATATTATAATAATAATTGTATTAAAAATAATTGAAATTTTGCGATGAGTTTTATTATTTATGAAAATAATTGAATTATTGCGAAGAAATATTGTAAAGGCAACTCTTTTAAAATTGAATTAAGAAAATTGAATTAAAGAAAAAATTATATTTCAAGAATAAGCACAATAACTTTAGAAAACAATAATTTTCCAGGATTCCAATTAAAATTCCCTTACTTTTCCAGGTTTTTTTAAGGTTTATAAAAATTCCCTGACATTTTCAGGTTTTCCAGGTTACCAGGTTGCGTGGCAACCCTGATTAATAATACTTCTTTTTTAAATAAATATTTAATTAGTCTAGAGATTTTGTGGTTTGTTGGATCAATAATGAAAAAACTAAATTTTTAATTTTTTATAGACGTTTCGATCATAGTTTGGATTCTCTTCAGTACTTTTATTGATATTCTGCAAATTACATATTTTTTAGTTTGATTATAAAATGGTAATTTTAATAATAAAACACTTTTAAACAAAATTAATGTATTGAAATGTAAGATAAACGTGAGATGTGATATGTGATATGTTTAGCTATTTTGTAAATACTGAAGACTTTTGACTTTTCGGTTTTAAGTTAACATGTGTTTTAAGTTTTATGGTTTGTAAAGATTTTATAGGGCGACTAAGTGGTTAGGGGCCATCCATAAACCACGTAGCCTCTTGAGGGGGAGGGGGGGTCAAGCAATTGACTACGACAAGAGGAAAAAATGGCGCTAATACATGTAATAGCGTACTACATGGGGGAGGGGGGGTCAAAATTCCCCAAAAATGGGGCTACGTGGTTTATGGACGGTCCCTTAGAGGAAATTGTGTGAGACGTAGTAATATGAGAAATATTTATTTTTTTAAATTTCATTTATTTATTTTTCATTCTATATTTTTTAAATTTATTTATTTTTCCCTATTACTTTTCGTATTGTATTTTTTTATGTTATATTTGTTAATTAATTAATTTATTTTTTGTTGTTTTGGTATAAATTATTTTTTAAACCTTTTGAGAAGTGGCAAATAAATTTCTGATAGGTGTTCAATATCTTTTCTTTCGTTAACCGAGTTAGAAGTGACAATACGAGTCATTTCTAAAACAATGTTTTTCTATATTTTTCAGTTTTATTTAAAATTGTTGTATTATCAAAGTCAAAAGTGTGGTTATATTTGTCAATATGTCTTGTTAGTGCTGTTTGTTTGTCCTGTGGTTTTAAATAGTCTCTTTTGTGTTCATAGAGACCGATTTTTAGAAATCTTTTTGTTTGTCCAACATAATTGCCTGGACAATTGTTACAAGGAATCGAATAAACTATATTTTAATTTTGTTCCTTTGTTAGTTTGTCTTTATTGCTTGTGAATATTTGTGAAAGATTGTTAGAAGTTATTTAAAAAGAAATTATTGTAAGAAATAGAAAAAATAGAAGGTTTTGTATTACAATTCGTGGTTATTTAATTGTTTATAAGGCAAACAAAAAAGACACTAACATTCAGAATTTTCTTATAAATTCTAAAAATTGAATTTTTTCAGCACTTTTAATAAAAATTCCTGACTTCTTCCTGAATTGCTTATGTCAGAATATATGATTACACAGGCACAAAAAAAAAAATTTTTTTTCGTGACCCAGAGGACAGAACCTTATATTCCTACGTTTTAGGGGTCACTGAAACCGAATACGACCATGAAAAAATTTTGTACTTGCCAGTTTTCCCGCTACCACCCCCTTTACACCCCCACACGAGAGTGAGGGGGTTGGCATTTCAGTTTTCAAAAAAAGTCGAGTAGGGTGTCTATTCTTATGTATTTTGGGTCGCTGAAACCGAAAAAGACCACTAAAAACAAATTCGTCCATCCCTGTACCCCCCAGAACGCCCTAAATACACCCTTAAAGGGATTTAAAATTTCATTTTTCACGAAAAGTCGAATGCGGTGTATATTCCTATGTTTTTTTGAGTCCCTGAAACCGTAAAAGACCACCAAACATAAATTAGTCCTCTCCTTCACATCAAATCCCTCTCTTACTACCCCCTAAAGGGGATTAAAATTTTCGGTTTTATGAAAAGTATGGACGACTTTTCATGAAACCAAAAAGTTCAACATCTTTTCTAGAGATACTTAAGGAGTGGAGGAAGGGACTAATTTATGTTTGGTGGTCTTTTACGGTTTCAGGGACCCCAAAAACATAGGAAAAGACACCGCATTCGACTTTTCGTGAAAAATGAAATTTTAAATCCCTTTAAGGGTGTATTTAGGGCGTTCTGGGGGGTAAAAGGATGGACGAATTTGTTTTTAGTGGTCTTTTTCGGTTTCAGCGACCCAAAATACATAAGAATAGACATCCTACTCGACTTTTTTTTTTGAAAACTGAAATGCCAACCCCCTCACTCTCGTGTGGGGGTGTAAAGGGGGTGGTAACGGGAAAACTGGCAAGTACAAAAATTTTTCATTGCTAGTATATAATAATAATAGTAGATTTTGTACAATTAATTAATTAAGGAATTTTTTTCTATTGTTTATATTATAGTGTATAGGCTAATATATAAAATGCAGTACATAATTTTATAAATATAAATAGATAATTTGTAATATATTAAGAGTAGTGACTCGTGTGGAGTTAAAATTTGTTTGTTTCTATTTTCATAAATTTCTCGAGGAAATACGAGATTTATGCGCTGGATCGAGCAGTTATTCACATCAGAAAGTTTTGTCAAGCTCTCTTCAGTGTCTATTTATAGTACATATACATTTATATGTATACGCGAATAATATGGACGTCAGGTGCTTGTACACATATACGATACTTCATCTTCTCCAAACAACTTTAATTGATTTATGTCGATATTCTCGATGCAATCGTTGAATTTATAATGAAATACATTGAAATCTATTTTTAAATACGAGTCGACGAAAAATTATTTTTGAATTATTTAATACCTTGAAAATATCTTCCATGTTTTAATTAATCAATAATTGCAAATTCAATTTTTCGTTTTAAAAAGAAACTTTTTAGTAATTATTTTCTATTGCTATATTTATTTGTATATAAAATATAAATATATATTTATGTTATGACTAATAATAAGGTTTGAATAATAATAATAATAATAATAATAATAAAAATATGGATGCTGCACGCTTACAGCCGATTCCATCGCATAGACCTTACCGTACTGTGATGCATTTATAAAAATGTCATTTCCTTATGCATTCAAAATTTGAGGTCTCTGAAGTTGGCGTCGACGCTGAGCATCGGAAAATATTTTTTTTACAAAACCGAAAAATGACAATTTTTTCCTTCCAAGGTGAATGAAAGTAAAATTAATTAAAATTTTATCATTAAAAATCGTTGACACCAAAATGGAATATTTTAATCTATTTTAGTGTTAATTTAATCTGCAACGCTTTTTAATACCTCACAATTTACTGTGTTTAAAATTTTTTATAGCTTTTTAGATTTTTTTAATATAATTTTTCAAAAAATGGATTAACTATTAACTATAATAATTTGAATGTTCTTTCATTCTTTCATTCATTCACTTTTTCTGTCCCTCACACTCTGAAGTGTGAGGGACAAACACCGGATTTGTAATCAGCAATCATAAAAACACATAAGTTGTAACTTTCATGAGCTTACATAATTTTTATTGTGCTGTGTATGGTATAATTTGTTTGCTTGGAATCTTAGATGTGTTTTTGAGGTTATGTTCGATAGATTTAATGTCTTATAGGAATTTTGAATTGAACAGCTTATAGAATAGTTTATTTAAATTAAGGGATCTTAGAAAATTATCACCATGCGGTTAGATTCAATTTTGATAAATCAAAAGTGACCATTTTAAAGATTTTAGGGTATTTTTTTAGGTTAGGGCGAAACCAGGACCTATTGGCCAAATTATGATGGCGGATTCGGATTCAGCGCATCGAAATACATCGGAATACATATGTCTCGATCCCAGATCAAGACACTTTAATTTTTTTGTGTGGCTGTGTAATTAAAGATGACTAAGTAATAAAATCATTATTTTATATTATAAGAATATTGTTACTGTAACTTTATCAAAATTATTTTCATCATTTTAATTCAATTATTATTTTCTAGAATTTTAAACTATTTTTTATGAAAATAATTGAATTCATTAAAAACATTTTATTATTTATAAAAATAATTGAATTCCTGTAAAATTTTTATTATTTATGAAAATTATTAAATGTTTGCATACAATTTTATTAAATTTTTTTTTTAATAATTGAATTCTTTTTAGGAAATTTTATAAAAATAGTAGATATGGAAAATAATTGAAATTAGAACAAGAATTTTTTTGACATTTATGAAAATAATTGAACTTTGGAGAAGAATTTTTGTTATTTATAAAGATAATTAGGAAATATTCAAATTTTTATTTCAAGAAATTATTAATTACAATAATGTTTATCTTTAAAAATTCTTAGTTTTAAATAATTTTTATTCAACAATTTTTTTTTTAATTATTGAAATTATTATTATTCTTATTTTTTTTGAACAAAAAATTAAATTGAAAAATTTGTATTTTTAGAAATAATTCAATTTTAAAAAGATTTTTATTGAAATTATTTGAAATTTTAACTCCCGTGAAAAAAATAAATAAGAGTAAGATATTAACAAAAAGTATTGACGTTTTGAATATTTTAATTATTGAGAAATTTCGAAAAAATTTGTTGCTTGAAAACTGTTATTTAAATTTTTTAAAAATAATTTTATTTCCGAAAATATTTTTAAAAAATAGAAAATTTTGTCAAATTACATCATTAAAATAATTTTTTTTTTTTTTTTTTATTGTTTATACTCCTGCCCTATTGGCCTTACGCACTTCGACAAGAGTCCCCGAGAAATACTTTTTTGGATTAAGCATAACCATTCTACTTTAGAAATTTTCTATATATTAACCTAATTTTGCGTCTACAGCCGACTTTATTAGGAGTACTCGCATTACGCCTGGACCACCCGTCAATGGGTTTTCTCGACAGAGAAGAGGAAAACTGTAGGAAACCTCTCTGAGTACAACCGGTTTATCGACAGTGGAGTTCTAATGGTGTGTACCGGACAATAATCGACGGGGCACATCATTATACCTCGACGTCAAACCTCCCGCTCAGATTGTCTCACGTGCCGGAAAAATACCAAGCCAAGTGGGCGCGAACCAAGGGTACTTATACCCTTGGTCCTTAAACGACCACCAACGCCAGGCATCTATCCGACTGAGCCAATCTGTCGGTATTAAAATAAATTTTATATTTTAATGAATTTTATTTGTTTCCTTTTAAGAAATATTTTAAAGTGTATTAGTATTTTGAAAGGATTCTAATAAAAAATTTGGAACACAATTAAATTTAAAAAAAAAAATTTGGGAAATTTAGAAAAAAATTTAGAAAAAAAAATTTTTAATTTTTATTAATTACGTAAGACATTTAGGGGGGAGGGGGGGTCAGCAATATCTTACGAACAATAGAAAAAATGGCGCTAATATATGTAAAATATCTTATGAGGGGGATGGAGGGGTCAAATTTTCCAAAAAAATGCCTTACTTAATTTATGGACAGCCCCTAAATTTCAAAAAGAAAATTTTTTAAAGTAAGAATGTCATCGAAAATTGCACCCGCGTCTATGTTTTTGCATATTTTCATTAGTATAATAATATTTTTTATTTTCAGACCATTCGGTCCAATACAAAAATAAAGTTGAACGTATATACAGAATATTATATAAAAGAGAAATACAAAAAACAATCTGCAACGACGCAATATAAACCAGTACATATAGTCAAACCAACAAACAAATAAAAAATCATTCTTGCGCCATTACCATTTTTTCTAACATTCTTATAAATTTTTTTTATCTTTGATATATTCTGTGACTCTAATATTTCTATCCAAAACCCTATCTCGGAATCGACATGGAAAATTTCGGGAAAAAATTGCATTTTTATAATTTTATGACTCTCACATTCTACAAGAAAATGATAAAAGCTACCCCTATCCAAGCACCAACAAGCGTCGACCCATGATTTTATAAATTTTAAATTCCACCATCTTTTTTTAGATTTTAAATTGAAGTTCTATTTTATAAAAAAAGCAAATCTCTTTGCTAAATTAAATAAGAAATATTCAAAAAGATTAAATTAAACGGTAAAAAATATTAAACATGAAAATGATAAATCTGAACTAGAATTAAAAAAAAAGTTTCCACTTTTTCACTGCTAAAAGCGAAAATTGTATAAATCTGTAAAATTTTAAGTCATATACCCCTAAGCATTTTGGGATTATCAAGAGAATTTTTTTTCCTGCTTTTGATAAAGATTCGATCAAAGTGAAAGACTAGATAAGAAAGAAAAGAAATACGGAAGATTGATGTAGTTAGACGATATATTTTCCCAAATATCTCTTTCACTTATAGGTCCTGACAATAAATTTTCCTCTTGCTCAAGGGAAGGAAAAAAAACTTGCTATTAGAATACAAATGACTTGCTGTGGAAAAATAAATAATTCAAGGGCATCTAAATCTTTATAGAAAGAAGAAAGAAAAAAAAGACCCCTCTCTTCCTCTTATAAGTGAAATCGTTTCATGTGGGTCCCGGATATATATAAGAGTTCGAGAGAGTAGCATCGAGTCGAAAATCCTGCAGTCAGCGGGCGGTTGGTTATGGGAGTGGGTGAGAGAAATGGGGGGGGCAAGGGACGGAAACTAGAGTGAATTGGGGAGGGAATGAGAGAGAGGAGTATGAGACCATGGCCCATTTTCACGCAGTGACGTCAAACGGATTTCACCGCGTCACCGGATACAAGTCCAGAGAGTATGTTAAGTTTTGCCTTCGCACGGAACATTGATTACACACACTCACACACTACTGCACCCGTTCACTTCAAAATTACCCCCTAAATTTACATTTATGGGTATAGAAACGTCATATTCCCTTGAAATGGGATGAGCTGGAATAGTGACGAGAGATGTGTTGTTTCGGATGAATGGTCAGTGTGACACTGTAGTTTGTAAAACGATCACAGTCACAGAAATGTGTCACTTCTCTCTCTCTCTCTCTCTCTCTCTCTCTCTCTCTCTCTCTCTACTATCAATTTCTCTCGGTTGTTTGAATGCTCACGTGGGCCAGTGAATTTTTATCCGGCGGTCATATTTAGACAGTTGAAAAACACTTCTTTTGTCTCCACTCTCACGTGTCGCTGTTTTAATCAATTTCACACACGCACACTTTTTTAATAGTCGGGACACAAAGGGTAGTTATTTATTGCTTTTTTAACACCTCCATTCACTTTGTTCAATTAGCGGAGTAAAATAATTGTTCAAACTTAAAATAAACCTGAGATTCAACACGGAGAAAATTCGTTCATGATATTTTACTGAATTTAGTTCGGTAAAACTTTCAACCAAGTTGGAATTTCACAACGTTGATTAACGATAAAAAATTGTTCACAAAGTAAATTAATTATACACAGAGAAAAAAGAATTGTTAATATAGAACTAATAAATTTTTTTTGTTGAAACTGAAATTTTTTGAATTGTTAGAAAATAAAGGAAAACATTTTATTGAAAGAAATTGTTCTGTTTAATTTATTTACGAATATCTTTAATTGTAAAATTATTCGAAAACAATAATTTCTTTTTTAAGTATTTTAAATATTTAATTATTATTATTTTTTCATAGGAATTAAGATTTTTTAAAATTTCTTTAAAAATATTGTTATAAAACAGGATCGAGTGGTAAATTAATTATTTTATGTTTTAAGAAAATATTGTAACTTCTTCAAAATTATTTTCATATTCTATTATTATTTAAAATTTAAACTAAAATTCATTTTCAAATTAATTTTTATTAGAAAACTAGCAGAGCTACGCGCACTACAGCGCGCGCGATATTTCTGTTTCTGTCTTTTGATACTAAAGACCTTATTTTATTGTGTGTATATAAAAATTTAAGACCTTATGATCCGTTTTTTATTTTTCTAAAATATTGGAAAAAGATTACAATTTTTTTTGAAGAATTAAAAAAACATAAAACACGAAAACCAAAAATTAAATTTAACACACTCAGCTATATTGTAAAATGTTTATAAAACGTTAAGGTAATTACAGATTTTTTCAAGATAATAGAAAGGTTTTTTCGCAAATAGAATTAACATTACCAATTTGTTTAAATTTGTACCACTGTTAGATAAAAGTTTTTAAAAAATGTAGTTAAATTTTTTAGACCTGTGGGGACTTGTGAAAAAAATTATAAGCGTCTTTGTTTTTAACTTTTAACATTGAGTTTTGTGGGGATTGAGTACATTTTCAAACATATTTACTCACCACAAAGTAATTAAAATTAAGAAATTAATAAAACATTTTTTAATACGAGACAGATATATAATGGTTAAATATCTGTTTAAAAAGTGTCATTAGGTACCTGTGAGAGTTGCAATAAATTAATTTGTAAAAAAATTTCATGTTTTATACAGTATATTAAACAGCTGTTTAAACATCTCGAAACATTGCACACAATTTTCTACTCGAAACTAAATGTAAACAAGTCATACCAAGCATTTGCAACACGACCAAAGAAAAGCTGTGTTGCCAGACGTTTTAAAGTACCAAGCAAGTCAAATTACAAAATAATGGTTTTTGTTTTGATTAGTTCAGTCAAGCGATCGAAAAACTTAATATATATTAATTATACATCAGAAGAATTATTTTATTGAAGTATTCTTCCTTCTTTGTCAAAACATTGACACCGAGATTTATTGATAGTCATGATATAAGTCGAGGTATAAGCCGTCCATAAACCACGAGGACAATTTTTTATTAATTTTTGACCCTCCCCCCATCCAATATGGAACACAAATTTTTACTTTATGCAATTGACCTTAATTTTGTCACTCGGTAGTTTTTAGGGACGCTGGTTACGAATTTGATGTAAGTTTTTATAAATTTAAAATGGTGTATTCAATATGGCAGAATTTTCTTTTAGATTTATGCAATTGACCTAAATTTTGTTACTCGA